>CM065913.1:7515000-8765000 GCA_033439115.1 Firmiana major | reverse complement strand
TGCCACTCGCAGAGTTCGCCTATAATAACAGTTTTCATGCGAGTATCGGGATGGCACCATACGAGGCATTGTATGGGCGTACATGTCGTTCCCCTATTATATGAGAAAAGGTTGGTGACAGACAGATCTTTGCTCTTGACTTGGTTAGACAAGCCTCTGAGGATGTCCAATTGATTTCGTGAGAGGTTACGGACGGCTTAGAGCAGACAAAAGAGTTATGCTGACAGGAGACAGGGACCACTAGAGTTTATTATGGGTGAGTCCGTGTTTTTGAAGGTTTCTCCCTCGAAGGGGATTATGAGATTCGGGAAGAAGGGGAAGTTGAGCCCTCGATATATAAGGTCATTTCAGATCTTGATAAAGTTGGAGATAAGGCATACAGGCTAGCATTACCACCTGAACTAGTGAAATGTACATAAAGTCTTTCACATATCCATGTTACGGAAGTACCACCCAGACCCGGCACATGTGATAAGGTACGAGCCTTTGGAGCTCAATAAAAGCATGACGTACGTTGAGAAGCTGGTTTGGATATTGGATAGAAAAGAGAAAGTGTTGAGGACAAAGACAATCCCCTTGGTGAAAGTTCTTTGGTAACATCACACGGTAGAAGAGGCAACATGGGAATTGGAGAGTTTGATGCGGGAGAGGTATCCCGAGTTATTCACAGAATAATTGGTTCCAATTTAGATGACCAAATTTTCTAAGTGGGGGAGAATGTTAGACCCCATCTATGTATAACTTTGTATATATGTAGGTGGAATTATAATATGGATGATTTTGGATCAAGTAAATGGGTATGAAGTTCAAATGAGAATAAATGAGATTGTGGATGCATGTGAAAGTTAAATAAGGGCTGAAGTAGCAACAAACTAAGTAAATGAAAACCTCAAGCATCCGAAATGAGTATAAGGACGTGAAATGTATAAATGAGTGTAAAACGAGGAATTATACGAACCTTTTTTATTTCCAAGTGATACGCACAAGTTTCATAATATGGAAATCATAAGAATTGAACCTTACCATGCCCCAAGTATGAATGGATTGCAAAATGACTAGTCAAGCAATCAAAGGCAAGTTAACCTTTGAAAATTCTGGGAAAACTGCAGTGGAAATGCAGAAAATGAAGGCCAGATCGATCTCCCATTCAAGGAGGATCGATCTCTTGTGTAAAATGAGGCAATTTGGAGTGAAATATGCAAGGCAGATCGATCTTCCCAATTACCCAGATCGATATGCTTTTGCCTCTGCCAAGCCCAGATCGATCCCCCACTAAAGCAGATCGATCTCCTTAACTCTCGGGTTGGAGTAGATCTATCTCCCCTTAAGATCAGATCGATTTCTTTAACTCTTGACTTGAAACATATCAATCCTATCCCATTGAAGCAAATCGATCTTATTCACTAAAGTAGATGTCTCTCAAACCCTCGACAGATCGATCTCATGCCTTCAAATGTCATGAAAAGGAGGGATTTAAGAGCACCAGATCGATCTCTACCCAATGCCGATCGATATCATTAAGCTATTTCTATAAAAGGGAGCAAATGAAATTTGATTTTCATGGGAACAACCTCATTCTTCCATTTTCCAATCCAAAAACCTAGCTTTCTCACTCCTAAATCCACCCATTTTCATAAATATTTAAGGGAAATCTATTAGATACAAAGTTGTTCACATCAAAGAGAAGAACAACATAGCTTGGAGTCATTACCCCATTTGTTGGATTGAAGGAGCAAAGGTGCATTTTCATTTGGAGCAAGGAGGAAATCAATCTAGGTGAGTTTCTAACGCACCAATCCAAGTTTTTTTGTTTAGTTATTGATTTTGGAGTTGATTGGTGTGCATATTAATGGTAGAACTGCCTAGAATGTAATGGAACAATTATAACCTAGAAATAGGTTAGTGTGAGAAAGTGAAATGTATTGAAGTAATGATGAATGGGATATCTTAAGGATATAATGGTGTTGTGAGTACGATTTTAAGATGGTGTTATGGAGTGAACTGTGAGACTTACCCAAAAAGGGTAAAATGTGTATTTAAGACATTGGGTAAAATGCATAAATGAATGAGATAGTAAGGGTAGAGTATTTCACATCAAGTCCTAAACAAGTAACTAAGTGAGTTACTAGATAAATTAGTTGGAAATAGCTTGATGATGGCCAAATGCAAAAATGGGCCAAACTTAACGAAATAGGCTCAATGAAATATATTGACTAGTTGAAGTCAAATGTGAGTTAACAACATTAACTCAAGTGATTGGTGAATGATATGCAACTTCCAAGGATACACCCGGAGCAAGTTGAGCCAAAGCGCGAGAAGTTAAGAGGAAGAGAGCCACACCCCGAGTAAATCGAGGTAAGGAAATTGTGTGGACTCTTAGAGATATCTATGGGCATTTTGGGCGTATTATGTTTTTCTAGAATGCATGTGGTAATAGGAAATGAAATGGGTGATTGAAAGGCAATGAGTTGGGTTTTGAGAAATGTGCATGAAAAACAAAAGCATGATACTTTGAAAATCCTTTTTTATTGCTTTTTAGCAAGTGATTGGTAGGTTGGCTAACATTTGAAAGGAATTGCAAAAGAAATGATTTGATATGTTTTATAACCATGCTTTGCAAAAAATTTAGCCACCTAGATGGATTTCATGAGAATGAAAGCGTGCTAGAGTATGACTCGCACGAGATTTTATGTGTTTTATATGCAAGAGTGCTGGAGCTTAGCTCGCACTAGTTTTCACATGGATTTCTATGATGTTGTGCTGAAGCTTATCCCGCACAAACTTTATATTGGTTTTGATATGGTGCTGGAGCATAGCTCGCATTAGATGTCCACCATACTTGTTACCATGCTTGAGATTACTCGCATGTGGTTTTATGACATGTTGATAGTCGTGCTAGCAGCTTTGGGTAGATTAGGTGTCGCATGATTAAATAGGCTCGCACGTGCATTTTGAGATGTGGCGTGATATGATGTGTTGATATGGGTCCATGGAGTACGCTGCATCGTGCAGGTAGTATGGAGTATGTTGTACCATGTTGAGATTGTGATATGCCGTCTTCGGACGATGTTTAAATCTGCTATGGACCGACGGGTTGGACGTGACCCACCTCCAGTGCGGAAGCAGATAGAGGTGATACCCCGAACACCTGATCAGTGTAGCTTAGGATCATAAAGGATATGGCCATAGTCCTAGAGGATATTTCCCTATTATATTACCTATCTCACATGTCTCTTGCTTTATGAATGAATTTATGTTTTGAAATGTATTGTGAGTCAGGACAATCCAAGGGAGGGGCTGAGTCCTGACAAGTGTTGATTTTATTGAGATGAGAAAGCATGATAATGGCTTTAAAGTGCACTTATGCATGATGATTTTTCGTGCTTTACTGGTGAAACACGCATGATGGTTTTCCATGCTTTGAAGTAGATTTGTGCACTGAACTAAATAGCATGATTTGCTTGAGAAAGTATGATAATGGCTTTAAACTGCACTTACGCATGATGATTTTCCATGCCTTATTTGTGAAATACGCATGATGGTTTTCCATGCTTTGAATTTGATTTGTGCACTGAATTAAATAGCATGATTTGCTTTACATGTCATTAACACAAGCATGAACTAATGCTTTTGAGGTGTGAATGAGATATTGTATGGTTTTCAGCATGGCATCACTATCACTTAGATAGTGCAGTATCTACCTGTTCGCATGATTGCCTTACTGAGCGAGTTGTTTGCTTACCCCTTTATTTTCCCTCTCTCTACAGAGCATTGAGTATAGACTGAGGGCGACTGGAGGTTTCCTTTTTGGTACCTCATGCATCCCATCACGTAAGGTATACACACTTGGATAATTTTATATCTAAACTTTCTATAGCACAATAGCATTTTGAATGTAACCATTGGGGATGTAAAGAAATGTAAAGCAATGTAAATACATGTAAACAGCAACTCTGATTTATTTATACAAGTGTTTACTTCTAAATTTTAATGCAAATCAAATTATTATGGTTGGAAGAGGTAAACATCGGCATACAGCCCAACTGTTGAGAGTGTAGCTGTTCACGATCGGAGTAAGGTAAGAATGAATAATAGATCATGTAAGAAAAGAGAAATATTTACGACAATTTTTCGATAAGTTGAGGGTTGTGACAGGTTATTACCGATGGTTTGTCAAGGGATTCTCTAAGCTGGCTGCTTCATGGACACGTCTCACTCGAAAGAATGTGGAATTTGAGTGGGATGATAAGTGTGAAAGTAGCTTCTGCGAGCTAAAGCACAGACTGACTACCACACCGATTCTCACCATACCCACCAGCTCAGGAAGTTATTCAGTGTATACAGATGCCTCAAGACAAGGACTGGGTTGTGTGTTGATGCAGGACGAAAAGGTAATAACCTATGGATCCAGACAGTTTAAGGACCATGAGAGGAACTACCCGACTAATAATTCTATTTTTAATAGAATTATTTGTGCTTAATTTCCTAATTATTTATTTAATCCCCATATTATTTTATTAATAATCTCCTTTATTTAATTAAAATTCGTTAATATGCAGATAAATTAAATTCGGATGAAACTCAGTCGTTTCAGTCGAAATTGGGCTGAAAACGAGCTAAAGGAGACTGGACCACTTCAAATTTTACAAACCGAGTCACCAGTCGTCTAAACACGTGTGATGCCAGGTGCCCGTATTTTATTTGCTCTGAAACGATAAGATCGAAGGATGTCGTGCCAGCCCTCTGGAAGACACACGCCGGGCCACATCGCATAGCAAATTGGACAAAAAGACTGATGATGTGGAAATATCTACTCTGCAACAAATTAACGGAAGACAAATGGCCAAACAATGTTAACTCATCTAGGATGGATAAATTATCAATGTACCCCTAAGTGTGTGTATAAATAGAAAAAGATGGCAATTGAAAATGTAATGTAGCCTAGGTTAGAATAGAAGTAATTTAGGAGTAAGAGTAGTGTAGAGTAATTTAGGAGTAGTTTTAATTTAGGGTAGAGTAGCTTTAGGTTAATTTTAAAGCTTTCTTTAAATTTTTGAATAGTTTTTTTAAATTAAACAATTTTTTCTGTTCATGGCAATCAATTTCCTTTCCTTATTTTCAGTTTTGTTAAGCTTCCATTTCTTTAATTTCATGCTCGGGTTATTCTAAGAAGTTTTTTTTTTTTTATATGGTAGTTGCTCTCGGGTTGCTTCCTGTTTATAGTTGTTTTTGTTTTGTTATTATTCAATCATGCTCTCGGTTTGTTCATTCATCAGAATCACCTTTTGTTCTTCAATGTTCATTCGAGCTAATCGGTTTCATCCATCACTGCCTTTGATTCTGATGCTTTGATGTGGTTTTAATGCCCAGTATTATTTCCACATCAATGGTAATGTGGGATCACAACAGTAGGAGGAGGAATCGAAGCAAACCGAGGATGCTAGTTTACACGTTCATGTGATTTACAAGTATTGGTAGTGTTGGTTAATTTTTCAGTTGTTAATCTTCACTTTGTTCTTTTAGTTTTTAAGCTTTTATCTAGCAATGCACTGTTGATTTTCCTTGTTTGATTTTTCTTTGTTTGCAGTGAACAGATGCTACCCTTTACTGCATATTAACGCTAGCTTCTGTTATTTTCAACTGCATTCACCCTTCTCGGTTTTGTTTTCTTCTTTTCTTTTGCTTGCTGGTATTAATGAGAAGTACGTTTGTTGCCGTGTGGAACATTGCATACAATGAGTGAACTAATACAATTTACATGGTTACATATTTGTCCTCTGTTTAGCTCTGTTTCACGTTATTTTCACTGTTCATTGTTGTTATTTTTCTGTTATTCAATATCAAGCTAGTATTAGTTTCCTGTTCAAGATCCCATTACTGTGTTGTAGTCCTTCACCATCACTAATGCTGCTGAAATAGATGTTAATAGGGTGCAGTTGAAGGGTGCAGAGTATGGGCAACCAGGATCGGGTCCAGCTCCTGTCTTCTTGTTTTGTCTGCTGTTGCCGAGAGTTTGGGTGTGTGCTGCTTTGTGCTGTTGCAGATTCTGGACTGCATGGATAGCTGCTGATTATTCCAAGCATGATATGATGCAGGAAGCATGTTGTGGCCAAGCCGAAAGCTTTGAAATTCAACGCAGAGCAGCAAGTAATGGTGAATGATCCTGCTCGAGATAGTGTTACTGGAACTGCAGAAAAGGACTAAACCGTGAGTGACCTGGGCACGTGAGGAACAAGCAGCGACAGTGATGAAGGACAGTATACGGTTTAGTAGAAGCCACAAATGAATGTTGATGCAGCACTTGGAGACAACCGACAGCAGTTGGAGTAGAGGCACAAAACCGAGAGAACAACAACCTAGAGCAGCACTTGCAGTGGATAGCACAGTTGAGAATAGGCAGCTGGGACGTGCACTGTACCGTGCACTGTACTGTGCACAGCTGGGCAAACGACAGTAGCACCTGCAGCAGCACAGCAGGAGCAGAGGACAAGACACACCCGAGAGCAGTACCTAGAAATGGAGAGCAAACCTGTAAATGAACTTGTTGAAGAAACTTGCACAATAAATCGGGACCACATTGTTGCAAAGTATTTTAAGGCCTTGTTTGGCCAATTAATTTGTTATTTCATGCTTTTAGTTGTTTTAATCTTTAATTAGTTGTTAGTTTTCATTAATTGGTAAGTTAGTTTTAATATCTTTGCATGTTAATTTAATCTTTAGTTTTAATTTTTAGGACTTTATTTTACTTTAGATGCATTTAGAATTAATTTAGATTAAATTTGATTTATGCATTTTTAATTTAGTCTTTATCTTTATTAAATTTTAGTTTAGTTTAATTTGCATTTTTATTAATTAGTTTAATTACATGCATTTTTATTTTAAGTTTGTTTAAATTTTAGTTTAATTGATTTTATTTCTTTATTTTCATATTTGCATTTTATTTTAGTTGCGTTAATTCATTTTAACTGTTTTAATTTTCTTTTGTAGGTTATTTGCTGTTAATGGATTGGAGCTTTGTAAGTAATTTTAGCTCTGTTTAATTTTCTTTATTTTATAGATTATTATTTTCAATACTTTAATTTTATCCATGTAGACCACCCATCAGAACTTCATAATTTGCTAGGATATACTTAGGGTAAGATTAACCGGTAGTTAATTAGGCTAATCAACTTCTCTGTGGGACGATAACTCGTGACTCAAATCTCATTATTATTTGTACGACCTGTGCACTTGCGGATAATACGTTTACCTCGTACCAAGTTTTTGGCGCCGTTGCCGGGGAAATTTTAATTAGTCCTTAATTAATATCGGTGAAATTATGCTTAGGTGTAATTCTAGCTTGTAAATATCTAGGTTGTAAATATTTAGAGCCTTACTTAGGTTAGTTAAATTTTCTCTTAATTAATTAAAAAAATTGAAAAATTGAAAAATTTAAAAAAAAATATTTAAGGACTTTTTTATGATTGCATGCGTAGAGTCAGGAGTTATGATTGCTTTCCTTTAAATCCTGAAATTGAACGAACACTTAAAAAAATTCGAAAGGATTCTAGGAAATTAATAGCTCTGCTGCAAATCATCATGGCAGAAAATAGAGAAATTAGGACCGTTGGAGATTATGCAGTGCCGACGACTGGAGGATATTATACCGGCATTAGGCCACCAGCTGTCCAAGCGAACAATTTCGAAATCAAGCCTTCAATCCTTCAGATGATCCAGACTTCATTACAGTTTAGTGGGCTTCCACACGATGACCCACATGCTCACCTCGGGCAATTCCTGGACTTGTGCAACACCTTCAAGCACAATGGATTATCTGATGATGCGCTTAGGCTTAGATTATTCCCCTTCTTGCTTAGGGATAGGGCGCGACACTGGTTAACCTCCTTGCCTCCAGGATCCATTTTTACATGGGACGAGTTAGCCCATCAATTTCTAGCTAAGTTTTTCCCTCCCTCTAAAATGGCCAGACTCCGTAGTGATATATCTCCCTTTGCCCTGTTCAACTCTGAATCTCTTTACGAAGCATGGGAACGATATAAGGAGCTTCTTAGGAAGTGCCCTCACCATGGCCTACCTTTATGGCTGCAAGTCCAGACCCTCTACAACGGACTTACAAGCCAAAATAGGACCATTGTTGACGCTGCTGCGGGTGGAGCGCTAATGTGTAAAACATAGGAGGAAGCTTACGAGTTGTTAGAAAAGATGGCTGCTAACAACTATCTATGTTCCTCGGAGAGGCAATTGCCAAAGAAGTCGACGGGTATTTATGAGCTCAACACGCTGTCTACCTTAACCTCTCAAATCGCTAATCTTACGAAGAAGGTAGAGTCGCTCAGTATCCAGCATAATCCTTCTACCAATCATAATCTGATTTATTCAGTCCAAAGTCCTTTTCTTTCCTGTGAGCTGTGTAGTGGTACCCACTCTGTAGATAGGTGTCCGCTCAACTTAGAATCGATTCAGTATGTTGCTCCCCCTAAGCAACAGAATAATTTTTTTTCAAACAGCTATAATCCAGGGTAGAGGAACCACCCTAACTTCTCCTGGAGCCAAAACCAAGGGCAAACTTCTAACTCCATATCTGTAGGACCCCCTAGTTTTCAAGCTCCACCGGTTCAGGTACCACCACAGCCGCAAATTCCATACCATCCACCCAATCATCCCCATCCACAACAATTTCAACATAATTCATCACCACCACCATCACCACTTATGCAGCCCCAACTCTACCATGCACCAGCAGTTGAGAAGAAGCCTACATTAGAGGAGATGTTCACAACTATCCTACAAAATTAAGCTGCTTCAATTACGAACTTAGAAGTTTAGGTTGGACAAATAGCCAATGCTCTTAGCCAACGTCCTCAAGGGACCCTTCCTAGTAATAATGAAGTTAACCCTGTTAGGAAAAGGGAGGGTAAGGAACATGTTAGATCCATCACCCTTAGGAGTGGCTGAGAGCTAGATGAACCACAAGTTAAGTCCAGCCCTGAACAGCACAGAGTTGAAGAATCCTTAAGTTCTAAAGAGGCAGCTCAGAAAGAGCAGGAACTTAGA
This sequence comes from Firmiana major, assembly GCA_033439115.1. NCBI lineage: Eukaryota > Viridiplantae > Streptophyta > Magnoliopsida > Malvales > Malvaceae > Firmiana > Firmiana major. The sequence goes on along the minus strand of CM065913.1, from coordinate 8,755,946 downwards.
GATCAGGCTGCAAAGGAATTAAAGCTAGGCACTTCTTCATCTTTACCTTCTTCTACTTCATAGCCTTCCTCGCCCTCTGATGCTACACATGTTTCCACTACATCCCCTCTGGTTAGACCACCAATACCTTTTCCACAGAGGTTCCAGAATCAAAAACTCGATCAACAATTTGCTAAATTTCTTAAGGTTTTTAAGAAACTTCATATCAACATTCCTTTCGCAGATGTCTTAGAGCAAATACCAAGTTATGTGAAGTTTCTGAAGGATATCCTCTCTAGGAAAAGGAGATTGGAAGATTATGAGACGGTGGCCTTAACTGAGGAATGTAGAGCAATTATTCAGAGGAAATTATCCCCCAAGCTCAAGGATCTCGGGAGTTTTACTATACCCTGCACTATTGGAAATATATTCTTTGGTAGAGCCCTGTGTGATTTAGGAGCCAGTATCAATCTGATGCCTCTGTCTATCTACCAAAAGTTAGGAATATGGGATGTCAAGCCTACCACAGTGACCCTTCAACTAGCTAATCGATTCATTAAATATCTGAAGGGGGTTATTGAGGATGTGTTAGTAAAGGTGGACAAATTCATTTTCCCTGTGGATTTTATCGTGTTGGACATTGAGGAAGACAGGGAAGTCCCCATTATACTATGCAAACCTTTCCTAGCGACGGGTAGAACTTTAATTGATGTACAAAAGGGGGAGTTGACTATGAGAGTCCTAGATCAGGAAGTGAAGTTTAATGTTTTCAACCTTTGAAGCTCCCTGATGACTCTCAAAAGTGTTTTAAGATGGAGATTGAGGAGGATATAAGGCTTGAGCATAAGAAATATGAAACAAGGAGGGAAGTAGCTACAGCTCAGGAGGAGTTAACTGTTAACATTCTATCACCACTTTGGCTGATCCTCCTACTCTTCGCCCTGCTGCTGAGTGTTGTGTTCTTTAGCTGCATTTGAAGTGGCTTAATTTTTCTTATCACTTTGTATATAGTTCTTTTTCTTTTTTCGTTGTTTCTTTCTTTGTTTATTTTGCAGATTTCTTTTCCAGTTTTATGCTTTCAATCAAGCTTCGATTGCTCATCATCATCATTAGAAAGGGGAGTACTCTACTCCTGAACTTCAATTCTTATATTATATGCACACTGAGGACACTGTGCACTTTAAGTTTGGGGGAGGGGATATCACTTGAGCATTTTTCGAAAAATTTAGGCAAAATTGAAAAAAAAATTTAAAATTTTTTCGAAAATATGAGCTTAAACTATTTGATTTTGGGATGATGTAGAGCTTAGCATGTAGTTTTCCCATATTTCGATGATATGACCCCGTGATTTAGTCTAATTTTGATAGACTAAGAAGCATGGTTATGGAAAAGCATGAAGTTGAGTTCTTGAATTTGTCTTGATTCTGATTGTGATTTCCTCATTTTATGCACATGTCATGTCATAAATCTGTATATTTATTTAGAGAAAGCTTATGTGGACATAGGATTGCATTTGTTCTGTTGATTTTGTGCATCATATTTAGAATTTGCTTGATCTGATCTCGAGATGAAATATTAGATCGCACTTAATTAGGGAGATGATTTAGGCCATCTTTGGATCGTTTGAGCCTTTCTAGCCATCTTTGTATATATTTTACCCCTAGTCACCCATCTGGGCTAAATAAGCTTTTCTCTGTAAATACACCTGTATTTATTTCTTTAGCTTAAATACTTTGTTCCTATCCCTTACCCCGAAAGCATAAAAAGTCATTGGTATATATTATGAGCTTTGTACATATGGGTATCTGGTGATAGTGAAAGTTCGAAAAAAAATTGCAAAAGAAAAAGAAAAAAAAGGAAAAAGAAAAGAAGAAAGAGGAAAAATACAAAAATAGAATAAAATGTTTAGCAAAAGAAATAAGTTTGGGGGAAATAAATATGAGCTCTTACATTAAAGATCCTAGAAGTAATGCATGTTAAGGGATAATTAAACCTAAATCGACTTTATCATACCTTAACCCCAGCTTTACATTACAAGCTTAATGAAGTCCTATTGATCTTTGATTAAGTGTGACTACATTAGTGGAGAGAGAAGTGAAAAGCAAACTTATAGGAATGATCACATGTCATTGACTTTGCATTCACTATGTTTGCATAATCTGATCCGGATGATGTACTGTGAAGTGACTTTGACATTTTCACACACACACAAGGAGTCCATTTTAGGTTAGGACTTATGATGGAATAATTCTAAGTGTTGGACTTGTAATTGTGAGTCTTTGAGATCATAGTTTGTACTTTTTTTTTGAGGATAATGTTGGGGAAATTACTATGTTTTGTACTTGTCATTCCTACATTTGTTTTGTTTTGCTTGAGGATAAGCAAAAGCTCAAGTTTGGGGGTGTGATAATTCTATTTTTAATAGAATTATTTGTGCTTAATTTTCTAATTATTTATTTAATCCCCATATTATTTTATTAATAATCCCCTTTATTTAATTAAAATTCTTTAATGTGTAGATAAATTAAATTCGGATGAAACTCAGTTGTTTCAGTCGAAATTGGGCTGAAAATGAGCTAAAAGAGACTGGACCACTTCAAATTTTGCAGACCGAGTCACCAGTCGTCTGGACATGTGTGATGCCAGTGTCCGTATTTTATTTGCTCCGAAACGATAAGATCGAAGGACACCTTGCCAACCCTCTGGAAGACACACGCCAGGCCACATCGCACAGCAAATTGGACAAAAAGACTGATGACGTGGAAATATCTACTCTGCAGCAAATTAAAGGAAGACAAGTGGCCAAACAATGCCAACTCATCTAGGATGGATAAATTACCAATGTACCCCTAAGTGTGTGAATAAATAGAAAAAGATGGCAATTGAAAATGTAATGTAGCCTAGGTTAGAATAGAAGTAATTTAGGAGTAGGAGTAGTGTAGAGTAATTTAGGAGTAGTTTTAATTTAGGGTAGAGTAGCTTTAGGTTAATTTTAAAGCTTTCTTTAAATTTCTGAATAGTTTTTTTTTCAATCAAACAATTTTTTTTCTGTTCATGGCAATCAATTTCCTTTCCTTATTTTCGGTTTTGTTAAGCTTCCATTTCTTTAATTTCATGCTCGGATTATTCTAAAAAGTTTAATTTTTTTATATATGGTAGTTGCTCTCGGGTTGCTTCCTGTTTATAGTTGTTTTTGTTTTGTTATTATTCAATCATGCTCTCGGTTTGTTCATTCGTCAGAATCACCCTTTGTTCTTCAATGTTCATTCGAGCTAATCGGTTTCATCCATCACTACCTTTGATTCTGATGCTTTGATGTGGTTTTAATGCCCAGTATTATTTCCACATCAATGGTAATGTGGGATCATAGTAGTAGGAGGAGGAATCGAAGCAAACCGAGGATGCTAGTTTACACGTTCATGTTATTTACGGGTATTGGTAGTGTTGGTTAATTTTTCAGTTGTTAATCTTCACTTTGTTCTTTTAGTTTTTAAGCTTTTATCTAGCAATGCACTGTTATTTGATTTTCCTTGTTTTATTTTTCTTTGTTTGCAGTGCACAGATGCTACCCTTTACTGCATATTAACTCTAGCTTCTATTATTTTCTATTGCATTCACCCTTCTCGATTTTATTTTTTTATTTGCTTATCTTTACATGTTTGTTTTCTTCTTTTCTTTTGCTTGCGGGTATTAATGAGAATGAAGTTTGTTGCGGTGTGTAACATTGCATACAACGAGTGAACTAATACAATTTACATGGTTACATAATTGTCTTCTGTTTAGCTCTGTTTCACGTTATTTCCACTGTTCATTGTTGTTATTTTTCTGTTATTCAATATCAAGCTGGTATTAGTTTCCTGTTCAAGATCCCATTGCTGTGTTGTAGTCCTTCACCATCACTAATGCTACTGAAGTAGATGTTAATAGGGTCCAGTTGAAGGGTACAGAGTGTGGGCAACCAGGATCCGGTCCAGCCCTTATCTTCTTATTTTGTTTGCTGTTGCCGAGAGTTTGGATGTGTGCTGCTTTGTGCTGTTGCAGATTCTGGACTGTATGGATAGCTGCTGATTGTTCCAAGCATGATATGATGCATGAAGCATGTTGTGGCCAAGCCGAAAGCTGTGAAATTCAACGCAGAGCAGCAAGTAATGGTGAATGATCATGCTCGGGATAGTGTTACTGGAACTGCAGAAAAGGACTAAACCGTGAGTGAGCTGGGCACGCGAGGAACAAGCAGCGACAGTGATGAAGGACAGTATACGATTTAGCAGAAGCCACAGACGAATGTTGATGTAGCACTTGGAGACAACCGACAACAGTTGGAGTAGAGGCACAAAATCGAGAGAACAGCAACTTGGAGCAGCACTTGCAGTGGACAGCACAGTTGAGAGCACCTGGAGTAGAAGCAAACAGTTGGGACGTGCCAACCCATGATTTAGAGTTGGCAGCCGTGGTATTTGCATTAAAGATTTGGCGCCACTACTTGTACGGTGAGAAATTTCAGGTGTTCACAGATCATAAGAGCCTCAGATATCTGTTTTCATGAAAAAAGTTAAATATGAGGTAGAGACGATGGATAGAGCTTCTAAAGGATTATGATTGCGAGATATTGTACCATCAAGGAAAGGCTAATGTTGTGGCAGATACCCTGAGTAGAAAGAGCCTCGAAATGGTCTCGAATATGATTATTAGGGAACATGAGTTGCTCGAGCAGTTTGCTCACCTCAGGTTGGGTATAAACCCTCTTGATGTTGACACTGACTGTGTGATAGCTAGCCTGCAGTGGAACCGAATTTGATTGACCGAATACGACAGGTGCGGCTTGCAGATCTACTGTGTGAGGATCGTGCGAGTCTGACTCAGAGGGGTGATGTGGTCGATTTCTTAGTGAGTGATGATGGCCTACTGAGGTTTAAAGGTAGAATTTACATTCCCGATGACCTAAAATTAAAGAGATTGATTTTGACATAAGCACATTTATCGAGGTATACATTGCATCTAGGGAATAACAAGATGTACCAGAACCTCCAGAAAGTGTATTGGTGGTCAGGGATGAAAAAAGATATTGCAGAGTTTGTGGCAGGATGTCTTGTATGTTAGCAAGTGAAGGTAGAGCATCAGAAGCCTACAGGACTATTGCAGCCTCTACCTATACCGACTTGGAAATATGAGCATGTCACCATGGATTTCATCATGGGATTGTCAAAGACTAAGAGGAACCATGATGTTATTTGGGTAGTGGTAGATAGATTGATGAAATCCGCCCACTTTCTAGCCATAAAATCTATAGATACTTTGAGTACCTTGACAGATTTGTATGTACAGGAGATAATGAGGCTACATGGTGTTCCAGTGAGCATCGTATTGGATAGGGATTCCCTATTCACTTCCCACTTCTGGGGATATTTTCAGGAAACTATGGGAACCTAGTTAAGTTTCAATGCCGCTTTCCACCCTCAAACCGATGGTCAGTCAGAGAGGACCATCCAAACATTAGAGGATATGCTGAAAGCAAGTGCCATGGATTTTAAGGGCTCCTGGGATGATCACCTACCATTGGCCGAATTTGCATATAACAATAGTTATCACTCGAGTATTGGGATAGCACCGTATGAGGCATTGTATGGTAGAAGGTGTCGTTCCCCTATTGGTTGGGAAGAAGCGGGTGATAGAAAGACTTTTGCTCCCAATTTAGTACAGCAAGCCTCTGAGGTTGTTCAGCTATATGTGAGAGATTGAGAACAGCTCAAAGTAGGCAGAAAAGTTACACTGACATGAGAGAGAGGCCATTATAGTTCACTGTGGGAGACTCAGTATTTTTGATAGTCTCTTCTTCGAAAGGGATTATGAGGTTCGGTAAGAAGGGTAAGTTAAGCACTCAATATATCAGACCATTTGAGATATTGGAGCGTGTGGGAGAAAAGGCCTATAGGCTAGCGTTGCCACCGAAGCTAGCAGGCATTCATAACGTCTTCCATGTATCGATGCTTCAGAAGTACCATCCAGATCCGACTCATGTGATTCGGTATGAGCCATTAGAGCTCAAGGACGATCTGACATATATAGAGAGACCGATCCGGGTACTGAATAGGAAAGAAAAGGTGTTAAGGAATAAAACAATTCCACTTGTTATGGTTCTCTGGTAGCACCACAATTCAGAGGAAGCTACTTGGGAGTTAGAGAGCCTGATGCGGGAAAAGTACCCCCGACTTTTTGAGGAATAACTTGGTTTAATTTGAAGGACCAAATTTATTGAAAGAGGGGAGGAATGTAAGACCCATAAATTTGTATGTAATGTTTATGATTTCGAAATGTACAAACAAGTTACAATATATATGAATCATAAGAAATGGATGTTTTTAAGTTCTAAGTGTGAATGAATTGCAAAATGAGTGTTAAAGTAATTGAGTAGGAGTTTAACTTTGAAAATCTGGGAGAGATTACAACTGAAATGATGCAGGGACAGGGCAAATTGATCTCATTGCAAGGGATCAATCTCATTGCCTGGAAATGAAATGCTAGGGTATTCTGCAAGAGGGAGATTGATCCCTCACTCCAACAGATCGATCTCAAGTTGCCTCAGCTTGGACAAGATTGATCTCCTCCCATAAGGCAGATCGATTTCTATTTGTCTCTGGATAGGCCAGATCGATCTCCTCTTAAGGCCAAATCGATCTCTAAAGCCTTCTGCCTTAAATAGATCGATCTCATTCCACGGTTAGCAAATAAGCAGATCGATCTCATTCCCTTTGAGCAGATTGATCTCCTACATGCATTGTCAAAATTTTGAGGGAGTTTAAGTAAGGCTAGATCGATTTCCTACCCTTGGAGATCGATCTCATAAGGCGTTTCCTATAAAAACTGGGCAGTTGGATTTACATTCCACATGAACAAACTCATTTCCTCCATTGTTAACAAGTGACCTAGCTTTCTCACTCCAAAATCACCACATTGCAATTAGTTTTAAGAGAAGTTCCTTTGAGCAAAGTTGTTCTTAGTGAGGGAGAGAACAACATAGTCAAAGATTGGAAGCTCAAACCTTAGATTGAAAGAGAAAAGAGGATTTCTGCCAAATTAGCAAAAAGAGGAAAAAGGTCAAGCTAGGTAAGATTACTATACACCATTTTCTAGTATGTTAATCTAGATATTATGATGAGTGATTTTTTGTATTTAATGTTGGTTAAAATGTTCATATACATGCTTAAACAACTATGACCTAGAATAGGCTTAGTGAGGGAAAATTGAAATGGCATAGAGCTGATGATGATTTGAGCATGTAGAAATGTTAATGAGCATGTATAGATGATTCTAAGATGACACTGTGAAATCCATAAGTTGGATTAGATTAGGATTGATAATGGGCATGATAAGTGTTTGATGAAATGCCATAGAGAAAGAAAACGATGAACTATAGGCATTGTGAGTAAAATGTCGGTTCAATATGAATTAATAGACTCGAGGAGTCTAACAAATTCTCGAGAAACGAACAGAACGATTGAAATGGACTTAAGAGGGATTAGAGTCTCATAAGTTGTAATAAGGCCATATTGATGTAACGGGTCAATGCATCAATTTGAAAGCCATGTGAATGAGAATTGAGTATATTAAAATAATACTGATGCGAGTAGTAAATGCTTGTAGCTCTTGGAGATAAAGTTGGAGCCGATAAGACCGGATTACGAGTGTTAGAAATCAAGGAAGGTGATTCGAGCATGATTCGAGGTAAGGGACTTATGCGAGCTATTAAAGATAGCTATATGTATGTTTTCTTACTTGCTGTATGCGAATGAATATGATAAAGTATATAGATATTGATATATCTAGGTGAAGACTACGTATGAGAAGAAGCTTATATGCATGAATTGCATAACTTCTATGTCTTGTTGTGAAAAGAGGTTTTTATAAGTGTTTTTGAGAAAGAGTAATAATAGATTGGCTCCCGGTTTTGAAATTTGCATGAAAAGCTTTTAACAAGTGATTGAAGGGAGATTGCCCTCTCACTCATACTCAGTGAATGAAACCATCTATTTCTTTTCTGTGTGAACTTGTACTAGAGCCGAAGGGGCGATGGTAGATTTACCAGCCTTGCTCGCATAACCTTTTAAAAGGGGATTTTGAGAAAAACAATAAAAAAGGGTGCTCAATGCCTCGGGTGATGCTGCGTGATTCCACTCGAGAGCTCACACTAGATTTTGGGAATCGTGTTGTAGCCAAAGAGTATTGCTTAGTGATCTTGCTCTGATTATGCTTGCATGTGACACCATCGATTTGAAGTTATAGGACAAAACTGTGCTCAATGCCTCAGGTATGCTGTGTGTTCTTACGCTGAGTTGCTTACACGTGGTCTCTTGAGCTTCACTGTGTGATAAACAAAACTGTGCTTGATGCCTTAGGTATGCTGTGTGATCTTACGCTGACTTGCTCGCTCGTGGTTTATGATGTTTGCTATGTGATGAATAAAACCATGCTGGAGCTGTCATGTATTGCCTAGTGATCTTGCACAGACCTGCTCTCTCGTGATTTTGATACAATGGAAATTGGTGATAAGGATCCACGGGAGCATGATGTACCGTAAGTGTTAGCCATGGGGTACGATGTGCTGTGACATCTTAGTGATTCTGTGTGAACTAAATGGATGGTTGATCCGCCTCCCCAAGCATAGGGTTCCCGCACACCTGATCAGTGTTGCCTGAAATTCGGACTATGGTCATAGGTTTTTTATCTGTGTGATACGACATTGTATTGCTACTGTGTGATGTGACAAATGTCCCCCCTGCTGTGTGATACAGGGTGATGTAAAATACCATTATATGTCTCATATTAATTGATTTACAAAGAGAATTATAAGTGTGTTCTGTGTTGTTTTTAAAGATTGAACTGTGTGATCCTGTGTGAATTGATGATGTATATGCATATACCCATCTAGCGAATTAATGGTTTTGCATCGATGGAAGCTATTTTTAAAGAATGCATGTCTTATAAGGGAAATAAATGATTATATTTTAGCATGTAGATAGTGTAGTTGTCTACCTGCTTTCATATTTTCCTTACTGAGCGTGTTAGCTCACCCCCCTTATTTCCTCCTCCACAGATACTACACGGTAGTGAGTTACTGCAGTTGACCCTGCTACGGTGTCCTCCAGTTCTCCAGCGGTATAGAGGTATACATTCTTGAGAAAAACATTTTGTATCCTATATTTTAATGCACAGTCTAGTGATCTTTTGTACGAAGGGGATGTATAGAATAGAAACTGATGTAAACGTTTCCGCATATTTATAAAAAAAAACAGTTTTTATTTCATTAAATAAATTTTAAATTATGAATGGATGAGATGTGGATATAGATGTTGACTCACAACCCAACTGTTAATAGTAAGTTAAGTCACGGGAAGAGGGTCGTGACATTTTTACCTTCTTACAATACGATTTTGAGCATTACAAAGACCAAAAGGCATCCTTCTATAGCTAGATTCATTTCATCGAAATTGATAACAAAAATGAGGAATGCTATTTTGTCCTTCCTACTGTACGATTTTAAGCATTGCAAAAACCAAAAGGCATCCTTCTATAGATAAACATGCTAAAGGGACATATGAATGTTGTCTTCTCTTGGTCTTCAGGAGCTATCACTATTTGATTACAACTTGAATAGCCATCAAGAAAGCAATAGTGGGATCGATTAGCCACTCTTGATCCCCAATGCATATCTAACATTTATCATGTTTAAGCATGATTATATAACATTCAAACAACCAACTCTATCATGCTTATTATTAAAATTACATTTCTCTTAAGTTCTTTGAAGTCATATCAAAACCCTAGTATTTCAAAGTCAAAATCTCCCCCTTCTTAATACTAATGTTATGAACAGATTGATAAGTCTCTAAAATGTCTATTTTTAGGGGATATCATTACATGATTTGTGTAAAGGTGGAAAACAAGCCAGTTTAGGGGATATCATTACATGATTTGTGTAAAGGTGGAAAACAGGCCAGTTTGGGCAAGTTCAGTCCTAGTTGTTTTTGGGTTCAAACTTTTTCAAGTTAGGAATTTTCAATTTCAAACTTTATCGGGTTCGAGCCATACAGCTTGCTTGCTACCTTAACCTGTGGCAAATTTGGAGAGACCAGGTAGCATATTGCTCTATTTCACACAACAGCTGCAACAACTATGATCTTTGTAACGCAACATTATCAAAAACAGTGAGTGACTGGACTTTCTTAAACTATGAAACCTACAACTGATCACATCAGTTGTTTTCCACTATGTTCTTTCTTACCCATCATCATTATCATCATTTGAGCCTTTATCTCTATATTGAGGTAGGCTACTGGCATGAAGATGGTGGAAATCTGGCAATGGAAGGTGTGGCTATTTACTGTCATGACTCATGAGACCATAGATTAATTGAATAAAAAAAAAAAAGAGGTTGGCTTAGCTTTGTAATTTGACCTACGTGAGGAAAAATTAATGGGCCTTTGCCATTTCTGCTTAATATTTCAGAGCAGTTGAAAAAAATGTCAAGGCTGGCAATGAAGGTGTAAAAAGTTGGTCTGGTCTATTCCATTTCTGCTTAATATTTCACTTTTAAACTAAAATTAATGGTGAAAAATTAATGGGCCTTTGCCATTTGCCATTAATATTTCACTTTTAAACTAAAATCGTTTGTAAAACAATTTTGCACTTTGTTTACAACTCGTGAAAATTGGGCTCCAACCGTCTATAAAATCGTGTGCAATAACTCATTCACAACTCATAAAAACATGCTTGTTTTCTCAAATCACATTTCATGCTACAATTATCATCACAAATCACATACACAAATGAGTTCAAATTTTTCCCTTACCTCGTTACACCTCGTATAGTGCAATGTTTTCCCTAATGACGGACTAGCCACACATTCCTCTCCGAAACTCCCGGGCTGTCTAAACGATGTAAAAACATCAACACATCATCACATTGTCTCTAATCTCAACATCGAGCATAATTGCTCAGATTCTCATTTAACATCTCAAAATCCTCACCAACCCAATTTCTCATAATTTCCCCATATTTCTATCAACCTTAGTCATTTTCAGCCTACTCATCACAAATCTACAGCCACAATAGTAGAAATCTACTTCCAAATTAAAGATTAAAGCTTAGAAATTTACCAAAACTCGTAGAGTGCTCAACTCACACCTTAGCTTAAATCGTCCTTCGATTTCCAAGTATGTTGTTCTCCTTTTGATGAGGAATAACTTTCCCTCTTGCCACAACTTTTGATTCGAATGAAAATGGGCATTTTAAAGGAGAGAGAAAGCTAAGGATTTCAATTTTTTGGAGAGAGAAAGGATGAATTCTAGAAAAACACAGGGGTCCTTATATAGGCGGAGGGTAGGAGATCAATTTACTCCTGTAGGAGATCGATATGCTTTTGAATTTGGGAACGTTCTGGGCACTTTTTGTCACGACCCAAATTACCTAAAAATCCCTACAAATTTTTCGCTTTTTCATTTCCTTACTCGTCGTGAACCTTTACACTACTAAACAGTTGGGCTATGATTCGGTGTTAGTCACCTCTCCCCTATTTACCATTCAATTTATTTAAACTGAATACATCCCCAATATTACATCATATATAGTACTGTGCATCTATATGTTCAGATACGAAATTATACAAATGTGTATACCTGATCTTGATAAGAAGCAGCGGATAACCGAGATGCGAGACTATTGTCGCTCTCTTCTACTGAATATACCCTGTGGGGTGGAAAATGAAAGGGTGAGCGAAACGTGCTCAGTAAGGCAATAATGTAAGCAGGTAGATAACTATACTATCTACGTGCTGATAATGTCATGATGTAAAAATCGTTTACTTTCGGAGCATGAGGTAAGATTAAAACAATGCCACATGAATGTATATATCATATACAAGAAATCATGAAATCGACATATAAAGCACACATGGAAAATCATCATATATGACATCTCATGCTCGTCACATTAAAACTCATTTGTTTAATCACAAACTCATCACTTTGAAACTTATTTGTTTCATTATAAATTCATCTCATTTAAAACTCATTTATTTCATCATAAACTCTCACTTTAAAACTCATTTGTTTCATTATAAAACAACTTCATCAAGGTCAAACCCATCTCTCGGGAATACATTGATTCATCAAATCAAATCTCTTTTAAAAACATAAATCGGGACTACCCCTCCATCGGGTTTGTCCTGGTCTATCCAGACCGTATGATATCATGTGAGGCATGTAGGTTACTGTATGAAAATCGAGGATTATGGCCATACTTTGTCCCTGTGATCCCAGGCACACGGATCCCGGTGTGCGGGGTATCACAACTGCAACGGGAGGTGGGGTCAAGTCCTACCCGCCAGAATATCGAGTAACATCGTAGAGTCATCATGACTGCACGGTACAGCGTACTCCGTGTGACATACACGGTACATCGTACTCCGTGGACCCATATCATAGTCTGGGGGTGCCTGCCGTAGGTCTTATCCAGCCCAATACTATGTCGATAACCAACCCATGTCTCAAAGTATATGTGCGAGCATCTCAACTCTCTGTGACACACAGTCTACAGGAGGCTTCCGCACGACTATATGCATGTCAACTCGCGTCTAGTGCGTTTATGTGAGCATCCTGCTGCCCGCCCCACACCAGGTCACAGGCTTACGGAGCTCCAGCACCACGCTATGCATATCATGATATCTAAAATCTGGTGCGAGCGAAGCTTCAGCACAGTTTTGTGCACACACAAATTTCTCGTACGAGCAATGCTCCAGTATGGCTTTTCATGATAAATAAATCAGTAAACTTGAGTGCGAGTAAGACTCTAGCACTCTTTTAGTCATGTAAATACGATAGGTGGCTCACTTTTAATAAAACATCTTTTAAAATAGTAACCGGTACAAACCGGTACCCTTTCGTAAAATTCACGAAATCAACAGCCCACCTATGTGTATATTTACTTAAATCAAAGCAATATAATCATATAAAACATTAAAATCATGAAATTCATGCAATTTCATAGCCTTACTACCCTTTTTGCAAATTTTACTCTCAGGGGCAAAATCGTCCTTTTTCTCTATTTATCTAAGCCCCGGTTTTCGTAAAAATTATTACTTTATTTCTAGATGCTTTAAAAAATTTCTAAGCCCTGTAAATCCCCTCTCAAAATACGCATAATTATCTCTATGCACCTACAAAATTCCCTTACCTCGATTCTCGTCGAGTCTGACCTTTCCACTGATATCACGTCGCGCAGTCCGATCTGCTCTCAATCAAATACCCGAAACTGCGTATCAATATTCCCCAGGTCAGATATTATACAACTTAATTGTATTTAATACTTTCTGGGCTTAATTTAAATCATTGGGCCCATTTATCCCTATTGGGCCCGATTGCACTTTAATGGGCCTCGACCCATTTTCAGCCCGTTTATACTGTTTAAATCCCTTCTTCGGGTTTACTGGGCTCATTCAGCTTACCAATAATTATCGGCCTTCGTTCCAAACTCATTGGATAGCCCGTATACCATTTACGGTAATTACGTTGTAATTCCGATTAATATTCCTTTTATACAGAATTAATCCGTAAATTCTGTAAAATAATTGAAACTCTGTATTAAAGGACTCTAATTGCCGGAATTAAACTGTACTTACCCGATACGATGCGGGATATGAAAATCGGAGCTCAATCGGCTCTCGTTCGGGCTTTATCGTCGAACTGCACAATTATTATATTTAATCCCGGGTTACTCTTCGATTAAATATAATTTAAATAAATTTCTCGAAAATCAATTCGGTCACTTTTGACCTCATATTGACTTACCCGAAGTCCGGTGTATCCCCGAAAATCCTTTCCCTTTTTCCTTTTCCTCTTTTTCTCCTTTTTTCCTCTCTTTTTGGCTGAACCGGTTCAGTCCGGTTCAGACCGGTTCAGACCGCCGGTTCAGCTCGGTCCGGTTCGGTTCAGTTTTGGCCGGTTCAGGCTGGTTCAACCGGTTCAATCCCCATTTGCTCATTCCGGCGCCGTCCGGCCGGTTCCCGGTGCGATTTTGGTGCCGTTCGGCTCGGCTACACCTGGGCATTCAGAATAGGGCCTCGGTTGGGGTCGAAACGCGACCATCGTCGGCGAATTCCTCCTTCTCCCCCGCGGCTGTCTCCTCCCGATCCGGCTGATTCCGGCGGTTTCGTCGGCCGGTACTGGTCTCAAAAGGACCGACTCCTCCTCCTGATCACGCTGGTACCCGCCGTTCGCCCCCAGCTGCCGTGGATCGCCGGTACCGACTCCGTTTTCCCCGCGGTCTTCTTCTCCTCCGTTCGGCGATCTCCGGCTTCCTGACGGCGCGTCACCGGTGCCAATGGCTTCGTCGGCCTCTCCTCTTGCTGCTCGGCCCTTCGTCGGAGGCCGTCGGTGCCCGGTGGTGGGTCGTCGGTCGGCCACGCGCAGTCCCCCTCTCCGTTTTCCCTTTTCTTTCTCTCTCCCCGACGTTTTACAGATTTCTCTCTTCTTTTTTTTTTTACAATTATTATTTTATTTAACAATTTATTCTATTATTAAAATATTCATTAAAATAGTCTTAAAAAAAATCTAAAAATATCTACAAAATTAATATTTTATTCCAAACAATTTAACTTAATTTAATTTATTTTATTTATTATATTTTTAATCATTTTTCGGGTATAATTTCTCCGTATTTTCGGGATATTGTCCCGGGTGACTTTTCGATATTTTTAAAAATTTCGGATCTTGATCAGTTTGACTCAAAATTATATAATTTCCTCATTATTGATCAAGATATTCTAAATCCTTATTTTAAATTAAAGTTTCTTATCGAATTTATCCCGGCTTTCGATCTTTTGACCGTTTTGCCCTTACACGTGTTCGAGATTTATTTAGCCCGACTTCCCTTCACGAATATTCATTCATTTTATGATTTGAATCCTTATTTTCAGTCCGAATCCCATTCCTTTAAATTTATGAACTCTTTTTCTACCTCATAAAATTTACGATTTAATTTCGGGTCTTACAATTCTCCCCCACTTAAGGAATTTGGTCCTCCAAATTAGAACCAAGTCATATGAGTCTAGATACAACTCCGGGTACATCGATCGTATCATACTCTTAAATTCTTATGTGACCTTCTCCGGAGTGTATTACTACCGAATGACTTTAATTAGGGAGATCATCTTAAACCTCAATACTTTCTCTTTCCTGTTTAATGCCCGAATCAACTTATCAATATTCTTATGTTTGCATTAAGCTGAACTGTAGGATCTCATATCCTATCATCTATGCTGGATCTGGATAGTATTTTTGAAGCATCAAAAGCTGGGACATATTGTGGGTGCCTGTTAATTCAGGTGATAACACCAACCTACAGATCTTATCTCCCACTTGCCCAATCTCTCAAAATATTCTATCCAGCACAACTCAATTTACCTTCTTCCAAAAGTTCGCTATGTCCTTATTCTCTTAGGACAAGAATGTTTCAACCATACTAATTCACCCCCTGTGAATTCCAATACTTGTCTATCTGCTCTGAGGTATTCTTAATCTCTCACTCTTAATTAAAACACCCTCAGAGACTTATTATCCAAGGTCAAAAGTAATTCTATCTGTCACCCACTTTTTCTTATCCGATTTGGGGAACAACCCCTACAGCCATACACTGCCTTATATCTTGTTATCCCGATACTCAACTGCCAACTGTCGTTATTGGCAACTTCAATTAGAAATCAACTGATCATTTCAGGAGCTTATAAAATCAATGGCACACGCTTTCATCGGATCCTCCAGAACTTGTACAGTCCTCTCTGACTGACCATCTGTCTGAGGACGGAAAGCTGTGCTAATACTCAGTCGGGTTCCCATAGCTTTCTAAAAAAATATTCCCTTAAGTAAGAAGTGAAGCGGGAATCCCTATATGATACCATGCTCACTGGAACGTTACTTAATGTTCCACAATCTTCCTTACACAAAAATCCACATATACACTCTGAGTATTTGGGGGATTTCATAACCAAAAAGTGGGTAGACTTAGTCACTCTATCGACTATCATCCAAATAGCCTCGTAATTCACCTAGGTTCTCTGTAACCCATCATAAAATTCATGGAGACTTGTTCTCTTTTTCGTGCCGTGTCAATATAGGTAGGTGCTGCAATATCCCTGCAGACTTTTAATACTCTACCTTATTCTGCTGACATACTAGGCACTTTTCACAACCTCTCCAATATCTCTTTTCACATCTGACCACCCATACCCCTTTTCAGAGAATTCAATATATATATTCATTACTTTCTGTATGCACTGTATATCCCGAAGAGTGAGCTTCTGACAACATCACTATCTCATCAACTGTGGTCCTGGGGAGCACTTATACTATCTCTGAACCTCTCTGTAAATCATTATCACACTCTTTGTGATCTCTGTCACTGTTCCCTTCAGAATCTGACCCAAACTATCGACATTCGGTCGATCATCACGCTAAGCCTGGCAAATCCGGGCACTCTCATCCGGTTCTAATCATCAGGCTAGCTGTCACACAATCACTGTCATCATCAGAAGGGATCACATCAATACTGAGGCTCACAGCTGCTCTAGCAGCTCACGCTCCCTGACCATCATATGTAATACAATCCCGATGCTCTTTCTGCTCAAAGCATCAGCCTTTCCCGGGGGGTACAATTTTCACAAATCAAAATCTCTCAGAAGCTCTAACCCACTATGTATTTCTCATATTCGCCTCTTTCTGTGAAAACAGATACTTGAGACTTTATGATCAGTGCATATCCGTAATTTCTCACCCTGTACATAATAGTACCCTATCCTCGGTACAAGTACTACTGCTGTCATCTTTTAAATCATGGGTCAGATAGTTTCTTTCGTGATCAAGGAGTTGTCTGACTCCAAAATTGACTATCTTCCCATTATACATCAATACACAGCTCCTTCATAATTTTGAGGTATCCATACTCACTGGGAACCTCTTGAGCTATTGGGTATGGTGAAATTAATCACGGTGGTCAGTTCATACTTCATCACGCCAAATTCACGTCACAACAATAATCTTATTTATCATCTCATTCCAAGACCACGTTTTCTTAGTTAAACGTGTCAACCAGGTATATCCTTTTAGAACTCGCAGCAACCATCTGCAAAAGTCATTTCCCAATTGTTGCTTATAAATCGCCCTAGACTTTAACTACACCCGGCATATCACCGATACTGCTGATTACAATTCCAATCCTTGACTTATTTACGCATAAGCGTATAAGATCCTTCTCAACCGCTTACGTTTTTAGGTACTAACCTGCGTCACTTCCTTTTCTTATCTTAACGGCTCTTATGAAATTTTACTATGTTAACCTTTATGATTTGCCGAATTTTAATATTCTTATCGTCTTAGTAAAAGTATCCTAATGCTAAAGGTATTTAGTACGATGATCGATTTCACGTTATAGGTTATATATATATACTTTTAGACGCTGTCAAGTCTTCAGGCGGGGAGGTATTTTGAAATACCTTTATTTACCTTCAGACTTAACCACAACTACGTTATATCTCAGTCTACGTGGTCACAATTTATATTCGCTACTAATTGCTTTCATCCAAATTACTTCGCATGTTAAGGGTATTCCTTACCTAGCATATGTCTCTTACTCCAAAACATCTTGTATTTATGATCTATCTTATCTAAAAGATTATCTCCTTCGTATATCAATTATGACGAAACTCTTGTCTTTATTTATTTCGTGAGTACAATCCTTTACTCCTTTAATTTCAACTGTTACACCCCTGTTTTTAACTTAAAATCTCAATATCCATATTCCGTTTATTAATCCTCCTCTATTGGGGTACTCATTTATCTGTATTGTGCCCAATAATGTAGGCATTCATGCCTTTTACTCACTTATATGCGAATGAAGGCGGTATGAATAAATGTGTGGCACCAGGATCAATAAACATATGTACTTCATTATTCATAACAAGTGTGGTATCTTACACCACATCCATGAAACATCAATAGTGTCTTGGTCCAAGACATCCTCTCGCCTTCGTCCAACAACCTACTTTCCTTTTTCTTTTCGGCATGGCCTCCCTTTTTGTTGCAGCTATACCAACAAAGTTTTCCTCTGTCTCTTTACTTTTCTGTGGGGCGATCTTGCCCAACTCTGTGCAACCAAAATCAATGGTCCATCTTACCGTACTTAACGACCATTTTCATCGATACCGTGTAGGTATAAACCCTCCTTCTGTGGTATCCACCACACATTCTACAATGATCACACTGCTACTCTGCTTACACTGCTACACTGCTTCGTAGCAGGTCGGGGTTTTCCAATCACAATGCCCCTCAAGAGTGCCAAAATTGGATGCACTGGGGCTTTACCAATTATCTTACTCCATATCTCGTCAACTCCAATCTCTTACCAACTGGTCTCTTTCCTGCTCTGACATCTCTGTCATTCTCTATTCTCTTCTGTCTCTATTTCGACCCTTACTACCTTTCCCAATCTCATAGGCGTGCAACACATGACATTATTCATGCAACGGTATTCTGTGCACTGCCTCGACATAGGTAGTGAGCCAATCGGACTCTAATTGAAAAGTTGAGCCATTTCATGAACTTTTAGACATCTCGACTGTCACCTGTTCATAGTGTCGAGGTAATATCTGCCCAGGAATATAACCAAGTTTCATACTCGTAAATCATACTCATCAATAAATCAAATCCTCTGGGTCAGAGTACGGACTTTTATCCATAATTTCCTTTAAATCATGTCTAGGATATCCTATCACCGGAATACATCCAAAATATTTCTCATCTTAGCTCTGGATGTTTAACACTTAAGATGGGTCGAGCGGGTTTCAATCAATGCTCCGCTGCGCCCTCTGATCTTATGTCTACTCTGAGCAATTTGCTCCTTAAAATAATCTCCACACTCCGCTCCAACCTCACGAAGCGTGTCTCAATACTATCCGATCACTCTGTCGGACTCTGAGAGGTATGCTCAACATTAGCCTCTATTTCAATCTCATCCCGATTCTCATGGGTCAACTCAGCACGACTTAATAGACTCAGGTCTACCTCTACGACCTCTGCCTCGTGCACTATCTCATCTTGAGTCTCATATCATGACTCATTTGATTCTCAGACTGATCTCTACGGTCTCGAGCATGTGTACTCGCCACTCTACCATAGCGACTATCAGTTATAAAAACTATATTCTTGCATTCGAAACAAAATTCTTAGCTGCAATTTCATCTTGATATACACAATTGTATCTAAACAATGCACAGTACATGGGGATGTAAATTTACTTAACCACTAACACCGACTCATATCAGGCCAACTCTGCTCTGATACCATTAAATTTGTCACGACCCAAATTACCTAAAAATCCCTACAAATTTTTCGCTTTTTCATTTCCTTACTCGTCGTGAACCTTTACACTACTAAACAGTTGGGCTATGATTCGGTGTTAGTCACCTCTCCCCTATTTACCATTCAATTTATTTAAACTGAATACATCCCCAATATTACATCATATATAGTACTGTGCATCTATATGTTCAGATACGAAATTATACAAATGTGTATACCTGATCTTGATAAGAAGCAGCGGATAACCGAGATGCGAGACTATTGTCGCTCTCTTCTACTGAATATACCCTGTGGGGTGGAAAATGAAAGGGTGAGCGAAACGTGCTCAGTAAGGCAATAATGTAAGCAGGTAGATAACTATACTATCTACGTGCTGATAATGTCATGATGTAAAAATCGTTTACTTTCGGAGCATGAGGTAAGATTAAAACAATGCCACATGAATGTATATATCATATACAAGAAATCATGAAATCGACATATAAAGCACACATGGAAAATCATCATGTATGACATCTCATGCTCGTCACATTAAAACTCATTTGTTTAATCACAAACTCATCACTTTGAAACTTATTTGTTTCATTATAAATTCATCTCATTTAAAACTCATTTATTTCATCATAAACTCTCACTTTAAAACTCATTTGTTTCATTATAAAACAACTTCATCAAGGTCAAACCCATCTCTCGAGAATACCTTGATTCATCAAATCAAATCTCTTTTAAAAACATAAATCGGGACTACCCCTCCATCGGGTTTGTCCTGGTTTATCCAGACCGTATGATATCATGTGAGGCATGTAGGTTACTGTATGAAAATCGAGGACTATGGCCATACTTTGTCCCTGTGATCCCAGGCACACGGATCTCGGTGTGCGGGGTATCACAACTGCAACGGGAGGTGGGGTCAAGTCCTACCCGCCAGAATATCGAGTAACATCGTAGAGTCATCATGACTGCACGGTACAGCGTACTCCGTGTGACATACACGGTACATCGTACTCCGTGGACCCATATCATAGTCTGGGGGTGCCTGCCGTAGGTCTTATCCAGCCCAATACTATGTCGATAACCAACCCATGTCTCAAAGTATATGTGCGAGCATCTCAACTCTCTGTGACACATAGTCTACAGGAGGCTTCCGCACGACTATATGCATGTCAACTCGCGTCTAGTGCGTTTATGTGAGCATCCTGCTGCCCGCCCCACACCAGGTCACAGGCTTACGGAGCTCCAGCACCACGCTATGCATATCATGATATCTAAAATCTGGTGCGAGCGAAGCTTCAGCACGATTTTGTGCACACACAAATTTCTCGTACGAGCAATGCTCCAGTACGGCTTTTCATGATAAATAAATCAGTAAACTTGAGTGCGAGTAAGACTCTAGCACTCTTTTAGTCATGTAAATACGATAGGTGGCTCACTTTTAATAAAACATCTTTTAAAATAGTAACCGGTACAAACCGGTACCCTTTCGTAAAATTCACGAAATCAACAGCCCACCTATGTGTATATTTGCTTAAATCAAAGCAATATAATCATATAAAACATTAAAATCATGAAATTCATGCAATTTCATAGCCTTACTACCCTTTTTGCAAATTTTACTCTCAGGGGCAAAATCGTCCTTTTTCTCTATTTATCTAAGCCCCGGTTTTCGTAAAAATTATTACTTTATTTCTAGATGCTTTAAGAAATTTCTAAGCCCTGTAAATCCCCTCTCAAAATACGCATAATTATCTCTATGCACCTACAAAATTCCCTTACCTCGATTCTCGTCGAGTCTGACCTTTCCACTGATATCACGTCGCGCAGTCCGATCTGCTCTCAATCAAATACCCGAAACTGCGTATCAATATTTCCCAGGTCAGATATTATAGAACTTAATTGTATTTAATACTTTCTGGACTTAATTTAAATCATTGGGCCCATTTATCCCTATTGGGCCCGATTGCACTTTAATGGGCCTCGACCCATTTTCAGCCCGTTTATACTATTTAAATCCCTTCTTCGGGTTTACTGGGCTCATTCAGCTTACCAATAATTATCGGCCTTCGTTCCAAACTCATTGGATAGCCCGTATACCATTTACGGTAATTACGTTGTAATTCCGATTAATATTCCTTTTATACAGAATTAATCCGTAAATTCTGTAAAATAATTGAAACTCTGTATTTAAGGACTCTAATTACCGAAATTAAACTGTACTTACCCGATACGATGCGGGATACGAAAATCGGAGCTCAATCGGCTCTCGTTCGGGCTTTATCGTCGAACTGCACAATTATTATATTTAATCCCGGGTTACTCTTCGATTAAATATAATTTAAATAAATTTCTCAAAAATCAATTCGGTCACTTTTGACCTCATATTGACTTACCCGAAGTCCGGTGTATCCCCGAAAATCCTTTTCCTTTTTCCTTTTCCTCTTTTTCTCCTTTTTTCCTCTCTTTTTGGCTGAACCGGTTCAGTCCGGTTCAAACCGGTTCAGACCGCCGGTTCAGCTCTGTCCGGTTCGGTTCAGTTTTGGCCGGTTCAGGTCGGTTCAACCGGTTCAATCCCCATTTGCTCATTTCGGTGCCGTCCGGCCGGTTTCCGGTGCGATTTCAGTGCCGTTCGGCTCGGCTACACCTGGGCATTCAGAATCGGGCCTCGGTTGGGGTCGAAACGCGACCATCGTCGGTACTGATCACGCTGGTACCCGCCGTTCACCCCCAGCTGCCGTGGATCGCCGGTACCGACTCCGTTTTCCCCGCGGTCTTCTCCTCCTCCGTTCGGCAATCTCCGGCCTCCTGACGGCGCGTCACCGGTGCCAATGGCTTCGCCGGCCTCTCCTCTTGCTGCTCGGCCCTTCGTCGAAGGCCGTCGGTGCCCGGTGGTGGGTCGTCGGTCGGCCACGCGCAGTCCCCCTCTCCGTTTTCCCTTTTCTTTCGCTCTCCCCGACGTTTTACAGATTTCTCTCTTCTTTTTTTTTTTTTACAATTATTATTTTATTTAACAATTTATTTTATTATTAAAATATTCATTAAAATAGTCTTAAAAAAATCTGAAAATATCTACAAAATTAATATTTTATTCCAAACAATTTAACTTAATTTAATTTATTTTATTTATTATATTTTTAATCATTTTTCGGGTATAATTTCTCCGTATTTTTGGGATATTGTCCCGGGTGACTTTTCGATATTTTTAAAAATTCCGGATCTTGATCAGTTTGACTCAAAATTATATAATTTCCTCATTATTGATCAAGATATTCTAAATCCTTATTTTAAATTAAATTTTCTTATCGAATTTATCCCGGCTTTCGATCTTTTGACCGTTTTGCCCTTACACGTGTTCGGGATTTATTTAGCCCGACTTCCCTTCACGAATATTCATTCATTTTATGATTTGAATCCTTATTTTCAGTCCGAATCCCATTCCTTTAAATTTGTGAACTCTTTTTCTACCTCATAAAATTTACGATTTAATTTCGGGTATTACACTTTTTATGCCTACCAGATCAATCTATCGAGGGGGTAAGATCGATCTCATAATCTTCAGGAGATCGATCTGCTCCATGTGAGGTGATCGATCTGTTATTTACAAAAACATTTTGAGATCGATCTGCTCTTATAGGAGATCGATCTACTCTTTACAGAAACATTTGGAGATCGATCTGCTTGCTTATGAGATCGATCTGCCTATCAGTTCTTGCGCATTTCCTGCAATCTGGAGCTATGTGATCGATCTCTCATCCTTGGAGATCAATTTGGCCTTCACATATTGCACTGCTGCTGCATCAATTTCCAGAAAACTCAATGTAAAACTTCCCATACTCTACCCCATAGTCCATATTTCAATCCATACACATTCAAGACTTAAAAACCTCATCTTCTTATACTTCATCATATTTAAAACTTACGTGTACATCAACATATCATAATTACATACACCAAATTACAATTCTCATAACTAGGGTACATAAAATTCGTAGTTCTCACATCCTTCCCACCTTTAAAGAATTTGGTCCTCCAAATTCAACTCGATTCATCAAATAGATGGGGGTACTTCTCCTTCATGAGGCTTTCCAATTCCCAAGTTACCTCTACCATTGAGTGATGTTTCCATAAAACTTTCACTAATAGGATGCTTTTAGTCTGAAGCACCTTCTCTTTCCTATCAAGGATTTGGACAGGTTCTTCATTGTAGCTCATGTCCTCTTGTATGTCCATCTCTTTATACTCTATGACATGAGAAGGGTCTAGGTGGTACTTTCTCAACATAGATACATGGAATACGTTGTGTATCCCAGACATCTATGGGGGTAATGCCAACCTGTAGGCTACCTCTCCCACTCTCTCAAGAATCTCGAATGGTCCAATGTATCAAGGACTCAATTTCCCTTTCTTTTCAAATCTCATGATACCCTTACTCTGTGATATCTTCAGAAATACTGCATCACCCACATCAAACTCGAGTGGCCGCCTACGCACATCCGCGTAGCTTTTCTGTCTACTTTGTGCAGCCTGTAATCTCTCACATATAAGTTTCACACTCTGTACAGCCTGTTCAACAAGCTCGGGAGCATTTATCTTTCTATCACCCACTTCTTCCCATGCTACAGGGGATCTACACCTCCTACCATATAGAGCCTCAAAAGATGCCATTCCAATACTCGCATGATAGCTATTATTGAACGCAAACTCTACTAGGGGTAGGTGATCATCCCATGATCCCTTAAAATCCATCATACATGCCCTCAACATATCCTACAAGGTCTGAATAGTCCTCTCTGACTGACCATCTGTCTGAGGATGATAGGCAATACTAAACCTTAATCAAGATCCCATGGACTCCTGAAACTGGGTCAAACATTTGGAGGTAAATCGAGAATCTTTGTCAGAAGTAATACTCATTGGAGCCCTATGTAATCTAGCTATCTCGCTGACATATAACTTAGCTAAGGCATCCACAGTATCTGTGCTCTTGATGGCAAGGAAGTAGGCACTTTTTGTCAGTCTATCCATTATGACCCATATAGCATCATGACCTCTTCGGGTCCTCGATAAACCCATAATAAAATCTATGGTGACATGCTCTCATTTCCATTTTGGCACAGGTAAAGGCTGTAATAATCCTCCAGGCTTTCGATGCTCAGCTTTCACTTGCTGGCACACTAAACATCTGGCCACATAATTTTCCATGACTCGCTTCATACCACTCCACCAATACACCTTTCTCAAATCTCGGTATATCTTAGTACTCCCTGGGTGCACGGTGTATCGTGAGCAGTGGGATTCTCTCAGTATCTATCTCTTTAGGGTATCATCGTCTGGTACACAAATTCGTCCTCTGAATCTCAACAATCCATCCTCACTGACTATGAGATCCGACTGCGAAGTCTGCTCAACTTGGCTAACCATATCAATCAACCTCTGATCATCACGCTGCCCAGTTCTAGTTCGATCCATGATCTGAGGCTCTATTTGCATGCTAGCCAAAAATCCAGTCTCTACCTCTTTCACTCTGATCCGAAGTTAGGTGAACTGCTCCAATAAATCCCATTCCCTGATCATCATA
This sequence comes from Firmiana major, assembly GCA_033439115.1. Taxonomy (NCBI): domain Eukaryota; kingdom Viridiplantae; phylum Streptophyta; class Magnoliopsida; order Malvales; family Malvaceae; genus Firmiana; species Firmiana major. Next base: position 8,730,992 of record CM065913.1, on the reverse strand, counting down.
GCAGATATCATACTCTTCCTACTCAAGGCATCAGCAACCACGTTCGCCTTTCCCGGATGGTATAAAATCTCACAGTCATAATCCTTAAGGAGTTCCATCCATCTCCTTTTGTCTCATATTTAACTCTTTCTGATCAAACAGATACCTGAAACTCTTGTGGTCAGTGAAGATCTGGAATCTTTCCCCATATAAGTAGTGCTGCCAGATCTTCAATGCAAATACCACAGCGGCTAACTCCAAATCATGTGTGGGGTAATTCCGCTCATGATCTTTCAACTGTCGTGATCCATAGGTGACCACTCTTCCGTGCTGCATAAGTACACACCCCAATCCTTGATGGGAAGCATCACTATACATGGAAAATCCTCCTGATCCCTCGGGGATAGTCAACACAGGTGCCACTATTAATCTCTTATTTAATTCCTGAAAGTTGAGCTCACATTGATCAGTCCATATGAAAGGAGTCTCCTTGCGCTTGAGCTTGGTCAAAGGAACGGTAATCCCGAAAAATCCCTCAACAAATCTTCTGTAATACCCTGCCAAACCAAGGAAATTTTATACCTCAGTAACTGTCCTCGGTCTTTTCCAATTAAGCATAGCTTCTACTTTAATTGGATCAACTAATACTCCTTCCTCTGAAACTATGTGACCAAGGAAAGCTATCTGATTCAGCCAAAACTCACACTTATTAAGCTTTCCATATAATTGTATATCTCGAAGTATCTCAAGTACTAACCCCAATTGTTATGCGTGCTCCTCATAAGACTGAGATACACCAAGATAACATCAATAAAGACTATCACAAACTTATCTAGATAGTCTCTGAACACTTCATTCATTAGCCTCATAAAGGCTGCAGGGGCATTCGTCAATCCAAAGGGCATCACTAGAAATTCATAATGGCCATACCTTATCCTGAAGGTCGTCTTCGGAATATCTTCCTCTTTAATTCTTAATTGGTGATATCCCGATCTTAAATCAATCTTAGAGAAGATTGAGACCCCTCTCAACTGATCAAGTAGATCGTCAATCCTCGATAATGAATATTTATTTTTTACTGTGGCTTTATTCAATAATCGATAGTTTATCCATAATCTGAGAGTACCATCCTCCTTCCTTATAAATAACACTGGTGCTCCCCACGGTGAGACACTAGGTCTAATAAATCCTTGATTCAATAACTCCTGTAGTTGTTTCTTCAATTCCTCTAGTTCTACTAATGCCATCCTATACGGAGGTCTAGAGATAGGCTGAGTATCTGGTACCAAATCAATGGTAAACTCTAGCTCTCTCTCTGTGGTGGTAAACCAAGTAACTCATCTGGGAAAACATCTGAAAATTCACACACTACAGGTATATCCTCGATCCTCGGATGTTCCCAGTTATCATCTGAAATGAGTGCTTCATAACCTTTATATTAAAAGTAAATTTAATACTATCAAAAGATAACATCATAAATTCCAAATTGCTTACAAAAATTCCGCACATTTATTTCCTCAATATTTCAAACGTACACTGTAAGGTTCAGGTAGGGAGAATGTTATAATCTTAGTGTAGCAGTCTAAACTCACTCGATTGGTTGCCAGTCAATCCATTCCCAAAATTACATCAAACCCATGTATATTTAACATCATTAGATCTGCTAGCATTACTCTATCTCCCACCTTTATTTCACATCCTCTACATATCATATTTGTTCCCTAGGACTAACACATAGGGGTATTTACATGTAGGATATACTCTAGAGGTTTAAACTTCAATTTTAAACTACATGCAAATGCTCAGAAATAAACAAATGTGTGGATCCCGGATCAATCAACACATGAGCCTTATGATTATAGACAGAGAGTGTACCTCTTATAGTTTCTGCAGAAGTGTCTGCTGTTTCCTTATCCAGACCAAACACATGTCCTACTGTGATGGGTTTCTTTCCTTTCTTTGCAGCTGTGGCCCGCCTTGAGGGATTCACTCTCTAAGGCTGCTGTCTGATAGGCTTCGGAGCATGTGGTCTTTAAGGTTGAGGACAGTCTTTTACTTACTCTGTGACCCATGTCTCCACATCTAAAACATCCACGGATCAACCCAGTATAACTTCCCTCATGCGATCAGCCACAATCTCTACAAACCCTTATCTCAGGCCTAACATCTCGAGGGGTTTCCCTGATGATAGGATAAGCTCTGGGTCTCTCCAATCTGCCCTTCTATACCTCAATCCTTCCTCTTCTGAAGGAACCTCTCCGAACATCTGCCTAGAAAATCGCTGGTCTCTTACCCTTATCCCGAGTCACTGTCTTAAACTCATTCTGAGATTGTACAAGTTTGATTCCCCTCTCAATCTCTTGTGGTCATCTCAGAGCATCTCCAAACTCAGTAATACATAGCCCTATCAATCGATCTCTGATGATGGGCTTCAATCCATACACAAACTTCTCGGTACGGAGCTCTTCATCTTTGAAGGTCTCTGGATCATATCTCAATAGAGTAGTAAATCGACTCTCATAGTCATACATAAACATATCGCCTTGTACCAGACTTGAAAACTCAGCCTGCATCATTCTCTGGGTAGCTCGTGGTACATATTGGGCTTTAAAGACCTTTTGAAACTATTCCCAGCTAATCACATCCTGGCGAGATATCAGAATACTCTGGGTTGTATCCCACCAATCTCGGGCTCTCCCTTTCAACATATAAGCACCCATACTGACCCTCTCAGCATCAGTACATCCCAAATAGTCAAATATGACTCTTAACTCAGTCAGCCACTCCTCAACCTCTACAGGATCCTTTCTCCCCTTGAATGCGGGTGGATTCATTATCAAAAAGTCCCTCAGTCGGACATATTTCTATCATCGGGCTGAAGGAGGTCCTTGTGGTGGTGTAGGAGTAGTACCCGAGGTATTAACTCCAAAATGTTACGCGAATAGCACTGTCATCTGCTCAAAATCCTGCCACGCATCTGTCTTAATCCGATTAAATCGAGAGTTTGAACTCTCCGGTTGTGGGGCAGGTGGAGGAAGTGGCTCTGCCTGCCTCCTCGAACAACCTCGTCATCCACTCATTTTCTATCTCAATACGTTTCTTACGCGTACACATCAAACTTGATTGAAATCTCATTCCTCAATTTCAGTTCATGACCAGACTTATACAGACACTTGGGATGTATTCTATTTCACTTAATCGATACTGACAGTACTAAATACCCTAAGCTCTGATACCAAGAAAACTCTGTGACGCCTAGGAAGCGTGAAAAACAGGGCAAATTTAAAACTTATTTTCTTCAATACAAAATTTTGGATGCATTCCTGTGCAGTGTCATATATCATCATACATATATTATCAAGCTTTCACATCAGGATCTCATTTATCAAATATTTATATATCATACCATATACATTCCTCAATGCATATTTAATTAATCCGAATACATCCTATACATCATTGTACATCAAGTGTCTGTAAATATAACTTTAGTCTGGGTACATGTAATGTTAAAGTATACCTCAATTACAATATATGACCTGGAGCTCAAGTCCTCCACTAGCCACTACTCCATACGTCACAGAAAAACTCTCTTCACTTGAAAAAATCTATGGGATATAAAAATAGGGTGAGCTTCTAAATGGCTCAGTAAAGGGGTAAGGGACTCATTAATAAAACAATGATTTGCACAGCACAATCATTTTGTTTTGTAAGTGAAACTTAATAAACTCAGTAGAAAACGTGGCATGAATCATTAAAACATCATCTCAACTCATTTCTCTAAGATCATGCAGAAACATGATAATAAATGGCTCAGTACAAAACCATAGTTACAAGCATGTAGAAAACAGGATGCGATAATGGCTTTTCTCATAAAAAAAAAACGTTATAGAAATCACCTCAGTAATGATGCACGTGGCGCAGCCACCAAAACACAATCTCATGTGTAAAATCGAGACTAGGCAAATAAACTCAGGTAAAACGTTCGTCATGGCACATCAATATAATCTCCTCTGGGTGCGCATCCCAGGCATCCTCAAAAAGGGAACATCGATAATATGGTCGTATGCATGGTGTATTGGTCTTACCTGTTACCAGAGTAAGGCCCGAACTTACATGCTACCAGAGCAAGGCCTCTCCTCATGCACACTATCGGTCTTACATGCTACCAAAGCAAGGCTCAGACTTATATGCTACCAAAGCAAGGCCACCTAACGCTACCAGAGCGGGGTTCATCTCACGTTACCAGAACGAAGACATCCTTAGTTACCAAAACGGAGGAATATCGGACTTACATGCTACCAGAACAAGGCCCAATGTGTATTCACATGACACACCTAAGTCTCAATATCAGCCATTATCATATAAAACCGTTTTGCCTTCACGTAAAGCTCATAATGGTTTTCTCATAAAACTCATCTGAAAATCGTTTTGTACTCATTACAAAACATGTTAAAATCGAGCTCAAACCGGCAAAATACGCACACATTTCTCAAATCTCAGTACGCCTTAACATAGAGCCCAAATCCCTTTTTTTCACTTTTAAACTAAAATCGTTTGTAAAATAATTTTGTACTTTGTTTACAACTCGTGAAAATTGGGCCCCAACCGGCTATAAAATCGTGTGCAATAACTCATTCACAACTCGTAAAAACATGCTTGTTTTCTCAAATCACATTTCATGCTACAATTATAATCACAAATCACATACACAAATGAGTTTAAATTTTTTCCTTTACCTCGTTGCACCTTGTATAGTGCAATCGTTTTCCCCTAACGACAGACTAGCCATGTATTCCTCTCTGAGACTCCCAGACTGTCCAAACGATGTAAAAACATTAACACATCATCACATTGTCTCTAATCTCAACATCGAGCATAATTGCTCACATTCTCATTTAACATCCCAAAATCCTCACCAACCCAATTTCTCATAATTTCTCCATATTTCTATCAACCCTAATCATTTCCAGCCCACTCATCACAAATCTACAGCCATAATAGCAGAAATCTACTTCCAAATTAAAGATTAAAGCTTAGAAATTTACCCAAAACTCGTGGAGTGCTCAACTCACTCCTTAGCTTAAATCGTACTTCGATTTTCAAGTATGTTGTTCTCCTTTTGATGAGGAACAACTTTCCCTCTTGCCACAACCTTTCATTCGAACGAAAATGGCCATTTTGGAGGAGAGAGAAAGCTATGGATTTTAGTTTTTTGGAGAGAGAAATGATGAATTCCAAAAAAACACAGTGGTCCTTATATAGGCGAAGGGCAGGAGATCGATCTGCTCATGTAGATTATCGATATGCCTTTGAATTTGGAAACGTTCTGGGCACTTTTTATGCCTACCAAATTGATTTGTCGAGGGGGTAAGATCGATCTCATAATCTTGAGGAGATCGATCTGCTCCTTGTGAGGAGATCAATCTGCTATTTACAGAAACATTTTGAGATCGATCTGTTTCCTATAGGAGATCGATCTACTCTTTATAGAAACATTTGGAGATCGATCTGCTTGCTTATGAGATTGATCTGCCTATCAGTTCTTGTGCATTTCCTACATTTTGGAGCCATGTGATCGATCTCTCATCCTTATAAATCGATCTGGCCTTCACAGATTGCATTGCTACTGCATCAATTTGCAGAAAACTCAATGTAAAACTTCCCATAATCTACCCCATAGTCCATATTTCAATCCATACACATTCAAGACTTAAAAATCTCATCTTCTTATACTTCATCATATTTAAAACTTGCGTGTACATCAACATATCATAATTACATATACCAAATTATAATTCTCATAACTGGGGTACATAAAATTCGTAATTCTCATAAAGATATACTTCTCGTAAATCTCGTAGTAAATATACATTTTGTCTAAGGCTAACTCCTCAGTAAGTTACTAATATCAGCGGCTCCTAAGCCTTATTCAGCTTTTTTAATATATATTTTTTTTATAATACTTCTTTACTACTTTGCTATTTTACCCCTATAACATATATTTAAAAAATGATAAATCGAGCTTAGCGAGCCGAACTTTGAGCCTCGAGCTAACAAGTCAAGCTCGACTTAAAACTACCTTTGGTGAAGTTTTTTCTTACCTTAATTTGACAAAATTGCATGAAGTAAAAGCAATGTATCATTGCCCTAAATCAATTGCATTCCCTTATTTTCCCTTACATAAGGATTGATCCCCTATGAAAGCAAGCATCACCCCCAATGCCAGGGATCTATCCCTTTCTTTAACACAGTATGGATCTTCCACAGATATAATGTTTTTTATATTTTATTTACTAATTTTTTTATTAATATTTTAATAATAAATATAAATAAATAATACTTTTGTTATGATTTTAATAATAAATAATTTCAGTATAAAAATAATTATTTTCATATTATAAATATTTTTAATATTTCAAAATTAAATATTAATATTTTATTAATATTTTATATATATGAAATAATAAAATAATAAATAGTTTTCTTTTAAATAATGAATATTTTAATATTTTAATATTAAATATTATTTTCAAAATATAATTATTTTAATATTAATAAATTAATAAATAATAAATACTTTTAATATTTTATTAGTTAGTAAATATCATTCGAAAGAAGAAAACAATTTTTTTTCAAAAAACAACTAAGTAAGAGAAAATATTTTTTATTGACTTATCTAAACAATGGAAAATCTTTAGTTTTCCAGAAAATGAAAACATTTTTCAGAAAATCATTTTTTGGAAGTCATTTTTAATAAACCAAACGGAGCCTATGTGTCCTGGTATTGTTAGATTATAGATTTAACAAAATAAAAGTTTCTTTATGCACAAAAATTAACAAATCTATTACTTTATAAGTTTGTGGCAAGATCTAGCCAACAAACATATTAATTAGGATTTATCTTTTTGTTTACTAAACCATTATTAATTAAATAAGATTTATCGATGTGACATTATGCCAAAATTTTCGATAATTTAGCTGAAATTATAGTATGTATACATAAATAATAATAATAATAATAATAATAATAATAATAATAATAATAATAATAATAATTATTATTATTATTATTATTATTATTATTATTATTATTATTATTGTTATCCTCATGTCTCATTCCTCATATCAATTTTCGATACATTTTTCTTACTTATCACCTCATCAGGCTGCAGGAGGATCATGGGGCTTTGAAAAGCAATGAAGCTTCTACTTTTGCTTAGATGAGATTTTGGTTTCGAGGTAAAATTAAATACAATGATCCTTATAATTCGATCATGATCAAGGGTAGGGCGAATTCTCTATATACCCCTGATAGATAACCATTTATAGCTAAAGTATTCTTGTAGCGAAAGAAATAGCGAGTCTTGCTGAAAAAGAAATAGCAAGTCCTGTAAAAAAAAATAATGATCCTACTTAAAAACCTATTAAATAAAAAAAATGGATTGGGCTTGAATTACTTTAAGATAATATTCAACCTAATAAAACATAATAAAATAACATAGCCAATAGTAATGGCCCAAATGGTGTGTTTAGCCTAAAGTGCATTTGTCTTAATACTTATAAATCTTCAGAAAGGTTGTACTTGGGCTTGGATCAAGTTGTAGAAAACTTTATTATCCACCATGCTCAAACTTTGTTGGGCTTTTTCTCTAGCATGAAACCTGTTGGGGTGACTGAGGACCATATAAAACTGAGAGCTTTTCCATTCTTCTTAGCCGATTCTGCCAAGGTTTAGCTATACTACTTACCGTCTGGATCCATTATAACATGGGAAGAGATGAAAAGGCTTTTCTTAGAGAGGAATTTTCTTGCCTATTGAGCCGCCAATATTAGGAAGGAAATTTGTGGCATAAAGCAATACAATGATGAGTTCATGTATGAGTATTGGAAGAGATCCAAGAGACTTTGTGCAAGTCACCCACACCATCAAATACATGAGTAATTACTGATCCAATATTTCTATGAGGGATTATTGTCACATGACAGATTGATGATCGATGCTGTCAGTGGAGGAGCTTTGGTGGACAAGACTTTTCAAGATGCTCAAAACCTGATAGCCAATATGGCTGCCAATTCACAACAATTCTACACTAAGCGTGAACGACATCTACACCTATCCAAGTGGGGGAATTTGATAAGTGCTTAAAATATTGAATTTGTATCATCTAATATTATTCTTCTACTAATATTTCATGCCTAAATGAACTTTCTAATGTTTGTTTAATGTTTTAGGTGACAAAAGTAAGCTTATGGAAGAAAAAAAGAGTTTAAATAACTTTTTTTACAATTTTTGACCAGCAATGGTATTTTGGTATTTTTGTTTGTTCAAATTTTTAGGGAAAAGATGATATTCAACAAAGTTGTAAAGAATTTCTCAAACTTTCTGGAATGTACAAGATCATTCAAATCATAAATTATTTAATGGGTTAAAAGTCATTAAAAGGTTAGCATTAAAAATTAGAAAATCCTAATCCTAGTAGGAATGAGATTACTACAAGTATAATTGATGTAATTAAATTAAAGATTTTTGGAAGAGATAAATAGAAGGAGAGAGAAGATCCTAGAACATTTGGAAAAGATAAATTGAAGATTATTTTTATATAAATATTAGAAATTGTAATTAGACTTGACTCAAAGTAGGATTTCTATCATTCTTTTACTATATAAAAGATACTTAGGGGGCTAATTAATTTCACAACTAGTCTAGGTTTGGTTTTAAAAAGTTGTAATACATTTTTTCTTCTTTATTAAAGTCAACTTTATATTATAAAATTCTTTGGCCGATTAGTTCTTTATATTTTATATTGTGTGTGTGAGACCTCATATATGTGTAACTTTGTAAAATATATAAATGGAATTAGAAGACAAATGATTTAAATCATGCAAATGTGAATGAATTTCAAATGAGAATGAATGAGTAACATGGATGCATGTAAAGGTCAAATAAGGGTTGAAGTGGCCACAAACGAAACGAATAGAACTCAAAGCATCCAGGGGAGATAAGGACTTAAAACATGGGGTGGTAACACATGGATTGTGAAATTGAGTATCCATTCGGATTTTCAAGCAATGCACACAAGTTTCAAAACATGAAAATCTTAGGAAATAAGCCTTTCCATGTTCGAAATGGAATTAAAACGCAAAATAAGTATTGGAGCAATGGAATAGGAACTTACCATTAAAAAATCTGGAAGAATTACAGTAAAGAGGTTACAAATAAAAGCTAGATCAATCTCATATTCAAGGCAGATCTATCTCTTATGCCAAACACAACCATTTCAAGTGAAATTACTAAGGCGGATCGATCTCCTTATCAAGTAGATTGATCTCCTCAATAACCAGATCGATCTGCATTAGCCTCTGCCTAGCTCAGATCGATCCTCTCTTTAAGTGCAGATCGATCCCCATTGCATTCTGTGAAGAAAAGATCGATCTCTCCCCATGAGCAAATCGATCTCCTTAAGCTTCTGCCAAAGAGAGATCGATCTCTTCCACATTGAACAGATCGATCACACCTTTTAATGCCTGAACATTTCAAGAGCAAAAACCAAAGGCAGATCGATCTCTTACCTAACCAGATCGATCTCTTCACTCTTTTTTCTATATAAACCCGACGACAAAAGGCTTCAATCTGCAGGAAACTTAATCTTTCTCCATTTCCACCCAAATACTAAGCTTTCTCTCTCTAGAATACCCACCTTTCCCATAAGGATTTGAGAAAAAGACATTAGAGCAAAGTTGTTTACCTTGAGGAGGAGAACAACATATCTTAAAGACAACATCCAACTCATTGGATTGAAGGAGCAAAGGAGTATTCCAAATTTGGACAAAAGGAAAAGCAAGCTAGGTAAGTTTCCAATGCACCAACTCTAAATGTGTTGACCTAAATGTTGTTATGGATAGATTGGTGTACATTTCAATAGTTAACAACTACCTAGGATATAATGAACCAAAAATGACCTAGGAATAGCATGGTAGAGTTAATGATGAATGGGATATCTTAAGGTGATAATGGTGTTGCAAGTATGATTTTAAGATGGTGGTGTGAAATGAATTGTAGGATTTACCAAATGGTAAATGTACATGTATGGCATTGGTGAAATGTATAAATGAATGAGAGAAGTAAGGGTAGAGTATGCACTCCCAAGTGCCTAATAAGTAACTAAGAGAGTTACTAGATAAATTGACGAGAAATGACATGACAATGGCCAAATGCAATAATGAGCCAAACTCGATGATATAGGCTCGACAAGATATATCAAACTCGTTGAAGTTGGAATAGGAGTTAATGGTATTAACTCATATGATTGATGTATATTTGCAGCTCTCGGCGGTACATCCGGAGCAAATTGAGCCAAATCGTGAAAAGCAGGAAAGGAAAGAAGAATTGCTCTCAAGTAAATCGAGGTAATGGAATTGTATGGACTCTTAGAGATATCTGTGCGCATTTTGGATGCATTTTGATTTTCTAGAATGTTTGTGGTGATAGGAATGAAATGAATGATTTAGAGGGTAATGTAATTGGGATTTTGAGAAAAAGTTCATGAAAAACAAGAACATGAGGTTCTTGAGTATTTCAATGCTTTTTAGCATGTGCATTAGTAGGTTGGCTAGCATTTTTAAATGATTTGCTTGAAAATAGCTTGATTTGGTTTTAAATAACCACGCTTTGCAAGGAATGAGCCACCTACATGAATTTTGTGGAAAACGAAGCGTGCTAGAGCATGGCTCACACGAGATTTGATGTGTTTTATACGTGCATTAGTGCTGGAGCAAATGCTCACACTAGAGTTTTATATGCATGAGTGCTGGAGCTTAACTCGCACTAGTTTTACATGGATTTTATGACATTGTGCTGGGGCCTAGCTCGCACTTGTTTTCATACGAGATTTGACATAGTGCTGGAGCATAGCTCGCACTAGATGTCCACCATATTTGTTTCTGTACTTGAGACTACTCGCACGTGGTTTTGTGACATGTTGGGAGCCGTTCTGGGAGCTTCGGGTGGGTTGTGTGCCACGTCGATTAAATAGGCTCGTACGTGCGTATTAAGATGTGGCAGGATATACCGTATTGATATGGGTCCACGGAATACGTTGTACCGTGCAAGTAGCATAGGGTACGATGTACCGTGTGTGATACATGTGTCGTCTTTGAACAATGGATGCTGCTATGGATCGGCGGGTTGGACATGACCCACCTCCCTTGCGGAAGCAGATAGAGGTGATACCCCGCACACTAAGATTCGTATAGCCTGGGATCACAAAGGATATGGCCATAGTCCTAGAGGATATTTCCCTTATTATAATGTATGCCTATCTCACATGTCTATTGATGAATGATAAATCCATGTTTTTGAAATGTGTTTTGTGGGTCAGGATAGTCCATGGGAGGGGCTGAGTCCTGACGAGTGAATGATTTTGTGTTAGATTGTGTTAAAAATTGGAAATGCTTTTAGGTGCACTATGCATGATGATTTTTCATGCTTTGATTTTATTACGCATGATGATTTTTCCATGTTATGATTCAATAACTGTGCATTGATTTATATAACATGATTTTCTTTACATGGCATAGACACAAGCATGAGTACACGTTTTGAAGTATGACAATAAATATGTGGCTTAAGCATAACACCACGATCACGTAGATAGTGCAGTTATCTACCAGTTTGCATGATTGCCTTACTGAGCGCGTGGTTTGTTCACCCCCCTTATTTTCCCCTCTACAGAGCATTTACAGTAGATATAGAGAGCGACTGAGGATTGGATTCTTGGTGTCCATTGCATCCCATCACACGAGGTATACACATTTGTATGGTTTTTGTATCTAGATATGTATAAGCATAGTAATACTTTTTAATGTAATTTTGAGGATGTAGAGAGCTTGTGAACACCTGTAAACGATAACTCTGATTAAGAAATACAAGTGTTTACTTTTAAATTAATTGAAATTTTAAACAATTTGGTTGGATGAGATTGACATCGATACACAACCCAACTGTTGGTGGTGTAGCTGTTCACGATTTAGGTTTAGATTAATCCATAAATAACAGGTCAAATATTAAATTTAAAAATGACAAAAATTTGTAGTGGATTTCGGTGTTTTGAGGGTCGTGACAGTGTGTGCCGATTTTTATATTATAAACTAATGTAACATCCCGATTTAGCAGAATTCAAACTAAATTTTTCTTTTCCTTACCTAGGTTTGTCAACCATCAGTGTAGCATCTAATTGCTATGGTTGATCTTATTTAGTTAACTCAAATTATAAATGTTTTTAATCCCGATCCTATACAATTGTATGTGATTTGTATCCGATACAAACTCCACAAAGAGATGTCATACATCCAGTTAATCGAGATTTAACATCGTCCATCAATCACTACAAAATAGTATATCCATCAATAAATTGATTATCACATCACACCTCAATAATCAGGTTATAATCAGCATCTAATACCGCCTATAGATCTTATTTGATACCTATTATAACCTTTCGTTACATCCCTAAAATGACTATAAATTGACTGTGCATTAATTGTCTGAAATACAAACCAAAGATATATCTGTGTATATACCTGTCAAAAAGTGTTAAGCAGGTGATGGGAGGACACTCTCCAAGCCAGCTCAAAAGGACACTCTTAGTGTCTATCGAAGATAATTTGTAGAGATGGAAAGGGGGGGTGAGCTAATGCCCAATAAAGGTTACTTGAGAAGGGAAAGATATTTAAAACACTGCAATTTAAGCTAAAACATTCAATCGATTTACATATAAATGTTAAAACATACTTTCAAGTCAATCTTGCAATGTAAGCTCATGCTTTCAAGTCATATCAATTCATAAGTCGATAAGTAAAATACTTTCAATAAAATTTAAAAGAGTAGGCTAACATCCCGAGGGTGATATGTACAATATAATAGTTTCACGAAGGAAGATAATTGCCTCACGAAAAGACACAATCATTCACGAAGGAAAACCTTAAGAAGGGAGAGTGTAACCTATGGCCATGGTTAACAATCCATAGTCTCGCTAGATCGGTGAGTACTAGAAAGCTGTAGACGTGTCTAGCCTAAATAGCCATCAATACAATACAATACAATTTGGTAAAAGTGTCGGGGAAAAGCATGTACAGGGGGCCTGAACTCTCTAAAATAATTCAAAACTTTAATATGATACAATACAATCCATGATTCCCAATTCAAAATCGTAATCAATAATTACAATAATCATACATACAACAAGGGAATGAGTATCCCATGGAATCATGGTTTCATAGCAAATAGTTGGACAACCCTTAATGAAAACAATTCGGTTTTTATGTAAATCAAATCAAGTAAAACTTTTCTTACTTTAAAACATAAAACATTTCATAAATAAGGTTTTATAAAACAAAAGTAATTTACGTTTAAGGAAATATTTAAGAAAACTTTTACTTAAAAGCCCTATAATAGGTTTGCCCAAACGATTTTATAAGTCAATACAATTTCACAAAGTTAGGAAGTTGTCCTAATAATGTTCAATCAATACAATACTTAAATCTAATTATGCTGATATGTATAGTTATATCAAAATATCTTTAACCAAACCCCTATTATGGTTGGCCTGAGATACCCATGTTTTTTACATGCCATCCCTTACTTCGACAACAATGTGGTGACCACAAACCTCTGTCACAAAGTTAAGGCTAGGCAATACATAAATATTGCATAAGCCATCCTCACTTCAACCAATCTCTTAACTGCAATACCATTACAATCAAGCCTAATTTTTATCAAGCTTACCTAATTAAAACCCAATACCATATAAACAATTTGCTAACTCATCATATTAATCAATTTCCATAAATCTTTCAAGTGATCAAGAGCACTCTATATCAAATTAGTCACTTAAACCTTTAACCCCAAAATTGTCATAAGTGACCTAAGGCACCTTTATTCCTTAAATTATCTTCCTTTTAATAAATCAATACCTCATTATTCATCATTAAACCTACACCAATGCATACTCTTCATCCACATAGCCTAAAGTCTCATAATGCCAAAACCATAAATCATCATTTCATAATTTATTTCAACAATCAACTATAGCCAAATCAATATATCATAATACCCATCACAACATATAATTATTTTGTAATTTTAGAGAATCCTTACCTTGCCCAATTTCCCTAAAAATAGCCTCTCCAATTCCTCCAATCACAAACCAACCTTTCAACCAAAATCAAACATCTAAAGGCATTTATTAGTGATAAATACATAAGACCCACCATGTTAAATTCCATGAAAAAGCTTCTTACCTTGTGATTTCTTCTTGTTCTCTAAAACCCCATTTTTGGTTCTTCAAAATCTCCTTTCTTCTTCACCAAATCTCACTTTGGAATTGCGTTTTTGAAGTAATGGAGGTTAGGAATGGGAATAGGTGAGTTTCTTTAGCTTTCCTCTTCCTTTTCCCTTTTCTTTTCTCGTTTCCTTCCTCTTTTCTCTTTTTTCTTTTATTTCTCGGGTTCTTTTAACTTTTCTAAGCCTTCTTATGTTTTAAAACCCACTTTCAGGCTTCAGAATGTTAGGAGATCGATCCCTTTATTAAGGGGATCGATCCTCACCTTTAAAATTGCCATAAAATTATGTTTTGGGATGAAGGGATCGATCCCTTTAGGGAGGGGAACCATCCCTCTATGCTTTACTGCACAAATCGAGCATTCTGCATCTAGGGGATTGATCCCTTAGCTTAGTGGGATCGATTCTTTACTCTTTTACTGTTCATTTTTAGTTTCTGTAAATTGGGGATTGGTCCTTCTAAGGTAGGGGATCGATACCTTTGCCTCGAACATCATTTTTTTTTTATGTTTAAACCTCAAATATACCTAACTTTTAACCCCTAACTTCCATCTACACTCAAAAATCATTCCTCAATACATCCATGTACACATTTAAACCATCAATAACATATCTACAACATCCCATAAAATCCAAGTATTTAACTTATACCTAATACATAATACATACTCAAAATCAACAAACATAAATCATTTTAACCACTATCATCATAAAGTGTAGATTCACAAAGCATCCATAACTCTTACCAACATATCCAAAACCTCATAACATATATACATTGTAAAAATTAACTTATTAAATATTGTATCAAGTTTATACAATGAAAATTCGAGGTTTTGCAACTACTATTGCCGATTTTTATATTATGAAGTGTGAGTAGCTTTCTTAATTCAATTGGTGTATAATTGAACTCTTATTGCATTAATATTATTGTGAGAAGCATGATGTATAAATATCACTTGGTTTGATATCTAAGATTTTCCATAACATCTTCTTATGATTATTAATTTGGTTTAATAGGAGACCTACTATTTGATTAAATTCAATGATCTACTGCTAGATTTAAAACTTAAGTCAGTAATTGTTTAATGTTTAAAATCGATTAGAGATAAAAGAAAATCTAAGTTTAAGTTAAACAATTCAAGCTCTTGCTTTGGTTGTTTAATTTCAATCAAAATCTTTCAAGGATTCTAATGCTACTACTAAATTATATCTAGGAAGTACTTTCTAGGTAGTTTAAGTAGTTAGAAATTAATTACAGAATTTGTTGTAATTAATTAAGAAGTATGAGAAGATAGTGTTAACACTGTTTATTGTTGCACTGTGACATCTTTATAATTCAATGATCAACAAATTAAATCCAAGATAATTACAGAAACACATTAACCGAATGCTTTTTGAAATTGATTACAAACCGATTGCTTTTGACTTTATTCACTTATTTTCTTATAAAATTGATTTCTTCACTTTATAATTGCTATTTTTAGTAAATATTAAGGTGAAAATGTTATCTTAAAAGAAAACCCGCCAATTTTTATTTTTTTTTTTACCTAGAACTTTAATTTTTAATATTGATTTGATTTTTGCAATCCCTATGGAAACGAACTCTACTTCGCTATCTATTAGTAGTGTAAAAAAAAAAAAAAATTATTTTTGGTGAAGTCGACCGTTACAAATTATACCCTTTCAATGACAGTTATAGAACTCAGAAAATGCATGGCATAAATCATAGAACAAGAATTGTTCTTTTTTACTAGAATCACTGGAGATGCGAAGACACTAGTGTTATCGTGAATAAGACCAAAATGTATAATTTCTTATATTATTTTCTCCATTTCATCCTTCTGTATAGTGAGTTTCTATAAGCATTAAGCTTATTTTTCATAGATTCATCTACTAAAGGAATATTGTGATCATGAGATCTCACTGGTGGTAGCCCTTGTGGTATCTCAAACGAAACATTGTATTATTGCAAAAGACATCGCGAATCCCATGGTAGGGAGGGAAGCATACACCTTTTCCTATGACAAGGAAGAATGTATGGATTTTGGAATGTGATTGATACCTATTAAGGCCAATGAACTCTTTCCAGAAGAGATTTATGTTTTAGACGCTTTTCCTTTTTTTTTTTTTTTTAACATAAACAACACTTTGCCTGCTTCTATTCCCTTCCGAATGATATGCTGCCCCTTCTATAGAAATTTCATTGTTAATGTTTGGAAATTTTGTATGATGGGACTCAAATTGATCAACCATTGTATTGCCAACACCACATAACAAATACTCAAAAGAATAATCAAGAGGTCTGTACTCATATTCAGACCTTGTACCTCCCACCATGGTTTTAAATAGCGGCCGCTATCCGAGTAGCGGCCGCTATATTGCGGTAGCGGCCATTGCCGTTACCGCTATGCGTGAAATAACGGTCATCACACCCGCAATGACCTAATTGATCCGTTATTACCGTTATCGAGGACCGTTATTACCGTTATCGACTGTTATTACCGCTATCGAGGGTCGTTATTACCGCAATTGACCGTTATTGTCGCTATTGTCCGTTAAAAAAGTTATGCGATATTAAAAAAAAAATTCACGACCGCGATGACCGTTATGACCGCAATAATCTCCGTTATGTCCGAAACCGCAATAAACGCAACGCAACCGAAAACGTGATCGCAACCGCAATTTAAATCCATGCCTCCCACTTTAAATCCATACACCTTTCTTATGTTCGGAGTTGTTCACCATTAGCCACCAGCACAGTGAAATTTCCCACTGGTTGAGTAAGACATCTAATTTCTTAATAACTCTTGAATCCACAAAGTTTTGGGTGCTGCTGGTATCCACCAACACATTAACCACTTGGTTCTTGATTTTTTCTTGCATTTTCATGGTTTGATATATAACCGTACCTAAAAAGCATGCAATGAAACTACTGGCCTCTCTTCTTTTTTATGTAATTCCTTTAATTCATTTATGCAACCATAGAATTCCTCACCCTCATGATCAGACTCATTGTTTAACTCAACTAACATATGATATAGTTAAGATTTCATGAATTTGTGACCAAAAGTAATTTTTTTATTACATCGCATGCACAATCAATTCTTTCTCTTCCCTTCTTTCTTCTGTCTAGTAAGAATTCTCCCTTTGCTGATGCTTTGGTTAGAAGTAGTGACAGTGTTTATAGTATTAGGTTTGGTAGTATAGATATTATACTGTTTTTTTGTTGTTATATGAAATTGGTAATAATTGTGTGTTTGTAGTACGTAGCAGAGGTGGTAAAGTTTTTGGTTTTGATGAATAAGTTATTGGTGAATGGATTATAGGAGCTATAGAAGAAATTTTATAGAAAATAAATGGTTTGCAAGGTTGTTCATTGGTTAAGGATTTAATTTGTTTAGCAAGGTCAAGGGTATGGGTAAAGTTTCTAAGGTAAAACAACCTAATGGTTTTTCCAAGTTCAGTCTTTAAATTACTAATGAAAACACTTAAAGCACGTTTAACAGATAAGGGTACTTGATTCAAAATAACCAAGAATTCTTCGTACAACTCTTCCACAGTACCTTTTTGCTTGAGAGACACCAGATATGACATCGGATCAAAAAACTGTAAGTTTCCACATTTGCAATTCATTGCTTCCAGATGACTGCAGAGAAGGATCAAATAGAGAAAATAATACTAGAAATGTTATATTCTGGCATTATTCAAGACAGCAGCAGTACCTTTGCATCTCTCATGGTTCTATAGTTAAAAAAAAGCACGGTTCTTGGCAATTATATATTGATTATAAGAAAATAAACAAAGTGACCATTAAGGATAGATTCTCGATTCCACTTGTAGAGAAGTTACTAGATGAACTTGTTGATGTTGTTTACTTCTCGAAGCTTGACTTACGATCGAGTTTTCATCAAATACGAATAAATGAAGCTGATATTCATAAGACTGCCTTCTGTATTCATAAAGGTCATTATGAGTTCTTGGTGAAGCTTTTTTGTCTCACCAATGCTTCATCAACCTTTTAGAGCCTCATGAACATCATTTTCAGACCTTACTTATGGCAATTTGTTGTGCTATTCTTTGACGACATTTAGGTATACTCTAAGAATTGGGAAACTCATCTAATACACCTTCAACAAGTTTTTGAGGCATTATTACATTATCAACTGTACGTTAAAAAGAGCAAATGTGAGTTTTGGTCTACAAAAGTAGAGTATTTAGGCCATGTAATTGTGGAAGAGCAATCTCAATGGATGAACAAAAAGAATCCCATATGCTTGATTGTCCAATTCCCAAAAATCTTAAGGAACTTCGAGGGTCCCTAGAATTAGCAAGGTACTATAAGTATAAGCTTTTATCAAGGGCTATTGTTCAATAGCTAAACCATTGACTGATTTGCTTAAAACTAATGGTTTTTGTGGAATGATTCAGCACATGAGGGATTTTTGGCTCTGAAAAATGCTATGATCTCAGCCTTGTACTGGTATTGCCTGATTTTAAATTGGATTTACTATTAAAGCTGATGCATCAAATAATGGTATTGGATTAGTCCTCAGTCAAGGTGGTAAACCTGTAGCATTTTTCAACAAAGTACTTTCACCCAAACATCAGTCTTGGTCTATATATGACCAGGAAATGATGGCCATTTTAGTTGCTATAAAGAAATGGAGTTCCTATCTTCATTGGAGGCATTTTGTTATTAAAATCGATCATTAGAGTTTGAAATTTCTGCTTGATCAAAAAACTACAACTCCATCACAGCAAAAATCTATATGGAAGATGATGGGATTTGCTTACAGTGTTCTATACAAGAAAAGCTCTTCAGATATTATGGTTGATGCCCGTTCAAGGAGACCCCTTAGCCAATTTCAAGCTTTGTCAGTATTGCATATTGACTTCTTCAAGAAGTACAACACTATTAGTCTACTGACCCAAAGCTGCAAGCAATTGTTTCTTAGCTGCAGCAATGTGTTAGTATGAATTCTAACTATATATAGGATGCTAATCAACTCAAGAGGCGAAGGAAACTCGAGGTTGGCGACAATGAAACACTTAGAAAGGAGTTATTAGAATACTTTTATAGCTCACCTCTAGGAGGACATTTTGGTATTGAAGCTACAATTGCTCGAATAGGGAGTATGTTGTATTGGAAAGGCTTAAGGAAAGGCACTAGACAACTTGTTCATGAATGTGCTATATGTCAGTAATTCAAATACGACAACACAACTTCTCCTGGTTTGTTACAGGCTTTACAATCCTTGAAAAAGTTTGGAGTGATATCTTTGTGGACTTCACTGAAAGGCTGCCCATTTTTGTTTGAGTCAGTATGCACATTTTTGTTTCTTTAAGCCATCCGCTTTTTCTGCTATTTCTGTGGCACAATCCTTTATGGATCACATATTCAAGTTGCATGGTGTACCAAATAATATTGTCGTTGACAAAGATAGAATTTTCTTGAGCAATTTTTAGAAAGAATTCTTCAAATGTTTGGGAACAAAACCTAAGATGTCTAAACCGATGGCCAAATTGTTGTAGTGAATCGTTGCTTAGAAACTTACCTTCAGTGTGTCACTGGAGAAAAGCCAGGGGAATGGTCTAAGTGGTTGCCCTTGAGTGAATGGTGCTATAACACCTCTTTTCACACCTCAACACACAGTACACCCTATGAGGTTTTATACGGTCAGCCAGCTCCAAATAACATGCCTTACTTACCTGGTACTTCTATGGTGGCTATTATTGATAAAAGTCTCAAGCTTGTGAGGCAGATATTAAAATTTTGAAGTTTTAGCTTCAACGTGTAGTCAACAAAATGAAACAGCAAGCTGATACAAGAAGCTCAGAAAGACATTTTTTTGTTGAGCTATGGTGTTTGTCAAATTACAACCATATCGACAGAACTCTGCGGTTCGTAGACAATGTTTGAAACTTTTAGTGAGATTTTTGGTCATTATAGGGTTCTTTAGAATCGAGAATGTTGCCTATAAATTGAAGTTGCCTGCAAATGCTAAGATACATCACGTATTTCATGCATCTTATCTCGAACAACATATAGGCCATGTTCTAGTTCAGTCTCAGTTGCCACTGTTGGATGATGATGGAACACTTAGCAAGGAACAATTTTTGTATTGGATCAACGGATGGTAAAGAAAGGTAATAGAGCTACTACATAGATACTTGTTCATTGGTCTAATTCATTTACAAAGAACTCTACTTGGGAAGATTTTTCTGATTTTCAGAGTAAACTTCCATATTTTCATCCTTGAGGACAAAGATGGTTTGAAGTGGGGGATATTGATGCACTACAATTTTATAGCACTATAATTGTAAAGAACTTTACTGTGTTTGTACGTACATAACTGCATGTAGTTAGTTGATAGTTACTGACGTCACAGGTTGTTAAGTGATGTCAGAGGTAGTTAGCTGATAGCTCATATATTGAGGTAACAAACCTCTGGAGGAATAACAGAAGAATCATTCACAATCATCTTCTTCCTCTTTCATTCTTTTCTAATTCTTTACTTTCTTCCTCTTGTACAGAGATCGATAATCCATTTCTTATTGATCTTCTTTCTCGTTTCTTTGGAAGGTAAGTTGCTAAATTGAAGATTTCTTCAGTATCAATATTCTTATAGCTGATGGTTCATATTCATATCTTGGCATCGAACTAGGCAACTTTATTGCATTTATGCTACCAGTAATATTCTTATAAAAGCTTTTGTCGGAGTTGTAGGGTTAGGAAGATCAGTGTCATCTTATTTCGCTAGAATGATAAAGAGTGATTCTATTTTTTGAGAAATAAATGTCAATTATTTGCTTGTTGCAGTTGTGGTCACTGATTTAAATTGCGATCTCAGTTACGATTTTGGTTGCGTTACGTTTATCGCGATTTCGGATATAACGAAGATTATTGCACTTATTACGATCATCGCGATTGTAATTTTTTTTATTTTACACAATTTTTTTAGCGGACGATAACAGTAATAGCAGTCGATAGCGATAATAACGACCGTCGATAGAGAAAATAACAGTCAATAACAATAATAACGGATCAATTACGGATCAATTGTGACCGTTACGGATGTGAATTTTTTTCACACTTGCTATTCGAAGAATAACGGTAACGACAGTTGCCGTTACCATTAAATAGTGACCGCTATTTTAATCCTTGGTTATGGTACTCTTAGTTGCTAATAGCTTAGCAATGAGTGAAACGAAGAGAACATCTTGGTTACATTAGATTTGTTCTTTTGTTGGTCGGTAGTGATTGTTTTTGTTATAAAATTTGGGTTTATTCAAGCGAAAACTTCGAATTTGGAATCATTTTCCACTTACGGGGTAGAAAGGGTTTTCAGGGCTGCTGCCGTGGTTAATTGGTCTTATACAGTTTTGTTATGGTGAAAAATATGGTTGAGGAGACAAAGAAACCCTTGAGTGATATACTAGTCGGGTTGGTTGGTTTTATTGCTCGATGGCTTTATCCTTGATTGTGATGGTGAAGTATTTTGTGATTAATGCAAATACTGCATATTCTGTTGCTTTGAACAAATACTGCACCATCGTGTGCTAAATAAAAAAAAAAAAACATTTTAATTAATATTCAATATGATGTTTACACTAGCTAGATCGACCAAGCAAACCTGCAATCTATTTTTGTTAAGGTCCGAAAAAAGAATTGTTCAAAACCTAATCAACATTTTTAAACTCAAAATCTATAAAATTATTTTGCAATCCTATCAATAATTTAAAATCTAAAAAATAATAAATGTAATCGCACGAGAATCTATATCAAATTGAATCTAAATTTGCATAAATACTAAAACAACTCAGGACAAAATGAGGAATTTACATAAGAAATATGACCAACAGATTTATTTTTTTTAAGATCTCAAGATGGACAGCCGAATGTTTGAGCAAGAGAGTCAATTGCCTTCATGTTTTTTTACAAATAGAGACCATTTTGGTATTGGGAAGTCGACTTCTCTAGACCATTTTTCCTCCATAGCACTTTTTAATTTTAGCCTAGTGCCAATTGCTATTTTAGACTGTCAACTACTAAAAACCAATTTCTACAACTTCCTTAAGCAATAAATTTAATAGAATGCCGTTTTTGCTTAGGCTAGTCGACTAACATGTAATTCTTCTTTCCAAACATAGTTTCATACTTCCAAAACTTTGTTTTCTTAATACATATGCATATTAAATGAATGTAATCTTTGTTTTCTCTTGAAAAATCATAATCTTTGGTAATATACAGCAGGGTATATAAGGAAAAGGGAGAGGAACCCAAAGAGGATAAAAGAAGGGATAAATTATAGTTCAATATTCCAAAATCTTATTCAAATCTAGCAGAATCTGAAATTAAAAGGTACTAAGAGGCTAAACCTTAATAGAAATGAAATATCCCGCATCATGACAACAAAACCTTACAAATACTAGTAATCACATAAATTCCTAAATAGTTTTACTTCAAATCAACTTATTTTGAATAAGTATTCTGTAATGTGCTATGTTATCTAGATACTTTTACTATGTGCACCTTTATTATTATTATTATTTGTTCATTGATGTGACTGAATGAAGGTGTTCAAGATATACGTGGTTGCTGCAATGCCTCTGATTTTCAGAAAGTTGGGATATGATTGCTTCTGAAGTCGTCAAACATATTTGCAACTTGTGCTTATTTCATAGCATGCTGTCTCTCTTGATGGTTGGGTTGAATCTCTGTCTGATTTGATAAATGATCCAGTGGCATTGGAGTTCTTTTGTCTGCATTGAAGACCTATATTCGGGCCATTTGGATGCCATAAATAATGAAACATTTGAATATATTTATTGAAATAGAAAAACAGTTTGGTTACTGAAACAAGAGCTTAAAATTGCTATAGTTGGTTAACAGCTTACAATCTTGATCATCAATATGCAGTTGATGTTGCTAGGTTTACCATGCTTTAAATAGTTATAGGAATATAACGAGATGAAATGAAATCACATTTCTTGGGTACTTTCCTTTTTCTGTCACGCAGACAGAGACATAATTAAAGTGAAAACGATCATAGATATGATCAATTGAAAACTGGTAAAAACTGAAGAATATTTGACATTATTTTTCGTGTCCTCCCACAGTAGATATGATCCTTGAATAGATCAATTATTCGACACATGAAGTCCTCCTTACGTTGCTTCTGTCTCAAGCCTGTTGTTTAGAAGACTGCTGAAGTCCAAGCCCAAAACGGCATAATTCTGATTAAGGGAATGATTATCTCAATACTTTTCTGCAAATCAGATAATGATAATAATTATTTTGGAAGAACTAAGCCTGCTTAACCTTTTGAGTCGATGTGATATCTTGATAATCTATCAAGATTTTGGTGTGGGCTCCCTTTGTGCTCAAGAAAGTATAAGAGCATGCATGATCTAAACATTCTTCTGTTCAAATTTTGTATCAATATGAATAGTTAGCTTGCATGTAAGTTACTTGTTCTGTTACAGACTCTTCTGCAAGGGGCGAGACCAGCTGTTTATGGAGCCTCCAGGCAAATCCAGGGAGCTACAGAAACTTAGAATACAGTAGGATTTCAACTTTCTGAGCTTTGAAACTGATAGTGGTCATATCATCAAAGTCCACGTGTACAAAGATCGACCAACAAGAGACAGCCACGTGTCAAACACAAATAGAAGAGACATAAGTCACGTGGCAGGTAAAGAGAGGTGGCGACACAGTAACTGAAGTGGGCGATAGAATGTATGCAAAAGAGTCCCCGGCGGCAGAGTCTCTAGGCGACGCAGTCTCTAGGTGATAGAGACTCCGCGGTAGAGTTATGAACGCGACAGAGTAAGCCGCGATAGACCTCTACCGCACGAACCGCGACAGAGCTCTACCGCAGGGACTGCGATAGATCTCTACCGCAGGGACTGCGGCAGAGGTTCACGTAACTCTGCCGCATGTTGAACTCATCCGCAAGCCGTCCAACTCTAAGTCGCGACAGAGTATCTAATAACTCTGTCACAGCCCAGACACGCGCCTGGACCTCAGACCCGAATCCTATAGTTATGGGCCTAAAATATCCTCAAGCCCGGAAAGAACATGAAGCCCGACTTGATCCTAGAAAAAGTCTATAAATACACCAGGTATAGAAAAGGTGAGAAGGAATCTCTTTTTTGGATACAGAAACTCTGCTAAAAGAACTTTCTAACTTAAGCATCGGAGTGCACGTGCAGGAACAGATCCCTGCACCTTTCTGATTTTCATTGTTTTTGCAGAAGATTCGATACACGTGGAAAGAACCTATCAGCATCACCTCGTTGTCGTTTAGTGCAACATCAATTGGCGCCGTCTGTGGGAATCAGAACAAAAAGTCAGATTCCCTATTAAAATGGTGATGACACGTTCTACAGCAAAAAATCTAGGGGAACAGAATTTTATGAGTCCCCCTGTCAGATCAGAGCAAGGACAAAGGCAGAATGAAGAGGGTGGCAGAGTGGCCTCGGTTTCTCTCGATGAATTTGAGGCTCTGAAGCGTCAGAATGAGGAGACTACGACAACGTTGAGGGCTATGGTGAACTTTTTCAAAAACGCTCTCCCGCAATTTAGCTTACCCCCAGAAGTGCAACTGATGGTGGGGGAAAACATCCCGAGGCAGACTTACGAGAGAGGTCAACCCTCCACCATGGTGAATGCTGGACAAGGAGAAGGAGCACAGAATACTGCCAATGGACTGATTCCGAACTTTTCGCAAGTTTAGAGGATAACCCTGCAACGACCTTGAGAGTAAACTCTACCGCATTTCAGAGGAAGCGCCTCGTGGCAGGGTTACGGGAAGTAAACCCTGTCGCAGGTCTGAGGGGAATGAATGCTGCCGCGGACCCGACTGAGCAGAGCTCTCCCTCGGAGAACAGGCGACGGAGTTCTCCCGCGAAGTACAGGCGGCGGAGTTCTCCCGCGGAGAACAGGCGGCTGAGTTCTCCCGCAGAGCGTAGGCAGCAGAGCTCTCCCGAGGAGAACAGGCTGCTGAGTTCTCCCGCAGAGCGTAGGCGGCAGAGTTCTCCCGCAGCATATAGGCGGCAAAGTTCTCCCGCATGGCACAGGACTTCTTCAGAGGAGATGGGGCACGAATTCGAAGATCACAGGTCTGGGGAGCGACGGAGACAGAAGAGTCCTGACCCCCGAGACTGTTTCGAGGGTACCAGGTCAAATCACTAAATGGGAGGTGCTGGAAGGAAGGATACAGGGCAGGCCCCTAGAGGCCGAGAAACCTTAAACGAGGAAGAGATACTTAGCCGGGGAGCTGAACATGTGCAAAGTCTCCGGAACAGAAGAAGAATGGGTGCTTACCACTCGGACTCTTCTAGTCCCGAAGGAAGGGGAGCGTAATCGACTCGAGGGTCGAAAAATGTGGAGAAGGTTGTCGAAAGGATTTTAGAAAATAGGAAACTGGTGTCTCCTGATGATAGTTAAAGAAGGAGAATTTCGTTCAGTCTGGAGATTATGGACAAACCCTTGCCGAAGAAGTTCAAGATGCCTTCTATGGCTACTTATGCAGGCAAAGTAAACTCGTACGACCACATACAAAGTTATGAGTCCCTCATGTTGCTACATGGATGGGAAAATGAAATCATGTGCAGAGCCTTTTCACTTACACTGTCCGGGCATGCGCTGAAGTGGTTTAATGGGTTAAGCGAAGGTTCTATCTTATCCTTCAACCAATTGCGAAATGAATTTTTGAGAGCCTTCATGATCAATAGCCAGAGGAAGAAGGACGCTACTTATCTACTCACTCTTAAGCAAGGGAACAAAGAATCCTTGAAGAGCTATGTAGATCGTTTCCAGGATGCAACCTTAGAGGTAAAAGATCTACCAGTAGGAGTAGCCATGGCTGCGATGCTGCAAGGAACAAAATCTGAGAAGTTGCAAGAATCCCTATCCCTCGATCAGCCAGTGACACTTTTCGATTTGTTTGCTAGAGCCAATAAATATGTGGCTCAAGAAAAATTAATAAAGATGGTATAGTCCCGGGAAACAAGGGAAGGAAGAAAGAGAGAGAGAGAGATGTACCTGAGAGAAGCTCTCCAAGACCTGTCAGATTAGACAAGGCTCCTAGACTCATGTATGAAGGTTATACCAAATTGAATGAGCCTCGCATCGTGATACTAGCAGCTATTGAGGGGACGAGATTGTTGAAATTCCCCAGAAAAAAATTAAAGATGTAGGGCGAAACCCTGACGCCTACTGCGAATTTCATACTGCTCACGGTCACCCCACGAAAAGATGCAGAGATCTGATGGATCAGCTAGAGAGACTAGCTAGAGAGGGGAAAATTAATCGCTTCCTGTGGAGAAGTGAAAAGCCTCGTTATCCTCCGCGAGATCGAAGGAATGACCATCCGTGGAATGCGCAAAATAATGATAACGGAAGAAATAGGCCAAGGAATGAAGTAGTTAGGCCTATCCCCCGGGATAATCAGCCAGATAACGAACCTACCGCCCCGACAATAAATGTTATCGCAGGAGGAGAATCGATGGCAGGAAACTCCTCTGCTTCCCGTAAGAGTTACGCAAGGCAAGCATACCAGGTTCATGCTATGATGGAAGAGAAAGCAGATGAAGAACCTATTGTGTTCACTCCGGCAGACAAGGGTGATATTGTCGTGCCCCATGATGATTCCATGGTAATATCCGCAGTGGTGGCGAAACATCCAGTGAGCAGAATCCTAGTCGATAATGGAAGTTCGGTGAACCTAATCTATTAGAATTGTTTCGAGAAAATGAACATATCCGAAGATAGATTAAGACCTGTTATGGTACCATTGTACGGATTTACGGGTGAAAAGGTGAAGGTGGTCGGGTCCATAGAGTTGCCTGTGACTCTAGGAGAAAGCCCAAAGGATGTGACTCGACAGGTATTGTTCATGGTTGTAAGGTCAACTTCAGCTGCTTACAACATGATCCTAGGAAGGCCTGTACTGAATGATATGAGGGCGGTGATATCCTCTTGTTACTTGTTAATGAAGTGCCCTACTCCCAACGGAGTTGGGCAAGTACGAGGAGATCAAAGGAGGGCTCGTATTTGTTATATTGCTTCTACCGCCAGCAAAGGAGTACAGAGAAAGGAGACTTTGTGCATAGATGACCCGCCCAAGCCTCAGCCTGTAGAGGAAATGAAAGCCATTGAGCTAATTAGAGGGGATGAAGAGAAGAAGGCATTCATTGGGACTCGGCTGAATGAACAAGTAAGGAGGGAGATAGTTGAATGCCTGAGGAGGAACTCGGATGTTTTCGCTTGGACCCCGGCTGACATGCCCAGGATTAATCCTGAAGTGATTTGTCATGAGCTTAATGTCTCACCCGGACACAAACCTGTCAAGCAGAAGAAGAGGAATTTTACCCCGAAAAGACAGAAGGCAATCACTGAAGAAATAAACTTTTAGAAGCCGTGTTCATTAGAGAGGTCTACTACCCTGAGTGGCTGGCCAACGTAGTAATGGTGAAGAAATCCAATGGGCAGTGGTGAATGTGCGTAGATTTCACTGATTTGAATAAAGCCTGCCCTAAAGATTCATACCCCTTCCTCGAATAGATAGGCTTGTGGATGAAACATCTGGATATGAACTCCTCAATTTTTTAGACGATTTTTTCGGATATCATCAAATTATGCTCCACCCAGAATATGAAGAGAAGACTTCTTTTATAATCGACGATGGAACATACTGCTATCACGTAATGCCGTTCGGTTTAAAGAATGCTGGAGCCACATATCAGCGAATGGTGAACAAAGTGTTCAAAGATCTTCTGAGAAATACCATGGAAGCCTATGTGGACGATATGATTATCAAGAGCCGAGCAAGAGAGTCTCACGCTCATCAGATGTTCAGGGTATTCGAGGTGCTGAGAAGATTCAATATGAAGCTAAATCCCGGTAAGTGCTCATTCAGAGTGAGATCAGGGAAGTCCTTAGGCTTTATGATCACTGACAGGGGTATCGAGGCAAATCTTGAAAAGGTACAGGCAATTATCGACATGAAGCCCCCAACCACAGTGAGAGATGTCCAAAGGTTGACAGGCAGAATAGCAGCTCTGAATCGCTTTTTGTCAAAGTCCGTAGAAAAGAGCTTGCCATTCTTCAAAACTCTGCGGGGAGGAAAGAATTTCGAATGGATAAGTAATTGTCAAAAAGCTTTTGAAGACCTCAAAGAATATTTGAAGCAGTTACCTTTATTGACAAGACCTTTGGAAGGGGAACAATTATATATGTACTTGGGAGTCGGTGATTTCGCCGTCAGCGCGGTACTACTGAAGAAAGATGAAATAGTGTACCGCCCCATCTACTATGTGAGCAAGGTACTGTTGGACCCAGAGACCCGTTATCCGCTGGCCGAAAAGCTAGCATTGGCCCTTGTGATGGCCTCGCGTAAGTTGTGCCCTTATTTTCAGGCACACTCCATCACTATCTTGACGGATCAACCGTTAAGACAAATCCTTCAGAAGCCTGAACACTCAGGGAGACTAGTGAAATGGGCAGTGGAACTTGGAGAATACGATATCACGTTCCAACCCAGGCAGGCTATCAAAGGTCAAGCTCTAGCAGACTTTATAGTAGAATGTACTAGCCCGAGCGACAACGATGGAAAGGAAACTCAACCGTGGTTACTATACGTCGACGGGGCATCAAGTGCAAATGGAAGTGGAGCAGGTGTAGTCTTGGTATCACCGGAAGGGAAATTCTTAGAATACTCTTTACGGTTTGGGTTCCCTAGTTCGAACAACATGGCAGAGTATGAGGCTTTGGTAGCTGGAATGAGGCTGGCAGAGAAGTTGCAAGTTCACCACTTAGTAGCACATAGTGATTCTCAATTGGTGGTAAACCAGTTCAACGGGCAATATGAGATTCGATAGCCAATGCTGGCCCCTTACCTAAAGAAAGTCCAATCTCTGGCTCAGACTTTCAAGAACTTTCAGCTAATACAAATTAATCAGTCTGAAAACACACACGCAGATTCATTGTCCAAGTTAGCCTCTTCCAATGAGACAGGAGGAAGGATAGTGAAGGTGGAGAAACTCGAGCGGCCTAGTGTTGAAGAGGTCGAAGTGTGTGACATTGAAATGGGGGATGACTGAAGATCCCAATTCAAATAGTATCTCACTGAGGGTACACTCCCCCAAGATAAGGACGAAGCTCGTCGCTTAAGGACACAATGGGCGAAGTTCACGCTAATCAACGGGGAACTGTACAAAAGGGGGTATTCATCACCTTTGTTAAAGTGCCTAGGGCCAGAGCAAGCAAATTATGTCCTAGCTGAGGTGCACGAAGGAATTTGCGGTGAGCACTTAGGAGCTAGAGCCCTTGCTGCTAAGATACTTCGATCGGGATTCTATTAGCCGACATTAAAAAAAGATGCGGTGGACAAAACCCGCAGGTGTGACAAATGCCAAAGGTTTGCGTCAATAACAACGGCCCCAGTGACTCCCTCCCAGAGTACGGTACAACCAATTCCTTTTGCACAATGGGGATTGGACATTCTGGGGCCTTTCCCATTAGCCACGGGTCAAAGAAAGTTCTTGTTAGTTGCCACCGATTACTTTACAAAGTGGATTGAAGCAGAGCCCTTAGCTACAATCACGGAGAAGAAAGTGAAAGCGATGGTGTGGAAAGATATTATCTGCCGATTCGGAATCCCACGCATCTTAAATGCTGACCACGGAAAGCAATTCGATTGTGACGCCTTCCGTGAATTCTGTAAGCGCCTTGACATTCAGCAAAAGATTTCTTCTGTATCATATCCTCAAGCTAATGGACAGGCCGAAGTCAGTAATCGAACTATCCTTCATGGGTTGAAGACCAGATTAGACAAAGCTAAGGGGGCATGGGTGGAGGAATTGCCTAGTGTCTTATGGGCATATCATACCACTAGTCGGGTATCGACTGGAGAAACACCGTTTAGCCTCGTATACGGCACTGAAGCATTGATTCCTGTGAAAATTGGAGCACTGTCAACCAGGGTGGTGCCTTTAGTGGAAGAAAAGAATTCACAAGGACTAAGGGAAAGCCTAGATCTGCTTGATGAGCATAGAGAGGCCGCGGCTATTCGGTTGGCATCCTATCATCAGAGGGTGGTCAACTACTATAACAGCCGGGTGAGAGATAGACCGATGTCCGCGGGAGATTTGGTGCTCAGAAAGTCACATATCACGAATGCCTTGAGGGAAAACGAAAAATTCAAAGCCAATTGGGAGGGTCCATTCAGAATCAAACAAAAGATCGGGCCCAACACCTACATCCTGAAAACTCTGCAAGGGAAGAAAATAGGAAAAACATGGAACTCAAATCACTTAAAATTGTATTTGAACTAATCATTATGTTTTCTTTCTTGAACCTTATATTCTCACATTATTGTTATTTGTTTACACTGTCACAAGATACTATTATCCAATCATTATGCAGATTGTTCTTTTATTATATCTCCAGCTTTTATATATCTAAATCTTGTGACAGGATATAGATGAGCTGTAAGAGCCTAAGGCGCAATGTGTCACTGTGGCCAGGCGTAAAATCAGACTAGCCGTAAGAGCCTGAGGCGCAATGCGTCACTGTGGCCAGGCGTAAAATTAGACGAGCCGTAAGAGCCTGAGGCGCAATGCGTCATAGTGGCCAGGTGTAAAAATCGGACGAGCCGTAAGAGCCTGAGGCGCAATGCGTCACCGTGGCCAGACGTAAAATCAGACGAGCCGTAAGAGCTTGAGGCGCAATGCGTTACCGTAGCCAGGCGTAAAAATCAGACGAGCCATAAGAGCCTGAGGCGCAATGCGTCACTGTGGCCGGCGTAAAAAGTCAAACGAGCCGTAAGAGCCTGAGGCGCAATGCGTCACTGTGGCCAGGCGTAAA
The DNA here is from genome assembly GCA_033439115.1 of Firmiana major. Taxonomy (NCBI): domain Eukaryota; kingdom Viridiplantae; phylum Streptophyta; class Magnoliopsida; order Malvales; family Malvaceae; genus Firmiana; species Firmiana major. Next base: position 8,699,796 of record CM065913.1, on the reverse strand, counting down.
ATCAGACGAGCCGTAAGAGCCTGAGGCGCAATGCGTCACTGTGGCCAGGTGTAAAAAGTCAGACGAGCCGTAAGAGCCTGAGGCGCAATGTGTCACTGTGGCCAGGCGTAAAATCAGACGAGCCGTAAGAGCCTGAGGCGCAATGCTTCAATGTGGCCAGGCGTAAAATCAGACGAGCCGGGCGTAAAATCAGACGAGCCGTAAGAGCCTGAGGCGCAATGCGTCACTGTGACCAGGCGTAAAATCAGACGAGCCGTAAGAACCTGAGGCGCAATGCATCACCGTGGCCAGGCGTAAGAATCAGACGAGCCGAAAAGCCTGAGGCTCAATGCGTCACTGTGGCCGGGCGTAAAAAGCCAGAGGAGTCGTAAGAGTTTGAGGTGCAATTGCGTCACTATGGCCAGGCAATGGAAACATAAAGGCCGTAAGAACTGAAGACGCACTCGCGTCATGGTGGTCAGGCCTCAGAAAAATGTATGTTTATATGTAAAATTCTTTCTGAAAATATATCTTTCTATCAAGAATTGGGGAGCATATACGAATAAACAAAACAAACATAAATATACGAGTAAAACAAATAAACAGATAAATGATGATAAATGATAAATAGCAGAGCGATGCGATACGAAGCATGAACAGAACTTTGACTTTATTTATTTAAGAAAATCTTTACAAGTACATCCAACAAAAACAAAACAACAAAATGTTCAAAAAAGATCAACAAAACAACAGAATGTTCGAAAAGAAAAACAAAAAACAATTCAATCTGCATGAGGAGAAGGCTGGGGATCAACCGCCGACGGACCCTCGCACTCTAAAGACTGCTGACCATCTTCCCCATCCAAGTCGTCGAGGGCACCAATAGCTTCGGGAGCATTGACCAGGCTCACAGGCTCCCAAGGACTGGTAAGGTTTGCAAGATCATCTTGCGCAGTCCTCTTAAAAAGCTCATCAGGAGGTTCAGCCCTCGGTTCATACTTAGTCCAATCAGGAGCCTCAAACAGCATCGCCTCGCGTGTATATTGAAGCTCAGGGAATTCTTCGCCTTCCCTATGCTTCTCCAACCAGGATCTAGCAAGGTAAAATCCATATTTTACATATGGATTCGAAAAATCCTCCTTTCTCCTCAAGCAATCCCTAGAAAGACGGTACTCCTTCACGACTTCCGCCCTGATGCTATCAATCTCCACTTGAGTTAGAGAAGGAGTAGCCCGACTTTCTAGTTCGGTGACATATTGCTCGAGCTCCTGATTGCTATCAATTAAGGACCCATATTTAGACTGCATGCAGTCCAGTTCGGCTTGGGCCGGTTGAAGATCTTCATGAAATTTTTTAGACCTAGCCGCCTTGACAGTAAGATCCCCCTTGGCCTGATTCAAATCTTGGCGCGCCTTCAAGAGCTGATCTTCTAAGTTTCGCACCACGTTTGGAAGCCCGAATAAGTTGTTAACAGTATTTGACAACTCCATGACTTTGCCCTTCAACTCCCGGATCTCCTTGTCAGCTCGCTCCCGATAGGCTCGATGTTGAGCGTTGTTGGTCACAATCCTCTGAGCAAGCTGAAAAGAAATACAAAAAGTCAAACTCAAAAGTACAACAAAAAGAAATTAAACGAAAAAAGAACTTGAAGATTACCCTCAGCGCTTCCACATCAGCTAAGTCTTCTCCCTCTGGATAATTCCTGAATATTCGAGCTTCGTCCCTCGGGAGAATAGTGACCCAACTCAGTCGAGATGCCACCCCGGAAGAATCCAACGTATCGTTATCACGAACTCCCGGGTAAACCCGGAACTCAGACCCGCTCATGATGTAACCACCGTCTACGGGGTAGGATCTCTCATCAACAGGACCTATCCTTAGGAGAATTGGCCTAGTCCCCATTGACGGCTCGATATACAAATGCCTCCGATTCTTTCGTTAAGATGGAATTATATTGCACTCGGCACGCTCCTCAGATCGAGACCGTCCAGACGAATCAGAAGCCCTCCGCGAAGAGGAAGGAGCCCTCCCTCTATCTTGAGAAAGATCCCTTTGATCCGGGGGAGGGGGCATCACTTGTCTAGGAAGAGGTGGGGTCCGAGCCCGAGGCAATTGAGGCGGAACTGGTGCCTCACTGGGAGCATCATCAGCTAAGCGAGGCCTCTTTCTAGTGGGGTCACTAGACGGACCGCCCTCCGAACCTTGACGTGCCAAAGATCGTCGAAAATGGCTCATTTCTACAAAAAAGAAAAAAAGAACAAATAAGTGGTCAAAAACGTAGTCAGAACCAATAAACAATAAAAAAGCATGAAAAGTTACCATCAGGAGAATCAAAATGCTCCTGAAGGGACTCTATATTTATCATATCATCGTCAGGAAGAACCATGAAAGTTGAACCAAATCATTCCCAGTCATTCAAATCAGCTAAAGGTTCGCTGTCAGAACTAGATTCTATATTTGTACTCCCTATATCTTCTTGCGACCTTAAAAGTTTCGGGTTCAACTCAGAGGGAATCGAGGATGAAGGATTCGAGGGAGGAACAGAAGGGCCGACAATAGGGACGGGACCCACACCCCAGCTAGCAGATATCAAATTTTCATTTGATAAAAGACTGTCAAGACTAATGGGACTATCAACCAATAACCTATTGACATCTAAGGACAACTGTTCTCTAAGTGTAGAAATCCGAGGGCCCTTGGGGATTTCACGCCTAGTTTCCCAACGAGTAGGGAAATCCAGACCCCTAGGCGTCTCCACAATAAGCCACTCCGATTCAAAACCATGAAGCTTATTGGCGGGTTTTTCAAATAACCTGTTTTCAAATCCAAGCTTATACACCCGCTGAAGTGAATAAGGAACTAAACCGGGGCTACCTCGAAACCTAAAAAAGGTATCAAGAAGGGGAAGAGACGGAGAAACGCCCCTTAGTCGGCAATGCACGGTAAATCCTATTAATTGCATCCATGAGTGAGGATGCAGTTGTCCAGGGGCAATCTTGTATGTCCTAAGGAAAGAAGCCCCAAAGTCAGATAATGGAAAACAGAGTCCTAACTCTAAGGATGCCCTGAAAATAACTATCCCGTCAGACACACTACGTATGTTGTTTTCTTGGGGGTTTGGAAGCCTATAGGAGTATTCATCGGGCAAAGGAAACCTAGACATAAGGTCTTGGATGTCGACTGCCTTCAAAGTCGATTTGACTCCTAGCTCTATATGCTTCCCTACACCATGACCAGCCATTTTTGAAGCTCAAGGAAAAGCACGAAGAAAAAACTACTGGCGACAGAGTTTACCTAACAGAGAAGCAGGAAGACAGTAAACTATAGTGTTAGAGTGTTTGCAACAGAAGTACGGCAAACAACACGGGGCGACAGAGTTTTTGTCCACATGATAGACTCGCGACACAGTGATGGACTTATGCGATAGAGGTGCGGAAGAGTATCAGTAACCCGCGACAGAGTAGCGGCAGAGTGGCGACAGAGATGCGGTTGACTAGCGGCAGAGTTGCGACAGAGTATTTGGAGAATGTGCGGCAGAGTGATCTTAAGAGAGAGAACTCAGTAGATACCGCGATGACTGGGAGCTTATATATATAGGCGCGGCTACGTCAACACGTGCACGGGAATCCGCACGTGCTCTGGAACAGTGATCAAGAATACTCTTTCGCAGGAAATATTCCTACCAAAGAGTGGGGAGCAATTAATAGTGGTCATATCATCAAAGTCCACGTGTACAAAGATCGACCAACAAGAGACAACCACGTGTCAAACACAAATAGAAGAGACATAAGCCACGTGGCAGGTAAAGAGAGGTGGCGACACAGTAACTGGAGTGGGCGATAGAGTGTATGCGAAAGAGTCCGCGACGGTAGAGTCTCTAGGCGACGCAGTCTCTAGGCGATAGAGACTCCGTGGTAGAGTTATGAACGCGACAGAGTAAGCCGCGATAGACCTCTACCGCACGAACTGCGATAGAGCTCTACCGCAGGGACTGCGATAAAACTCTGCCGCAGGAACCGCGGCAGAGGTTCACGTAACTCTGCCGCATGTTGAACTCATCCGCAAGCCGTCCAACTCCAAGTCGCGACAGAGTATCTAATAACTCTGTCGCAGCCCAGACACGTGCCTGAGCCTCAGACCCGAATCCTATAGTTATGGGCCTAAAATATCCTCAAGCCCGGAAAGAACATGAAACCCGACTTGATCCTAGAAAAAGTTTATAAATACACCAGGTATAGAAAAGGTGAGAAGGAATCTCTTTTTTGGATACAGAAACTCTGCTAAAAGAACTTTCTAACTTAAGTATCGGAGTGCGCGTGCAGAGACAGATCCCTGCACCTCTCTGATTTTCGTTATTTTTGCAGAAAATTCGATACATGTGGAAAGAACCGTATCAACATCACCTCGTTGTCGTTTAATGCAACATCATAAACCTAGCAACATCTATTGGCTTAATGTATCAATTATTGATTTATTGCTCATCTTTGTCAGCTAAGTGGTGGTTAAAGATAAAGTCTTGTCTTGTCAGCCTGCTTTGTGGTGCATGACCATAGCACTAGGTGAATGATCAAGGAAGCAAATGTTATCTGATAAACCCAGGTAATTATATCGACCACGCATTCGAAAAATCTTTGTTATTCTGAATTCAAGGTATATGCATTTATTAGTTTGAGATGGAGCAGCACGCGACCACTTTGAATGCTTCTTACACATTTTCTATTCATGGATGTTACTATGCAGAGACTGTTTGGGGTGATGATGCCATCGCTGTCTCAACTTCAAGGAGTTTGGCAATATGTGACAAGTGCTTACTGTTCCTTCTGCACTTGTTTTTTTATTTTCTTCTTTCCATAGCAAAGCATCATTGAATTTGTACAATGACAAATGAAATCCTTTTTAATTCAAACCTGTAATGAATTCAGTCTTCTTCACTGTAAGTTGAAAGACAAATGAGCATGTGATGATAATGGAGTTGTCAACTTATGAGAGGGTAGAGGATGAAAGAAAACCAAAAGTTTCGGAGAAAAAACAAGGGAAGATGCTGATACTGCACAGTTGAACATACGGATTATGATAAAGTGGGTCACTCACTATGTTAAAAAACAATTGGTCACTTTTATTATTCGTTTATAATGTGAGAAAGAATAAGAAGAAAAGGTGTGATTGGGCTGAGGCATCATTTAAAATGTGTTGGATAACAATTTATCCCCAAACCGATAGAAAAGAAAAGATAAATACATGCGGAAAGTAAAGATGTCTAAAAGATCTTCTGATTTAATATAAAATGTCGGCTCACGCGAGCATCAAATTTCTTTTGACTAAACCTACACTTACTTTGCTTGTCTCTTTCAACCGATTTCTTTTTTTTTTTTTTTATAACCCTATATTGGACAAAGTTAAATTTTTAATTTTAACGATGAATCATTACATTTTGATCATTTTAAATATAAAAAAATATTTGTTAAAGTAGAGTAATTGAATAAGTCGAATTCATTCTAGTTATGATAGAATTATTTTTTATTAAATTTGATGTTATTTTTGTAAAACTTATTGAGTTTGAATCAATTTAAACTCAAATAATTAAATTTTAAAATAACATTTGAATCATTCCAAGTTAATCTTTTAAATTATTCGAATTTTTTTGACAAATGGGTTTTAATTGGTTTCAAGTTCAGATAAATTGAGTAAATTTTTTGGATTTGCTATTTGGCATAGGAAAAAAATTAGGTTCACATATCTTTTGATTATGAAACATGTGAGAATGATGATATTGTGGCATGACCTCCAAAATCTAAGTGTTGTTGAAGATGAGAAGATATGGATAAAAAGATAGAAATTGAGTAGCACTGAATTGTCATCGCATTTCAAAACATTAATTATTATTGAAAAGAATTTCTGTAAAGACATTATATTAACTTGAAATAAAAAATGCAATTAAGGCTGTATTTTATTTTCAGTACACCTGGAAGTTCGGTCAGCTTCAGTTCTCAATTTACAATCTCTACCTTCTAACAGAATAACACGAGACAATATCTTGATTTTCTTGATTGAAGATGAAGATTCAAATTCAGTTTTTTTTTTTTTATTCTTTTAAAAGTAATTAGAAATACATAAGGTATTTATTATTCAAACTTTTTTTTTTATCATTCAAAGTTCGATCCTTGTGAAGATAGAATATTTAAAAAATAAAATCTTGAATATGTTAAATTGATGTAAGAAATTGCATCTTTAAAATCATCCAAAAAAAATTAAACTCAAATAAAATCTAAAACTACTTACGACCATTTTATCAAACGAAATCTTTTTTCTTTCATCCATAATTAACACATTGACCATTATATATTAATTCACTACATTTTTTTAATGAAAAAAGAATTTGCTAGCAGATGAATAGAACAGACATTTTTATTTACCACTTGTTCACACTCATTGTAAAGCCTGTTTGAATTTCACATTTCATGTTTCGGTAGAAATAACCGGAAAACAAATTTAACAATTTTAAAGATGTAAACATAAACTTGCTATATTTTATTAATTGTCAAAAACCACCAGGCTCGGATGGTTTCAATTTTAATTTTTACAAGGAGGCATGGGCGCTTGTTGTGGATGATTTAATGGAGTTCTTGCAAAAGTTTTACAACTCAGGGAGGTTGCAGAAAGGGGTAAATAATTCATTTGGTGTTCTTATTCCTAAGGTGGACTGTCCTTTCAAGCTTCAAGAGCACAGGCCGGCAAGTTTTATTAGCTTGTTGTATAAGATTCTTGCAAAGTATTGGCTAAAAAACTAAAAGGGGTGATTGGTAGTATTGTTAGTGATGCGCAAATTGCTTTTATTGCTGGCAGATAGATCCTTGATGGGATCTTGTGAACCAATGAAGTGAATGATTCTGTGAAGGAGAAAGGGATGATTAAAAGGGTGATTTTTAAACTGGACTAAAAGCCTATGATAGTGTGAATTGGGAGTTTTTGATAGGGGTGATGGAGGCTATAGGATTTGGAATTAAATGGAGATCTTGGATTATGGAAATGTATTTAATCAGCATATGTGTCGGTATTGGTTAACGGATATCCAACTGATGAATATCATATGAAGAAAGGTTTAAGGTAAGGGAACCCTTTGTCCCCTTTCCTGTTTATTTTGGTTACAGAAGCTTTACACATGGGGCTGATCAAAGCTGAAGAGTTAAAGATTATCGAAGGTATCTCTTGTGTATTGGGAGAATGTGGTGATTTTTATCTACAATTTGTTGATGATACTATTTATTTTTAAAAGTTGATGTTGCACTAAACGACAACGGGGTGATACTTTTCACGTATTGACGTTGCGCTAAACGACAAAGAGATGATGTTGATGCAATTTCTTCCACGTGTGCCTCGAATCTTCTGCAAAAACAACGAAAATCAGAGAGACGCAGAGATCTGTCCCTGCACACGCACTCCGATGATTAAGTTAGAAAGCTGAGTTTCTATATATAAGAGAAAGGAAATCTGTTTAAGCAGAATAAAAGAGATTCAAATTTTCAGCCTCTTTTTTGAGTCCTTACCTGGTGTATTTATAGGTTTCTTCCGGGTCGAATCGGGTATCACGTTCTATCCGGGTTTGAGGGCGTTTCGGGTCTGAGGCCCAGGCGCGTGTCTGGGCTGCGACAGAGTCATTAGACACTCTGTCGCGACTTGGAGCTGATGACTTGTGGGTGAGTTCGGCATGCGGCAGAGTTTCCGTGAACCTCTGCTGCGTCTCTGTGGTAGAGCTCTGTCGCAGTACATGCGGTAGAGGTCTATCGCAGTCCATGCGGTAGAGGTCTATCGCGACCTACTGTGTCGCGTGGAGACTCTATCGCCTATAGACTCTGCCGCCTATGGACTCTATTGTCCCTCTAACAGCCACGTGGCTTATATTGTGTTTGACACGTGGCGGTCTCTGGTTGGTCAATCCTTGTACACGTGGACTTTGATGATAGGACCACCATCAATTGCTCCCCACTCTTTGGTAGGAATATTTCCTGCGAAAGAGGATCCCTGATTCACTGTTCCTGAGCAGGTGCGGATCCCCGCGCGCGTGTCGACGCAGCCGCATCTCTCTCTATATATATCAGGTCCCTGTTGTCACAGTATCTAGAGCTGGCAAAAGTTGGCCCGAGCCCGAAAATCCGCCCGAACCCGCCCGAGATCTAACCCGAGATAGGACCGAATTGACCAAAAAGTCAAAGGCCCGAGCCCGAGAAAAGCCCGACCCGAAAAAGTCCGAGCCCGATACGACCCGAACCCGAAACCGGCCCGATCCAAAACCCGAGAAAGCCCGAATTTATAACCCGAGAAAGCCCGAATTATAATTATATAATTATTATATTAAAAAATAAATAAATAAATAAATAATAATACACTTTTTCTAATTAAAATTTATAAAATTTTAAAACAATTATTATTTACTTATTACATAATAATATCAATAATTTATTATCAACAAAATAAATATTAAATATTTACATTCAATTATTAAATAAAATTATCTTAAAACACAATATAATATTCAATATCAAATAATTTTCAATATTATGCTTATTATATTTGTAATAATAAATAATAAATATATTATTAAATATAACATTTGATTTTATTATAAAAACAATTATTATACTATTTTATTATATTTATTTCATATTAAAATTTTAATTTTAATACACTAATAAATCATATATTTATATATATATAAATCATTATATAATTGTAACATTTATTTAAATTTGATATTTCATATAAAACATTAAATACATTATTAACAAAATTAGAATTTAAATTCTGACTCCTATAACTCGTAAATAGAAAAATAGTAATTTATTTTTTAAATGATGATTATACTAAAAATAAAAATTGAAAGTTAAAAAAGGGGATCATACCCTTTTAAAGGTTGTAATAACTTTTTCACTACAAAAAAAGATTCAGACTCAACTATGACATGTTTGCATCCAAATTCTCATGCCATTAACAAGTCAATGATTGTTATGTTCTAAATTAGTCCAATATAATAAAAAATAAACCAGCAAAGAAAACATCAAACACTTAAAGTTATGACATGTAACATTACAAGAACAATAAAATAGAAAACATACAACCATTCTCATACACAACCACCTAGTCATGGAGAAACCAATCCCTAGTCATACATTGCATGATGAACAAAACAGAAAAATACGATCATTTCATTCAACGCTAGCGGCTTAATGAATAACATACTCGAAAAGATTGTAAATACAGGAAGCAACTAAACTCTCCAAGAGCGACACTGTCTTCAAATAAGATTAATGAGGTAATGATCAATCATAATTACTCTTAATAAAAAAATTTAATTTTTTAACAATATAAATAGTAAGAAATAAAATATCAACATACATTACAATTAGAACTTTTCATCCTCATCCATAAACCAACTAGTTCAATTTAATCCAACTTTCCTTCCAAATCTCATTGTTTCATCTTCTTCATCTAATAAAATATATAAAAATAATCATATAAGAATTTAAATAATAAAAAATTAATAAAATAATAATGACACTAAAATCTTACCATCTTTATCTATATCATATCCACACAGCCAATTACAAGTGGTAATCAAAATTTTTGCATTATGTGTTATGAGACAATTTCTCCATTTGTTGATAACTCTACCACCCATACTAAATGCTGATTCAGATGCAACTGTGGTAATTGGAATACTCAATATATCATTAGCCATAAGTGAAAGTACAGAGTATCGAAATTGATTTTTCTTCCAATAATTAAGAACATCAATTTGAATTTCATAATCTTCTCTTGGTTTATTCAAATATACATTTAACTCTGATCTATATAAAAGAGATCCAGAATTGAAGTTTTTAAATCCATACAATAACAAAATAAGTTCATATATGAAATTATAATAACAAATGTAAATTAAAACTCAAAAAAGAATTCAGACTTTGAACAATTTATATTAAATAAGTTAATATAAAAAAGAATTACTTAATATAAAAAAATAATAATTTAATAAGTTACTAAAACAATTTATATTAAACTTTGAACAAAAAATTTATATAAATATGTTATCAAATTAACAATAAATATTTATATGTTTCAAATTTTATTTCTAGCTAGGAAATTTAAGTTTTTGTCATGTCTTGTCTTTTGTATAAATTTTATTACTAAATTATATGATTTTTTTTCCTCTTTAATTCATATTTCATCCTTTTAATTATATTTTGTCTTATAATCATTATGATTAAATTATATCAGCTTTTTGGTTTACCTATTTTATTTAAACTTCTATATTATATTTAATAATTTTCTCAAATTTAAACTAATTGCATATATCAATTGAGAATTTAGCTACAATTATAGAACTTTAATTAAGTATAATTTAAAGGAATTGATAACAATTAATTAGGTATAATTTTGTTAAGCATATATGATTATTAATTTATTTGCCTACCTTATCGGTTCATATCTATACCAGTCCACTAAAATAATATCAGTAGATATTTTTTCTTGCGCATTAAGCAACGTGACGATCAAGACAAACATGCATCATTACTTGATTGTGCAAAAATGATTATTTTAAGTTAATTTTTTATTTAAATTATGTAACTAATTTATTAAAAATTAAAAATTTGTTGTACTTATATATGTAACTAATTAGTAAATATTTATTTTAATAATTATTTTGATAATAAATAATTAATTTTTTAACCATGTTATTATATAATATGATAATTCTGTTTGAAAATTATTAAATTAATTATATATATACATTAACGTGCAATATTTATTTTATTCCATTTTATACAATAATTTAATAATTTATCATGAAATCATATCCTTTCTTTTCTTATTCTTTGAAAGCCTATCAACAATTTCAATTATTCTATAGATAGATTATATTTGTAGTCCAGTTAGATTTTTTATGCTCTTCAATTTTTCTTGGCCAAGACCAAAGAAATAAGCAAAACATTCATTTAAAAAAGAAGTGAAGAAGATAACATCTAGAAGTTGGAGGAAATCTGTAAAACTAAAAACAAACTAACAGAGGAAATAAAAAAAATATTATGAAACTTTTATTAATCTAATTTTAGTGATTTCTGTTTAAAATTTAAAAATTTATTATTTTAATCATAATTATCTACTTTAATTTCATAATTATTTATATTATACTTTTTTTAAGCTCACAAAGTTTTTTTGTATAAATATATTTTTTTTAGTGTATTATATCAACTACAAAATATCAATCATATGGTAGTGTATAATTGTATATGATATAATTATATCAAATATTAAAAATATATAATTTTTTTAATTTAATATTCTAAATTTTTAATGAGACATTTGATTAATTAATGTAAACGATTATATTTAATACAATAATATTAATTATGATTTATGTACAAATAAAAAAAACAAATTAGAAATAAAATAGAGCTAATTAATTGATCATTTATTCATATTAAGCATTTTTTGGTAAATGATAAAATTAATTGGTACTTTTCTTCCTGTAATATCTAAATGTAATATTTTCTTTTGCATTTAATGAATATAATTATATCTACTATTTTATAATAAATATTGTAAGAAATTAAAAAAGAGTAAATTATTTTTGTCAAATAATAAATATTAAAATATAGAAAATTGTTTTTATATAAATATTTATTAAAATATAAAATCATATAAAAATTAAATTAATTATCGCATTCAAATTTTTTTAAAAAAATTATAACTAATAAAATTTCAAAATATTTCAAGCCGGCCCGTTAAACCCGCCCGACTAGAACCGGGACCGAACCCGAAAAAGCCCGAACCCGAAGAAGCCCGAAACCGAAAAAGCCCGAACCCGAAAAAACCTGAACCCGAAAAAACCCGAACCCAAAAAAATTAGAGCCCGAAACGAACCCGAACCGAGCCCGCCCGAGCCCGCCCGTTTGCCACCTCTAACAGCATCCACTGAGTTCTCCCGCAAAGACCACTCTGCCTCAGATTCTCTCAATACTCTATTGCAACTTTGCCGCTAGTCAACCGAACCTCTGTCGCCACTCTGCCGCACTCTGTCGCGCAAGAATCACTGTGTTGCTAGTCTGCCGCGCGGACTGAAACTCTGTCGCCTCGTGTTTGTTTGCGGTTCTGCCGTTGCAAACACTCTTAAGACTGTAGTTTACTGTCTTCCTGCTTCTCTGTTAGGTAAACTTTGTTGCCAGTAGTTTTCCTTCTTGATTTTTCTTGAACTTTCAAAAATGGCCGGTCATGGTGTGGGGAAGCACATAGAGCTAGGAGTCAAGTCGACCTTGAAGGCAGCCGACATTCAAGACCTTATGTCTAGGTTTCCTTTGCTTGAGGGATACTCCTATAGACTTCCAACCCCTCAGGAAAGTGACATACGTCGTGTGTCCGACGGGATAGTTATTTTTAGGGCATCCTTAGAATTAGGACTCCATTTTTCGTTATCCGACTTTGGGGCTTCTTTTCCTCAGGAAGCATAGGATTGCCCCCGGACAACTGCATCCTCACGCATGGATGCAACTAATAGGGTTTACTGTGCATTGCCGCCTAAGGGGCATTTCTCCGTCTCTTCCCCTTCTTGATGTATTTTTTAGGTTTCGAGGCAGCCCTGGCTTAGTTCCTTATTCACTTCAGCGGGTGTATATGCCTGGATTTGAAAACAGGTTATTCGAGAAACCCGCTAATAAGCTTCACGGTTTTGAATCGGAATGGCTTATTGTGGAGACGCCTGGGGGCCTGGATTTCCCCACTCGTTGGGAGACTAGGCGTGAAATCCCCAAGGGCCCCCGAATTTCTACACTTAGAGAACAGTTATCCCTAGACGTCAATGAGTTACTAGTTGATCATCCCATTAGTCTTGACAGTCTGTTATCAAATGAAAATTTGATATCAGCTGGCTGGGGTGTGGGTTCCATCCCTATTGTCGGCCCTTCTGTTCCTTCCTCGAATCCTTCATCCTCGATTCCCCCTGAGTCGAACCCTGAACCTTTAAGGTCACAAGAAGATATAGGAAGTACAAACATAGAATCTAGCTCTGACAGTGAGCCTTTAGCTGATCTGAATGACTGGGGAGGATTCGGTTCAACTTTCATGGTTCTTCCAGACGATGATATGATAAACATAGAGTCCCTTCAGGAGCATTTTGATTATCTTGATGGTAACGTTTTCATGCTTTTTTATTGTTTGACGGTTCTGACTATGTTTTTGACCACTTATTTGTTCTTTTTCTTTTTTACAGAAATGAGTCACTTTCGGCGATCTTTGGCGCGTCAAGTCTCGGAGGGCGGTCTGTCTAGTGATCCCACTAGAAAGATGCCTCATTTAGCTGATGATGTTCTTAGCGAGGCACCGGTCCCACCTCCGTTGCCTCGGTCTCGGACCCCGCCCGTTTCTAGGCAAGTGATGCCTCCTCATCCGAAACAGAGGGATCCCTCTCGGGATAGGGGAGAGTTCCTTCCTCTTTTCGGGGGGCTTTCGGTTCATCTGGACGGTCTCGTTCTGAAGAGCGCGCTGAATGCAACATAATTTCATCCCAGTGAAAGAACCGGAGGCACTTGTACATCGAGCCGTCAATGGGGACTAGGCCAATTCTCCCGAGGATAGGCCCTATTGATGAGAGGTCCTACCCTGTGGACGGTGGTTATATCATAAGGGGGCCGAGTTTCGTGTTTACCCGGGAGTTCGCGACAACGATACCTTGGACTCTCCCGGGGTGGCTTCTCGACTGAGTTGGGCCACTATTCTCCCGAGGGACGAAGCTAGAATATTCAGGAATTATCCGGAGGGAGAAGACTTAGCCGATATGGAAGCGCTAAGGGTAATTTTCATATTCTTCTTCGTTTAACTTCTTTTTGCTGTACTTTTGAGTTTGACTTTTTGTATTTCTTTTCAGCTTGCTCAGAGGACCGTGGCCAACAATGCTCAACACCGAGCCTACCGGGAGCGAGCTGACAGGGAGATCCGGGAGTTGAAGGATAAGGTCATGGAGCTGTCAAATACTGTTAACAATCTATCCGGGCTTCCAAACATGGTGCGGAACTTAGAAGAGCAGCTCTCGAAGGCGCGCCAAGATTTGAATCAGGCCAAGGGGGATCTTACCATCGAGACGGCTAGGTCTAATAAATTCCATGAAGACCTTCAACAGGCCCAATCCGAACTGGACCGCATGCAGTCCAGATATGGGTCCTTAATCAAGCGTAATCAGGAGCTCGAGCAATATGTCGTCGATCTAGAAAGTCGGGCTACTCCTTCTTTAACTCAAGTGGAGATTGATAGCATTAGGGCGGAAGCCGTGAAGGAGTACCGCCTTTCTAGGGATTGCTTGAGGTGAAAGGAGGATTTTTCGAATCCATATGTGAAATATGGATTTTACCTTGCTCGATCCTGGTTAGAGAAGTATAGGGAAGGTGAAGAATTCCCCGAGCTCCAATATACAGACGAGGCGATGCTGTTCGAGGCCCCTGATTGGACTAAGTATGAACCCGGGGCTGAACCTACGGATGAGCTTTTCAAGAGGACTGCCCAGGATGATCTTGCAAACCTCACTGGTCCTTGGGAACCTGTGAACCTGGACGATGCTCCCGAACCTATTGGCGCTCTCCTCGACTTGGATGGGGAGGATGGTCAGCAGTCTTTAGAGAGCGAGGGTCCGTCGGCAGTTGATCCCTAGCCTCCTCCTGCAGATTGAATTGTTGTTTTTGTTTTTCTTTTTGAATATTTTGTCATTTGTTGTGATTTTGATTTTTTGCTTTTGTTGGATGTACTCGTAAAGATGTACTTGTAATTTTCTTGAATGAAATGGAATCCAAATTCTGCTCATGCTTCGTATCGCATTGCTCTTCTATTTATCATTTTATCATCCTTTGTCTGTTTATTTGTTTTACTTGTATATTTGTTTTGTTCGTTCGTGTATGCTCCCCAATTCTTGATAGAAAGGTATATGTTCAGAAAGAATTTTTCATATAAACATACCGTTTTCTGAGGCCTGATTACCACGACGCGAGTGCGTTTTCAGTTTTTACGGCCTTTATGTTTCCATTGCCTGGTCACAGTGACGCATTACGCCTCAAGCTCTTACGGCTCGTCTGATCTTTCACGCCTGGCCACAGTGACGCATAGCGCCTCAGGCTCTTACGGCTCGTCTGATTATACGCCTGGCCACAGTGACGCATAGCGCCTCAGGCTCTTATGGCTCTTCTGATAATACACCTAGCCACAGTGACGCATAGTGCCTCAGGCTCTTACGGCTCTTCTGATTATATGCCTGGCCACAGTGACGCATAGCGCCTCAGGCTCTTACGGCTCTTTTGATTATACGCCTGGCCACAATGACGCATAGCGCCTCAGGCTCTTACGGCTCTTCTGATTATACGCCTTGCCACAGTGACGCATAGCGCCTCAGGCTCTTACGGCTCTTCTGATTATACGCCTGGCCACAGTGACGCATAGCGCCTCAGGCTCTTACGGCTCTTCTGATAATACGCCTGGCCACAGTGACGCATAGCGCCTCAGGCTCTTACGGCTCTTCTGATTATACGCCTGGCCACAGTGACACATAATGCCTCAAGCTCTTACGGCTCTTCTGATTATACGCCTAGCCACAGTGACGCATAGCGCCTCAGGCTCTTACGGCTCTTCTGTATCCTGTCACAAGATTTAGATATATAAAAGCTGGAGATATATGACAAAAGAACAATCTGCATAATGATTGGATAATAGTATCTTGTGACAGTGTAAACAAATAATAACGTGAGAATATAACGTTTAAGAAAGAAAATATAACGATTAGTTCAAATATGATTTTAAGTGATTTGAATTCCATGTTTTCCCTATTTTCTTCCCTTGCAGAGTTTCTAGGATACAGGTGTTGGGCCCAATCTTATGTTTGATTTTGAATGGAACTTACCAATTGGCTCTGAATTTTCCATCTTTCTTCAAGGCATTCGTGATATGCAACTTTCTGAGCACCAAATCTCCCTCGGACATTGGTCTATCTCTCACCCGGCTATTATAGTAGTTGACCACCCTCTAATGATAGGATGCCAATCGAATAGCTGCGGCTTCTCTATGCTCATCAAACAGATCTAGGCTTTCCCTTAGTGCTTGTGAATTCTCTTCTTCTACTAAGGGCACCATCCTGGGTGACAGTGCTCCAATTTCCACGGGGATCAATGCTTCAGCGCCGTATACGAGGCTGAACGACATTTCTTCGGTCGACACCCGACTAGTGGTACGATATGCCCATAAAACACTAGGCAATTCGTCCACCCATGCCCCCTTAGCTTTGTCTAACCTGGTCTTCAGCCCATGAAGAATAGTCCGATTACTGACTTCGGCCTGTCTATTGGCTTGAGGATATGACACAGAAGAAATCCTTAGCTGAATGTTGAGGCGCTTACAAAATCCATGGAAGGCATTACGATCAAATTGCTTTCCATGGTCAGCATTTAAGATGCGTGGGATTTTGAACCGATAGATAATGTCTTTCCACACCATCGCCTCCATTTGCTTCTCCGTGATTATAGCTAAAGGCTCCGCTTCAATCCACTTTGTAAAGTAATCGGTGGCAACTAACAGGAACTTTCTTTGGCCCATGGCTAATGGGAAAGGCCCTAGAATGTCCAACCCCCATTGTGCGAAAGGAATTGGCTGTATCGTACCCTGGGAGGGAGTCACTGGGGCTGTCGTTATTGGGGCAAACCTTTGGCATTTGTCACACTTGCGGGCTTTGTCCATTGCATCTTTTTTCAATGTCGACCAGTAGAATCCCGATCACAGTATCTTAGCAGCAAGGGCTCTAGCTCCTAAGTGTTCTCCGTAAATTCCTTCGTGCACTTTAGCTAGGACATAATTTGCTTGCTCCGGCCCCAGACACTTTAACAAGGGTGATGAATATCCCCTTTTATACAGTTCCCCGTTGATTAGCGTGAACTTCGCCCCTTGTATCCTTAAGCGACGAGCCTCGTCCTTATCTTGGGGGAGTGTACCCTCGGGAGATACTGTTTGAATGGGGATCTCCAGTCATCTCCCATTTCAATGTCACACACTTCGACCTCTTCAATACTAGGCCGTTCGAGCCTCTTCACTTTCACTATCCTTCCTCCTATCTCATTGGAAGAGGCTAACTTGGACAATGAATCTGCGTGTGTGTTTTCAGACCGATTAATTTGTATTAGCTGGAAGCTCTTAAAAGTCTAAGCCAGAGATTGGACTTTCTTTAGGTAAAGGGCCAGCATTGGTTCTCGAACCTCATATTGCCCGTTAAACTGGTTTACCACCAATTGAGAGTCGCTATGTGCTACCAAGTGGTGAACCTGCAGCTTTTCTGCTAGCCTCATCTAGGCTATCAAAGCCTCATACTCCGCTATGTTGTTCGAACTAGGGAACCCAAACCGTAAGTAGTATTCCAGGGGTTTCCCTTCTGCGATACCAAGACTACACCTGCTCCGCTTCCGTTTGTACTTGATGCCCCGTCGACATACAGTAACCATGATTGAGTTTCCCTTCCACCGCTGTCGCTCGGGTTAGTGTATTCTACTATAAAGTCTGTCAGAGCTTGACCTTTGATAGCCTGCCTGGGTTGGAATGTGATATCATATCCTCCAAGTTCCACTGCCCATTTCACTAGTCTCCCTGAGTGTTCAGGCTTTTGAAGGATTTGTCTTAACGGTTGATCCGTCAGGACAGTGATGGGGTGTGCCTGAAAATAAGTGCGCAACTTACATGAGGCCATCACAAGGGCCAATGCTAGCTTTTCGGCCAGCGGATAACGGGTCTTCGGGTCTAACAGTACCTTGCTCACATAGTAGATGGAGCGGTACACTATTTCATCCTTCTCCAGTAGCACCGCACTGACGGTGAAATCACCGACTCTCAAGTACATATATAATTGTTCCCCTTCCAAAGGTCTTGTCAATAAAGGTAACAGCTTCAAATATTCTTTGAGATCTTCAAAAGCTTTTTGACAATCTCCTGTCCATTCGAAGTTCTTTCCTCCCCGCAGAGTTTTGAAGAATGGCAAGCTCCTTTCTGCGAACTTTGATAAAAAGCGATTCAGAGCTGCTATTCTGCCTGTCAACCTTTGGACATCTCTCACGGGGTTGGGGGTTTCATGTCGATAATCGCCTGTACCTTTTCAGGATTTGCCTCAATACCCTTGTCAGTGATCATGAAGCCTAAGAACTTCCCTGATCTCACCCCGAATGAGCACTTTTCAGGATTTAGCTTCATATTGAATCTCCTCAGTACCTCGAATACCCTGGACATCTGATGAGCGTGAGACTCTCCCGCTCGGCTTTTGATGATCATATCGTCCACATAGGCTTTCATGGTATTTCCCAGAAGATCTTTGAACACTTTGTTCACCATTTGCTGATATGTGGCTCCAGCATTCTTTAAACCGAACGGCATTACTCGATAGCAGTATGTTCCATCGTCGGTTATAAAAGAAGTCTTCTCTTCGTCTTCTGGGTGAAGCATAATTGGTGATATCCGGAGAAGGCGTCTAAAAAACTGAGGAGTTCATATCCGGACGTTTCATCCACTAGCCTATCTATCCGGGGTAAGGGGTACGAATCTTTAGGGCAGGCTTTATTCAGATAAGTGAAATCTACACACATTCGTCACTTCCCACTGGATTTCTTCACCATTACTACGTTGGCCAGCCATTCAGGGTAGTGGACCTCCCTAATGAATCCGGCTTCTAAGAGTTTATTCACTTCTTTAGTGATTGCCTTTTGTCTTTCTGAGATAGAATTCCTCTTCTTCTGCTTGACGGGTCTGTGCTCGGGTGAGACATTAAGCTCATGGCAAATCACCTCGAGATTAATCCCGGGCATATCAGCTGGGGTCCAAGTGAAAACATCCGAGTTCCTCCTTAGGCATTCAACTATCTCTCTCCTTACTTGTTCATTCAGCTGAGTCCCGATGAATGCCTTCTTCTCTCCATCCCCCCTGATTAGCTCAATGGCTTCCATTTCCTCTACAGGCTGAGGCTTGGACGGGTCATCTATGCACAAAGTCTCCTTTCTCTGCACTCCCTTGCTAGCGGTAGAAGCGATATAACAAGTACGGGCCCTCCTTTGATCTCCTCGTACTTGCCCAACTTCGTTGGGAGTAGAAAACTTCATTAACAGGTAACAAGAGGATATCACTGCCCTCATATCATTAAGTACGGGTCTTCCCAGGATCATGTTGTAAGCAGCTGAGGTTGACCTCACTACCATGAATAATACCTGTCGGGTCACATCCTTCGGGTTTTCTCCCAGAGTCATAGGTAACTCTATGGACCCGACCACCTTCACCCTTTCACCCGTAAATCCGTACAGTGGCGTCATAACATATCTTAACCTATCTTCGGATATGCTCATTTTCTCGAAGCAATTCAATAGATTAGGTTCACCGAACTCCCGTTATCGACTAGGATTCTGCTCACCGGATGTTTCACCACCACTGCGGATATTACCATGGGATCATCGTGGGGCATGACAATGTCACCCTTGTCTGCCGGAATGAACACGATAGGTTCTTCATCCGCTTTCTCTTCCATCACAATATGAACCTGATACGCTTGCCTCGCGTAACTTTTACGGGAAGCAGAGGAGTTTCCCGCCATCAATTCCCCTCCTGCAATAACATTTATTATCGGGGCGGTAGGTTCATTATTTGGCTGATTGCCCCTGGGGATAGGCTTAAACGCTTCATTCCTTGGCCTATTTCTTTCGTTATCATTATTTGGCACATTCCACGGACGGTCATTCCTTCGATCGCGCGGAGGATAACGGGGTCTTTCACTTCTCTACAGGAAGCGGTTGATTTTCCCCTCTCTAGCTATTCTTTCTAGCTGATCCATCAAGTCTCTTAATCTTTCCGTGGGGTGACCGTGAGCAGAATGGAATTCGCAGTAGGCATCAGAGTTTCGTCCTACATCTCCAATCTTCTTCTTGGGGAATTCCAACAATCCTGCCCTTTCGATAGCTGCTAGTATCGCGGTGCGAGGCTTATTCAATCTAGTATAACCTTCATACCTGAGCCTAGGGGCCTTGTCCAATCTAACGGGTCTTGGAGAGCTTCTCTCAGGTACATCTCTCTCTCTCTTTTTTCCTTCCCTTGTCTCCCGGGGTGGTACCATCTTCATTACTTCCTCTTGAGCCACATATTTATTGGCTCTGGCAAACAGGTCGGAAAGTGTTACCGACTGTTTGAGGGAGAGGGATTCTTGCAACTTTTCAGAGCCCGTCCCTTGCAACATTGCAGCCATGGCTACTCCTACCGGTAGATCTTCAACCTCCAAGGTTGCATCTCGGAAACGATCTACGTAACTCTTCAAGGATTCTTTATTCCCTTGCTTAAGAGTGAGTAGGTAAGTAGCGTCCTTCTTTCTCTGGCTATTGATCATGAAAACTTACAAAAATTCATTTCGCAATTGGTTGAAGGATAAGATGGAACCTTCGTTCAACCCATTAAACCACTTCAGAGCGTGCCCGGATAATGTAAGCGAAAAGGCTCTGCACATAATTTCGTCTTCCCATCCATGCAGCAACATGAGGGACTCATAACTCTGTATGTGGTCGTATGGGTCTGCTTTGCCTGTGTAAGTGGCCATAGAAGGCATCTTGAACTTCTTCGGCAAAGGTTTGTTCATGATCTCCGGACTGAACAAAATTCTCCTTCTTTGACTATCATCCGGAGACACCAGTTTCCTCTTTTCCAAAACCCTTTAGATAACTTTCTCCACGTTTTCTGACCCTTGAACCGAGTATGCTCCCCTCCCTTCGGGTCTAGAAGAGTCCGACTGGTAAGCACCCCTTCTAGCACCTCCCATTCTGGGATTTGACCTTGTACCTTCGAAGCAGTCTTGGGGGTCAAGACTCTTCTGTCTTCGTCGCTCCCCGGACCTATGATCCTCTAACTCATACTCCAACTCCACTGGAGAAGTACTGCGCCATGTGGGAGAACTCTGCCACCTATATGCCGCGGGAGAACTCTGTCGCCTGTCTGCCGCGGGAGAACTCTGTCGTCCGCGATCCGTGGGTGAGTTCTGTCGCCTATTTGCTGCGGGAGAACTCTGACGCCTGCGATCCGCGGGTGAGTTCTGCCGCCTATCTGCTGCGGGAGAACTCTGCCGCCTATGTGCTGCGGGTGAGTTCTGCCGCCTATCTGCTGTGGGAGAACTCTGTCCGGTCGGGTCTACGATAATATTCACTTCTCGTAACCCTGCCACAGGGTGATTCCTTTGAAAAGTGGTAGAGTGCGAAATCAGTCCAGTGGCAGTATTTTGCGCTCCTTCCCCTTGTCCAGCATTCACCATGGTGGAGGGTTGACCTCTCTCGTAGGTTTGCCTCGGGATGTCTTCCCTTACCATCTGCCGCACTTCAGGGGGTAAGCTAAACTGCGGGAGAGCGTTTCTGAAAAAGTTCACCATAGCCTTCAACGCTGTCGTCGTCTCCTCATTCTGACATTTCAGAGTCTCAAATTCCTCCAGAGAAATCGAGGCCCCTCTACCACCCTTTTCCTTCTGCCTTTGTCCTTGCTCTGACCTGACAGGGGGACTCACAGAATTCTGCTCCCTTGTATTTTCTGCTGTAGAACGTGTCCTCACCATTTTAATAGGGAATCTAACTTTTTGTTTTGATTCCCACAGACGGCGCCAATTAATGTTGCACTAAATGACAACGGGGTGATGCTTTCCACGTATTGACGTTGCGCTAAACGACAAAGAGATGATGTTGATGCAATTTCTTCCACGTGTGCCTTGAATCTTCTGTAAAAACAACGGAAATCAGAGAGATGCAGGGATCTGTCCTTGCACGCGCACTCCGATGATTAAGTTAGAAAGCTGAGTTTCTGTATATAGGAGAACGAAAATCTGTTTAAGCAGAATAAAAGAGATTCAATTTTTCAGCCTCTTTTTTGAGTCCTTACCTGGTGTATTTATAGGTTTCTTCCGAGTCGAATCGGGTATCACATTCTATCCGGGTTTGAGGGCGTTTCGGGTCTGAGGCCCAGGCGCGTGTCTGGGCTGCGACAGAGTCATTAGATACTCTGTCGCGGCTTGGAGCTGATGACTTGCGGGTGAGTTCGGCATACGGCAGAGTTTTCGTGAACCTCTGCTGCGTCTCTGTGGTAGAGCTCTGTCGCAGTACATGCGATAGAGGTCTATCGCGGTCCATGCGGTAGAGGTCTATCGCGACCTACTGTGTCGCGTGGAGACTCTATCGCCTATAGACTCTGCCGCCTATGGACTCTATTGTCCCTCTAACAGCCACGTGGCTTATATTGTGTTTGACACGTGGCGGTCTCTGGTTGGTCAATCCTTGTACACGTGGACTTTGATGATAGGACCACCATAAAAAGCTAAAGAGGATGTGGTGAGGAATGTGAAATAGATTTTAAGGTGCTTTCAATTGGGTTCAGGCTTGAAGATTAATTTTGAGAAATCATTTATGTTCTCTGTGGATGCAAATGATGTTGTTGATGAGTTGGCTAGAGTTTGTAGCTGCTTGAAAGGTGATTTACCATTTAAGTATCTTGGAGTCCCTATTGGAGTTAGTCCTAAAAGAGTGGCCATGTGGAATCCTATTATAAAAAGGATTCATGAAAGATTAGCATTGTGGAAGAGAAAGTTTCTGTCATTTGTAGCTAGAATACAATTGATTAATTTTGTTCTATCTAGCTTGCCTATTTATTTCTCGTCAATCTTTAATGCTTTAAAAGGGGTTATATTGAAGATTGATCAAATTAGGAGAAGGTTTTTATGAGGTGGTGGTGAAATCAAACAGAAAAAGGCTAAGATCTTGTGGAATAAAGTGTGCTTACCCAAGAAAAAAAGAGGTTTAGGGATTTGTGACTTAACGATTAAGAACAAAGCCTTGTTGGCTAAATACTGGTGGAGGTAGTTTATGGAGAGAAGGTCTTTATGGAGAAGGGTGGTGGTGGTGGCAAAGTGTGGAGAAAATATTCTAAAATGGGAACCTTGTAATAGAAATAAGAGGAACATGTCAGTTATTTGGAGTGACATTATGACTCTGGCTGAGGATGAATCCGGTAAAAAGTTTGTGGGCGTTGACAGCTAAAAGTGGTGTGTGTGGGATGTGGTAAGGAGGTGTTGTTTTGGTTTGATAAGTGGTGTGAGGAGAGGCCCTTTTGTTCTAGGTTTAGAAGCCTTTTTTATCTTAGCACTGGATAAGCATGCATTGATAGCTAATTATGCTGTGGATAATCATTTAATCACAATTCGTAGAATGGATTTTTTAGAAGAGAACTGAGAGCAAGGGAGGTGTTATGGCTTATGGAATTATGTAATCTTCTTAAAGAGTGGTGGTTAGGTTTGGTTGAAGAAAGATTGCTTGGTGTGGGAATATGATTTACACAGTGTGTTTTCAGTAAGAAAGTTGTCAAGATTGATGGAAAATTTGGATAATGTTCCTGATAATCCCGTACTTGGGTGTTTATGGAAGTTTAAAATTCCACCAAAAGTCCAAAGCTTTTTTGTGGTTGGTTATTCTCGGAAGATTACCAACTAAACTTTTCCTTTTTAAACGTGGCATCAAGAAGACTTAGGTTCTACCATTGTACCCAATTGATAGATATAAGATTCGATGAGCTAAGATCCAATAAGATTTAGGTAAGCTAAGTTTTATTTTAGTTTAGTCTTTTATTTTATTTTATTTATTTATTTATTTTTTTTTGGGTGGTTATGATAGGTCTTCGAGTTCATTGGATGTTAAAAACTATCAAATTGCTAATAATCTTCTAAACGAAAAGCTCTTATCACCGATTAAAAATAGAAAATGTAAAACCTCTTAAAATAAAAATTCATATAATATTTCTTATCTATATGTCGAATACAAAAGGTGAGTTTATATATAACAATTAGTTTATGATCTGTGTGATTGTGAAATCCAAATTTTTTTCACTTTATTTCTTAATTCGAAAGTTAAGAAGTAATTAAGAACTCGGAATAATATTGGGTAGGCTCGAAAACCACCAAAGCACTCAAGTTAGCAATGTGGGACCTGTTGGCATGAAAATCGAGGTAAGACCTTAAGCCCGAGGAATTCTTAACAATTTTATATATGGTCATGAAATGATGATTAGAAATGAAAACTAAGGTATTGGAAGTGAAAAAGTTGGTAAGGTTCGGGTTTTACATTAAACCGAGCAAATGGGCTCGGAATTAGAAATAAATTCGGATTAAATTCTAGAAATTCTAAAAATTATTCTGAGACCAAGGAAAATTAATATAAGGTGAAATTTACTTGAGGAATAAAAATCAAGTGGAAATATGGAGGTTTCGAGCATCGAATTAATTTTAAGGTAAATTGAAAACTTTAAGCCATTTTGCTCGGTATTGACCAAATTGTGCAAAATGGGCTCAATCGGGAAATTTTTCTCAAACAAGTGACCCCCAAATTTTTATGAAACATACTAGGGACATAGTATAACACTTGAGAATGGAAATTTGGAGAAAATTGGAGTAGAATGATTTTTGTTGAATTTTTCAAAGCAAGACAAAAATCTGTCCCCTTCAGTCTACCGACCAAGCTCTCATTTTTGTTAAATTTGAAGACATTAGGGTAATCAATTTGAACCCAATTTTTCAATTCTGAAAGTAAACTTCTTAAGCTTTCAGGAGGCATAAAAAATCAACCCAATTGGACTTTCCAACCGAGAGAAATCCCCTCCCCTTCATTCCCACAGGTGTCCTCCCTTTCCTCTCATTATGCGATTTTTTCGGTGACCTTTCGACCATATTCAGGTGTCAGCCAAGAAGGATCAAATCTTCCTCATCCAGTACTCTATAACATAAAAAAATTCAGCCACAAATAAGTTCATTTTCTATCTGAAAAACTCAAAAGAAAAACAGTGGACAGATCTGCCTTGTTTTTGGTAAGTGAAGAACTTAGAGTTTTTTATTCTTTGGTTTGATTTTCTTGTAGTTTTTGATGATTCTAAGTTATATACATGTTAAATTACAGTTGAGGATCAATTGTAAGAATAAAAAACATGGTTAACCTTGGTCAAACCCGAGGTAAAGTTGATGGATGATGATAAAGTTCATATATGTTGTTGTTTGGTGTTTTTAGAAGGTTTTTAGTTAAGTGGAATTGAATGATTTAATTTCTATGGATGATTTGAGTTCTGGACAGAAAGGTGTTGATGTGTTTGTGGTGAAAATTTGATGGATCTAAGGTTCTTAACGATTAAATTTATACCGAGAAAGTCCGATTTATAGCTTAACTCAGTATAAAACCGAAAAGTGAAAGAATTAAAAAATTGGCAAAGTGACTAGTATGATTTATGAACTTAAATGAGTCATAAGATTAATCACATTATGAAATGAGAAATAGAATAATGAAATTTTCCAAAAACGACACTAAATTGGTAAAATCGAGAAAATCGAAAAAGTTGACCGAAAAGTTAAAATTGGTCAAACTTGAAGAAGATAAATAAAAAAATTGAGTATGTAAAGGAGAAATCGATCAATATATGATGAATTGGTATCGTTGGGCAGCTCGAAAATTTGACACGCAAATCGAAGCAATCCCAAGAACCGACAATTTTGTGCTGCCCCAAAATCTACGAGATAAGGGAATTTTGTGAGTACATAGAGGTAGCTATATGTATTTTTTGGTAGATTTTCAAATAATTAAATTGTATATAAATTTCAAATATGAAAAATATCAGTAGAGACCCGACATAGAAAAATTACCGTTTTACCCCTACTAAGGGAAATTTTGGAAAAGTTATGATTGTATTGGAATATGCATAGATAACATGTTTTGAGTATTTTCACTATGAAATACTGCTTTTTAGCTAATTATTTAATATTTATTTCGACCCGAAAGGGTAAATGATGATTTTACCCCTGTGAAGGGTAAAAATTTCAACTTTTATAAAAAGTCATGAAAAGTAAGAAATGAGGGTTCTTGATGGATTTTAATGCTTTTCAACAAGGATATGGGTAGGCTGGCTTAATGTTTTATCAATTTACATAAGATAGCACGTGGCAGGTGCTGATTTTGGTTCTAAAAACCATTCTTTGAAATTGAGCCACCTACATAGTATATGTGAAAACAAAATGTACTGAGAGCATTGCTTTCATGAGATTTGACATGATTTGTGCATGTGACAGAGTTCTGGAAGCTTGGCTTGCACTCGATTTTACATGATTTTATACATGACATAGTGTTAGGAGCTTTGCTCGCACTAGATTTTTATATGATATGCATAAAGTCGTGTTAGGAGTATTATGTAGACTGTGTGTCACACTAATTTAATATGCTCGCACGTGCATTTCGAGACATGGCGTTGGATATTAAGATGATGTGGGCATGGGGTGTACGTTGTACCGTGCTTACAGCATGGAGTACGTTGTACCGTGCCATGATATATGATATGTAGTCTTCGGACTAGTGATCTGATTAGTTGGCGGGAAGGTTCGGTACCCACCTCCTAGGGCAGTCTTAGATGTGATGTGATACCCCGCATACTAGGATTCGTGTAGCCTGGGATCACAAGGATATGGCCATAGTCCTAGAGTTATTACCATGATTCTTACCTAGTCTCACATGTCACTTGCTTTGTGAAATCACATGTTACTTATTACTTGATTTTGTGATTTCATGATTTCATGTTTTGGGACTGAGTCCTGATAATTTTAGGGCAGATGTTGATTTGAAATAAATGACATTCTTTGACATAATGTGAAGTATTTAAATAGCATGACGTATAATTCTATGCTTTATCTGTCATTTCACGAAATAAATTATTTTATACGAATGATTTTATCTGGCATAAAAGTATGCATGAGATTTGTATTAAGGTATGATTTCGAAAGAAAATGATTTAATGCATGGTATCATGATCATGTAGATAATGTGGTTATCTACTTGCTTGCATGATTGCCTTACTGAGCGTGTAGTTGCTCACCCTTTCATTTTCACCCTTTTTTTAGAGCATTCGCTATAGTTAGGGAGCGGCTGAGAACTTGCATTCCTCGTATCCACTGCTTCCCATCATCGAAAGGTATACACACTGGTATCATTTTGTATCTAAACATGTAACAACACAGTAATGGTTTTAGAATGTAATATGAGGAATGTAAATATTGGAAAACACGTACGAAGTTGTAGTATCGTGGTTATGAAATGTAAATGTTTACTTTTGAATAGAATAAGAAATGAATGACATGGTAGACGGTAAGGTATGACTGTCACGACCCTTTTTATCCAATTCATCTTAAAATCACTACAAATTTTTTGCATTTTTCATTTCCTATACCCAGTCGTGAACAACCCTCACCAATAACAGTTGGGCTGTGAGTAAATAATAATCATCATTTACCATCCATTTCCAATAAATCAAAAGACATGTCATACATTTAAAAATATAGTTATACACTTATACAAGACATGTTTACTGACATTTAAATCCCCCATATCACAATTCAAAATGACAACTGTGCTTTTACAAGTTTAGATACCAAAAGAATCCCTGTGTGTATACCTCTTTACGATGGAGTGCAGCGGATGTCCAAAATACCAAGCCTCAGTCCTCACTGGGCTACTATGTGCGATCTGTAGAGGGGGAAAGTAGAGGGATGAGCAACCACACACTCAATAAGGCAATAATGCAAGCATGGTAGATAACTACCCTATCTACATGCTGATAATGTCATGACATAAATCATTTATAATTGGAGCATGAGGAATAAAACTATGCCGCATGGATATACATATATCATGTATTAAAAACATGGAAGTAGGCATGTAAAACATGATAAAACCATCATATAACACCTCTCATGCTCATCGTTATTAAAACTCATCATAAAAAGGGAAATTCATTAAGAAACATCCTTTAAGATATATCATTTTCTCAACACACGTCAAATCTCATCATTAATAGCATATCATTTCTTTAGACACAATCCCACAAGGCTCGACCCCTCCCTCGAGTCTACCCTAGACAACACAAATCGTACTCAGTGTATAAAATCATGTGGTACAATGTAATATTATATGAGACAGGTGGTCACTACATCTCAAAGACTATGTTGGCCAACTATGTCATAATCATCCCAGACCACACGGATCTCGATGTGTAGGGCATCATGCTAGAACGAAGGTGGTTTAGTTCTTCTCCAGACTTTCAGATCAACATCTCACCACGCGGTACAACGTACTCCATGTGATATACACGGTATAACGTACTCCGCGGACCCATATCATGGTTGGGGGTGCCAGTCGTAGGTCTTATCTACCTCATGCCATGTGTAACCTGTATAGTCTCAAGTGCACATGGGAGTTTTTCATCTTGTAAGAGAGCCTCCCTACCAACAGAGCCTCCCCACCCCAAAGGGCTTAAAGATCCTACTGTAAGAGAGCCTCCCCACCGAACAGAGCCTCCCCACCGAATAGAGCCTCCCCACCCCGTCGGGCTTAAGAATGTATGGCTTAAGGATCTTACCATCTCCACCACGACATCATACTTAACATAGTGCAAAAACCTGTGCAAGCTAAGCTCTAGCACGATTCATGCATCATCAATAAATCTCTTCATATGAGCAACACTCTAGTACGACTTTATGCATAAAAATCATGAACAAATCACGTACGAGCATAGCTCAAGTACAGTTATATGCATAAGAAAGTCAATCAAAATCCACGTACGAGAAAAAGCTCCAATACGGTTTACAAAACATCATCACAAATCAAATCAAGGTACGAGCTAAGCTCCAGCACATTTCATACATGTGAAAACACCAAAATCCAGTGCGAGCGATGCTCTAGCACGATTTAATTCACGTAAATACGATAGATGACTCTATTTCAACACAACACATTTCAAATCAAGCCAACACATGCCTCGTGCTATTTTAAGAAATCACATAAATCAACTAGCCAGCCTATCCCTCATTTTGCTTAAACCAAAGCAATGAGTTTTCGTAAAAGCACCAAAACATGTGATTTATGCAATTATTAACCTTACTATCCCTTTTTATAAGAATCACCTCAAATCAAACCACATACATATACACTTGTAGTTATTCTCATACATACCATCAAACACTTTTTTAGATACTCATGCATTTTTTCAAAGCCCTATATTTACCCACAAAAATACGAGCAGCCATCTCTATATACTCACAGAATTCCCTTACCTGGAATCATATTGTGTGATTCTACTTCTTTAAAGTTGCTTGATTGTGCGGTCCAATTCACCTCCTACAAAGTCTCCGAAACTGCATGAGATTATGTTTCACATTAATTTGGGCCTAATACAACTCAACTATTGCGTTTGCTTTAGCCGATTTGACCTATTGTACGAATTAACACTTATAAGGCCTCATCTCCTCTTAAGTCCATTTTTGATTGCTTAATAGTTTCTCGAGAGTTTATTAAACTCCTTTTGGCCTATTTATTCGTACTAAATCGATATTTAAGTTCATCGAGTTTCTAATCCATCATTTGCCTCACTATGACATTTTGTCACACACCTCATATACTCATTCGCTTAACTAGGCCAATCTAACAATGTAGCTTCATTCACTCTTCTTAAAATCATACATATTACCTCATAAACACCTTAGCATAACCTATAAATCATCAATTCACCCATATCACATTTTCTCATACTAGACTTATTTTAGGTTTTACTTGTCCCATCACATCCTAAGTAGTTTCTAACATTAATATACATACCAATCAACTCAAAATCAATAACTAGATGAATGTACATTGGATTTGTATATTAGAAACTCACTTAGTTTGGTTTTCTCCTTGCTCCAAATGGAAATGCACCTTGCTCCTTCACTCCAACAAATGGGGTATTGATTCCAAACTATATTGTTCTTCTCTTTAAGATGAACAACTTTGCTCTAATGATCTTTCCTCAAATCTTAATGGAAATGGGGTGATTTTAGAGTGAGGAGGTTAGGTTTTAAGATTGAAATGGAAGAATAGCTTGTTTCCCGTGAAAATGCAGATCTAACTACTCTATATTTATAGAATTGGCTTCATAAGTTCGATCTCCATAGGGTGGAGATCGATCTGGTCCTCTTGAATTCCTTATTTTCATGACATTTTTAAGGAATGAGATCGATCTACTTGCTGCATAAGATCGATCTGTCATGTTGTATGTGATCGATCTACTCAATGAAACAGGATCGATTTGTCTCAGGCAGAGAGCTTTAGAGATCGATTTGGTCTTAAGGGGAGATCGATCTGCTCCAGCCCGAGAGTTAAGAAGATCGATCTACTTGAGTGAGGGATCGATCTCTCTCTTCCAGCATGCTTGATTTTGCATTCTTCAGGCCATGAGATCAATCTCTTCTTGCATGGGATCGATCTGGCCTTCATCCTACACCCTTTTTGCTGTAAATTTTCCATTTAAACTCATACTAAATCAACTCCACATTCATTTATCATTCCATTCACACTTAGAAATCAAAAACATTTATTTCTTATAATTCATATGCAATGTAACTTGTCTGTACATTGAATAATCATATACATTACATAGAAAATTAAGGGTCTTACAATCCTCCCCTCCTTCAAGGAATTTGATCCTCCAAATTAGAACCAAGTTAATCTGAAAATAACTCTGGGTACTTCTCTTGCATCATGCTTTCTAACTCCCATGTAACTTCCTCCGGAGTGTGATATTGCCATAGAACTTTCACTAAGAGAATTGTCTTTGTCTTTAGCACCTTCTCTTTTCTATCCAATATCCAAACCGGCTTCTCAACATACGTCATACTCTCATTGAGCTCCAATGGCTCATATCTTATCACATGTGTCAGGTCCGGCTGATACTTCTGAAGCATAGAGACGTGAAAGACGTTATGAACACTTGCCAAGTCTGGTGGAAATACCAACCTATAAGCCTTATCTCCCATTCTCTCTAAAATCTCGGAGCGTCCTCGATATATCAAGGACTTAACTTTTCCTTCTTACCAAACCTCATAATCCCTTTCGAGGGAGAAACTCTAAAAAATACAGACTCATCCATATCAAATTCCAATGGTCTTTGTCTCCTGTCAACATAACTCTTTTGTCGGCTCTGAACTATCCGTAATCTCTCACATATTATCTGGACGTCCTCAGAGGCCTGCTGCACTAAATTCGGAGTAAAAATCTGTCTGTCACCAACCTCTTCCCATCTAATAGGGGATCAACATCTGCATCCATACAGTGCCTTAGGTGCCATTCCGTTGCTCACATGATAGCTGTTATTATAGGCGAACTTGGCTAACTGTAGGTGACTATCCTAGGAGCCTCCAAAATCCAACACACAAACTCTCAACATATCCTCTTGGGTCTGTATAGTCCTATCTGACTGACCATCTGTCTGAGGATGAAAAGTGGTGCTAAAACTCAGTTGGGTCCCCATTGCTTCCTAAAAATGTTCCCAGAAATGGGAAATGAAGTGGATATCCCGATCAGAAACAATGCTCACTGGTACACCATGTAACTGAACTATCTCTCGAACATACAAGTTCTCTAACTGGCTCAGAGTATCGGTAGCTCTCATAGCTAAGAAATGGGCCGACTTCGTCAACTGATCCATAATAACCCAAATGACATTGTGACCTCTAGGGGTCCTCGATAATCGCATCATAAAATCCATAGTGACGTGCTCTCATTTTCATGTCAGTATTGGTAGAGGCTGTAATAACCCTACAAGCTTCTGATGTTCTACCTTAACCTACTGAAAGATGAGACATCTAGCGACATATTCAGTAATGTCTCTTTTTATTCCAGACCACCAATAAACTTTTCGAAGATTTTGATACATCTTAGTACTCCCCGGATGTATCGTGTACTTGGATGAGTAAGCCTCTGATAAAATTAATCTCCTGATCTCTGAATCCTTGGGAACACATACTCTGCCCCTGAACCTCAACAATCCATCTGTACTTAATTCAAAATCAGTACCCGCACCTGATATGTATCTGACTCAGCCAATCGATACACTATCGATCGCTCTGCTGACCCTATCGAATATGACAAATCAACTCTGGCTCTAATATCAAGCTAGCCATAATCTCAAATCTCTCTGAACTAGGTGGGGTCACATTGAAACTGAGGTTTGCAAATTGTTCGAATAACTCATGTTCCCGAACCAACATATAAGACACCAACCCAAGGTTCTTCCTACTGAAAGCATCGGCAACTACATTCGCCTTACCCGGGTGGTACATGATCTCACAATCATAATCTTTTAGGAGTTCGAGCCGTCTCCTCTGTCTCATATTTAACTTTTTCTGTGAGAATAGGTAGTTAAGGCTCTTATGATCCGTAAACACCTGAAATTTCTCTCCATAGATATAGTGGCCTATTTTCAATGCAAACACTATGGCCACCAACTCTAAATCATGTGTTGGATAGTTCCTCTCATGATCCTTCAACTGTCTGGATCCATAGGCAACTACCTTCCTATCCTGCATAAGTACACAACCCAGTCCTTGGTGTGACGCATCTGTATACACAGAGAAACCTCCTGAGCTGGTAGGAATGGTGAGAATCGGAGTAGTGGTCAACTGATGCTTAAGCTCTTGAAAACTCCTCTCACATGCCCCATTCCACACAAACTCAACATCCTTACGCTTGAGGCATGTTAACAGAGCAGCTAGCCTAGAGAAACCCTCAACAAATCTCCGATAATATCCTGTCAATCCCAAAAAACTTCTGATCTTAGTAACTGTCTTGGGCTATTCCCACTGTACAACTGCCTCAATCTTGGATGGATCCACTGATACCCCATCCTTTGATACAACATAGCCCAAAAATGAGATCTGCTTTAACCAAAAGTTACACTTATTGAGTTTGGCATATAATTCCTTCTCTCGAAGGGTCTGCAGAACTATCCTCAAATGCTATTCATGGTCTTCCTTGGACTTGGAATAAACAAAAATATCATCGATGAATACTATCATAAACTGGTCCAGGTATGGCTTAAAGACATCATTCATCAACACCATAAATGCTGTGGGGGCATTCGTCAATCCGAATGGCATAACCAAAAACTCGTAGTGGCCATAACAGGTACGAAGTGCTGTCTTGGGTACATCTCCACTCCGTATCCTCAACTGATGGTACCCAGATCGTAGATCTATCTTAGAAAAGACCTGTGCTCCCCGGAGCTGATCCAACAAATCATCAATGCATGGAATGGGGTACTTGTTCTTAATGGTGGCCTTATTCATCAATCGATAATCTATACACAGTCGGAGGCTTCCATCCTTCTTCCTTACAAACAGAACCAGAGCTCTCCAAGGTGAGACACTCGATTTAATGAATCTCTTCTCCAGCAACTCTAGCAACTGTTTCTTTAGCTCTTCCAACTCTATCGGAGCCACTCTATATGGTGGCTTAGATATCGGCTCTGTACCAGGTACTAACTCTATACAAAACTCCATTTCTCTATCAGGTGGTAGTCCTAGTAATTCATCGGGAAAGACATTAGGAAATTCTGCCACTACTGGAATGTCTCTTAGTTCTAGGTGTGTATCAGTGTCAACCACATAGGCAATGAACCCTTCACATTATCTTTTCCACCTTTAGCAACACATGCCATCACATTAACATTCAAAAATAACAAACAAATTCATCTCTTAAATACGCTAGTTAAAATTATACTATTTCATCTTATAGTAAACATGTTCTTCATTTCATTTCACAAAACTTACAACAAAATTATCTATCTCTGAAAATATCAATGTTTTAGCATGACAATCCATAACAACATGATTTGCAGTCAGCCAATCTATTCCTAGGATTACATCAAAATCATTCATGCTCAGTAACACTAAATCGGCTGCCATTTCTTTTCCTCCTATCCTCAACTTATAATTCCTGCATACATGCTCAGTCAACTGACTATCATTAATCGGTGTGGAAATCATCAACATCTTATCTAGCAGTGTGGGTTTTACATGCTTCAACAATTTATATGCAAAGGAATGCGATATGAAGGAATGCATGACACCAGGACCAAACAATACAAATACTTCTAAGTTAAAGATTTGGATGGTACCTTTAATCACATCCATCGATGCGTCTGCTGTGTCTTAGTCCAGTGTGTGCACTCGTCCACTGCTAACACCCACTGCTTGTTTCCCTTTTTCCTCAATTGTAAGCCTCTTCTTCGGAGCAACTGTCTTAACTGGAGCTCTCTTTGGCTCCTTGCCCTTCTATGAGGCGGTCTCAATCATCTTAGGATAATACCTCACGACATGCCTTGGTTTCTCACATCTATAACATGTAACATGAGGCGTCTGGTAAAGCTTAGTCCCATGAAATCTGCCACATCTCCTACACTGATCAGTACTAAGTTGTGGTCCTCTAATAACCACGCCCCTCAGTGCAGTCAAAGTTGGATACACAGGAGGTCTAACAGCTTATCAACCCATCCATGAACTTCTAGACCTTTCGAGTCTCACTACTCATCGTATCCGGGTCGTATCTCCCCAAAGACATGAACTCGTGGGTGAATATAGGGCGTTTATGAAATGCATGATTGTTTAAGAAAAGTGATTTATGATATGCATGAATAGCTGCGAGTATTTGTATGGGATTTGGTTTTGAAGTGAATGTTATAAAAAAGGATTAGTAAGGCTAATAATTGCATAAATCATATGTTTTCAATGGTTTCACAAAAAACCTTACTTGATTTTAAACGAAATAATGTATGGGCTGGCTAGTGCTTAAATGACTTTGTGAAATAGCACATGTGAGGTGCTAAGCATGTTTTGAGATTGTTTTGAATGTATATGAGCCGCCTATTGTGTTTATGTGAGTTAAATCATGCTGGAGCCTCGCTTGCACTGGATTTCAGTATTTTCACATATATGAAACGTGCTAGAGCTTAGCTCGCACCTTGATTCAATTTGTGATGATGTTTTGTAAACTGTACTGGAGCTTCTGCTCGTACGTGAATTTTGAGTGGTTTTCTTATGCATATAACCGTACTGGAGCTATTCTCGGACATGGTTTCTTCATGTTTTTATGCATAAATACCATACTAGAGCGTTGCTCGTATGAGGATAATTATCGATGATGCATGAATCATGCTAGAGCTTAGCTCGCACAGATTTTCACACTGTGGTATGTATGATGTCATGGTGAGGGTAATGCAGATTGGTGTTCAGGGAACCCAAAAGGGGCGAGCAAGGCCATGATGGGCTAGGACATGATATTAGAAATATTCCCACGTGCACTTGAGACTATATCGGTTACACACGACATTAGGGTAGATAAGACCTACGGCTGGCACCCCCAACCATGATATGGGTCTGCGGAGTACGTTGTACCGTGTACATCACATGGAGTACGTTGTACCATGTGGTTGAGTTACTGATGAGAAAGTCTGGCAAAGAACTAACCCACCTTCGCTCCAGCATGATACCCCGTACACTGAGATCTGTGTGGTCTGAGATGATTTATGACATAGTTGGCCAATATAGTCCATTGAGATATAGTGACCTGTCTCATCTAATATTGCATAATACCACATGGTTTTGATACATAAGTGTGATTGTGATTGTCTAGGGTAGACCCGAGGGAGGGGTTGAGCCTTGTGGGATTTCGTGATTTAAAGAAATGATAATATGATTTATGATTAGATATGATGGAATTTGAAAAGAGATTTGTGATAAGATGTGATGTGATTTAAAAAGGATGTTTCTTAAATGAATTTCCCTTTTTGTGATGAGTTTTAATGAGACTAAGCATGAGATGACTTCACATGATGATATTTCCATGTTTTATGCCTATTTACATGATTTCCAATACATGGTATATGTATATACATGTAGCATAGTTTTATTTCCTCATGCTCGACTATAATCGATTTATGCATAACATTATCGGCATGTAGATAGAGTAGTTATCTATCATGCTTGCATTATTGTCTTATTGAGCGTGTGGTTGCTCATCCCTCTCTACTTTCCCCTCTCTACAGAGTGTACATAGCAGCCCAGTGAGGACTGAGGCATTGAATTTTGGACATCGCTGCTTCCATCACCAAAAGCTATACACACAGAGATTCTTTTTATATCTAAACAATGTAAAAGCATAGTAGTCATTTTGTATTGTAATGTAGGGGATGTAAAAGTTAGAAAACGTGCCATGTATAACTTAACTTTCAAATGAATGACACTTCTTTTGATTAATTTAAGAATGAATGAATGAGTGATGATTATTATTGACTCACAGCCTAACTGTGTAGTAGTGAGTTTGTTCATGACCGGGTAAAGAAAGGAAAATATGAAAAATTTATACTGATTTTCGATCAAAAAGGTTAAAATGGGTCGTGACAGGTGGCTAGAATATATTGCCTCCTAAAGACCTCCAAGAATATCTCTCATGTGATCTCGAGTGTCTGGCCCTCAAAACAGACTCAATGGATCTCCACCAGTGCTCTGCCTCGCGTTTCAACATGAATATGACAAAGGCCACTTTCTCAGCTAGTGTACATTTGAAAAATCTGTATAATTTTTCTATCCCATAAACCCAATCGTCTATAATAACCAGGTCCTTCACCCCTCTGAATATTGGAGGTTTCAACTTTTGAAACTGGCGTAACCTACCCAGTTCACAATCATAGCCCAAATCGTTGTCGCTTGGCTGTGGAGCGATGGGAGAAGCTGTATCCTGTACTGTGGGTGTAACATTCTCCATAGTCTGAGGCCTCTCTGCCTTTACAGGTTCCTGTCCAGCAGTAGTAGGCTGCGTTGTGGGACCTCGTCTATCACTGGCAGCTAATGCCTATGTGACTATCTCCACTAGGCTCTCGATACTCTGCTCTATCCTAGCAAAGCGTGCCTCTGTATCCCCTAATCTCTGAACAGGGTCTTGTGAAGCTTGGTCAGTCTGTGGCTCCGCATGCCTCTCAGGCCTACCTCTATAGCCTCTAACACGTGTACCTACCCCTCTACCTTAGCGTGTAACAGGCATTATGCCTAACTTCCTGTATTCGTAACACTTATTAGTCTCATTCCATCTTGGTATACACAGTTATATCTAAACAAAAACACAGTAATATGAGGATGTAACTTTCCTATTTATTAACACTAACTCACATCAGGCCAACTCAGCTCTGATACCAATCTCTGTCATGACCTTTTTTATCCAATTCATCTTAAAATCACTAAATTTTTTCTCATTTTTCATTTCATTTACTCGGTTGTGAACAACCTTTACCAATAACAATTGGGTTGTGAGTCAATAATAATCATAATTTACCATCCATTTCTAACAAATCAAAAGCCATGTCATACATTTAAAAATTAAGTTATACACTTATACAATACATGTTTACTGACATTTACATCCCCCATATCACAATTCAAAATGACTACTGTGCTTATACAAGTTTAGATACCAAAAGAATCCCTGTGTGTATACCTCTTTGAGATGGAGTGAGTGAATATCCAAAATACCACGCCTCAGTCCTCACTGGGCTACTATGTGTGCTCTGTAGAGGGGGGAAGTAGAGGGATGAGCAACCACATGCTCAATAAGGCAATCATGCAAGCATGGTAGATAACTACCCTATCTACATGCTGATAATGTCATGGCATAAATCATTTATAATTGAAGCATAAGGAATAAAACTATGCAGCATGGATATACATATATCATGTATTAAAACATGGAAGTAGGCATGTAAAACATAGTAAAACCATCATATAACACCTCTCATGCTCATCGTTATTAAAACTCATCATAAAAAGTGAAATTCATTAAGAAACATCCTTTAAGATATATCATTTTCTCAACACACGTCAAATCTCATCATAAATAGCCTATCATTTCTTTAGACACAATCCTGCAAGGCTCGACCCCTCCCTCGGGTCTACCCTGGACAACACACATCATACTCAGTGTATAAAACCATGTCGTACTATGTAATATTATATGAGACAGGTGGTCA
Source organism: Firmiana major (assembly GCA_033439115.1). Classification (NCBI taxonomy): domain Eukaryota; kingdom Viridiplantae; phylum Streptophyta; class Magnoliopsida; order Malvales; family Malvaceae; genus Firmiana; species Firmiana major. The sequence continues at coordinate 8,661,855 of CM065913.1, read as the reverse complement.
CTACATCTCAAAGACTATGTTGGCTACCTATGTCATAATCATCTCAGACCACACAAATCTCGATGTACGGGGCATCATGCTGGAATGAATGTGGGTTAGTTCTTCTCCAGACTTTCAGATCAACATCTCAATCACGCGGTACATCATACTCCATGTGACATACATAATACAACGTACTCCGTGGACCCATATCATGGTTGGGGTGGCCAGCCGTAGGTCTTATCTACCTCATGCCATATGTAACCTGTATAGTCTCAAGTGCATGTGGGAGTTATTCATCTTGTAAGAGAGCCTCCCCACCCGAATAGGCTTAAGGATGTTGGCTTAAGGATCCTACTGTAAGAGAGCCTCCCCACCCTGTCAGGCTTAAGGATGTAGGGCTTGAGGATCTTACCATCTCCACCACGGCATCATACATTCCACAGTGTGAAAACCTGTGTGAGCTAAGTTTTACCACGATTCATGCATCATCAATAAATCTCTTCATACGAGCAACGCTCTAGTACGACTTTATGCATAAAAATCATGAAGAAATCACATACGAGCATAGCTCTAGTATGATTATATGCATAAGAAAGTCGATCGAAATCCACGTACGAGCAAAAGCTCCAGTATGGTTTACAAAACATCATCACAAATCAAATCAAGGTGCGACCTAAGCTCCAGTACATTTCATACATGTGAAAACACCAAAATCCAGTACGAGCGATGCTCTAGCACGATTTAATTCACGTAAATATAATAGGCGGCTCTATTTCAACACAACACAATTCAAATCAAGCCAGCACATGCCTCGTGCTATTTCAAGAAATCACAGAAATCAACTAGTCAGCCTATCCCTCATTTTGCTTAAACTAAAGCAATGAGTTTTCGTAAAAGCACCAAAACATGTGATTTATGCAATTATTAGCCTTACTATCCCTTTTTATAAGAATCACATCAAATCAAACCACATACATATACACTTATATTTATTCCCATACACACCATCAAACACTTCTCAAGATACTCATGCATTTTTCCAAAGCCCTATATTTACCTATAAAAATACAAGCAGCCATCTCTATATACTCACAGAATTCCCTTACCTGGAATCGCATTGCGTGATTCTACTTCTTTAAAGCTGCTTAATTGCGTGGTCTAATTCGCCTCCAATGAAGTCTCCAAAACTGCACGAGATTACATTTCACGTCAATTTGGGTCCAATACAACTCCACTATTGCGTTTACTTTAGCCGATTTGACCTATTGTACGTATTAACACTTATAAGGCCTCATCTCCTCTTAAGTCCATTTTTGATCGCTTAATAGTTTCCCGAGAGTTTATTAAACTCCTTTAGGCCTATTTATTCATACTAAATTGATATTTAATTCATCAAGTTTCTAATCCATCATTTGCTTCACTATGGCATTTTGTCACACACCTCATACACTCATTCACTTAACTAGGCTATTCTAACAATGTAGCTTCTTTCAATCTTCTAAAAATCTTACATATTACCTTATAAACACCTTAGCATAACCCATAAATCATCAATTCACCCATATCACATTTTCTCACACTAGACTTGTTCTAGGTTTTACTTATCCCATCACATCCTAGGTAGTTTCTAACATTGATATACATACCAATCAACTCAAAATCAATTACTAGATGAATGTACATTGGATTGGTATATTAGAAACTCACATAGTTTGGTGTTCTCCTTGCTCCAAATGTAAATGCGCCTTGCTCCTTCACTCCAACAAATGGGGTATTGATTCCAAACTATGTTGTTCTTCTCTTTAAGATGAACAACTTTGCTCTAATGATCTTTCCTCAATTCTTAATGGAAATGGGGTGATTTTAGAGTGAGGAGGTTAGGTTTTAAGATTGAAATGGAAGAATAGCTTGTTTCCCGTGAAAATGCAGATCCAACTTCTCCATATTTATAGAATTGGCTTGATGAGATCGATTTGCATACGGTGGAGATCAATCTGGTCCTCTTGAATTCCTTATTTTCATGACATTTTGAAGGCATGAGATCGATATGTCGTGTTGTATGGGATCGATCTGCTCAATGAAACAAGATCTATTTGTCTTAGGTAGAGAGCTAAAGAGATCGATCAGCTTCAGCTCGAGAGTTAAGGAGATCGATCTCTCTCTTCCAGCATGCTTAATTTTGCATTCTTCAGGCCATGAGATCGATCTCTCCTTGCATGGGATCGATCTGGCCTTCATGCTACACCCTTTTTTTGCTGTAAATTCTCTATTTAAACTCATACTAAATCAATCCACATTCATTTATCCTTCCATTCATACTTAGAACTCGAAAACATTTATTTCTTATAATTCATATGTAATGTAACTTGTCTGTACATCGAATAATCATATACATTACATAGAAAATTAAGGGTCTTACAATTTGCCTAGTGGTACCAGTAGTACAAGAACAAGGGTGTTGACTTGAGTTTGAAGCCTCTAGGACACGTTTGTGGAGCAAAATCATGAGAGGTAGATCCTGGTATTGACCAGTGTGCCTCAAAGTGAACAATACAGATTAGTGTCTAGAGTAGCTCAAAAGGGGTGAGCAAGGCCATGAGAGAGGGCTCTGACATTAAAAAACGTGTTTTAATGTCAGAGCCCACTCTCATGGCCTTGTTCGCCCCTTTTAAGCTGGGTCTGAACACTAATCCGTATTTTTCATTTTGAGGTTGGCTCAGTGGTACCAGAAGTGCAAGAATAAGGGTGTTGACCTGATTTTGAAGCCTTCGAGACGCGTCTGTGGAGCAAAATCATGAGGGGTAGATCTTGGTGTTGACCAGTGGGCCTCAAAGTGAATAATATGGATTAGTGTTCAGACCCAACTCAAAAGGGGCGAGCAAGGCCATGAGAGTGGGCTCTGACAATGGCTAATACCGAATCACAGCTCAACTGTTGGTGGTGAGATGTTCACGATAGGGAAAAAATAATTTTATAGTGATTTTAGATAAAAAAGGGGTCGTGATAGAGGTGGTATCATAGCTGAGTTGGTCTGATGTGAGTCAAAATTAGGAAATAGAAAGTTTATATCCCCATATTACTATGCTTTGTTTAGATGCAATTGTGTATACCGACTTGGGAATTGACTAAGAAAAAATTATTTGGAATGCAAGAATTTAGACACTATGTCTGATACCCGCTGTGGTAGAGGGACGAGAGCACGAGCTAGAGGCCGTAGGGGTAGGCCTAGGGGCCGTGCTGAGCTGATACCACATGAAACTCATGAGGAGATAGAAGTGGAGGATAATGTTGAGCATACTCCATAGGGTCCGACAGAGAGACAGAAAAATACTAAGGCATGCTTCGTGAGGATAGAGCGGTGCTTAGAGGCAATTTTGGAGTTGATTGCCCAGTCATTGCCTGAAGCTAGGGATGAGCAAGGTACAACTGTCCAGGGTGATGGTGAACTGACGGTTGACCTTGAGATACCTGCACAGCCAGCCCAAGAACCTCAGACTACAGATATTTCCACACCCCCACCAATATAGGAAACACCTTCTACTGTTGCTCCACCACAGGGTATAAGAGATTGGGGTTATGGATGTGACCTGGATAGGTTAAAACAGTTTTAGAAATTTAACCCACCATCTTTCAGTGGAGTTAAGGACCCACTAGCTGTAGAGGATTGAGTGAATAAGATTCATAAACTATATGGGTTTTTTTAGTGCACTACTACCAAGATGGTAGCGTTTGCCGTATTCATGCTGAAAGGATCGGCAGAGTATTGGTGGAAGTCCACCAGACCTGTTCTGAGATCCTAGCATACAGAGATTAGTTGGGATGTATTTTTAGAGGCCTTTTGAAGGCAATATGTTTCAGATACTGAGCAGCAGAAGCTACAAATAGAATTCTTAGATTTGACCCAGAAGAATAGATTAGTGGATGAGTATGAGACAAAATTTATCTCTCTGGGTAGATACGATCCTGACACGATGAACAAAGAAGTTAAGAAGGTCCGAAAGTTTATGGATGGACTAAGACCATCCATCAAGTCCCGATTGGTTCCCTTTAACATACGACCTATGAGGAGGTAGTGCATAGGCATAGTTGTGTGAACAAGACATTGAACGGGTTACCTCAGAGTTTGAAAAGGTTAGTAGAATGAGGGACAAAGATAGAAAGAGATCGATGGTAGACAAAGACTTCAGTTATAGAGGAATCAAGAGATTTTCTTGGAAGAGGCCGAAGATTAAGGAAATCTGAGAGAGAACAGTTAAGCCTCCCATGTATCCGACCATAGCTCCAGTAAAGGGTATAGTGATTGGAGGGCCACGACCTACTACAGAACAGTGCAGTAAGTGCCGTAGGTACCATGGAACTTGACCATGTTATGGATCTCTTGTTGTATGTTACTGATGTGGGAAACCCGGGCATGTAATTCGAAATTGCCCAGAGATGACTGAGAGTGCACCACAGAAGGGTAAGGAGCCAGAGAGAGCTCCAGCTGATACTCCTACTCCGATACGAAGAGCGACAACTGAAGAAAAGGGGAAGCAGGTGGTTTGTGAGACCCCATATATTTACAACTTTATATATATGTGTAAATGGATGACTTTTGATCAAGTGATTATGAATTCATAAGAATGGTGATGTACTTGTAATGTGAAAAATAAGTTATGTAAAGTCTATAAATTAAATGTACACACTTGTAATAAGAGATTGTGATGTACATACAAGTTTCATTTTGTATGAATATGAAGAAATGGACTTTTGTATGTGAAGAATGTGAGTGGATGGAATATGAGAAGTGTGGTAAAATGGAATGAAATTGCATAAGTGGTATAATCATTGTGCTTCCATTTAGTTATGTAATGTATACCTTTGGTTATACAAAGAATCCACACAAGTTTTAATATATATGAAGTATGAATAGATACCATTTTTAAGTCTTAAAGGTAATGGAATGAGAAGATGACTATGGCAGCAAATTAAGGATTGTTTGGTATGAGTTGCTATAGAAAACTACAAAAAATCTAGAAAATATGAAGAGCATATCGATCTCATATGATGAGAGATCGATCTGGAAGAGCAAAAATGCTTTTATTCGAGCAACACGAACAATGCAGATCGATCTGCAATGGAGCCAGATCGATCTTATAAACATTTTGTAAAGAGAGGATCGATTTTAGAGGCAAGCAGATCGATTTCCTTAGCTCTCAGGTTTGAACCGATCGATCTCCCCCCTAACCAGATCGATCTCCTTAAGCTACTACCTGAGACAGATCAATCTCTAGCCTTCGACAGATCGATCTCCTGCCTTCAAATATCGTGAAAAAGAGAGATTTTAAGAGGACCAGATCGATTTTCATCCAAGTCAGATCGATCTCATCAAGCTAAATCTATAAATAAGAGTAGTTGAAACTGCAGATTTTGGGAAACACTCTCACTCTACCATTTTCAACCTAAAACCTAGTTTTCTCTCTTTAAATCTGTCTATTTTCAGTAAGATTTGGGGGAAGGCTATTAGATACAAAGTTGTTCACATCACGGAGAAGAACAACATAGCTTGGAGGCATTCCCCCATTTATGGGATTGAAGGAACAAAGGAGCATTATCATTTAAAGTGAGAAGGAAATACAAAAAGGTGAGTTTTAAAGCACCAACTCAAGTACATTGTTTAAGTTTTGATTTTGGGAGTTGATTGGTGTGCTTATTAATGCTAGAAACTATCTAGAATACAATGGAATGATTATAACTAGAAATGGGTTAGTGTGAGAAAGTGAAATGTGGAGGTATTAATGATGAATGGGATTTTTTTAGGTGATAATGGTGTTGTGGGTATGGATTTAAGATGGTGTTATGGAATGAATTGTGAGACTTACCCAAAAATGGGTAAAATGAATATTTAAGGCATTGGGTAAATACATAGTTGAATGAGAGTTAGTAACATTAACTCAAGTGTTGATGAATGAATTGCAGCTCCCGAGGATACACCGGAGCAAATTAAGCCTAGAGCGCAATAAGCGTAAAGAAAGAGAGTCGCACTCCTAGTAAATCTAGGTAAGAAAATTGTGTGGACTCTTAGAGATATCTGTGCACAATTTAGGCCCTTAAATGATTTGTTAGAGTGCATGTGACACTAGGAAGTGATATTGGGTGATTAAAGGGCAAAGAGTTGAGCTTTGAGAAATGTGCATGAAAAACAAAAGCATGATGCTTTGAAAACCATGTTTTGTTGCTTTTTAGCATGTGATTGGTGGGTTGGTTAACATTTGGAATGATTTGCAAAAGAAATGATTTGATTTGGTTGATAACCATCTTTTGCAAAGAATTGAGCCACCTACAAGGATTTCGTGAGAATGAAAGCGTGCTAGAGTATAACTCGCACGAGATTTGATGTGTTTTCATACGCATGAGTGCTAAAGCGTAGCTCGCACTAGTTTTTGCATGGATTTTTATGATGTTGTGCTAAAGTTGAGCTCACACAGACTTTTACTGGTTTTGGCATGGTGCTGGAGCATAGATGCCCACCATATTTGTTGTCGTGTTAGGAGCTTCGGGTAGACTGGGTGTCGCATCGATTAAATAGGCTCGCACGTACATTTTTGAGAATCTGACATGTTGATATAGCTATGCTAGGAGCTTCGGGTAGACAAGACGTCGTACCGATTAAATATGCTCGCACGTGCTCTTTTGAGATGTGGCGTGATATGATATGTTGATATGGGTCCACGGAGTGCACTGTACCGTGCAGGTGGCATGGAGTACGTTGTACCGTGTTGAGATAGTGATATACCATCTTCGGATGAGATCTGCTATGGACCGACGGGCTGGACATGACCCACCTCCCATATGGAAGCAGATAGTGGTGATACCCCGCACACTTGATCAGTGTAGCCTGGGATCATAAGATATAGCCATAGTCCTTGAGGAGATTTCCCTTATTATATTGCCTATCTCACATGTCTATTATTTTTATGAATATATCCATGTTTGAAATGTTTTGTGGGTCATGATGGACCGAGGGAAGGGGGGCTGACTCTCGACAAGTGTTGATTTTCCTGAGATGAGAAAGTATGTTAATGGTTTTAAAGTGCACTGATGCATGATGATTTATGCCATGCTTTATTTGTGAAATATGCATGATGATTTATGCTATGCTTTGAATTTGATTTGTGCACTGGACTAAATAGCATGATTTGCTTTACATGCCATTAACACAAGCATGGAATAATGCTTTTGAGATGTGAATGAGAATTGTATGGTTTTGAGCATGGCATCACGATCATGTAGATAGTACAATATCTACCTGTTCGCATGACTGCCTTATTGAGCGTGTGGTTTGCTCACCCCCCTTATTTTCCCCTCTCTACAGAGATTTGAGTGTAGACTGAGAGCGACTAGAGGCTTCCCTTTTGGTATCCACTGCATCCCATCATTAAAGGTATACACACTTGTAGAATTTTGTATCTAAACCTTTCATAGCACAGTAGCATTTTGAATGTAATCATTGGGGATGTAAAGCGATATAAACACATGTAAACAACAACTCTGATTCATTTATACAAATGTTTACCTTTGAATTATAATGCAAATTAAATTATTATGGTTAGATGAGGTAGACATTGACACACAGTCTAATTGGTTGAAAGTGTAGCTAATCATGATCGAGATAAGAAAAGAATGAATATTAAATAATGTATGAAAAACGAAACAATTGCGCTGATTTTTGGTAAGTTGAGGGTCATGACATGGTTGGCAGAGGGCGGGTACACGCCTTGGACCAGGATACTGCAGGTCAGTAGTCAGATGTGGTGAAAGGTACCATTCTGATCTTTGATTTTGAAGCATATGTTTTGATTGATCCTGGTTCCACACATTCATTTGTATCACCTTCATTTGCTTTTAAATTGTTAAAACATGTAAAGCTTTCCCCATTAAGTAGAAAATTACTAATTAGTACTCTAATGAATGAGAATCAGTTGGTAGAGTATGTGTGTAGAGATTGTAAGTTGAAGATAGGAGAAATGGATATGTGAGTCGATCTCATTATGTTAGGTATGAAGGATTTTGATGTAATACTAGGAATGAATTAGTTGGCTAAGAATCATGCTGTTTTAGATTGCTATTCTAAGACAGTAATGTTTTCTACCCCTGAGAAATGTATTGTAACATGTTTTGAAAAGAAATGAAAGTAATAGTTGTTGTAATTAAATGATGAAATGTGCTGACCAGATTATTAATATTTTGAAGGTTTATTGGCATATGTGGTTAATATGGATAAGGCACATCCAGAGTTGGGAAACATTCCTATGGTTAAGGAATTTACAGATGTTTTTTCGGATGATTTATCATGGTTACCACCGGAGAAAGAGATGAAGTTTTGTATAGATTTGACACCTGGAATAGAGCAAATATCCAAGTCACTGTACAGAATGGCTTCAATTGAGTTGGAGAAGCTAAGGAAGCAGTTACAAGAATTGCTAGATTAGGGGTTTATTAGATCGAGTGTCTCACCCTGGGGAGCCCCGATCTTATTCGTTAAGAAGAAGGATGGAAGCCTTCGACTGTGCATTGATTACAGGTTATTGAATAAGGCTACCATCAAGAATAAGTACCCCCTTCCACGCATCGATGATTTATTAGATCAACTTCGGAGAGCGCAGGTCTTTTCTAAGATAAATCTGATGTCTAGGTATCATGAGTTGAGAATTCGAGATGACGATGTACCCAAGACAGCATTTCAAACCCGTTATGGTCACTATGAGTTTATGGTTATGCCATTCAGATTGACGAATGCTCCCACAGCTTTTATGGCATTGATGAATGATGTATTTAAGCCATACCTGGATCGGTTTGTTATCATCTTTATCGATGACATTTTGGTGTACTCAAAATCTAGGGAAGAGCATGAGCAGCATCTGAGGATTGTATTACAGACCCTCCGAGAGAAGGAGTTGTATGCTAAACTCAGTAAGTGTGACTTTTAGTTAGAGCAAATTTCATTTTTGGGCCCTGTGGTGTCAAATGATAGTGTGTTAATGACATTCACTGGGATTAGGAGTTTTCTAGGTTTAGCTGGATATTACAGACGATTTGTAGAGGGATTTTCTAAGTTGGCTGCTCCATTGACACCTCTCACTAGGAAGAATGTTGCATTTGTGTGGAACGATGATTGTGAAAGGAGTTTTGTAGAACTGAAGAGCCGATTGACCACTGCTTCAATTCTCACCATTCCTACCAGCTCAGGAGGTTTCTTCGTATATACAGATGCTTCACATCAAGGACTGGGCTGTGTATTAATATAGGATGGAGAGGTAGTCGCTTATGGATCCCGACAGTTAAAAGATCATGAGAGGAACTATCCAACCCACGACTTAGAGTTGGCAGCAGTGGTGTTTGCATTGAAGATATGGCGCCACTATCTCTATCGTGAGAAATTTCAAATTTTCACTGATCATAAGAGTCTCAAGTATCTGTTCTCACAGAAGGAGATGAATATGAGACAAAGAAGATAGCTAGAACTTTTGAAGGACTATGACTATGAGATTTTGTATCATCCGAGCAAGGCGAATGTGGTAGCAGATGCTCTCAGTAGAAATGGTATGATATCCTATATGATGATTAGAGAATGAGACTTGTTAAAATAGTTCACTGAGCTCAGAATTAGTATTGATGAGGCTGAGGATGGGTTTATGGCTAGCCTACAGATGGAGCCCAGTATACTAGATTAGATATGGGTAAGATAGAGAAATGATCAAAAGTTATTAGATATGGTTAGCTAGGCTGAAGAGAGATCTAAGTTAGACTTCTTGGTCAGTAAGGATGGGTTATTGAGATTTTGGGGCCGTATTTGTGTAACCCATGATGACACCTTAAGACAAAGCATTTTGAAAGAGTCAAACTATTCTCGATTCACCATGCACCTAGGTAGTACTAAGATGTACCATAATCTCCAAAAAGTGTATTGGTGGATAGGAATGAAGAAAAATGTGGCAGATTTTGTGGCTAGATGTTTAGTTTGCTAACAGATTAAGGCTGAGCACCAGAAGCCAGCAGGACTGCTTAAGTCAATACCAATGCCTACTTAGAAATGAGAGCATATTAGTATGAATTTTATTATGGGGTACCCAAGACCCAGAGAGGTCATAATGCAGTCTGGGTGATTGTGGACAGACTGACAAAGAGTGCCAACTTCCTTGCCATCAAGAGCACTGATTCACTCGATAAGCTAGTAGATTTATATGTCAAAGAGGTGATACCATTACATGGGGCTCCTGTGAGTATTACTTCTGATAGAGATTCTCGATTCACTTCGAGGTTTTGGACTCGTTTTCAGGAAGCCATAGGATCTCGACTGAATTTGAGCACCGCCTATCATCCTCAGATGGATGGTCAATCTGAGTGGACTATTTAGACCTTAGAGGATATGTTAAGGGCGTGTGCACTAGATTTTAAGGGCTTATGGGATGATCATTTACCTCTCGCTGAATTTTCCTATAATAACAGTTATCATGCTAGCATTGGTATGGCTCCTTATGAAGCTCTATATGGTAAGAGATGTAGATCCCCGATTTCTTGGGAAGAAGTAGGTGATAGGAAAATACTTACTCTCAAACTGGTCAAACAGGCAACTAAAGGTGTTCAGCTAATCTGTGATAAATTAAGGACAACATAGAGTAGACAAAAGAGTTATGCAGATGTGTAGAGTAGACAAAAGAGTTATGCAGATGTGCGAAGACGTCCTCTGGAATTTCAAGTTGGGGACTCTGTATTTGTGAAAGTGTCTCCGATGAAGGGTGTCACACGCTTCGGGAAGAAAGGGAAGCTTAATCCTCGCTTCATTGGTCCATTTGAAATATTGGAGAAAGGGGAGACATTGCTTACCGACTTGTACTACCCCCACAGTTTTCGGGTATACATGATGTCTTCCACGTTTCCCTGTTGAGGAAGTATTATCTGGACCCTTCTCATGTCATCGAGTATGAACCATTGGAGATTCAGGAAGACATGAGTTATATTGAACAACCGATCTGGATCCTCGATAGAAAAGAGAAAGTACTTCGATCTAAGACGATTCCATTAGTAAAGGTTCTCTGGTGACACCACTCGACAGAAGAAGCTACGTAGGAGCTAGAGAACCACATGAGAGAGAGGTATCTGCGACTATTCGAAGGACCAGCTTGAATTTGGAGGACCGAATTCTTATAAGGTGGGGAAAAATGTTAAACCCCAATTTTTCCACTTTATTTCTTAATTGGAAAGCTAAAAAGTAATTGAGAACTCGAAATAATATTGTGTAGGCTCGAAAACCACCGAAGCACTTAAGTTAGCGATGTGGGGTCCGCTAGCACAAAAACTGAGGTAAGACCATAAGCCCAATAATTTCTTAAGAATTTTATATATGGTCATGAAATGATGATCAGAAATGAAAACTAAGGTATTGGAAGTGAAAAAGTTGGTAAGGTTTAGGTTTTGCACTAAACCGAGCAAATGGGCTCGAAATTAGAAATAAATTCAGATTAAATTATGGAAATTTCCAAAATTATTCTGAGACTATAGAAAATTAATATAAGGTGAAATTTACTTTAAGAATCAAAATCAAGTGGAAATATGAAGGTTTCAGGTATCAAATTAATTTTAAGGTAAATTGAAAACTTTAAGCCATTTTGCTCAATATTGACCAAATCGTGCAAAATGGGCTCAATCGAGAAATGTTTCTAAAACAAGTGACCCTTAAATTTTTATGAAACATACTAGGGACATAGTATAACACTTTAGAAGTGGAAAATTGGATAAAATTGGACTAGAATCATTTTTGTTGAATTTTTCAAAGCAGGTCAGAAATCTGTCCCCTTCAGTCTGCCGACCAAGCTCTCATTTTTGTCAAATTTTAAGACCTTAGGGTAATCAATTTGAACCCAAATTTTCAAGTCTGAAACTAGACTTCTTAAGCTTTCAATAGGCATAAAAAATCAACCCAATTGGACTTTCCAACCAAGAGAAATCCCCTCCTCTTCATTCCCGCAGGCGTCTTCCCTTTCCCCTCATTACGCAATTTTTACGATGACCTTCCAGCCAGATTCAGGTGTCGTCCAAGAAGGATAAAATCTTCCTCATTCAGTCCTATATAACATATACAAAATTCAGCCACAAATAGGTTCATTTTCTAGGTGAAAAACTCTAAAGAAAAATAATGAATAGATCTACCTTGTTTTTGGTAAGTGAAGAACTTGGAGTTTTTGATTCTTTGGTTGGATTTTCTTGTAGTTTTTTATGATTATAAGTTCTATACATGTTTAATTACAATTTAGGATCAATTGGAAGAATAAAAAAGGTAGTCAACCTTGGTCAAACCCGAGGTAAAGTTGATGGATGATGATGAAGTTCATGTATTTTGTTGTTTGGTGTTTTCAGAAGGTTTTTAGTTAAGTGGAATTGGATGATTTAATTTCTATGGATGATTTGAGTTTTGGACAGCAAGGTGTTGATGTGTTTTTGGTGAAAATTTGATGGATCTAAGGTTTTTAACGGTTAAATTTATACCGAGAAAGCCCCAATTTATAGCTTAACTCAGTATAAAATCGAAAAGTGAAAGAATTAAAAATTTGGCAAAGTGACTAGTGTGATTTATGAACTTAAATGAGTCATAAGGTTAATGAAGTAATGAAATGAGAAATTAGAATAATGAAATTTGCCAAAAACGGCACTAAATCAGTAAAACAGAGAAAATAGAAAAAGTTGATCGAAATGTTAAAATTGGTCAAACTTCGAAAAGATAAATAAAAACATTAAGTAGGTTAAGATGAAATTAATCAATATATGATGAATTGGTATCGTTTTGGGCAGCTCGAGAATTCGACACGTAAATCGAAGCAATCTCGAGAACCAATAATTTTATGCAGCCCCAAGTTCTACAAGGTAAGGGAATTTTGTGAGTACCTAGAGGTAGCTATACATATTTTCGGGTAGATTTTTGACTAATTAAATTGTATATGTATTCCGAATACGAAAAATATCAGTAGAGACCTGACATAGAAAAATTACCGTTTTGCCCCTATTAAGGGAAATTTTGAAAAAGTTAGGATTGTATTGGAATATGCATAGATAGCATGTTTTGAGTGTTTTCACTATGAAATACTACTTTTTAGAAAATTATTTAATATTTATTTCGACCCGAGAAGGTAAATGACAAATTTACCCCTATGAGGGGTAAGAATTTTCACTTTTAGAAAAAGTCATGAAAAGTAAGAACTGAGTGTTCTTGATAGATTTTAATGCTTTTCAACAAGGATATGGGTAGGCTAGCTTAATGTTTTATCAATTTACATAAGATAGCACGTGGCAGGTGCTGATTTTGGTTTTGAAAACCATTCTTTGAAATTGAGCCACCTACATGGTATATGTGAAAACAAAATGTGCCGAAAGCATTGCTCGCACGAGATTTGACATGATTTATGCATGTGACAAAGTGCTGGAAGCTTGAATTACACTCGATTTTACATGATTTTATACATGAGATAGTGCTGGGAGCTTTGCTCGCACTAGATTTTTATATGACATGCATAAGGCCGTGCTGGGAGCATTGTGTAGACTGTGTGTCACACTAATTTAATATGCTCACATGTGCATTTCGAGACATAGCATTGGATATTGAGATGACGTGGGCATGGGGTGTACGTTGTACCGTACATACAACATGGAGTATGTTGTACTGTGCCGTGATATATTATGTGTAGTCTTTGGACTAGTGATCTTATTGGCTGGCGAGAAGATTTGGTACCCACCTCCTGGGGCAGCCTCAGATGTGATGTGATACCCCGCACACTAGGATCCGTGTAGCCTGGGATCACAAGGATATGACCATAGTCCTAGAGTTATTACCTTGACTCTTGTCGAGTCTCGCATGTCACTTGCTTTATGAAATCACATGTTACTTATTACTTGATTTTGTGATTTTGTGATTTTATGATTTCATGTTTTGGGATTGAGTCCTGATAATTTTGGGGCGGATGTTGATATGAAATAAATTACATGCTTTGACATAATGTGAATTATTTAAATAGCATGACGTATAATTCCATGCTTTATCTGCCATTTCATGAAATAAATTATTTTATAGGAATGATTTTATCTGGCATAAAAGTATGCATGAGATTTGTATTTAAGTATGGTTTCGAAAGAAAATGATTTAATGCATGGCATCATGATCATGTAGATAGTGTGGTTGTCTACTTGCTTGCATGATTGCCTTACTGAGCGTGTGGTTGCTCACCCTTTCATTTTCACCCCTTTTTTAGAGCATTTGTCATAGTTAGTGAGCGGCTGAGAACTTGCATTCTTGGTATCCGCTGCTTCCCATCATCGAAAGGTATACACACTGGTATCATTTTGTATCTAAACATGTAACAGCACCGTAATGGTTTTGGAATATAATATGGGGAATGTAAATATTGGAAAACACGTACGAAGTTGTAGTGTCGTGTTTATGAAATGTAAATGTTTACTTTTGAATAGAATAAGAAATGAATGACATGGTAGATGGTAAGGTATGACTAATACCGAATCAAAGCCTAACTGGTGGTGGTGAGACTGTTCACGACAGGGAAAAATAATTTTGTAGTGATTTTAGATAAAAAAGGGGTCGTGAAAGGATTCACGAAATTTGTTATTTAAATATATTTGAAGATTTAAAAGTTTAACTTAAAACGTAATAATTTATATGTTCAAATATAATATAATATAATATAATATTAAAATTTTTTAACTTGTGATAAAATATAATCGATGAATAATACATAAAAAAGAAAAATGATTTTATTCAAATATCTAAAAACATCATAAGCCATAATACTTAGGAAATTATTGAATTAAAATCTAAAAGTTTTTATCACAATAACAATTGTCTTCAGTTGTGAACATCTTTGTCTGGTACAAAATTTTTCATAAGGAGAATTTTGAAATATTTGATATTTCAAAATTCATCAATTTAAAATATTGACATTTATAAATCTTGTTTGGATAAATATTTTTTTAGTGAATACTAAAATTAGATAAAGTAAAAAAAAGTATAAAAGAAAATAATGATATTTTATATTATAAAAAATATCAAATAAAATATGCAATATGAATATCTTTAGATTTGTGAAAATGTATAGATATTATTAACAATATAAAAAAGCAAATATATATATATATATTATATGTTATATTTGCACAAACCTAATGTAGTGGCTATATTGCTCTGCTTCTTGACGGAGATATATTTCAAAGAGGAAGCAAGTGTTAATTGATAATTCTATATTTTTAGAATTATTTGTGCCTAATTTCTTAATTAATTATTTAAATCCCCAATTTATTTTGTTAATTATCCCCTTTATTTAATTAAAATTCTCATGTTTGCAGATAAATTAAATCCTGATGAATTTTGAATATTTTGGTAGAAAATGGATCGAAATTGAGCTAAAATCGAGACTGGACCACGCGGACAACATGAGCTTAGCACATCCAATTGGACAAAAAGACAGATGACATGGAAATATTATTTTTCAAGGAGCCAATGGTGTGAAGACAAATGGCCAAACAATGCCAATTCATCTAGAATGGAAAAATTACAATTGTACCCTTAAGTGTGTATATAAATAAGAAAAAGATGGCAATTGAAAGGGAGAGCTTTAGTTTTTTTAGGTTAAACATTTATTTTTAGGTTTTATTTTTTTCTTAGGTTTTCTTTTAATTTTTTCGGCTGGTGACAGTAGCCACCATTCATCATATTTCTTCTAGGTTTTGTTCAATTTCCATTCCATTATTATTTTACTGTTTGAGTTTTAATTAAAAGTTATTATTTTTATATTGTTGCTCTCGGGTTGCTTTATGTTTATAGATGTTTTTATTTTTTTTATTACTTAATCATGCTCTCGGTTTGTTCATCTGTCACTGCCTTTGATTCTGATGCTTTGATGTGGTTTTAATGCCCAGAATTATTTCCACATCAATGGTAATGTGGGATCACAACAGTAAGAGGAGGAATCGAGGCAAACCGAGGATGCTAGTTTACCTGTTCATGTGATTTACGGGTATTGGTAGTGTTGGTTAATTTTTTAGTGTTGATCTTCACTTAGTTTTTTTTTTCATTTTTAAGTTTTTAGTTAGCAATGCACTGTTATTTGAATATCTGTTCATTTTTCAATACCTGCGTTTCACTGATTCTACACCCTACCGTATGTTAACTTTTGTTATTTTCTACCAAATGGCATTCACCCTTCTCGATTTTGCTTATCTTTACATGTTTGTGTTATACTTTTCTTTTGCTTACTGGTATTAATGAGAAGTAATAAGCATTGCCGTGTAGTGAGGAGTAGAAAAGTGTGTCTGTAGGTGCAGTAGAGAGCATCCATAAACAGCCTCTGTTGTTCTCTGTTTTTGGTTCTTATTACTGCTCATTATGGATTTTATCTTATGGTCTATCTTATTTGCTACTTATGTTTCGGGTGTATTTTATTGTTCTTTTTAAGTTTGATTAGTTATTGCCGATTGATGTTAGGCAGCAAAGTTCAAAGCATTTCAAGATTTCTTAGACTCTCGGTTTAAACAACAACTATAATCTTTTTTACAATTCTGTAATGTTTTTCTGCACTGATGAGTTTTTCTGTCATGTCTGGTTAAATATAAGTTGTGATTTTCAGGTTGTTGAGAAGGCTCATGGTAGTGCTTGAGGCAAGACGGTAGCATAATAAGGGAATGAATGTTAGTATAGTGTCGTTCTCTAGTTCACATTAGTGCAGGCAGTAGCTGAGATATGCAGAGCATTACTTGGACTGGGCAGGACTGGTCGAGGAAGATCAGCAGCTGATATAGACATGGATAGACGGGTAGCAACGCTGAAAGCAGACTTGGGCGAGCAAAAGACAGAACCGAGAATGGGGTCTGGACACGACAGGTTTCAGCTAAAGCAGGAGCTTGCGTGAAGGTAGATTGCATCTCTCGGTTGCGTGAAGGCAGTGGCGTCGCTAGAAATTGAAGCATGAAGTAGTTGGCAAGGTGCCATGTTGGACTTGTTGTAGGAATGGGGCTGCACACGAACCCGAGGCTGAGTTGGTGGATAGCAGACTGAGAACACAGAATCGAGAGGCATGGTGCAGAAGCAACCCGTTAATGCCTGGACAGACCGAAGCACCTAGAAAAGAAAATGCAAATTGAAGACGTGAACAGTGTTTGGAGGGACATTTGGATGATTTAAATTTGTTAAGGCTTTGTTTCGCTAGTGCATTGTAGCAATTAATTCATTTTCATGCATTTGTTAGTTGTTAGTTAGTTAGTTTAGTCAATTATAATGGTAGGTTAGTTTTATTATTTTTGCATGTTAATTTGTAGTGTTAATTTTTAGTCAGTAGTTAATTTTATATTAAATGTTTTAGGATTTTATTTTAGTTTAGATGCATTTAGTTGCAATTTAGATTAAATGTGTTTCACACAATTTTAATTTAGTTTTCATTTTTATTAGATTTTAGGTTAGTTTAATTTGCAATTTTTATTAGTTTATTTACATGCATTTTTATTTAAGTTTGTTTAAATTTTAGTTTAATTAATTTTATTGCTTTATTTTCATATTTGCATTTTATTTTAGTTGCGTTAATTCATTTTAACTGTTTTTATTTTTTTTGTAGGTATTTTCTTTAATTGCTCGGAGTTCGGTAAGCAAATCTTAGTTCAGTTTTATTTTCTTTATTTTTTAATGTTTATTGTTTTCAATACGTTTAATTAGCCTTAGTAGATCACCAACTTAAATTTCAAATTGCTAGGATATACTTAAGGTAAGATTTACCGCTTGTTAATTAGGCTAATCAACTTCTCTGTGGGATGATAACTCGGGACTCAAATCACATTATTACTTGTACGAACCGTGCACTTGCGGTAATACGTTTAGGGCGTGTCAAGTTTTTGGCGCCGTTGCCAGGGAAGTTTTAATTAGTTGTTATTTAATATCGATGAAATTATGCGTAGGTGTAATTCTAGCTTATGAATATTTAGGGTGTAAATATTTAGAAGTTTAATCTAGATTAGTGAATTGAAAAATAAAAAATTAAAAAAAATTGAAAAATTAAAAAAAAAAACGTAAATTTTTTTTTAAGGACTTTTAGATGTTTGTATGCGTAAAGTCGGGAGTTACGAGAGCCTTCCTCTAAATCCTGAAATTGAAAGAACCTTAGGAAAATTCGAAAGGACTTTAGGAAATTTATAGCTCCGCTGCAAAACACGATGACAGAAAATAGGGAAATTAGAACCGTTGGAGATTATGCAATGCCGACGATTGAAGGATATTATTCCGGCATTAGGCCACTCGCTGTCCCTACAAATAACTTTGAAATTAAGCCCGCAATCCTCCAGATGATTCAGACTTCATTGCAGTTCAGTGGGCTCTCTCATGACGACCCACATGCTCACCTTGGGCAATTCTTGGACTTGTGCAACACATTTAAACACAATAGATTATCTGATAGGCTTAGATTATTCCCCTTCTCGCTTAGGGATAGGGCGCGACACTGGTTAACCTCCTTGCCTTCAGGATCCATTTCTACATAGGACGAGTTAGCCCATCAATTTCTAGCTAAGTTTTTTCCTCCCTCTAAAATGCCAGACTCCGTAGTGACATATCTTCCTTTGCTCAATATGACTCTGAAACTCTTTACGAAGCATGGGAACAATATAAGAAGCTTCTTAGAAAGTGCCCTCACCATGGCCTACCTCTGTGGTTGCAAGTCCAGACCTTTTACAATGGACTTACAAGCCCAAATAGGACTATTGTTGACGCTGCTGCGGGTGGAGCGCTAATGTGTAAAACAGAGGAGGAAGCTTACGAGTTGTTAGAAAAGATGGAGGCTAACAACTATTTATGGTTTCGGAGAGGCAATTGCCAAAGCAGTCGGTGGGTATTTATGAGCTCGACAGGCTGTCTACCTTGACCTTTCAAATCATTAATCTTACGAAGAAGGGAGAGTCGCTCAGTACCCAGCATAATCCTTCTACCAGTCCTAATCCGATTTATTCTGTCCAAAGTCCTTTTCTTTCCTGTGAGCTGTGTAGTGGTACCCACTCTGTAGATAGGTGTCCGCTTAACTTAGAATCGGTTCAGTATGTTGCCCTTTCTCAAACGTAACAGAACAACCCTTTTTCAAACACCTATAATCTAGGGTGGAGGAACCATCCTAACTTCTCCTGGAGCCAAAACCAAGAGCAAACTTCTAGCTTTAGACCTGTAGGACCCCCTAGTTTTCAAGCTCTATCGGTTCAGGTACCACCACAGCCGCAATTTCCATACCATCCACCACATCATCCATCCCCACCTCAATTTCAGCATCATCCAATTCACTTCCATCAACCACCATCACCACCACAACCCTTGCAACCCCAACATTACCACGCACCTACAGCCGAGAAGAAGCCCTCGCTTGAGGAAATGTTCACGACTATTGTCACGACCTAAAACTACCCAAAAATCAGAGTAAATTTTTCACGTTTTGTTATTTTCTTTCATACTTACCTGTCCTCTGATCGTGACCACACTCCACTAATAATTGGGCTGTGCGTCAATGCCAGTCCCACCATTCATTTACCATATAACTTAATTCTTTCTCAGTCATTTATAAGTGTTTACAATATTTATACATCCCCTAAAGTTACTTACAAACATGTTACTGTGCTATGCTTATGTAGATACAATATATACAAGTGTATATACCTTAAGTGATGGGTAGCAGCGGATATCCGGAATGCAGTACTCAGTCGCCTCAACATCTACTGGAGATTATCTGTGTGAGAAAATGAAAGGGGTGAGCACATCAAGCTCAGTAAGGCAATCCTACGAACAAGTAGGTAACCATACTACCTACATGAACGTGGTGCCATGTATAAACCACCCTTTCTCCACACATTTTAAAACTGATGCTATGATTCATGATGTCATGTAAAACAAGTTTGCATGGAAAATTCAACATGCAACTATTTCAAATTATTTCTTTCTCATTTAAAATTTCACAACAAATCCAGGGCTCAACCTATCCCTCAGGTGGTCCTGACTCACACAAAACCATGAAAATCAGTTTACATCACACATGGGTTTAAAAAGCATGGAAATAATCATCATGCACATTTGATTTAAAACCCAGTTTCAATCTCGTCAAAATCATCAACATGCGAGACTAGGCAACATCTGTATATCGGTAATAACTAGGACTATGGCCATGTGTCCTTGGGAGTCCCTCTGCCTACACGGATCCTAGTGTGTGGGGTCTCACCATGATCGGGAACCGCCCAGGAGGTGGGTCAGTCCATCTCGTCAGTCTTATCCGATCCCACGCATCTGAAGATGCCACACGGTATATCGTACTCCATGCTACTTGCACGGTACATCGTACTCCGTGGACCCATATATCATACCTTGTCTCAGAACGCACGTGCTAGCCTATTTAATCGGTGACACACAGTCTATCCGATGCTCCAAAGATGGCTCATCGCATATTCTCATAAAATCAGTGCGAGCAATGCTCAGCACTCTCATCAAATCAAGTAAAACTAGTGCGAGCTAAGCTCTAGCACTCTGTATGCAAACCATGTGAAAATCTGGTGCGAGTGAAGCTCCAACACCCTGTCTCAAAAATCATATAAAAATATGGTGCGAGTTAGACTCTAGCACCCTATCACGAAAATCATATAAAACCTGGTGCGAGTTAGACTCTAGCACCGTATCACGAAAATCATGTAAATCATATATATATATAAAATCTGGTGCGAGTTAGACTCCAGCACCAATGCATGTAAAATTCTAGTGCGAGCTCTCGCTCTAGCACTAATGCATGCATCACCCAAATCAAAATATCGTGCGAGCTGAGCTCTAGCACGTCACATGTCCATAAAAACACGTAGGCGGCTCTGTTTCCTCAAAACAATTTTCAAAACAATTTCATCTTTGAAAATATGCAATGCTGTGCATTTTTCTTTCAAGGTTAGCCAGCCTACTCATGCATGCATCAAAACACCTCCAGAACGAGCATGAACATCTTGTTCTTGCTCCTCTCAATTTTTCCTAAAATTGTAAATTTTACCCTTAACAAGGGTATTTTGGTAATTTGCCCATTCGGGGCACTAAAATTATTAACTTACTTCTAGACCCTTCAGATAATTTAAAAGAATGCATATGACTTTGAAGTTTCGTAAAGTTACCTCTAGCAGTCCGTAGAATTTCCTTACCTTATTTTTCTGTATAGTCAGACCTTCCCTTTTCCACTGCTGTCTCGTCACGCAGTCCGATTTACTCCAAATCCAATGTCTGAAACTGCGTATAAATATTCCTCAGGTCAGATATCATACAATTTAATTGTATTTCCTATTTTTTGGGCTTAATTTAAATCATTGGGCTCATTTACCCCTATTGGGCCCGATTGCACCTTAATGGGTCTTAATCGACCTTAAACCCGTTTTTCACTTAATTTTCACATTATCGAGGCCTATTGGGCTCATTGGGCCCACCAACAATTTTTTGGACCTCGTTCTAATTCTCGAATAGCTAAATTTATTATTTACGACAATTTATTTAAATTTCCATAATTTAATTTATTTTATGCGATAATTAAATCCGAAGCACGCATAACGATGTAAATTATCGTAAATAAGGGTTACTTACCCGAGATTCCATGCTAGTATGCAAATCGAGGCTGTCTCGAGCTCTCGTTTGACGTCGATTGTCGAACTACACAATTTCATAAATTTTTGGGTAAATTTTCAGTCGAAAATTAATTAAATAAAATATTTCAAAATTCAAATCGATCAATTTCGACTGCTACTGACTTACCCGTAGCTCGATTACATCGTCGGGATTTTTTCTCAATTTTTTCTCTTTTTCTTTTTCCCTTTTTTCTTCTTTTTTTGTCTTTCCTCATTGGCTGAACCGGTTCGGTCCAGTTCAGACCCGGTTCGGACCGTCGGTTCACTTCGGTTAGATCGGTTCGGTGCCTTGCCGGTCGGTTCTCCGTCGGCTTTCGCCGCCAGTGGCTCCGCTAGGCCGTCCGCAGCACGAATCAGCCCTCGGTTTCGTCCAAGGCCGTCGAAAAGTCGCCGGTCCAGCCTGTTCTCTCCACCGTCGGTACCCATTTCCTCTTTCTACCATTTTCGACGTTTGTCGGCAGTTTCGTCGGTCATGGCCGCCACCAATCACGTCGTCTGGGCCTCGAGGACGTTCGGCGGTGGTCGATAGGTGCCGAATCATCGTCGGTCATCGGGAATCGCCTTCTTTCCTCTCTCGGCTTCTCTCCCTCGATCCGACGTTCTCCGGCGTCGGTGGGGCGCGTCGTCGATACCAGGGAGGTCGCCGGCCTCTCATCTTCCATTTTCGACCCTTCGCCTGGCCGTTGGTCGCCGGACGGTGGCCGTCCGGTCCCTTCTTCTTCCTCGGTTTCTTTCTTCGTTTTCCGTTCTCTCTTCTTTCTCTCTCCCCGATTTCCATTTCTGATTCGTTTTTTTTTTCAATTCTTCTTCTTTTTTTTTATAATTTTATTACTTATTTTTATTATTATTTTAATCATTAAAATACTATTATTTTGTCAAAAATATCTAAAAAAATTATTAATTTATTCAATTAATCCCTAATTGAATTTATCAGCATTATTTCGACTTTTCGGTATATTTTTCGATTATTTTCGGGATAATTTTTCGAAGTTAAAATTCTGATTAATTTCGATTAATTCCAGTAAATTGATATCTTGACCAGTTTAACCCAAAATAAATTTATTTCACCTTTATTGACCAAGATTTCTTAATCCATTATTTTTATTTAAATTTTTCTTCTCGAATTTATACCGACTTTCGGTCTTTTGACCATTTTGCCCTTGCACGTGTTCGAGAATTCTATTTCAATCCTTTTGCATTTTTAATTTCGTGTTTTAACTAAAATCGGGTCTTACATAATCTCCCCCACTTAAGAAATTTGGTCCTCCAAATTAGAACCAAGTCATATGATTCCATAGACTACTCCGGGAACATCAATCGTATCATACTTTTTAATTCTCATGTGACCTTTTTTCAGAGTGTAATACTACCAAAGGACTTTAATTAGGGAGATCGTCTTAACCCTCAATACTTTCTCTTTCCTATTTAATGCCCGAATCAACTTTTTCAATATACTTATATTTGCTCTGAGCTGAATTGTTGGAGTTCATATCTGATCACCTATGCTGGATCTGGATAGTATTGCCGAAGTATCAATAGAGTCTTATCTCCCACTTGTCCAATCTTTCAAAAATTCCATTCAGCAAAACTTAATTTGCCTTCTTCCCGAGTCTCGTTATGTCCTTATTCCCTTAGGACAAATAAGTTCAACCATACTGATTCACCCTCGATGAATTCAATGCTTTTTGTTTGCTCTGAGGTGTTCTTAATCTCTCACTCAACTGAACATTCTCAGAGACTTATTATACTAATTCGAAAGAAATTTCTATCTGTCACCCAATTTTTCTTATCCAAGTCGAGGAAACAACCCCTACGACCATACTATACCTCATAATTGTTATCTCGATACTCAAATGACAACTGTCGTTATTGGCGACTTCAATTTGTAACAACTGATCATTTCAGGAGCTTATAAAATTAACGGCACATGCTTTCATCGTATCCTCCAGAACCTGTACAGTCCTCTCTAACTGACCATCTGTCTGAGGATGGAAAGCTGTGCAATACTAAATCGGGTTCCCGTAGCTTCCTGAAAAATATTCTCAGAGGTGGGAAGTAAAGTGGGAATCCCTATATGATACCATGCTCACTGGAACGCTACATAATGTTCCACAATCTTCCTTATACCTAAATCCTCATGCACACTCTGAGTATCTGGGGATTTCATAACCAGAAGGTGGGTAGACTTAGTCAACTTAGCGACTATCATCTTAATAGCCTCGTGATTCATCTGAGTCCTCTATAACCCATCACGAAATTTATGGAGACTTGCTCCCATTTTCGTGCCGTGTCGATATAGCTAGAGACTGCAATAACTCTATAGACTTTTAATACTCTACCTTATCCTGCTGACATACTAGGCACTTTTCCACAATCTCTACCATATCTCTTTTCACATTTGACCACCAATACCCTTTTCAGAGATTTTATATATATATTCATTACTTTCCATATGCACTGTATATCCTGAAGAGTAAGCTTCTGACAATATTACTATCTCATCAACTGTGGTCATGGGGAGCATTTATACTGTCTCTGAACCTCTTTGTAAATCATCGACACTCTCTGTGAACTCTGTCACTATACCCTTCTGAATCTGACCCAAACCGTCGACACTATGCCGATCATCACGCTAAGCCTGTCAAATTCGGGCACTCTTATCCGGTTCTAGTCTCAAGCTAACTGTAACACAATCATTGTCATCATCAGAAGGGATCACATCAATACTGAGGCTCACAACTGCTCTAGCAGCTCACACTCCCTGACCATCATATGTAATACCATCCCGAGGCTCTTTCTACTCAAGGCATCAGCCATCACATTAGCCTTTCCTGGGTGGTACAATTTTCCACAATCAAAATCTCTCAGAAGCTCTAACCCACTATGTATTCTCATATTCGCCTCTTTCTGTGAAAACAGATACTTGGGGCTTTATGATCAGTGCATACCCAAAATTTCTCACCATGTACATAATAGTACCATAACCTCAGTACAAGTATTATCGCTGTCAACTTTAAATCATGGGTCAGATAGTTTATTTCATGATCCTTGAGTTATCTGGATCCATAATCGACTATCTTCCCATTTTGCATCAATATACAGCTCATTCATTATCTTGAGTCATTGATACACATGGAGAACCTCTTGAGCTGTTGGGTATGGTGAAAATAATTACGGTGGATCAGTTCATACTTCACTACACCGAAATTTATGTCACATCTATCATCTCACTTTAAATACCACGCTTCTTAGTTAAACGTGTCAACAAAGTATACCCTTCGAACAACCATCTGTAAAAGCAATTTTTCAATTGTTGCTTATAATTTTCCCTGGACTTTAAATACACCCAGCATATCATCAATAAGAATGATGACAAATTGGTCCAGGTAAAGTTTAAATAACTCATTGTAGTTGAGCTCCACTACATATTTCAATCGCCCATATCCTTGACCTATGTATGCATAACGTGTAATATCACTTCAAGATTGCTCCTGTTCAAGGTACTAACCCGCATCATTTCCTTTTTCTTATATTAACGGCTTTTATTAAATTTTAATATTTTAACCTTCATGATTAATCGAATTTTATAGTTCTTTATCGTACTAGTAAAAGTATCCAAATTTTAAATTTATATCTTACCACGATCGATTTCAAGTCATAGATTATATATATATATACACTTCTAGATGCTGTCAAGTCTTCAGGCGGGGAGGTATTTTGAAATACCTTTATTAACCCTTAGA
This sequence comes from Firmiana major, assembly GCA_033439115.1. Taxonomy (NCBI): domain Eukaryota; kingdom Viridiplantae; phylum Streptophyta; class Magnoliopsida; order Malvales; family Malvaceae; genus Firmiana; species Firmiana major. The sequence continues at coordinate 8,636,431 of CM065913.1, read as the reverse complement.
CTTAACCACAATTACTTTACATATCAGTCCCTGTGGTCACAATTCATATTCGCTACTAATTGCTTTAATCCTAATGACTTCATATCGTAAAGATGTTCTTACCTTGCATACGCCTCTTACTCCAATACATCTTGTATTTAGAATCAAGCATATCTCAAAGATTATCTCCTTAGTGTATCAATTATAACGAAACTCTGTCATTATTCTTTCCGTGAGTACAATCATTTGCTCCTTTAATTTCAATCGTTGCGCCCCTTTTTATTACTTGTCAAAACTTACAGTATACTTTTCAGGGGTAACCATATCACTATCTTAGGATAGAAATCAGAACATCATAATATGCAGCCGACTACTTTATTCTCAAATATTACTTTAAATTATTCATAGTCCATTGAATAAAATCGACTGACTTATACTTTTTCCCCCGTTTTCAACTTAAAATCTCTTCATCATTATTCTGTTAGTTAACCTTCCTCTATTGGGGTACTCATTTATCAGCATTGTGCCCAGAGAGTGTAGGCATTCATGTCTTTTACTCACATACATGCGAATGAAGGCGGTATGAAGAAATACGTGGTCCCAGGATCAATTAACACAATTACTTCTTTATTCATAAGCAGTGTGGTATCTTTCACCACATCCTGTGAAACATCAGTAGTGTCTTGGTCCAAAATATACACCCGCCTTCGTCTAACAGCCTACTTTCCTTTTCTCTTCGGTTGTGGCCTCCCTTTTCGATGCAGCTATCTCAGCAGGGTTTTCTCTATCTCTTTACCTTTCTGTGGGGCAATCTCGCCTAACTCTGAGCAATCATAATAAATGGTCCATCTTACCACACTTAACGGCCATTTTCATCAATAATATGTAGGTGTAGGTCCTACTTCCGTGGTATTTACCACACATTCTACAGTGATCCGTAGCAGATCGGGTTTCTCCAATCACAATACCCCTCAAAAGTGCTACAATCGGATAACTGTGGCCTTACCAATCATCTTAGCCTATAACTCATCAAATTAAATCTTTTACCAAACTACCCCTTTTTCTCGTTCTGCCATCTCTATCATTCTCGATTCTCTTTCTGTCTCTATTTCGGCCCTTACTACCTTTTCCAATCTCAGAGGCATGCAACTCACAATCTTATTCACACCACTGTAGTTTACGCACTGCCTCGACATAGGTAATATCTCATGGGCCAATCGGACTCTAATCGACAATCTGAGCCCTTCCATAACCTTTTAGACGTCTCGACTGTCACTGTTCATAGTGTCGAGGTAATATCTGCCCAAGAATATAACTGAGTTTCATACTCATAATTCATACTCATCAATAAATCAATTCCTCTGGGTCAGAGTAAGGAATTTTATCTATCATTCCCTTTAAACAGTGTTCGGGATATTCTATCACCAAAATACATCCAAAAATATTTCGCATGTCAGCTCTGGATGTCTAACTCTTAAGTTGGGTCGAGCGGACTTCCATCAATGCTCCGTCTCGCCCTCAAATCCCATGCATTCTCTGAGCAATTAGATCCTAAAATATTCTCCACACTCTGCTCCAACCTCGTGAAGCGTGTCTCAATACTGTCCGATCTCTCTGTCGGACTCTGTGAGGCATGCTCAATATAAACCTCCATTTCAATCTCATCCTGATTCTCACAGGTCAACTCAACACGATTAGCAGGCTCAGGTCTACCTCTACGACCTCTGCTTCGTGCTCTACCTTCTCTATCGCGACTAATATTAGGTATTTTTGCATTCTCAACCATTTCTTAGTTAAAACCCATCTCCATATACACTATTGTATCTAACCAAGCACAGTAACACGGGGATGTAATTTCCTAATTACTGACACTGACACACATCAGACCAATTTCTGCTCTGATACCACCTTTATATGTCACGACCCAAAACTACCCAAAAATCAGAGTAAATTCTTCGCGTTTTGTTATTTTCTTTCATGCTTACCTGTCCTCTGATTGTGACCACACTCCACTAACAATTGGTCTGTGCGTCAATGCCAGTCCCACCATTCATTTACCATATAACTTAATTCTTTCTCAGTCATTTATAAGTGTTTACAATATTTATACATCCCCTAAAGTTACTTACAAACATGTTACTGTGCTATGCTTATGTAAATACAATATATACAAGTGTATATACCTTAAGTGATGGGTAGCAGCGGATATCCAGAATGCAGTACTCAGTCGCCTCAACATCTACTGGAGATTATCTGTGAGAGAAAATGAAAGGGATGAGCACATCAAGCTCAGTAAGGCAATCCTACGAACAAGTAGGCAACCATACTACCTACATGAACGTGGTGCCATGTATAAACCACCCTTTCTCCACACATTTTAAAACTGATGCTATGATTTATGATGTCATGCAAAACAAGTTTGCATGGAAAATTCAACATGCAATGATTTCAAATCATTTCTTTCTCATTTAAAATTTCACAACAAATCCAGGGCTCAACCCATCCCTCGGGTGGTCCTGACTCACACAAAACCATGAAAATCAGTTTACATCACACATGGGTTTAAAAAGCATGGAAATAATCATCATGCACATGTGATTTAAAACCCAGTTTCAATCTCGTCAAAATCATCAACATGCGAGACTAGGCAACATCTGTATATCGGTAATAACCAGGACTATGGCCATGTGTCCTCGGGAGTCCCTCTGCCTACACGGATCCTAGTGTGCGGGGTCTCACCATGATCGGGAACCGCTCGGGAGGTGGGTCAGTCCATCTCGTCGATCTTATCCGATCCCACGCATCTGAAGATGCCACACATATCCGAAGATACCACGCATCCGAAGATGTCACACGGTACATCGTACTCCATGCAACTTGCACGGTACATCATACTCTGTGGACCCATATATCATACCTTGTCTCAGAACGCATGTACGAGCCTATTTAATCGGTGACACACAGTCTACCCATGCTCCAAGCACGGCTCATCGCATGTTCTCATGAAATCAGTGCGAGCAATGCTCAGCACTCTCATCAAATCAAGTAAAACTAGTGCGAGCTAAGCTCTAGCACTCTGTATGCAAACCATGTGAAAATCTGGTGCGAGTGAAGCTCCAACACCCTGTCTCAAAAATCATATAAAAATATGGTGCGAGTTAGACTCTAGCACCCTATCACGAAAATCATGTAAAACCTGGTGCGAGTTAGACTCTAGCACCGTATCACGAAAATCATGTAAATCATATATATATATATATATATATATATATAAAATCTGGTGCGAGTTAGACACCAGCACCAATGCATGTAAAACTCTAGTGCGAGCTCTCGCTCTAGCACTAATGCATGCATCACCCAAATCAAAATATCGTGCGAGCTGAGCTCTAGCATGTCACATGTCAATAAAAACACGTAGACGGCTCTGTTTCCTCAAAACAATTTCATCGTTGAAAATATGCAATGCTGTGCATTTTTCTTTCAAGTTAGCCAGCCTACTCATGCATGTATCAAAACACCTCCAGAACGAACAGGAACCTCTTGTTCTTGCTCCTTCCAATTTTTTCTAAAATTGTAAATTTTACCCTTAACAAGGATATTTTGGTAATTTACCTATTCGGGCACTAAAATTATTAACTTACTTCTAGACCCTTCAGATAATTTAAAAGACTGCATATGACTTTGAAGTTTCATAAAGTTACCTCTAGCAGTCCGTAGAATTCCCTTACCTTATTTTTCTGTATAGTCTGACCTTCCCTTTTCCACTGCTGTCTCGTCACGCAGTCCGATTTACTCCCAATCCAATATTCAAAACTGCGTATAAATATTTCTCAGGTCAGATATCATACAATTTAATTGTATTTCCTATTTTTTAGGCTTAATTTAAATCATTGGGCCCATTTACTTAATCGACCTTAAGCCCGTTTTTCACTTAATTTTCACATTATCGAGGCCTATTGGGCTCATTGGGCCCACCAACAATTTCTTGGGCCTCGTTCTAATTCTCAAATAGCTAAATTTATTATTTACGACAATTTATCTAAATTTTCATAATTTAATTTATTTTATGCGATAATTAAATCCGAAGCACACATAACGATGTAAATTGTCGTAAATAAGGGTTACTTACCTGAGATTCCAAGCTAGTATGCAAATCGAGGCGGTCTCGAGCTCTCGTTTGACGTCGATTATCGAGTTACACAATTTCATAAATTTTCGGGTAAATTTCCAGTCGAAAATTAATTAAATAAAATATTTCAAAATTCAAATCGGTCAATTTTGATCGCTACTGACTTACCCGTAGCTCGATTACATCGCTAAGATTTTTTTCCCAATTTTTCCTCTTTTTCTTTTTCCCTTTTTTCTCTTTTTTTTCTTTTTCCTCATTGGCTGAATCGGTTCGGTCCGGTTCAAACCCGGTTCGAACCACCGGTTCACTCCGGTTCGACCGGTTCGGTGCCTTGCCGGCAGGTTCTCAGTCGGCTTCCGCCGTCAGTGGCTCCTCTAGGCCGTCCGCAACATGAATCTGCCCTCGGTTTCATCCAAGGCCGTCGAAAAGTCACCGATCCGGCCTGTTCTCTCCACCGTCGGTACCCATTTCCTCTTTTCGCCATTTTCGACGTTTGCTGACAGTTTCGTCGGTCGTGGCTGCCACCAATCACGTCGTCTGGGCCTTGGGGATGTTCGGCGGTGGTCGATAGGTGCCGAATCGTCGTTGGTCACCGGGAATCTCCTTCTTTCCTCTCTCGGCTTCTCTCCCTCGATCCGGAGTTCTCCGGCGTCGGTGGGGCGCGTCGCCGGTACCAGGGAGGTCGCCGGCCTCTCCTCTTCCATTTTCGACCCTTCGCCTGGCCGTTGGTCGTCGGACGGTGGCCGTCCGATCCCTTCTTCTTCCTCGGTTTCTTTCTTCGTTTTCCGTTCTCTCTTCTTTCTCTCTCCCCAATTTCTATTTCTAATTCGTTTTTTTTTCAATTCTTCTTCTTTTTTTTTCTAATTTTATTAATTATTTTTATTATTATTTTAATCATTAAAATACTATTATTTTGTCAAAAATATCTAAAAAAATTATTAATTTATTCAATTAATCCCTAATTGAATTTATCAGCATTATTTCAACTTTTCGGTATATTTTTTAACTATTTTCGGGATAATTTTTCGAAGTAAAAATTTTGATTAATTTCGATTAATTCCAGTAAATTGATATCTTGACCAGTTTAACCCAAAATAAATTTATTTCACCTTTATTGACCAAGATTTCTCAATCCATTATTTTTATTTAAATTTTTCTTCTCGAATTTATACCGACTTTCAATCTTTTGACCATTTTGCCCTTGCACATGTTCGAGAATTCCATTTCAATCCTTTTGCATTTTTAATTTCGTATTTTAACTAAAATCGGGTCTTACAACTATCTTGCAAAATCAAGCTGCCTCAATTAAGAACCTAAAAGTTTAGGTTAGACAAATAGCTAGTGTTTTTGGCCAACGTCCTCAAGGGACCCTTCTTAGTAACACTGAAGTTAATCCTGTTAAGCAAATGGAGGGTAAAGAACATATTAGATCCATCACCCTTAGGAGTGGCAGAAAGCTAAATGAGCCACAAGTTAAGTCTGGACCTGAACAACCTATAGTTGATAAACCCATAGGTTCTAATGAAGCAGATCAGAAGGAGCAGGAACATCAGGATCGGGCTGCAAAGGAAACAAAGCTAGGCACTTCTTCATCTATACCTTCTTCTTCTTCATTGCCTTCTTTGTCCTCTGATTCTACACAAGTTCCCACTACATTGCCTCTAGTTAAACCACCAGTACCTTTTTCTTAGAGGTTCCAAAATCAAAAATTGGAACAACAATTTGCTAAATTTCTTGAGGTTTTTAAGAAGCTTCACATCAATATTCCTTTTGCAGATGCCTTAGAGCAAATGCCAAGTTATGTGAAGTTTTTAAAGGATATCCTCTCGAGGAAGAGAATATTGGAAGATTATGAGACGGTGGCCTTAACTGGGGAATGTAGTGCAATTATCCAGAGAAAATTACCCCCCAAGCTCAAGGATCCCGGGAGTTTTACCATTCCTGCACTATTGAAAATCTATTCTTTGGTAGAGCCCTATGTGATTTAGGAGCTAGTATCAATCTAATGCCTTTGTTTATCTATCAGAAGTTAGGAATAGGGGATGTCTAGCCCACTACAGTAACCCTTCAGTTAGCATATCGATCCATTAAATATCCAAAGGGGGTCATTGAGGATGTGTTAGTTAAGGTGGATAAATTTGTTTTCCCTGCAGATTTTACTGTTTTGGATATGGAGGAAGACAGGGAAGTCCCCATTATACAAGGCAGACCTTTCCTAGCGACTGGTAGAACCTTAATTGATGTATAGAAGGGGGAGTTAACTATGAGAGTCCTAGATCAGGAAGTGAAATTTAATGTTTTCAAACCTTTAAAGCTCCCTGATGACTCTCAAGAGTGTTTTAAGATGGAGATTGATGAGAATATAAGGCTTAAGCACAAGAGATCTGAAAGAAGGAGGGAAGTAGATAGAGCTCAGGAGGATTTAACTGTTAACATTTTGTCACCACTTTGGATAACCCTCCTACTCTTCGCACTGCTACTGAGTGTTGTTTTCTTCAGCTGTATTTGAAGTGGTTATGTTTTTCTTTTCACCTTGTATATAGTTATTTTTCTTTTTCTTTTGTGTTGTTTTTTTCTTTGTTTATTTTGCAGGTTTATTTTCTAGTTTTACGCTTTCAATCAAAGCTTCAGTTATTCATCATCATCAGAAAGGGGGAGTGCTTTATTCCTGAACTTCAATTCTTATATTATCTGCACACTGAGGACACTGTGCACTTCAAGTTTGGGGGAGGGGATATCACTTGAGCATTTTTCAAAAATTTGGGTAAAATTGAAAATTTTTTCGAATTTTTTTTTTTGAAAATATGAGTTTAAATTGTTTGATTTTGGGATGATTTAGTGCTTAGCATGTAGTTTTCTCATATTCTGATGATATGACCCCATGATTAAGTATGATTTTGATTGACTGAGAAGCATGATTATAGGAAAAGCATGAAGTTGAATTCTTGAATTTGTCTTGATTCTGATTGTGATTTCCTCATCTTCGCACATGTCATGTCTTAAATCTGTATATTTATTTAGAGAAAGCTTATGTGGACATAGGATTGCATTTGTTCAGTTGATTTTGTGCATCATATTCTAGAATTTGTTTGATCTGATCTCGAGGTGAAATATTAGATCACACTTAATTAGGGAGATGATTTAGGCCATCTTTGGATCGTTTGAGCCTTTCTAGCCATCCCTGTGCATACTTTATCCTAGTCACATATTTGAGCCAAATAAGCTTTTCTCTGTAAATACACCTGCATAATTTCCTTAGCTTAAACTCTTTTCCTATCCCTTACCCCGAAAGCATGGAAAGTCATTGGATATATTTTGAGCTTTGTACATATGGGTATCTGGTGATAGTGAAAGTTCAAAAAAAATGATGAAAGAAAAAAAAGAAAAAAAAAAGAAGAAGAAAGAAGAAGAAGAAAAATACAAAAATATAATAAAATGTCTAGTGAAAGAAATAAGTTTGGGGGAAATAAATTGAGCTCTTACATTAAAGATCCTAGAAGTAATGCATGTTAAGGGGTAATTAAACCTAAATTGACTTCATCATACCTTAACCCCAGCCTTACATTACAAGCTTAATGAAGTCCTATTGATCTTTGATTAAGTGTGACTACATTAGTGGAGAGAGAAGTGAAAAGCAAACTTATGAGAATGATCACATATCATTGACTTTGCATTCACTGTGTTTGCATAATCTAATCTGAATAATGTACTGTGAAGTGACTTTGACATTTTTCACACACTCACGAGGAGTCCAATTTGGGTTAGGACTTATGATTGAATAATTTTGAATGTTAGACTTGTAATTGTGAATCTTTAAGATCATAGTCTGTACTTTTTCTTTAAGGATAATATTAGGGAAATTATTGTGTTTAATACTTGTCATTCCTACAATTATTTTGTTTTGCTTGAGGATAATTCTATATTTTTAGAATTATTTGTGCTTAACTTCCTAATTAATTATTTAAATCCCCAATTTATTTTGTTAATTATCCCCTTTATTTAATTAAAATTCTCATGTTTGAAGATAAATTCAATCCGAATGAATTTTGAATATTTCGGTCGAAAATGTACCGAAATTGAGCTAAAATCGAGCATGGACCACGCGGACGACACGAGCCTACATCCAATTGGACAAAAAGATAGATGACATGTAAGTATTATTTTTCAAGGAGCCAATGGTGTGAAGACAAATGGCCAAACAATACCAATTCATCTAGAATGAAAAAATTATAATTGTACCCTTAAGTGTATATATAAATAAGAAAAAGATAGCAATTGAAAGGGAGAGCTTTAGTTTTTTTTTTAGGTTAAACATTTATTGTTAGGTTTTATTTTTTTCTTAGGTTTTCTTTTAATTTTTTCGGCTGGTGACAGCAGCCACCATTCATCATATTTCTTCTAGGTTTTGTTCAATTTCCATTCCATTATTATTTTACTGTTTGAGTTTTAATTGAAAGTTATTATTTTAATATTATTGCTCTCGGGTTGCTTCATGTTTATCGATGTTTTTATTTTTTTTATTACTCAATCATGCTCTCGGTTTGTTCATCTGTCACTGCCTTTGATTCTGATGCTTTGATTTGGTTTTAATGCCAAGTGTTATTTCCACATCAATGGTAATGTGGGATCACAACAGTAAGAGGAGGAATCGAGGCAAACCGAGGATGTTAGTTTACTTGTTCATGTGATTTACGGGTATTGGTAGTGTTGGTTAATTTTGCAGTGTTAATCTTCACTTAATTCTTTTCATTTTTAAGTTTTTAGTTAGCAATGCACTGTTATTTGAATGTTTGTTCATTTTTCAATACCTGCGTTTCACTGATTCTGCACCCTACCGCATGTTAACTTCTGTTATTTCTACCGAATGGCATTCACCCTTCTCGATTTTGCTTATCTTTACATGTTTGTGTTCTACTTTTCTTTTGCTTGCTGGTATTAATGAGAAGTAACAAGCATTGCCGTGTGGTGAGGAGTAGAAGAGTGTGTCCGTAGGTGCAGTAGAGAGCACCCATAAACAGCCTCTGTTGTGCTCTGTTTTCGGTTCTTATTACTGCTCATTATGGATTTTATCTTATGGTCTGTCTTATTTGCTGCTTATGTTTTCGGGTGTATGTTATTATTCTTTTTAAGTTTGATTTCAAAGCATTTCAAGATTTCTTAGACTCGGTTTAAACAACAACTATAATCTCTTTTACAATTCTGTAATGTTTTTCTGCACTGATGAGTTTTTCTGTCATGTTTGGTTCAATATAAGTTGTGATTTTCAGGTTGTTGAGGAGGCTCATGGTAGTGCTTGAGGCAAGACGGTAGCAGAATAAGGGAATGAATGTTGGTATAGTGTCGTTCTCTGGTTCACATCAGTGTAGGCAGTAGCTGAGATATGCAGAGCATTACTTGTACTGGGCAGGACTGGTCGAGGAAGATCAGCAGTTGATATAGACATGGATAGATGGGTAGCAACGCAGAAAGCAGACTTGGACGAGCAATGCAGGAGCAGGAAAGAACCGAGAATGGGGTCTGGACACGACAGGTTTCAGCCGAAGTAGGAGCTTGCGTGAAGGCATATTGCTTCTCTCAGTTGCGTGAAGGCCGTGGCGTCGCCAAAAATTGCAACATGAAGCAGTTGGTAAGGTGCCATGTTAGACTCGTTGTAGGAATGGGGCTGCACACGAACCCAAGGCTGAGTTGGTGGATAGCAGACTGAGAACACAGAACCGAGAGGCATGGTGCAGAAGCAACCCGTTAACGCCTGGACAGACTGAAGCACCGGAAAAGAAAATGCAAATTGAAGATGTGAATAGTGTTTGGAGGGACATTTGGATGATTTAAATTTGTTAAGGCTTTGTTTGGCTAGTGCATTGTAGCAACTAATCCATTTTCATGCGTTTGTTAGTTGTTAATTAATTAGTTTAGTCAATTATAATGGTAGGTTAGTTTTATTATTTTTGCATGTTAATTTGTAGTGTTAATTTTTAGTTAGTGGTTAATTTTATATTAAATGTTTTAGGATTTTATTTTTGTTTAGATGCATTTAGTTGCAATTTAGATTAAATGTGTTTCATGCAATTTTAATTTAGTTTTCATTTTTATTAGATTTTAGGTTAGTTTAATTTGCAATTTTTATTAGTTTAATTACATGCATTTTTATTTTAAGTTTGTTTAAATTTTAGTTTAATTAATTTTATTGCTTTATTTTCATATTTGCATTTTATTTTAGTTGCGTTAATTCATTTTAACTGTTTTAATTTCTTTTGTGGGTATTTTCTTTAATTGCTCGGAGTTCGGTAAGCAAATCTTAGTTCAGTTTTATTTTCTTTATTTTTTAATGTTTATTGTTTTCAGTACGTTTAATTAGCCTTAGTAGATCACCAACTTAAATTTCATAATTTGCTAGGATATACTTAAGGTAATATTAACCGGTAGTTAATTAGGCTAACCAACTTCTCTGTGGGATGATAACTTGGGATTCAAATCCCATTATTACTTGTACGACCCGTGCACTTGCGGTAATACTTTTAGGGCGTGTCATTAATCAATGCATTATATCTGTAGATTAAATTATTTGTGTTAATTATTTACATCAATAGTAAATTACTGCTACTAAATTGTAGTTTAAGAAGATGAACAAACTTGATGCTTTACAATGATGTTTTCCTGTGATACTCGATTGTGATGATGTGCTGCTTGTTGAAAATAGATTTAAGTTAAAAATGTTTTTAGTATATTTATAAATTGAATAATTATTCTAATTAACTGTGAGTATAATAAGGCATGCTTCAAGCCTCAACGAGGACTTATGCTTTTAGTATAATTATAAATGGAATAATTATATTCTGATTAACTGTGACTATAATTTTAGGTGATCAATTATGCCTATAAATTTGTTTTGGGTGAATAAAAGTTTAAGTAAGGGGAGGTTTCCTAGTCCAAGGCCAAGGCATGCTTTAAGCCTCAACGAGGATTTATATTGGACTTACAGATCGCTCACCAAAAAAGATTACTGGCAGCAAGAGTCAAACCTAAGCCTTACAAGCGAAGTGAACAACCTTTACCAACTCAACCAACCTTCATTGGCACTATGACTATAACTTCGAGGTTAATACAAACCTCTAATGCATAGTGATCAATGTATATTTTATATTAATAAATGCAGTTAACTTTTAATTGGCAACCGAATTATATTTAGTCCATTTTCAATTTCCCAATTTAACTATGACTACTATAAAGCCTGTAATGGAATGTAGTCAATATTTTAATTGACAGCCCAATCTATTTTCAATTTCTAAGTTAACTCTGATTATTATAATATTGCCAAAATGGAGGTGCAAATCAAAGCCATATGATCTTTTAATAAGTGTAATATTAAAGCTAGATTTTATATAAATAAATTTCGTCATCTGTTTAATATTTAATACATATAATTAATTTGGTAATTGTTTAATGCATGTTTAACTATTGAATTGATTCTCATTTTGTAATTGTTGAACATCTTATGTGTCAAAAAAGTATACTATCCACGTAGGTGTCAACTTCACAGGTAAGCATATACCTTATAATATAATAAACAGTTTTAATTTTTTATTTTATTTTATGAATTCAATAATAATGATTATTTTATGTAGTTTTGATAATAAATAATATTAAAATTATATATTTTTAAATATGCTTGGATTAAATAAGTTAATTTTAGTAGTAAATTATTGAAAATGATTTTTAATAATAGAGAAATTTTAAGAAAGCGAAAAAGTGGAAAAATTAGTATTTATTGTTCTTTTCACTTAGGTTGACATAAAGTAAATGAATACTTACGTGTCATTCAAATACAATACCCATATAAATGTCCACGTAGGCATTCTTACTAAGTTTGCTATATGTGTGTGTGTATATATATATATATATATATATATTAGATTTGTAAGTTGTAATGGGAAGAGACAATGTTAACTATCTAAATAATAGATTTTATGAATTGCATGATTACTCCTTGATTTTTTCCCTTATTGTGAGAACCCTTTATATATTGGGCATGTATAAGATCTAATTGGGTAGTTGTGAGACCAAGTGAGGTGAAAGAAATCACGAAATAATGATTTTTCTATTCTGGGCAAAAAAGGGCAAACTCAGAGAGGTTCGTGGGCCACACGAGAATGTGCACCCACCCAAAAATATCTAAATTATCATAAAATGATGATATATAACCACAGACAAGTCATTCAGATCCATAAATTACAATTACGACTTTTCTCGAAAAATCGCACAACAAATGCAAAAATAACGATTTTGTCCATAGGTCAAATTTTCAAAGTGGTCAATGGATATTGTGGATTAATTTAAGGGTATTAAAGGAATTATGTCAAGCATTTTAATTGATATTTTAGACTCCGTATCGAAAAGTAATACAATAGAATCGAAAAAGACCAAAATAGGTGAAACTGGGTGAAGTTCATCAATAAAGGCATCATGGTTGGCCACCTTTGGTAATTTTCACCTATAATACATTATGTGCATAGGACATGCATGTAAATAATGAATGTTTCACCTACCAAAAGTGGTGGACCAATGGGATTAAAGAAAATGGGAAATTAGTGAAATTATGTGAAATTGAAAATATCAAATTAAGCTTATGAGATAAGTTTCATTAAACTATTGGATAAAACTTAAAATAAGCCATGATGCTAAAATGAACCTAACATGGTTAGCTATCACCTTAAAATGCCATTAAAAGACATAAAAATTAAAGGAACATGGTGTAATGTGAGAAAAAAAAACCCATGGAAACTCATGAACCTCTTGCAAACCATGACTTTTTTAACCTATTTCCCAACCAAATAAGCTCTTACTTCCTTCTACAAAGTTGTTTCCCTATATCTCCTCTACAACTTGTCCAAAAATGGTAGCCTAATTCATCAAGGATTAGTAAGATCTAAGAGCAAGCATTTTTGGTAATCACCTAGATCTAAGGGGTTGTGTTTATTTTCAACCCTCCATCTTTTTATATGTTGAATAGAGGTTGATATGAAGTGTTTTTTTGGTTTTAGATTGAAGCAAAAAAGCTTTCTAAGGCAAGGGTATGAATTTGGCCATAATGGGTTTCTTAAAGTAATCTTGTTTTCAATTGTTGAAATTAATGTATGTTTATTAATTCATGATCTTAAGATGATATATGGTGTTAAAATTGAATGAAAATGGTGGAATCACTATGATGTAGCTTCGACCATTAGGATTTTTAAGAGAAATCATGTGTATTTCAAAGGGCTTTTGATATATGTTGAGTAATTCATGTAATTAAGCATGAAAAATAATGTTATTGTGGAATAAAATCAATGAAATGGCATAGATCCATATTTAACCAATCAAAGGGCAATGTGGTAATTTCACATTTTCAATGTAATTTTAGTATAATGTTAATGATAAACAAGTGATAATGCGATATGTGTAATCGAAATGATCGAAAAGTAAAAATTGTGACTTTTGTCGCTTTACTACTAAAGGTGAGGTAAAGGAACACTAGGTTAAAGCATGGCATTAATAAGTAATAAGTCAATGTGAAATGAATACTGGGTGAATTATATGATATTGTACACTTTTGGAACCATTGTTGGTGTGAAGCTCTCAGCTAAGGCATGGCCTTATTGTGAAATGAAAGTGTTTAGGTAAGTGACCACACTTGACATAGTATGATAATCATACAGAGTATGATAATAACACTTGATACCATTTGTATCATACAGAGTATGATAATCTTACCTATTGTAAGTGTTAAATGTACAAGTGACTAAATGTTTGATCGATTGATTGATTAGTGATAAGATATATGGATTGGAATTGTCTTATGACATGATTGCGTAGTTGGATATAAGACTGTGTAACTTGGCCTATTTCCATTGATTCTAAAGGCTACCGTAAGTAATTGCGATAGGGAATTATAGGTTAAAAATTGTATCAAATAATGTATAAAGCCTATAAGAAATAAGTATAAGTGAAAGATTTATTGACTGACTATGGATAAGAATATTGGATTAATAAGTTAATTCCATAATGTGCTAGATAGCATTATAGGGAGTAAGTTCAGTGCTAGAATAAGAACTGAATACTATTTGTTGATTATTGTGGTATACATATAAGTGATTATTGGCAAATCAATTGTGTCACGACCCAATACTTACCAAAAATCAGTAGAAAATTTTCGCTTTTGGAAAATCTTTCTTACCTCATCGTGATATATTCCTCTAAACAGGTCGGGCTGTGAATCAATATCGATATACCCTTTTTAACCATTAAAATAACACACATACATAAATATATATATATATACTGACATCATTCATATTATAATAGAGTGGTTGGTATGTTTTATACATCACATGATTCTATATTTACATCCCCAAATATTCCTTCATATACAATACTGTGCTGTAAGCATACTAATACAAAATTCTATACATGGTGTATACCTGAAACTTGATGGGAATCACAGAAATCAGCTATGCCGTCTACTTTCTACACCCGCTATCTCTATGGTGGAAACTCTGAAAGTGGGTGGAAAATGAAAGGGTGAGCTCCACATGCTCAGTAAGGCAATAATACAAACGGGTAGATAGCTATACTATCTACATGCTGATAAGAAATCAGGATATATGTGAGCATGAAGTAAAAACAATGATATGCCATATATATAATATCATCTTGTAAAATAGGAAATCGACATATAAAACATGGAATGATTCTCATGTGAAAACATCTCATGCTCAAATGAATTAATAAGTTTTAAAACACCCCATCTGGGTTAAATATGATACACTCAAGGAATTCAATCCATTTCAGCAAAATACTTTATTTTAAAATTTTCGTTATAAAATCACCCTTCTCACAGGGTTACAAATCATGAAAGTTTCATCAAAATTCCTCTGTGGGAAATCAAATCTAAATCAGATTCATAAGAAAATAGAGGCTTGACCCCTCCCTCGAGTCTACCATGATTTATCAAAACCAAATGATTTATCATGTGAGACATGTAAGCGACTATATCAGTAACAGTTAGGACTATGACCATAACCTCGTGATCACTGGCACACGGATCCTAGTGTGCGGGGTGTCACACTTGAAACAGTAGGTGGGTCGGTCCTACCCGCCAGAACAACATAATATCAGGATTGCGAGGGCAAGACTTGGTGTCTCGTGGCTAATGCCACTCCACTCCAACAATCCCCATGATACAGCGTACTCCATATGATATACATGGTACAACGTAGTCTATGAACCCAAGCTCAATCAAGGGTGCCTGTAATAGGTCTTATCCACCCATGTCAAGTATGTCTCAGTATGCACGTGTGAGCATGTTACCTCATTGTGACACACAGTCTACAGGAGAAACTCCAGCATGACTCAATACATATACATGATATCTAAAAACATCGTGCGAGCGAAGCACCTACACGGTTTCATAGAAATCAATGAAATCTGCGTACGAGCAGCGCTCCAGTACGACTTAAACTGATTATAAATTCAATTCAAATCCACGTACGAGCATTGCTCCAGTACGGATAGGTATTAAAACTCAGTGAAAACCTCGTACGAGAAAAACTCCAGTACGGTAGTCATGTGAAATAAATCTGTAAAATAGTGTGAGCAAGGCTCCAGCACTCTGTGTATGAGTTAAAATATAAAATCCAGTGCGAGCAGTGCTCAATCACGATTACAACTTATATAACACTGATAGGTGGCTCAATTTTTTCAAAACATGTTAAATAAATATCAATTGGCACCTAACCTGTGCCTTTTCACTTAAAACATGAAAATAATAGCCAACCTATCCATAAATTGCTTGAATTAAAGCAATATCATCATGAAAAACATTAAAATCATGAATTTCATGAAATTTCATAGCCTTACTACCCTTTTTGAAATTTTCCTAACTGGGGCAAAATAGTAATTTTTCACTATTTTCATATTTTTCTGCAAAAATTATTATTCTGTTTTCAAGTAGCCTAATGAATTTAACGTAATGTAAATCCCCACGAAACTATGTACAGCTACCTCTAAGTGCTTATAAAATTCCCTTACTTGGAATCACGAGCGAGCTTATCCTGACTCGGCCGTACCAGGTCTTTGAGTCTAATTCGCTCATCTACGGAGCTGCATATAACCACATATGGATTCAGTTCAAATATACTGATCAGTATTTCACTCTTACTGATCGAATCTAAAGCTCTTGACCCGTTTTACTCTATTGGACCTCGACCCCTTTTTCAGCCCGTTTTCACTTTTTAAATCCCTTTTTCGGGTTTACTAGGCTCATTTGGCTTATCAATAATCATCGGGCTTCGTTCCAAACTCATTGGATAGCCTGGATACTGTTTACGATAATTACTTTGAAATTTCGAATAAAATTCCTTTTATGCAAAATTAATCCGTAAATTCGAAAAATAATCTGAACTTTGCATTAAAGGACTCATATTACCGTAATTAAAATGTACTTACCCAATATGATGCGGGGTACGAAAATCAGAGCTAAATCGGCTCTCGTTCGGGCTCTATAGTAACATTGAACAATTATATAAATTCTGGTCATTTTCCATCAATAAAATATTAAATTGAATTCTCGGGATTTATCCGCAGGTCAATCCCGACTCTCGGTCACTTACCCGAATTTTGAGTCGTCCCCGGGTCCACTTTCCTCCCTTTTTTCCCTTTTCTTCCCTTTTCTCTCTCTTTTTTTTCTTTTTCTTTTTCTTTTTTCTTTTCTTTTTCTTCCTTCTAGGCTACGGTGCCGTTTTGGCCCATTTGCCGTCATCGGCAATCCCGGTCATCTCGCCGGCCGCCATCAGACTCAAAACGACCGCCTCGGCCAGGGGTGTGCTCGGAGGGGTTGAATCGACGCTGGGACACCACCGTTCACCGGGATTGACGCGATTTCTCCTTGGATTTTTCATTTGTCGATTCGCCGAAAATAGGGGCCATCGACGCGCATTACTGGAACCGCTGGACTTCGCTTTACCTTTTTTGACCGTCAGCTGGGCTCGTCGGGGGGTTGGGTTTGGCTATCGGGTTTTGACTGCCGGTTTCGGGTTTTTTCTCTCTCCCCGATTTTTCTGATTTCTGATTTTTGATTTTTTTTATTAATTTCTTAATTAATTTATTATTATTTTAATCAATTAAATATATTAAAAATACCTAAATATCTCTAAAATTATCTTAAAAATTATTATTTTATCCATTTAATCAATAAATGGATTTCTCAGTCTATTTTCGTATTTTCGGTATATTTTTGATTATTTTCGAGATAATTTTTTGAATTAAAAATTTTGATTAATTTCGAATTAATTCCAAAAATTAATATCTTCGGACTCGAATTTAAATATTTTCATCGGTATTGATCCAGATTTCGTAAATTCCATATTTTAATGAAAATTACTTATCGAATTTATACCGAATTTTGATCTTTTGACAATTTTACCCTTGCACGTGTTTGGGACTAAATTGAATCGACTTTCTTTCATAAATCCACAATCTTTTTCCTATTTTAAATTCCTTATTTTCAGTCATCTCGATTAAATTCCTTATTCAATTTGACGTACCTTATTTCGTTTTATCTACATTTATCAAATCCGAATCAACCATCTTATGAATCCATTAACATATAATAATGTCATAAACTATGGAAATCATAAGGAATATCGTACAAAAATGCGGATCTCACAATCTCCCCCACTAAAAGAATTTGGTCCTCTAAATTAGAACCAAATCAATTGGTAAACAACTCCAAGTACTTCTCCTGTATCATGCTCTCTAGCTCCCAGGTAGCTTCCTCCGGAGTGTGATACTACCACTGAACTTTCACCGGGGAGATCTTTTTGGATCGCAATACCTTCTCCTTCCTATCCAAAATTTGAACCGGTCTCTCAACATAAGTCATATTGTCACTGAGCTCTAACGGCTTGTAGTGAATCACATGTGACGGATCCAGATGGTACTTCCGAAGCATAGAAACGTGGAAGACACTGTGTACACCTACCAACTCTGGTGGCAATGCCAATCTATAGGCATTATCTCCCACTCGCTCCAGAATCTTAAATGGTCCAATAAAATGAGGGCTCAGTTTACCTTTCTTACCAAACCTCATGATACCCTTGGAAGGAGAAACTCTCAAAAACACCAACTCACCCTCTGCAAACTCTAGTGGTCTACGTCTTCTATCAGCATAACTCTTTTTTCGACTCTGAGCTATCTGCAATCTATCGCATATCAATCTGACATCCTCAGAGGCTTGCTGCACCAATTCAGGAGCAAATAACAGACTGTCACCAATCTCTTCCCATCCAATAGGGGAACAACATTTGTGACCATATAGTGCCTCATACGGTGCCATCCTGATACTCGAGTGATAACTGTTATTGTAGGCGAACTCGGCTAATGGCAAATGATCATCCCAGGGGCCTCTAAAATCCAGCACACACTCTCTCAACATATCCTCCAGAGTTTGTATAGTCCTCTCTAACCGACCATCTGTATGAGGATGGAAAGTGGTGCTAAATCTCAACTGGGTCCCCAACACTTCCTAAAAGTGTTCCCAAAAACGGGAAGTGAAGTGGGCATCCCTATCATAAACAACGCTCACTGGAATGCCATGTAGCCTGACAATCTCTCGAACATATAAGTTCACCAACGTACTCAGAGCATTTGTAGCTCTCATAGCTAAGAAATGGGTGGACTTCGTCAGTTTATCCACAATCACCCAGATGGTATCGTGACCTCTGCGGGTCCTCGGTAATCCCATCACAAAATCCATGGTGACATGCTTCCACTTACATGTCGGTATCGGTAGAGGCTGCAATAATCCTGCAGGCTTCTGATGCTCTACCCTTACCTGCTGACAGACGAGACATCTCACAACATACTCTGCTATGTCTCTCTTCATCCCAGACCACCAATAAACTTTCTGAAGATTCTGATACATCTTCGTACTCCCCAGATGTACTATATACCTCGCTGAGTGAGCCTTTAATAAAATCATCCTCCTAATCTCAGGATCCTTGGGAACACATATCCTACCATGGAACCTCAGTAAACCATCAGTACTCAATGCACAATCGGTATCTGCACCTGCCTGTACCCGACTCATCAACTGAATACATCCCTGATCACTCTGCTGAGCCTACTGGATACGATCAATCAACTCTGACTCCAACCTCAGGCTCGCAATGATCTCAACTCTGTCAATATCAGGGGCTGCTACGTCCAAACTGAGGCTCACGAACTGCTCTAGCAGGTCATATTCCCGAACCATCATAAATGATACCAACCCTAGGCTCTTCTGCTCAAAGCATCAGCAACTACATTAGCCTTACCCGGGTGGTATAATATCTCACAATCATAATCCTTCAAGAGTTCGAGCCATTTCCTCTGTCTCATGTTCAACCCCTTCTGTGAGAATAAATACTTCAGACACTTATGGTCTATAAAGATCTGAAACTGCTCATCATATAGGTAATGGCACCATATCTTCAATGCAAACACTATGGCCGCCAATTCCAAATCGTGGGTCGGATAATTCCTCTCATGATCTTTCAGCTGTCTAGATCCATAAGCAACTACCCTCCCATCCTGCATCAATACACAGCCCAATCCCTGATGCGATGCATCTGTATATACCAAGAAACCTCCTGAGCTGGTAGGTATGGTGAGAACTCAAGTAGTGGTTAACCGATGCTTCAGCTCCTGAAAACTCCTCTCACAGGCATCATCCCACACAAACTCAACATCTTTCCTTGTGAGACGTGTCAACGGAGCAGCTAATCTGGAGAAACCCTCTACAAATCTCCTATAGTATCTAGCCAAACCCAGAAAACTCCGAATCTATGTGACTATCCTAAGTCGCTCCCACTGAACAACTGCCTCAATCTTGGATGGATCCACTGACACCCTATCCCTCGATACTACATGACCCAAAAAAGAAATCTGTTCCAACCAGAAATCACACTTACCGAGTTTGGCATACAGCTGTCTCTCTCTGAGGGTCTGTAGAACTATCCTCAAGTGCTGCTCGTGGTCCTCCCTGGATCTGGAGTATACCAAAATATCATCTATAAACACAATCACAAATCGATCCAGGTATGTCTTGAACACATCGTTCATCAAAGCCATGAATGCTGCGGTGGCATTAGTCAACCCGAATGGCATAACCAAAAACTCATAATGACCATAACAGGACCTACATGCTGTTTTGGGCACATCCTCCCTTTGTATCCTCAGCTGATGATACCCAGACCTCAAACCAATCTTAAAAAAGACATGTGCTCCCCGAAGCTGATCCAATAAATCGTCAATACGATACTTATTCTTAATGGTATCCTTATTCAACAATTTGTAATCCATACACAATCGGAGGCTGCCATCTTTCTTCCTCACAAACAAGATCGAAGCTTCCTAAGGTGATACGCTCGGTCTCACAAGCCCTTTTCAAGCAAATCCTATAACTGCTTCCTCAGCTCCTCCAACTCAATCGGAGCCATCCTATATGGTGGTCTCAAAATCGGTTATGTACCAGGTCTAAATATATCCCAAACTTTATCTCTCTGGCTGGTGGTAATCCTGGTAAATCGTCTGGAAAGACATCAAGAAACTCCCTAACCACTGGAATATCTCTCAAATCCGATCGTACCTGGTCCGTATCAACCACATATGCGATGAATCCTTCAAAATATAAATCATAAAATCAGCAAAATTTCATTGCTCCATTTAGAATAACCACTGATTGCATTACTTTTCAGGGAAATTTTACAACAAATCTTTCGGGGATATTGAACGTTAATGTCTTAGAAAAGCAATCTAACACAACACAATTGGCAGCCAACCAATCCATTCCTAGTATGACATCGAAGTCTCTTATATACATCAAAATAAGGTCGACTGACATTTCTTTTTCCTCGACTTTCAACTTACAGTCCTTAACTACATATATTTGAGTGTGCCTCTTTCTAGGGTTCCCTCTCAACTAGGCTTATCAAGGTCTTCTTCCTTGTGGCGCCTCCTTCTTCACCAACCACCATTGTTATACCTTAGGTTCTCAAATTTTATATTCGTAGGGTCGAGGTCCAATACCTTTAGTTTAAGTCTCTTTAGACTTAGGGTCTAGGTTGTTATTCTATTTTTCCTTTCAAAGTCTACCATCATTATTTCCGCCCACCTTGCGTTTTAGCTGTTTCAATTCTCAATCCACAAGTTTCCTTGATCATCTTAAATCATCCTCTTGTACGCGCATATCACAATCCTTGACTACATACTCTACTAGCTGACTAGTGTTTATGGGGGTAAGTATTAACAATTTACTACTCAGATGGGTAAGCATTACATATTTAGACAATTTATATGTTAAGGAAGGCAATGCGAATGAATGCGTGGCACCCGGATCAATCAGAACATATGCTTCTAAATCAAAGATCAGGATGGTACCTTTCACCACATCAAACGACTGATCTGTCATATCCTGGACCAACGCATGAACTCACCTTGTACGTATCACTTGCTTCCCTTTCGCTTCGGTAGTAGCTCTCTTCCTCTGAGCAAGAACCTAAACAAGAGCTCCTCTAGCTTTTTACCCTTCTGTGGGGCAGTGTCCGGTCTCTTTGGGCAATCTCTAACCACATGCCCTGGCCTCCCACAACGATAACATACTACTGTAGTAGCTATAGGCACTAGACAAGCTCTGGTACCATGATATCTACCACATCGCCTTCTTCGATCAGTAGTAGGGCGTGGTCCTCCAATGACAATACCTCTAGCTGGTGGTAAAGCCGGATGAACATGGGGTCTATCTGTCCTCTCCTGAACCTCCTCAATCTTCAACCTCTTATCAGAGAGCCGTACCCCTCTCCTGACAAATCTATCTCTCCCCGGTCTCTTTCGGTCTCTGTCTCGACTCCTACTAAACTTTCCTAACTCGGAGATGTTTCGTTTATAATCCTGCTCACACAGCTGAGCTCTATGTACTGCCTCCTCATAAGTCGAAATAGCAAAGGGAGCCAACTGAGATCTGATAGCTAGTCTCATTCCATCTATAAACTTCTAGACCTTCCGATCCTCACTGCCCATCGTCTCTAAATCATATCTCCCCAAAGAGATGAATTGAGTCTCATACTCATCAATAAATTGGTTCCCCTGAACCAAACTCATAAACTTCATCCTCAACTTCTGTTGTGCAGTAGCGAGAACATACTGCCTCCTAAAGGCATCCAAAAATATCTCCCATGTGACCTCAGCATGTCGAGCTCTCAAAATCAGCTCGGTAGATCTCCACCAATGCTCTGCCACTCCCTGAAATACAAATACGGCAAAAGCAACCCTCTCAGTAGAAGTGCACCTGAAAAGCCTATATAGCTTCTCCATCTGATACACCCAATCCTCAGCTACTACTGGGTCCTTCCTCCCATAGAAGACTGGAGGTTTAAACTTCTGAAAATGTCTAAATCTATCAAGGTCACACTCATATCCAGCATCCTGAGCTGGTTGGGGTCTCACTGCCTATGTAGCCTGAGCCTGTATCTCGGGTAACTCTGCGGCCTGTGTCGGCATCTTGGGATCAGCTGCTGCTTGTCCCATCGAATCTTGCCTATCCCTAAGCCCGAGCGCTGCCTGGTGAGCTACTATCTCATCTAGGCTCTCAATATTTCGCTCAAGTCTAGCGAAGCGTGCCTCAGTCTCATCTGGTCTCACAGCAGTACCCTCAGGTACCTGACCAGTCTGTATACCATCACCATGGCCTCTAGGCTTGCCCCTATGACCTCTAGCACGTGTACTAGCCCCTCTACCAGTGCGGGTGACCGGCATAATGTAAATCCTGTAATTCAAGATCATTTGTTAAGTAAATTCCCATCTAGTATACACTTTGATATCTCATACAACACAATACAAAAGGGGATCTAATTTTCCTTAACAACCACTACCAGCTCTTATCTGACAAGTTCTAACTCTTAATTTCTTACTTATCGATACTAATTCACGTTCGATCGACCCTCGCTCTGATACCACTTTTACTGTCACGACCGAATACTTACCAAAAATGAGTACAAATTTTTCGCTTTTGGAAAATCTTTCTTACCTCCTCGTGACATATTCCTCTAAACAGGTCGGGCTGTGAATCAATATCGATATACCCTTTTTAACCATTAAAATATCACACATACATTTATATATATATTGACATCATTCATATTATAATAGAGTGGTCGGTATGTTTTATACATCACATGATTCTATATTTACATCCCCAAATATTCCTTCATATACAATACTGTGTTGTAAGCATACTAATACAAAATTCTATACATGGTGTATACCTGAAACTCGATGGGAATCACAGAAATCAGCTGTACCGTCTACTCTCTACACCCGCTATCTCTATGGTGGAAACTCTGAAAGTGGGTGGAAAATGAAAGGGTGAGCTCCACATGCTCAGTAAGGCAATAATACGAACGGGTAGATAACTATACTATCTACATGCTGATAAGAAATCAGGATATATGTGAGCATGAGGTAAAAGCAATGATATGCCATATATATAATATCATCTGTTGTAAAAGAGGAAATTGACATCTAAAACATGGAATGATTCTCATGTGAAAACATCTCATGCTCAAATGAATCAATAAGTTTTAAAATACCCCATCTGGCTTAAATATGATAGACTCAAGGAATTCAATCCATTTCAGCAAAATACTTTATTTTAAAATTTTCGTTATAAAATCACCCTTCTAACAGGGTTACAAATCATGAAAGTTTCATAAAAATTCCTCTGTGGGAAATCAAATCTAAATCAGATTCATAAGAAAATAGAGGCCTGACCCCTCCCTCGGGTCTACCCTGATTTATCAAAACTAAATGATTTATCATGTGAGACATGTAAGCGACTATATCGATAACATTTAGGACTATAGCCATAACCTTGTGATCCCTGGCACACGGATCCTAGTGTGTGGGGTGTCACACCTGAAACGGGAGGTGGGTCGGTCCTACCCGCCAGAACAGCATTATATCAAGATTGCAAGGGCAAGACTTGCTGTCTCGTGGCTAATGCCACTCCACTCCAACAATCCCCACGGTACAACGTACTCCACGTGATATACATGGTACAACGTACTCCATGAACCCAAGCTTAATCAGGGGTGCCTGTAATAGGTCCTATCCACCCATGTCAAGTATGTCTTAGTATGCACGTGTGAGTATATCATCTCACTGTGACACACAGTCTACAGGAGAAACTCCAACATGGCTCCATACATATACATGATATCTAAAAACCTCGTGCGAGCGAAGCTCTTGCACAGTTTCATAGAAATCAATGAAATCTGCGTATGAGCAGCGCTTCAGTACGACTTAAACTGATTATAAATTCAATTCAAATCCAAGTACAAGCATTGCTCCAGTACGGATAGGTATTAAAACTCATAGAAAACCTCGTACGAGAAAAAATCCAGTACGATAGTCATGTAAAATAAATCTGTAAAATAGTACGAGCAAGGCTCCAGCAATCTGTGTATGAGTTAAAATATAAATTCCAGTGCGAGCAGTGCTCAAGCACGATTACAACTCATATAACACTGATAGGTGGCTCAATTTTTTCAAAACATGTTAAATAAATATCAATTGGCACCTAACTTGTGCCTTTTCACTTAAAACATGAAAATAATAGCCAACCTATCCATAAATTGCTTGAATTAAAGCAATATCATCATGAAAACATTAAAATCATGGATTTCATAGCCTTACTACCCTTTTTGAAATTTTTTCAACTAGGGAAATTTAGTAATTTGTCACTATTTCCATATTTTTTTACAAAAATTATTATTCTATTTTCGGGTAGCCTAATGAATTTAATGTAATGTAAATCCCCTCGAAACTACGTACAGTTACCTCTAAGTGCTCATAAAATTCCCTTACCTGGAATCACGCACGAGCTTATCCCGACTCGGCCGTACCAGGTCTCTCAGTCCAATTCGCTCATCTACGGAGCTGCATACAACCACATATGGGTTTAATTCAAATTTATTGATCAGTATTTCACTCTTACTGATCGAATCTAAAGCTTTGGGCCCGTTTTACTCTATTAGGCCCGATTGCACTTTAATGGGCCTCGACCCCTTTTTCAGCCCGTTTCCACTTTTTAAATCCCTTCTTCGGGCTTACTGGACTCATTTGGCTTATCAATAATCATCGGGCTTCGTTCTAAACTCATTGGATAGCCCGGATACTGTTTACGATAATTACTTTGAAATTTCGAATAAAATTCCTTTTATGCAGAATTAATCCGTAAATCCATAAAATAATCTGAACTCTGCATTAAAGGACTCATATTATTGAAATTAAAATGTACTTACCTAATATGATGCGGGGTACAAAAATCGGAGCTAAATCAGCTCTCGTTCGGGCTCTGTAGTAACATTGCACAATTATATAAATCCGTGACATTTTCCATCAATAAAATATTAAACCGCAGGTCAATCCCGACCCTCGATCACTTACTCGAATTTCGAGTCGTCCCCGGGTACACTTTCTTCCCTTTTTCCCTTTTCTTCCCTTTCTCTCTCTTTTTTTTTTCTTTTTCTTTTTCTTCATTCTCGACTACGGTGCCGTTTTGGCCTATTTGTCATCGCCGGCAATCCCGATCGTCTCGTCGGCCGCCACTAGGCTCAAAACGACCGCCTCGGCCAGGGGAGTGCTCGGCGGGGTTGAATCGACGCTGCGACACCACCATTCGCTGGGACCGACGTGATTTCTCCTCGGATTTTCTATCCGTCGATTCACTGAAAATAAGGGTTGTCGGTGTGCGTTACTGGTACCAATGGAACCGTCGAATTTCGCTCTAACTTTTTCGACCGTCAGCTGGGCTCGTCGGTCGTTGGTGGCTCGTCGGGGGTTGGGTTTGGCTATCGGGTTTTGGCTGTCGGTTTTGGGTTATTTCTCTCTCCCCGATTTTTCTGATTTTTGATTTCTTTTTTTATTAATTTATTTATTATTATTATTTTAATCAATTAAATATATTAAAAATACCTAAATATCTCTAAAAATATCTTTAAAATTATTTTTTATCCATTTAATCAATAAATGGATTTCTCAGTCTATTTTCGTCTTTTTGGTATATTTTTCGATTATTTTCGGGATAATTTTTCGAATTAAAAATTTCGATTAATTCCCAGAAATTAATATCTAGATCAATCAGACTCGAATTTAAATATTTTCCTCGGTATTGATCCAGATTTCGTAAATTCCAAATTTTAATGAAAATTACTTATCGAATTTATATCGAATTTTGATCTTTTGACCATTTTACCCTTGCACTTGTTCGAGACTAAATTGAATCGATTTTCTTTCATAAATCCACAATCTTTTCCCTATTTTAAATTCCTTATTTTTATTCATCTCGATTAAATTCCTTATTCGATTTTACGTACTTTATTTCGTTTCATCTACATTTATCAAATCCGAATCAACCATCTTATGAATCCATTAACATATAATAATGTCATACACTATGGAAATCATAAGGAATATCATACAAAAATACGGATCTCACAAATTGTAATAAGAAAATATTGGATAGGGGGTATTATATTACTTTAATGCTGGACTGGATAATTTAAGTATATAGCCCAGTCCTATTGTAAAAATTTTCTTACCATTGTAAGTTATTAAATTACGGAAACAGGTCATACATTTTGCATGTTTTTCGACTGTTTATATGTTTTCCTAACCAAGCTTCTATACTGCATTTGCATCATTATGTATAACATGGTGTTCATGGGATTTAAAAGCTTGCATCGATTTTATATGCATAATGAAAGTCTTTAAGATCTCACTTCTGGCACTTTTTGAAATATTGTGAAACTTACGACTTATTTTGCCTATGTTTACTCTTTTTGAATTAAGCTTGTTTTACTTTATATCCACACTGATATTAGATTTCAAACTTATACCCAATTTGCTTTTATAGCCCTGATTTTATGCCCTGTTAACGGGTTACAATAGTTAGCCATAACCATACAGCCTTACTAATGGGCATATAATAGTTAGCAATATGATATAGCCCTGCTGAAGGCATTATAGTTAGCATTATATGGCCCTGCTGGTGGCATTATAATTAGCATGATACGGACTTGCTGACGACATCATAGTTAGCATGATACGACCCAGCTGACGGCATAATAGTTAGCATGATATAGCCTAGCTGATGGCATAATATTTAGCATGATATGGCCCTGTTGACGACATAATAGTTAGCATGGTACGACCCTACAACAACAATATGGTTAGCATGATACGACCCTGCTAACAAGCATATAATAGTTAGCAATGGTCATATAAATATTTCTATGAAAATATGATTTCCACATGAGTTATCGATTCATACGAGCAGAACTCACCGTCGAAATGAATATGTTTATTGAAATCAATATATTTATTGAAATGCATAAGTTTGTCGAAATGAATATGATTAAAATATGGTTTATTGAATATACAATGTGATTTGTAAACGCTGCATGTTTATCGAAAACACATTGATTTTATCAAACTATTACATTGTTCACTGCATCGAGCATTCTGACATGTCTTTAACAAGAAGGTATAATTGTGATGTCAGGTTAGAGGGTAAACTGAGGTACTTTAAAGTACTATTTCCTCTTGAAAGACCTTAACAGGGTTGAGTCATAGTGTTGAGAATTATACAAAAAGTTATCAATTATGGAAAGTGAAAAGATTATATAAAAAGTGTTATAAACAAGCATTATGATTCAGTATCCCATATGTTTTTATCTCTGTACTTATGCTGGTTAATTATTGAGCTCCCTAAAGCACACCTCTGATCTGTTTCCCACCATAGGTTAAGACGAGAGTAAAAGATATTATTGACTTTCAGTAATCTCTTCAAAGCTCAACTATGGAGATCTCACATGTATATTTGATATACCATTATACTGTGTTAATGCTTTCATTTTCAGATAGTTTCCTACCAGTACACGAGTCAGGATATGTATTGTATCAATATATCCTTATAAAAGTAAATTATCGTGTTTCAGGATGTAAATGAATTACTATTAGTAAAAAGGTCTAAATTGAGAAAATATTAGAATATTTCATAAGCATATATTTTGAAGGACCAAATAATCTCAGCAAAGTATGGAGTTTGAAGGTATGATAGACCTTAGAGTATATGAGAAAGATGGATATTGATATTGGAGTTTCGATTGTTAGTGAATAGTGAATTATGAACTATCTGATTTTGTGTTAATAGGAAAGTACGCACTTATGTGGAAACTCTACCGAATTGAATATTGAAATTTATATTGAATTTTAATTGAAATGGGACCTTAGGTTTGATATCTTTAACCAAGTTAGGCCAATAGCCACCTAACGATACTTGATAGGACTGCTCACATGATAAATAATCGTTAAAGGAAAAAGGGAAAAGTTAACCTAAATTTCCATACTTTCGCATTAGGTTACTGATTTGTCATGGCCATCGGGTCGTGACAATAATCCTTGGAGAGATGATTACTTGATCCTTGAGGGAATATCCAATTCTTAATAGCTTCTCTCAAGTTGGGAGGATTGTTAGTGTATACCCTATGAGCCAATTGGATTTAGATTAAGTAATTTTTAAAAGACCCAAAAAGGACCCAATCTAGTTGGACTAAGGCTAAGGTCTTTTTAAGGTTTTGTTAAAAAGCACTATAGAAGCAGTAATAAGTCAAAAAATTCTAATAGACGATACAACGTTGTCACGACCATTTTCATTCTTTTTAACCGAAAATCTTAATAAAATTTTCACATTTATTCCTTTCCCTACTCGATCGTGAACAAACTTACCACTACATTGTTTGGGCTATGAGTCAATAATAATCCACTCGTAATATCCATTCTCAGTTAATAAAAGTGATGTCATACGTTTGAACG
This sequence comes from Firmiana major, assembly GCA_033439115.1. Classification (NCBI taxonomy): domain Eukaryota; kingdom Viridiplantae; phylum Streptophyta; class Magnoliopsida; order Malvales; family Malvaceae; genus Firmiana; species Firmiana major. Next base: position 8,607,378 of record CM065913.1, on the reverse strand, counting down.
TCAATCATTCATTTATACAAAATATGATTACTGACATCTACATCCCCCATAATTACATTTCAAATGACTGCTGTGCTTTTACATTGTTTAGATACAAAAAGGAATCACTGTGTATATACCTCTGAGTGATGGAGATGTAGCGGATGTCCAAAATACCACGCCTCAGTCCTCATTGGGCTACTATGCATGCTCTGTAGGAGGGGGAAAATAGAGAGGGAGAGCAACCACACGCTCAGTAAGGCAATAATGCAAGCATGGTAGATAACTACTCTATCTACTTGCTGATAGTGTTATGCATAAATCATTTATAATAGGAGCATGAGGAATAAAACTATGCCATATGAGTATACATATATATCATGTATCCAAAATCATGTAAAATTGGCATATAAAACATGGAATATCAACATGTGAAAACATCTCATGGTCATTCTCTTTAAACTCATAAAAAGGGCAATTCATTTAAGAAACCTCCTTTTTAAATTACATCTCCTTCTCAAATACGTAAAATCCCATTGAAATCAATTCTCAATCACAACCTCATTTTAATTTCACAAATCAAGTTCACAAGGCTCGACCCTTCCTTCGGGTCTACCTTGAACAATCACAATCAACATATGTATAAAAAGACCAGGTCACTATATCCCAAGTGACTATGTGGACCAACTACATCATAATTCATCACAGACCACACGCATCTAGGTGTGCGGGGTATCGTGTTGTCACGAAGGTGGATTATCCCTCGCCAGTCTTTCTCATCACATAATCATCATGCGGTACATCGTACTCCATGTGATATACACGATACAGCATACCCTGCGGACCCATATCGTAGTTGGGGGTGCCATTCCTAGGTCTTATCTACGCCATACCAAGAACTTGCCGTACTCATGTAGGAGAGCATCCCTGCCGAGCAGAGCCTCCCCGCCCCTCCAGAGCTTAAGGATGTTGGCTTGAGGATCCTTCTGTACCCATGTAGGAGAGCCTTCCTGCCGAATAGAGCCTCCCTGCCTCCTCAGGCTTAAGGATATTAGCTTAAGGATCCTTCTATAAGAAAACCTCCCCACCGAATAGAGCCTCCCCGCCTCCTCGAGCTTAAGGATGCTGGCTTAAGGATGTAGGGCTTAAGGATCTGATCGTAGAGAGCCTCCCTACCGAACAGAGCCTCCCCGCCTTCCCGGACTTAAGGATGTTGGCTTAAGGATGTAGGGCTTAAGGATTTTACCAACTTCTACTGCCTTATACGTACCACAATGTGCAAACTTGTGTGACCAAAGCTCTAGCACAACTCATGCATCATATCTTAAAGAAACCATGTACGAGCATAGCTCCAATATGATTATACGCATAAGAAAAATCACTTGAAATCCATGTACGAGTAAAGGCTCCAGTACGGTTTATAAAACATCATCGTAGTTTTCGAATCAATGTGCGAGCTAAGCTTCAGCACGTTTCATACAAATGAAAACATCAAAATTTAGCGCGAGCGAGGCTCCAGTGCAGATTAAATCACATACACACGATAGGCAGCACACATACATTCAAAACATCTCAAAGCATGTTTAGCGCCTCACATGGGCTATTTCACAACATCATTCAAATACTAGCCAGCCTATTCATTAATTTGCTCAAAGCAAAGTATGGTGTTTTGTGAAAACATTCAAAACACGTGATTTATGCAATTATTAGCCTTACTATTCCCTTTTCCAAGAACCATTTCGAAAACCAAATCTCATACAATTTCTCGTAGCTAATCACGCATATCAACAACCATTTACTTAAACATTCATGATTTCATAAACGCCTTATATCCACCCACAAAATATGAGCAGCTATCTCATATACTTACAGAATTCCCTTACCTGGAATCGCGACGCGTGATTCCACTTTCTTTAAGTTGCTTACTCGTGCGGTTCGATTCGTCTCCTTCGAGCTCTCTGAAACTGCACAAAGCCAGATTTTGCATCATTATAGTCCATTATAATCCAACTCTTGCATTTACTATAGTTGATTCAACCTATAGTCCCCATTAGCTCTCATAAGGCCTAGATTCATTGTTCTATTTATATCTTGAACTCAACGATTCTTTTAGGCCTATTGATTCATACCAAATCGATATCGAATTGATATTAAGCTCATAGTGTTCCTATTTCATCCATTTTCCATGATTTCTTCACTATGGTATTTATCAAGCATTTTACATACTCATTTCCATAAATTCTCTAAACTCACAATGTGGCTTCATTTACCCATCTCAAATCATCCACATTACTCCAATAACAACTTATCAACATCCATAAACCACCAACTTACCTAATCTATACTTTCTCACTCTAGACTCATTCCATTTCTAGGTCACACACTAATTTCATCTCATCCTATGTGTTTTCTATCATCTATACACATGCAAATCAACTCCAAAATCACTTAAATAAATAATGTACTTAGATTGGAGTATTAGAAACTTACCAATCAAATTTCTCTTCATACTCCAAAGGGACATGTTCATTGCTCCTTCAATACCAACAATGGGGTTTTAGGTTTCAACTATGTTGTTCTTTTCCTCAAGATGAACAACTTTGTGTTTAATGGCATGCTTCAAATCTTGCTGGAAATAGACTGATTTTAGGGAGATAAACTTAGGTTTTGGGTGAAAAATGGAAGGGTGATGTTTCCCAAAAATTTTAGATTTTAGCGCTTCTTATTTAGAAATAGCTTGAGGTGATCGATCTGCACTAGGAGGAGATCGATCTAGTCCTCTTACTTCCCTCTTTTTCCACAATATTTTAAGCATGAGATCGATCTGTCGAAGCTTGAGATCGATTTGCTCTAAACAGAGAGATAAGGAGATCGATATGTATGCTTGAGGGTTGATCTTTTCATTGTAGAATGTTTAGGAGATCGATCTTTCAATTCCATTGCTCAAATAAGAGCATTCTGGCTCTTCCAGATCGATCTCTCATCCTATGAGATTGATCTGACCTTCATATTTTCTAAATTTTCTATAGTTTTTCTGCAATAACTCACACCCAAACATTCTTAATTTACTACCATGGTCATTTTCTCATCCAACCACCTTTAAGACTTGAAAATGGTATCTATTCATACCTTATATGCATTAGAACTTGTGTGTATCCATTTTATAGCCAAAGGTATACCATACCAAGCTAAATGGAATTTCAACTTCATTCCCTTTTAACACACTACCCATTTTGAGTTCCAATCACATTCATCACTTATAAAAGCTCATTTCTTCATATTCATACCCAATAAAACTTGTATGTACATTACAAACTCATATTACACGTATGTACATTACATTTATAAACTTTACATCAATTGTACTTCACATTACAAGTACATTACCACACTTATGAATGCATAAAGTTACACATGAAATACGGGTCTTATAAACGTAGCCACTCTACCTTTTGAGTTAGAGACATAAAATAATCCTTTTGCTCCTCCATTTGTCATTGGCCATACCCTATCCCAAGTAAAGGTCTTGTTTTGTATCCTATTCGTGTGGACACCATTAAAGGGATTTTCTCAGTTAAGAGTCTCAAGTTAACAATAAACCAAGTGTAAACCTCGTAAATTTCTTGTTATCCAATTTTAACTGTGAATAGTAAGATTAGTTGATTTGAAAATTTACCAAGTACAAGGATACACAGCTATTTATATGTATGAGTTTGCATGTGTGTAATAATTCCTACAATTTTTGCATAAAGGTATGCACATATATACATGTAGGTATATATATATATATTTGTACATATGTAAATATACATATGTATATAAGTACAAGTATGTACAATATATATACATATATATACATACCTATGTATATATATATATACATAGACCGAGGGTTGTAATGGTAGGACACACTTACAAATATATATATATACACAACGATGAAAAGGCTGGTAGTGGGAAATGAAGCAGGAAACGTGGAAAGAGTAGAACATAATGAGGCCACTGAGACATGACAGTAGAAATCGAGGTAAAAGAAGCAGTAGAGAATAAAGGAAGCAAGAAATAGGTAAGGATGGCAGTGATTCGGTAGCCGTCTGGTAACAAATCCTAAGGCTCCCACTACCTGCTGCCATTGACAGGAACCTAGGGAAGGGAAGAGCAGTGGCGTGATGTCCTAGTCCTTTATTTACAACATATATATATACATGCTCATGCCAGAGGTAAGGCATGAGTAATTAATTGGAATGAAATGTGCAGTAGAAGCAGTAGGCAGCGATGAGACTGGGATAGTAGAATGTATGGGATGTGAGGCAGGAAATGTTAATTATATAAATGCGACAGAAGAGAGGTGAAGAAAACAAACCAAAGAAAATAAAAGAAAAGTTGAAAGCTGGCTGGAAATGGTGAGGCAGTGAGGAGAGAAATGATAAAGAGTGGTGAAGATAGTAACTGAAGCTGAAGGAAACAACAAGGAGCTGGAAAATAGAGAGTTGAGCCCTTGGATCGTTTGAACCTAAGAGGGAGGGAGAGAAGAGAGAGGCGGTGTAAGGGGAAGGGCTTGACCCCTGGAAGGGACGCTGTAGTTGATGACGCGTAAAGGGAAGGGAATGAAGGCTACCTAAGGAGGTTGGAGAACCAGGAGCTGTCGGAATAGAGGAAGCTCCTTCTCTAAAATAGTTGTCATGGTAGAAGGCTGGTACAGAGCTGACAATGCTGAAGGAGGTGGCCGAGACATAAAGCTGATGATGGTGGTGTCAAAAAACTAAGAAAAAGTGGTGGAGAGGATGGTGATGCCGAGGAGGTGAGGAAACAGAGAGTGGAGCAATGAAGGAACAATAAAGAAAACGAAGAAGAAAAGAAGAAGAAGGAAAAAGCACGGAAAGGAAGGAAAATTAAAAAAAAAGTAAAAAGTATATTTGTGTATAGGATTACACACACACACACACACACACACACATATATATAAGTATTTGGAGATAGGAATTTAGGCACAGAGAACGTTGGGAAACTCATGGAAAAGGGGCCCGAAGAAATAAACCGAGTAGACCAGACACACTGACTCCAGCCACTGAGGCATTGAGGACTATTGACAGAAACTAAGGTAAGGAAAATTTTGTGTGCTGCTAGAGATAAATTCACGTACTTTTCTGTGGATTTATAGATATTGCATCCTAGGCCGAATATACCGATATCAAAATTGCAGAAGGCATTAGATCGATTTTATAGTATCAAAAAAATTATAGAAAAATTTAGTCTCGATTTAATTAGCCTTCCATTACCGATATAAACTTAATTTAATAAATTCTGATATAGTTTAAGTATTGGTTTTAGATCGAAAACCTCTAGATTTAATTGCTCTGTACCATGCACTGGATTTTGAATCAAAAAGGGCTAGTCGCCTCTTTTGAAATTGATTTACCTACCGAAGTGGATTTATAATTATTCAAATGGAAATGATTTATTTTATAAAATTGATACTGATGATATGTGCTTGAGCGCATGCTGGCAGTATGTCACACTGTCTAACTTGCACTGCTTTTGAGACAAAGGCGATAATTGAATCTTGCTGCACTACTGTCTGTATTGATTCTGTTTCTGTGGTCCACGGAGTACGATGTACCATGCAATACGCATCTGAGTACGCTGTACTATGTTATTGGTCTTCGAACATACTGTATTACTGGTCTTCGAACATACTGTACTGTGAGCTATATGGGTAGCTGACCACTCCCACAGCTATTGACATCCTGCCACACTTGATCAATGATTGCCTGGAGTCACCGACATTAGCCAATTGTCCTACTAATTACTGTTATAACATGTTCCCGCCTTATCTCATCCATTTAAATTACTGAACTAACTGTATGAAACAAAATACTGTATGAAATTGATTTGTTTTACTGTACACAATTTAAATGCTATATCATAGTACAATGTTTGTGATACTGCTATTATTATCATTAATGATTTCATTAAACTGTTAATGATTTTTGTAAGACCTCTAACTCATGTACCATGACACTTAATAAGTATAATGCCATATTTATGTTAATGCATGAATTAACTTATATAGTTGAGTCGGGTATAGGAGCTTAATTTAATAAGGTAAAGTCTTAAAATCCAAAACTATTTAAATCTTGGTGTAGCTATATTACTAAGTTCCAATTAGTATAATTTGAACAAAATTAATATATTAATAAGAATATTTATAGAAAATAAATTAGATTTATGTAGTAATTAAGACTAATGTACCCAAAATTTAATATATATATATATAATGTAAATGTAAACAAAATATAATTAAAAGAAGAAATATAATTAAATAGAAAAAAAATTATAATTTAGTAATAAAATTTGGAAACCCTCATATAAATACACACACACACACATATATTATACATATAATGTACGACCCTTAAATTCATATGTAATACCCTTAATTTTTGTAAACTCCCATTTAATTATGTAAGGTGTATATTGGATTGTGAAATGAATACACGTAATTTTTTAAGTGTATAGCAAGTGTAAGAAGGATATTTCCATGAGTGGAATGCGAATGTATTGAGTTTTGAGTGGTGTGGTAAAATGGAATGAAGTTACATGAGTTGCGTAAATCTTTGTACTTTCATTTGGTTTTGTATTGTATACCTTTGGTTAAACAATGAATGCATACAAGTTTTAATGTATATAAAGTATGAATAGATGTCATTTTTAATCCTTAAAGGTGGTTGGATGAGAAAATGACTATGGCAGTAAAATTAAGGATGTTTTGTGTGAGTTACTGCAGAAAATTGGAGCAAAATCTAAAAAATATAAATGCCAGATCGATCTCATTGAAGGAAAGATCGATCTAGAAGAGCAAAAAATGCTCTTATTTGAGTAATGGAACAAGGCAGATCGATCTCCAATGGGGCTAGACCGATCTACTAAGCATTCTGTGTAGAAGGAATCGATCCCCTGAAGGGCCAGATCGATCTCCAAATGCTATTGACTTGGAGAGATCGATCTCACCTTTGGAGCAGATCAATCTCACCCTTGGAGCAGATCGATCTCCTTAAGGTTCTGAGTTGTTCATATTGATCTCATGCTTAGGGGAAGATCGATCTCATTAAGCCTGAAAAGTCAGTTTCGAGAGGAAAAATGCAGGGCAGATCGATCACATTTGGAGAGCAGATCGATCTCATAGAGAGAATTCTATAAATACTGGGTTCTGCACTTCATTTTTTCACGAGATTTACTATTCCATTCAAGAACAAAAGCAAAACCTAATATTTCTACACTAGGAAACTTCATTTTGTAACCAGTTTTGAGTGAGATATAGTTGAGCAAAGTTGTTCTTGGTAAAGAGGAGAAAAACATACTTGGAAACAAGATATTGAAATCAAGGATTTCAAGAGCAAGGAGGATTTGTAGCAATTTGGTGAAAAATGAAGGAAATCTCAGCTAGGTAAGATTTAATGTACCAAGTTGATATATGTTAAACTAGGTGTATTGATGAGTTTATTGGTATATGTATGAATTGTTGGAAATGAAAGAATTATGAAAAATAAGCATGACCTAGCTATTGGTGTGAAAATGGAAAAATGATGAGGAAATGGTGTTAACATGAATTTGATGATGGAATATGCATGTAGGAAAGATTATAAATTAATCTTATGAAATGCATATATTGGAAATATGGAGAAATAAATATAGCTATATGGAAAAATATGGTATAATACCATAATGGGAGAAAATCATGAAATTGATGTATCAATTTGAGATTTGGGAAATGAAATGAGGATATTATGATATACTAACGCAAATAACTATAACAGCTTCAGAAAGCACAGTGGAAGCTAATCGGACTGTGAGAGTGAGTAGCACCGAGGAAGAGAGGTCACTTGACGTGATCCGAGGTAAGGGAATGTCGTAAGTAGCTAGAGGTAGCTATACGTATTTTGAATAGCATTTTGATATTATATGCTATTTGAATTCCCATGAATAGGCATGATATTGTTATAGAAATAATGAGGATAAGTGTGTTTTATCCAAAAATAGGGTGAAAATACCTTAGAAGCATGTTGTAACCAAAATTCATGAGTTGCATGATAGAATGGCTAATGTTTTCATGTATATACGAAAACATGCACATTTGAGTGCTTATTTGATTTGAATTGGGTGAATTATGATTTGAATAGCCAACTATCGAGTTTTGTGTGAAAACCATAAGTGCTGGAGAATACTCGCACTATATTTTGAGATATGCATCACATAGTACTTGAGAGTATTCTCATACTACATTTTAATACGATTTATACATGTTAGAGTACTGGGAGCATTGCTCGTACTCAAAATTGTGATTAATGCATTATAGAATATTGGGAGCTATGCTTATACTTAGTTTTACATGATAGAGCACTGGGAGCTTAGCTTGTACTTAGTTTTCATATAACACACATTATAGAGTATTGGAGCTTTGCTCATACTCATGTTTTTATATGACCTAGTGTTGAGAGCATTGCTCGCACTAGAGATTGTGATATTGTGATATGGTCGTGTTAGGAGTTTTACTCGCATGTACTAGTTTTGAAAAGAGCATGAAACAGCTGTGTTGGGAACATGTGTTGACTGCGTGTCGCACCACTATATATATATATATGCTCACACGTGGAATATTTTTAGATAAGGCCGAGGGCTATCGAAATAACCCATGGTATGAGGACTAAGACTCATGGCGAACATCCTGACAATGAGGTATATCTAAGGTTTGAGGACTAAGACTCATGGCGAGCATCCCACCTTGAGATAGGGTCCATGGAGTACTGTATACCATGTATGTCACATGAAGTACATTGTACCATGAGTACTTGATGTACTATGATAGGACTGGTTAGCTGTGGGAGCAGGATCTAGTGGGATCTTGTGTGCTCCGGGATCAGGTCCTCAGATTGAGAGCTGACAGTAGAGATTTGACCCACATCCCTTATAGTAATTGTGAGTCCCTGCACACCGAGTACTGTGTAGCCTGGGATCACGAAAAATGAGTTATGATCATACACTCGAAACATGTAGTCGCCTATCTCGATTTTCTTTTCATGCTATGTACATTAGGATTTCTTGAATGAATTATCACATGGTTTTATGATATGAACATGTGAATTTTTGAGTTGTGAAAAGGGTAACCCGAGGGATGGGTGAGGCCCAGATTTCATGTTTTTAAACATGATGAATGCCATATTGATTTGATTTAACTAAATGGCATGATAAATGTGATTTGTGTGAAATTACATGAGAAATGCAGTGTTTTACATAAAATGATGAGGTTGTTAAACCAACATATTTTCAGTTTTATAACTGATGCTTTGTATCTATATATATATTGCATAAAGCTTTGAGAGAGATGCATGTTATAGATACAGAAAGGTTAAGGAAATGATTTCAAGGCATAAACATTGTATTTTGTAGATAGTACAGTTATCTACTTGCTTACCTGATTTTCTTATTGAGTTGCGAGCTCACCCCCTTATTATTTCCCTCTTTTCAGAGCATCTATAGTAGGTGGACACGGCTGAGGACTGATATTTCCTGATCCGCTGCATATCCATCTTACGAGAGGTATACACACTTGACATTTTGTACTGAACATTGTAAAAGCACAATTATGTAACGATTATACGGTCGGGATGTATATGTACAAATAATTGTATTCATGTATAAAAGTTATATTATAGCAAAGAATATTAAATTCTATGTATGTTGTGAATGAGTGTGAATGGGTGACTAATATCGAATCATAGCCCAACTAAATGGTGTAGAGAGATGAATGAAGGAAAGGTAAGTGAATTGTGAAAAACATTTGTGGTGATTTTAGTAGGTCGCGTGTGAGAGAAAGGCGTGACAGAATGGTATCAGAGCAGTGTTGGTTTATGTGAATCGATATTAGTAATTAGGAAAATATACATCCCCATAGTACTGTGCTTTGTTCAGTTACAATTGTGTATACGAGATGGAAATCAGACTAATTAATGATTATAAATGTAGGGATTTAGCCATCATGGTTAATACTCGCCATGGTAGAGGGGCTAGAGATATGGCTCGAGGCTGTAGAGGTAGGCCTGAGACTCAGATGAGACTATTGATCCTACTGAGGTACCAGAAAGTACTGAGGCCTGTTTTGAGAGACTAGAATGTCGCCTAGAGATCATAGTGGAGATACTAGCACAAACGATGCCAGGAGGATAGGGACAGGATGTAGAGACTGCGCTTGGAGAGGCAGCTGCACTTGATACACCTACACCTCCGCCAATTCAAGATACACATCATAGGTCACTGCACGACAAGGTGGTAATGTTTTGGGGTATGGTTGTGATTTGGATAGACTCCGACAACTCTAAAAACTTGGACCTACAACTTTTCATGGGATTAAGGACCCAGTTTTAGCGGAGGAGTGGATAGGAGAAATGGAGAAGTTGTACGAATTTTTTGAGTGTACAACTTCAGAGATGGTCGTAATTGCTGCGTTCCTACTAAAGGGGACTGCAGAGCATTGATGAAAGTCCACCCGACCTATTTTGAGAGCCCGACATATAGAGATCAGTTGGGAGATATTTCAGGATGCCTTCAGGAGGTAGTTTGTTCAAGATACGGCTTAGCAGAGGCTACAGGTCGAGTTTTTAGGGTTAAACCAGGGGAGTCATTCAATGGACGAGTTTGAGACTAGATTTTTATCCTTGGGAAGGTATGACCTTGACACCATGATTAGTGAGACAAGAAAGGTCTACAGGTTTATCGATGGACTGAGACCAGTATTACGGTATAAACTGGTTCCATTTGATATTATTACTTACGATGAGGCAGTGCGCAGGGCATAACTCTGTGAACAAGATTATGAGAGGAATGTCTCAAAGTTCAGAACAGTTGGAAAGGGTAGAGACAGAGATAGAAAGAGGTCGATGAGTGACAATGCTTGAGGTTTCGAATATCGAGGAGGGAAGAAACTCTTCGGTAAGAGACCAAGGATCTAGGAAGTACAGGAGAGGACTATTAGATCTCCTGCATACCCAGCTATAGCTCCAGCTAAAGGAGTAGTGATTGAAGGACAAAGGCCTACCACTGAGCAGTGGAGTCAATATGGTAGATTCCATGGAGGTAGACCTTATCCTGTTTCTAGTGGATTGTGCTACAGATGTGGGAAGCCAGGACATATGGCCAGAGTTTTCCAAAAGGTTATAGAGATGGCCCCATAGAAGGATAAGGAGCTTGAGAGAGCTTCAGCTGATACGTCTGCTCGGAGGGGGAGAGTGACAATAGAGGAGAAAGGGAAGCAAGTCATTGGACGAGGGCGAGTGCATGCCTTGGACCAGGGGATAGCTGATGCTTCATCGGATGTGATTAGAGGTAACATCCTGATATATGATTTAGAAGCACATGTTTTAATTGATCCTAGTGCCACACATTCATTTGTATCGCCTTCATTTGCATGTAAGATAGAAAAGCATGTAAAGCGTACACCTCTGAGTAGGATGATGCTGATTAGTATGCCTATGGATAATAGTCACCTAGTGGAGTATATGTTAAATGATTGTAAGCTAAGAGTAGGGGAAAAGGATATGACAGCCAATCTAATACTGTTAAGTACGAGTGATTTTGATGTAATCCCAGGAATGGATTGGTTATCGTCAAACCATGCTATTTTAGATTGTTATGTTAAGACAGTTATGTTTCCTAACCCAGAAAAATATGTTGTAAAGTTTGATGAAAAGAAATAAAAGTAGTAGTTATGATTGTGATTGATAATGTATTATGCTAACTGGGAAATGAATATATTAAAGATTTTATTGCATATCTGGTTGATACGGATAAGGTACATCTGGAGTTGGTAGATATTCTTGTGGTTAAGGAATTCCCAGATGTCTTTTCGGATGAATTTCCAGGACCACCGTATCGCATGGCCTTAGTTGAGCTAGAGGAGCTCAAGAAATAGTTACAGGAGCTGTTGGACAGGGGTTTTATCAGACCGAGTGTTTCACCATGGGGAGCGCCGATTTTGTTTGTAAGGAAGAAGGATAGAAGCTTTCAATTATGTATAGATTGCAGATTGTTGAATAAGGCAACCATCAAGAATAGATATCCCCTTCCACGCATAGATGATTTATTAGATTAGCTCCATGGAGCACAAGTCTTTTCTAAGATTGATCTGAGGTATGGGTATCATCGGTTGAGAGTAAGGAGTGGAGATGTGCCCAAGATAGCATTTAGGACCCGATATGGCCATTATGTGTTTTTGGTTATGCCATTCAGAATAGCGAATGCTCCTGCAGCTTTCATGGCTTTGATGAACGATGTGTTCAAGCCATATTTGGATCAATTTGTTATCGTCTTCATAGATGATATCTTAGTATATTCTAAATCCGAGGAAGAGCATGAGAAGCACCTCAGGATTGTATTGCATACCCTACGAGAGCAGAAGCTATATGCTAAACTCAATAAATGTGATTTTTGGTTGTCATATATCTCATTTTTGAGACACGTTGTGTCAAAGGATGGTGTATCAGTAGATCCATCCAAGATTGATGCTGTAGTTCAATAGGAACAATCGAGGACTGTCACCGAGATCAGGAGTTTCTTGGGTTTAGTAGGGTACTACCAGAGATTTGTCGAAGGATTTTTAAAGTTAGCTGCTCCGTTGACATGTCTCACTTAGATGAGCGTAGATTTTGTATGGGATGAAGATTGTGAGAAGAGTTTTCAAGAGTTGAAGAGTCGATTAACTACTGCTTCGATTCTCATTATCCCTACCAGCACAGGAGAATCTCAAGCCATGGGATCGATCTTCCTTGCTAATGAGATCGACCTGCTCCTCATTTGCACCATTCTTGATTCAAATTTTCCCAGAAAATCATTGTTATATTCATATATGGTTTGCTTAACTACTTGTTTTGCATTTCATACACATTTGTAACATAAAAACATTCATTCCTTATGATTATATCAAATGTGACTTATCCGTACATCACAAAATCATAAAGAGTACATATTATTTTACGGGCCTTACAATCCTCCCCTCCTTAAAGAAATTTGGTCCTCTAAATTAGAACCAAGTTAATCATCGAACAACTGGGGGTTTTTCTCTCTCACCAGACTCTTTAGCTCCCAAGTAGCCTCCTCTGAAGTGTGATACTGCTAGAGAATCTTAACTAACCTGATGGTTTTCGATCTCAAGAGTTTCTCCTTCCTATCCAATATCCAGATCGGTTTCTCTACATATGTGAAATCATCCTTGAGCTCCAATGGCTCATACAAAATCACATGGGTTGGATCTGGATGATACTTCTGAAGCATCAAAATGTGGAAAACATTATGCACTCTTGATAAGTTTAGTGGCAAAGCCAATCTATATGCCTTATCTCCCACTCGATCGAGTATCTCAAAGGGTCTAATGTATCGAGGACTCAACTTACCTCTCTTCCTGAATCTCGTTATACCCTTGGAAGGAGAAACTTTCAGGAACACTGAATCACCAACTACGAACTCAAGCGGTCTACGTCTTCTGTCAGCATTACTCTTCTGTCTACTCTGAGCTTTCCTCAATCTTTCTACAATCAACTAGACATCCTCCGAGGCTTGTGTAACTAAATCAAGAGCAAATTTTTTTTTTCACCCACTTCTTCCCAACCGATTAGGGAATGACATCGACGGCCATATAAAGCCTCATACGGTGCCATCCCGATACTCGCGTGATAACTGTTGTTGTAGAAAAATTCGGCTAGTGGTAAATGAACATCCCAGGAGCCTCTAAAATCTAGCACACATGCTCTCAACATATTCTCCAAAGTCTGTATAGTCCTCTCTGACGACCATCTGTCTGAGGATAGAAACCGGTGCTCAAACTCAACTGGGTTCCCATGGCTTTCTAAAAATGTTTCAAAAAGTGGGAAGTGAAGTGGGAATCCCTATCTGACTTAATGCTCACTAGAACACCATGCAACCTCACTACCTCACGTACAAACAGTTCTACCAATGAACTCAAAGTATCGGCAGCTCTCATAGCTAAGAAGTGGGCTGACTTCGTTAGTCTGTCAATAATCACCCATATCGGATCGTGATTCTTACGAGTCCTCGATAAACCCATCATGAAATCCATAGTGATATGCTCTCATTTCCATGTCGGTATAGGTAGAGGCTCCAATAAACTTGCAAGCTTCAGATGCTCTACCTTCACCTGCTAACATATGAGACATCTTGCAATGAAATCTGCCACATCTCTCTTCATACCCGACCATCAGTTACCTTCCAGAGGTTCTGATACAACTTGTTACTCCCCGGATGCAACGTGTACTTTGAAGAATGAGCTTCCGTCCAAATCAATTTCCTGAGCTCTAGATCCTTGGGAACACATAACCTGCCTCTGAACTTCAGTAGTCCATCAAAACTTATCTCAAAATCAGTTACTGTGCCATTCCCTATCTTACTAGTCATATCAATGCAATACAGATCAGTCTGTTGAGCCTGTCTGATCCTGTCCAATAGATCCAGCTCCAAGCGTAGACTAGCAATCATACAGTCTGTATCCATGTCATACTGCACAACTCTCAAACTGGGGCTAGTAAACTGCTCTAGCAACTCATGTTCCCTGACCATCATATATGACCATCATAAGGCTCTTCCTGCTCAATGCATCAGCTACAACATTAGCCTTACCCGGATGATAAAGTATCTCACAATCATAGTCCTTCAGAAGCTCTAGCTAGCTTCTCTGTCTCATGTTTAGTTTCTTCTGTGAGAATAGATACTTGAGGCTTTTGTGATCGGTAAAAATCAGGAACTTTTTACCATACAAGTAGTGGCGCCATACCTTCAACGCAAACACTATTGCTGCTAACTCTAAATCATGGGTCAGATAGTTCTTCTTATGGTCCTTCAGCTGTTTGGATCCATAAGGAATTACCTTCCCATCCTGCATCAATATACAACCCAATCCCTGATGCGAAGCATTGATATACATTAAAAATCCTCTTGAGCTTGTAGGGATAATGAGAATCGGAGTGGTGGTCAATTGAAGCTTTAGCTCTTGAAAAATCCTCTCACAATCATCGTCCCACGTAAATGCTACACCCTTTCGAGTGTGACATGTCAACGGAGCAACCAATTTCAAAAATCCCTTAACGAATCTTCGATAATATCCTGCTAAACCCAGGAAACTCCTAATCTTGGTAATTGTCTTTGGCTGTTCCCACTGAACTACAGCTTCAATCTTGGATAGATCTACTGATACTCCATCCCTCGACATAACGTGTCCCAAAAATGAGATCTATGCCAACCAAAAATCACACTTACTGAGTTTAGCATACAACTTCTGCTCTCGTAGGTTCTGCAATACAATCTTGAGGTGTTCCTCATGCTCCTTCTTGGATCTCGAGTATACCAATATGTCATCGATGAAAACAATAACAAACTGATCTAAATATTGCTTGAACACATCGTTCATTAAAGCCATGAAAGCTGCGGGAGCATTCGTCAATCCGAATGGCATAACTAAGAACTCATATTGGCTATATCGGGTCCTAAAGCTGTTTTGGGTACATCTCCACTCCGAACTCTCAACTGATGATACCCAGACCTTAGATCAATCTTGGAAAAGACCTGTGCTCCCCAGAGTTGATCCAATAAATCATCAATTCATGGAAGGGGATACCTATTCTTAATGGTAGCCTTATTCAACAATCTGTAATCTATACACAATCAGAGGCTTCCATGCTTCTCCTTCATAAACAAAATCGGTGCTTCCCAAGGCGAAACACTCGGTCTGATGAACCCCTATCCAACAGCTCCTGTAACTTTCTCTTGAGCTCCTCCAGGTCAACTAAGGTCATGCTATACGGTGGTTTCGATATAGGTTCAGTACCAAGCACCAAGTCTATACAGAACTTCATCTCTCTGTCTAGTGGTAATCATGGTAATTCATCCGAAAAGACATCTAGGAACTCACTAACCACAGGAATATTTGCTAACTCTAGATGTGCCTTATCCGTATCAACCATGTACATAATGAAACCTTCAATATTTTCATTTCGCAGTTAGCATAGTACATTATTTATTGTAACCATAACTACTACTTTCATTTCTTTTCATCAAACTTTATAATGTAATTCATAAGGGTAGGAAACATAACTGTCTTAGCATAACAATCTAACGCAGCATGGTTTGCAAATAACTAATCCATTCCTAAGATTACATCAAAATCACTCATACTTAACAATAGTAGATTAGTTATCATATCCTTTTCCCCTACTCTTAACTTGCAATCATTTAACACATACTCAACTAGCTGACTGTTATCCATATGTGTACTAATCAACATCATCCTACTTAAAGGTGTACGCTTTACATGTTTTACTAACTTACATGCAAATGAAGGCGATACAAATGAATGCGTGGCACTAAGATCAATTAAAACATATGCTTCTAAATCATACATCAGGATGTTACCTTTAATCACATCTGACGAAGCATCAATTGTGACCTGGTCCAAGGCATGTACTCGCCTCATCCAAGACTTGCTTCCCCTTCTTCTTTGTCATCGCTTTCCTCTTCGAGCAGATGTATCAGCTGTAGCTCTCTCTGGCTCCTTGCTCTTATGTGGGGTAATATCGATAATCTCTAGGCAAACTCTCTCCATATTCCCTGACTTCCCACATTTGAAGCACAATCCACTAGAAATAGTACAAGGTCTACCTCCATGGAATCTACCACATCTACTACACTACTCAGTGGTAGGCCTCAATCCTCTAAATAACAACACCGCTAGCTGGAGCTATAGCCGGGTATGCAGGAGATCTAACAATCTTCTCCTGTACTTTCTTGATCCATGGTCTCTTACCGAAGAGTCTTCTCCCTCCTCGATAACCGAAACCTCTAGTACTGTCACTCATTGGCCTCTTCCTATCTCGGTCTCTACCCTTGCCAAATGTCTTGCACTCAGAGACATTCCTCTCATAGTCCTATTCATAGAGTTGCGCCCTACGCACTACCTTTTCATAGGTAAAGATGTCAAATGGAAATAGTCTAGACCATAATACTGGTCTCAGTCCATCAATGAATCTGCGGACCTTCCTGGTCTCACTACTCATAGTATCGGGGTCATACCTACCCATGGATATAAATCGTGTCTCGTACTCATCCACAGACTGAGTCCCCTGGCTCAACCCCAAGAATTCCATCTGCAGCTTCTGTTCTATGTTCGGGATTTACTACCTCCGAAGGCATCTAAAAAGATATCCCAAGTGATCTCTGAGTGTCTTGCTCTCAATAGTAGACTTTCACCAATGTTCTGTCGATCCCTTCAGTAGGAACGCAGCAAACACGACCATCTTGATCGTCATACACTCAAAGAATCCATATAACTTCTCCATCTCTCTCAGCCAATCCTCTATAATAACGGGGTCCTTCACCCCACTAAACGATGGAGGTCCAAGCTTTTGGAATTATCGCAATCTATCATGCTCACAACCATACCCTAAAGTACTACCGCCCTGTCGTGGTGCAATATGAGAAGGTGTATCCTGAGCTGGTGGGGGTGTAGGAGTATCTGTAGGCTGTGGCGTCTGAGTTAGTGTGCAGGCGTACTAGGTGCTGCTGCCTCTCCAGGCGTAGTCCTTACTCCTACCCCTGTCCTCTTGGCAAAGTCTGTGCCAGTAACTCCACTATAGTCTCTAGGCGACATTCTAATCTCGTGAAGCGTGCCTCAATACTCTTTGGTACCTGAGTGAGACCTATCGTCTCATCTCGAGTCTCAAGCCTACCTCTACGACCTTAAGCCCTAGCTCTAGCCCCTATACCACGACTGGTATTAGCCATAATGGCTCAATTCCTGCATTCATAACCATTAATTAGTCTGAATCCCATCTTGTATACACAATTGTAATTGAACAAAACACAGTAATATGAAGATGTACACTTTCCTAATTACTAATACCGACTAACATCAGACCAACTTTGCTCTGATACCATTCTGTCACGACCTCCCGTGACTTACTGAAATCCACTATAAATTTTTCATATTTTACTTACATTTCCTTCTGTCACAATTCAATCACCAAACCGTTGGGCTGTGATTCGATATGAGTCACCTCAACCACTTTCATTTCATAACTTGCATACATGTTTATACAATTATCTATTGACTGTAAGTACTCTTTTCTTAAAAGTAAATTACATATATTAAATACAATACATGTACATATACTCCCCCGACCATACATTCGTTTATATAATTGTGCTTTTAATTGTTCAGTACAAAACGTTCAAATGTGTATACCTTTTGTATGATGGGTACGTAGCGGATAAAGGAATACCAGTCCTTAGCTGTGCTCAACTACTGTGAACACTCTGTAAAGAGGAGGAAATAAAAAGGGGGTGAGCTCACAGCTCAGTAAGGAAATAAGACAAGCAAGTAGATAACTACACTTTCTACAAAATACAATGCTCATGCCATTAAATCATTTCCTTTTCGATTCGCATATAAAACATGTGTCTTTCTTGAAACGTTTATGCAATATATATATATAGATACAAATCATCAGTATGAACTAAAATCGTGCTGGTTTAATAATCTCAGTAATTTATGCAAAACATTGCATTTCTCATGTAATTAATATAAATCGCATTTTGTTATGCCATATCAATTAAATCAAAACAAAGATGGCATATCATCATGTTAAAAACATGAAAAATCTGGGCCTCACCCATCCCTCAGGTTACCCATATCACACACAAGGTCACATGTCGAGGCTCAACCTATCCCTTGAGTTTACCCAATTTATAAAAACTCATGTGACAATTCAAACAAGAAATATCAGTAAGGTGAAGTGAGATAGGCGACTACTTGTTTCGAGATTATGATCATAACTCATTTTTCATGATCCTAGGCTATACGATACTAGGTGTACGAGGCCTCACATTTGCTTTAACGAGAGGTGGGTCAAATCCTCACCCGCCAGCTCACAACTCTATATCATCGTGTACTCATGGTACATTGTACTCCATGTGACATACATGGTACAAAGTACTCCATGGACCCGTTCCTCATAGTCGGGGTGCCTGCCATATATCTTAGCCCTCATACCATGGATAATAGTTTCGATAGCCTTCGACCATATCTCAAAATTTGCACGTTCGAGCATATAATCGGTGTTACACATAGTCTACACGAGCTCCCAAACCGACTGTTTCATGTTATCTCTTTCAAAATCAGTATGTGCGAGTAAACTCCCAACACGAACTCATGCACAGGTCATATAAATCTAGTGCGAGCAATGCTCCCAGTACTATGTCATGTAAAACTGAGTATGAGCAATGCTCCAATACTCTATCATGCATCAATCAATAAAGTTGAGTATGAGCAACGCTCTAGTACTCTATCATGCACAAATCGCATTAAAATCAAGTACGAGAAATACTCAAGTACTATGTGATGCATATCCTATAAAATCTAGCCCGAGAATCACTCTAGCACCAATGGTTTTCACACAAACCGATAGATATCCTATTTCAATTGAAACTTCACTCAATCAAATTAAATCAGCACTATAATGTGCTATTTTTGAATATACATGAAAACATTAGCCATTTTATCAATGCAACTGTCAAAACTAGTCACAAACATGCTTCCTAAGCTTTTCACCCTTAATTTTGATAAAACCACAATTTTACCTTATTGGTTCCTACTAAACTTTTCTATACACGGAAGCCCATATACAATATAATTACTTGAAATTCTATTTGAAATACGTGTAGCTACCTCTAGCTACTCACGAAATTCCCTTACCTCGGATCACGTTGTGTGACCTCATTTCCTCGGTGCTGCTCACTCTCGCAGTCCGATCAGCTTTCGATATGATTTTCGAAGCTGTAGATAACCATTCGCATCAGTGTACCTTTATATACTAAATTTTCACTTGCATGAACCTCAAATCAATGCATTAGCCCTTTTTACACTCATTTGGCCTTATTACATCTCATTGGACCTTACTCTTTCTTAAGTCCATTCCAACACATGCATTTCAAAAGACTATTTTACAATCATATATACATGCTTAATAACCTCACTACATGCTTCAATCATCTTTGAATCCATGCCTACTTAACTTTCTCATCATTTTCTTAATTCCAAGCCAAAATCTAGGTCATGGAGATTTTACATATTCAAGGTGTTTTCAATAACTCAAACATACACTAATCAACTCACCAATACATCTATATTAACATATTTGAAATTTGTGTATTGAATCTTACCTAGCTTGATTTTTCTTCTTTTTTTTTCTAATTTGGGGAAAATCCACTTTGCTCATTCAATCCTTGATTCCCACTTCTAGTTTCCACTATGTTGTTCTTCTCTTCACTAAGAACAACTTTGCTGAACAAAACTCTCTTAAAACTGATTGAAAGGTGATGATTTTTGTAGTAGGAAAGGTTAGGTTTTACTATGGTTCAATGAAGGTTTGGTTGTTTCTCGAGGAAATGAAGATGCAGAGGTCTAATATATATAGAATTGCCCTTGGAGATCGATCTGCTAACCTTGAGAGATCGATCTGCCATGTGTTTATCTCTTCAAAATTTAACTTTTTAAGCAAGGGGATCGATCTGTTCTTTAGCATGAGATCGATCTGCTTCGAACAGAATCATATAGAGATCAATCTGGCCCTTGAGATGAGATCGATTTGTGCTATCCAGAACCCTTTGGAGATTTATTTGCTTCAACCAGAATGCATCAAAGATCGATCTGCCTTGAATAAGGGATCGATCTACTCTTGTTGAGGGATCAATTTGCCTTTTACAGAATGCTTGGCCTTACATTTTCAAGCCATGAGATCGATCTTCCTTGCTAATGAGATCGATCTGCTCCTCATCTGCACCTTTCTTATTGCAATATTCCTAAAAAATCACTGTTATATTCATATTCGATTTGCTTAACTACTCATTTTGTATTTCACACACATTTGTAACTTAAAAACATTCATTCCTTATGATTTATATCAAATGTGACTTGTCCATACATCACGAAATCATAAAGAGTACATATTATTTTATGGGCCTTACAGATTGAGCCCAACCTTTTTTTATCAGATTAGATGGGCTAAGAAAGTGGTTTCTAAGTTGATTGAGTTTGCTAGTCAAGTATAATAGGGACTAAAAATTTTAAGGTTTCAAACTATTGAGGTTTAGAAGTTGGATCAATGTTTCCACCGATTCTGAGTTGAAGAGATTGAATCTAGACGAGGCTATGCAAATTTTAAGGGTTCAACTATTGAGGTAAGTAATGGTAAGTTGTGATTTAAGATGAAATATAATTCTATGTAGTGCTTGGGCTATGAGGAAAATATTAATTCTACCTTGTGTGTTATGGCCAACCAAGCTTACTTGTTGAGTGAATTGAAAAGTATATGCGCTAATAGGACTATGTGAACTTGGTTTGCTTATGAGTGTATAAGCTTATGTGTATGTGAACATGGCTTGCGTTAGACTACCCTAGGCAGCCATGCAAAGTATTTTGTTGTACTCCATTGATGCATCTGGGACTACATGCATAGCTTGTTTGGTTCAAGCTACTTTTATGCATATGTTTTATGATAAATTGCATTACGTTTTAGCTTGAAAACAATGGTTTTGAGTTTATTTTTAGAACGAATATCATTTATGCATACATGAAACTTAAAACTATTTTGACCATTATTGAAAATAGTGCACCATGTAGTCAAAGCAGACAATGGGAGTCACCTTTAGGGTCATAACGTAACTAAGTACTGCATGGGTACTTTTGAATCTTGATGACACATTTCATTTTGTTATGTTAAAGTTTTGAAAAGTGATTAGTTTTTGTGAACTCTAAGATTTTGATTAATATACTTGTAAACATCGTAAATTTTTCCCGTATTGAGTTATTGCAATAAATAATAATTTAAACAAGTTAGATTAAAATATGTGGTTACAGAGGATAATTAGATTTGTAATTTTGGACATGAAGACTTGGAGGAAATAATCAAATAAACCTTGTATGCTAAGAATAAATAACTATAGCAAATAGAAATAAAATTTATATAAGCTAGTAGAATATATATATGAGGTATAAGTACAAATACTAAACTAAATCCATTTTTATACATACTATATGGAAAATTTATTAAGTATATAGATATACATATATATAATATTCATTTATCCTTCTAGTCAAGTATTTAGGTATAAATTATATTTGTAAATGTACAAATATACATATTTATATATACATATATATATATATATCCATATATATAACATATCGAGGATTGGCTTCCAAAATGAAGCCAATCCCAATAGCAGCCGTGAGTCACTAAAAAAAAAAATGCATGCCTATACAATGGAAACATGAAAAGGGAAGTGGCATGGTGATAGAGGATGGTTATCAGTGGAGAAAGGAAAAGAGAAAAATGTGAAGATGATGGTCTGAAGTTGGTAGCCTGGCAGTGAAAGAAATGTGAAGAGCAATGGGGTGATGTCCCATCTACCTAATTTCAGTACATAAATATATATGACCATACATGAAATAAGGCTGGAGTTGGTAGCCAATGTGATAGCTACGACAGAAGAAGGAAACGTAATGAAGGAAGGAAAGCTGAGGGGAGAGACGCGAATGAGAGAACTGGAAACAGAGGACTTTCTGTCACGACCCAATTCCATTCTCTTTAACCAAAAATCACTAAAAAATTTTTGCGTTTTACTGTTACCTTACCCGGTCGTGAACTAACTCACCACACACTGTTGGGCTGTGAGTCAATAATAAACACCACATCTCATTCATTCTCAGTTAAATAAAATGATGTCATACATTTGCATTTAATCTTGTACTTATACAAAAGCATGTTTTACTGACATCTACATCCCCCATAATTACAACTCAAAGAATACTGTGCTTTTACATTGTTTAGATACAAAAAGAATCACTATGTATATACCTCTAAGCGATGGAGATGCAACGGAGTCCAAAATACCATGCCTCAGTCCTCACTGGGCTACTATACACGCTCTGTAGGGGGAAAATAGAGAGGGATGAGCAACCACACGCTCAGTAAGGCAATAATGCAAGCATGGTAGATAACTACTCTATCTACATGCTGATAGTGTTATGCATAAATCATTTATGGTAGGAGCATGAGGAATAAAACTATGCCATATGAGTATACATATATATCATGTGTCAAAATCATGTACATTGGCATATCAAACATGGTAAAAAGAACATCATGTATAAATCATCTCATGCTCAATCTCATTTAAATTCATAAAAAGGGCAATTCATTAAGAAACCTCCTTTTTAAACCAACATCATAAACCTCTTTCTCAACACATAAATACCACCAAATCAATTCACAATCACAACCACACTTTCATTTCACAATTCACGCATGTGTATAAAAACTAGGTCACTATATCAAAAGTGCCTATGTGGACCACTACATCATAAATCATCCCAGACCACACGCATCCAGGTGTGCAGGGTATCATACTGGCACGAAGATGGATTATCCCTCACCAGACTTTCTCATCACATAACCATCATGCTGTACATCGTACTCCATGTGATATACACGGTACAGCGTACTCCGCAGACTCATATCGTGATTGGGGGTGCCATTCCTAGGTCTTACCTACCCTATACCAAGAGTTTTCCATATCCGTGCAGGAGAGCCTCCCTGCCTAACAGAGCCTCCCTGCCTCCTCGGGCTTAAGGATGTTAGCTTAAGGATGTAGGGCTTAAGGATCCTTCTGTAAGAGAGCCTCCCCACTGAACAGAGCCTCTCCGCCTAACAGAGCCTCCCCGCCTCCTCGGGCTTAAGGATGTTGGCTTAAGGATGTAAGGCTTAAGGATCTTACCGTACCCATGTAGGAGAGCCTCCCTGCCTAACAGAGCCTCCCCGCCCCTCCAGGGCTTAAGGATGTTGGCTTAGGGATCCCACCGTAAGAGAGCCTCCCCATCGAACAGAGCCTCCCCGCCTAACAGAGCCTCCCCGCCTCTTTGGGCTTAAGGATGTTAGCTTAAGGATGTAGGGCTTAAGGATCTTACCAACTTTCACAACCTTATATGTATCCTAATGTGCAAACTTGTGCGAGCAAAGCTCTAGCATGACTCATGCATCCTCTCATAAAGAGACGCGTACGAGCATAGCTCTAGTACGGTTATACTCATAAGACAAACCACACAAAAGCCACGTACGAGCAGAAGCTCCAGTACGGTTTATAAACATCATCATAGTTTCCAAATCAAGGTGCGAGCTAAGCTCCAGCACGTTTCATACAAATAAAAACATCAATAATCGGTGCAAGCTAGGCTCTAGCACGGTTTAATTCACATAAACATGATAGGCGGCTCATAAGCTTTTAAAGCTATCTTAAAACATATTTGGCACTTCACATGTGCTACAAATATCAAACCACAATAGCTAACCTATTTATCAATTCGTTTGAAACCAAACACATGTTTTGTGAAAGCGTTCAAAACACTTGATTTATGCAATTATTAGCCTTACTATCCCTTTTCATACATCTATGTAAACCAAATCATCCAATATTCATAACTATTTTCGCATACCAAACAACCAGATTCTCAAACGTTCATGCATTTCATAAACACCCTATAATCCCGTAAATTACGAGCAGCTACCTCTATATACTTACAGAATTCCCTTACCTGGAATCACGATGCGTGATTCCACTTCCTTAAAGCTGCTACTCGTACCACTTGATTCGTTTCCAACGAACTCTTCGGGACTACACAAAATCATATCCCGCATTATACTCGATCCATATAATATGACATCGTGCGTTCACTATAGTCAATTCGACCTGTAGTTTTCTATTAACGCTTATGAGGCCTCGTTTCATTACTTTATCCAAAACTCGAATCTATGGATTCTTTTAGGCCTATTAACTCATTCCAAATCGATATTAAATAGATATCAAGCTCATAATGTTCATATTTCATTGATTTCCTCACTGTGGCATTTGTCAAGCATTTACATGCTCATTTTCATAATTTCACTTAAACCCACATTATAACTCCACATAACCATTCCAAATCACCCACATTACTCATCTAACAACTTATCATAACCTATAAACCACCAACTCCCCAAATCATACTTTCTCACACTAGAGGCATTCCATTTTCTAGGTTACATTAGTTTCTAACACAACCTAGGTGTTTCCATCCATACATACTCATGCCGAACAACTCCAAAATCAATTAAATAGACAATGTACTTGGATTGGAGTGTTAGAATCTTACCAAATATGATTTTTGTTCTTGCTCCAAATGTCAATGTCCTTATCTCCTTCAATACCCACAATGGGATTTTGGGTTCCAACTATGTTGTTCTCTTCCTCAAGATGAACAACTTAATGTCTAATGGTCTCCCCTCAATTCTTGTTGAAAATGGCTGATTTTAGAGAGAGAAAGTTAGGTTTTTGGGTTAGAAATGGAAGATTGGTATTTTTCTCAAAATTTTCAGATTTTCAGCCCTCTTTATATAGAAATAGCTTGAGGAGATCGATCTGGTCCAAGAGGAGATTGATCTGGTCCCCTTAAATCTCTCATTCTCACGAAATTTTAAGCATGAGATCGATCTATCGAAGCATGAGATCGATCTATCGAAGCATGAGATCGATCTGGTCCCAAATAGAGAGCTAAGGAGATCGATCTGGGTGCTTGAGGATCGATCTTTTCATTACAGAATGCTTAGGAGATCGATCTGGCCCCATTGGAGATCGATCTGCTCTATTCCATTGCCCAAGAAGAGCATTCTGGCTCTTCCAGATCGATCTCTCATCTTATGAGATCGATTTGGGCTTCATACTTTCCATATTTTTTGCAGTTTTCTTGCTACAACTCACACCAACACATCCTTAATCTGTTGCCATGGCCATTTTCTCATCTATCCACCTTTATAACTTGAAAATGGCATCCATTCATACCTTATGCACATTGAAACTTGTGTGCATTCATTGTATGTCCAAACGTATACTATATATAACTAAATGGAAGCATTTATATTCATGCAGCTTCCATCCATTTACCACACTACCCATTTTGAGTTTCAATCACATCCATCACTTATAGGAACTCATTTCTTCATATTCATACTCAATGGAACTTGTATGTACGTTACAAATCATATTACACATACATACATTGAATCCATGGACTTACATCGATCATACTTTACATTACAAGTCCATTCACATTCATTACACATTACAACTTTACATATACGGGGTCTCACACTTTCATCCTCTGAAAATGAAAGCAAAAGATATGGGAAAGAGAGAAGGAATAAGCACTGCCCGAGAGAGGGAGAGAGCCGAGGGGAACTCGAGAGCAGAAACTGGAGCAGTGGTTGTCTTCCACCTCTGTTTTGCTACGAAAGTGGTGGAACAATGCTGCTTCGAGGGCTGAGAATTCTGGCGGGATTGAGATAGCTTCATTTTGGTTTTATTACCGAAATATGACAAGACTGAATAGAAATGATTAGGGGTATAGTGGCTGAGTGGCCTGCTACTAGATATAAAGAGAAACAGAAACGAGAATGATGGAATCGTGGCCAAGGGAGTTCGGCCACGTCCATCGCCTGTTTTCTCTGAAACCATGAGGGCAGACGTGAACTGAAGAAGCAAGGGCAAGGAAAGTGCTGCTCAACTGCTACCAGTCTCCATGTAATAGAAGGCAACAGGTAAGGGGGAGGATTAAGGGCAAAGTGTAGAAACATGGATGAAAGAGGAAGGTGCAGTGCCGAAAGGAAGAAGGAAGCCATGAGAGCGAAACAGAGTAGAGGGGTCAGAGAAGTGGCGAGCGGTGAAGGTCGAAAGGAAATGAAACATGAAGGAAATGAGACATAAGGAGGATAATAGTGGTGTCGGGATCAAAGGAAGCGGTGGATAAGATGGTGATATCGAGAAGGGGAGGCGAACAATAGGAAAATGAAACTGAAAGACAGAAACCAAGGAAGTTGCGGTGGACCGAAAAGAGAGGAAGAATGAGGATATGGGCTGGTAGTATGATGTTGATGATGACAGAAGGTAAGCTGAAGGAAGAGTGGCGACGCCATGTGATTATCGATGATGATGAACAGTATCATCGAAAGATCAACGAGGAAGAAGAGGAAAGAAAGAAAGAAAATGAGTGAGGGAAATTTTTTATAAAAAGTAATATATAATATATATATATATACACATATATATATATATTTGGATGAAGGAAAGAAGACACCGAGAATTTGGGAAAAACCCAGGGAAAAGACGATCGAAAATATCGGTTCGAAATTTCAAAAATATTGGTACGAAAATTTGAGAAAATAAACCGAGTGGATCGACCCGTCGACTCGCAACGTTGAGGCAATTGAGGACCGCGGACAGACACTGAGATAAAGATAATTTTCGTTGCTACTAGAGATAAATATGCGTAATTTTCGTATATTTGTAGATATAAAATTTTATGCTGAATTTCGGTGTACCGAAATTATCAAAAAATTTAGACCGAATTTTATGACTTTGAAAATTAGAAGTTTTAGCCTTGTTGAATAGCCTAATTTTTACGGATTGAAATTAAATGGTTTGCATAGATTCTGATGTGGCTTGAATTCTGTTTTAAATATCTAAAATCTTGAATTTTAAATTTTCATGGACTGTTTTCTGGGATTTTATCCGAAAAAGGCTAGTCAACCTGTTTTTAACGGTTTCATGAAATAATTGACTTTATATATGATTTGAGATGAAATGATTTGCTTATAAAGCTATTCTGATGATATGTGCTTGAACGCGTACTGACTGTGTGTCGTACGGTCCGTCTCGTGCTGATTTTGAGATAAAGGTGTTGGTGAGATCATGTTGCATTTCTGTCTGTTCTGTATCTATTTCTGTTTCTGTGGTCCACGAGTAATGTATCGTGTTTCTGATTCTGTTTCTGGTCTTCAAACATTCTGATCTGTGAGCCGTTTGGGTAGCTGACCACTCCCACGACGATTGACATCCTGGCACACCTGGACCGTGAATTGCCCGGAGTCACCAACATTGGGCAATAGTCATTTCTGATATCTGATATAGCATGTATTCCTTGTCTCGTCTATTTGAAATATTTTTTGCATTGTCTGCTTGAACTGAGATATCTAGAAATCTGTTTGTTTTGCTATTGAAAAACTTTGAACCTTTTGGATTTACAACAGTAGCTAAATTTATTACCGATACATGTTCTGTTTCTGAAAATTTATTCTTGGTATCTGTGCTTTTGCCGTACTAATTATGTATTCTATGAAAATGATCCAAATTTGACAAATACATATATATATATCTTAGGTAGTATATTTATCTACCTGCTATGGGGCTTTTCTTACTGAGCATGTTAAGCTCACCCCTTACTCTCTTCCATAGATTCGCATCAGTAGAGGGATCGACTCTCTAAGTCGAGGTATTTTGCACAGCCACACTTCAGAAAGAAATCACCCGAGCAAGAGGTATACTCAGTAAGGATAACTGTTTTGTATCTAAAAATTTTTGTAAGTATAGTAATGTATGCAAGTTACGTCTGGGGAATGTGATTGAGACTATTTTGTATGTGAACAAAGGTGTCGATTTAGTGAAATAGTATTATTATTATTTTTGTTTTAAACTATTACTAAGAGTATTTAAATTAAATAGACGAATTTATTAATTATCGACTCGTAGCCCAACTGAAATATCAGTAAATTTGGGTCGTTACAATACTATTTTCTACCTTGTTTTTTAATTTAAGTAGACCCATCGATGCTCAGGTCACCTTAAACCTATAGAGCTTGCTTTAGGTTATATTGCCCGTCTATCGAGGTTTATGCTTTAGACTATTAGTATCAATGAGTGCACTTATTAAGCCCCATGCTCTAGACATATCTTACTTATCTTGAACATATGGTAGACAAGTTCTAATTCTCAATTGATTAGTGGGACTGGAGTTATTAATTTATGGCCATAGGTATTGTGTTGCTTGCCACACTTTTTCCATCGCTAGCTAGAATGGATATATGTATTTGTACCTGTATATATGATTGACGATTCTCACATAAACTCTGATAGCTATCTATTTTAACATCAATATTAGTATCTATGATTTGATGCTTTTGCCTAAACATTATCAATTATATGTGTTGACATCAGTATCAGTATCAGTGATTTGAGGCTTTTGCCTAAATTTATCAGTTATCAGTTTTGGCATCCATATCAGTATCAGTGATTTGAGACTTTTTTCTTAAATTCTACTGATTATCTAGTTTTCGTAAAATTGTTCGTTTTGAACAGTGCATAAGAATCTGTTTTGAATAAGTACACTAAGTCATTGCATTGCTATATGTTCAGTTTGCATTGTTGATGTGATAAGTGATTTCGACATTTAGTCATCATGTTTAGGCTTGAGGAAATGAGGTGCATAAGGCATCCTTCTGATTAATACCACGTACGATCTTAACTTTAAAGTGTGAGTTAATGTAGACATATTTAGAGGTGTTTAAAGTTCGGTTAAAATCGAATTACCAACAGACCAAATTGATTTTGTTAAATAGTTGGCCATCGAAATAAATTCAGTCGATTAACAAAAGAGATTTTGATGAAATTTCTGTTATCGATTAATTGATTTGAAAATCAAAATTAATAGATTAACCGAACTACTATTCAAAATTGATACCCAACCCAAATTAAGTAATCGTAATAATTTTTAGGAGCAAGAATTGAAATAATTTTATATTGATGCTTTAAATACTATTGTTTACATTCTATAGATGCTTTCAATAGTTTGAGTTATAATTTTACATGGATGCATTTTATAATTAATTTAAATTTTAATTAATTACAAATTCAAGTTAAATAATTAAAATAATAATAATTTTATAAAATTTCGATTAATCAATCGATTAACTAATTAACCAAAATTTATTTCGATTCGATTAATTTGAAAATTCAAACTTTGGTTTGGTTAACAAAAGTGAAAACGTAAATTTTGGGTTATTGTAGATAATACAAAATTTGGTTCAAAATTAATCAAATCAAAGAACACCCCTAGACATATATGACTTCTTGACATGATATCAAACATACATGTCACTTTATTTCCACTCTTGCATACACGTGCATGTATATCGATATGAACTTAGCATCCTTTTGCATAAGTTACTTACTGAGCTGTGGTTTTGCTCATTCCCTTTTTCTACACCTTGCAGACTATCTGAGCTAGGCTCCATTATCCGAGATTTTGTTTGAGTCATCGGGGACTGTACCTAGCCTTAACATCGGTCAGTGTCTTTGAAGCCTTTTTTTCTAAGTTTTGAGATATGCACAACTATATATCATTTTGTTTACATGCAGCCATTATGTATTACATAGTACAGTTTTTGTAGTGTCATGAAGTGTGACTTAAGATCGTTCTGGATTATTGTATGGCTTAGTATGATTATCAAGTGCGATCTTGGATATGACTAGTGTTATGATGGATATGTTGTGGGCAATAGTAATGTTTTTGAATGATATGTGATATGATGAATGATTATGTTGTTGATATTTGGAAATAGGTTAAAAGAACTGATTGTATATGATACGTGGTTGATCTGGATAATCTCTTAATATAAAGGCGGTATTTTCATATAGTTTCTGGGCAAGTATGTGTTGTGGGTTAGAAATGATCTATACCTCTCTTAAAAATTAATCTAGCTCACAATTGATTAACAAATAAGTTAGTTGAAGTTGAACCAAAATGAAAAAGATAAGCGAAAATCGTTTAGTAACTACATGAACACCGAGTACAAATAATTAATTAGAAAGAATAGTTCATAAAATTAGTAACATAGAATAAGTATAAGTTCTCAATCTCCGTCATGGCCTTTGGGTCGTGATATGCCCTTGCCATAAGAATAGGATATATGTTAGTGACGCTCAGTAATGGTATTGATTTAGAAGCAAGTAAAAAACTTATGGCTAGTTTGGATGGGTGATGCGATTAGTTCTGGTGAGATTAAAAAGAGGATAATGACTATTAGGGATAAATTTTATAATAAAATAATTAACAAAAATTAAAACTAAGGGTGAGGAAGTAACTTTACTTTACCCATTTTTTTTCTTTACTCTCCCAATCTCACCACACCATCCTCCCATTAGTCTCTTAAACTACTCATTAATTACGACTAATGTCTACTAAGTGTAAGATTTTAAAGTCTTATGGTTTAGAGATTGATACAATATATTTGCCAAGTCTCATGAAAGAATGTATAGAATTGCATTTGATAAAACTAATTGTGGAATAACCTCGCATAGTCTAGTTTAAGAATTAGGTTATCTAATGGATTGAGATTTGAACCATATGGAATTTGAATCTTTGAATAGATATTCGAGACGTTTAGGGCATTTCGTGCAAGACAACAAATTGATGGAAGTCAAGATTTTGAGAGATGAGACACTCAAGATTATCTTATTATGACAATTGGTCTTAACCCAGTTTGATGATTTTTTTATTTAAAGGGGGATGTATGGTCGCAATGTGTGAACAATGTGATACATTTGATGTTTTTATTGATTGAATATTTAAACCTCGAGGTTAATATGAAGGAAGTAAGATAAGAAAAGCATCCTCACATATTTTAGATAACTTCGATTAATTTTAAGGACCAAATTTTTTATGGTGGGGAGAGTGTGACAATTGAGAATTCCCAACCCTTGATGAGTAAGTTAATCTAGTTTTGGAAGCACTACGATTGACGAGAATTATTGAGGACTAAGAAATATGAAAATTAAGAATTTTGAGAAATTATAATTACTGTAATTAAGAGAATTATGAGAATTATTCTTAGAAAAAAAAATCATTTGAATTATTTAAGATTATGAGAATTAAGTGAGTAATGTAGACATGGTGATTTTAAAAATTTTATTTGGACAAGGAAGAATGAAGAATGAAATATCCAAAAGATTTAATTACTACTTGATCATTTTGCAAGAAAGTAAGTAACCAATTAGTATTCATTTCATTATACGTTGTAATTGTAGAATCCAAATGATATACCATGAAATTCTTTGGAAAGATAACTTAAAGATCTGTCCAACCATATATGGTTTACATTCCAGTTCGTTATGGATCAACAGAAGAAAAGTTTCAAAGTGGCACTAAGTGTAGTGGACTTTGCCAACATACCATATTGTGAAGAATTATTGTATAATTTATGATAAGAAAATTCAATTGATGTGATTCAAAATTATTTGGAAATTTAGCTCAAATATCTTTCTAACCATATATAATTCATATATTAATTTTGTAAGATCCAAGATTTAACATGTAATCTTTATGATTTTGTGATGTGTGGACAAGTCACAACTGATATAAATCATAAGGAATGGATGTTTTGAAGTTGTAAATGTGTAGGAAATGTAAAATGGATGGTTAAGTAAATTAAATACCAATATAACAATGAAATTGGGAAGAAAAATGCAGCAGAACTGCTTCTGGAGAGGAGCAGATCGATCTTTTAGCAAGAGCAGATCGATCCCAAAATGATGCATATCTATCTTGAGCAAGATTTAGCTAAAGCAGATCGATTTCCTTAAGGCTCAGGTTGCCACAGATCGATCTCATTCAAGGCCAGATCGATCTCCTTAAGGTTCTGAGTTGTGCCGATCAATCTCATTAGGCCTGAAAGGTCGATTTCGAGGAGAAAAATGCAGGGAAGATCAATCTCATGTGGTTAGCAGATCATCTCATAAAGCCAATTCTATAAATACTGGACCTCTACAACCTTTGTTTCGTGAGATTCACTATTCCATTCAAGAACCAAAGCTAAACCTAACATTTAAACACTAGAAAACTTCAGTTTGCAATCAGTTTTGAGTAAGATATAGTTAAGCAAAGTTGTTCTTAGTGAAGAGGAGAACAACACACTTGGAAACAAGAAGTTGGAATCAAAGATTGAAAGAACTAAGAGGATTTCACCAAATTTGGAGAAAATGAGGAAATCTCAGCCAGGTAAGATTTAATGCACTATGTTGATATATGTTAAACTAGGTGTATTGGTGAGTTAATTGGTATATGTATGAATTGTTGGAAATGAAAGGATCATGAAAAATGAGCATGACCTAGCTATTAGCAAAGAAGTGAGAAAATGATAAGAAAGTTGTGTTAACATGAATTAAATGGTGGAATAGGCATGTATGGAAGATTTTAAGTTAATCTTATGAAATGTATAAATTAAAAATGAGGAGAAATAAGGAAAGATCTATGAAAAATGTGGTATGACACCATAATGGGAGAAAGTGATGAAATCTATGTATTGAATTAAGATTTGACAAATAAAACAAGTATATTACGGTATACTAACGTAAATAAATATAACAGCTTCGAAAATAACAGTGGTTAGCAGTGGGAGCGGGATCCAGTGGGATCTGGTGTGCTCCTGGATCAGGTCCTCAAATTGAGAGCTGATGGTGGAGATTTGACCCACCTCCCATTACAGCAATTGTCCGCACACCGAGTACTGTGTAGCTTAGGATCACGAAAAATGAGTTATGATCATAATCTTGGAACATGTAGTCACCTATCTCAGTTTTCTTTTCATGCGATGTGAATCAATATTTCTTGAATGAATTATCACATGGTTTTATGATATGAACATGTGAATTTGTGAGTTGTGAAAAGGGTAACCCGATGGATGGGTGAGGCCCAGATTTCCATGTTTTTAAACATGCTGATATGCCATATTATGCGATTTAATTGAATGGCATCATAAATATGATTTATATGAAATTCATGAGAAATGCAGTTTTTACATAATTGGCTGAGATTGTTAAACTAACATATTACCAGTTTCATAACTGATGTTTTGTATCTATATATATATTGCATAAAAGCTTTGAGTAGGATGCATGCTTTAGATATAGATAGGGTGAGGAAATGATTTAGAGGCATAAGAATGGTATTTTATAGATATTGTGGTTATCTACTTGCTTGCCTGATTTCCTTACTGAGCTGTGAGCTCACCCCTTATTATTTCCCTCTTTACAGAGCATCCACAGTAGGTGGACACGGCTGGAGATTGCTAGACTTGATCCACTAGCTATCCATCTCAGGAGAGGTATACACACTCGACATTTTGTACTGAACATTGTAACAGCACTGCTATGTAAACGATTGTTCGGTCGGGGATATATATGTACAAATGATTGTATTTATGTATAAGAGTTTATATTATAGAAAAGAATATTAAATTCTATGTATGTTATGAATAAGTGTGAATCGATGACTAATATCGAATCTGCCACGACCTATTTTTCCTAAAAACCCCTACAAATTTTTCTTTTATATTATCATTTCCTTACCCGTCGTGAACAGTTTTACTACTAATAGTTGGGCTATGAGTCAATATTAGTCCCTCTTGTCATGTTACTTACCTTAACATTTACTTTTCATATTTCATTTACATATCAATTTATTTTAACTAAATACATCCCCAATATTACATCCGTGTATAGTACTGTGCCTCTATATGTTCAGATACAAAATTATACGAATGTGCATACCTGGTCTTGATAGGAAGCAGCGGATAACCGAAATGTAAGACTACTGTCACTATCTTTCACATGAATGTACCCTGTAGGGTAGAAAATGAAAGGGTGAGCGTAACTTGCTCAATAAGGCAATAATGCAAGCAGGTAGATAACTACACTATCTACATACTGGTAAAGGCATGACATGTAAAACATTTATATCTCAAGCATGAGGCAATTAAAACCATGCCATGTATGAGTATATCATATATCGTAAAACATGAATCGACATGTAAAACATGAAAAACATCTCATGTAAAACCTCTCATGCTCGATACAGTAAAACTATCAAAAGAATCCCAAAGGGATCTAACACATCTTTAAAATCATTAATATCCTCATAAAACCCATCAATTTCTCATTTAATACCACATTTCATGAAAATTGTCACAAATCGGGGCTCGACCCCTCCCTCGAGTCTACCCTGGTCTAACAAGACCAATCAAATATATATCGTGTGAGACATGCAGGTCACTGTATGGAAACAATTGAGGACTATGTCCCTGTGATCTCAGGCTACACAGATCCCGGTGTGTGGGGTATCATAACTGTAACGGGAGGTGGGTCAAATCCTATGTGAGATCTGAGAATTTTAGATATATTTTAATGATGTAATAAGAATTTGAAGTGTAATTTATTGAGCTAAGTGAATTGTGGGAATGATAATTGGAGATTTATATGTTAAGTGTTACAATGAGTGTGAAGTTATGAGGACAGATAGATCTAGGAGAAGGAGAGATCGATCTGGTGAGTTAAAAATGACAAGGACGGAGGAATTTGAGGAGCAGATCGATCTCCAATGGAAGAGGATCGATCTCCTTATGATTCTGTTTGAGAGAAGATCGATCTCATGAGGAAGAGATCGATCTCCAAATGATTCTGTTTGGGAGAAGATCGATCTCCTCAAGGGGCAGATCGATCTCATAAAGCCATAAAGAGATCGATCTCACCCCTCGACAGATCGATCTCCTAGGCATAAATTACCCCAAATCGTCCCAAAAATTCAAATGCAGATCGATCTCATCAAGAGCCAGATCGATCTCCTACCCTCAGCCTATATAAGGAACCCCTGTTTTTCTCCTGCAATCTCACTTTCTCTCTCTTCCAACCCCCATTTTCACCGAAACCTAGCTTTCTCACTCATCCAAAGCACCTATTTTCGGCCAAATCAGAAGTTGTGGCAAGAAGGAAAGTTATTCCTCATCAAAGGGAGAACAACATACTTGGAAATCGAAGGACGAATCGAATCGAGCCGTGGGTTGTGCGTCTCACAAGCTTTGGGTAATTTCTAAACCTCGATCTTGATATTTGAGATGATTTTGATGATAATGGTGGTTGTCATTGTGTTGAAATAGCTGAGAAATGATTAGGGATTGATGAAATTGCAATGTGGTTGGAGTGATAATGATATTTAGTAATTTTGGGAATTTGTGCTATAAATAGAAATTTAGACAATGTGGTGAATTAGCATAGATAATTGGCATGAGAAATGTAGAACGTTGAGATGTTGTAATGAGAGTGTAGTTTGGGGTAGAGTTACGAGAATCAAGAGATTTGAGGTGTTATGAGCAATTATGCTCGATTTTGAGAATTGAGGTGGATGAGATAATCGAGTATTGATGTTTTAACATCGTTTGGACAGCTCGGGAGTTCCAGAGTGGAATGCGAGGCTAGTCCGTGATACGGGGGAAACGATTGCACTATACGAGGTGCAAAGAGGTAAGGGAAATCTAAACCATTTGTGTATGTGATTTGTAAACTATTATAGCATGATTTGTGGTTTATAAAACAAGCATGTTGAGTGTGTGTTGAGATATAATTGCACACGATTTTTATAGCCGGTTGGAGCCCATTATTTTATGCGTTTATAAGCTGAGTGTGAAATTGCTTTATAAACCGTCGAATTTGTGTAAGTAATGAATTGGGCTCTACGTTAAGGCAATATTGAGATTTGAGAAATGTGTGCGTGCTTTGCCGGTTGGAACTCGATTTTATTATGCTTTGTGTTGAGTACAAAACGGTTTTCCAATGAGTTTAATAAGAGAAAAAACCACTATGAGTTCTACGTGAAGGCAAACTAGTCTTATATGATTAAAACTTAGGTGTGTAATTCTGAGTACACACCGGGATTGCTCTGGTAGCATGTAAGCCCGATTCTTCTCCATTCTGGCAACGTGAGAATAACCCATTATGTGGCTATGCCACGTATACTTGGTGGCCGTTGCCACGTGAGAAACCCCCTTTGGTGGCCGTTGCCACGTGAGAAACCCCATTTGATGGCCGTTGCCACGTGGGAAACCCTATTTGGTGGCCGTTGCCACGTGAGAACCCTATTTGGTGGTCGTTGCCACGTGAGAAACCCTAATTGGTGGCCGTTGCTACGTGAGAAACCCTATTCTGTGGCTATGCCACGTGTGAATTTAAATCAGTGGCTATGCCACGTTTGTTTAGTGGCTATGCCACGTGTGAATTTAAATCAGTGGCTATGCCACGTGTGTTTAGTGGCTGTGTCACGTGCATTATTATTACAGTGATTTCATCACGTTAATTGAGAAAGCATTTATCGCATTATTTTCACATGCTTTGTTATTACTCTAGACTGAGCCTTTTTACTTCATGTTTTCACATGATCTGAGACATGAGAATGTCGTTTTGAGTACTTTCATGCTATGGTTTTCAAATGAGATTAATGAGTTTCACATACAAATAAATATTTTGTGATGTACATTTTGGTTTATGAAATGAGTCCCTTACCCCCTTTACTGAGCGATTTAGAAGCTCACCCTGTTTTCTTTCCCCCCAGATTTCTTCAAGTGAAAAGTGTTTTCCTGCGACGTACGGAGTAGTGGCTAGTGGAGGACTTGAGCTCCAGGCCATATATTGTATTTGAGGTATCTTTTATCTTTTCATGTACCTAGACAATTACTGTAATTGCAGACACTTGATGTATAACATTATATGGGATGTATTAGGATTAATTAACTTGAGATGGATTAATGTATTTGATATGATATATAATTTCTAGTGATGAGATCCTGAGGTACGATAAATATGATAATGTATGACACTGCACAGGAATGCACTCTTAATTGTGAATGAATGAATAAAAAGTTTTAAATTAGCCCTACTTTCCGCACTTTCGGGGCGTGACAGAGTTTTCTTGGTATCATAGCTTAGGGTATCTAGTACTGTCAGTGTCGGTTAAGTGAAATAGAATACATCCCAAGTTTCTGTAATAGTCTGGTCATGAACTGAAATTGAGGATTAAGATTTCAATCGATTTTGATATGTACGCGCAGGAGACGAGTTAAGGTAGAGAATGAGTGGATGATGAGGTCGTTCGAGGAGGCAGGCAGAGTCCCCTCCGCCACCTGTCCCACAACCAGAGAGTCCTAACTCTCGATTTAATCGGATTGAGACCGATGTGAGGCAAGGTTTTGAGTAGATGGCAGCGTTATTCGCGCAACACTTTGGAGTTAATGCCTCGGGTACTACTCCTACACCACCACAAGGACCTCCCATACCCCCAATACCTCCCTTCACTCAGCCTGATGATAGAAGTATGGTCCGACTGAAGGATTTTCTGAAGATGAATCCACCCGTGTTTAGGGGAAAGAAGGATCCTACAGAGGCTGAGGAGTGGCTGACGGAGTTGAGAATTATATTTGATTATCTGGGGTGCACCGATGCTGAGAGGGTCAGTATGAGTATCTATATGTTGAAAGGGAGAGCTCGAGATTGGTGGGGTACTACCCAGGGTATTCTGATGTCCCGCCAGGATGTGATTAGGTGGGAAGAGTTCCAAACAGCCTTTAGGACACAATATGTACCACGAGCCGCCCAGAGAAAGAAACAGGCCGAGTTTTTGAGTTTGGTACAGGGTGACATATCTGTGGATGACTATGAGAGCCAATTCACCGCGCTATTGTGATATGACCCAGAGACCTTCAAGAATGAAGAGCTCCGCACAGAGAAATTTGTGTATGGATTGAAGCCCATCATCAGAGATAGATTGATAGGGCTATGTATTACTGAGTTTGGAGATGCTCTGAGACGAGCACAAGAGATTGAAAGAGGAATTGAAATGGTACAATCCCAGAATAAGCTCAGAGTGGTGAATAGAGATAAGGGCAAGAGGCCAACGATTTTTCAAACAGAGGCTCGGAGAGGTTCCTTCAGAAGAGGAAGGATTGAGGTACAGAAAGGCAGATTAGAGAGACCCAGAGGGTACCCTAACATTAGAGAGACCCCTTGAGATGTCAGGCCAGAGACAAGGTTTTACAGAAATTGTGGCCAAATGCATGAGGGAAGTTGTACTGGGTCGATCCATGGATGTTTTAGATGTGGAGACATGGGTCACATGGTAAAGGATTGCCCTCAACCTCAGAAACCACATGTCTTGGAGCCCACTAGACAACAGCCTCAGAGAGTGAATCCCCCGAGACGGGCCACTGCTGCAGAGAAAGGAAAAAGACCTGTTACCTAGGGACGTGTGTTTGCCCTAGATAAGGAGACTGCTGACACTTCTGCAGAAACTATAAGAGGTACACTCTCTGTCTGTAATCGTAAGGCTCATGTGTTGATTGATTCAGGATCCATGCATTTTTTTATTTCTGAGCATTTTGCATGTAGATTAAACTTGAAGTTTGAACCTCTAGAATATATACTACATGTAAATACCCCTATGCGTGAATCCCAGAGAACTGAGTTAATCTGTAGAGGACGTGAGATGAAGGTGGGAGATAGAGGGATGTTAGCAGATCTAATCATGTTGAATATACATGGATTTGGTGTAATTTTGGAAATGGATTGGTTGGCAGCCAATCGAGTGAGCTTAGATTGCTACACTAAGGTTGTAACTTTCTCCCTACCTGAACCTTACAGTGTAGATTGAGATATTGAGGAAATGAATATGTGGAATTCTAGTAAGTAATTTGAGAATTTTAATATTATTTTAGAGAATATTAAATATGATTGTTCATGTGAAGGTTATGAGACACTCATCTCAGACGATGAGCGGGAACATCTGAGGATTGAGGATATACCTGTGGTTGTCGAATTTTTGGATGTTTTCCCAGATGAATTGCTAGGTTTACCACCAGAGAGAGAGCTAGAGTTTACCATTGATTTGGTACCAGATACTCAGCCGATCTCTAAACCTCCCTACAGGATGGCATTAGTGGAACTTGAGGAATTGAAGAAACAACTACAGGAGTTATTGGATCAAGGGTTCATTAGGCCCAGCGTTTCACCGTGGGGAGCACCAGTTTTATTTGTCAAGAAGAAGGATGGTAGTCTCAGATTATGCGTAGACTATCAGTTGTTGAATAAAGCCACGGTGAAGAATAAATACCCATTGCCCAGGATTGATGATCTACTTGATCAGCTAAGAGGGGCATCAGTCTTTTCTAAGATTGATTTGAGATCGGGCTATCACCAATTGAGGATCAAGGAAGAAGATATTCCAAAGACGGCCTTCAGGACGAGGTATGGCCATTACGAATTTCTAGTGATGTCCTTTGGATTGACGAACGCCCTTGCAGTATTTATAAGATTGATGAACGAGGTGTTCAGAGACTATCTGGATAAATTTGTGATAGTCTTTATTGATGATATCCTGGTATACTCTCAGTCGTATGAGGAGCATGCACAGCATTTGTGGTTAGTACTACAGATACTCCGAGATAAGCAATTATCTGGAAAGCTTAGTAAGTGTGAGTTTTGGCTGGATCGGATAGCTTTCCTTGGTCATATAGTCTCAGAGGAAGGAGTATCAGTGGACCCAAGCAAGGTGGAGGCTGTGCTTAATTGGGAGAGATCGAGGACAGTTACTGAGGTACGAAGCTTCCTTGGTTTGGCAGGGTATTACAGAAGATTTGTGGAAGGAGTTTCCCGAATTGCCGCCCCTTTAACTAAGCTCACGCGCAAAGAGACTCCATTTATATGGACTGATCAATGTGAGCTCAGTTTTCAGGAATTAAAGAGGAGGTTGACAGCGGCACCTGTGTTAACTATTCCTGAGGGATCAGGAGGATTTTCGATGTATAGTGATGCATCTCATCAAGGATTGGGGTGTGTGCTTATGCAGCACAGAAGAGTGGTCGCATATGGATCGCGACAGCTGAAAGACCATGAATGGAATTAGCCCACGCATGATTTGGAGTTAGCCACTGTGGTATTTGCTTTGAAGATCTGGCGACACTACTTATATGGGGAAAGATTCCAGATCTTCACTGATCATAAGAGTTTGAGATATCTCTTTGATCAGAAAGAGTTAAACATGAGAAAAAGGAGATGGATGGAACTCCTTAAGGATTATGATTACGAGATTCTATATCATCCGGGCAAGGCGTATGTAGTTGCTGATGCCCTGAGCAGGAAGAGTATGATATCTGCTATGATGATCAGGGAATGGGATTTACTGGAGCAGTTTGCTGAACTTCGGATTAGAGTTAAAGAGATAGAGACTGGATTTGTGGCTAGCTTGCGAATAGAGCCCAGGATCATGGATCAAATTAGAACTGGGCAGCGTAGTATCAGAGATTGATAGATATGGTTAGCCAAGCTGAATAGAGTTCGCAGTCGGATCTCACAGTCAGTGAGGATGGATTGTTGAGATTCAGAGGACGGATTTATGTACCGGACGATGATACCCTGAAGAGACAGATACTGAGAGAATCCCACTGCTCGCGATACACCATGCACCCAGGGAGTACTAAGATGTACCGAGACTTAAGAAAGGTGTATTGGTGGAGTGGTATGAAGCGAGACGTGGCAGAGTATGTGGCCAGGTGTTTAGTATGCCAGCAAGTGAAAGCTGAGCATCGGAAGCCCGGAGGACTACTACAGCCCTTACCTATACCTACATGGAAATGGGATCATGTCACTATGGACTTTATTATGGGTTTACCGAGGACCCGAAGAGGTCATGACGCTATATGGGTTATAGTGGATAGACTGACCAAGAGTGCCCACTTCCTTGCCATCAAGAGCACAGATACTGTGGATGCCTTAGCTGAGCTATATGTCAGCGAGATAGCTAGATTACATGGGGCTCCAGTGAGTATTACTTCTGATAGAGATTCCCGATTTACTTCCAGATTTTGGACCTAGTTTCAGGAGTCCATGGGATCTCGATTGAGTTTCAGTACCGCCTATCATCCTCAGACAGATGGTCAGTCAGAGAGGACTATTCAGACCCTGAAAGATATGTTGAGGGCGTGTACGATGGATTTTAAGGGATCATGGGATGATCACCTGCCCCTAGCAGAGTTTGTATACAATAACAGCTATCATGCGAGTATTGGAATGGCACCTTTTGAGGCTCTATATGGTAGGAGGTGTAGATCCCCTGTAGCTTGGGAAGAAGTCGGTGACAGAAAGATAAATGCTCCCGAGCTTGTTGAGCAAGCCGTACAGAGTGTGAAACTCATATGTGAGAGGTTACGGGCTGCACAAAGTAGACAGAAAAGCTACGCGGATGTGCGTAGATAGCCACTCGAGTTTGAGGTTGGTGATGCAGTATTTCTGAAAATATCACCGAGTAAGGGTATCATGCGATTTGGGAAGAAAGGGAAATTGAGTCCTCGATACGTAGGACCATTCGAGATTTTTGAGAGAGTGGGAGAGATAGCTTACAGATTAGCATTACCCCCACAGATGTCCGGAATACACAATGTTTTTCATGTGTCTATGTTGAGGAAGTACCACCCGGACCCTTCTCATGTCATAGAGTATGACGAGATGGACATTCAAGAGGATATGAGCTACACTGAGGAACCCATCCAGATTCTCGATAGAAGAGAGAAGGTACTGAGAACTAAGAGCATCCCATTAGTGAAAGTTTTGTGGAAACATCACTCAATGGAAGAGGCAACGTGGGAACTAGAGAGTCTCATGAAGGAGAAATACCCCCATCTATTCGACTAGTTGAGTTGAATTTGGAGGACCAAATTCTATTTAAGGTCGGGAGGATGTGAGATCTGAGAATTTTAGATATATTTTAATGATGTAATAAGAATTTGAAGTGTAATTTATTGAGCTAAGTGAATTGTGGGAATGATAATTGGAGATTTATATGTTAAGTGTTAAAATGAGTGTGAAGTTATGAGGACAGATCGATCTGGGAGAAGGAGAGATCGATCTGGTGAGTTAAAAATGATAAGGACGGAGGAATTTGAGGAGCAGATCGATCTCCAATGGAAGAGGATCGATCTCCTTATGATTCTGTTTGAGAGAAGACCGATCTCATGAGGAAGAGATCGATCTCCAAATGATTCTGTTTGGGAGAAGATCGATCTCCTCAAGGGGCAGATCGATCTCATAAAGCCATAAAGAGATCGATCTCACCCCTCGACAGATCAATCTCCTAGGCATAAATTACCCCAAATCGTCCCAAAAATTCAAATGCAGATTGATCTCATCAAGAGCCAGATCGATCTCCTACCCTCAGCCTATATAAGCAACCCCTGTTTTTCTCCTGCAATCTCACTTTCTCTCTCTTCCAACCCCCATTTTCACCGAAACCTAGCTTTCTCACTCATCCAAAGCACCCATTTTCGGCCAAATCAGAAGTTGTGGCAAGAAGGAAAGTTGTTCCTCATCAAAGGCAGAACAACATACTTGGAAATCGAAGGACGAATCGAATCGAGGCGTGGGTTGTGTGTCTCACTAGCTTTGGGTAATTTCTAAACCTCGATCTTGATATTTGAGATGATTTTGATTATAATGGTGGTTGTCATTGTGTTGAAATAGCTGAGAAATGATTAGGGATTGATGAAATTGCAATGTGGTTGGAGTGATAATGATATTTAGCAATTTTGGGAATTTGTGCTATAAATAGAAATTTAGACAATGTGGTGAATTAGCATAGATAATTGGCATGAGAAATGTAGAACGTTGAGATGTTGTAAATGAGAGAGTAGTTTGGGGTAGAGT
The DNA here is from genome assembly GCA_033439115.1 of Firmiana major. Lineage (NCBI taxonomy): Eukaryota > Viridiplantae > Streptophyta > Magnoliopsida > Malvales > Malvaceae > Firmiana > Firmiana major. The sequence continues at coordinate 8,563,854 of CM065913.1, read as the reverse complement.
TACGAGAATCAAGAGATTTGAGGTGTTATGAGCAATTATGCTCGATTTTGAGAATTGAGGTTGATGAGATAATCGAGTATTGATGTTTTAACATCGTTTGGACAGCTCGGGAGTTCCAGAGTGGAATGCGAGGCTAGTCCGTGATACGGGGGAAACGATTGCACTATACGAGGTGCAAAGAGGTAAGGGAAATCTAAACCATTTGTGTATGTGATTTGTAAACTATTATAGCATGATTTGTGGTTTATAAAACAAGCATGTTGAGTGTGTGTTGAGATATAATTGCACACGGTTTTTATAGCCGGTTGGAGCCCATTATTTTATGCGTTTATAAGCTGAGTGTGAAATTGCTTTATAAACCGTCGAATTTGTGTGAGTAATGAATTGGGCTCTACGTTAAGGCAATATTGAGATTTGAGAAATATGTGCGTGCTTTGCCGGTTGGAACTCGGTTTTATTATGTTTTGTGTTGAGTACAAAACGGTTTTCCAATGAGTTTAATAAGAGAAAAAACCACTATGAGTTCTACGTGAAGGCAAACTAGTCTTATGTGATTAAAACTTAGGTGTGTAATTCTGAGTACACACCGGGCATTGCTCTGGTAGTATGTAAGCCCGATTCTTCTCCGTTCTGGTAACGTGAGAATAACCCATTCTGTGGCTATGCCACGTATACTTGGTGGCTGTTGCCACGTGAGAAACCCCATTTGGTGGCCGTTGCCACGTGAGAAACCCCCTTTGGTGGTCGTTGCCACGTGAGAAACCCCCTTTGGTGGCCGTTGCCACGTGAGAAACCCTATTTGGTGGCCGTTGCAACGTGAGAACCCTATTTGGTGGCCGTTGCCACATGAGAAACCCTAATTGGTGGCCGTTGCCACATGAGAAACCCTATTCTGTGGCTATGCCATGTGTGAATTTAAATCAGTGGCTATGCCATGTGTGTTTAGTGGCTATGCCACGTGTGAATTTAAATCAGTGGCTATGCCACGTGTGTTTAGTGGCTGTGCCACATGTATTTTTATTACAGTGATTTCATCACGTTAATTGAGAAAGCGTTTATCGCATTATTTTCACATGCTTTGTTATTGCTCTAGACTGAGCCTTTTTACTTCATGTTTTCACATGATCTGAGACATGAGAATGTCGTTTTGAGTACTTTCATGCTATGGTTTTCAAATGAGATTAATGAGTTTCACATACAAATAAATATTTTGTGATGTGCATTTTGGTTTATGAAATGAGTCCCTTACCCCCTTTACTGAGCGATTTAGAAGCTCACCCTGCTTTCTTTCCCCCCAGATTTCTTCAAGTGAAAAGGGTTTTCCTGCGAAGTACGGAGTAGTGGCTAGTGGAGGACTTGAGCTCCAGGCCATATATTGTATTTGATGTATCTTTTATCTTTTCATGTACCCAGACAATTACTGTAATTGCAGACACTTGATGTATAACATTATATGGGATGTATTAGGATTAATTAACTTGAGATGGATTAATGTATTTGATATGATATATAATTTCTAGTGATGAGATCCTGAGGTACGATAAATATGATAATGTATGACACTGCACAGGAATGCACTCTTAATTGTGAATGAATGAATAAAAAGTTTTAAATTACCCCTACTTTCCGTACTTTCGGGGCGTGACAGAGTTTTCTTGGTATCATAGCTTAGGGTATCTAATACTGTCAGTGTCGGTTAAGTGAAATAGAATACATCCCAAGTGTCTGTAATAGTCTGGTCATGAACTGAAATTGAGGATTAAGATTTCAATCGATTTTGATATGTACGCGCAGGAGACGAGTTAAGGTAGAGAATGAGTGGATGATGAGGTCGTTCGAGGAGGCAGGCAGAGTCCCCTCCACCACCTGTCCCACAACCAGAGAGTCCTAACTCTCGATTTAATCGGATTGAGACCAATGTGAGGCAAGGTTTTGAGCAGATGGCAGCGTTATTCGCGCAACACTTTGGAGTTAATGCCTCGGGTACTACTCCTACACCACCACAAGGACCTCCCATACCCCCAATACCTCCCTTCACTCAGCCTGATGATAGAAGTATGGTCCGACTGAAGGATTTTCTGAAGATGAATCCACCCGTGTTTAGGGGAAAGAAGGATCCTACAGAGGCTGAGGAGTGGCTGACGGAGTTGAGAATTATATTTGATTATTTGGGGTGCACCGATGCTGAGAGGGTCAGTATGAGTATCTATATGTTGAAAGGGAGAGCTCGAGATTGGTGGGGTACTACCCAGGGTATTCTCATGTCCCGCCAGGATGTGATTGGTTGGGAAGAGTTCCAAACAGCCTTTAGGACCCAATATGTACCACGAGCCGCACAGGAATGCACAGGAATGCACTCTTAATTGTGAATGAATGAATAAAAAGTTTTAAATTAGCCCTATTTTCCGCACTTCCGGGGCGTGACATTCTACCCGTCAGAATATCAAGTAACATGAACACAATAGTCATGACTACATGGTACAGTGTACTCCGTGTGACATACACGGTACAACGTACTCCATGAACCTAATAATCACAGTCTGGGGATGCCTGCCATAGGTCTTATCCCACTCCAAACCATGTCGATAACCAACCTATGTCTCAATCTACACGTGCTAGCATATCTTCTCACTGTGACACACAGTCTACAGGAGGCTCCAGCACAGTCATATGCATGTCATAAAATTCTTGTGCGAGCGAAACTCCAGCACGGTTTCAGAAAAATCAGTGAAATCTGCGTACGAGCAGTGCTCCAGTACGACTTAAAAATAATTATAAATCCAATTTAAATTAACGTACGAGCAATGCTCTTGTACGGATGCATAAAATCAAGTAAAATCCACGTACGATTTAAAACTCATAAAAACATGATAGGCTGCTCAATTTCACTAAAACAAATCAAAAATCACAATTGGCACCTAATTCGTGCCCTTTCATGTAAAAACATGAAATAAACAGCCAGTTTGTCCATAATTTGCTTAAATTAAAGCAATATAATCATAGGACTATCAAAAACATGAAAATCATGCAATTTCATAGCCTTACTACCCTTTTTGAAATTTTCCTAACTAGGGGCAAAATCATAATTTTTCACATATACCTCGATTTTCATAAAAATTATTATTCTATTTCTAGATACCTTATGAAATTCTATGTAATGTAAATAACTCCAAAAATACGCACAGATATCTCTAAGCGCTTACAAAATTCCCTTACCTCGAATCACGTCGAGTGCGTATCAAAATTCCACTGTCGGAGGCTCCTCCAATCCGATTTGCTGCTAATCCAATCTTTGGGGCTGCAGATAATTATTTATCATGTCAATTTAACCCAATAAATATAATCCTCGCGTTTACTACACTCGATTTAACTAATTGAGCCAGTTTACTCTTATTGGGCCCGATTGCACCTTAATAGGCCTCGACCCATTTCCAGCCCGTTTTCACTTATTAAATCCCTTCTACAAATCTATTGGGCTCTCAATACCCATTGGGCTTCGTTACCAACTCTTTGGATAGCCCGTATATCATTTACGACAATTAATTCAAAAATCCCAATATAGTTCACTAATTGCGGAATTAAATCCGAAATTCAAAAAATAAATCTTTAATACGCGAATAATTACATAAATTGTCGTAAATGAGCTTTACTTACCCGAGATTATGCGGTGGTGTGCAAATCGTAGTTCAATCGGCTCACGTATACGATTTATCATCGAACTGTATAATTTTATATTTAATTTCGGGTTAATTTTTGATCAATTATAATTTAAATAAATTTCTCGAAAATCAAATCGATCACTTTTGACCTCTTACCGACTTACCCGAAGTCCGGTGTATCCCCAAAAATTCTTCCCCTTTTTCCTTTTTCTCCTTTTTCCTCTCTTTCTTGGCTGAACCGGTTCGCTCTGGTTCAGACCGATTCGGTCCAGTCGGTTCAGTCCTAGTAGGCCGGTTCAGGACCTCGTCGACCGGTTCTTCACCAGTTTTCGTCGCCAATAGCTCTACAGGATCGTCCGATGCATGGATCTGGGGTCAGTTTCGTTCGAAGTGGCCGAAAAGTGGCCGGTCCAGCCTCTTCTCTCCTCGTCGTCAGTGACTTTTCTATTCTTCCTCCGTTTTCGGCGCTGATCGTCATTCTACCGACCGATTCAACCGCTGATCGACCAGTCTTCACGTGGCGCACCTGCGGCTGGCGGTGGCAGGGCCAAGATCGGCGTCGATCACCGGATTTAGCATTTTTTCCTCTCGGTTCTCTCTATCTTGGCTTTCCTCATCGTCGGCTGCCGTTTCTCCTCAGCTGCTGGTGCCGGTGGGCTCGGGCGGCTCGACTGGCTCGGCTTGTCATCTCTTCGGTGGCGTCTGGTGGTGAGGCCGATGGGGCTGGGTTCCTCGGGTTTGGCCTTCGCGTTTACAGAATCGCGACTCGCGATTCTGTGTTCAATCTCTCTTTTTTTATTTATTATTTATTATTTTATTTATTTATTTATTTATTCATTATTATATTCTAAAAATCTCAAAATATCCTTAAAAAATTATATTTTATTCAAATTAATTAATTTAATTTATTTATTGTATTTTAACCCTTTTTGGGTGTATCTTCTCCGTATTTTTGGGATTGTCCCGAGTGAAAATCTCGATTAATTCCAATAAATTCATATCTTGATCAATTTAACCCGAAATTTAATTATTTCTTTGTTATTGATCAAGATTTCTCAATCCCATATTTTTAATTAAATTTTCTTATCGAATTTATACCGACTTTTGGTCTTTTGATCGTTTTACCCTTCATGTGTTCGGGAATTCCATTTCAGTCCTTTTGCATTTTTTAATTTCGTGTTTTGAATAAAATCGGGTCTTACAGAATCACAACGCAACTAATTGGTGTGGAACGATGATAGAAGAAGAGGTAACTAGAATGTGAAAAATTTGTGGTGATTTTGGTAGGTCGCGTGTGAGAGAAGGGTGTGACAAATTCAATGTTATTCAATGCCAGTAAATTTTTGAAATTTCTCTAGGTGCAGGAATTTCAAAAAACGAACAACCGGTGAAGAGTTGTTTATAATTTTTTATAGGAACTCCAATTAATGTGATTCAAAATACTTTGGAAAGCTAACTCAAAAAGATTTACAACCATATATGGTACATGGTTTTAATCATTGTGGATTAATATCGGTGAATTTTTGAAGTGAGCTTATGTGCAATAAAACCTATCAGCGAGCAGTCAATAAGAGTTGTGCTTAAACTTTAATAGAAACTCTAACTGAAATGATTCAAATTATAGTGGAAGCTAACTCAAAGACCTTCCTAATCATATATGACAAGCCCCTTAATTTTTTGTGGGTTAATATAGGAAATTATTTGTCACGACCTGAAATCATTGAAAATTGGACTAAAATTTTTTTTTCCTTACTTATGTTTAGCCTACGATCAGAGTAATGCCTACTGTTGATCTTATTTGATCAACATAATTAATATTTTCCTTTAGCCTTGGTTATATTTAAATGTGTGTAACGTAACTCCCTGATTAACTCCAACATACATGCATACCATTCATTTATTTCAATATAATCATGTGTCATCCATTAATTGCACTACAAAAGAACGTAATTAGCCCTTAAACAACATTTATACATCACACTTTAAATCTAGGCTATAGGTTATAGTTTATACTTATCCTAGCCTAACGTTATATCCCAAAGTACACATACATAAATCGTGTGATAATTGTCCAAAATATAAACTAAGATTTACCTTAGCATATACCTATCGAATGATTTAAGCGGGCGAAGGAAAGCACCCCCAAGCCAATTCAAATGTGAAATCTTTAGTGTCAATTATAAGATTACTTATGGAGGAATGGGAGGAGGGGTGACTTTTATGCCCAATAAGAGTAAATACAGAGGGGAAGAAAAAACATATATGCATAATTCATCTGAAACATATTAAGGTAGCTAATTTTTGAACACATTTAGTTCAAAGTATGCTTATTTTCGTAAGGCATAATTCATAAACAAAACATAAGCATTCTTACAAAAGCATATGCATGTAAATAATTCATGCTTGTGGTACAGTTTTGCAAAACATAATCTTAGAAACATATGTTTGCAATTATACTTTAAAATCATAGCCTTACAAAACATACTTAAAATCAACTTTAAAATCATAGCCTTACAAAACATACTTAAAATCATGTCCTTAATAAAATCTTAATCATAAGTTAGAGACTAGGCATTTGTTCCAAGTGTGTTGTGCCTCTTAATTTACATCCAAAAACGAGAGCCCCTAAAAGGGAAAAGTGTTAACCTATGGCCATGTTTAAGGTTTCCTCGGCCTCACTAAACCGGTGAGTACTCGTATGATGTTGATTTATCCAGGTATAACAACCTTAACTTAACTTAAAGGTATAATTGCCACATAATGGGTGGATGTCATGCATCCCTTAAGAACATGAGGTATGATTGCCAACATGATATGAGTGAACATCATATGCCCCTCAAACACATTATAAATGGTAACCTTATATTCACTTAAAACAATTCATAAAACATACGTGGCATGATTCCATAACTTAGAACATAAACTTAGTTTTCAAATCATAATACATACTTAGGTGGGATGGTTATCCCATGGAATCGTCTTTTTCATAACTTAAACATACCGACCCCATTTCAAAACATGCTAAATAAGTTTTAGAGAAAGGATTCTAATGCGTTAGTTTGTTTTAAATACCAAAAATAAGTTTTATCATGCAATTTTGCAAAATGAAGTCCTTTGGTGCATCTGAATAAATTTTAAAGAAATCATTTCAATGCATTAGTTTGGTTTTAATAGCTAAAACAAGTTTTATTATGCAATTTTCTCAAAAAACTCTTTGATGCATTTAGTGGAACCTTCTTACTTAAATCATAACACCATAAGCTTTATAAATCATGTGTTTATTGACATAAAACCAACACAAGTCATTAAGCATGAAAAAGTCATTCATAAGCATAAAACATAGAGGAAGAATTGATCTCCTGCCTCATGGGATTGATCCTCAAGCATAAATCATACATTTTTATAAATTCTTATGTCATAAGACATACTTAAAACGTAATAAACTTGGATGCATGCATTAAGACAAATGAACACCTAGACTCTACATTTATCCTTTACCTCCAAACAATTATAGCACTTAACCTTTGTCTTCTTTGGGACCAACTTAAGCTAGGCAATGCATCTACATTGCCTAACTTCCCCAATTGGACTCTTAGATGCAAAAACCAACCATATAACAGTTAGTTGTCTTATCTTATACTTACTTAAACTTTCATAACTTAACCACTTTCTATACTTAGCATCTCTTTTAAATTTCCTTTAAATCTTAGTTTAAAAGTCTTAACTTATATGCTCTCATTGACTTTCTTAATTGTCCATTACCAAAATTCATACCATGAACATCTTACTCTTTAACTTACCTAAACTTACAAACATTCACCCTTTTCTTAACTTAACAATTTTCTTAATTTCCCTTAAACTTTACTTAGAAATCCCAACTTGTATACTCTTATAAGCTCAATCAAATCATTTTTGTCATAAATCATATCATACTCAATCTCACATTCATCCTTAAAATCATAACATCCATTAACTTCATTTTAGCCATTCATATATAAACCCCTAAACTTCATCAACTTCACCCTAGTTCATCTTTCCATAAATTTTATTTTGAAAATCTACTTAAGCAAATCAAAGTATTATACCACAAATCACAACAGATATTAATTTCAAAATTTTGGAAAATCTTAACTTATAGAGAGAGAAAACCCTAACTTTGTCTCTCTCCAAGCCTTCCACACAAATCAACCATCTTCAAAACACAAATGCTCAATCAATAAATCTTAATGATCTTAAATAAACCATACCCATCAATTCAAAACCAATATTAAAGCTTCTTATCTTGATTCTCCCTTTTTGGACCCAAAAACTCATTCTCCCCTCTTCATTTTTTCCTTTTCCAACTCAAATTTCTTTTTAGATCTAGTGTTTTTAAGCAATGGAGGTCAGGAATGAGAATGAGTAGAGTTTCCTTAGCTTTCCTCTTCCTTTTTCCCCTATCTTTAATCTTTTTCATTCCTTTTTCCTCTTTTTCCTTTTCTCTCTCGATTTTCCTCTGCTTCTTTTCAGTTTCCCGTGTTTTAAAACCCACTTTTAAGGTTTCAAGACACTAAGGGATCGATCCTTTAATGGAAGGGATCGATCCCTTTATAGAATGGATCAGTCATTTCCCTTAAAAATGCCCAATTTTTTTTGTGTTCAAGGTTGAGGGGATCATAAGGGATCAACCCCTTTATGGAAAAGATCAGTCGTTTCCCTTAAAAATGGCCAATTTTTTTGTGTTCTAGGTTGAGAGGATCGATTCCTTTCCCTAAGGGATCGATCCTTTTGTGCTTTACGGTAGCAATTTGCATTCTATTTGCAGGGGGATCAGTCCTTAGCCCTATGGGATCTATCCCTTTGCTTAGGGGATCTATCCATTGACTTAGAGGATCCGTCCCTTGACCTAATTTGATCATTTTGATGATCTAACTCTAAAATCACCTAAAACTTCCATTATCCATATGGGTTCCTGTCACGACCCAAATTACCTAAAAATTAGAGTAATTTTTTTGCTTTTTCGTTTATTATTTAATTCTTACTTTTATCTCATCGTGACCATCCTACAAACAGTTAGGCTATAATTCAGTGTTAGTCACCTCTCACCTATTTACCATTCCATTTCCATAATCACATTCACATATCAGAGTTTACTATCTTTTGACTTTAACTAAAAACATATATAATGGTATTTACATAACCTTACATCCCCGACATCATATCCGTTTATAGTACTGTGCATTACATATTTAGATACAAAACTATACAAATGTGTATACCTGTCTCTTGATGGGAAGCAGCGGATACAAAGCATGCAAGTCCTCAGCCGCTTACTAATTACTGTGAGTGCTCTGAAGATGGAAAAATAAGGGGGTGAGCAAACCACACGCTCAGTAAGGTAATTATGCAAGTAAGTAGATAGCTCCACTATCTACATGCTCATAATGCCACGCCCTTAAAATCCATTTTCTTTTCATTAAAATCTCAAGCACAAATCATGTATGTCATCAATGACTTGGTTTATAAAACTGTTCGTGCATATATAAATCATACTACTTATGCATCAATGGCATTTTATGTGACATCAGTAAATCATACTTAGCATGAATTAAATCAAAATCATGCATTATTTCATGTAATATAAAACAAATCATGAGATACAATCATTTCATGAATTTATCATTAAAGCATGGAAAACACATCATGCTACTGCATTTAAATCATGTCATTTAAAACGCAGTATAAAATAACCCTTCTGGGTCAATCATCTCATAAAACAATTCATCAAAATTCATTATAAAACTTCGGTTATAAAACCACCCTTCTTTCAGGGTCACATATCATAAAATCATAAATCGAGGGCGTGACCCCTCCCTCGAGTCTACACTGGTCTATCGACCAATAGTTATATCATGTGAGACATGTAGGTGACTATCAGTAATGACATAGGACTATGGCCATAACCTCGTGATCCCTGGTAACACGGTACCTAGTGTGTGAGGTATCACACCTGAAACGAGAGGTGGGTCGTCCTACCCGCCAGAACAGCATAACATCAGGATTTCGAGGGCAAGGCTTGCTGCCTCGTGGCTAATGCCACTCCACTCCAACAATCCTCACGGTACAGCGTACTCCGCATGACATACACTGTACAACGTACTCTGTGAACCTAAGCTCAGTCAGGGGTGCCTGCAATAGGTCTTATCCACCCATATCATCTCTGTCTCAATATGCACGTGTGAGCATATCATCTTACTGTGACACACAATCTACAGGAGGCTCCAACACGGCTATATGCATGTCATATAAATCCCTGTGCGAGTGAAGCTCTAGCACGACTCCATGCATATTCATGATATCAGAAAATCTCGTGCGAACGAAGCTCTAGCAGGGTTTCATAGAAATCAATGAAATCTTTGTACGAGTAGAACTCCAGTACGACTTAAAAATGAATGAGTTATAAATCCATATAAAATCACGTGCTAGCGAGCTCCAGCACAGTGTTATGCATCCATAAATCAAATCTCGTGCGAGTTACACTTCAGCATGGCTTTTATGCAATATCGTATCAAAACAGGATGCGAGCTAAGCTTCAGCATCTCTCATTCATGTCAAATCATAAAAACTAGTGCGAGCAATCGCTCCAGCACCTTTTTATGTATATCTAGTCAAAACAGTCAAAACCGTCGAAACAGTCAAAACAGTGCGAGCTAGGCTCCAGCACCTCTCATGCATTTCACAAGAATAAAAATCAGTGCAAGCAACCGCTCTAGCACATTTCATGCATATGATGTCTGTAAACTCCACCAATTTTCTTGTACCTAATTTTAAACCAAGATAATAAATTTAATTAAATTAAATTTATAAAGTACAATGACACATAAATATATATAGGTATATATACGTGTGTGTAATAATTCCTTTAAATTAAGCATATAGACATGGGCATACATACATATAGGTTTATATATATATATATTCCTTCAAGGGTGTTTCTTCCATCAGAGGCTCTCGGTCCATGTATTCAGGCATATACATGTTTATGGGCATGTTTATGTGTTTAAATATATTTTGTACATATCCGTGTACATGTAAACATAACTAATGGAAAAGATTTGGTGCAGAGAAGTAAGGCCAGTTGCCTAGCAAAGGAGACAAGGAAATAAATAAAATATTAATAATAACATATATATATATTATGTTACACGAAATTGGAGCTGCAGTAGTGGACAAAGAAATGGATGATATCCTGGCAGCATAGAAGACATGGGAGGATAGTTGGCTGCTGAAGATGGGACAACTCGAGGGAGTTGTTAAAGACTAGAAATGAAATCATGAAAGGTTGAACAAACAGAAGTCTGAAACAAGGGAGGAAGACAGAAACATCAAGGCACATTGGAGGCTGAAAATGAGGTGATGAGAGTAGTAAAGGACAAGGAGTCAGCTACTAAAGGAAAATTGATGATTGTACAAATAAGTAGAATAATAAAAATGGAATGATTTAGCTGAAGCAACCAAAAGAGAAAGAGAGTAACCGCAGAAGCTAAATAACCGAGAGGCAAAAGACATGAGACCGAGGGAAATCAGCAGACAACCTGGCTAGAAAAAAAAAGAGAAGCAGAGGATGAGAGACACAAGTGAGGATTGGTAACGAGGGTAAGGTACGTGATGTTACTGAAGTGTGTTGAGGGCTGCTGCCTCTCGGGTTTAAGGAAAATGGAGAGAACCGAGAAGAGCAACGGTGAAACTTGAAACAGAGGAGGTTCTAACCTCTGGAAATTGAAACCAAAAATGGAGTTGAGGAAATGGGATTGGCGGCTAACGAAACGCTAGCTAGAGGCCTTCTCTCATGGGTAGAAGACTGGGAAGCTGATGGAGGATGGAAGGGGGAGACGGTAGCCGAGAAGGGAGGAGAAAGGATGGCAACGAGGAAGACGAGGGAGGAAAAGAGCTACTGTTATGGAGGCTTTCGGCATGGGACAAAGATGGTGATCCTTGGCTGGAAAATGGTGAGCTGAGAAAACAAAGGAGGAATAAAACGATGAAGATGGTAGCAGAAACAGGATGAAGAAGGTAATGGTAGGATCGAGAAAGTAAGCGAGAAGAACAAAATTGGTGAACAGTAAAGAAGAAACGAGAAAGAAAAAATGAGGAAAAAAATGATAATGGCGGGAAGGATAAAAGGATTCAAAAAAATGATGATGAACAGTAAAAGAAAAGAAAAGAAAAGAAAAGGATGAATAGTAATCAAAAAAAAAGGGAGAGGACAAAAGTAATATAAATATATATTTATTAAATATATATATTATTGGAAATAGAGGAAAAATCGAGGAAGGAAAATAAGTGTACTAAATTTTGGGAATTTGGGGAAGAGCCCCGAAAAATTTACCGAGAGTACCAGACCCGTCGACTCGCTAAGTCAAACTAATCAAGGTTTACGGACAGACATCGAGGTAATAAATTTATACAAGTCTTAGAGATAATTTTATGTATTTTATAATTTCGAGTGTATTTTCCTTGGGTAAGCAAGGTTACAATTTTGACACATCGTAGTTAATTCGATAAATAGGATACTAAGAAATACAAATTTCGGTGTAGGAGAATTGTAGAAGGATTTAAGGCAGATATTAGGAGGTGTCACCACTTGAATACGAGATATCGTTAAATCGAGGTAAGGGGTACTATTTAACTTAGTTTTGATAATGCATTCTTGTTTCACCGATAAATGATTTTTTGAAAAAGCATATGATTTGAAATGATTTATCAATGCTTTCATACTTGTGAAACTATTTACGAAGCATGTTTTAATTTGTCGAAATATTCCTCGAGTACTTTCCATTATATGAAATGAATTTTCCCTAAGGTATGAAGTGTATAGATGTTTTACATTTGTTTATGTTTTTATATCCATATTGTTAAAGAAACTTTTGACAATTTCAAAAGTATTTAAGAAAAGAAATTTATTTTCGAATGGGGATTATGGAGGCCACCTCTTGAGTCCTGCGGGAACAAAGTGCCACACAATCTTTCTGTTTTATGAAAGAGTTTTCAGATTTCAAGGAATTCGATTTTATTACTCGATATGAGTTTATGGGTTATAAAATCCAAGAAAGATTTTGAAAAATTTGTTTTGAGACTATAGGCTTCATGCATGGTTACTTCTTGTGGTGTTCCAGCTACACCACTTGGGTGTCGGTACGTATGGCCCCTTTAGCACTTGACTCAACCTGTGTGGAACATGTCATGCTACTGGTGGTTTATGATGATATTTTGGTAGTATCTCGTGCCCGTGCAGCACGCATGAATGATCCCCGCACGGTGAGTACCATAGGTGCCCGTGCCCTAGCTATGTGCTAGTATATGATAAGAAATAAGAAGATACTACCCATGTTTATAATTATGATAGCTGTACGAACCTGATCCAATCTACAGCCCCCCTTTACCTTCAGACCATTTGTAGTGAATCTATAGGCATTACCTACCGTGTACACGATGTAGGCTGGTGGGAGAGAGCTACCTTAGGCTACTTTTTGTACACGCAGCAAGGTATACAATTACATTCCCTTACCAGACATATTTGTATGCACAGACATCTATTGAAAGTAATGTGTCAGGATGAAACCTGTATAAGAATAAATGAAATGGAACATTTTTAAGGATTGACACTGAACAGGAATACAGCCTAAGTGAATAAGGGAATAAGCGAGTAAATTACGTTAAAAAAGAATCCCCCAATTTTCAAGGGTCCATGGTCATTACAGTTTAAGTGGTATCAGAGCGAAGGTTGTCTAGTACTCTCAGTGTCAAAAATAAGGATAAAATTACATCCCAAATATCTGTGCTTGTCTGGTTGTAGGTAATGTATACCTAATGAATGTAAGACTTGATCTTTAGAATTACGCACAGGTATTAGATCACTTGCATGATGAGTGGAAGACGTAGACATCTTCGGAGGCAAGCTCAACCACCTCCACCTCCTTCACCCAAGCCAGAGAGTCCTCGTACTCGTATGGCTCAGTTCCAGCAGCGGTTGGAGCAGCGCCTCGAGCGAGGTTTAGCATCGATAGCTGCCATGGTTTCCCAACATCTAGGGGCAAACATTTCTAATTCTGCTGGCACAACACAAATTCTTACTCTGGTGCTGACTCCTCCACAAGCACCACCACCTCCTCCTCCATAAGTTTCTCCAGTACCTAGGGTGCCTCATCCTCCTGTACAGGCCCGGAGGGAGGAGAGGGATATCGACAGGATGAGGGATTTCCTGAAGATGAAGCCTCCAACATTTAAGGAAAAAGGTAGGGATAAGAGTAAGTAGATAGAGTTTGTGAGGCAGGAGTTCAAGAGAGGTCAACTTAAGAGACAGAGGACAGATGAGTCTCGGGCTAGGATTGATAGGCCCACAGCTCCTATAGCTACCCCATAGACTACCAGAGGTCCGTAGCAATATAGGAAGTTATGTAGGGAGTGTAGTAAACCCCATAAAGGTATTTGTTACAAGGCCGTAATGAGCTGCTTTAGGTGTGGATAGCAGGGGCACATGATTAAGGATTTCCCACTGAATAAGTTTCCACAGCCCCCAGAGTCACCATGACAACCTGAGAGGCAAGCTCCCCAAAGACAAGTTCCACAGAGATGGGCTACCACAGCAAATAAAGGCAAAAAGCCTGTCACTCATGGAAGGGCCTTTGCCTTGGACTGATATGGTGTGTAAAGATTGTGAAATCAAGGTAGGAGATAGGATCATATTAGCAGATCTAATTTTGTTGAGCATGTATGGCTTTGATGTAATTTTGGGTATGGATTGGCTAACCACCAACCGTGTAACTTTAGACTGCTACTCTAAGACTGTAACCTTCTCCTTACCTAGTAAGTTTAATGTACGCTTTGCAGTTAAGGAATAAATTGTATGATTTTGACTATTGATGAAAGTTTTCGATGAACGTGTTGATGTGAAAGTTATATTACATTCATCTCCGATACTAGTTGGGAATGTCCAAGTATTCAGGACATATCTGTGGTATGTAAGTTTTCGGATGTGTTTCCTGAGGAACTACTGGGACTACCACTGGAGAGAGAGTTGAAATTCACTATAGATTTGGCACTAGAGACACAGCCAATCTCAAAGTCTCCTTGTCAAATGGACTTTTTGGATCTTAAGGAATTGAAAAAAAAAAAAGGAGTTGCAACAACTGTTAGATAAAAGGAGTTCAGAAACTTATAGGAGATATTGAGATATTTAGTCAAGCTAAGATGACTCCATTTGAAATTATTTTGAGAAAGCAGTGCGTAAGGCGCAATTATAATGATATGAATTGTATATTTCTAAAGTCACTAAGAAATCTACAAGGGAAATAGTGACAATGAAAGAACACAGTCACTATACTGGAAGAATGAATCAGGGAACTAACGGTATAAATAAGACTCTAAAGGTCGCACGGCTTACATGATTGATAAAGATAGGGCATGTTCGGAGTATAGAAACATCCCTGTAAACAGGAAAAGTTGTCTGACACATGATCAAATGATTTATAAAGTTACCCCTAAACTAAAAGGAGAAGTTCTAGAATTGATTTAGCAGGTGGTATCGAATTAAATTACTCAAACCACTGTAGTGAGTGACCTTGCTTGGATTAGAAATGCTAAGAGAGCAATTATAAGAACTATATGAAGGGGAGATGTTTAAACTGAGTGAACCACTTTGGAGTGTACTGGTGTTAATTTTTAAGGAGACCCGGAGTCTTTTGGGTCACTTTGTATCAAAAATGGGAGTTAATTGGATTCTCCCAAAACAGAGGCTATAGATCAGTGGGAAAGACCCAAAATTGTCAAGATGATTTGGAGTTTAGGGTATAATATGAATTACGTATCGAATCTAAGAATTATAAATTGTATATGTTTATGTTTCGAATGCGAGACTCAATTTGAGTAAGGAAATGATTTCGTTATTACTGATGTACGAAATGAGACAAATTTAAAAGTGTGATAAATTTTGGATACAGGATTGTAATTGGAATAAGGAAAGAGTTTTGTTATAATTGATGTACGAAATGAGGCAAGCTTGAAATGTGATAGATTCTGAACATAAGTTACATTGGAATAAGAGGTGTATGCAAGGTAAGAATATCTCTGGTATGTGAAGTGATTCAAATCAATTGATATGAATTCAGAATAAGTTCTGACTGAAGGATAAATGTAAAATTACAATAAATTTTGGTATCCTACTTCTTATTGAGACTAAACCTTGAACCCTTATATCCGTAACCAGTCATGTGGTCACGTCTAATGGCTAATAAAGGTGTTTCAAAATACCTCCCCACTGAGAGACTTGATAGCGTCTAGCCGTACCCATGACCCATAAATTGAAATTGACAATCGTAATATATGCATTTGAAGTTAGGATACCATTACTTACACGGTAAAAAATTATGAAATTTTACTGATCAAGAAGGTTTAAATACTAAATTTCACAAAGGCCATCTAATACAAGAAAAAGGGAATGACTCGGGTTAGTGCTTTGAGCAGAAGTGACTTCAGGATGACATTATTGGTCAAGGACATGGGTTATTAAAATATCTAGTGAGTCGCGACTTAGATATGGCCCTTCCTGATACTGACATTCATTACATGATGGTTAGCCTAAGAGAAAAAAAATTGGAGTTGATTTGATCGAGTCGGACCGAACTCAACGCAATGATAAAAACTATATTGATGTAATTAATCAGACCCAGACGGGTGCTACAACAAGTGTTGGTATTGGTACCGATGATTTATGGAGAATTAAAAAAAACAAACAGAATTGCGTACTAAATGATTTATAGTTAAAGGAATTGATGTCGTCAGAGAAGCCCCTTTCATCGAGATATACTTTATATCTGGAGAGTAGTAAGAGGCATCAAAATCTCTAAAAGGTATATTGGCAATCATGTATGATAAAGAGAAATAATTGAAATTGGGATTAAATGTCTCATAGTCAGTAGATTAAGGTAGAGCACCAAAAGCCTATGAGGTTATTACCAATGTCTATATGGAATTGAAAGCATGTGTTAGGATTTTAAAGACTCTTGGAAGGAAAAATTGCCAATTAGCGAAGTTGTACATAGTATTAGATAACACTCAAGTATTAAGATGATACCGCTTGAAGTGCAATATGGTCGAAGGTGTTGTTCGTTGATTGGATGAGGAGAAGTGGGTGAAAGAAGGATATTCGCTCCTGATTTAGTTAAGCAAGCTTCTAAGGATGTTCAATTAATTTGTGAGGGTTTGAGAACAGCTTAGAGCAGACAAAAGAGTTATACTGACCAAAGAGGAAGACCTTTGGAATTTTTAGTTGGAGATTCTGTATTTTTGAAAGTTTCCCCTTCAAAAGTATAATGAGATTAGGAAAGAAAGGAAAACTGAGTTCCCAATACATTGGACCTTTCAAGGTCTTAAACCGAGTGGGAGATGAGCTAATAGATTGGCGTTACCGCCATAATTACTAAGTATTCACGATATCCTCCACGTATCAATGCAACACAAGTATTAACCAGATTCGACACATGTGATTGAGTATGAACCACTGGAACTAAAAAAGGATATGACGCATATGGGGAAATCGATTTGGATCTTGAACAAGAAAGAAAAGGCATTAAGGTCTAAGACGATTTCTTTGGTCAAGTTTCTGTGGTAGTATCACACTTCAGAGAAGGCCACGTGGGAATTGGAAAATTTAATGCATGAGAAATACCCACGATTATTTGAAGACTGATGTACCTTTCAATTTGGGGACCCAATTCTCAAGGTGGGGAGAATGTAAACTCCACGAATTTTCTTGTACCTAATTTTAACCTAGGATAATAAATTTAATTAAATTAAATTTATAAAGTATAATGACACAAATATATATAGGTATATATACGTGTGTGTAATAATTCCTTTAAATTAAGCATATAGACATGGGCATACATACATATGGGTTTATATATATATATTCCTTAAGGTGTGTTTCTTCCATCAGAGGCTCTCGGTCCATGTATTCAGGCATATACATGTTTATGGGTATGTTTATGTGTTTAAATATATTTTGTACATATCCATGTACATGTAAACATAACTGATGGAAAAGATTTGGTGCAAAGAAGTAAGGCCAGTTGCCTAGCAAAGGAAACAAGGAAATAAATAAAATATTAATAATAACACATATATATATATATTATGTTACACGAAATTGGAGCTGCAATAGTGAACAAGGAAATAGCTGATATCCTGGCAGCATAGAAGACATGGGAGGATAGTTGGCTGCTGAAGATGGGACAACCCGAGGCAGTTGTTGAAGACTGGAAATGAAATCGTGAAAGGTTAAACAAACAGAGGTTTGAAACAAGGGAGGAAGGCAGAAACATCGAGGCACGTTGGAGGCTGAAAACGAGGTGATGAGAGTAGTAAAGGACAAGGAGTCAGCTGCTAAAGGAAAATTGATGATTGTACAAATAAGTAGAATAATACAAATGGAATCATTTAGCTGAAGCAACCGAAAGAGAAAGAGAGTAATCGCAGAAGCTAAATAACCGAGAGGCAAAAGACATGAGACCAAGGGAAATCAACAGATAACCTGGCTAGAAAAAAAATGAGAAGCAGAGGATGAGAGACACGAGTGAGGATTGGCAACCAGGGTGAGGTACGTGACGTTGCTGAAGTGTGTTGAGGGCTGGTGCCTCTTGGGTTTAAGGAAAATGGAGTGAATCGAGAAGGGCAGCGATGAAACTTAAAACAGAGGATATTCTGCCCTCTGGAAATTGAAGCCAAAAACGGAGTTGAGGAAACGGGATTGGAGGCTAACGAAACGCAAGCTAGAGGCCTTCTCCCGTGGGTAGAAGACTGGGAAGCTGACGGAGGATGGAAGTGGGAGACAGTAGCCGAGAAGGGAGGAGGAAGGATGGCAATAAGGAAGACGGGGGAGGAAAAAAGCTGCTGTGATGGAGGCTTTTGGCATGGGACAAAGATTGTAAAACCCGATTTTATCATAAGAGAAAAAGAGAATGAATAGAAATTTTCGAGTGCATTGAAAAAATGCAAAAAGGATTTAAATGGTATTCCTGAACACGTGAAGGGTAAAATGGTCAAAAGACCACAACCCGATATAATTTCGATAAGAAAATTTAATTAAAAATATGGGATTGAGAAATCTTGATCAATAACGAAGAAATAATTAAATTTCGGGTTAAATTGATCAAGATATGAATTTATTGGAATAAATCAAAATTTTCACTTCGAAAAATAATCCCGAAAATAATCGAAAAATATACCGAAAAGTCGATATAAGAATGTTAAATTCATTTACGGATTAAATGAATTAAATATAATTTTTTAGATATTTTGATAAAAATAATAATATAATAATGAATAAAATAATAATAAAAATAAATAATAAATAAAAATAAAATAAAAAAAGATGAAAATCGTGCAACACGATTTTTTGGGAAAAGGAAACTGAGCCGCCTTCTGCCATCACGATCGGCGACCGATGACGGCTAGGCGAGGTCGGCGAAGGGAAGCCCGATGAGAGCCGATCCACCACCGGCCTAACGCACCCACGAACGGTGGCAAACGGCGACAGAAGGAGAGAAACAGAGGCAACCGAAAGGGGAAGAGAAGTTTCCCGACGATCGGCACCGATTCGAGGTCGGCCTCTACCAGCTGAGCGTTCCCCAGGCGTCAGCGGTGCGATTGGTGGCAGCCTTGGCCGATAGAACGGCGGCCAGTACTGAAAACGGTGGCTAAACCGAAATGATACCGACGGCGAGGAGAGAACAGGCCGGACCGGCCACATTTTAACGGCCTTAAACGAAGCCAACCCCAGATCCGTGCATCGGATGGCCTAGCGGAGCCACGGGCGACGGAAATCAGTGGAGAACTGATCGGTGAGGCACTGAACCGATCGAACCGGTCTGAACCGGCAGTCTGAACCGGGCTGAATCGGACCGAACCGGTTCAGCCAAAAAGAAAAGGAAAAAAGAAAAAAAAGGAAAAAGAAAAAGAGGAAAAATTGGGAAAAATTTCAGTGATGTAATCGAGCTACGGGTAAGTCGGTAAGCGGTTAAATTGACCGATTTAAATTTTAAAATATTTAATTTGATTAATATTCGACTGAAAGTTTACCCGAAAAAATATTAAATTGTGTAGCTCGACGATTGGCGTCAACCGAGAGCTCAAGACAGCCTCGATTTGCATACGATCATGGAATATCTGGTAAGTAACCCTTATTTATGACAATTTTAGATCATTATGCGTGATTGATATTTATCGCATAAATTACGGATTTAAATTACGCATTTAATGAATTAAATTCTAAAAATTTGGATAAATTGTTGTAAATACTAAATTAATCTATCCGGGGATGTAGAACGAGGCTCAATAAATATTGATGGGTCTAAGGAGCCCAATAGGCCTCAATAATGTGAATAGTAAGTGGAAAAACGGGCTTAAGGCCGATTAAGGCCCATTATGGTACAATCGGGCCCAATATGGGTAAACGGACCCAATGATTTAAAATTAAGCCTAAAAAATTATGAAATACAATTAATTGTATTGTAATTGACCTGATGAATATGTATCCGCAGTTTCAGAGATTGGATTCGGAGCAAATCAGACTGCATGACAAGTCATCAGTGGAAAGGTCAGACTGTACAGAAAAATGAGGTAAGGGAATTGTGTGTGTAGCTAGAGGTAGCTACGCGTATTTTAATAGCTTTTCTGTACACTGATTATGTATGTATACACGGTTATTGTATTATGATCCTAAAAATGGTTTAAATGATTTTAAGGATCGAAATAGGTAAAGACTATTTTACCCCTATTGAGGGAAGTTCAGCTAAGGATGGTGAAAGCATGACATGCATGAAATGCATGATTTAAGAAATTTTTCGATTAATGAATTTTCTTGGTTTTTAAGCAAAGCAAATCGGTAGATTGGCCAGTAATTGCATAAGTTTCACAAAATAACACTACGTAAGTGTTATTAAGATTTAAATGAAATTTCTTTGGAAAAAGGGCCAACTATCAAGTTTATATGGAAGCAGATAGTGCTGGCATATAGTTCGCACTATATCTGCGTTTGTTAGTGTGCATAAATGTGCTTGAGCGGTTGCTCGCACCGACTTGTGTGACATCATATGCATGAAATGTGCTAGAGCAGTTGTTCGCACTGATTTTTATTATTGTGATATGCATAAGAAGTGCTGGAGCTTAGCTCGCACTCTGTTTTGACTGTTTTGACTGAATATGCATAAAAAGGTGCTGGAGCGATTGCTCGCACTAGTTTTAATGATTTGACATGCATGAGAGGTGCTGGAGCTTAGCTCGCATCCTGTTTTGATATGATATTGCATAAAAGCCCTGCTGGAGTGTAACTCACACGAGATTTGATGTATTTATGCATAAAGCCGTATTGGAGTGTTGCTTGTACGAAGTTTTGATTTACTTGAGCATTCACTCGTGCTGGAGCGTTGCTCGTACGGAGTTTTATATGGTTTTTTAACTCATTTTAAAGTCGTATTGGAGTTTTTCTCGTATGAGGTTTTCTCTGAGTTTTTATACATATCCGTACTAGAGCATTGCTCTTACGTGGATTTTACTTAAATTTATAATTATTTAAAGTCATACTGGAGCGCTGCTCGTACGCAGATTTCATTGATTTCTATAAAACCGTGCTAGAGCTTCGCTCGCATGAGGTTTTCAGATATCATGAATATGCATGGAGTCATGCTAGAGCTTTGCTCGCACAGGGATTTATATTACATGCATATAGCCATGTTAGAGCCTCATGTAGACTGTGTCACAGTGAGATGTTATGCTCACACGTGCATTTTGAGACAGAGATGATATGGGTGGATAAGACCTATTGCAGGCACCCCTGACTGAGCTTAGGTTCACGGAGTACGTTGTACCGTATATGTCACGCGGAGTATGCTGTACCATGGGGATTATTGGAGTGGAGTGGCATTAGCCATGAGGCAGCAAGCCTTGCCCTCGCAATCCTGGTGTTATGTTGTTCTGGCAGGTAAGACAACCCACCTCCCATTTCAGGTGTGATACCCTGCACACTAGGTACCGCGTTGCCAGGGATCATGAGGTTATAGCCATTATCCTATGTTGTTACTGATAATCACCTACATGTCTCACATGATATAACTTGTGGTCTGATAGACCAGGGTAGACCCGAGGGAGGGGTTAGGCCCCCGATTTTATGATTTTATGATATGTGACCCTGAAAGAAGGGTGGTTTTATAACCGAAGCTTTATAATGAATTTTAATGACTTGTTTTATGAACTTGAGATTTACTTATGAGATAATTGACCCAGATGAGGTTATTTTATTCTGCATTTTAATAAAATGATTTGAATGCAGTAGTAGGATGATGTTTTCCATGCTTTCATTTCAAATTCATGATTTGTCTTGCATGACATGAAAGAATGCATGATTTTGATTAAATTCATGCTAAGTATGATTTACTGATGTCACATAAAATGCCATTGATGCATAAGTAGTATGATTTCTATATGCACAAATAGTTTTGATAAACTATGGCATTAAAATATGCATGATTTTGTGCGTGAAATTATAAATGAAAAGAAATAGATTTAAGGGCATGGCATTATGAGCATGTAGATAGTTGAGCTATCAACTTACTTGCATAATTACCTTGCTGAGCATGTGGTTTACTCACCCCCCTTATTTTACCATCTTTTCAGAGAACAGTAATTAGTAATCGGCTGAGGACTTGCATGTATTAGTATCCGCTGCTTCCCATCGAGAGATAGGTATACACATTTGTATAGTTTTGTATCTGAACATATAATGCACAGTACTGTAAACGTATATGATGTCGGGGATGTAAGGTTAAGTAAATACCATTGTGTATGTATTTAATTAAAGTCAAAAGATAGTAAACTCTTATATGTGAATGCAATTATGGAAATGGAATGGCAAATAGGTGAGAGGTGACTAACACCGAATCATAATCCAACTGTTTGTAGGATGGTCATGATGTGAGAAAGGTAAGAATTAAATAATAAATGAAAAAGTAAAAAATTTACTCTGATTTTTAGGTAATTTGGGTCGTGACAGTTTAATGGTATCATAGGAGAGAAACCGAGGCAACCGAGAGGGGAAGAGAAGTTTCTCGATGATCGGTGCTGATTCGAGGCAAGCCACCACTAGCCGAGCATTCCCCAGGCGCCGACGGTGCGATTGGTGGCAGCCTTGGCCGATAGAACGGCAGCCAAACCGAAACGATATAGACGGCAAGGAGAGAACAGGCCGGACAGGCCATATTCTGGCGGCCTTGAACGAAACCAACCCCAGATCCGTGCATCGGATAGCCCAGAGGAGCCACTGGCGGTGAAAACTGGTGGAGAACCAGTCGGTGAGCCACTAAACCGATCGAACCGATCTGAACCGACGGTCTGAACCGGGTTAAAATGGACCAAACCAGTTCAGCCAAAAAGAAAAGGAAAAAAGAAAAAAAAGGAAAAAGAAAAAGGGGGAAAATTGGGAAAAATTCCAGTGATGTAATCGAGCTATGGGTAAGTCGGTAAGCGGTCGAATTGACCGATTTAAATTTCAAAATATTTAATTTGATTAATATCCGACTGAAAGTTTACCCGAAAAAATATTAAATTGTGTAGCTCGACGATTGGCATCAACCGAGAGCTCGAGACAACCTTAATTTACGTACGATCATGGAATATCGGGTAAGTAACCCTGATTTATAATAATTTTACATCGTTATGCGTGATTGATATTTATCGCATAAATTACGGATTTAAATTCCGCATTTAATGAATTAAATTCTAAAAATTTGGATAAATTATCGTAAATATTAAATTAAGCTATCCGGGGATTTAGAACGAGGCTCAATAAATATTGATGGGCCCAAGGAGCCCAATAGGCCTCGATAATGTGAATAGTAAGTGAAAAAACGGGCTTAAGGTCGATTAAGGCCCACTATGGTACAATCGGGCCCAATATGGGTAAACGGGCCCAATGATTTAAAATTAAGCCCAGAAAATTGTGAAATACAATTAATTGTATTGTAATTGACCTGATGAATATGTATCCACAGTTTCAGAGATTAGATTCGGAGTAAATCGAACTGCGTGACGAGTCATCAGTGGAAAGGTTAGACTGTATAGAAAAATGAGGTAAGTGTATTGTGTGAGTAGCTAGAGGTAGCTACGCGTATTTTAATAGCTTTTCTGTACACTAATTATGTATCTATACACGGTTATTGTATTATGATCCTAAAAGTGGTTTAAATGATTTTAAGTATCGAAATAGGTAAAAACTATTTTACCCCTATTGAGGGAAGTTCACCTAAGGATGGTAAAAGCATGACATGCATGAAATGCATGATTTAAGGAATTTTCTGATTAAAGAATTTTCTTAGTTTTTAAGCAAAGCAAATCAGTAGATTGACCAATAATTGCATAAGTTTCACAAAATAACACTACGTAAGTGTTATTAAGATTTAAATGAAATTTCTTTGGAAAAAAGGGCCAACTATCAAGTTTATATGGAAACAGATAGTGCTGGCATATAGTTTGCACTATATCTGCGTTTGTGAGTGTGCATTAATGTGCTTGAGCGGTTGCTCGCACCGACTTGTGTGACATCATATGCATGAAATGTGCTAGAGCGGTTGCTCGCACTGATTTTTATTATTGTGATATGCATAAGAAGTACTGGAGCTTAGCTCGCACTCTGTTTTGACTGTTTTGACAGTTTTGACTGAATATACATAAAAAGGTGTGGGAGCGATTGCTCGCACTAGTTTTAATGATTTGACATGTATGAGAGGTGCTGGAGCTTAGCTCGTATCCTGTTTTGATATGATATTGCATAAAAGTCGTGCTGGAGTGTAACTCGCACGAGATTTGATGTATTTATGCATAAAGCCGTACTGGAGCGTTGCTCGTACGAAGTTTTGATTTACTTGAGCATTCACTTGTGCTGGAGCGTTGCTCGCACGGACTTTTAAATGGTTTTATAACTCATTTTAAAGCCGTATTGGAGTTTTTCTCGTACGAGTTTTTCATTGAGTTTTTATACATATCTGTACTAGAGCATTGCTCGTACATGGATTTTACTTAAATTTATAATTATTTAAAGTCGTACTGGAGCGTTGCTTGTACGCAGATTTCATTGATTTCTATGAAACCGTGTTAGAGCTTCGCTCGCACGAGGTTTTTAGATATCATGAATATGTATGGAGCCGTGCAAGAGCTTTGCTCGCACAAGGATTTATATTACATGCATATAGCCGTGTTGGAGCCTCATGTAGACTGTGTGTCACAGTGAGATGATATGCTCACACGTGCATTCTAAGACAGAGATGATATGGGTGGATAAGACCTATTGTAGGCACCCCTGACAGAGCTTGGGTTCACGGAGTACGTTGTACCATGTATGACACGTGGAGTACACTATACCGTGGGGATTGTTGGAATAGAGTGGCATTAGCTACAAGGCAGCAAGCCTTACCCTCGCAATCCTGGTGTTATGCTGTTCTGGCGGGTAGGACGACCCACCTCTCGTTTCAGGTGTGATACCTCGCACACTAGGTACTGTGTTGCCAGGGATCACAAGGTTATGGCCATAGTCCTATGTTGTTACTGATAATCACCTACATGTCTCACATGATATAACTTGTGGTCTGATAGACCAAGGTATACCCGAGGGAGGGGTCAGGCCCCCGATTTTACGATTTTATGATTTTATGATATGTGACCCTGAAAGAATGGTGGTTTTATAACCGAAGCTTTATAATGAATTTTAATGACTTGTTTTATGAATTTGAGATTTACTTATGAGATAATTGACCCAGATGGAGTTATTTTATTATGCATTTTAATAAAATGATTTGAATGTAGTAGTATGATGATGTTTTTCATGCTTTCATTTCAAATTCATGATTTGTCTTACATGACATGAAAGAATGCATGATTTTGATTAAATTCATGCTAAGTATGATTTACTGATGTCACATAAAATGTCGTTGATGCATAAGTAGTATGATTTCTATATGCACAAATAGTTTTGATAAACTATGGCATTAAAATATGTATGATTTTGTGCGTGAAATTATAAATGAAAAGAAATGGATTTAAGGGCATGGCATTATGAGCATGTAGATAGTGGAGCTATCTACTTATTTGTATAATTGCCTTATTGAGCGTGTGGTTTGCTCACCCCCTTATTTTCTCATCTTTTCAGAGCATAGTAATTAGTAAGCGGCTGAGGACTTGCATGTATATGTATTCGCTGCTTCCCATCGAGAGACAAGTATACACATTTGTATAGTTTTGTATCTGAACATGTAATGCACAGTACTGTAAACGTATATGATGTCAGGGATGTAAGGTTAAGTAAATATCATTGTGTATGTATTTAATTAAAGTTAAAAGATAGTAAACTCTAATATGTGAATGTAATTATGGAAATGGGATGGCAAATAGGTGAGAGGTGACTAACACCGAATCATAGCCCAACTGTTTGTAGGATGGTCACGATACGAGAAAGGTAAGAATTAAATAATAAATGAAAAAGCAAAAAATTTACTCTGATTTTTAGATAATTTGGGTCGTGATAGTTTTAGTATCAGAGCGTGAGTTGGCCTGATATGAGTCAGTGTTAGTGGTTAAGGAAGTTTAGATCCCCATGTACTGTGCATTGTTTAGATACAATTGTGTATATCGAGATGGAAATACAGCTAAGAATTTGGTTTTTAAATGTAAGAATAGACTCGTTAACTGATAGGCGCTATGGTTGAAGGGTGCGAGTACACGAGCTCGAGGCCGTAGAGGTAGGCCCGAGGGTCGTACTGAGTCACCACATGAGACTCAAGATGAGATTGACATGGAAGCTGGTATTGAGTATGCCCCACAGAGTCCGACAAAGAGATCGAACAGAGTCTGACAGAGAGATTGGACAGTATTGAGACACGCTTCGCGAGGTTGGAGAGGAGTGTGGAGAATATTTTGAGAGCTATTTGCTCAGAGCATGCATGAGATTTGAGGGTGAGTCAGAGCATTTGTGGAAGTCCGCTCGACCCATCTTAAGAGTTAGACATCCATAATGGACATGAGAAATAATTTTAGATGTATTCCGATGACAGAATTTCCCAAAAACTGCTTAAAGGAAATTACAGATGAAATTTTTTACTCTGACCCAGAGGAACTGGTTGATTAACGAGTATGAAACTCAGTTTATATACCTGGGCAGATATGACTCGGACACGATGAACAGTGAGAGTCGAGATGTCTGAAAGTTCAAGGAAGGGCTCAGATTGTCTATTAGAGTCCGATTAGCCCGTTAGATATCACTACCTATGTCGAGGTAGTGCGTAGACTACAGTTGTGATTAAGATCATGAGTTGCATGCCTCTGAGATTGGGAAAGGTAGTAAGGGCCGAAATTGAGACAGAAGAGAATAGAGAATGATAAAGATGTCAGAGCGGGAAAAAGGTAGTTTTGGTAAAAGCTTAGAGCTGTTGAGTCACGGGGTAAGATGATTGGTAAAGCCCCAGTGTATTCAGTTTCAATACTTTTGAGGGGTATTGTGATTTGAGGACCCCGACCTGCTACGTAACAGTATAACAGAGTAGCAGTGTGAACAGTGTAAGATGTGTGGTAGTTACCATGGAAATAAGATGTTGGACAATGGCGATTGTATGCCTTGGACCAAGACACTATTGATGTCTCATAATATGTGGTGGAAGATACCACACTGTTTGTGAATCATGAAGTAATTATTTTAATTGATCCTGGTGCCACGCATTTATTCATACTGCCTTCAGTTGCTTATAAGCCAGTGAAAGATGATGATAGTTAGATGATTATCACTAACTGAATATGGGTATAGAGATTGTAAGTTGAAAATAGGGGTGAAAACATCACTGAAAAGCGTATTATAAGTTTTAACAAGTAATGAAAGAGTTTGTTATAAGTGATAGATCCTGAATACGAGATATATTGGAATAAGAGGCATATGCAAGGTAAGAATATCTTTGATATGTAAAGTAAATTGGATTGAGCAATATGTAGTAAATATGAATTGCGACCAACGATAAAGGGTGGATATTCTACACCCAGTCTATGCGGTCAAGTCTAAGGGTTAATAAAGGTATTTCAAAATACTTCCACACCTGAAGACTTGATAGCGTCTAGAAGCGCACACATAAGCTATAAATTGAAATCGACAGTCGTAATATATATACATTTAAAATTTGGGAAGAAATATAGAATTCGATTAATCATGAAGGTTTAAAAAATTAAAATTTTATAAAAGCCGTTAATATAAGAAAAAGGAAATGACGTGTGTTAGTATCTTGAACGGAAGCGATTTCAAAATGACATACGTTTATGCGTACATAGGTCAAGAACATAGGTGATAGTGAAACTCAACTACGATGAGGTATTTAAACCTTACTTGGATCGATTGGTTATCATCTTTAGCGATGATATTTTGATGTATTCGAAGTCCAGGGAAGAGCATGAGTAGCAACAGGAAACTGTCTTACAGACGAGTTGTTGAGAGTTTCTTGAAATGGGTTGCTCAGTTGACATATCTTGTTCGAAAAAGATTGTATGTTAGTGGGATGATAAGTATGAAAATGGCTTCAGTGAGTTTTGGTATATTGAAGTAATGAACTGACCACCGAAAGTATTCTCACCATAACCAACAGCTCAATAGGTTTCAGTGTGTATAGATACTTCAAAATAAGGATTGGACTGTGTATTGATGTAAAATGGGAAGATAGTCATTTATGGGTCCAAATAGTTCAAGGATCATGAGAGAAACTATCCGACCTATGATTTAGAGTTGGCAGCCGTAGCGTTTACATTGAAGGTATGGCTCTACTACTTAAATGGTCAAAAATTTCGGGTATGCACTAATCGTAAAAGCCTCGAGTATCTGTTTTCACAGAAAGAGTCGGATATGAGATAACCAAGAGGGTTAGAGCTTCTAAGGATTATGATTGTGAACATTATACCACCCAGGAAAGGCTAATGTAATGGTTGATGCCTTGAGCAAAAAGAGCCTCGGGATGGTATCACATATAATGGTCAGGGCGCGTGAGCTGCTAGAGCAGTTGTGAACCTCAGTAGTGATGTGATCCCTTCTGATGATGACGGTGATTTGTGACAGCTAGCCTGAGGTTAGAACCGAATTTGAGTGATCAGATTTTCTAGGCTTAGCATGATGATCGGCATGGTGTCGATAGTGTAGGTTAGATTCAGAAGGGTGTAGTGACAGAGTTCACAGTGAAGAATGATGACTTACAGAGGTTTAGAGATAGTGTAAGTGCTCCCCAAGACCACAGTGATGATGATAGTGTTATGTCAGAAGCTCACTCTTCAGGATATACAGTGCATCTGGGAAGTAATAAATATATTGGAATCTCTGAAAAGGGTAATGGTGGTCAGTTATAAAAAAGACGTTGTAGAGTTGTGGAGAAGTGTCTCGTATGTCAGCAGATTAAGGTAGAGCAAAAGAAGTTGCAGAGTTATTGCAGCCTCTACTTATATTGACACGAAAATGGGAACAAGTTACCATGAATTTCGTGATGGGCTATAGAGGACCCGAATGAATCACGAGGCTATCAGGGTGATAGTCGATAGATTGATTTAGTTTACCCACCTTCTGGCTATGAAAATCCCTAGATACTCTGAGTGCGTAGGCAATGTTATATGTAAGGAATATTGTGAAACATTGTGTAGCGTTTCAATGAGCATGGTACCAGATAGGGATTCCCGCTTCACTTCCCATTTCTGGGAATATTATTTTTCGAAGCTATGGGAACCCGATTGAGTGTTAGCACAGCTTTCATCCTTAGACAGATGGTCAGTCAGAGAGGACTGTACTGGTTCTAGAGGATGTGATGAGAGTGTGTGCCATTGATTCTATAAGCTCCGCGGATGATCAGTTGTTACTAATCGCATTCGCCAATAATGACTATTGTCACTTGAGTATCGAAATAATATTATATGAGGCATTGTATAGCTGTAGGGAGTTCTTTCCCCGACTTAGATAATAAGAAGTGGGTGACAGATAGAGAATTGTTCCTGGATTGGTAAGACAAACCTCTGAGAATGTTCAGTGAACTGTGAAAGATTAAGAACACCTCAGAGCAGACAGAAAGACTATGCTGACAAGAGACAGAAACCATTGGAATTCATCGAGGGTGAATCAGTATTGAGTTTCATTAGATGTAATCCTTTGAGAGATTGGACAAAGTGGAAGGTAAGACTTGTAGGTTGACGTTACCACTTGAACTAGCAGGCATCCACTATGTGTCCCATCTTTTGATGCTTCGAAAATAATATCTGGACCCAGCATATGTAATCGGATATGAGCTCAACAGCTTAGCTAATTGAAAGTATAACGTATGATTGGAAAATCGATTTGGGTATTAGACAAAAGGAGAAAGTGTTGAGGTTTAAGACGATCTCCCTAGTCAAAGTCCTTTGGTAGTAGTACACTCCGGGAAAAAGTCACTTGAGAATGACAATATATGATACGATAGATGTACCCGGAGTTATTTATTGACCCATTTGTCTTGGTTTTAATTTGGAGGACCAAATTTCTTAATTGGGGGAGATTGTAAGACCCGATTTTATCGTAAGAGCAAAAGGGAATGAATAGAAATTTTCGAGTGCATTTAAAAAATGCAAAAATGATTTAAATGGTATTCCGGAACACGTGAAGGGTAAAACGATCAAAAGACCGAAACCTGATATAATTTCGAAAAGAAAATTTAATTAAAAATATGGGATTGAGAAATCTTGATCAATAACGAAGAAATAATTAAATTTTGGGTTAAATTGATCAAGATATGAATTTATTGGAATAAATCAAAATTTTCACTTCAAAAAATAATCCCGAAAATAATTGAAAAATATACTGGAAAGTCGAAATAAGACTAATAAATTCATTTACGGATTAAATGAATTAAATATAATTTTTTAGATATTTTGACAAAAATAATAATATAATAATGAATAAAATAATAATAAAAATAAATAATAATAATAAACATAAAAATAAAAAAATAAAAAAAAGATGAAAATAGTGAAACACGATTTTCTGGGAAAAGGAAACCGAGCCCCCTTCTGCCATCACGATCGATGACGGCTAGGCAAGGTCGGCGAAGGGAAGCCCGACGAGAGTCGATCCACCAACGCACCCATGAACGGTGGCAAATGTCGGCAGAAGGAGAGAAACCGAGGCAACCGAGAGGGAAAGAGAAGTTTCTCGACGACCGACGTCGATTAGAGGCCGGCCACACCAGCCAAGCGATCCCCAGGCGCCGACGGTGCGATTGGTGGCAGCCTTGGTCGATAGAACGACGGCCAGTGCCGAAAACGACGACCAAACCGAAATGATACCGACGGCGAGGAGAGAATAGGCCGGACCGGCCACATTCCGGTGGCCTTGAACGAAACCAACCCCAGATCCGTGCATCGGACGGCCCAGCGGAGTCACTGGCGATAAAAATCGGTGGAGAACAGGCAGGCGAGCAACTGAACCGGTCGAACCAATCTGATCCGGCAGTCTAAACCTGGTTGAACCGGACCGAACCGGTTCAGCCAAAAGGAAAAGGAAAAAAGAAAAAAGGGGAAAAAGAAAAAGAGAAAGAGAAAAAATTGGGAAAATTTCAATGATGTAATCGAGCTATGGGTAAGTCAGTAAGCGGTCGAATTGACCGATTTAAATTTCAGAATATTTAATTTGATTAATACCCGACTGAAAGTTTACCCGAAAAAAATATTAAATTGTGTAGCTCAACGATTGGCATCAACCAAGAGCTTGAGACAGCCTCGATTTGCGTACGATCATGGAATATCGGGTAAGTAACCCTTATTTATGACAATTTTATATCGTTATGCGTGATTGATATTTATCGCATAAATTACGGATTTAGATTTCGCATTTAATGAATTAAATTCTGGAAATTTGTATAAATTGTCGTAAATACTAAATTAAGATATCTGGGGATTTAGAACGAGGCTCAATAAATATTGATGGGCCTAAGGAGCCCAATAGGCCTCGATAATGTGAATAGTAAGTGGAAAAATGAGCTTAAGGTCGATTAAAGCCCATTATGGTACAATCGGGCCCAATATGGGTAAACGGGCCCAATGATTTAAAATTAAGCCTAGAAAATTATGAAATACAATTAATT
Source organism: Firmiana major (assembly GCA_033439115.1). NCBI lineage: Eukaryota > Viridiplantae > Streptophyta > Magnoliopsida > Malvales > Malvaceae > Firmiana > Firmiana major. The sequence continues at coordinate 8,531,993 of CM065913.1, read as the reverse complement.
GTATTGTAATTGACCTGATGAATATGTATCCGCAGTTTCAGAGATTGGATTCGGAGCAAATTGGACTGCATAAGAGTCATCAGTGGAAAGGTCAGACTGTACAGAAAAATGAGGCAAGGGAATTATGTGAGTAGCTAGAGGTAGCTACACGTATTTTAATAGCTTTTCTATACACTGATTATGTATGTATACACGATTATTGTACTATGATCCTAAAAGTGGTTTAAATGATTTTAAGGATCGAAATAGGTAAAGACTATTTTACCCCTATTGAGGGAAGTTCACCTAAGGATGGTGAAAGCATGACATGCATGAAATGCATGATTTAAGGAATTTTTCAATTAATGAATTTTCTTGGTTTTTAAGTAAAGCAAATTGGTAGATTGGCCAATAATTGCATAAGTTTCACAAAATAACACTACGAAAGTGTTATTAAGATTTAAATGAAATTTCTTTGGAAAAAGGGCCAACTATCAAGTTTACATGGAAATAGATAGTGCTGGCATATAGTTCGCACTATATCTGCGTTTGTGAGTGTGCATAAATGTGCTTGAGCGGTTGCTCGCACCGACTTGTGTGACATCATATGCATGAAATGTGCTAGAGCGGTTGCTCGCACTGATTTTTATTATTGTGATATGCATAAGAAGTGCTGGAGCTTAGCTCGCACTCTGTTTTGACTGTTTTGAGGGTTTTGACTGAATATGCAAAAAAAGGTACTGGAGCGATTGGTCGCACTAGTTTTAATAATTTGACATTCATAAGAGGTGCTAGAGCTTAGCTCGCATCCTATTTTGATATGATATTGCATAAAAGCCGTGCTGGAGTGTAACTCGCACGAGATTTGATGTATTTATGCATAAAACCGTACTGGAGCGTTGCTCGTACAAAGTTTTGATTTACTTGACCATTCACTCATGCTGGAGCGTTGCTCGCACGAAGTTTTATATGGTTTTATAACTCATTTTAAAGCCGTACTGGAGTTTTTCTTGTACGAGGTTTTCACTGAGTTTTTATACATATTCGTACTAGAGCATTGCTCGTACGTGGATTTTGCTTGAATTTATAATTATTTAAAGTCGTGCTGGAGCGCTGCTCGTAAGCATATTTCATTAATTTTTATGAAACCGTGCTAGAGCTTCGCTCGCACAAGGTTTTCAGATATCATGAATATGCATGGAGCCGTGCTAGAGCTTTGCTCACACAGGGATTTATATTACACGCATATAGCCGTGTTGGAGCCTCATGTAGACTGTGTGTCATAGTGAGATGATATGCTCACACGTGCATTCTGAGACAGAGAAGATATAGGTGGATAAGATCTATTACAGGCACCCCTGACTGAGCTTGGGTCTACGGAGTACGTTGTACCATGTATGTCACGCGAAGTACGCTGTACCATGGGGATTGTTGGAGTGGAGTGGCATTAGCCACGAGGTAGGAAGCCTTGCCCTCGCAATCCTAGTGTTATATTGTTCTGGTGGGTAGGACGACCCACCTCCCGTTTCAGGTGTGATACCCCGCACACTAGGTACCGTGTTGCCAGGGATCACGAGGTTATGACCATAGTCCTATGTTGTTACTGATAATCACCTACATGTCTCACATGATATAACTTGTGGTCTGATAGACCAGGGTAGACCAGAGGGAGGGGTCAGGCCCCCGATTTTATGATTTTATGATTTTATGATATGTGACCCTAAAAGAAGGGTGGTTTTATAACCGAAGCTTTATAATGAATTTTAATGACTTGTTTTATGAATTTGAGATTTACTTATGAGATAATTGACCCGGATGGGGTTATTTTATTTTGCATTTTAATAAAATGATTTGAATGCAGTAACATGATGATGTTTTCCATGCTTTCATTTCAAATTCATGATTTGTCTTACATGACATGAAAGAATTCATGATTTTGATTAAATTCATGCTAAGTATGATTTACTGATGTCACATAAAATGCCATTGATGCATAAGTGGTATGATTTCTATATGCACAAATAGTTTTGATAAACTATGGCATTAAAATATGCATGATTTTGTGCGTGAAATTATAAATGAAAAGAAATGGATTTAAGGGCATGGCATTATGAGCATGTAGATAGTGGAGCTATCTACTTACTTGCATAATTGCCTTATTGAGCGTATGGTTTGCTCACCCCCTTATTTTCCCATCTTTTCAGAGCATAGTAATTAGTAAGCGGCTGAGGACTTACATGTATTGGTATCCGCTGCTTCTCATTGAGAGACAGGTATACACATTTGTATAGTTTTGTATCTGAGCATGTAATACACAGTACTGTAAACGTATATGATGTCGGGGATGTAATGTTAAGTAGATACCATTGTGTATGTATTTAATTAAAGTCAAAAAATAGTAAACTTTGATATGTGAGTGTAATTATGGAAATGGAATGGCAAATAGGTGAGAGGTGACTAACACCGAATCATAGCCCAACTGTTTGTAGGATGGCCACGATGAGAGAAAGGTAAGAATTAAATAATAAACGGAAAAGCGAAAAATTTACTCTGATTTTTAGATAATTTGGGTCGTGACAAGATGGTGATCCTCGGTTGGAAAATGGCGAGCTGGGAAAACAAAGGAGGAATAAAACGATGAAGATGGTGGCAGAAACAGGATGAAGAAGGTAATGGTAGGATCGGGAAAGTAAGCGAGAAGATGAACAAAATCGGTGAACAGTAGAGAAGAAACGAGAAAAAAGAAATGAGGAAAAAAAATGATGATGGCGGGAAGGATAAAAGGATTCAAAAAATGATGATGAACAGTAAAAAAAAAAAGAGAAAAGAAAAGGATGAATAGTAACCAAAAAAGGGAGAGGAAGAAAGTAATATAAATATATATATATATATTTATTAAATATATATATTATTGGAAATAGAGGAAAAATCGAGGAAGGATAATAAGTGTACTAAATTTTGGAAATTCGGGGAAGAGCCCCAAAAAATTTACCGAGAGGACCAGACTCGTTGACTCGCTAAGTCGAAGTAATCAAGGATTACGGACAGACGTCGAGGTAATAAATTTATACAAGTCTTAGAGATAATTGTACGTATTTTATAATTTTGAGTGTATTTTCCTTAGGTAAGCAAGGTTACAATTTTGACGCATTGTGGTTAATTCGATAAATAGGATACTAAGAAATACAAATTTCGGTGTAGGAGAATCGTAGAAGGATTTAAAGGAGATATTAGGAGGCGTGACCACTCGAATACGAGATTTTCGTTAAATCGAGGTAAGGGGTACTATTTAACTTAGTTCTAATAATGCATTCTTGTTTCATCGATAAATGATTTTATAAAAGAGCATATGATTTGAAATGATTTATCAATGCTTTCATACTTGTGAAACTATTTATGAAGCATGTTTTAATTTGTCGAAATATTCCCCGAGTACTTTCCATGATATGAAATGAATTTTCCCTAAGGTATGAAGTGTATGGATGTTTTACATTTGTTTATGTTTTTATATCCATATTGTTAAAGAAACTTTTGACAATTTCAAAAGTATTTAAGAAAATAAATTTGTTTTCGAAAGGGGATAGTGGGGGCCACCTCTTGAGTCCTGCGAGAACAAAGTGCCACACAGTCTTTCTGTTTTATGAAAGAGTTTTCAGATTTCAAGGAATTCGATTTTATTACTCGATATGAGTTTATGGATTATAAAACCCAAGAAAGATTTTGAAAACTCTATTTTGAGACTATAGGCTTCATGCATAGTTACTTCTTGTGGTATTCTGGCTACACCACTTGGGTGCCGGTACGTATGGCCCCTTTAGCACTTGACTTAACCTATGTGGAAGATGTCATGCTACTGGTGGTTTATGATAATATTTTGGTGGTATCTCGTGCCCGCGCAGCACGCATGAATGATCCCCGCACGGTGAGTGCCATAAGTGCTCGTGCCCTAGCTATGCGCTAGTGTATGAAAAGAAATAAGAAGATACGACCCATGTTTATAATTATGATTGTTGTACGAACCTGATCCAGTCTACAGCCCCCTTACCATGGCCATAGGTATGATGACTCTCTACGAAGAATGACACATATCACATGACTTAGTTATAGCCTAGTCTCATCGATTTGATTATGAAAATCGACTATGATGAATGAATATGTGTTTTTCATGAGATATACGATAATTGGTTATGACCGATATGCTTCATGAAATGATTATGAAATACTCATGAAATGTTTATGAAATACTCATGAAATGCTTATGAAATGATTATGAAATGTTCATGAAATGTTTATGAAATGTTTACGAAAGGTTTATGAAATGTTTATGAAACGTTTATGAACCCGATGGTTTTAAGAACTCATTCATGAACAATGAAAAGCTGTAAAATGGTTAAGCATGTTATTTGTTTTAAAGACACGCATGCTTTATGACTTTTTATGATGGTTATGCATGAACCGACAATTTATGTATTTCATTAAAATTTTCGTTCTATGAACAATTTCACATGCTTTTATATATCAGAACTGTTTTAAAAGTATTATCTTACTGAGCTTTTCCCCAAAAGCTCACCTCTCTACCTTCAGACCATTTGCAGTGAATCTATAGGCGTTACCTGCCGTGTACACGACGTAGGCTGGTGGGAGAGAGCTACCTTAGGCTACTTTTTGTACACGCAACAAAGGTATACAATTACATTCCTTTACCAGATATATTTGTATGCACAGACATCTATTGAAAGTAATATGTCGGGATGAAACCTGTATAAGAATAAATGAAATGGAATATTTTTAAGGATTGACACTGAACAGGAATACAGCCTAAGTGAATAAGGGAATAAGCGAGTAAATTAAGTTTAAAAAAAAATCCCTCGATTTTCAAGGGTCAAGGGTCATTACAAGGTCACACAAGTCGGTGCAAGCAACAGCTCAAGCACATTTATGCACACTCACAAACGCAAATATAGTGCGAACTATATGCCAGCACTATCTGTTTTCATTTAAACTTGATAGTTGGCCCATTTTCCAAAGAAATTTCATTTAAATCTTAATAACACTTACGTAGTGTTATATTGTGAAATTTATGCAATCATTGGCCAATCTATCGATTTGCTTTGCTTAAAAATCCAGAAAATTCCTTAAATCTGAAAATTACTTAAATAATGCATTTCACGCATGTCATGCTTTCACCATCCTTAGGTGAACTTCCCTCAATAGGGGTAAAATAATCTTTTTACCTATTTCGATCCTTAAAATCATTTAAACCACTTTTAAGACCTTTATACAATATCAGTGTATACATACATATTCAGTATATACAAAAACTATTTAAAGTACGCGTACCTATCTCTAGCTACTCACACAATTCCCTTACCTCATTTTCTGTACAGTCTGACCTTTCCCACTGATGACTCATCACGCAGTCCGATTTGCTCTCAATCAAATCTTCAGAACTGCGGATAAATATTCATCAGGTCAAATGCAATACAATTAATTGTATTTCATATTTTTTGGGGTAAATATTCATCAGGTCAAATACAATACAATTAATTGTATTTCATATTTTTTGGGGCTTAATTTAAATCATTAGGCCCATTTACCCATATTGGGCCCGATTGCACCATAATGGGTCTTAATCGGCCTTAAGCCCGTTTTCCACTTACTATTCACATAATCGAGGCCTATTGGGCTCATTGGGCCCATCAGTATTTATTGAGCCTCGTTCTCAACTCTCGGATAACTCAATTTAGTATTTACGACAATTTATTCCAATTTCCATATTTTAATTCATTTAATATGGAAATTAAATTCGAAATTTATCTAACACGCATAACGATGTAAATTGTCGTAAATAAGAGTTACTTACCCATGATTCCATGATAGTACGCAAATCGAAGCTGTCTCGAGCTCTCGTTCGATGTCAATTGTCGAGCTACACAATTAAATATTTTTTCGAGTAAACTTTCAATCGATTAATAAGCAAATTAAATATTTCAAAATTTAAATCGATCAATTTCGACCGCTTACCGACTTACACGTAGCTCGATTGCATCACTGAAATTTTTCTCATTTTTTCCTCTTTTTCTTTCTTTTCTTTTTTTTCTCTTTCTTTTCTTTTCTTTTTGGCTGAACCAGTCTGGTCCGGTTCAGCATACCCTCACTGCGCTGAACCGACCGTACCAGTTCAGGCCTCATTTTGTCCTTCCGGAGCCGTCTGACTAGTTCCCGGTGTCTCACCATTGCCGTTCGGCATGCCACAGCCTGGGGACCTCTCTGTTGGCCTTGATCGAAGCCAACTCCTCGTCGGTGGCCGCCGTTTCTCTTCTCCCCTTTTTGGCAATCCTTCGCCGATCTGCTCCTGCCGGTGCCGATGGAGCACGTTGCCGGTGGCGGAAGGATCGCGGGGCCTTCCTCTTCCTTTTTCAGCAACTGGCCTAGCCGTGGGGTCGTCGGTGGTGGCTCGTCTGGTGGTTCCTCTTTCCTCGGGTTCGGCTTCCATTTTTTTGGTTTCTCTTTTCTCTCTCCCCGCGTTTTTCAATTCAGATTTCTTTTTTTTTAACTTTATTTATTTATTTATAATTTATTTTAATATTATTTTAATCATTAAAATAATATTAAAATTTTTCAAAATATCTAAAAATATCATATTAAATTAATTTAATCCGTTAATGAATTTATCAGTCCGATTTTACCTTTTCAGTATATTTTTCTAATATTTTTGGCTCATTTTCCGAGGTAAAAATTTCGATTAATTCCTATAAATTCATATCTTGATCAATTTAACCCAAAATTTAATTATTTATTCGTTATTGATCAAGATTTCTCAATCCCATATTTTTAATTAAATTTTCTTGTCACGATTAATACCGAATTTTGATCTTTTGACCGTTTTACCCTTGCACGTGTTCGGGAATACCATTTCAATCCTTTTGCATTTTTAAATGCGCTCAAAATTTCTATTCACTCCCTTTTTTGCTCTTACGATAAAAAATCGGGTCTTACAATCTCCCCCACTTAAGAAATTTGGTCCTCCAAATTAGAACCAAGTCAAATGGGTCCATAAACAACTCCGGGTACGTCATCGCATCGTACTTTTTAATTCACATGTGACTTTTTTCGGAGTGTAATACTACCAAAGGACTTTGACTAGGGAGATCGTCTTAAACCTCAACACTTTCTCCCTCCATTTAATACCTAAATCGATTTTTCCACTCATATGTTATACTTTCATTGAGCTAAGTTGTTGGAGCTCAAATCCGATCAGATATGCTGGGTCCGGATAATATTTTCGAAGCATCAAAAGATGGGACACATTATGGATACCTGTTTATTCAAGGGGTAACGCCAACCTACAGGTTTTACTTTCCACTTTTGTCCTATCTCAAAGGATTCAATCTAACGAAACTCAATACTGATTCACCCTCGGTGAATTCCAATGGTTTTCTGTCTCTCGTCAGCATCTTAATCTCTCACAATTCAATTGAACATCCTCAGAGGTTTGTCTTACAAATTCGGGAATAATTCTCTATCTGTCACCCACTTTTCTTATCCAAGTCAGGGAACAACTCCCTATGGCTATACAATGCCTCTTATAAAGTCATCCCGATACTCGAGTGATAGCAGTTATTATTGGCGAATGCGATTAGTAACAACTGATCATCCCAGGAGCTTATAAAATCAATGGCACATGCTCTCATCATATCCTCCAGAACCTATACAGTCCTTTCTGACTGACCATCTGTCTGAGGACAAAAATTTGTGTTAACACTCAATCAGGTTCCCACAGCTTCCAAAAACAATATTCCCAGAAGTGGGAAGTGAAGCGGGAATCCCTATCTGATACCATGCTCACTGGAACACTACATAATGTTTCACAATCTTGCTTACATATAAATCTGCATACACACTCAGAGTATCTCAAGATTTCCATAGCCAGAAGGTGGGTAGACTAAATCAATCTATCGACTATCACTCAAATAGCCTCGTGATCCATTCGGGTCCTCTGTAACCCATCACGAAATTCATGGTAACGTGTTCCTATTTCCATGTTAATATAGGTAGAGGCTGCAATAACTCTGCAGACTTTTAGTACTCTACCTTAATCTGCTGACATACGAGACACTTTTCCATAACTACAATGTCTCTTTTCATACTTGACCACTAATAACCTTTTTCAGAGATTTTGATATATTTATTACTTCCCGGATGCACTGTATATCCTGAAGAGTGAGCTTCTAACAATAACATTATATCAGCAACTATGGTCCTGGGAGCACTTATACTATCTCTGAACCTCTGTAAGTCATCAACACTCACTGTGAACTCTGTCACTATACCCTTCTGAATCTGACCCACACTATCGACACCATGTCGATCATCACGCTAAGCTAGGCAAATTCGATCACTCAAATTCGGTTCTAACCTTAGGCTAGCTGTCACAAAATCACTATCATCATCAGAAGGGATCACATCACTATTGAGGATCACAACTGCTCTAGCAGCTCACGCTCCCATCATATGTAATACCATCCCGAGGCTCTTTCTGTTCAAGGCATCAGCCATTACATTAGCCTTTCCTGGGTGGTACAATTTCCACAATCTAAATCTCTTAGAAGCTCTAACCCTCTTGATTATATCCAACTCTTTATGTGAAAACAGATACTCGGGGCTTTTACGATCAGTGCATACCTAAAATTTCTTACCATTTAAGTGGTGGCGCCATACTTTCAGTGTAAACGCTATGGCTACTAACTCTAAATCATGGATCAGATAGTTTCTCTTATGGTCCTTGAACTATCTGGATCTATAAATGACTATCTTCCCATTTTACATCAATACACAGCCCAATCTTTATTTTGAGGTATCCATATACATTGAAACCTCTTGAGCTATTGGTTTTGGTGAGAATAATTACGGTGGTCAGTTTATTACTTCCATATACCAAAACTCACCGAAGGCATTTTCATACTTATCATCCCACTGACATATAATCTTTTTCCTAATGAGATGTGTCAACTGAGCAGCCCATTTCAATAAACTCTCAACACTCGTCTGTAAGACAGTTTCCTGTTGCTACTCATGCTTTTCCCTGGACTTCGAATACATCAAAATATCATCGCTAAAGATGACAACCAATCGGTCCAAGTAAGGTTTAAATACCTCATCGTAGTTGAGTTCCACTAAATATTTCAATCACCCATATCCTTGACCTATGTACGCATAAGCGTATAATGTCATTTCGAAATCCCTTCCGTTCAAGATACTAACCCACGTCATTTCTTTTTTTTCTTATATTAATGGCTTTTATAAAATTTTAATTTTTAAACCTTCATGATTAATCAAATTCTATACTTCTTTATCGTACCAATAAAGGTACCCAAATTTTAAATGTATAGATTACGACTGTCGATTTCATTTTATAGGTTATGTGTGCGCTTCTAGACACTGTCAAGTCTTTAGGCGGGGAAGTATTTTGAAATACCTTTATTAACCCTCAAACTTGACCACATAGACTGGTTATGGATATATCCTCCTCTTATACTTGGTCACAATTCATATTCGCTATATATCGCTTAATCTAAATTACTTTACATATCAAAGATATCCTTACCTTGCATACGCCTCTTATTCCAATATATCTCGTATTCAGGATCTATCACATCTCAAAACTTATCGCCTTTCATATATCACTTATAACAACTCTTTCATTACGTACTAAACTTACAGTACACTTTTTAGGGTTGGAAACATCACTATCTTAGGATAGCAATCTAAACAGCATAGTCTGCAGTCGAATCAATCTATTCTCAAATATTACTTCCAAATTATTCATATTCTATTGAATAAAATCGGCTGACATATCCTTTTTCCCCTATTTTCAACTTATAATCCCTATACCCATATTCAGTTAGTGATAATCAGCTAACCATCATCATCTTGCCTAAGAGTATAGGCTTCACATCTTTCACTAGCTTATAAGCAACTGAAGGCGGTATGAATAAATGCGTGGCACCAAGATTAATTAAAATAATTACTTCATTATTCACAACCAGTGTGGTATCTTCCACCACATCTGATGAAACATTAATGGTGTCCTGGTCCAAGGCATACACTCACCCTCGTCAAACATCTTATTTCTGTGGTAACTACCACACATCTTACACTGCTCTCACTGCTACACTGTTACACTACTACACTGCTTCGTAGCAGGTCGTGGTCCTCCAATCACCATACCCCTCGTAAGTGTTGCATTTGGATATACTGGGGCCTTACCAATCATCTTACCCCATGACTCATCAGCTCTAAGCTTTTACCAAACTACTTTTTTCTCGTTTTGACATCTCAGTCATTCTCTATTCTCTTTCTGTCTCTATTTCGGCTCTTACTACCTTTCCCAATCTCAGAGGCACGCAACTCATGATCTTATTCATACAACTGTAGTGTGCGCACTGCCTCTGCATAGGTAGTGATATCTAAAGGCCCAATCAGACTCTAATTGACAATCTGAGCCCTTCATGAACTTTCAGACATTTCGACTCTTACTGTTCATAGTGTCGGAGTCATATCTGGGCATGTATATAAACTGAGATTCATACTCGTTAATCAACTAGTTCCTCTAGATCAGAGTAAAGAATTTCATCTGTAATTTTCTTTAAGTAATTTTCGAGATATTCTGTCAGCGGAATACATCTAGAATTACTTTCCATGTCCATTCTGGATGTCTAACTCTTAAGGTGGGTCGAACAAACTTCCGCCAATGCTCTGACTCGCCCTCAAATCTCATACATACTCTGAGTAATTAGCTCGTAAAATATTCTTCACACTCCGCTCTAACCTCGCGAAGCGTGTCTCAATACTGTCCGGTATCTCTATCAGACTTTGTCCGATCTTTCTGTCGGACTCTGTGGGGCATGCTCAACATCAGCCTCCACTTCAATCTCATCTTGAGTCTCATGTGGCGACTCAGTACGACTCTCAGGCCTACCTCTATGACCTCGAGCTCATGTACTCGCCCTTCTACCATAGCTGCTATTAGTTAATGAGTCTATTCTTGCATTTAAAACCAAATTCTTAGCTGCATTTCCATCTCGATACACACAATTGTATCTAAACAATGCACAGTATATGGGGATCTAAACTTCCTTAACCACTAACATCGACTCATATCAGGCCAACTCAAGCTCTGATACCATTAAACATGTCACGACCCAAATTACCTAAAAATTAGAGTAAATTTTTTATTTTTCGTTTATTATTTAATTCTTACTTTTCTCTCATCGTGACCATCCTACAAACAGTTGGACTATGATTCGGTGTTAGTCACCTCTCACCTATTTACCATTCCATTTCCATCATCACATTCACATATCAGAATTTACTATCTTTTGACTTTAACTAAAAACATATACAATGGTATTTACATAACCTTACATCCCCGACATCATATCCGTTTACAGTACTATGCATTACATATTTAGATACAAAACTATACAAATGTGTATACCTGTCTCTTGATGGGAAGCAGCGGATACTGATAATTCTATATTTTTAAAATTATTTTTGCTTAAAATTCTCATATTTGTAGATAAATTAAATTCGGATGAATTTTGAATATTTCGATAGAAAATGGACCAAAATTGGGCTAAAATCGAGATTGAGCCACGATGGCAACACGAGTCATGCCACCTAGCACATCCAATTGGATAAGAAGACCGATGACATGGAAATATCTTTTCAAGGAGCCAATGGTGTGAAGATAAGTGGCAAAAAAATGCCAACTCATCAAGGATGTAGAAATTACAATTTTACCCCTAGTGTGTTTATAAATAGGAAAGGATGACAATTGAAAGAGGATGTAATTTTAGGAGTAGGAGTAGTGTAAAGTAATTTAGGAGTAGTTTTAGTTTTTAGAATAGTTTAAAGTTTTACTTTTAAGCTTTTTTGTTAGATTTTATTTTTTTTCAAGCATTTTTGTTAATTGTTTTAGCCACCATTGTTAAAGTGTTGTGCATTCCATCTTCATGTTATGAAAAGCTTTTCATTCTCGATTTTGTAAGGTTTCATTCCTTTATTTTTATGCTCAGTCTACTGTTTTTTATGATAGTTTTTCTTGTTTTTTTAGTTTTGTTTTATCATTGTTACAATATCTCATCATTTAAATGTTTCCATGCTTCTTTTCATTTTTCTGTTTCGATTTACGTTTTGAATTCTTTTTGGTTTTTCTGCATTTCACCTCCCTACGTTGGCCAATCGTCACATATCATCCCAGATCACATGGATCTCGGTGTGCGGGGATCATGCTGGTACGAAGGTGGGTTAGTTCTCCGCCAGACTTTCTCAATTTAAGTAACCACCACGCGGTACATCGTACTCCATGTGATATACACGGTACATCGTACTCCGCAAACCCATAACATGGTTGGGGGTGCCTGCAATAGGTCTTATCTACCCCATACCAAGTGTAACCTTTATAGTCTCAAGAGCGCATGGGAGTAACCTCAATACCAGGTGCTAGCCCCTCATGGCCTTGCTCGCCCCTGTTGGGTTCCCTGATTCAGGTCCTAGCCCCTCACCCTCACCCCACTCAAGAAGTCTGTTAGGCCTGTTGGGTTGCCTGAATGGATTATGTCAGGTCCTAGCCCCTCACCCTTACCCCACTCAAGAGGTCTGTTAAGCCTGTTGGGTTCCCTGAACACCAATCCGTATCTCTCACCACGGCCTCATACATACCACAGTGTGAAAACCAGCGCGAGCTACGCTCTAGCACGAATTCATGCATCAAAACCAATCACTTCGTACGAGCAACGCTCTAGTACGGCATTTATGCATAAAAATATGAAGAAACCACGTACGAGCATAGCTCCAGTACGGTTATATGCATAAGAAAAACCACTCAAATCCACGTATGAGCATAAGCTCCAGTACGGTTTATAAAATATCGTCACAATTCAAATCAAAGTGCAAGCTAAGCTCAAGCACGTTTCACACAAGTGAAAACATAGAAATCTAGAGCGAGCGAGGCTCTAGAGCGAATTAAATCACATACACACGATAGGTGGTCACATGTATTCAAAACATCTCAAAACATGCTTAGCGCCTCACATGGGCTATTTCACAACATCATTCAAGTACTAGCCAGCCTATCCTTTTATTTGCTCAAATCAAAGCATTGTGTTTTGTAAAAGCATTCAAAACACGTGATTTATGCAATTATTAGCCTACTATCCCTTTTCAATAACCATTTCAAACAACCAAATCTCATACAAATACTCATAGTAATTTCCATACGTCTTCAAAACACATTTCTATAAGTCCATGCATATTTCCAAAGCCCTATACACCCATAAAATACGAGCAGCTACCTCTATATACTTACAGAACTCCCTTACCTGGAATCGCGATGCGTGATTCCACTTCCTTAAGCTGCTTACTCGTACCACTCGATTCGTTTCCAACGGACTCTTCGAGACTGCACAAAATCATATTTCGCATAATATTCGATCCGTATAATATGACATCGTGCGTTCACTATAGTCAATTCGACCTATAGTTTCTAGTGACGCTCTTAAGGCCTCGTTTCATTACTTTACCCATAACTCGAGTCTATGGATTCTTTTAGGCCTATTAACTCATTCCAAATCGATATTAAAACGATATCAAGCTCATAGTGTTCATATTTCATTGATTTCCTCACTATGGCATTTATCAAGCATTTACATACTCATTTTCATAATTCCACTTAAACTCACATTATAACTCCACATAACCATTCCAAATCATCCACATTACTCATTTAACTACTTTAGCATGCCTATAAACCACCAACTCCCCAAATCACACTCTCACACTAGAGGCATTCCATTTTCTAGGTCACATTAGTTTCTAACACAACCTAGGTGTTTCCATCCATACATACTCATGCCAAACAACTCTAAAATCAATTAAATAGACAATGTACTTAGATTGGAGTGTTAGAATCTTACCAAATATGATTTTTCTTCTTGCTCCAAATGTCAATGCCCTTATCTCCTTCAATACCCACAATGGGATTTTGGGTTCCAACTATGTTGTTCTCTTCCTCAAGATGAACAACTCAATGTCTAATGGTCTCCCCTCAATTCTTGCTGGAAATGGCTAATTTTAGAGAGAGAAAATTAGGTTTTTGGGTTAGAAATGGAAGATTGGTGTTTTTTTCGAAATTTTTAGATTTTCAGCCCTCCTTTTATAGAAATAGCTTGAGGAGATCGATCTGGTCCAAGAGGAGATCGATCTGTTCCCCTTAAATCTCTAATTTTCACGGCATTTTAAGCATGAGATCGATCTGTCGAAGCATGAGATCGATCTGCTCCCAAACAGAGAGCTAAGGAGATCAATCTGGGTGCTTGAGGATCGATCTTTTCATCACAGAATGCTTAGGAGATCGATCTGGCACCATTGGAGATCGATCTGCTCTATTTCATTGCCCAAATAAGAGCATTCTGGCTCTTCCAGATCGATCTCTCATCCTATGAGATCGATCTGGCCTTCATACTTTCCAGATTTTTTGCAGTTTCCTTGCTGCAACTCACACCAACACATCCTTAATCTGCTGCCATGGCCATTTTCTCATCTATCCACCTTTATAACTTGAAAATGGCATCCATTCATACCTTATGCACATTGAAACTTGTGTGCATTCATTGTATGTCCAAAGGTATACTATATATAACCAAATGGAAGCATTTATATTCATGCAGCTTCCATCCATTTACCACACTACCCATTTTGAGTTTCAATCACATCCATCACTTATAGGAACTCATTTCTTCATATTCATACTCAATGGAACTTGTATGTACGTTACAAATCATATTACACATACATACATTGAATCCATGGACTTACATCGATCATACTTTACATTACAAGTCCATTCACATTCATTACAAATTACAACTTTACATATACGGGGTCTCATATCATAACACCTCGATACTAACCTTACTTACCTATTTTCAAAATAAGTTATCGAACTGAAATCAATATGTGAAACCCAAATTTTTTTCACTTTATTTCTTATTTGGAAAACTAAGAAGTAATTGAGAACTTGAAATAATGTTATGTAGGCCCGAAACTAGCGAAGCACTCGGTTAGTGGCATAGGGCCTAGTGGCACGTCAATCGAGGAAAGACTCTAAGCCCGGTAATTACTTAAGAATTACCTGTATAAGCATGAAATAATGTGTAGTAGTGAAAACTAAGGTATTGGAAGAGAAAAAGTTAGTAAAACTCGGGTTTGCACTATACTGAAAAATTAGGCCTACTAAGAGAAATAAATTCTAGAAATATTTGAAAATTATTCTGAGACTATATAGGAAATTAATATGGGACATATTTAACATGGTGAACGAAGATCAAATGGAAATATTGAGGTTTAAGGGATTGGATTAATTTTTAAAATTAACCGAAAACCTTAAGCTGTTTTGCTCGGTATTGACCAAATCGCTCAAAATGAGCTCAATCGGGGAACTTTTCTTAAACAAGTGACCCCAAATTTTTATAGGAGACACTAGGGACATATTATATCATTGAAGAAGTGGAAATTTGGAACAAATGAGCTGGAAAATATTTTTCATGAATTTTTCAAAACAAGGAAGTGGGTTGCCCTGGCCCTGAAAATCTGCAGACCCAAAAAGAAATCCCAATTTGAAGGGATTCCTAGAGGCCTTTTAAGTTGATTATTTTTTGTATGAAATATAACTTAAAGATCTTTTTGGTAAGCACAAGAGCACCCAAAACCGACCTAAAACCAAAGAGAACCACCCCAAACAAGTTGACGTAGGCGTCCTCTGTATAATCCACTTGTACAATTTTTCGGCGGTCTTACAGCCACTTTCAGGAGACGGTCAAGAAGAATAAAATCTTCCTCTTCAAATACTATACAACATATAAAAACTTCAGCCACAAAAGATTCCATTTACTAGGTGAAAAACTAGAGAGAAGAATAGGGGCAGAATCTGCCCTATTGCCAGGTGAGAGAAAGTTGAAGTTTTGGAAGATTTTGGTTGGTTTTTCTTGTAATTTTTGATGATTCTAAGCTATATACATGTTGAATTACAGTTGATGATCAATTGGAAGGATAAAAAACGTGGTCAAACATTGAGGTAAACTTGATGTATGATGATGAACTTAAGATATGTTGTTTTTTGGTGTTTTTGAATGATTTTTAGTTAAGTGGAATTGAAAGAATTAATTGCTATGGATGAGAATAGTTTCATCCATGCCGCAACCCGTTTTTCTAAAAATCACTATAAATTTTTCGTAAACTTACCTCACTTCAGTTATTGGGCTGTGAGTCAATATCCATTACTCAGTTTCATATGTTATATATATATATACATATCAGGCAATGATTTCGTCCTGGGCACAAACATCGCGAAAGCTCATAAAGTGACCATTTCATAATTAGAAAGTCGTTTACATTGCCTTACATATACATCCCCCTTATAAACATGGCTACATCACTGTACACTATTATTCAGATACAAAAGTACGTATGTGTGTATACCTCGACGCTACTGGATAGCTATGTGCAAAAGATCGCAGGACGGACGCAGCTAACACACTCTACTAGAAATGCTCTATAGAGGGGAAAAAGTAAAGGGATGAGCACAACATGCTCAGTAAGAAATATATGAAAGCAGGTAGATAACTACACTATCTACGATGCTTATAATAGATGTTTTATCATCTCGTAAAACAAATATATTCACCTTTCAGAACACTTGCATTTACTAAAAATAGAAGCATTCTATACGATAATCATCAATCAATAGAAGCTCAATTATTTCTTAAACAAATGCATTCCACTTATCAGATTTTTTAAACTGACAAGATTGATTTACCAAACACTTGCAAATAATGCCATGTCATGTATTAAAACATGTAGATCCGTATCATTCAAGATCAATTCAGATGCCAGTTCACGACCATTTCAGAAATCAGATCAAAAACAAAATATCAAAATCCCATTCGAAGTAAAATAGTTCTATGCAAAAACTTCACATTTAAATCGCATTCAAATCACACATAGTTTCGTCACAGAAACCAATAAAACATGTGAGACTAGACAGAGATCTACACATAATCGAGGTGACATTTGGCTAAAGTCAGAGACCCCAAGATATCACTAGCTAGGAGTGCAAGGGTGTCTATAAGCCCGATGAGGGGATCAGTTTACCCATCGACTATCTAGTCTAAGGACTATCACAATTAGAGCACGACACTTCATGCCCGAGTTCGGAGACTATCACATCACATGGTTTCACGGTACAATGTACTCTATGTTATCTACACGGTACTATGTACTCCATGAACCACGGTGAAATTATCACACAGTTGTAGGTAACCCAATGAGTCAGAGACTCCTCACTCCAATCGAAAATCATTATCACACCCTTGTAGGTGGCCCAATGAGTCAGAGACTCCTCACCTAAACCAAAAATAATTATCAACTATAGCTTGTCTCAATTCTAGTGCGAGCAAGGTCAGTGTGACACATAGTCAACACGAGGGCACAAGCATAGTTTATTAAAATCCAGTGCGATCAGGTCTGTGTAATCTCATAGTCAACCTACAGCTCCAGCACTGTTTATTCAAAAGTCAAATCAAAATCAAGTGCGAGCGGATCTGGATAGTTCATAGATCTCATCATAGCTCCAGCACGATTTCACAGACACAAAATAGATAGTTGGCTCGATTTCCCATAAATTGGTACTCAAAATTCGACTGCAGTACGTAACACGGTGCAACACAGAGTGAGAGGGTAGCTTCCCATCAAATCACCCATAAATCAAATCAACTTTATGAAAACATGTATTTTAATGTATACAGTCAAATCGTGAACCAGTCTATCAATCCAGCTTTACAAAATCTCTTTTTCACAGAGAAAATATGGATTTCATGCACTTTATGTATTTAAAAAATTCTCAGGTCTAGGGTTATTTTCAAAATTTTCCCATATTTGGGTACTATCTAGAAATTTCATATCTATACTCTATACGAAATTTAACTGTATGCTGACGACGATAAACATACATACAACTATCCCTAAGAGCTAGCATAGATCCCTTACCTAAAATCTCATCGAATGCTCTTTTTCACTTTTTTCCACTTTTTGTAAATCAGTCATCCAACTCCGAATATATCGCCTAGAGCTGCAGATAGTTATCAATCACATTAATTAAGTCGGATAACTCATTTATCCTTTTCTATGCGATCTATTTCATCAAATGAGACCAATTGCTCTTATTGGGCCTCGTTGCCTCTTAATAAACCCAACTCTATTTTAAGCCCATTTCAACTTTACTATTTATTCTATCAAGGCTCATTGGGCTTATCAAGCCCATTAGCAATTATTGGGCCATCCGTGGGGTCCATTAACACTACCATCACGCCATCTTAAGCATTTTCTAACATAAAGCATTTTATACGGAGTTAATCCACAACTTATGCAATTAATTCCTAATTCGTATAACTATCCAAGTTATAGTAAGTGAGATTCACTTACTCGAGTTTTCATGATGGCTCATAAATCGAGGCTCGATCAAACTCACGTTCGTCACCTATTTCCACGCTACACATTTATATATTTAACCCGGGTCAATTTCGATCAAATATAGTTTCAAATAAATTCTTGAAAATTAAATCGAACAATTTTGACTGCTTACCGGCTTATCCTTGGCCCGATGCCTTATCCCGATGCATCATCAAATTTTGCTTCCCTTTTTTCTCTCTCTCCTGGCTGAATCGGTTCGGACCTGTTCAGGCCCTTTTCACACTGAACCTGTCCAAACCAGTTCAGGGGCCATTTCGTCGTTCCTGACGCTACCGGCTGGTTCTCTGACCGATTCCACCGTCAATCGGCTCGGCTTCGCCTATAGAGCCTTCTTTTGGCCTGGGCTGGGGTAGATCGACGTCGGATTCCGCCCGATTTCCCTTTCTTTCCTGCAGCTTTTCCCTCTTCGATCTCCCATTTTCCGGTGATGCACAACTCATGACAGCACCCAGACGTTCCCTGGGTGCCGGTTGTCCCTCGTTGGTCTTCTCGTGCCCCTCTTCGCAGTCCGTGGCTACCGTCGGTGAAGAAATATGGAGGATCGGGTTTCTTTCCCTGTTTTAGCATTTTGAGTTTTTGTTTCTATTTTTTTTCTATTTTTATTTATATATAATATAATATATTATTCTTTAATATACTATAATACATACATATATATATATAATATCTTATAATATAACATAATAATAATAATATTATTACAAATATCTTATATTATTATAATAATATTATATTATCATAAAGTCTTTTTATACATTAATATCCACACACATGTACATATATATTATTTAATTCATCTCGACAAATATATATGTACATCATATTTTTGTTTATTTCTCAAAAAATATTTTTCATATTCCCGAGATAAATTCCCGAGGTGGGAAAATTTCAGGTTTTCACTATAAATTCATATATTGATCAATTGGACTTGGAATTTAATTATTTCTTCTTTATTGATCAAGATTACACGAATCCATGTTTACAATGTCAACTTCTTAAGGAAATGACATCAAATTTTTGGGTCTTACATTCCTCCCCACCTTAAGAAATTTGATCCTCCAAATTAGAACTAAGTCAATCCTCGAATAGATGTGGATACCTCTCTAACATCAAGCTCTCCAATTCTCATGTAGCTTTATCTGAAGTGTGGTACTGTTAGAGAACCTTAACCGGAGAGATCGTCTTAGACCGTAAGACCTTCTCCTTTATGTCCAATATTCGAATCAGTTTCTTTACATATGATACATGTTATGTAAGCTCCAACGACCGATACTGAATCACATGTGCCGAATCCATATGATACTTCCGAAGTATCAAAACGTCGAAGACGTTATTGACGCTTACCAACTTTGGTGGTAACGCCAACCTATAAGCCTTATCTCCCACTCGATCTAAGATCTCAAAAGGTCCATTTAGCGAGGATTCAACTTATCTTTCTTCCCAAATCTCATAATACCCTTAGAGGGAGAAACTTCAAAAATACTGATTCACCCACAGTGAATTCCAATGGTCTCTGCCTCGTCTCAGCGTGTGAGATCTAAGAATTTCAGACATATTTTATTGATGTAATAATAATTTGAAGTGTAATTTATTGAGCTAAGTGAATTGTGGGAATGATTATTGGAGATTTATATGTTAAGTGTTAAAATAAATGTGAAACTATGAGGACAGATCGATCTGGGAGAAGGAGAGATCGATCTGGTGAGTTAAAAATGACAAGGAAGAAGGAATTTAAGGAGCAGATCGATCTGGGAGAAGGAGAGATCGATCTGGTGAGTTAAAAATGAGAAGGAAGGAAGAATTTGAGGAGCAGATCGATCTCCAATGGAAGAGGATCGATCTCCTTATGATTCTGTTTGAGAGAAGATCGATCTCATGAGGAAGAGATCGATCTCCAAATGATTCTGTTTGGGAGAAGATCGATCTCCTCAAGGAGCAGATCGATCTCATAAAGCCATAAAGAGATCGATCTCACCCCTCGACAGATCGATCTCCTAGGCATAAATTGCCCCAAATCGTCCCAAAAATTCAAACGCGGATCGATCTCCTCAAGAGCCAGATCGATCTCCTACCTCCAGTCTATATAAGGAACCCCTATTTTTCTCCTGCAATTTCACTTTCTCTCTCTTCCAACCCCCATTTTTACCGAAACCTAACTTTCTCACTCATCCAAAGCACCTATTTCTGGCCAAATCAGAAGTTGTGGCAAGAAGGGAAGTTGTTCCTCATCAAAAGGAGAACAACATACTTGGAAATCAAAAGACGGATCGAATCGAGGCAAGAGATAAGCTCTCCACAAGTTTTGGGTAATTTTTAACTTCGATCCTTCTATTTGAGGTGATTTTGGTGATGTTAGTTGTTAGCATTGCGTTGAGATAGCTGAAAAATGATTAGCGATTAATGAAATTGCAATGTGGTTGGAGTGGTAATGATATTTGGAAATTTTGGCAATTTTGAGAATTTGTGCTATAAATGGAAATTTAGACAATGTGGTGAATTAGCATAGATAATTGGCATGAGAAATGTAGAACGTTGAGATGTTGTGAATGAGAGTGTAGTTTGGGGTAGAGTTACGAGAATCGAGAGATTTGTGGTGTTATGAGCAATTATGCTCGATTTTTGAGAATTGAGGTTTATGAGATAATTGAGTATTGATGTTTTAACATCGTTTGGACAGCTCGGGAGTTCCAGAGTGGAATGCGAGGCTAGTCCGTGATACGGGGGAAAGATTGCACTATACGAGGTGCAAAGAGGTAAGGGAAATCTAAACCATTTGTGTATGTGATTTGTAAACTATTTTAGCATGATTTGTGGTTTATAAAACAAGCATGTTGAGTGTTGTGTTGAGATACAATTGCACACGATTTTTATAGCTGGTTGGAGCCCAATGTTTTTATGAGTTTATAACTGGGCTCTACGTTAAGGCAATATCGAGATTTGAGAAATGTGTGCGTGCTTTGCCGGTTGGAACTCGGTTTTATTGTGTTTTGTGTTGAGTACAAAACGATTTTCAAATGAGTTTTATGAGAGAAAAACCATTATGAGTTCTACGTGAAGGCAAACCAGTCTTGTGTGATAAGACTTAGGTGTGTAATTTTGAGTACACACCGGGCATTGCTCTGGTAGCATGTAAGCCCGATTTCTTCTCCGTTCTGGTAACATGAGAATAACCCATTCTGTGGCTGTGCCACGTATACTTAGTGGCCGTTGCCACGTGTGTAACCCTATTTAGTGGCCGTTGCCACGTGTGAAACCTATTTGGTGGCCGTTGCCACGTGAGAAACCCCATTGGTGGCAGTTGCCACGTGTGAAACCCTATTTGGTGGCCGTTGCCACGTGAGAAACCCCATTGGTGGCCGTTGCCACGTGATACCCCATTTGGTGGCCGTTGCCACGTGAGAAACCCTATTGGTGGCTGTTGCCACGTGAGAACCCCTAATTAGTGGTCGTTCCCACGTGAAACCCTATCCAGTTGCTATGCCACGTGTGAAATTAAATCAGTGGCTATGCCACGTGTGTTTAGTGGCTATGCCACGTGTGAATTTAAATCAGTGGCTATGCCACGTGTGTTTAGTGGCTGGGCCACGTGCATTACTATTTCAACGATTTTATCACGTTCATTGAGAAAGCGTTTATCGCGTTATTTCCACATGCCTTGTTATTGCTCTAGACTGAGCCTTTTTACTTCATGTTTTCACATGATTTGAGACATGAGAATGTCGTTTTGAGTACTTTCATGCTATGGTTTTCAAATGAGCTTCACATACAAATAAATATTTTGTGATGTTCATTTTGGTTTATGAAATGAGTCCCTTACCCCCCTTACTGAGCGATTTAGAAGCTCACCCTATTTTCTTTCCCCCCTAGAGTTCTTCAAGTGAAAAAAGGATCTCCCTGCGACGTACGGAGTAGTGGCTAGTGGGGGACTCGAGCTTCAGGCCATATATATATATTGTATTTGAGGTATATTTTATCTTTTCATGTACCCAGACAATTATTGTAATTGCAGACACTTGATGTATATCATTGTATGGGATGTATTAGGATTAATTAACTTGAGATGGATTAATGTATTTGATATGTTATATAATTTCTAGTGATGAGATCCTGAGGTACGATAAATACGATAATGTATGACACTGCACAAGAATGCACCCTTAAATGTGAATTAATGAGTAAAAAGTTTTAAATTAACCCTATTTTCCGCACTTCCGGGGAGTGACAGAGTTTTCTAGGTATCAGAGCTTAGGGTGTCAAGTACTGTCAGTGTCGGTTAAGTGAAATAGAATACATCCCAAGTGTCTGTAATAGTCTGGTCATGAACTGAAATTGAGGATTGAGATTTCAATCAATTCTAATATGTACGCGCAGGAGACGAGTTGAGATAGAGAATGAGTAAACGACAAGGTCGTTCGAGGAGGCAGGCAGAGTCCCCTCCGCCACCTGTCGCACAACCAGAGAGTCCTAACTCTCGATTTAATCGGATTGAGACCGATGTGAGGCAAGGTTTTAAGCAGATGGCAGCGTTATTCGCGCAACACTTTGGAGTTAATGCCTCAGATACTACCCCTACACCACCACAAGGACCTCCCATACCCCCAGTGCCTCCCGTCACTCAGCCTGAGGACAGAAGTATGGTCCGACTAAAGGATTTTTTGAGGATGAATCCACCCGCATTTAGGGGAAAGAAGGATCCTACAGAGGCTGAGGAGTGGTTGACGGAATTGAGAATTATATTTGATTTCTTGGGGTGCACCGATGCTGAGAGGGTCAGTATGAGTGCCTATATGCTGAAGGGGAGAGCTCGAGATTGGTGGGGTACTACCCAGGGTATTTTGATATCCCACCATGATGTGATTGGTTGGGAAGAGTTTCAGACAGCCTTTAGGACCCAATATGTACCACGAGCTGCCCAGAGAAAGAAACAAGCTGAGTTTTTGAGTTTGGTACAGGGCGACATGTCTGTGGATGACTACGAGAGTCAATTCATCGCACTATTGAGGTATGACCCAGAGACCTTCAAGAGTGAAGAGCTCCGCACAGAGAAGTTTATGTATGGGTTGAAGCCCGTCATCAGAGATAGATTGATAGGGCTATGTATTACTGAGTTTGGAGATGCTCTGATACGAACACAAGAGATTGAAAGAGGAATTGAGATGGTACAATCCCAGAATGAGCTCAGAGCAGTGAATAGAGATAAGGGCAAGAGGCCAGCACTTTTCCAAACAGAGGCTCGGAGAGGTTCCTTCAGAAGAGGAAGGATTAAGGTACAGAAGGGCAGATTAGAAAGACCCAGAGGGTACCCTAACATTAGAGAGACAACTCGAGATGTCAGGCCAGAGACAAGGTTTTGCAAAAATTGTGGCCGAATGCATGAGGGAAGTTGTACTGGGTCAATCCATGGATGTTTTAGATGTGGAGACATGGGTCACATGGTGAAGGATTGCCCTCAACCTCAGAAACCACATGTCTTGGAGCCCACTAGACAACAGCCTCAGAGAGTGAATCCCCCGAAACGGGCCACTGCTGCAGAGAAAGGAAAGAGACCTGTTACCCAGGGACGTGTGTTTGCCCTAGATAAGGAGACTGCTGACACTTCTGCAGAAACTGTAAGAGGTACACTCTTTGTCTGTAATCATAAGGCTCATGTGTTGATTGATTCAGGATCCACGCATTCGTTTATTTCTGAGCATTTTGCATGTAGATTAAACTTGAAGTTTGAACCTCTAAAATACATACTACATGTAAATACCCCTATGCGTGAATCCCAGAGAATTGAGTTAATCTGTAAAGGATGTTGTTGAGTTAATGTATTTTGAAATGACAAAACAAGTTAATTCAATAATGTTAAGATGATATACAAACATGTTTAGAGGTTATTAGTACCAGAACTTAGAGTTCTGCTGATGAGAGATCGATCTGGGGTATGAGAGATCGATCTCCTGGATTTTTACTTGATGAGAGATCGATCTCATGATGGAAGAGATCGATCTGGCAAGCCTTAAATCTGTACAAAGGTATTTAGGAAGAATAAGATCGATCTGCAAGGGTTAAGAGATCGATCTGGATAATGCTAGAGTTGAGAGATCGATCTGGTCGATGAAGAGATCGATCTCCCTTAAGAGCTTAAGAATATAGATCAATCTGAGAGATCGATCCACACTCAAACAGATAACTTATGAGATCGACCTGGTAAGGAAGAGATCGATCTCCTCAAAGTCAGAGAGCTAAAGAGATCGATCTGTGTTGTTGAGAGATCGATCTCCTCTCTACGAGATTGCATGGCAGATCGATCTGGAGATCGATCTTGCTTCAAACAGAGAGTTTAGCAGATCGATCTTCCTATTCGACAGATCGATCTGCCTCATTATTTTCAAACTAACAGATCGATCTGCTAACCTATGAGATCGATCTCCTTGTGTATTTGTGCTTCAATCTTGCAGGATCTATAACTAAGAGATCGATCTGGCCAAGAAGGCAGATCGATCTGGCACTCTACTGGAGGTACCCAACGGCTAGTTTCTGCAAAACACAACGGGAAGAATAGCATTTAATGCTCCAACTACCAATCCTTCAGTATTTAACCAAGCATTGAAGACAAAGAGAAGAGAGACACTATTGCTGCATATTCCAAACACTCTCAAGCTTTAATTCTTTCATTCTTTGTGTCCCTATTGCTCATTCATTGAGAATTATTGTAAAAGCTTAAGTGCAAAAAGCTACATTTGTCCTACCACTTTAAAGCCTTATATTGTATTCAGTCTTATCTTAAAAGAGAAAAGGATTGTTCCTCAGTGAGAGTAAATTGTAAGAGGCTGAATACTTTTTCTGTATTGCTAAGGGTAGAGAGGTTATTCCTTAACCTGCAAAAGGAACTGTGTAAGCTCTATTGAAAGAGAGAAAGAAAACACTTGACAAGAAGGTCAAGGAGAGAGGACGTAGGCAAGAGTTTGGCCGAACCTCTATAAACGATTGTGTTTGTTTCTCTCTTCCCTACTCTGCATTAAATTGTTATACTGCACTATATTGCTCATTATCATTTGTGATTAAATTGTGATTAATTTTTAATTTGCCATAATTGTTAGAAAATCGATTCACCCCCCCTCTCGGTAGAGCCAACAATTGGTATCAGAGCTAGGACTCTTTAATCACATAGGAACAACTTCCTAAGAGTTAGAAAACAATCAAATGGCTCTTAACAATGTAGCAACTAGTTTGATAGGAGAGGGGCACTCTACGGTTAGACCTCCCATGTTCAATGGTGAACATTATTCGTATTGGAGGACTAGGATGATGCTATTCATTCAAGCAAATGACTATGAAGTATGGAGAATTATAGTTAAGGGACCTCAAATCCCTACAAAGAAAATAGAGGGAAGAGATATCCCCAAAGAAGAAGATGAATGGGATTCTAATGACATTAAATGTGCAAAGCTAAATGCTAAAGCTATGCACACATTATTTTGTGCTTTAGGTCCTAATGAATATAATAGAGTCTCCGGGTGTGATAATGCCAAGCAAATATGGGATAAATTGGCAATAACTCATGAGGGTACAACCCAAGTGAAGGAGACAAAAGTAGGTATGCTCACACATGATTATGAGCTTTTTAGGATGAAGGAAGGAGAATCGATTAGTGATATGTTCACTAGATTTACAGATGTAATTAATGGACTAAAATCCTTAGGAAAAATATATTCTAACATTGAAATGGTAAAGAAAATTTTAAATAGCTTACCTAAATCATGGGAAGCTAAAGTGACAGCAATAGAGGAATCTAAGGATCCACACACATTGTCCTTAGATGAATTAATAGGTTCCTTGCTAACTTATGAGATGAAGCTTAAAAGAAATGAAGAGCCACCTAAGAAAGTGGGAGTTGCTCTAAAATCCACTGCTCAAGAGGAGATTAAAAATGAGAGTGGCAGTGAGGAGGATATTGAGATGGCAATGTTTGCCAAAAGATTTAATAAATTCATGAGGATGAGAGCTAGTAATAGTAATAGGAGAAACAATAGGAGAGAACAAGAGGAAGTAGGTAGAAAAGACTCTATTGTGTGTTATGAATGTAAAAAACCTGGACACATAAAATTTAACTGCCCTCTTCTTAAAAGATCCAATGATAGGTTTCATAAAAAGAAGGCAATGGTAGCAACATGGAGTGACAGTGACTGCTCCGATGATGAATCAAATGAGGACATTGCCAACCTATACTTCATGGCTATTGATGATGATGAAAAGGTAACTTCTAATCTCAATGAATACTCTTTTGATGAACTGCAAGATGCATTTGATGATCTAGCATTAGAGTATGAATCTATGAGCATGAAGTATAAAAAGTTAATATCTAAATTAAAAAGGGAAAATGAGATAATGTTAAAAGATAAATTGGAATATGAGAAGAAACTAGAGATTTCAAATCTAGAAATTTGTGACCTTAAGGAGAAAAATAGCAATCTACATAACTCCTTTGATAGATTTCACATGGGGCAACAAAAGCTAGATAGCATGTTAGAAACCCAAAGGGCATTTTTTGACAAAAATGACTTAGGATATAATGCACAAAGTAGGGAGACCCATCTTAAGAGTTTTATTGCTAGGAAGAGCATGATTAAACCTGCAATTACTTGTTCATATTGTAATAAGAAGGGACATAAGTCACATTATTGCAATATAAAGATGAGGAATCTTAAAAGAAAAATTGTGAAAAGGATATGGATTCCGAAAGAAGTAATTCATTCCAAGGACTGTAATGCATTAGCAAAATGGATCCCAATGGGATCAAGAATTGCATTTACTAACCTCCAAGGACCCAAGAAAATTTGGGTACCTAAGATTTGAGTTTGATTTTTTGTAGGTGATTGAGCATAGCCACAAAGCTAAAACAAAAGAAGCTTGGTACTTAGATAGTGGATGCTCAAGGCACATGACGGGTGATAAAAGCCATTTCAATTCCTTCAAATCAAAAATTGGTGGAGAAGTCACTTTTGGGGACAACTCCAAGGGCCAAGTGGAAGGAAGTGGCTCAATAGGTAATGATCATTTCTCTTTAGAAAAAGTATTACTTGTTAGGGGTTTAAAGCATAACTTACTAAGCATTAGTCAACTTTGTGACAAAGGTTACAAAGTAATTTTTGATTGTATGAAGTGTAATGTTATAGATCCTAACAAAGGTTACAAAGTAATTTTTGATTGTATGAAGTGTAATGTTATAGATCCTAAGTCAAATAAAATTCTTCTTCTAGGTTATAGGCAAGGTAACATATATATAGTCTACCTTAATGAACTCAAAAATGAAAACATATGCTTAATGGTAGATAACAAAAAGGAATCTTGGTTATGGCATAGAAGACTAGGTCATGCTAGCATGCATGTACTATCTAAGTTAGCTAGAAAGGATCTAGTTATAGGTTTACCCAAAATATCCTTTGATCATGAAGAAATATGTGAAGCTTGTGTTAAAGGGAAACACAAGAGGACAACTTTTAAGCCTAAGAATAGTGTATCCACCACTAGGCCTCTTCAATTACTGCATTTAGACTTATTTGGACCAACTAGAACCACTAGCCTAGGTGGGAAACACTATGGATTTGTAATAGTTGATGATTACACTAGATACACTTGGGTGTTCTTTTTGAGAGTAAAAAATGAAGCCTTAGAGAAATTCATCACTTACTCAAAGGTGACTCAAAATGAAAAAGGATATACAATAACAAGCATTAGAAGTGATCATGGCAAAGAATTTGAAAATATAGGATTTGATGAGTATTGCAATGATCAAGGAATTAGCCATAATTTTTCAGCCCCTAGGACACCACAACAAAATGGTGTAGTTGAGAGAAGAAATAGAACTTTGGAAGAGATGGCTAGGACCATGTTATGTGAAAATAACTTGCCAAAGTACTTTTGGGCTGAAGCTATAAACACATCATGTTATATAATTAATAGAGCTATGATAAGACCTATGCTAAAGAAAACTCCTTATAAGCTCTACAAAGGCAAGAAGCCTAACATTAGTTACTTCCATCCTTTTGGCTGCAAATGCTTTGTTCTAAATAATGGAAAAGATAATTTAGGAAAATTTGATGCCAAGAGTGATGAGGGAATATTTCTAGGATATTCATTGAATTCAAAGGCTTTTAGAATATATAACAAAAGAACATTAGTGGTTGAAGAGTCTATTCATGTTATATTTGATGAATCAAATAATATATCTAAAGATTCAACCAATGATGAAAATGTTGGAATATTTGATGAAGGCTTAGAAGATGACTTTCTAGAAAAGCTTGACTTGAATAAAGAAGATGAAGAAGAAATAGAGGTTTTAGAAAGAGAGCCTAGAGCACCAAGAGAGTTAGGATATGTAAAAGATTGTGAAATAGTAGGAGATCCAACTCTTGGAGTTAGAACTAGATCATCCCTAAGGAATATGTGCCAATATATAGCCTTTGTATCTCAAATTGAGCCTAGGAATGTCAATGAAGCCTTAGAAGACAATAATTGGTTCCTAGCAATGCAAGAAGAATTAAATCAATTTGAGAGAAGCAAAGTATGGAAACTAGTTCCTAGGCCTAGTGATCACTCAATAATTGGTACTAAATGGATATTCAAGAACAAAATGGATGAAAATAGTGTGATCACAAGGAATAAGGCTAGGCTAGTTGCTCAAGGCTATAGACAAGAGGAAGGCATAGACTATGATGAAACATATGCACCGGTAGCTAGATTAGAGGCAATAAGAATGTTACTTGCCTTTGCATGTTATAAAAACTTCAAGTTATATCAAATGGATGTAAAGAGTGCATTCTTAAATGGTTTTATTAATGAAGAAGTATATGTTGAACAACCTCCCGGATTTGAAAATCATGAATTTCCTGAACATGTTTTTAAATTATCTAAGGCACTTTATGGGTTAAAACAAGCCCCTAGAGTTTGGTATGAAAGGTTGTCAAAATTCTTAATAGACAAGGGATTTTCAAGAGGAAAAGTGGATACCACTTTATTCATTAAGAATAAAAATAAGGATTTATTAGTTGTACAAGTGTATGTAGATGATATTATTTTTGGTTCAACTAATAAGTCTTTATGCCAAGAGTTTGCTAAGATCATGCAAGGAGAATTTGAGATGAGCATGATGGGAGAACTCACATTCTTCTTGGGACTTCAAGTGAAGTAAACAAAAGATGGAACCTTCATCAATCAAGCAAAGTATACTAAGGAATTGCTCAAGCGATTTGGAATGGACAATTGCAAACCTCAAGCAACTCCAATGGGCACCAACATCAAGCTTGATAAGGATGAAAGTGGTAAGTGTGTAGACACTAAACTTTATAGGTCTATGATTGGCTCATTGCTTTATTTAACTGCAAGTAGACCAGATATTCTGTTTAGTGTATGCCTTTGCGCTAGATTTCAATCCTGTCCTAAGGAATCACATCTATTGGCAACTAAGAGGATCTTTAGATACCTCAAAGACACTCCCTCACTAGGACTTTGGTACCCCAAGGACTCTACTTTTGCCCTTCATGCATTTTCAGATGCTGATTTTGGAGGCTGCAAAATAGATAGGAAAAGTACTTCAGGTACTTGCCAATTCTTAGGAAATGGGTTAATTTCTTGGTTCTCCAAGAAACAAAACAGTGTGGCTCAGTCCACAACTGAAGCTGAATATATAGCAGCTGGTAATTGTAGTGCTCAAGTGTTGTGGATTAAACAACAAATGAGAGATTATGGTATTGACATGAAGCAAGTCACTATTAAATGTGATAATACCAGTGCCATTAATCTGTCTAAGATTCCTATTCAACACTCCAGAACCAAGCACATAGAAATTAGACATCACTTCCTTAGAGATCATGTACAAAAAGGGGATATAATTTTAGAGTACATTGACACTCTACATCAAATAGCTGATATATTCACCAAACCCCTTGATAGGGATAGGTTTTGTATCCTTAGAGGTGAATTAGGACTCATGGATATGCCTTAGGACTTTTGTGTTTCAAAAATCTTAGTTTCAAATTGATTTTAAATGAGTTTTTGCAAAGATTTTCTGGCAATGAGGATGAGAGATCGATCTCCTTGCAATATAGATCGATCTCCATACCTCCAACAAGCCTAAATCATCAAGGTTAAGCTAAGCAGATCGATCTTCTAACCATAAGATCGATCTCCTTACGTCTCCGTTTAAAGGAAGATCGATCTGTCAACACGACAGATCGATCTCTTCAAGCTTCCGCATTCTACAGATTGATCTTTGCATTTGGCAGATCGATCTGCCTAAGCCTCTGTTAAACGTCAGATCGATCTGTGTGTAACAGATCGATCTCCTTAAGCCTCTGTTTGCGACCAGATCGATCTGGTCTTACGACAGATCGATCTCTATTAGATTCTGGAAATGATAGATCGATCTGTCGCCTCGACAGATCGATCTGTCGCCTCGACAGATCGATCTCCTGTGCCCTGGAGTATAAATACCCGCGTAAAATTCCCAAATTTCAGAAACCCAATTTTCAAAATTCCCAAATTTCCCTCGCATCTTTTCCTCCGATTCCTCCTCAGATCGATCTCCGTACGGTCTTCCTTGCGTCTCGGTGTTAAATTTCGGTATTGTAACCAACATTCTTTACTGATTTTCTCAAAATCTGTCTTCAATTTGTGTTCATTTTAATTCTAGGGCAAACCTAGGTACTGTTTCATTGATTTTCTCGATTTTGAATCTATTTAGCGCATCTGTAGAGTCTAGAATCATGCCTAGGCATAAGACAGTAGGACACAAACCTCCTAGAACCACTGTAGAGGCAGGTTCCTCATCACAACCCATTCCTCCACCTCCTGTCGCTTCCTTCAATCGGTGTTTTAAAACACCAGCAAAAAGAAAGCGATATGAGGAATACTTCTCAAATATGCCAATTAAGCATTGGCGAACTATAGATTTTTCATTCCTCAATCGCATAGATTTTCCATACGTGTCAAAGTTTGAGGAATTTGGTTGGATGAATTTCTTAAAAATCAACACTTCCGTCCCTCCAAATCTAGTTCGTGCATTCTTTTCCAATGCCGAACTTCTTTTTGACCCAAATGACACTTGCAAAATTGTTGGTTTCAAAACCTATGTCATGGGTAAATCAATTATAATAGACACTGAAGTTCTAGCCAAAGCGTTTGATATACGCGATGAAGGCTTAACAAATGAGGATGAGGAAGTCCCCTTAGCGTTTGATCTCCCTGGGGACAAGGCGAGTGACCTGCCGATGCATCCTCGGTTACTCCACCTCATAATCTCTTGGAACCTCCGCCCTTTCGGTACTCGTCATTCTACCGTTAGGCGTTTAGATCGCTTTTGGCTCCATCACATTCACACCACAAGCCAAAAACCTAACCTCCCTCACTTTATATACGAAGATTGGCTGAAGATTGTGCGTGGACAAGCTACCACGATCGTGTTTCCACAACCGGTAGCTTATCTTCTTCACCGCC
Organism: Firmiana major; assembly: GCA_033439115.1. Taxonomy (NCBI): domain Eukaryota; kingdom Viridiplantae; phylum Streptophyta; class Magnoliopsida; order Malvales; family Malvaceae; genus Firmiana; species Firmiana major. The sequence goes on along the minus strand of CM065913.1, from coordinate 8,499,944 downwards.
TTGGTATCGACTGCAGCGGCGAAACCGGTGAACTCCCCTCTCCCAAGAGCGTGCTTAACATTGGGACCCTCCATCATATGGGGTACTACAAAGACCTCCGGGGAGAGTGGACGAAAAAGAGGGATCAGCAACTTGCAGAGGCTATGGAGGAGGACCCCACTGCTGAGCCAGTGCACCGACCTGCTGCACCAGCTCTGGAACCATCGACTCCGCCCACTGCACCAACATCGTCTCCTGCTGACTTGGAGATGCTCATGACGATGATGAATGACCTCAGTCAGCAGATGAATGACGGCTTTGCCACTCAGCGGCGTATGATCGAGAACTTAACCCAAAGAGTGGATAAGATTCAAGAGACTCAAGAGGCGATGTTCGATGAGCTCCAAGTAAAACGCACGCACGTTGAGAATCTTTTGGATCGTGATCCTCCCTCACAATAGGCATTAGGTGCTTTGATTTAGTGTAGTTACAACATTTTAAGCTACTTGATGAGGAATTTGCTTGAATGAAATGTGATTTGACTGGATATTGGGTGAGTTAATGAAAATGTTGATTTTGAAATGCCATGAATCTTCTATTTTGTGTGTGATTGATATGACAAAAAGGGGGAGAAGAAACATGTGTTGTGGTTGTGTTAAATGTTTTAAAAGAATGATTTAATTGAGGGGGAGTTATGATTTAATTGAGGGGGAGTTAAGATTTAACTGAGGGGGAGTTAAGTCATTAACAAAGTCAAAAGCTCACAAAAAGGGGGAGTTTTGCAAATTCACTAAACATGTTTATTTGATGAGTTTTGTCATATCAAAAAGAGGGAGATTGTTGAGTTAATGTATTTTGAAATGACAAAACAAGTTAATTCAATAATGTTAAGATGATATACAAACATGTTTAGAGGTTATTAGTACCAGAACTTAGAGTTCTGCTGATGAGAGATCGATCTGGGGTATGAGAGATCGATCTCCTGGATTTTTACTTGATGAGAGATCGATCTCATGATGGAAGAGATCGATCTGGCAAGCCTTAAATCTGTACAAAGGTATTTAGGAAGAATAAGATCGATCTGCAAGGGTTAAGAGATCGATCTGGATAATGCTAGAGTTGAGAGATCGATCTGGTCGATGAAGAGATCGATCTCCCTTAAGAGCTTAAGAATATAGATCGATCTGAGAGATCGATCCACACTCAAACAGAGAACTTATGAGATCGATCTGGTAGGAAGAGATCGATCTCCTCAAAGTCAGAGAGCTAAAGAGATCGATCTGTGTTGTTGAGAGATCGATCTCCTCTCTACGAGATTGCATGGCAGATCGATCTGGAGATCGATCTTGCTTCAAACAGAGAGTTTAGCAGATCGATCTTCCTATTCGACAGATCGATCTGCCTCATTATTTTCAAACTAACAGATCGATCTGCTAACCTATGAGATCGATCTCCTTGTGTATTTGTGCTTCAATCTTGCAGGATCTATAACTAAGAGATCGATCTGGCCAAGAAGGCAGATCGATCTGGCACTCTACTGGAGGTACCCAACGGCTAGTTTCTGCAAAACACAACGGGAAGAATAGCATTTAATGCTCCAACTACCAATCCTTCAGTATTTAACCAAGCATTGAAGACAAAGAGAAGAGAGACACTATTGCTGCATATTCCAAACACTCTCAAGCTTTAATTCTTTCATTCTTTGTGTCCCTATTGCTCATTCATTGAGAATTATTGTAAAAGCTTAAGTGCAAAAAGCTACATTTGTCCTACCACTTTAAAGCCTTATATTGTATTCAGTCTTATCTTAAAAGAGAAGAGGATTGTTCCTCAGTGAGAGTAAATTGTAAGAGGCTGAATACTTTTTCTGTATTGCTAAGGGTAGAGAGGTTATTCCTTAACCTGCAAAAGGAACTGTGTAAGCTCTATTGAAAGAGAGAAAGAAAACACTTGACAAGAAGGTCAAGGAGAGAGGACGTAGGCAAGAGTTTGGCCGAACCTCTATAAACGATTGTGTTTGTTTCTCTCTTCCCTACTCTGCATTAAATTGTTATACTGCACTATATTGCTCATTATCATTTGTGATTAAATTGTGATTAATTTTTAATTTGCCATAATTGTTAGAAAACCGATTCACCCCCCCTCTCGGTAGAGCAACAGATGTGAAATAAAGGTGGGAGACAAAGTGATGTTAGCAGATCTAATCCTGTTGAATATTCATGGGTTTGATGTAATTCTGGGAATGGATTGGTTGGCAGCCAACCGAGTAAGCCTAGATTGCTACACTAAGGTTGTAACTTTCTCCCTACCCGAACCTTACAGTGTACGATTGAGATATTGAGGAAATGATTATGTGGATTTCTAGTAAGTAATTTGAGAATTTTAATATTGTTTTGGAGAATATTAAATATGATTGTTCATGTGAAGGTTATGAGACACTCATCTCAGACGATGAGCGGGAACATTCGAGGATTGAGGATATACCTGTGGTATGTGAATTTCTGGATGTTTTCCCCGATGAATTGCCAGGTTTACCACCAGAGAGAGAGCTGGAGTTTACCATTGATTTGGTACTAGATACTCAGCCGATCTCTAAACCTCCTTACAGGATGGCATTAGTGGAATTTGAGGAATTGAAGAAACAACTACAGGAGTTATTGGATCAAGGGTTTATTAGACCTAGTGTTTCGCCGTGGGGAGCGCCAGTACTATTTGTTAAGAAGAAGTATGGTAGTCTCAGATTATGCGTAGACTACCGGTTGTTGAACAAAGCCACGGTGAAGAATAAATACCCATTGCCCAGGATTGATGATCTACTTGATCAGCTGAAAGGGGCATCAGTCTTTTCTAAGATTGATTTGAGATCGGGCTATCACCAATTGAGGATCAAGGAATAAGATATTCCCAAGACGGCCTTCAGGACGAGGTATGGCCATTACGAATTTCTGGTGATGTCCTTTGGATTGACGAACACCCCTGCAGCATTTATGAGATTGATGAATGAGGTGTTCAGAGACTATCTAGATAAATTTGTGATAATCTTTATTGATGATATCCTGGTATACTCTCGGTCGTATGAGGAGCATGCACAGCATTTGTGGTTAGTGCTTCAGATACTCCGAGATAAGCAATTATACAGAAAGCTTAGTAAGTGTGAGTTTTGGCTGAACCGGATAGCTTTCCTTGGTCATATAGTCTCGGAGGAAGGAGTATCAGTGGATCCAAGCAAGGTGGAGGCTGTGCTTAATTGGGAGAGACCGAGGATAGTTACTGAGGTACGAAGCTTCCTTGGTTTGGCAGGGTATTACAGAAGATTTGTGGAAGGATTTTCCCGAATTACCGCCCCTTTGACTAAGCTCACGCGCAAAGAGACTCCATTTATCTGGACTGATCAATGTGAGCTCAGTTTTCAGGAATTAAAGAGGAGGTTGACAGCGGCACTTGTGTTAACCATTCCTGAGGGATCAGGAGGATTTTCGGTGTATAGTGATGCATCTCACCAGGGATTGGGGTGTGTGCTTATGCAGCACAGAAGAGTGGTCGCATATGGATCGCGACAACTGAAAGACCATGAGCGGAATTACCCCACGCATGATTTGGAGTTAGCCGCTGTGGTATTTGCTTTGAAGATCTGGTGACACTACTTATATGGGGAAAGATTCCAGATTTTCACTGATCATAAGAGTTTGAGATATCTCTTTGATCAGAAAGAGTTAAACATGAGACAAAGGAGATGGATGGAACTCCTTAAGGATTATGACTGCGAGATTCTTTATCATCCGGGTAAGGCGAATGTGGTTGCTGATGCCCTGAGCAGGAAGAGTATGATATCTGCTATGATGATCAGGGAATGGGATTTGTTAGAGCAGTTCGCCGAACTTCAGATCAGAGTTAAAGAGGTAGAGACTGGATTTTTGGCTAGCCTGCGGATAGAGCCCCGGATCATGGATCAGATTAGAATGGGGCAGCGCAGTGATCAGAGATTGATAGATATGGTTAGCTAAGCTGAGCAGAGTTCGCAGTCGGATCTCACCATCAGCGAGGATGGATTGTTAAGATTCAGAGGACGGATTTGTGTACCGGACGATGATACCCTAAAGAGACAGATATTGAGAGAATCCCACTGCTCGTGATACACCATGCACCCAGGGAGTACTAAGATGTACCGAGACTTGAGAAAGGTGTATTGGTGGAGTGGTATGAAGCGAAACGTGGCAGAGTACGTGGCCAGGTGTTTAGTATGCCAGCAAGTGAAAGCTGAGCATCGGAAGCCCGAAGGACTACTACAGCCCTTACCTGTACCTACATGGAAATGGGAGCATGTCACTATGGACTTTATTATGGGTTTATCGAGGACCCGAAGAGGTCATGATGCTATATGGGTTATAGTGGATAGATTGACCAAGAGTGCCCACTTTCTTGCCATCAAGAGCACAGATACTGTGGATGCCTTAGCTGAGCTGTATGTCAGTGAAATAGCTAGATTACATGGGGCTCCAGTGAGTATTACTTCTGATAGAGATTCCCGGTTTACTTCCAGATTTTGGACCCAGATTCAGGAGTCCATGGGATCTCGATTGAGTTTTAGTACTGCCTATCATCCTCAGACAGATGGTCAGTCAGAGAGGACTATTCAGACCCTGGAGGATATGTTGAGGGCGTGTACGATGGATTTTAAGGGATCATGGGATGATCACCTGCCCCTAACAGAGTTTGCATACAATAACAGCTATCATGCGAGTATTGGAATGGCACCTTTTGAGGCTCTATATGGTAGGAGGTGTAGATCCCCTATAGCTTGGGAAGAAGTCGGTGACAGAAAGATAAATGCCCCCGAGCTTGTTGAGCAAGCTGTACAGAGTGTAAAACTCATATGTGAGAGGTTACGGGCTGCACAAAGTAGACAGAAAAGCTACGAGGATGTGCGTAGACGGCCACTCGAGTTTGATGTTGGTGATGCAGTATTTCTGAGAGTATCACCGAGTAAGGGTATCGTACGATTTGGGAAGAAAGGAAAATTGAGTCCTCGATACATAGGACCATTCGAGATTCTTGAGAGAGTGGGAGAGGTAGCTTACAGATTAGCATTACCCCCACAGATGTCCGAAATACATAACGTTTTTCATGTGTCTATGTTGAGGAAGTACCACTCGGACCCTTCTCATGTTATAGAGTATGATGAGATGGACATACAGGAGGACATGAGCTACACTGAGGAACCCGTCCGGATTCTCGATAGAAAGGAGAAGGTACTGAGAACCAAGAGCATCCCATTAGTGAAAGTTTTGTGGAAACATCACTCAAGGGAAGAGGCAACGTGGGAACTAGAGAGTTTCATGAAGGAGAAATACCCCCATCTCTTTAACTAGTTGAGTTGAATTTGGAGGACCAAATTCTTTTAAGGTGGGGAGGATGTGAGATCTGAGAATTTCAGACATATTTTATTGATGTAATAATAATTTGAAGTGTAATTTATTGAGCTAAGTGAATTGTGGGAATGATAATTGGAGATTTATATGTTAAGTGTTAAAATAAATGTGAAACTATGAGGACAGATCGATCTGGGACAAGGAGAGATCGATCTGAAAGTTAAAAATGACAAGGAAGAAGGAATTTAAGGAGCAGATCGATCTGGGAGAAGGAGAGATCGATCTGGTGAGTTAAAAATGAGAAGGAAGAAAGAATTTGAGGAGCAGATCGATCTCCAATGGAAGAGGATCGATCTCCTTATGATTCTGTTTGAGAGAAGATCGATCTCATGAGGAAGAGATCGATCTCCAAATGATTCTGTTTGGGAGAAGATCGATCTCCTCAAGGAGCAAATCGATCTCATAAAGCCATAAAGAGATCGATCTCACCCCTCGACAGATCGATCTCCTAGGCATAAATTACCCCAAATCGTCCCAAAAATTCAAATGCGGATCGATCTCCTCAACAGCCAGATCGATCTCCTACCTCCAGTCTATATAAGGAACCCCTGTTTTTCTCCTGCAATTTCACTTTCTCTCTCTCTTCCAACCCCCATTTTTATCGAAACCTAACTTTCTCACTCATCCAAAGCACCTATTTCTGACCAAATCAGAAGTTGTGGCAAGAAGGGAAGTTGTTCCTCATCAAAAGGAGAACAACATACTTGGAAATCGAAAGACGGATCGAATCGAGGCAAGAGATAAGCTCTCCATAAGTTTTGGGTAATTTCTAAACTTCGATCCTTCTATTTGAGGTGATTTTGGTGATGTTAGTTGTTAGCATTGTGTTGAGATAGCTGAAAAATGATTAGGGATTGATGAAATTGCAATGTGGTTGGAGTGGTAATGATATTTGGAAATTTTGGCAATTTTGAGAATTTGTGCTATAAATGAAAATTTAGACAATGTGGTGAATTAGCATAGATAATTGGCATGAGAAATGTAGAACGTTGAGATGTTGTGAATGAGAGTGTAGTTTGGGGTAGAGTTACGAGAATCGAGAGATTTGTGGTGTTATGAGCAATTATGCTCGATTTTTGAGAATTGAGGTTTATGAGATAATTGAGTATTGATGTTTTAACATCGTTTGGATAGCTCGGGAGTTCCAGAGTTGAATGCGAGGCTAGTCCATGATACGGGGGAAACGATTACACTATACGAGGTGCAAAGAGGTAAGGGAAATCTAAACCATTTGTGTATGTGATTTGTAAACTATTTTAGCATGATTTGTGGTTTATAAAACAAGCATGTTGAGTGTTGTGTTGAGATACAATTGCACACGATTTTTATAGCCGGTTAGAGCCCAATGTTTTTATGAGTTTATAACTGGGCTCTACGTTAAAGCAATATCGAGATTTGAGAAATGTGTGCGTGCTTTGCCGGTTGGAACTCGGTTTTATTGTGTTTTGTGTTGAGTACAAAACGATTTTCAAATGAGTTTTATGAGAGAAAAACTATTATGAGTTCTACGTGAAGGCAAACCAGTCTTGTGTTATAAGACTTAGGTGTGTAATTTTGAGTACACACCGGGCATTGCTCTGGTAGCATGTAAGCCCGATTTCTTCTCCATTCTGGTAACGTGAGAATAACCCATTCTGTGGCTGTGCCACGTATACTTAGTGGCCGTTGCCATGTGTGAAACCCTATTTGGTGGCCGTTGCCACGTGTGAAACCCTATTTGGTGGCCGTTGCCACGTGAGAAACCCCATTAGTGGCCGTTGCCACGTGTGAAACCATATTTGGTGGCCGTTGCCACGTGAGAAACCCCATTGGTGGCCGTTGCCACGTGATACCCCATTTGGTGGCCGTTGCCACGTGAGAAACCCTATTGGTGGCCGTTGCCACGTGAGAAACCCTATTGGTGGCCGTTGCCACGTGAGAACCCCTAATTAGTGGCCGTTGCCACGTGAAACCCTATCCAGTGGCTATGCCACGTGTGTTTAGTGGCTATGCCACGTGTGAATTTAAATCAGTGGCTATGCCACGTGTGTTTAGTGGCTGTGCCACGTACATTACTATTTCAGCGATTTTATCACGTTCATTGAGAAAGCGTTTATCGCGTTATTTCCACATGCCTTGTTATTGCTCTAGACTAAGCCTTTTTACTTCATGTTTTCACATGATTTGAGACATGAGAATGTCATTTTGAGTACTTTCATGCTATGGTTTTCAAATGAGTTTCACATACAAATAAATATTTTGTGATGTACATTTTGGTTTATGAAATGAGTTCCTTACCCCCCTTACTGAGCGATTTAGAAGCTCACCCTGTTTTCTTTCCCCCCCAGAGTTCTTCAAGTGAAAAAAGGATCTCCCTGCGACGTACGGAGTAGTGGCTAGTGGGGGACTCGAGCTCCAAGCCATATATATATTGTATTTGAGGTATATTTTATCTTTTCATGTACCCAGACAATTATTGTAATTGCAGACACTTGATGTATATCATTGTATGGGATGTATTAGGATTAATTAACTTGAGATGGATTAATGTATTTGATATGTTATATAATTTCTAGTGATGAGTCCTGAGGTACGATAAATACGATAATGTATGACACTGCACAGGAATGCACCCTTAAATGTGAATTAATGAGTAAAAAGTTTTAAATTAGCCCTATTTTCCGCACTTCCGGGGCGTGACACAGCGTAGCTTTTCTGTCTACTCTGAGCTGTTTCCAATATTTCACATATCAACTGAACATCCTCAGAGGCTTGCTTCACTAAATTAGGAGCAAACAGTTTTCGATCACACACTTCTTCCCATTCAATAAGAGATCGATACCTACGACCATCTAACGCCTCATACGATGCCATCCCAATACTCGAGTGATAACTATTGTTATAGGCGAACTTGGCTAATGGCAAATGGTCATCCCAAGAGCCTCTAAAGTCCATCACATAAGCTCTAAACATATCCTTCAATGTCTGGATGGTTCTCTCTGACTGACCATCAGACTGAGGGTGGAAAGCTATACTGAAACTAAATCGAGTTCCCATGGCTTCCTAAAACTATTCCCAAAAGTAAGAAGTGAAGCGAGAATCCCCGTCAGACACAATACTCACTGGAACGCCATGTAGCCTCACAATCTCCCATACATATAGGTTCGCCAATGCACTCAGAGTATCCGTAGCTCTCATAGCTAAGAAGTGAACTAACTTCGTCAATCTATCCACAATCACCTAAATGACATCATGGTTTTATCGAGTCCTCAGTAAACCCATGATGAAGTCTATAGTGATATGCTCCCATTTCCATGTCAGTATAGGCAGAGGCTGCATTAAACTAGTAGGTTTCTGATGCTCAACCTTAACCTGCTGACATGTTAGGAACTTAGCCACAAAACCTGTAACATCTTTCTTCATCCTTGACCACCAATACACTTTTCAGAGGTTCTATTACATCTTATTACTCCCTAGATGTATAGAAACTTAGCCACAAACTCCGTAACATCTTTCTTCATCCCTGATCAGCAATACACTTTTCAGAGGTTCTGTTACATCTTATTACTCCTCGGATGCACTGTATACCTCGATGAATGAGCTTTTGTTAAAATCAATCTATTTAGTTGTGGGTCATCGGGAACGCAAATTCGACCTCTGAATCTCAGCAGTCCATCATTACTAACTATGCACTCAGTCATACTACCCATTTGTATCAGACTAACCCGATCAATACAGAAGCGATCAATACGCTGAGGTTGTTTAATCCGGTCAACCAAATCTGGTTCCAATCTCAGACTAGCTATCACACAATAGGCATCAGTATCATAAGGGGTCTATATCCAGACTGAGGCTAGTAAGCTGCTCGAACAACTCATGTTCCCTAACTATCATGTACGATACCATCCCGAGGCTCTTCCTGCTCAAGGCATCAGCGACTACATTTGCTTTACCCGGATGATAAAGTATCTCACAATCATAGATCTTCAGAAGCTCTAACCATCGTCTCTGCCTCATATTCAATTCTTTCTGTGAAAATAGGTACTTAAGGCTCTTATGATCAGTGAATACCTAGAATTTCTCACCGTACAAATAGTGGAGTCATATCTTCAGTGCAAACACTACGGTAGCCAACTCTAAATCATTGGTCAGATAGTTCTTCTCATGGTCCTTAAGCTATCGAGATCCATAAGCAACTACCTTCCCATTTTGCATCAATACACATCCCAGTTCCTATCCAGATGCATCTGTTTACACTAAGAAACCTCTTAAGCTGTTCGGTATGGTGAGAATAGGTGCGGTGGTTAGTTGTTGCTTTAGTTCCTGAAAATCATCACACATGCATTATCTCACTGATGCAACATTCTTCCGAGTGAGACGAGTTAATAGAGCAACCAATTTAGATAAACTCTCTACAAATCGATGGTAATATCCAGCCAAACCCAAAAAGCTACGAATCTCTTTAATAGTTTTGGGTCTATTCCACTGAACTATCACTTCAATCTTAGACAGATCAACTGACACCCCATCCTTCAATATAACATGACCCCAAAATGATATATGTTCAAACCAGAAATCACACTTACTGAGCTTCGCATATAGCTTCCTTTCTCTGAGGGTCTGTAGCACAATGCTCAGATGCTGCTCATGCTCCTCCCTGGACTTTGAATACACCAATATATCATCAATAAAGACGATCACGAATTGGTCTAGGTATGGCTTGAACACGTTAATCATCAAAGCCATAATAGCTATAGGAGCATTCGTTAACCCGAAAGGCATAACCAAAAACTCATAATGACCATAACGGGTACGAAAGGTGTCTTGGGTACATCTCCACTTCGAATTCTCAACTGATGGTACCCAAACCTCAGATCTATCTTAGAAAAGATCTGTACTCCCTGAAGCTGATCCAATAGATCATCGATACATGGAAGCGGTACTTGTTCTTGATGATGGCCTTATTTAACAACCTGTAATCAATACACACTCAGAAGCTTCCATCCTTCTTCTTAACGAGCAAAACTGGTGCTCCCTAAGGTGAAACACTCGGTCTAATGAACCCCTTATCTAGCAATTCTTGTAATTGCTTCTTTAGCTCCTCCAACTCAACTGGAGCCATTTGGTACGGTGGTTTAGATATCGACTCAGTACCAGGCGCCATATCAATATAAAATTCTATCTCTCTATTTGGTGACAACCTTGGTAGATCATCCGAAAAGACATTGAGAAACTCTCTAACCACTATAATGTCTGTCAATTTCGGGTGTGCCTTATTCGTATCAACCACATATGCAATATATATACCTTCATCATATCGTTCGTATAGTTAGTACAACAATTCATACTCTTTCATCATAATAATTATATTCTCTTATTTCTTCATATCGAACTTTACAATGCTTTTTTCTGGTGTAGAAAACATTACCGTCTTATAATAACAATCTAAGACAACATGGTTTGCAGCTAATCAATCCATTCATAGTATTATATCAAAATCATGCATATTTAACATGATAAGGTCAGCTGACATATCCTTATTTCCTTATCAAGACCCTTCCTGACTTAACCAAAACAACTACAAATTTTTTGCATTTTAACTTACCTTTCCTTTTATCAATGGTTGGGTTGTGATTCGATGTTAGCTTCCTCGCGTACCATATCATTCATTACCATACATACATGTCAATATATTATTTCTGACTGTAAACTTCTTTTATAATACATGTAAGATCATACAAAATCTAATACAAATACATTCCCCAAAATATGTATCGTATACATTATTGTGTTGTTTCTATGTTTAGATACATAACCGTACAAAATATGTATACATGTCGATCGATAGGAAATAGCAGCGGACAACAGGAATACTATCCCTCAAGCACACTCGCTCTACTGCTAATGCTCTGTAGAGAGATGTAAAAGAAATGGGGATGAGCATACCACACGCTCAGTAAGGAAATCAGGCAAGCAAGTAGATATTTACACTATCTACTCAAAATAATGCTATGCCTCGAAAGTATCATTTCCTTAATTCACTTTAAAAGCATGTCTTTAAAATATATGCATATACTTGTACAGATTAAATCCCAGGTACAAAAATCATGCTTTCTTTCTCAAATATAGGCATGTAGTGCAAAATAATGCATCTTTATAATATCACAATGCCTTTAGATAAATTATGCCATGTATATTTAAATCACTGTAAATATGGTATTTAAATCATTCACAACACAAAATCGGATTTCGACCCATCCCTCAGGTCTATCCGTATCATAAATAATTCAATCAGTCAGGTGATATATCATGTGAGACTCTGTGGTGAAATGCAATAATATCCTGGACTATGGTCACATCCTATAATGGTGATCTCATGTTATACAGAATCCTAGTGTGTGGGGCATCACTGCTGCAATGGGAGGGGGGGTTAGTCCATCACAACCGCTAGCTATCAACTCCTCAACTCCACAACACCACACGGTACAGTGAACTCCATGCCACTCACACGGTACAACGTACTCCGTGGGCCCTACATCACAGTCGGGGTGCCTGCCATAGGTCTTAGCCCTCAAACCATGGAATATACATACCACGTCTCTAAATCCACATGTGAACATCTCATAATGTGACACTCAGTCTACACGAGGAAATCAAGCACGATTTTTTAACATTTCTTATATATCACATAAAATACAGTGCGCGCCTTTGAGCGCGACTCACAGTCGACACTCCACTCAAACATTGTTTCACATCACAAACTCAAACTCTAGTGCGAGTAAACCTCCAGCAACTAAGTCAATGCATAGTTCATGTTTCAATTCAAGTAGGAGCAATAGCTTCAGTGCCATGCTATGCACAAAACTCATCAAATCAAGTATGAGTAATAGCTCAAGTACTATGTCATGAATAAATCATGAAGAATCAAGTACGAGCAACGCTTTAGCATTTTATCATGTATCTCATGTAAAATTTGAGTACGAGCTAATTGCTCTAGCACTCTCTCATGCATAAATCATATAAAACTGAGTACGAGTAATAACTCTAGCACTCTATCATGCATGTCATGGAAATCCAGTGCGAATCATACATCAGCACTAATACATGTGGAAGATATATGAAATCAAGTGCGAGCTGTGCTCTAGCACGATTTATTCTCACATAATTCGATAGATGGCTCTTTAAAAAGGGATGTTTTTCAAAATATCAAAATCAGCACCATAAAGTGTGCTTAATTCACATCAACCTTAAAATCATTAGCCAATCTACCTACTCTATTGCTAAACAATAGCAAAAATACTCAAAATGGTGGTTTCCATGCTTTTTACAACTTTTCACAAAAGTTGACTTTTTTCCTAACTAAGGGTAAAATCATAATTTGCCACTATCGAGTCACAATAATTATTATTCACTTTCTCTGACCCTCAGCGTTTTTAAGTGAATGTAAAAGCAGACGAAAATACGTGCAGGTATCTCTAACTACTCACAAAAGTCCCTTACTTGCAATCACTCGAGAAATTTTACTTTCTCAACGCTGCTCGATCCAGCAGTCCGATTCGCTTCTCCAATAAATCTCTGGAGCTGCATATAACCATTTATTAGGTTAATTATATTTTTCCTATTGTATTTCACATTAAATACAGTCTATTTTCCTTAATGGGCTTTAATAAACCTTAATGGGCCTAACTATGTCTTAAGCCTATTTCCATTTTACTATTCATTTTCGTTGGGCCTATTAGGCTCATGGGGCCCACCAACTCTTATTGGGTTATCCTAGACCTATTACATCACATTGGGCCTAAAATAATTGGGCTTGGCCCATTGGACCTCTCGGCCACATGTCATGGCCGAGAGCATCCCATGTCATCGGTCACACCATGGCATGCCGTCCATGTCCATTTGTTTAGCCAATTTCACTTAGGTATTTTCACAAACACTTGGTTGACAATGTTCTTAAGCTTCATATAGTTCATTTAGGCATTTTATCAAACACCTTAATTGCCAACTGAATACATGTATCAATTAATCACATTGATTAATTCTGACTATACCATAATCATTAACACATGTATATCATCTCATTTGTGCCTTAAAATCATATGTGCATTCATCAATATTTCACTACTCACTCTCGGCCTAACCATGATCATAGTGATTTCATATGTTTCAATGCTTAAAACATATACCAATATACTTAAAATCATTCATACATTAACATATATGAATTTGAAAGCTTGAAAATATACCTAGTATTTGTGTTCACACTTGGCTGAAACTTTGGAGTCTCACGGTTTGCACACTATGGCTTTTTGATAGCCAATTCCAACATATGTCACTCTCCTCTCAATTTGGAACAACTTTCATGAAGGTTTCATGTTCCAAATATGCATAAATCCTAGTGATTTCTAGTGAGAGAAAGCTTGGATAAATGTATTTCAATGGTTTCTTCTTCTAGCCGAGAATGGTATGGTGAAGATAACAGTGGTTTGGCTGATTTTATAAGCCATTAACTTAGCCATTAGGCCTTACTTTCCAGCCATTATAATTGACTTCCTAAAGTTTAGTTATGAGTCACCTAATGAGTCATCTAATGAGTCATAGTTAGCTTTAACTAAGGTTAGATATTTAATCCTAATAGGCCTTCCAATTGGGCCTCTCGGTTTGGGCTTTCTTAATGGGCTTTCGGGCTTAAATTTTTAATATACTTTGGGCCTTTAATTGTCTAAATATTTGGCCTATCCAAAAATTCGGTCTAAGGGACCCAAGAAATTCGATCTACATTTAGTATACCTTAATGGGCTTTAAAATCTTCATTGCGGCACATTACATTTTTATCCATTAAATTTAATCAGGAATCCTTCCGAATAAATTTTCCTTATTTCCAGGGATAATTATCTTGTATTCGAACTAAAATTATTTTTCAACAAATTTTTCTCCGTACTTAGGTTACTTTTTAACCATCGTTAGTCAACTATGGTAAAAGTCCACTTTTCTTAACTATAGTTGAATTTTTCCTTAATCATTGGCCACGTTGACTTTTTCTCAAAAGTTTGAAAGTGTCATATCTTATGTTTTACACTCTCGTCTTTACATTTTAACTGTTCTTGGTAGGTAAATATGCCCGAAATACCTTAAATACCTTAACTCGCTAAAAAGGTTCGTTTTACCCTTTTTAACTTTTACCCTTGTTCTTTGTGTTCGGGACTAAATCAAACTGACTTTCCTTCATGAGCTCTCTATATTTTCTCATTTTAAGTTCTTCTCTTCAGTCGGAATGATTTAGATCCACTCGGTTTAACCTGTGGCTCTTATAGCTCACATTAGGCTTTTATGTACCTTATAAATGTTAAATCATTTCACATACACTGTAAATCTAGTAAATACTTTTCTTATGATTCAACTATAATAATAGAGTGTTCATACACATAGGAATCATAAGGAACAAGCCACATAAAAGTAGAGTCTGACAATCCGCCCCCACTAAGAAAATTTGATCCTCCAAATTAGAACCAAGTCAGTCATCAAACAGATGGGGGTGCTTCTCTCACATCAGACTCTCCAGCTCCCAACTAGCCTCCTCTGAAGTATGATGCTACCAGAGAACCTTCATTAATTAGATAGTCTTCGATCTCAATACCTTCTCCTTCCTATCCAGTATCTGAATCGGTCTCTCAACATATGACATGTCCTCACGGAGCTCCAAAGGCTCATAACTAATCACATGTGTCAGATCCGGGTGATACTTCCGAAGCATCGATATGTGGAAGACGTTATGAACACCTGATAAGTTCGGTGGCAATGCAAACCTATAGGCCTTATCTCCCACTCGATAAAGTATCTCAAACGGTCTAATATAACGAGGACTAAGCTTTCCTCTCTTCTCAAATCTCGCTCTGCCCTTAGAAGGAGAAACTTTTAGGAATACGGATTCACCAATTGCAAACTCTAGTGGCCTTCGTCTCTTGTCAACATAACTCTTTTGTCTACTCTGAGCTGTCCTCAATCTCTTTACAATCAAACGGACTTCCTCAGATGCTTGTGTAACCAAGTCAGGAGCGAAGATCTTATGGTCACCCACTTCTTCCCATCCAATAGGGGAACGACATCTACGGCCATATAAAGCCTCATACGGTGCCATCCCGATACTCGAATGATAACTGTTGTTGTAGGCGAACTCGACTAGTGGCAAGTGGTCATCCCAAGAGCCTCTAAAATCTAGCACACATGCTCTCAACATGTCTTCCAGAGTTTGTATAGTCCTCTCTGACTGACCATCTATTTGAGCATGGAAAGCGGTGCTCAAACTCAGCTGGGTTCCCATGGCTTCCTGAAAATGCTCCCAAAAGTGGGAAGTGAAGCGGGAATCCCTATCAGAGACTATGCTCACTGGTATACCATGTAACCTCACTACCTTGCGTACATACAACTCTGCCAATGTGCTCAGAGTATCGGTAGCTCTCATAGCTAGGAAGTAGGCTGACTTCGTCAGTCTGTCGACGATCACCCATATAGCATCGTGATTCCTGTGGGTCCTAGGTAAACCCATCACGAAATCTATGGTGATATGCTCCCATTTCCATGTCGGTGTGGGTAGAGGCTACAATAACCCTGCAGGTTTTTGATGCTCTACCTTCACTTGTTGATATACGAGACATTTTGCCACAAAATCTGCTGCATCTCTCTTCATACCCGACCACCAGTACACCTTCCGGAGGTTCTGATACATCTTGTTACTCCCTGAATGTAACGTGTACCTCGACGAATGAGCTTCCGCTAATATCAATCTCCTGAGTCCTGGATCCTCGGGAACACACAATCTGCCTCTGAACCTCAATAGTCCATCTGAACTCAACTCAAAATCAGTCACTGTGCCCCTCTGCATCTGACCATTCACATCCATGCAAAACGGATCAGTCTGCTGAGCCACTCTGATCCTGTCCAACAGATCTGGCTCCAAGCGTAGACTAGCTATCACATAGCCTGTATCCATGTCAGAAGAAATAACTCCCAAACTGAGGCTAGCAAACTGCTCTAGCAACTCATGTTCCCTAACCATCATATACGATACCATCCCCAGGCTATTCCTACTCAAAGCATAAGCTACAACGTTAGCCTTAGCCGGATGATAAAGTATCTCGCAATTGTAGTCCTTCAGAAGCTCTAGCCATCTTCTCTATCTCATGTTCAATTATTTTTGTGAGAACAAATATTTGAGGCTCTTGTGGTTAGTAAATATATGGAACTTCTCACCATACAAGTAGTGGCGCCATACTTTCAACGCAAACACTACTGCTGCTAACTCCAAATCATGGGTCAGATAGTTCTTCTCATGATCCTTCAGCTGTCTGGATCCATAAGCAACTACCCTCCCATCCTGCATCAATACACAGCCCAGTCCCTGATGCGAAGCATCGTATATACTGTAAATCCTTTTGACCTGGTAGGGATAGTGAGAATCGGAGCCGTGGTCAATTGACGCTTCAACTCCAGAAAACTCTTCTCACAATCCTTGTTCCATATGAACGGTACACTCTTCCGAGTGAGACATATCAACGGAGCAGCTAACTTTGAAAATCCTTCAACGAATCTCTGATAGTATCCAGCCAAACCCAGAAAACTCATGATCTCGGTGACTATCCTCGGCTGTTCCCACTGAACTACAGCCTCTATCTTGGATGGATCGACTAATACACCATCCCTCCATACAACATGTCCTAAAAATGAGATCTGTGACATCCAAAAGTCACACTTACTGAGCTTAACATATAACTTCTGCTCTCATGGAGTCTGTAATACAATCCTGAGGTGCTCATCATGCTTCTCATTGGATCTTGAATACACCAATATATCATTGATGAAGACTATAACAAACTAGTCCAAATATGGCTTGAACACATCGTTCATCAAAGTCATGAAAGCCGCTGGAGCATTCATCAGTCTGAATGGCATGACCAAGAACTCATAATGGCCATATCGGGTACAAAATGTTATCTTGGGTACATCTCCACTCTGAACTCTCATCTGATAATACCCAGACCTCATATCAATCTTGAAAAAGACCTGTGCTCCCCGAAGCTGATCTAACAAGTCATCAATGCCTGGAAGAGGATACCTATTCTTGATGATGGCCTTATTCAACAATCGGTAATCGATACACAATCGGAGGCTCCCATCCTTCTTCCTCACGAATAAAACCAGTGCTTCCCAAGGTGAAACACTCAGTCTAATGAAACTCCTATCCAATAGCTCATGTAACTGTCTCTTGAGCTCCTCCAGCTCAACTAAGGCCATGAGATATGGTGGTCTCGAAATAGGCTCCGTTCTAGGCACTAAGTCTATACAAAACTCCATCTCTCTGTCTGGTGGTAATCCTGGTAACTCATCCAAAAAAAATCTGGGCACTCACTGACCATAGGAATATCTAACAACTCTGGATGCGCCTTATCCGTATCTACCACATACGCAATGAAACCTCGTATCACATCCAATGAAGTATCAGCTGTGCCCTAGTCCAAAGCATGTACGCACCCTTGACCGATCAGTTGCTTCCCCTTTTCTTATGCTGTCGCTCTTCTCTTCGAAGTAGAAGGATCAACTGGAGCTCTCTCTGGCTCCCTGCCCTTAAGTGGAGCAGTCTCAACCATCTCCGGGCAAGCTCTAGCAATATGCCCTAGTTTCTCGCATCGAAAACACACTATAAGA
The DNA here is from genome assembly GCA_033439115.1 of Firmiana major. Taxonomy (NCBI): domain Eukaryota; kingdom Viridiplantae; phylum Streptophyta; class Magnoliopsida; order Malvales; family Malvaceae; genus Firmiana; species Firmiana major. The sequence goes on along the minus strand of CM065913.1, from coordinate 8,481,855 downwards.
GTCAGAGGACAAGGTCTACCTCCATACTGTCTATTGCATCTATTGTACTGATCGGTAGAAGGTTTCTATCCTCGAATGACAATACCCTTTGCTGGAGCTACAATCGGATAAGTAGGAGGTCTGGCAGGTCTCTTTCATGCCTCCTCAATCCGCGATCTCTTACCGAAGAGTCTCCTCCCTCCTCGATAACTAAAACCTCTATCTCTCGCCGACCTCTTCCTCTGTATATCTCGGCTCTGACTAAACTTCCCAAATTCAAAAGTATTCCTCTCATAATCCTGCTCGCACAGTTACACCTTGCGCACTGCTTCCTTAAATGTGGCTATATCAAATGGGACCAATCTGGACCACAAAACAGGTCTCAATCCATCGATGAACCTGTGGACCTTCCTGGCCTCACTATCCATGGTATCTGGGTCATGTCTTCCCAAGGATAGGAATCTAGTCTCATACTCATCCACGGACAAACTTCCCTGGTTCAATCCCACAAACTCAGCTTGTAGTTTTCGCTGTGCAGTATCAGGAACAAACTGCCTCCTAAAGGCATCCCAAAATATCTCCCAACTAATATCTGTATGTCGGGCTCTCAATATGGGTCTGGTGAACTTCCACCGATGCTCTGCAGCTCCCTTCAGTAGAAACACAGCAAATGCAACCATCTTCGATGTCGTACACTCGAAGAACCCGAAAAGCTTCTCTATCTCACTAACCCACTCCTCAGCAGCTACTGGGTCCTTGACCCCACTAAAAGATGGAGGTCTAAACTTAGGAACTGTCACAACCGATCCAGATCACATCTGTACCCTAATTCACTACTACCCGAAACTGGTGGGGGTGTAGGAGTATCTGTAGTCTATGGTGCATGAGCTACTGTGTAGGTTTTTCAGGGGAAACTGCCTCTCCTGTCGATGCTCCTTCCTCCTGTCCTTGCCTACCTGACATCGTCTGTGCCAATATCTCAACTATCATCTCTAGACTACGCTCTAATCTCCTAAAGCGTGTTTCAGCACACTCTGGTGCCTCAGTAGCACCTGGAGTCTCATGTGTAGGTAATGACTCAGTAACAGCTCGTCTCTCAGGCCTATCTCTATGGCCTCGAGCCCTACCTCTCGTCCCTCTACCATTACGAGTATTTGCCATATAGGTAAAGTTCCTGCATTCACAAACATGAATTAGTCCGTCTCCCATCTTGTATACACAATTATATCTAAACACAACACAGTACTATGGGGATGTACACTTTCCTATTTTCTAAGATCGATTCATATCAGACCAACCTCGGCTCTGATACCATTCTATCAAGACCCTTCCTGACTTAACCAAAACCACTACAAATTTTTTGCATTTTAACTTACATTTCCTTTTATCAATGGTTGGGCTGTGATTCAATGTTAGCTTCCTCGCGTACCATATCATTCATTACCATATATACATGTCAATATATTATTTCTGACTGTAAACTTCTTTTATAATACATGTAAGATCATATAAAATCTAATACAAATACATTCCCCAAAATATGTATCATATACATTACTGTGCTGTTTCTATGTTTAGATACATAACCGTACAAAATATGTATACCTGGCGATCGATAGGAAATAGTAGCGGACAATAAGAATACTATCCCTCAAGCACACTTGCTCTACTACTGATGCTCTGTAGAGAGATGTAAAAGAAAGGGGGATGAGCATACCATGCGATCAGTAAGGAAATCAGGTAAGCAAGTAGATATCTACACTATCTACTCAAAATAATGCTATGCCTTGAAAATATCATTTCCTTAATTCACTTTAAAAGTATGTCTTTAAAATATATACATATACTTATACAGATTAAATCTCATGTACAAAAATCATGCTTTCTTTCTCAAATATAGGCATGTAGTGCAAAATAATGCATCCTTATAATATCACAATGCCTTTAGATAAATTATGCCATGTATATTTAAATCACAATAAATATAGCATTTAAATCATTCATAACACAAAATCGGATTCTGACCTATCCCTCAGGTCTATCCATATCATAAATAATTCAATCAGTCAGGTGATATATCATGTGAGACTCTGTGGTGAAATGCAATAATATCCTGGACTATGGTCACATCCTATAATGGTGATCCCAGGCTATACGAAATCCTAGTGTGCAGGGCATCACTGTTGCAATGGGAGGGGGGTCAGTCCATCACAACCGCCAGCTATCAACTCCTCAACTCCACAACACCACATAATACAGTGTACTCCATGCCACTCGCATGGTACAACATACTCTGTGGACCCTACATCACAGTCGGGGTGCCTACCATAGGTCTTAGCCTTCAAACAATGGAATATGCATACCAAATCTCTAAATCCACATGCAAACATCTCATAGTGTGACACTCAGTCTACATAAGGAAATCAAGCACGAGTTTTCAACATGTCTTATATATCACATAAAATACAGTGCGTGCATTTGAGCGCGACTCACAATCGACACTCTGCTCAAACATTGTTTCACACCACAAACTCAAATTCTAGTGCGAGTAAGCCTTCAGTAACTAGGTCAATGTATAGTTTATGTTTCAATTCAAGTAGGAGCAATAGCTTCAGTACCATGCTATGCACAAAACTCATCAAATCAAGTACGAGCAACAGCTCAAGTACTATGTCATGTATAAATCATGAAGAATCAAGTACGAGCAATGCTCTAGCACTCTATCATGTATCTCATGTAAAATTCGAGTATGAGCTAATCGCTCCAGCACTCTCTCATGCATAAATCATATAAAACGGAGTATGAGTAATAACTCCAGCACTCTATCATGCATGTCATGGAAATCCAGTGCGAATCATACATCAACACTAATACATGTGGGAGTTGTGCTCTAGCACGATTTATTCTCACATAATTCGATAGATGGCTCTTTAAAAAGGGATGTTTTTTTAAATATCAAAATCAGCACTATAAAGTGTGCTTAATTCGCATCAAACTTAAAATCATTAGCCAATTTACCTACTCTGTTGCTAAACAATAGCAAAAATACTCAAAATGGTGGTTTCCATGCTTTTTACAACTTTTCACAAAAGTTGACTTTTTTCCTAACTAAGGGCAAAATCATAATTTGCCACTATCGGGTCACAATAATTATTATTCACTTTCTTTGACCCTCAGAGTTTTTAAGTGAATGTAAATGCAGATGAAAATACGTGCAGGTATCTCTAACTACTCACAAAATTCCCTTACCTGCAATCACTCCAGAAATTTTACTTTCTCAACGCTACTCGATCAGCAGTCCGATTCGCTCCTCCAATAAATCTCTAGAGCTGCATATAACCATTTATCAGGTTAATTATATTTTTTCTAATATATCTCACATTAAATACAGTCTATTTCCCTTAATGGGCTTTAATAAACCTTAATGGGCCTAACTATGCCTTAAGCCCATTTTTATTTTACTATTCATTTTCGTTTGGCCTATTAGGCTTGTGGGGCCTACCAACTCTTATTGGGCTTATCTGAGACCCATTACATCACATTGGGCCTAAAATAATTGGGCTTGGCCCATTGGACCCTTAGCCACAAGCCATGGCCGAGAGCATCCCATGCCGTCGGTCACACCACAGCATGTCACCCATGTCCATTTGTTTAACCAATTTCACTTAGGCATTTTCACAAACACTTGGTTGGCAATGTTCTTAAGCTTCATATAGTTCATTTAGGCATTTTATCAAACACCTTGATTGCCAACTAAATACATGTATCAATTAATCACATTGATTAATTCTAACTATACTATAATCATTAACACATGTATATCATCTCATTTGTGCCTTAAAATCATATCTGCATTCATCAATATTTCATTACTCACTCTCGTCCTAACCATGATCATAGTGATTTCATATGTTTCAATGCTTAAAACATATGCCAATAAACTTAAAATCATTCATACATCAACATATATGCATTTTAAAGCTAGAAAATATACCTAGTATTTGTGTTCACACTTGGCTGAAACTTTGGAGTCTCACAGTTTGCACACTATGGCTTTTTGATAGCCAATTCCAACATATGTCACTCTCCTCTCAATTTGGAACAGCTTTCATGAAGGTTGCAAGTTCCAAATATGCATAAATCCTAGTGATTTCTAGTGAGAGAAAGCTTGGATAAATGTATTTCAATGGTTTCTTCTTCTAGCCGAGAATGGTATAGTGAAGATGACAATGGTGTGGCTGATTTTATAAGCCATTAACTTAGCCATTAAGCCTTACTTTCCAGCCATTATAATGAACTTCCTAAAGTTTAGTTTTGAGTCACCTAATGAGTCATCTAATGAGTCATAGTTAGCTTTAACAAAGGTTAGATATTTAATCCTAATAGGCCTTCCAATTGGGCCTCTCGGTTTGGGCTTTCTTAATGGGCTTTCAGGCTGAAATTTTTACTATACCTCGGGCCTTTAATTGTCTAAATATTTGGCCTATCAATTGGTCTAACAATTCAGTCTAAGGGACCCAAGAAATTAGATCTATATTTAGTATACCTTAATGGGCTTTAAAATCTTCATTTCGGCCCATTACATTTTTATCCATTAAATTTAATCCGGAACCCTTCCGAATAAATTTTCCTTATTTTCGAGGATGATTATCTTGTATTCTGACCAAAATATTTTTCTCCAATTTTTTCTCCATACTTAGGTTAATTTTTAACCATGGTTAGTCAACTATGGTAAAAGTCCACTTTTCTTAACTATTATTAACTTTTTCCTTAATCATTGACCACATTGACTTTTTCTCAAAATTTTGAAAGTGTCATATCTTATGTTTTACACTCTTCTTTACGTTTTAACCGTTTTCGATAGGTAAATATGCCCGAAATACCTTAAATACCTTAACTCGCTAAAAAGGTTTGTTTTACCCTTTTTAGCTTTTACACTTGTTCTTTGTGTTCGGGACTAAATCAAACTGACTTTCCTTCATGAGCTTTCTATATTTTCTCATTTTAAGTTCTTCTCTTCAGTCAGAATGATTCAGATCCACTTGGTTTAAGCTGTGGCTCTTATTGCTCACATTATGCTTTTATGTAGCTTATAAGTGTTAAATCATTTCACATACACTGTAAATCTAGTATATACTCTTCTTATGATTAAACTATAATAATAGAGTGTTCATACACATAGGAATCATAAGGAATAAGTTACATAAAAGTATGAGTTTGACATAATTAGAAAGTCGTTTACATTGCCTTACATAGTTACCATTTCATAATTAGAAAGTCGTTTACATTGCCTTACATATAAATCCCTCTTATAAACATGATTACATCATTGTACACTATTATTCAGATACAAAAGCACACATATGTGTATACCGCGATGCTGCTAGATAGCTATGTGCAAAAGATCGCAGGACGGACGAAGCTAACACACTCTACTAGAAATACTCTGTAGAGGGGGAAAAGTAAAAGGATGAGCACAACATGCTCAGTAAGAAATATATGAAAGCATGTAGATAACTACACTATCTACGATGCGTATAATGCATGTTTTATCATCTCGTAAAACAAATGCATTCACCTTTCAAAACACTTGAATTTATTGAAAATAAAAGCATTCTATACGATAATCATCAATCGATGAAGCTCAATCATTTCTTAAACAAATGCATTCCACTTATCAGATTTCAAAACGGACAAGATTTCTTTACCAAACATTTGCAAATAATGCCATGTTATGTATTTAAACATGTATATATCTATCATTCAAGATCAGTTCATATGCCAGTTCACGACCATTTCAAAAGTCAAATCGTATCAAAATCCCATTCGGAGTAAAATAGTTCTATGCGAAAACTTCTTATTTCAATTGCATTCAAATCACGTATAGTTTCATCTCAGAAACCAATAAAACATATGATAGGGATCTACACATAATCCAGGTGACATTTGGCCAAAGTCAGAGACCCTAAGTTATCACTAGCTAGGTGTTCAAGGGTGTCTATAAGCCCGAGGAGGGGATCGGTCTACCCATCGGCTATCCAGTCTAAGGACTATCATAATCAGAGTACGACACTTCATGCCCAAGTCCCGAGACTATCACATCACATCACTTGGTGGCACGGTACAGTGTACTCCATGTTATCTACACGGTACTATGTAGTCCATGAACCACGGTGCAATTATCACACAGTTGTAAGTGGCCTAATGAGTCAGAGACACCTCACCCCAATTGAAAATCTTTATCACACTATTATAAGTGGCCCAATGAGTCAGAGACTCCTCACCCTAATCGAAAATCATTATCAACCATAGCTTGTCTCAATTATACTGCGAGCAAGGTCAGTGTGATACACACTCAACACGAGGGCTCAAGAATAGTTTACCAAAATCCAGTGCGAGCAGGTCTGTGTAATCTCACAATCAACCTTACAACTCTAGCACTGTTTATTCAAAAGTCAAATCAAAATCAAGTGCGAGTGGATCTGGATAGTTCACAGATCTTATTATAGCTTCAGCACGATTTCACATACACAAAATAGATAGTTGGCTTGATTTCCCATAAATTGGTACTCAAAACTCGAGTGCAGTACGCAACACGGTGCACTACATAGTGAGAGGGTGGCTTCCCATCAAATCACCCATAAATCAAATCAACTTTAGAAAAACATGTATTTTAATGCATACAGTCAAATCGTGAGCCAATTTATCATTCTAGCTTTACAAAAGCTCTTTTTCACATAGAAAATATGGATTTCATGCATTTCCAAAATTTCTCATATTTAGGTACTATCCAGAAATTTCTTATCTATACTCTATACAAAATTTAAGTGTATGCTAACGACGATAAACATACATATAGCTATCTCTAAGAGTTGTCATAGATCCCTTAATTGGAATCCTGTCGAATGCTCTTTTTCACCTTTTTTCCACTTTCTGTAAACAGTCTATCCGGCTCTGAATATATCTCCTGAAGCTGCAGATAGTTATCAATCACACTTATTAAGTCGGATAACTCATTTATCATTTTCTATGTGGTCTATTTCATCAAATGGGCCTAATTGCTTTTATTAGGCATCGTTACCTCTTAATGAGCTAAACTCTATTTTAAGCTCATTTTGACTTTACTACTTATTCTATCAAGGCTCATTATGCTTATCAGGCCCATTAACAATTATTGGGTCATCTGTGGGGCCCATTAACACTACCATCACGCCATCTTAAGCACTTTCTAACATAAAGCATTTTATATGGAGTTAATATATAACTTATGCGATTAATTCCTAACTCGTATAACTATACAAGTTATAGCAAGTGAGATTCACTTACCTGAGCTTTCGTGATGGCTCACAAATCAAGGCTCGATCGAACTCACGTTTGTAACCTATTATCGCGCTACACATTTATATATTTAACCCGGGTCAATTTCGATCAAATATAATTTCAAATAAATTTTTAAAAATTAAATCGGTCAATATTGACAGCTTACTGGCTAATCCTTGGCCTGATGCCTTAGCCCGATGCATCAACGATATTTTCTTCCTTTTTTCTCTATCCTAGCTGAACCGATTCGGACCGGTTCAACCCCTTTTCACACTGAACTGATCTGAGCTAGTGCAAGGGCCATTTCATCATTCTCTGTGCTATTGGTCGATTCTTCGATCGATTCCACCACCAATCGGCTCGGCTTCACCTCTAGAGCCTTCTTTTGGCCTAGGTTGGGGCAGATCGACGTTAGATTCCTCTCGATTTCCCTTTCTCTCTGCGGCTTCTCGCTCTCCGATCTCCCATTTTTTGACGATGCATGACACGTGACGACACCCAGACATTCCCTTGGTGTCGGTCGTCCCTCGTCGATCGTCTCGTGCCCCCCTTCGCCGTCTGTGACCGCCGTCGATGAAGAAACATGGAGGATCGGGTTTCCTCCCTTGTTTCCGCGTTTCGAGCTTCTATTTCTGTTTTTTATTTCTATTTTTATTTATATATTATAATATATTATTCTTTAATAGACTATAGTACATATATATAATATATTATAATATAACATTATTATAATAATAATATTACAAAATATCTTATATTATTATAATAATATTATATTATCATAATGTATTTTTATACATTAATATCCACACACATGTACATATATATTATTTAATTCATCTCGACAAATATATATGTACATCATATTTTATTTTTATTTCTTCGAAAATATTTTTCATATTCTCGAGATAAATTCCCGATGTGGAAAAATTTTGGGTTTTCACCATAAATTCATATTTTTATCAATTGGACTTGGAATTTAATCATTTCTTCTTTATTGATCAAAATTACACGAGTCCATGTTTACAATGTCAACTTCTTAAGCAAATGACATTAAATTTTTGGGTCTCACAATCCAGCAGAGGGTTAGTGTGTTTGTGGTGAAATTTGGATGAATTTGGTGTTATTAACAGCTAAAATTATACCGAAAAAGTCTGGTTTATAGCTTTGTGTAGTGAAAAACCAAAAAGTGTAAGAATTGGCTATTTGGCATATTGACAAGTATGATTTATGAACTTGAGTGAGTATTGAGGTTAATGAAGTAATGAATTTGAAGTTAAGAGAACTAAATTGGCCTATTTAGTTTAAATCGGCACTTAAATCGGTAAAATCGAGAAAATGAGAAAAGTTAACAAAAATGTCAAAATTGGTCAACATTTATGAAACTAGACATGTGTTTGAATATGTTGAGATGCTATTAAGCATTATTTGATGATTTGATATTGTTTTGGGTAGCTTAGGAAATCGACACGAATCTCTAGGTAATCTCGAAACCCGACGATTGTGCACTGCCCCAAGGTCTACAAGATAAGGGATGTGTTTTAAAGTAGTATTGGTATCCCAATACCTTAATTGACATGTAAATATGTTGAAGTTTGCTTGTATCTACAAAAATGCATATCCAAACCTGAAAGGGTACTATTCACATTAAACCAAAAAAGCTTTCTTTCGAGCTCTTCAAATGTGCTTTCTGCTACCTATGAGATGTTTTAAAAAGGTAAATTACTATGTGAAAATAAAATTTTATGGAAAGATGCATATGTTTATGAAATCAAATAAAAATATAGTTTCTACGAGTTTAAGGGTTAATAGACTCGAAATATGCTTTAAAAGTACTGTTTTGAGACTACGGCCACATGTATTCTACGTGATTTGTCATGTGTGGCCCGTGTGGACTATAGACCTTCGTGGTGCACGCCATATGCCACTTAGTGTACGTTTAGTCCCATGTGTCGTATGCATAACCGTGTTGGGTATTTGTGTCACTCGATGCCTTATTTCTGCCATGTTTTAAGTGGCGTAGGGCACTGTACGACCCTGATCCAGTCTACCGTCTCTTTACCATGGCCATAGGTATACTGTCTACATAAATTATCTACACGAACATGACATTTATTACTATGTGTCTCTGCCTGGTCTCCATGATATTATCCAGTATGATTTTAAAGAATGATTATTAAGCTACGTGTTTGATATTTACATGTTTTGACTCAGTTTTGAAATGAACTACGCAATAGATGTTATGCGATTTATATGCTACGTGATTCAAAATGTAAGACCCCGTATATGTATAATGGTAATGTGTGTAATTGGATCAAATTATATGAATGGACTTGTAATGTAAAGTGTAATTGATGTAAGTCCATGGATGCAATGTACGTATGTGAAATATGATTTGTAACGTACACACAAGTTCCATTGAGTATGAATATGAAGAAATGAATTCTTACAAGTGATGGGTGTGATTGAAACTCAAAATGGGTAGTGTGGTAAAATGGAATGAAGTTATACTTCCATTTGGTTTTATGTAGCATACCTTTGGACATACAATGAATGCACACAAGTTTCAATGTGCATAAGGTATGGATGGATGCCATTTTCAAGTTATGAAAGTGGGTGGATGAGAAAATGGCCATGGCAACTGATTAAGGATGTGTTGGTATGAGTTCCAACAAGGAAACTGCAGGAAAATTGGAAAACATGAAGGCCAGATCGATCTCATAGGATGAGAGATCGATCTGGAAGAGCCAGAATGCTCTTATTTGGGCGAAAGAATAAAGCAGATCGATCTCAATTGGGGCCAGATCGATCTCCTAAGCATTCTGTGATGAAAAGATCGATCCTCAAGAACCCAGATCGATCTCCTTAGCTCTCTGTTTGGGATCAGATCGATCTCATGCTTCAACAGATCGATCTCATGCTTCGACAGATCGATCTCATGCTTAAAAATGCCGTGAAAAAGAGGGATTTTAAGGGACCAGATCGATCTCCTCTTGGACCAGATCGATCTCCTCAAGCTATTTCTATATAAGGAGAGCTGAAAATCTGAAAATCTTGGAAAAACACTTAACTTTACATTCTCAACCTAAACACCTAACTTTTTCCTCTCTAAAATCAACCATTTCCAGCAAGAATTAAAGAGAGACCATTAGAGGCAAAGTTGTTCCTATTAAAGAGAAGAACAACATAGTGTGAAGGCAATTGCCCATTCTTGGAATTGAAGGAGTTAAGGGCATTACCATTTGGAGCAAGAAGAGAAATCATATTGGTAAGATTCTAACACTCCAATCCAAATGCATTAGCTATTTAATTGATTTTGGAGTTGTTTGGTATGAGTATTGATGGATAAACTACCTAGGAATGTAGTGGAATTGGTGTGACCTAGAAATCAAAAATGGGTATAATGTGAGAACATGTGGGATTGAATGAGCTTATGATTTATGGCATGCTAAAGTTGTTATTGGGGTAATGTTTATGATTTTAGATGGTTAGATGGAATTACATGGTGAGTTGGAGGAATTGTGAAAATGGGTATGTATATGATTGATGAATGCCATAGTGAGGGGATTCATGAAATATGAACACTATGAGCCTTATGTCGATTTGATATCGATTTTGAATAAGATAATAGGCCTAAGAAGATCAATAGACTCGAGCTATGGGTAAAGTAATGAAATGAGGCCAAATAAGCTTTAATAGAGGCTATATATTAAATTGGATATAGCAAGCATAAGGGTTGCATTATACGGATCGAATATAATGCGGGATACGATTTTGTGCAGTCCCGAAGAGTTCGTTGAAGATGAATTGAACCGTACGAGTAAGCAGCTTAAGGAAGTGGAATCAAGCATCGCGATTCCAGGTAAGGGAATTTTGTGAGTATATAGAGGTAGCTGCTCGTACTTTGAACTTGTGGGTGAATATCGGGAGTTTTATGAAATGCATGGTTGCTCAAATAAATGTTGATGGTATTCGTGAATGATGATGAGAATATGCGTGATTTTGGTTTTGAAGTGGATTTTATGAAATGGGATAGTAAGGCTAATAATTGCATAAATCTAATGTTTCGATGTTTTTCAAAACGAAATTGCTTGGTTTTAAGCAAGCTTGTAGATGGGTCGGCTAGTATTGTATTGTTGTGGTGGAAAAGCATTTGTGAGTGCTAAACCCGATTGCCGGGATTGTTTGATTGTGTATGAGCCGCCTATCATATTGTATGACATAAATCGCGCTAGAGCCTCGCTCGCGCTGGATTTCTATGTTTTCATTTGTATGAAACGTGCTGGAGCTTAGCTCGCACCTTGATTGGAAATTATGTTGATGTTTATAAACCGTACTGGAGCTTCTGCTCGTACGTGGATTTTGAGTGGTTGTCTTATGAGTATAACCGTACTAGGAGCGATGCTCATACGCGTCTCTTTATGAGAGGATGCATGAGTCGTGCTAGAGATTTGCTCGCACAAGTTTGCACATTGTGATAAGCATAAGGTTGTGAAAATTGGTAAGATCCTTAAGCCTTACATCCTTAAGCTAACATCCTTAAGCCCAAAGAGGCGGGGAGGCTCTGTTAGGCGGGGAGGCTCTGTTTGGCGGGGAGGCTCTGTTCGGTGGGGAGGCTCTCTTACGGTGGGATCCTTAAGCCAACATCCTTAAGCCCAAAGAGGCGGGGAGGCTCTGTTAGGCAGGGAGGCTCTCCTACATGGGTACAATAAGATCCTTAAGCCCTACATCCTTAAGCCAACATCCTTAAGCCCAAAGAGGTGGGGAGGCTCTGTTAGGCGGGGAGGCTCTATTCGGTGGGGAGGCTCTCTTACGGAAGGATCCTTAAGCCCTACATCCTTAAGCTAACATCCTTAAGCCAACATCCTTAAGCCCAAAGAGGCGGGGAGGCTCTGTTAGGCGGGGAGGCTCTGTTAAGCGGGGAGGCTCTGTTCGGCAGGGAGGCTCTCCTTCACGGAATATGGAAAACTCTTGGTATGGGGTAGATAAGACCTAGGAATGGCACCCCAATCACGATATGAGTTGCGGAGTACGCTGTACCGTGTATACCACATGGAGTACGATGTACCGCATGATGGTTATGTGATGAGAAAGTCTGGCGAGGGATAATCCATCTTCGTGCTAGCATGATACCCCGCACACCTGGACGAGTGTGGTCTGGGACGATTTATGATGTAATGGTTCACATAGGCACTTTTGATATAGTGACCTAGATTTATACACATGCGTGAATTGTGGAATGAAAATGTGGTTGTGATTGTGAGTTGATTTGGTGGTGTTTATGATGTTGGTTTAAAAAGGAGGTTTCTTAATGAATTACCCTTTTTATGAATTTAAATGAGATTGAGCATGAGATGATTTATACATGATGTTTCTACCATGTTTTATATGCCAATGCACATGATTTTGATACATGATATATATGTATATTCACATGGCATAGTTTTATTCCTCATGCTCCTACTATAAATGATTTATGCATAACACTATCAGCATGTAGATAGAGTAGTTATCTACCATGCTTGCATTATTGCCTTACTGAGCGTGTGGTTGCTCATCCCACTCTATTTTTCCCCCTACAGAGCTTGCATAGTAGCCCAGTGAGGACTGAGGCGTGTTATTTTGGACTCCGCTGCATCTCCATTGCTAAGAGGTATATACACAGTGATTCTTTTTGTATCTAAACAATGTAAAAGCACAGTATTCTTTTGAGTAGTAATTATGGGGGATGTAGATGTCAGTAAAACATGTATTCGTATAAGTACACGACTAAATGCAAATGTATGACATCGCTTTAATTAATTGAGAATGAATGAGATGTGGTGTTTTTATTGACTCACAGCCCAACAGTGTGTGGTGAGTTTAGTTCACGACCGGGTAAGGTCATAGTAAAAAGCAAAAAATTTTCAGTGATTTTCGGTTAAAGAGAATGGAATTGGGTCGTGACACAAAAGCTACGTGATTTAGATGCTACACGTTATATGCTACGTGTTTTCTAAACTACATGATTTCTGTACTACGAGATTTACATGCTAAGTGTTATATGCTACGTGATTTATAAGTTATGTTATTTATAACTGAACTGAGTTACATGATTTTAAAGTTACATGTTACAATGTTTTATTCTTACGTGTTTTATTGCTAAGACTAGTTTAAACGCATGTCTTACTGGGCGTGAAGAGCTCATCCCTTTCCTTTCTCTCTTCCAGATTATCTTAAGTGATTTATCAGCTTACCTGATGTACAGTGGTCATGGGCGAGTGGACCCGACTCCCTTTTTGAGCTACTCTTGTACAAGCGAGGTATACTTTTACTTTATTGTCAGACTTGTTGTAAAGCATAGACAGATGTTGTACAGAACATTTGAGATGTAAATTAAGTAGATATGTATATAAATAAAGTTACAGTTATGCAGTTTACATAATATTATATATTCCAGAATATTAAAGTGTGGAGAAGAGCATAGATGTGCTGTTGAGTAATAAAAGGAAATTAAAATCAACTGGTTGCAAAATTTAAACTGCATTTTGTACCTTAGAGGACGTTTAGGATAAAAATACATCGTTATGCTGGTAAAAGTTTTATGAAATAACAGGGTTAAGAAATCGACACTGATAGGAATACAACTTAAGTAAAGGATTTAAAAAGTTAAAATTAGCCCATAATTCCACGATTTCAGGGCGTCACAGTTTTCTTGGTATCAGAGAAAAAGTTGTCTAGTACTATCAGTGTCGGATATTGAAACTAGATTACATCCTGAATTGTATATGCTTGTCTGGTTATAAAGTAACTATATATGTTAAGTTATGACTAAAATCTTGGTATACGTGTATGTAAACAAATCACTAAACTATGAGTGGTAGACGAGGCCATTCCCGAGACAAGCACAGCCTCCTCCGTAACCTCCTCTTCAGCTTGAGAGTCCTACTACCAGAATAAAGAGGCTCAAAAAAGGCATGCAGAGTATGAGGGAAGGATTGAGTGCTCTTACCGCCATGTTTGCCCTAGCAGTTTGGGGTAAATACGTTTAGTACCGGAGCTACTGCCACACCTGCACCTACTTCTCCTCCCCTACCATATGACCTTCCGAAAGCCCTAGTTCCTCTGCCTGCAGTCCCACAGCCTAGGGATAACAGAGATACACAGACGCTATGAGACTTTTTGAGAATTGATCCCTCATAGTTCACAAGGGTAAAAGATCCAATCAAGGCGAGGAATGGTTACCGTACCTCAAGTCAGTTTTTCAGTATCTAGGGTACACTAATACAGAGAGGGTAACCATGGTCAGTTACATGATTAGAGGTCAAGCCAAATTTTGGTTGAGGGCCACGCAGATAGCCTTAGCTGAGGATCCAGCAGATATTACATAGGATGCTTTCCTTGATGCATTCTAGGCCCAGTATATTTCACCCAGAATGCAGAAAAAGATGCAAGTAGAGTTCTTGAGTTTAGTACAAGGGAGTTTGATCGTAGATGAGTATGAAAATCGGTTCACTACCCTGTTGAGATATGACCTAGAGACCGTTAGGGATCTTTCACGTCGGACTGAGAGATTCTTGATGGGTTTAAGATCAGGGATCCGAGATAGATTACTAGGATTTTGATTCATGAATTTTAAGGATGCCCTGGGTCAAGCTTAAGAAGTTGAAAGGGGCTTGGATGTGACATAAGCTGAGCATGGGTATAGAGGTAAAAGGCAGAGACAAGGGAAAGAGAATATAGGCATCCCGGGTTGAACTAAGACGGTGTCAGCTTAAGAGGTAGAGGACAGGGAGCCTCAGATAGGGGCTTGGAAGCCTAAGACCCTGATACTGCTGACATTGCTTGAGGCCCTGTCACAGAGTTACACAAATGTAAAAACTATGGCAAGCTACATTATGGACCATGCCACATGACTATGGGTGCCTGTTACAAATGTGGTGAGGTAGGACAACTGATTAGGGATTGTCCATAGATGAGACCTCGGGAGCCTTGGGAGGAGCCAAGACAGACTGAGAGGTAAGTACAGATTCCCCCGAGACATGCCCCATAGAGAAAAGCCACTGCTGTCGACAAGGGCAAGAAGTCTGTCTCATAAGGACACATATATGCCATCGATAAGGAGATTGCTAATACTTCCTTTGATGTTATTAGAGGTACATTCCTTGTCTGTAATTATGAAGCACATGTCTTATTCGACCTAGGTTCCACCCACTCTTGTATCTCCCCACAATTTGCATGTATATTGCATCTAGAACCTGAGTCCTTATATTACATGTTGCATATAAGTACACCCATGCACGAATCACAAAAGATTGATATGATATGTAAAAATTGTGAAATCACGGGAGGTAAGAAATTGTTAGCAGATCTAGTTTTATTAAATATGTACGAGTTTGATGTAATTTTGGGCATGGATTGGCTGGCTGTCAATCGTGTAAGTCTAGACTGCCACACTAAGACCATAACCTTCTCTTTACTGAAAAAGTTGGATGTATGTTTTACTAATAAGAAATAAAGTGCATGGTGCTAATTTTTATGAAGTTATCGGGGATTGAATTAATTTGAAATTTTTGACAGTATAAATTTTTATGAAGGTTATATTGCCTTTATTTTTGACAATAGTCGGGAACCACTAAGTAGTCAAAATGTTTCGATTGTATGTGAGTTTCTCGATGTTTTTTCAAATGATTTACTGGGGCTACCACCAGAGAGGGAAGTTGAGTTTACAATTGACCTGGTGCCCGACACTTAGCCTATCTCCAAGCCACCTTATCGAATGACATTGATCAAACTGGAGAAACTAAAAAAGCATTTGCAAGAATTGCTCGATAAGGGATTTATCAGGCCAAGTGTGTCCCCATGGGGTGCTCTAGTACTGTTTTTTAAAAAGAAAGATTACAGTTTCCATTTGTGTATTGACTATAGACTATTGAATAAGGCAACGATAAAGAACAAGTACCCCCTGCCAAGAATAGATGACTTGTTTGATCAGCTAAGAGGGGTTTCAGTGTTCTCCAAAATAGATCTGAGATCATGTTATCATCAATTAAGGATTAAGGAGGCTGATGTATCGAAGATAGCTTTTCGAACCTGATACAGGCATTATGAATTTCTGGTAATGCCCTTTGGACTGACTAACCCCCTATTGCCTTCATGAATTTGATGAACAATATTTTTTGAGAGTTTTTGGATAGGTTTGAGATTGTGTTTATTTATGATATACTGATCTATTTTAAGTCTCGAGAAGAGCACGAGCATCATTTGAGGATTGTGCTCCAGACCCTCCGTGAGAAGAAATTGTATGGAAAATTCAGTAAATGTGCATTCTGTTGGAATAGATTGCCTTCCTCGGACACATTGTATCTAAAGACGAGGTGTCTATTGATCCGTTTAATGTGGATATAGTGATGAAATGGGAGAGACCTAGGACAATGACGGAGGTTCAAAGTTTCTTAGGATTGGCAGGGTACTACCAGAGATTTGTGGAATGATTTTCCCAGATTGGAGCTCTACTGACTAAACTGACCCGTAAAGATGTCCCATTTGAGTGGTCTGAGCAGTGTGAACAGAGCTTCTAAGAGCTCAAACGTCGATTGATCACAGCACTAGTCTTGACTATTTCTAGTGGTTCAGAAGGATTTGCAGTCTACAATGATGCCTCCTACCAGGGTTTGGGCTGCGTGTTGATGTAGAATGGCAGAGTAGTTGCTTATTGTTCTCGTCAGCTTAAGGACCATGAGAGTAACTATCTAACTCATGATTTTAAATTGGCCACAATAATTTTTACACTGAAGATATGGCAGCATTACTTATATGGTGAAAAATTCCAGATTTTCACTGACCATAAGAGTTTCAAGTATATTTTTTATCAGAAGGAGCTTAATATGAGACAATAGAGATGGATAGAGCTCTTAAAAGATTATGACTACAAGATTTTGTACCATCCGGGCAAGACGAATGTGGTAACAGATGCCCTCAGTAGAAAGGGTATGGTGTCCTACATGATGATCAAAGAATGAGATTTGTTAGGACAGTTCGTCGAGCTTAGAATTAGTGTTGGTGAGGTTGAGGATGGGTTTATGGCTAGCCTACATATTGAACCCAGCATATTAGATCAGATCAGGACAAGACAGAGGGATGATCAAAAGTTGCTAGACATAGTTAGCCAGGCAAAGTAGAGATCGCAGTTAGACTTCTCAGTCAGTGATGATGGGTTACTGAGATTTTGGGACCGTATTTTTGTTCCACACGATGACACCCATACAGAGAATTCTGAAAGATTCCCATTGTTCTCGATTCACTATGCTCCCGAGTAGTACTAAGATGTACCACAATCTCCGTAAGGTGTATTGGTAGACAGGGATGAAGAGAGATGTGGCAGACTTTATGGCTAAATGTTTAGTCTGCCAATAGATTAAGGTTGAGCACCAAAAGCCCACAGGACTGCTTAAGTCATTATCGGTGCCTACTTTGAAATGGGAGCATATCACTATAGATTTTTTTATTAGGCTACCAAGGACCTAGAGGGGTCATGATGCAGTCTGGGTGATTGTGGACAGACTGACAAAGAGTGCCCACTTCTTACCATTAAGAGCACTGATTCGCTGGATAAGCTAGTAGACTTGTATGTCAGAAAGGTAGCACGGTTACATGGAGCTCCTGTGAGCATTACTTCTGATAAAAATTCTCCGTTCACTTCGAGGTTTTAGACTCGTTTTTAGGAAGCCATGGAATCTCGACTGAATTTGAGCACTACCTACTATCCTCAGACCGATGGTCCGTCCGAGTAGATTATTCAGACCTTAGAGTATATGTTAAGGGCATGTGCATTAGACTTTAAAGGCTCATGGGATGATCATTTGTCTCTTGCAAAATTTGCCTATAATAACAGTTATCATGCTAGCATTGGGATGACTTCTTATGAAGCTCTATATGACAGGCGATGTAGATCTCCCATAGCATGTGAAGAAGTGGGTGACAGGAAAAATCTTGCTTTCGAATTGGTTGAACAGGTAGCTAGAGGTGTTTAGCTAATCTGTGATAGATTGAGGATGACACAGAGTAGACAGAAGAGTTATGTGGATGTACGAAGATGTCCTCTAGAATTTCAAGTTTGGGACTCTATATTTGTAAAGGTATCTCCGATGAAGGGTGTCACGCGCTTTGGAAAGAAAGGGAAGCTTAGTTCTCGCTTCATTGGACAATTTGAAATATTAGAGAAAGTGGGAGACGTTGCCTACCGACTCGCACTACATCCACAACTGTCAAGAATACATGATGTCTTCCACGTTTCCATGTTGAGGAAGTATCATCCAGACCCTTCTCATGTCATTGAGTATGAACCATTGGAGATTCAAGAAGACATGAGTTATGTTAAACAACTGATCTGGATCCTCGACAGAAAAGAGAAGGTACTTTGATCTAGGATAATTTTGTTGGTAAAGGTTCTCTGGTGACACCACTCGAAAGAAGAAACTATGTGGAAGCTAGAGAGCCACTTGAGAGAGAAGTACCCGCAGTTATTTGATGGACCAGCCTGAATTCAGAAGACTGATTTTCTAAAAGGTAGGGAGAAATGTGAAACCCAAATTTTTCCCATTTTATTTCTTATTTGGAAAACTAAGTAATTCAGAACTCGAAATAATGTTATGCAGGCCCGAAACAAGCGAAAACTCGGTTAGTAGCATAGGGCCCAATGGCACGCAAACTGGGATAAGGCTTTAAGCCTGATAAGTACTTAAGAATTACATGTATAAGAATGAAATGATGTGTAGTAGTGAAAACTAAGGTATTGGAAGTGAAAAAGTTAGTAAAACTCGGGTTTGCACTAAACTGAGAAATTTAGTCTAAAAAGAGAAATAAATTCGAAATAAATTCAAGAAATTTCTACAAATTATTCTGAGACCATAGGAAATTAATATAAGGCATATTTAACCTGGGGAATGATCAAATGGAAATATGGAGGTGTAAGGGATTGATTTAATTTTTAAAGTTCATCGAAAACCTTAAGCCATTTTGCTCGGTACTGACCAAATCGCACAAAATGAGCTCAATCAGAGAACTTTTCTTAAACAAGTGATCCCAAATTTTTATAGGAGATACTAAGGACATAGTATATCATTAGAGAAGTGGAAATTTTGAACAAATGGGCTGGAAAATAGTTTTCATGAAATTTTCAAAACAGGGTAGTGGGCTGCCCAAGTAAAGGAAATTTGCAGACCCAATAAGAAATTCCAATTCGAAGAGGTTCCCAAAGGCCTTTTAAGCTGATTTTTTTTGTACGAAAGATAACTTAAATCCATTTCTTGAAAACATAGGATCACCCAAAACCGACTTGAAACCAGAGAGAACCACTCCAAACAAGTTGACGTAGGCGTCCTCTGTAGAATCCACTTGTGTAATTTTTTCGGCAACCTTTCGGCCAGTTTCAGGCAATTGACAAGAAGGATAAAATCTTCCCCTTGAATTCCTTTACAATATATAAAAAATTCAGCAACAAATGAGTCCATTTGCTAGGTGAAAAACTAGATAGAAGAATAAGGGAAAAATCTGCCCTATTCCAAGGTGAGAGAAAGTTAAATTTTTGGAATATTTTGGTAGGTTTTTCTTGTAGTTTTTGTTGATTCTATGCTATATACATGTTGAATTACAATTGGGGATTAATTTTGAGGATAAAAAAAGTGGTCAACCTTGGTCAAAGTTGAGGTAAACTTGATGAATGATGATGAAGTTGAGATATGTCGTTATTTGGTGTTTTTGAATGATTTTTAGTTAAGTGAAATGAAAAGAATTAATTTCTATGGATGATAATAGTTTCAGCCAGCATAGGGTTAGTGTGTTTGTGGTGAAATTTGGATGAATTTGGTGTTATTAACAGTTAAAATTATACAAAAAAAAGTCTAGTTTATAGCTTAGTGTAGTGAAAAATCGAAAAGTGTAAGAATTGGCAATTTGGCATATTGACAAGTATTATTTATCAACTTGAGTGAGTATTGAGGTTAATGAAGTAATGAATTTGAAGTTAAAAGAACTAAATTGGCCAATTTAGCTTAAACCGGCACTTAAATCGGTAAAATCGAAAAAATGGAAAAAGTTAACAAAAATATCAAAATTGGTCAACATTTATGAAACTAAACATGTGTTTGAATATGTTGAGTTCTATTAAGCATTATTTGATGATTTGATATCATTTTAGATAGCTCAAAAAATTGACACGCATCTCGAGGCAATCTTAAAACCCAACGATTGTGCACTACCCTAAGGTCTATGAGGTAAGGGATGCATTTTAAAGTAGTATTGGTATCGCAATACCTTAATTGACATGTAAATATGTTGAAGTTTGCTCGTATCTACAAAAATGCACATCCAAACTTGAAAAGGGTACTATTCATGTTAAACCGAAAAAGCCCTCTCCCGAGCTCTTCAAATGTGCTTTTTGCTACCTATAAGATGTTCTAGAAAGGTAAATTACTATGTGAAAATAAACGTTTATGGAAAGATGCATATGTTCATAAAATGAAATAAAAATATAGTGTCTACAACTTTACGAGTTTATAGACCCGAAATATGCAGTTAAGGTATTGTTTTGAGACTAAGGCCACATATATTCTATGCGATTTGTCATGTGTGGCCCGTGTTGACTCTGGACCTCCGTGGTACGTTTTATATGCCACTTGGTGTACGTTTAATCCCTTGTGGCATATGCATAACCGCGTTGGGTATTTGTGCCACTCGGTGCCTTATTTCTGCCATATTTTAAGTGGTGTAGGGCGTTGTACGACCTTGATCCAGTCTATAGTCCTCTTACCATGGCCATAGGTATACTGTCTACGTAAACTATCTACGCGAAATTCCTGCGTGAACTATCTACGTGAACATGACATTTATTACCATGTGTCTCTATCTGGTCTCTATGATATTATCCAGTATGGTTTTAAAGAATGATTATTAAGCTACGTGTTTCATATATTACATGTTTTGACTCGGTTTTAAAATAAACTACGTGATATATGCTATGCCATTTATATGCTACGTGATTCATAAGCTACGTGATTTTTATACTACGTGATTTATATGCTACTTGTTATATGCTACGTGTTTTCTAAACTATGTGATTTTTGTACTACAAGATTTACACGCTACGTGTTATATGCTACGTGATTTATAAGTTATATGTTATTTATAACTAAACTGAGCTACATGATTTTAAAGTTACATGTTACAATGTTTTAGTCCTATGTGTTTTATTGCTAACACTACTTTAAACGCATGTTTAGGCTTGAAGAGCTCACCCATTTCCTTTCTCTTTTCCAGATTATCTTAAGTGATTCATCGACTTTACCTGCTATACAATGGTCGTGGGTGAGTGGACCCGAATGTAAGACCCGTATTTTTGTATATAAACCTTATGAAATGCATAAGTATATACATGTACATGCTATGTGAAACATAAGTGATATAAGTCCATAAGTTGATGTACACACAAGTTTCATTATGTCTGAATGTGAAGAAATGGACTTTTCTCAGTGATAAATGTGAATAGAACTCAATATGAGTAGTGTGGTAAAATGGAAGGAAGTTGCATGAGTTGCATAAAGCTTTATACTTCCATTTGACATATATTGTATACATTTTGTTATACAATGAATCCACACAAGTTTTAATATGCATAAAGGATAAATGGATGTCATTTTCGAGCCTTGAAGATGGTTAAATGAGAAAATGACTATGGCAGCAAAATCAAGTACATTTGGTGTGAGTTACTGCAGAAAAGTACAGTAAAATCTAGAAAATATGAATGCCAGATCGATCTTATAGGAGGAAAGATCGATCTGGAATAGCCAAAACTGCTTCTGTTCGAGTAATGGAACAGGACAGATCGATCTCCAAGGGGGCCAAATCAATCTCTTTAAGCTACTGACTTGCAACAGATCGATCTTATGCAAAAGAAGATCGATCTCCTTAAGGTTCTGTGTTATGCAGATTGATCTCATGCTAGGAGCAGATTGATCTCATTAAGCTTGGAAGGTCGGTTTCAAGAGGAAAAATGCTGAGAAGATTGATCTCTTGGGGTAGTAGATCGATCTCATCAAGGCAATTTCTATAAAACAGGACCTGCTACCTGCATTCACGGGAAAAAACCAAAACCTTTCCATATTTTGACACCAAGTGACCTAAATCCCCCTTTAAACTATAAACACTTTCCATAGAGGTTGGAGGTAAGTTTGTTTCATCAAAGTTGTTCATAGAGTGGAGAAGAACAACATAGTTGGAAGCTAGAAGTTGAGGTGATCCATTTAAGGGAGAGAAAGAGTTTTCCCTCAAAGTGTGTTAAGTGGAGAAAAGCTGAGATTGGTAAGATTTCAATATCCCAATCTCATATATGTTAATTTATAGACTTGTGTGAGTAGATTGGTATATAAATTAATTGTTGAAACATCTTAGAAGTGTTAAACTATTCATGACCTAGAAAATGGCTAAATAAGCCAAAATGAAGAGTTATTGAGTGGGCATGGATTTGATGATGATTTAAGCATGCCTAGATGTTATTAAGCATGTGTAGATGCTTATAAAATGATTTGATGAAGTTCATGTGCTAGAAACAAACGTAGCTCAAATTGACTATATGTGGTGTTTGATGAAATGCCACAATGGAGTGAAAATCATGAACTTGAGGTATTAAGAGTGTAATACTGGTTTAAGATGAATCGATAGACTCGAGGAGTCTAAGGGATTCTTGGAAAAGAGTTATAGACTCAAAATAAACTTGTAAGAGGATAAAGTCCACTAAGGCATAAAAAGGGCAAATAAGAGGTAAATGGCTAAATGCATTGATTTGAATATCATGCATGTGAAATAAAGTATATGATAGTATACTGATGTGTGTGATGCACAATTTCAGCTCCGAAAGATAAAGTTGGAGTTGATAAGACCGGATCACAAGCGATTGGAATCAAGGAAAAAGATTTAATTGTGATTCGAGGTAAGAGACTTATGTAAGTTATAGAGATAACTATACGTATGTTTCCTTATCTGCTGTGTGACATGTATGTGATAATAGATAGATATCGATATATCTAGAAGAAAACTTCATGTGAAAATAAGTTGATAAGCATGTGTTGCATTGCATGACTTCTGTGATTGTGGTGAAAAAAGATTTTTCAAATGTTGTGAAAAAGAACAAAAATAGACAGGCTCCGGTTTTAACCACTTGTATGAAATGTGTAGACAGAGTGATCGAAGGGAGTTTACCCTCTCACTCATACTTAGTGAAAGGAGCAATTCTATTTCTTTACTGTGTGGAGTCGTGCTGAGCATGAGAGGTAAAGGTAGATTGACCAGCCCTACTCACACATTGTTTTCAAAGGGATTTTGAGAAAGTAAATAAGTGTTTGATGCTTCGAGGATATTGAATGTTTCACTCGAGAGCTCGCATGTGATTTTGAGACAATAGAAATGGGTGATAAGGATCCATAGGAGCACGATGTATCGTGAGCGTTAGCCATGGGGTACGATGTGTCGTGACTATCTGTGTGATAACTGTGTGAGATCTATGTGATATCTGTGTGATGTTGAAGGGATGGTTGATCCGCCTCCCTAAGCATGGGGTTCCTGTACACCTGATCAGTGTAGCCTAGAATCCAACTATGGCCATAAGTCTGCAATAGTTGCATAAGTTTGTATCTATGTGATACAATATAGTCACTACTATGTGAGGTGACAGACATCTTCCTTTACTATGTGTCTGGGGATGGGATGACCTATGATTTATGTGTCAACGTGTAACTGATTTATAAAGTATAAAGTATTTTCTATATGTGATCTGTGTGAATCGAGTATGTTGTGTAAACCTTTGTGGTATTGAAAGATGATCTTCGTGAAGCTATGTGTTTACTGTGTGAAAAGTGATTTCAAGTGTGAACTATGTGCAGTTTTAAACCCAATGGTTTTGTATGATAAACTATGTGAATATGCTCATACTCATATGGCAAATTAACAGTTTCGCATTGATGTAAATTGATTTAAAGAACATGCATATTATTTTATAAGGGAATGTGAGTATGTATTTTAGCATGTAGATAGTGTAGTTATCTACCTGCTTGCACATTTTCCTTTCTGAGCGCGTTATTCTCACCCCCTTATTTCCTCCTCCACAAATACTACTCAGTAGTGAGTACTGCAGTCATCTCTGCTATGGTATTCTCTAGGCATCCAGCTGTACAGAGATGTATACACTATGTGATGATATGAAGAGACATTTTGTATCCTGTAAATTAATGCACAGTCTAGTAATGTGTTGTATAAAAGGGGACGTATAGTTAATAGGAACTTATGTAAACGCTTCTGTATACATTATAAAAGTCCAGTTTCTATTTCAATTTGTTTAATTAAATTAATGAAACTATAAATGAGTAAGATATGGATTGGATTTGACTCACAGCCCAACTGTAAGTGGTAAGTGTTAAGGTAAAAAGTCCCGGAAGAGGGTTGTGACACGACCCCCTTGTTGAGCTACTCTTGTACAAGTGAGGTATACTTTTACTTTACTATGGACATTTTGTAAAGCATAGACAGATGTTGTACAGAACTTTTAGGATGTAAATTAAGTTGATATGTATATAAAAAAAGTTGTAGTTACACAGTCTACATAATATTGTGTATTCCAGAATATTAAAGTGTGGAGATGAGTATAGATGTGTTGTTGAGTAATTAAAGGAAATTAAAATCAATTGGTTGCAAACTATAAACTGTGTTTTGTTCCTTCCAGGAGGTTTAGGATAAATATACGTCGTTATGCTGGCAAACGTTTTATGAAATAACAGATTTAAGAAATCAACTCTAACAGGAATACAAAAGTAAAGGATTTAAAAAGTTAAAATTAGCCCATAATTCCACGTTTCTGGGGCGTCACACAATCCTTAAACTGCACTCACATATCTAAATCCTTTCAAGGGAGACTAAGTAATTTCTTATGTAGTAATCACGATAAGTGAAGTCCTCCAATGTCTATGACTATGGTTATGACCTCAATCTCACTGGTTAAGTGAATAACTGAGGAGCTATGGCGTGACCAATGCCATGCAACTGAAATTATATAACTCATAGCACATAGCACAGGGCTATCATAGGAAAGGTAGGTGTCGCTTAGGCACGTACTTAGCTATACGTTACATAGACATGAGTCTGCTTGATTACTACTTTGGCGATTACTTTAGATGCCTCAAGTTTCCTTATCATTTTTATCTTTTAGTAGTGGAAACTCCCATACTATCATTTACACTTCCCTAACATAGATATTACATGTAATCTCATTTCATCGTCTTATTCATTTTTTCAATATACATTCACCAAAATACCTTTATTCATACTTCCATAACAATTTAACATACATTTATCACTATCTTATAATTAGTTATCCCATGTATCATCATCGTTTTGCCCTTTGAAAATTTAAAATTAAGCATTCCCTTCATACCGTCATAGTGAAATGAAATCAATTTAACACTTATAATTCCTTATTTTATTTCCAATTCACCAAACGCTCTATATTTACATGATTAATCCAATAAGTCTTCACAGAAATAACATTCCAAACTTCAATTGTAAGGCTCCTTAAGGCATTTAAAATCCCAAGATTTACTTGTAAGATTCCTCAATCCATTTATGATGGGCCCATCACCTTGGTCTCTTAAATAATCCATCATGATCATATGCTTGGTTTTCATCAAAATTTGGTAATGCAAATTAGACCTCTCAAACATGTATTAAGCTCACCTATTTCTCTTTTAAACACCATCATTCAGCATTTTTTCAATGCATGAACAAGTTATGCCTTAATTATAAAAATATATTTATGTTACAAAATTAACCATGAAACTTCTAAATTCATGTATATTACTTACTAAATCTCACACTTCATCCACTTTCATTCATCATGCCATATTGAATCACATATAATAAAGTATCAAACAATATAATCTACAATTTACTTGTATAATTATCTTACCTTAATAGCTTAATTCACAAGCTAAATTAATAGATAATTAAACTTAAACATCTCTTATGAGATGATACTAGCAAATTTACTTAATCCATTTCTAAATCGTGGCTTTCGAAACATAACGATCAATTCGTAACATCCAAAAGATACACCTTCAAACTTAACTTCCAAACATTCTTGTCAAATTAACCTTGAAGAACATAAGTCATATCGTACACTTTTAAAACCTTTAAATTGTCTTATATATCTTCAAATCATCTAACTGAACATATCATCTTACGGCTGACCCTGTAAGACTATCTTCAAAGTAGTGAATTAACAACTTTTCATTTCGAGCATAACCTGCCATCTTTCTATAAAACATCACAATGTGAGTTGTCGGACATTTGGTTCCATCATATTTCTCAAAATTAGGGACTTTGAATTTTGCAAGTAACACCGGATCAAGAACTAAACTCAGTTCTTCTGCATCAACAATCCCAAATATATCATTTCCTTCAACAACCCTTAATCTTTCTTTCAACATATCATACTTATGTTGCCTCCTTATAGCAAGACTTGCTTCGGGTGCCTCTCTCTTTATCTTCTCTTGTCCAACTAGTTCATCTAAATTTGGGACAAAGAAGGGGTCAACAGGACTAGACCCCACGTTCATACGAGACTGGCCTTGGTTCACAATAGGGATAGGTCCCCTCGTTGTAGATGCTACATAAGGATAAACCCTTTAAGATGTTTGGGCTTAAGAATGAGTGGGTCCATGAGGGTATTAATAACTCTATGAACATAGAGTTATTTTAAGCTTAATTTTCTTAATTAATTAATTAATCCCCTTATTATTTTATTAATTATCCTTTCATTTTAATTAAATTCCTCATATTTTACAGATAAATGAATTTCAAATTATTTTCAATCATTTTTGTAGAAAATATACTATAAATGGGCTTAAAAGAAGACTAAGCCACCTGAAGACAAGAGAAAGGTTGTGAAACTCAAAATTTTCCACTTTATTTATTATTTGGAAAACTAAGAAGTAATTGAGAACTCGGAATAATGTTGTGCACGCCCAAAACCACCGAAGCACTCGGGTTAGCGGCATGGGGCTTGCTGGCATGAAAATCAAGGTAAGGCTCTAAGCCCAAGAATTACTTAGGAATTGCATGTTTGTGCATGAAATGTTTTGTAGAAGTGGAAAACTAGGTTATTGGAAGTGAAGAAGTTAGTAAAACTTAGGTTTACGATAAACCGAGAAAAATGGGCCTATAAAAGAAAATAAATTCGTAATAAATTCTAAAAATTCTCAAAAATTATTTCGAGACCATAGAAAATTAATGTAAAGTGAAATTAACTTGAGAAATAAAAATCAAGTGGAAATATGGAGGTTTCGGGGATTGAATTAAATTTTAAAGTCACCCGAAAGCATTAAGCCATTTTGCTTGGTATTGACCAAATCGTGAAAATTGAGTTCAATCGAGAAATTTTTCTCAAACAAGTGACCCCCAAATGTTTATGAAACATACTAGGGACATATTATAACACTTGAGAAATGAAAATTTGGAGAAAATTGGACTAAAATTATTTTTTTGGAAATTTCTAAAACAGGACAGAAATATGCCCGGCTTCAGACTGCAGACCAACTCCCACATTTTGTCAAATTTAGAGACCTTAGGGGCAGCAACTTGACCCTAAATTCTCCAATATGAAACTAGACTTTGTAATTTTTCTGGAGCCATAAAAATCAACCCAATTGGACTTTCCAGCCGAGAGCAATAATGCCCCAAAGTTGCCGCAGGCGTTAATCATTTCCCCTCAGTGTGCGATTTTTTCGGTGGCCTTCCGGCTAGATTCAGGCGTCGGTCAAGAAGGATCAAATCTTCCTATTCTATTCATCTATAACATAGAGAAAATTCAGCACAAAGAAGTTCATTTGCTAGGTGAAAAACTCAAAAGAAAAACAATGGACAAATCTGCCCTGTTTGTGGTATGTGAAGAATTTGAGATTTTTGATTCCTTGATCGGTTTTTGAGCTAGTTTTTCATGGTTTTAAGTTATATAAATGTTAAATTTCAGTTGAGGATCAATTTGAAGGAAGAAAAACGTGGTCAACCTTGGTCAAACCCGAGGTAAGGTTGATGGATGATGATGAAGTTCATATATGTTGTTATTTGGTGTTTTTGGAAGATTTTTAGTTAAGTGGAATTGGATGATTTAATTTATATGAGTGATTTGAGGTATGGAAACAAGGTTTTGATGTGTTTGTACGAAAATTTAGATGGATCTAAGGTTGTTAATTGTTAAATTTATACCGAGAAAGTTCGGTTTATAGCTGAACTCAGTGTAAAACCGAAAAATGAAAGAATTGAAAATTTGGCAAAGTAATCCGCAAGGTTTATGAACTTGAATGAGTCATAAGGTTGATGAAGTAATGAAATGAAAAATTAGAATAATGAAATTTGTCAAAACGACACTAAAATCGATAAAACTGAGAAAACTGAAAAAGTTGACAGAAAAGTCAAAATTGGTACAACTTCGAGAAGATAAATCAAAATTGAGTATGTTAAGATGAAATTGATCAATATTTGATGAATTGATATCGTTTTGGGCAGGTCAAGAATTCAGCACATAAATCGAGGTAATCCCGAGATGATCTATGTGGTAAGAGATGTAATTTAAAGTAGTATTGGTATTCAAACACCTTACTTCAGCCTATAATTGTGTTGAGCATACTCGTTTTTATGAAAAATATTTTCGAACCCAGAAAAGTTACTATTCACTTAAAAATCGAGAAACACGATAAAAAAATCCCTATTTTTCGAGCTCTTCAAAATGTACTTTTGATATCTGTGAAGTGTTTTCAAAATGAAATTTTTCTATGTGAAAATGAAAAATATTATTTCTACGAGTTTACGGGTGAATGGACCCGAGAAATGATTAAAAATATTATTTCTACAAGTTTATGGGTTAATGGACCCGAGAAATGATTTAAAAGAAATGTTTTGAGACTGAGGCTATATGTAAGCTATGCGATCTGTCATGAATTGCCTATGTGGATCTAGACCATCGTGGAACATGCCTCAAACTACTTGGTGTACGTTTGGTCCCTTGTGGTGTATGTTGAACTGTATCAGGTATTTGTACCACTCGAAGCGTTGTTTCCACCACTCTCCGTTACAGGATATATATGTTTAGTGGCGAGGGGCTCTGTAAGACCCTGATCTAGTCTACAGTCCCTTATCATGGCCATCAGTACTTTGTATAAGTGAATTATCTATGCGAATTTCCTATGTGAAATGCATACATGATTATGACTTTTATCGCTATGAAAATCTGCCTAGTCTTCATGAAATGACTCAGTATTATTTGAAAGATAGAGTACTAAGTTTCGTGATTTAAATATTATGTACTCTGACTTGATTTACTCTTTAAATGAGCTACGTGATATATGCTATGCGAAATGAATTCCTACTGGATAATTGTTACATGATTTACATGCTACGTGATTTATAAGATGCATGATTTACAAATTACATGCTATTAGTCATGATATCACAAGTGTTTGAATTGACTTTCGAAACTAAATATGTTTCGGTTAATATTCACGTGCATGATATTTTATAAAGCTTATATCACAATATTTTGTATTTACATGTTTTAATGCTAATACTGCTTTAAATGCATGTCTCACTAGGTTTGAAGAGCTCACCCCTTTATTTTTACCTCACAGATTATCTTAAGTGAACTATCACCCCTACTTGCCATACCATAGTCGTGGACAGGCGGACTCAACCCTTTACAGGCTATTCTCAGTACTAGCAAGGTATATTTTTACTTTATCTACCAAACTTCCTGCAAAGCATAGACAATGTTGTAATAATGTTTTAGGATGTAAAATAAGAAATATGAATGTAACTAAAGTTGTAGTAACGCAGTTTAAACCATACTGTATTTTCTGGATATGTAAAGTGTGGGAATGAGAATAGATGTACTGATAAATAGAGGAAAGAAATTAAAATTGACTGGTTACGATTATAAACTGCGAATTTGTACATTAACAAAAGATTAAGAAATTCGCACTGATAGGAATACAACTTAAGTAAAGGATATAAAAAAAATAGCCCGTTTTTTCGCGTTTCCAGGGCATCACAGTTTACATGGTATCAAAGCAAAAGTTGTCTAGTACTGTCAGTGTCAAATAGAAAAGTCAGATTACATCCCAAATTGTCTATGCTTGTCTAGTTGTAAAGTAAGTATATCTGTTAAGTCATGACTAAAATTTTGGTGTACGTGCAGGTAAATGATCACTGAAATTATGAGTGGTAGGAGAGGCTGACCACGGAGACAGGCACAACCTCCTCCGCCATCTCCCCCTCAACTTGAGAGCCCCACTGAGAGAATAAGGAGGCCCGAAGAAACAATACAAGGAATAAAGAAAGGATTAGATGCATTGACAGCCATAATTGCCCAACAGTTTGGGGTAAATGCTTCTGGCACTAATGCCACTCCTGCACCAGCACAAGTTCCTCCTCCCTCACCACAGAATCCTTCGGTAGCCTCAGCACCTCAGCCTGTAGTTCCACAGCCTAGGGATGTAAGAGACACCCAGAGGCTGTGAGATTTCTTGAAACTGAGTCCCCTAGAATTTACAGGGGTGAAGGATCCGATCAAGGCTAAAGCATGGTTAATAGACCTTGATACAACATTTCAGTATTTGGGGTGCACAGTTAAAGAGAAAGTGAATATTGCCAGCTATATGCTCAAGGAAGAGACCAAATTTTGGTGGTTGCCAGCTATATGCTCAAAGAAGAGACCAAATTTTGGTGGAGGACCACACAGACAACCTTAGCTGATAATCCATCTGATATTACATGGAAGGCACTCCTAGATGCAATCAAGGCCTAGTATATTCCGCTTACAGCATGAAAGAAGATACAGGCAGAATTTTTGACTTTGACTCAGGGTAGTGCGACTGTTGATCAATATGCAAGTCGATTCACTACCCTTTTGAGATATAATCTCGACATCCTTAGGGATCTAGCACGTCGGATTGAGAGATTCTTGTCAAGTCTGAGATCAGGGATCTGGGACAGATTATTGGGATTCTGATTTGTGGATTTTAAGGACGTTCTAGGTTAGGCTCAAGAAGTTGAATGGGGCTTATATGTGACACGAGCCGAGCATGGGTACAAAGCTAAGGACCGAGATAAGGGAAAAGGGATACAGGCATCCCGATTTGAGATGAGAAAGAGCCAGCCGAAGAGGCAGAGAACAGATGAGCTTCAGACAGGGGGTGGGAAGCCTAAGATCCCTGTGGGTAGTGCTGCCACTTCTTGAAGCCCTTGAAAATAGTACCGCGGTGCAAAAATTATGGCATGATACATTTTGGTGAATGTCGTTAGGCTACTAATGCCTGTTTCAGGTGTGGAGAGGCAGGGCACATGATTAAGGATTGCCTATTAATGAGACCTTATGAACCTCGGGAACAACCAAAACAGACTGAGAGGCAAGTACAGATTTCCCCAAGATAGGTCCCACAGCAGAAAGCAACAGCTGCAGAGAAGGGTAAAAGGCCTATTACACAGGGACATGTGCGAGCTATAGACGGAGAGATAGCTGACATCTCCTCTGATACTATCAGAGGTACGCTTATGGTCTATAATTAAAACGTACATGTTTTATTTGATTCAGGTGCTATGCACTCTTTTATCTCACCACAATTTGCATGTAAATTGCATTTAGAACCTAAGTCCTTAAATCACATGCTACATATCATTACACCCATGCACGAATCTCAATTGACGGATATGATATGTAAAAATTGTGAAATCGTGGTAGGAGGTAGAAAGTTGTTAGCAGATCTAATTTTATTGAATATGTATGAATTTGATGTAATTTTTGGCATTGATTGACTAGTTGCTAATCGTGTAAGTCTAGACTGCTGCACTATGACCCAGACTTTCTTCTTACCCAAAAGTTTGATGTATGTTTTGTTAATAATAAATAAAGTGCATGGTGTTAAATTTTACGAAGTTATCGGATACTAAATTAAAAAGATGCTAACAGTATAATTCATATAAAGGTTATATTGCCTTTATTTTTGACAACAGTCGGGAACCGCCAAGTATTCAAGATGTTCCAGTTGTACGTGAGTTTCTCGATATAATTTCAGAAGATTTACCAAGGCTACCACCAGAGAAAGAACTTGAATTTGAATTTGATCTGGTACCCGACACTCAGCCTATCTCCAAGCCGCCTTATCGAATGGCATTGGTCGAATTAGAGGAATTGAAAAAGCAGTTACAAGAATTGCTCAATAAGAGATTTATTAGGTCGAGTGTGTCCCCATGAGGTGCTCCGGTACTGTTTGTCAAAAAGAAGGATGGCAGTCTTCGTTTGTGTATTGACTATAGACTGTTGAATAAGGCAACGATAAAGAATAAGTATCCTCTACCAAGAATAGATGACTGATTTGATTAGTTAAGAGGGGCCTCAATGTTCTCCAAAATAGATCTGAGATCGGGTTATCATCAGTTAAGGGTTAAGGAGGTTGATGTACCGAAGACAGTTTTTCAGACCAAATATGGGCACTATGAATTTTTGGTGATGCATTTTGGACTGACTAACGCCCTTGCTGCCTTTTTGAATTTGATGAATGATGTTTTTTCGAGAATATTTAGATAAGTTTGTGATCATATTCATTGATGACATTCTGATCTATTCTAGGTCCCGAGAGGAGCACGAGCAGCATTTGAGGATTGTGCTCCAGACTCTTCATGAGAAGAAACTGTATGGAAATTTTCATAAATGTGCATTCTGGTTGGAACAGATGGCCTTCCTCGGACACATAGTATCCAAGGACGAGGTGTCTGTGGATCCGTCCAAGGTAGATGCAGTATTATAATAGGAGAGACCAAGGACAGTGATAGAGATTCAGAGTTTCCTGGGATTAGCAGGGTACTACCCAAGGTTTGTTGAAGGATTGTCTCGGATTGTAACTCCACTGACTAAATTGAGCCGGAAGAATGACCCATTTGAATGGTCTGATCAGTGTGAGTAGAGCTTTCAAGAGCTCAAACGCCGGTTGACTACAGCACCAATCTTGATCATTCTGAGTGGTTCAGGAGGATTTGCTGTTTACAGTGATGCCTCCTACCAGGGTTTGGGCTGCGTGCTAATGCAGAATGGTAGAGTGGTTGATTATGGTTCTCGCCAGCTAAAGGACCATGAGCGTAACTATCCTACTCATGACTTGGAGTTGGCTGCAGTAATTTTTGCACTAAAGATATGGCGGCATTACTTTTATGGTGAAAAATTTTAGATTTTCATTGACCACAAGAGTCTCAAGTATATTTTTTATCAGAATGAAATAAATATGAGACAGTAGAGATGGATAGAGCTCCTAAATGATTATGACTGCGAGATTTTATACCATTCGGGTAAGGCAAATATGGTAGCAGATGCCCTCAGTAGAAAGGGTATGGTGTCCTATACGATGATTAGAGAATTAGACTTGTTAGAACAGTTCGCTAAGCTCAGACTCAATGTTGATGAGGTTAAGGATGGGTTTATAGCTAGACTACATATAGAGCCTAGTATATTGGATCAAATCAAGGTAGGACAGAGGAATGATCAGAAATTACTGGATATTGTTAGTCAGGCCGAAAAGAGATCGCAGTCAGAATTCTTGGTCAGTGATGATGGGTTGTTGAGATTTCAAGGCCGTATTTGTGTACCCCATGATGACACCCTAAAATAGAATATTTTGAAGGAATCTCATTGTTCTCGATTTACCATGCATCCATGTAGTACTATAATGTATCATGATCTCCAAAAAGTGTATTGGTGGACATGAACGAAGAAAGATGTGGCAGATTTTGTGGCTAGATGTATACTTTGCCAACAAATTAAGCCTGAGAACCAGAAGCCAGCAGGACTGCTTAAGTCATTACCAGTACCTACTTGGAAATAGGAGCATATTATTATGGATTTTATTATGGGGTTACCCAGGACCCAGAGAGGTTATGATGCAGTCTGGGTGAGTGTGGATAGACTAACAAAGAGTGCTCACTTCCTTGCCATTAAGAGCACAGATTCTCTAGATAAGTTAGCAGAATTGTATGTTCGAGAGGTGGCACGATTACATGGAGCCCTTGTGAATATTACTTCTGATAGAGATTCCCGGTTCAGACAAACGGTCAGTCCGAACGGACTATTCAAACCTTAGCGGATATGTTAAGGGCATGTGCGCTAGATTTTAAGGGCTCATGGGATGATCATTTGCCTCTCGTGAAATTTGCCTATAATAATAGTTATCATGCTAGCATTGGTATGGCTCCTTATGAAACTCTATATGGCAAGAGATGTAGGTCCCCGATTGCATAAGAAGACGTGGGTGATAGGAAAATACTTTCTCCCAAACTAGTCGAACAGGTAGCTAAAGGTGTTCAGTTAATCTGTGATAGATTGAGGACAACACAGAGTAGACAAAAGAGTTATGCAGATGTACAAAGACGTCCTCTGGAATTTCAAGGTGGGGGCTTTGTATTTGTAAAGGTGTCTCTGATGAAGGATGTCACACGTTTCAGGAAGAAAGGGAAGCTCAGTCCTCGCTTCATTGGTCCATTTGAAATATTGGAGAAAGTGGGAGACGTTGCTTACTACCCCCACAGTTGATGGGTATACATGATGTCTTTCACGTTTCCATGTTGAGAAAGCATTATCTGGATCCTTCTCATGTCATAGAGTACAAACCATTGGAGATTCATGAAGACATGAGTTATATTGAACAACCAATCCGGATTCTCGATAGAAAAGAGAAGGTACTTTGATCTAAGATGATTCCACTGGTAAAGGTTCTTTGGAGACACCACTCGACAGAAGAAGCTACGTGGGAGCTAGAGAGCCACATAAGAGAGAGGTACCCGCAGTTATTCGATGGGCCAGCTTGAATTCGAAGGATCGAATTCCTAAAAGGTGGAGAGAAATGTGAAACCCAAATTTTTCCACTTTATTTCATATTTAGAAAACTAAGAAGTAATTGAGAACTCGAAATAATATTGTGCAGGCCCGAAACCACCGAAGCACTCGAGTTAGCTGCATGGGGCACATTGGCATGAAAATTGAAGTAAGGCTCTAAGCCCAAGAATTACTTAGGAATTGCATGTTTGTGCATGAAATAATGTGTAGAAGTGGAAAAATAAGGTATTGGAAGTGAAGAAGTTAGTAAAACTCGGATTTACGATAAATCGAGAAAAATGGGCTTAGAAAAGGAAATAAATTCGGAATCAATTCTAAAAATTCCTGAAAATTATTATGAGACCATAGAAAATTAATGTAAGGTGAAATTGACTTGAGAAATGAAAATCAAGTGGAAATATGGAGGTTTCGGGGATTGAATTAAATTTTAAAGTCACCCGAAAGCATTAAGCCATTTTTCTCGATATTGACCAAATCATTCAAATTGAGCTCAATCGGGAACTTTTTCTCAAACAAGTGACCCCCAACTTTGTTATGAAACATACTAGGGACATAGTATAACACTTGAGAAGTGGAAATTTGGAGAAAATTTGACTAAAATTATTTTTTTATAATTTTCTAAAACAGGACAGAAATCTGCCCTACTTCAGACTGCCGACCAACTCCAACATTTTGTCAAATTTGGAGACTTTAGGGGCAGCCACTTGACCCCAATTTTTCCAGTCTGAAACTAGACTTTAAAATTTTTCAGGAGCCATAAAAATCAACCCAATTGGACTTTCCAGCCAAGAGCAATAATGCCCCAAAGTTGCCATAGGCGGTAATCCTTTCCCCTCAGTGTGTGATTTTTCCAGCAGCCTTCTAACTAGATTCAGGCATTGGTTAAGAAGAATAAAATCTTTCTCTTCCTTTCCTATATAACATAGAAACAATTCAGCCAAAAAGATGTTCATTTGCTGGGTGAAAAACTTAAAAGAAAAACAGTTCACAAATCTGCCTTATTTGTGGTAAGTGAAGAATTTGAGATTTTTTTATTCCTTGATCGGTTTTTGAGCTAGTTTTTCATGGTTTTATGTTATATAAATTTTAAATTTCAGTTGAGGATCAATTTGGAGGAAGAAAAACGTGGTCAACCATGGTCAAACTAGAGGTATGGTTGATGGATGATGATGAAGTTCATATATTTTGTTATTTGGTGTTTTTGGAAGGTTTTTAGTTAAGTGGAATTGGATGATTTAATTTCTATGAATGATTTGAGGTATGGAAACAAGGTTTTGATGTGTTTGTGCTGAAATTTAGATGGATATAAGGTTGTTAACTGTTAAATTTATACCGAGAAAGTTCGGTTTATAGCTGAACTCAGTGTAAAATCGAAAAATGAAAGAATTGAAAATTTGGCAAAGTGATCAAAAAGGTTTATGAACTTGAATGAGTCATAAAGGTTAATGAAGTAATGAAATGAGAAATTAGAATAATGAAATTTGTCAAAACGACACTAAAATCAGTAAAACCGAGAAAATCAAAAAAGTTGACTGAAAAGTCAAAATTGGTCAAACTTTGAGAAGATAAATCAAAATTGAGTATGTTAAGATGAAATTGATCAATATATGATGAATTTATATCATTTTGGGCAGCTCAAGAATTTGACGCGTAAATCGAGGTAATATCGAGACCGATAATTTTGCACTACCCTATGATCTATGAGGTAAGGGATATAATTTAAAGTAGTATTGGTATTCAAATACCTTACTTTAGCCTATAAATGTGTTGAACATACTCGTTTTTACGTAAAATATTTTCGAACCAAGAAAAGTTACTATTCACTCAAAAATCGAGAAACCTGAAAGAAAAGCCCTATTTTTTGAGCTCTTCAAAATGTACTTTTGATATGTGTAAAGTGTTTTCAAAATGAAATTTTTCTACGTGAAAATGAAAAATATTATTTCTACGAGTTTACGGGTGAATGGACCAGAGAAATGATTAAAAATATTATTTCTACAACTTTACGAGTTAATGGACCCGTGAATGATTTAAAAGAAATGTTTTGAGACTGAGGCTATATGTAAGCTATGGGATCTGTAATGAATTGCCTGTGTGGGATTTGGACCGTCGTGGAACATGCCTCAAACCACCTGGTGTACGTTTAGTCCCTTATGGTGCATGTTGAACTGCGTCGGGTATTTGTACTACTCGGACCGTTGTTTTCGTCACTCTCCATTACGGGATATATATGTTTAGTGGCGAGGGGCTCTGTAAGACCCTTATCTAGTCTATAGTCCCTTACCATGGCCATCGGTACTCTGTATAAGTGAATTATCTATGCGAATTTCCTATGTGAAATGCATACATGAATATGACTTTTACCGCTATGAAAATCTACCTAGTCTCCATGAAATGTGTAAGGCCCGTGTTTTCATATGTATCCCTATGATTCCCTAAGTATACACTTGTTCATGTAATATGAATAATAAGAGATGTAAGGTTCGTAAACTTGATGTATACACTTGTTATATGAGTTGATGATGTACACACATGTTTCGTTATATAGGAATTATAAGAATTAAACCTTTTTAAGTGATAAATGTGGAATGAATACAAAATTAGTAGTGAAGTAAATTGATATGAAGTTAGCCTTGGGAATCTGGGAAAACTTTCAGCTAAGTATGCTGCAGAGTAAGGGGAGATCGATCCCTCCTTCAAGCCAGATTGATCTCGGTATGCTTCTGCCAAGCAAGGATCGATCTCATCCTCAAGCAGATTGATCTCATTGTGTCTTGGCCAAAAGTAGATCGATCTCATCCATCTGGCAGATCTATCTCTAAAGTTCTCTGCCTAGCCCAAATCGATCTTATCCCTTAGAGTAGATCGATCTCTAAGGCTGTAAATCGTGTAATTGGGGTAAGAGGAGATCGATCTCTACCCTAGGAGATTGATCTCATAAGGTGAATTCTATATAAAGGAGCCCGACATTTAGCTTATTCCCCATAAAACATAAAAAACATTCCATTTTTGAAGCAAAGTAACCTTGTTTCTCTCTCTAAATGTCACGACCCAATTCCATTCTCTTTAACCGAAAATCACTAAAAATTTTTTGCGTTTTACTGTTACCTTACCCGGTCGTAAACTAACTCACCACACACTGTTGGGCTGTGAGTCAATAATAAACACCACATCTCATTCATTCTCAGTTAAATAAAACGATGTCATACATTTGTATTTAATCTTGTACTTATACAAAAGCATGTTTTACTGACATATACATCCCCCATAATTACAACTCAAAAGAATACTGTGCTTTTACATTGTTTAGATACAAAAAGAATCACTGTGTATATACCTCTAAGCGATGGAGATGCAGCGGAGTCCAAAATACCACGCCTCAGTCCTCACTGAGCTACTATGCACGCTCTGTAGGGGGGAAAATAGAGAGGGATGAGCAACCACACGCTCAGTAAGGCAATAATGCAAGCATGGTAGATAACTACTCTATCTACATACTGATAGTGTTATGCATAAATCATTTATGGTAGGAGCATGAGGAATAAAACTATGCCATATGAGTATAGATATATATCATGTATCAAAATAATGTACATTGGCATATAAAACATGGTAAAAACATCATGTATAAATCATCTCATGCTCGATCTCATTTAAATTCATAAAAGGGGCAATTCATTAAGAAACCTCCTTTTTTTTTTTAAACCCACGTCATAAAACTCTTTCTCAACACAAACAATCACATCACATCAATTCACAATCACAACCTCACAAATCAAATCCAGGAGGCTCGACCCCTCCTTCAGGTCTACCTTAAACAAGCACAATCACACTTAGAGATTTAAAATCATGTGGTAGTAAGTAAATCAAGCAAGGAGACAGGTTACTATATCTCAAGTGACTACGTTGGCCAATCGTCACATATCATCTCAGACCACACGGATCCCGATGTGCGGGGTATCATGCTGGTACGAAGGTGGGTTAGTTCTCCGTCAGACTTTCTCAAATCAAGTAACCACCATGCGGTACATCGTACTCCATGTGATATACACGGTACATCGTACTCCGCGGACCCATAACATGGTTGGGGGTGCCTGCCATAGGTCTTATTTACCCCATACCAAGTGTAACCTTTATAGTCTCAAGAGTGCGTGGGAGTAACCTCAATACCAGGTCCTAGCCCCTCATGGCCTTGCTCGCCCCTGTTGGGTTCCCTGATTCAGGTCCTAGCCCCTCACCCTCACCCCACTCAAGAGGTCTGTTAGGCCTATTGGGTTCCCTGAATGGATTATGTCAGGTCCTAGCCCCTCACCCTCACCCCACTCAAGAGGTCTGTCAGGTCTGTTGGGTTCCCTGAGTTAATCCGTATCTCTCACCACGGCCTCATACATACCACAGTGTGAAAACCAGCGCGAGCTACGCTCTAGCGCGAATTCATGCATCAAAACCAATCACTTCGTACGAGCAACGCTCTAGTACGGCATTTATGCATAAAATATAAAGAAACCACGTACGAGCATAGCTCCAGTACGGTTATATGCATAAGAAAACCATCGAAAACCACGTACGAGCCAAAGCTCCAGTACGATTTATAAAACATCACTCCAAATCAAATCAAAGTGCGAGCTAAGCTCTAGCACATTTCACACAAGTGAAAACATAGGAATCCAGCGCGAGCGAGGCTCTAGAGCGATTTATGTCATGCAAATACGATAGGTGGCTCATACACAATCAAACAATCCTGACAACCGGGTTTAGCACTTCACAAATGCCTTTTTCCACAACATTAATAAACATTAGCCGACCCATCTACAAGCTTGCTTGAAACAACGCAATTTCGTTTTGAAAGACATTAAGACATTAGATTTATGCAATTATTAGCCTTACTATCCCATTTCGTAGAATCCACTTCCAAAACCAAAAATCACACATATACTCTTTCTCATTCATGAATACCATCAATCATTTACTTTAGCAACCATGCACTTCGCAAAACACCCAATATTCACCCATAAATTTAAAGTACGAGCAGCTACCTCTATATACTCACAAAATTCCCTTACCTGGAATCGCGATGCGTGATCCCACTTCCTTAAGCTGCTTACTCGTACGGTTCGATTCGTCTTCAACGAACTCTTCGGGACTGCACAAAATCGTATCCCGCATTATATTCGATCCATATAATATGACGTCGTGCGTTCACTATAGTCAATTCAACCTATAGTTTTCTATTAACGCTTATGAGGCCTCCTTTCATTACTTTACCCAAAACTCGAGCCTATGGATTCTTTTAGGCCTATTAACTCATTCCAAATTGATATTAAATCGATATCAAGCCCATAGTGTTCATATTTCATTGATTTCCTCACTATGGCATTTATCAAGCATTTACATACTCATTTTCATAATTCCACTTAAACTCACATTATAACTCCACATAACCATTCCAAATCATCTACATTACTCATTTAACAACTTATCTTAACCCATAAACCACTAACTCCCCAATTCATACTTTCTCACACTAGAGGCATTCCATTTTCTAGGTTACATTAGTTTCTAACACAACCTAGGTGTTTCCATCCATACATACTCATGCCAAACAACTCCAAATTCAATTAAATAGACAATGTACTTGGATTGGAGTGTTAGAATCTTACCAAATGTGATTTTTCTTCTTGCTCCAAATGTCAATGCCCTTATCTCCTTCAATACCCACAATGGGGTTTTGGTTTCCAACTATGTTGTTCTCTTCCTCAAGATGAACAACTTAACGTCTAATGGTCTCCCCTTAATTCTTGCTGGAAATGGCTGATTTTAGAGAGAGAAAGTTAGGTTTTTGGGTTAGAAATGGAAGATTTGTGTTTTTTCTGAAATTTCCAGATTTTCAGCCCTCCTTATATAGAAATAGCTTAGGGAGATCGATCTGGTCTAAGAGGAGATCGATCTGGTCCCCTTAAATCTCTCATTTTCACGAAATTTTAAGCATGAGATCGATCTGTCGAAGCATGAGATCGATCTGGTCCCAAACAGAGAGCTAAGGAGATCGATCTGGGTGCTTGAGGATCGATCTTTTCATCACAGAATGCTTAGGAGATCGATCTGGCCCCATTGGAGATCGATCTGCTCTATTCCATTGCCCAAATAAGAGCATTCTGGCTCTTCCAGATCGATCTCTCATCCTATGAGATCGATCTAGCCTCCATGTTTTCCAGATTTTTTGCAGTTTCCTTGCTGCAACTCACACCAACACATCCTTAATCAGCTGGCATGGCCATTTTCTCATCCATCCACCTTTATAACTTGAAAATGGCATCCATTCATACCTTATGCATATTGAAACTTGTGTGCATTCATTGTATGTCCAAAGGTATACTATATAAAACCCAATGGAAGCATTTATATTCATGCAACTTCCTTCCATTTACTACACTACTCATTTTGAGTTTCAATTACATCCATCACTTATAAGAACTCATTTCTTCATATTCATACTCAATGGAAATTGTATGTACGTTACAAATCATATTACACATACGTACATTGAATCCATGGACTTACATCAATCATACTTTACATTGCAAGTCCATTCAAATTTATTGATTCAATTACACATATTACCATTATACATATACGGGGTCTTACACTAAATTCTCATTACCTTCCAATCAGTGTTGAGAGAAGTTCAATTCAGGAAGGTTATTCCTAAATAGGAGGAGAACAACATTGTTGAAAATGAAAGGGCGAATCGTTGGATTGAAGGAAAAAAGGAGTTTTCCACCAATGTTGTCAAAAAGGAGAAAAGTTGAGATAGGTAAGATTTCAATACATCAACTTCTATTATATTAATCTAGATGTTTTGATGAGTTGATTGGTGTATGTATTGATGGTTGAAACATCCATGAACATGCTTAATCTTCCATGACCTACAAATGGCTTAGTGTGAGAAAGTAGCCTAGGCATGGAATTGATGATGAATTAGGCATGAATTGATGTTAGTAAGCATGTTTATATGATTGTAAGATAGTTAGTGAAATCCATATGCTAGAAACAATAATGGTTGAAAATAAGCATATGGGGTACAAAATGAAACTAAGACATTGTGGGATAAATGTCGATTTAATGTAAATGAGTAAAGATTCTCGAGAAATAAATCATATAATCGAAATGGAGATAAGAGAGAATCATGTCCAATAAGATGTAAACGGCCAATACACTGATATGAATATCATGCAAGTGAAATGAAGTATATGAAAGTATACTGATGTGTGTAGTACACAATTTTAGCTCTGGAAGATAAAATTTGAGTTGATAAGACCGGATCATGAGCAGTGGAAATCGAAGGAAAGTAATTCGAGCGTGATTCGAGGTAAGGGATTTATGCAAAGCTATAGAGATAGCTAGATGTATTTTGATAAATCCTTGTATGTGAATGGATAATATCAATAAGTAGATAGATATTAAAGTATCTATGTAAAAATCGAGCATAAGTATAAGCTCGTATGCATGAATTATATTCCTGCAATGTCTTGGTGTGAAAAGATGTGTGTAAATGTTTTGAGTGTGTATAATCATAAACTTGCTCTCGGTTGACTATTGCATATAGAATGCATGTATTACTGAGTGAAAAGTATTCAACTAGTGATTGAAGGGAGATTGCCCTCTCACTTATACTTGTGTGTAGAGCCAGCTAGCGATTTTTATGTGTGACTTTTGCTAGAGCCAATGTGACAATGGTAGATATACTAGTCATGCTCACACATCGTTTTTAAAAGGGTTTCTAAGAAAAGCGAAAGAGTGTTCGATGCCTCAGGTGATGTTGTGTGTTCCACTCGAGAGCTCGTACTAGATTTTTTGGAATTATGCTGGAGCCTTCAAGTATTGTTGTGTGTCTTGCTCTTACTATGCTCGTATGTAATTTCCTAGTAACACCGTGCTCGATGCTGCAGGTATGCTGTGTGCACTTACGCTGAGTTGGTCGCACGAGGTTTTTATGATTATGCTGTGTGTTGAGTAAAACCGTGCTTGAGTCGTCGTATATTGCTGTGTGTCTTGCATTGACCTGCTCGTACATGGTTTATAGATGTGATGTAATGAGTACAAAATCATGTTGGAGCCATCATGTACTGCTGTGTGTCTTGCATAGACCTGCTTGCACGAGATTTTGAGACAATGTAAATGGGTGATTAGGATCCACGGGAGCATGATGTACCGTGACCGTTAGCAATGGAGTATGATGTGTCATGATTCTAGTATGAGCTTAAGGGATGGTTGATCCGCCTCCCCAAGCATAGCGTTCCCGAACACCTAATCAGTGTTGCCTGGAATCCGACTATGACCATAAGTCCTATATTTTTCTGAGCGATATGACATTGTCACTACTATGTGTGGTGACATATGTTTCCCTTGCTGTGTGTCTGGGGATATGATAACCCATAATTATGTCTCATGTATATTGATTTGTTGAGTGTAAAGTGATTTCTAAATGTGTGATTTTAAAGTATGCTGTATGAGTATGCATATATCCATCCCGCGAATTAATGATTTTAAATCGATGAAAGTTATTTTAATGAATGCATATGTTTTATAAGGAAAAACAAATATATATATTTTAGCATGTAGATAGTGTAGTTATCTACCTGCTTTCATATTTTCCTTACTGAGAGTGTTAGCTCACCTCCTTATTTCTCCTCCACAGATTCTACGTAGTAGTGAGTACACTGCAGTTGTTCTTGCTATCGTGTTGTTTCAATCATCCAGCAGTATAGAGGTATACACTTGAGATGAAAAATTTTGTATCCCGTAAACTAATGCACAGTAAAGTTTGTCTTTTGTATTTTGGGGGATGTATATAATAGAAACTGATGTAAACGCTTCTGCACACATATATAAAAGTTCAGTTTCTATTCTACTTTATTTAAATGAATTTATTAAATTATAAATAGATAAGATATGGATTGGATGTTGACTCATAGCCCAACTGTTAGAAGTAAGGTAAAAGTCACGAACAAAGAGAGAGAGGGTCGTGACAAAGATTGGTATCAGAGCAGAGTTGGTCTGATGTGAGTCAGTATCCATAGTTAGGAAATTATACATCCTTAAAGTACTGTGTATTATTAGGATACAATTATGTATACAAAGCTGGAAAATGTGACTGAGACACTTATTTTGAGTATACAGGATGTCAGATAAACGACGTACTCCTAGAGGAGAGAGTTCGCGCTCTCAAGGGCGTAGAGATGAGCCCGAGAGACGCAGTGGGTCTAGTTCTAGTAGAGATCCACCTGAGCTTAGTGATGCAGCTAAGGCGCGTATAGCTCAATTACTGGTCAGGCAATAGCCAGATTTGAGGGTAGACAGGAGAATCCTACTGGTCAGGTTGCTGCACCTGAGAAACATGAGCCTACACAACCTGCACCGAGACCTCAAGATGTAGAGGTAGAGATTCCTGCACCCACACCAGTTCAGGATATTCCTCCACCAGTTCAGGATCCTGTAGCTCCACAACAGGTTGGTGGTGAAGAAGTGTATGATTG
The DNA here is from genome assembly GCA_033439115.1 of Firmiana major. Classification (NCBI taxonomy): domain Eukaryota; kingdom Viridiplantae; phylum Streptophyta; class Magnoliopsida; order Malvales; family Malvaceae; genus Firmiana; species Firmiana major. The sequence goes on along the minus strand of CM065913.1, from coordinate 8,437,068 downwards.
TGATCTGGGTTGACTGAAAGAGTTCCGAAAGTTTGGACCACCTTCATTTAGTGTAGTGAAAAACCCAGTGTTAGCAGAGTATTGGATACTTAGTATGAAGAAGCTTTACCTATTTTTTCATTGCTCTGTCACCGAGAAGGTCACCTTTGCGACTTTTGTATTAGAGGATGATGTCGAGCATTGGAGGATAGCCACAAAGCCGATGTTGAGTGCACAACACCCAGTTGTGTGTTCCTGAGGACCTAGAGCTTAGGAAATTGATTTTGTTGGAAGCTCAATATTCGAGATACACATTGCATCCGAGGAGTAACAAGATGTATCAGAACCTCTGAAAGGTGTACTGGTGGTTGGGTATGAAGAGAGTTGTTACGGAGTTTATGGAGAGATGTCTCCTATGTCAGCAGGTGAAGGTAGAGCATCAGAAGCCTGCAGGGTTATTGCAGCCTCTACCTATACCAATATGGAAATGGGAGCATATCACCATGGATTTCGTGATGGGTTTACCCAAGACTCAGAGGAATCACATTGTGATATGGGTGATCGTTGATAGACTGATGAAGTCAGCCCACTTCTTAGCTACGAGAGCTACCGATACTCTGAGTTCATTAGCGGAGTTGTACGTTTACGAGGTAGTGAGATTACATGGTGTTCCAGTGAGTATTGTCTCGGATAGGTTCACTTCCCTCTTTTGGGAATGTTTTCAGGAAGCCATGGGAACCCAGTTGAGTTTGAGCACCACTTTTCATCCTCAGACAGATGGTCAATCAGAGAGGATTATACAGATTTTGGAGGATATGTTGAGAGTGTGTGTGCTAGAGTTTAGAGGCTCCTGGGATGATCATTTGTCACTAGCCGAATTCGCCTACAACAACAGTTATCATGCGAGTATAGGGATGGCACCGTATGAGGCCTTATATGGTCGTAGATGTCGTTCCCCTATCGGTTGCGAAGAAGTGGGTGACATAAAAATTTTTGCTCCTGATTTAGTTACACAAGCCTTTAAGGATGTTCGGTTGATTGTTGAGAGATTGAGGACAGCTCAGAGTAGACAGAAAAGCTACGCTGACAAGAAACAGAGACCACTTGAGTTCGTAGTTGGTGATAACGAGATTTGCAAAGAGAGGTAAGATGAGTCCTCGCTACATTGGACCCTTTTGAGATACTTGATTGAGTGGGAGATAAGGCATATAGGTTGGCTTTACCACCGAATTTTTTAGGAGTACATAATGTCTTCCATATTTCAATGCTACGGAAGTATCATCCGGATCCAACCCATGTGATTCGGTATGAGCTATTGGAACTCAAAGATGATTTGACATATATAGAGAAACCGATCCGGATACTGGATAGAAAGGAGAAAGTCTTGAGCAATAAGACCATCGGGTTAGTGAAGATTCTTTGGCAGCATCACATGTCAGAAGAGGCTACTTGGGAGCTAGAGAGTCTGATGCGAGAGAGACACCCCCAGTTGTTTGAAGAGTAACTTGGTTCTAATTTGGAGGACCAAAATTCTTAAGGTGAGGAGGATTGTAAGACCTGTAATTTAATATGTACTCTTTATGATTTTGTGTTGTACAGACAAGTCACAATTGATATAAATCATAAGGAATGAATGTTTTTAAGTTACAAGTATGAAATGCAAAACGGGTAGTTAAGTAAATCGAAAATGAATGTAACAATGAATTTTGGGAAAACTTGCAGCAGAACTGCTTCAAGAGAGGAGCAAATCGATCTCCCATTCAATGCAGATCGATCTTGGTTAGGTTTTGGGTAGAACAGATTGATCTCATTTAAGGGCCAGATCGATCTCCTTAAGGTTCTGTGTAAAACAGATCGATCTCATGCTGAGAGCAGATCGCTCCCTTAGGCTTAAAAAGTTGATTCCTAAAGAGAAAAAGGTAGGATAGATCGATCCCTCATAATTAGGAGATCGATCCCCTAAAGCAATTCTATAAATACACGGCTTTGCAACTTTTGTTTTCCCGAGAACACCAAACCTTTCTTGAAACAAAGTGAAAACCTAACCTTTCTACATAAGAAATATTCATATTTCAATCAGTTTGAGGGAGATTCAATTCAGAAAAGTTGTTCTTAGTAAAGAGGAGAACAACATAGTTGGAAACTAGAAGTTGGAATCCAAGATTGAAGGAGCAAGGTGGATTTTGCCAATTTTGGTGAAAAAGAGGAAAGTTCAAGCTAGGTGAGATTCAATACACCAACTTCATATATGTTGATATTGGTGTATTGGTGAGTTGTTGGTATATGTTTAAATTGCTGAAAACAAATGGATCATGTTAAATATCCATGACCTAGCTATTGTTATGAAATTGAGAAAATGATGAGGAAGTTGAGTAAACATGGATTTAAGGATGAAATAAGTATGTATGGAAGATTTTAAGGTAGTTTTATGAAAAACATAAATTGCAATAGATGAGAAATGAATATAGATATATGAGATATATGGTAAAACACCATAATGGGAACAAGTGATGAGATTGAGGCATTGAGAGGAGTTAAATGCATTGATTTAGAGTTATGCAAGTGAAAACAAGTATATTAAGGTATACTGATATGGATAATTATTAACAGCTTCGAAAGTTGATTTTTGAAGCTGATCGAACTGCAAGAGTAAGCAGCACCAAGGAAGTGAGGTCACATTACATGATCCGAGGTAAGGGAATTTCATGAGTAGCTAGAGATAGCTACATGTATTTCGAATAGAATTTCAATAACTATATTCTATATGAAATTCCATGTATAGAGACGTTCGGTAGGATCCGATAAGTTAAAAAGCTTAGGAAGCATGTGGGTGATTAAATTTAACATGTTTTGAATGTGTATGGATAGAATAGCTAATGTTTTCATGTATATGCGAAAACATCACATTTGAGTGCTGATTTGATTTGATTGGGTGAAATTCAATTTAAATAAGCCATCTATCGGGGTTGTGTGTAAACCATTAGTGCTAGAGAATACTCGTACTATATTTTATGAAATATGCATCACATAGTACTTGAGTATATTCTCATACTTGATTTTGAATGCGATTTATGTATTATGGAGTATTGGGAGCATTGCTCATACTCAATTTTTCATGATAGAGTATTGGGAGCATAGCTCATACTTTGTTTTCATTGCTTGATGCATTATAGAGTATTGGGAGTATTGCTCATACTCGATTTTTGCATGACATAGTGTTGGGTGCATTGCTCGCACTAGGTTTATATCACTTGTGTTATGGTCGTGTTGGGATTTTACTCACACGTACCAGTTTTAAAAGGCAAGCATGAAACAGCCGTGTTGGGAGCCTGTGTTGACTGTGTGTCGCACCTATTATATGCTCGCACGTGCATATTTTGAGATATAGCTGAGGGCTTTCGAAAATATAACTCATAGTATAATCGCTAAGACTTATGGCAAGCACCCGACTATGAGGTATATCCAAGGTATGAGGGAATAAGACTTATGGTAAACACCCCGACCTTGAGATTGGGTCCAAGGAGTACTTTGTACCGTGTATGTCACATGGAGTATGATGTACCATAAGTATACGATGCTATTGAGTTGTGAGCTGATGGTACAGGATTTGACCCACCTCCCGTTACAGCAAATGTGAGACACCGCACACCGAGTACTGTGTAGCCTCGGATCACACAAAATGAGTTATGATCATAATCTCGGAACACGTAGTCGCCTATCTCATTTCATCACTTAAGATTTCTTGAATGACTTGTCACATGGTTTTATAATCTAAACATGTGAATTTGTGTGTGCTAAAGGGTATCCCGAGGGATGGGTGAGGCCCAGTTTTTCATGTTTTTAACATGATGAAATGTCATATTATTTTGATTTAATTGAAATGGCATGATAAATGTGATTTATAATAATTACATGAGAATTGCAACATTTTGCATAATCTGCTGAAGTGATTTTAACCAATATGATTTCAATTTCATAACTGACGATTTATATCTATATGTATATATTGCATAAATGTTTCAAATAAAGACACATGTTTTAGATATAAATCGATAAGGAAATGATTTCAAGGCATGAGCATTGTATTTTGTAGATAGTGTGGTTATCTACTTGCTTACCTGATTTCCTTACTGAGCTGTGAGCTCACCCCCTTTTTATTTTCCCTCTCTACAGAGCAGTCACAATAGTCGAGCACGGTTGAGGACTGGTATTTCTTAATCCGCTACATATCCATCTAACACAAGGTATACACATTTGAAATGCTTATACTGAACAATGTAAGAGCACAGTTATATAAACGAATGTACCATCGAAGATGTATATGTACAAGTATTTTTATAATGTATATGAATTACTTTTAAGAAAGAGTAATTATAGTCAATAGATAATTGTATTGACATGTATGTATGTTGTGAAATGAATATGGTTGAGGTGACTAATATCGAATCACAGCCCAACGGTTTGGTGTTGAGTGATGATAGAATGGGAGGTAAGTAAAATGCGAAAACTTTGTGGTGATTTTGGTAGTTCACGGGAGTGGAGATCGTGACAGAAATGATTGAATCAGACATAAGAAAACAAGTCCAAAAATGAATATGAAATTAAATAGATTTGGAAGGAGTACAATTCGGATAAGTAGAGACGTGAAACGGAGGAAGTCCAGAAAACTCGTAAGAGGTACTAAGATTCTCAATCGAGCAAAATTAGATCCATTGGATATTATTTTGAGGACGCAGTGTGCAAGGCGCAACTGTGATGATATGAAATGTATATTTCGTGATTACTAAGAAAATGAAAAGGTAAAGAGAGTGACAGAAAAGTGATGTACTAAGGAAGCAGTGAAAGTGATAGAGTAAAGTCGCTGTAACTGAAAAGATGAATTACAGAATTAAAAGTATAAGTAAAGGTCACACTGTTTATATGAATGATAAAGATAGAGTATGTTCGGAGTAAAAAGACACCCCAGTAGACAGGGGGATTTTCGACACGTATTCGGATGATCTATCAGAGTTACCACTAAATTGAAAGGTGAAGTTCTGAAATTGATTTAGCACCTGGTATCGAATCAATTATTCAAACCATTGTACTTAGTGGTTTTGATTGAATTAGAAATGCTGAAAAAGCAATTATAAAGACTACATGAAAGGAGATTATCGGACCAAGTGATCTGCTTTGGAGTGTACTGGCATTAATTTTTAAGGAGACCGAGAGTCTTCTGGATCACGTTGTATTAAGAATGGGTGTCAATTGGATTCCCCCAAACAAGGATTATAAATCAATGAAAAAAAAAACAAAACTGTTAAGAAGATTCAGAGTTTTGAGATATAGAGAGACTTTGGAGTATGAAGTACGTTTCGAATCTAAAGGTTGAAATTTAGGAGTGCTAATGTTTTAGGATGCGAGACTTAATTGGAATAAGAAAAGGATTTCGTTATAATTGATAAATGAAATGAGACAAGCGTTGAAGTGTGATAAATATTGAATGCAAGTTATATTGAAATAAGAGGTGTATACAAGGTAAGAATATCTCTGGTATGTGAAATGAATTCAGATTAAGTGATATGAATTGAGAATAAGTTTTGACTAAAGGACAAACGCGAAATTGCGATAAGTTTTGGTATCCTACTTTTTATTGAGACTGAATCTTGAACCCTTATATCCATAACTAGTCATATGGTCACGTCTGATGGCTAATAAAGGTATTTCAAAATATCTCCCCGCCTGAGAGACTTGACAGCGTCTAGAAGTACCCATGAGCCATAAATTGAAATTGACAATTGTAATATATGCGTTTGAAGTTAGGATACCATTACTTGTTCGGTGAAGAATTATGAAATTCTATGAATCAAGAAGGTTTAAAATTTAAATTTCACAAAGGCCGTCTAATACAATAAAAAGGGAATGACTTGGGTTAGTGCTTTGAGCAGAAGTGATTTCAGGATGACGTTATGTATATTGGTCAGGGACATGAGTTATTGAATTATTGGTGGGCCTCAACTTGAATTTGGTCCTTCCTTGACACTGACATTCGTTACATGGTGGCTAGCCTGAGAGTTAAAACTGGACTTGTTTGATCGAATCGAACAAGCACAGCGAAATGATAAAAACTGCATTGATGTGGCTGGTCAGTTGCTGTAACTAGCTTAAGTATTGGTACTGATAATTTATTGAGATTTAATAACAGAATTGTATACCAAATGATCTATAGTTAAAGGAATTGATGTCGTCAGAGACTAATTTACAGGGATATACCCCACTTGGAAAATAATAGGATTTATCAAATCTCCAGAAAGTAATTGGCAATCAAGTACAATAAGAGAAATAACTGAAATTGAGATTAAATGTCTCATAGGTCAGTAGGTTAAGGTAGAGCACCAAAAGCCTATGAGATTATTACCTATTCCTATATGGAACTGAAAGGATGTGTCAGGATTTTAAAGGCTCCTGGAAGGACAAATTGCCAATTAGCGAAGTTACGCATACTAAAAGATAACACTCAAGTGTCGAGATGATACCGTATGAAGTGCAGTATGACCGAAAATGTCGTTCACCGATTAGATGGAATCAGTGGGTGAAAAGAAGAAAATTGTTTCTGATTAGGTTAAGCAAGTTTCTGAGTATATTTAATTAATTTGTGAGAGGTTGAGGACAGCTCAGAGCAAGCAAAAGAGTTATGCTAACCAAAAAAGGACCTTAGAATTTCAGTAGGAGATTTGGAGTTCTAGAAGTTTCTCCTCCCAATAACATAAGAAGATTTGGGAAGAAAGGAAGTTTAAGTCCCCGTTATATGTGACTTTCGAGATCTTAGACCGAGTGAGAGACAAAGCTTAATTGGCTTTACCACTGGAGTTATCGAGTATTCACAATGTCTTTCATGTTTCGATGCTACGCAAGTATCATCCGGATCTGACGCATGTGATTAAGTATGAACCGCTGGAGTTGAAGAAGGATATGACGTATGTGGAGAAACCGATTCAGATCTTGGATAGGAAAGAGAAGGCATTACGATCTAAGACAATTCCTCTAGTCAAGGTTTTGTGGTAGTGTCACAGAAGAGGCTACGTGGGAATGAGAAAGTTTCATGCAAGAGAAATACCCACACCTGTTTGAGGACTGATGTAATCTTAAATTTGGGAACCAAATTTCCTAAAGTGGGGAGAATGTAAACTCCACAAATTTTCTTATACCCGATTTTAAACATGAATAAAAAATTAATTAATTGGAATTAAAAATGTGTTCCTTAGATGACGATTAAATTACACTACAATTAGAATGAGAGACTTAAAAGAGTTAATTAAATAAAATATATTAGCTTTATTAGTAAATAATCTTGAAAAAAAATTATTATGACCTAGGATTATTCCCCTACAAAATATAGGTACAACAATTTGGCTAAATTCATTTTCTGTACTATATATATAAATATATATATATATATATATATTATGTTTCAATTAGTTTTTAAGTTAAATGGATAGGAATATATATATATATATATATATATATATATATATATATATATATATATATATATATATATATATATATAAATGTACATATATATGTACATATACAAAAAAAAAAAAAAATACATGAAAGGGTAATGGATGGTTGGGAGTTGGCTGGTAGAGAAACACAAAGAATGTGCCATTTAAAAACAACAATAAGAAGGGGGATAGCTAAAGAAACCGAAGGGAAGGGGAGGAACCATGGAAGCCAAAAGACCGAGGGGCAAAAGACATGAGATAAAGGGATTTTGGATGGCATGGAACAAACAAGGAAATCGTGAGCTACAGTAGAGAGGATGTCAGACTGAAATAGAAACGTGATAAGGTATGATGATGGGATGGCTCAGTGAGAAGAAGAAGAGAGGGAAAAGAAACAAAACCGAGAAGGTAGCAGAACAAGTAAGAAATGAAATGCTTCAGGAAGCCTGCAGTAGCTCGGTAAGGAGAACAGAGTGATTGAAGCCTGACTAAACAAGGACTGAGGCTGATGCATCGAGTGTGGGTGTTGGAAATTAGGAGAGAAGATTAAGTAGAATGGCTGGCAACGAAGCAGACCTGGACGAGCTGTTACAGACAAGAACCGAAATGATAAGTAACCAGAAAAGGACAAGTGAGGGGTAGTGAGCTGAAAATCGAGAAGTTAGACCTGTAAGGCAGAGTACAACTAGAAAATGGAAGATAGCAGCAAAATAGGAAACTTGATGATAGGTGGGCTGGCATACAGCAGCTGCAGCATGTTGGCAAACCAAATTAATGGGGCATTTTAGTGAGAGTTCGACTGAGGAAATAAATGGACGATGTCTGCAACATTTTACTAATGGGGAAAAAAAAGCTTAGAAATATGACAGAAAGAAAACAGAGAAGACGTGGGGTGGCCTGGAAATTGGAGTAGAAGACTAGGAGAGTAGGTGAGGCAGGGAATAAAAGAAGGAAAGAAATGAAAATGGCAGGAAATGGAGGGAAGTAAACTTGAGAGAAAATATATATATATTAACACAACCCAAACAGAGCCAATTCGGTTTCTCCCGCGTTCACCATCCAAACTGACAGGTTTTGCTGGAGGAGAACACTGTTTGCACCACCCTTCCCCTTGCTTCTTCCTCAAATTTGCAACGTGACCAGCTTACTTCTTACACATTTCTACTGTCGTTGTCTGCTGCCATCATCCTCCTTGCAGTGCTGCTGTTTTGATTCGTTACTACATCCTCACATCCTCTTTATCGTCTGTGTTACTATCCATTTTGGCTAGAGCAAAGTTTCATCCATTATTTCATGTTTACGCCACCATCCTTTGCAATCTTTCTGTTGCCGTTGCTGCACTACCTACATTACAGCATCCTTCCTAGATCGCAATTGCACTCCTACAACCACTCTTGTTGCTGCATTACTCCCTTGCCCAGCATTGCCTGTCATCATTGTTCCTTACCCTGCCACACCACCCGTACTTCATCGTCTACATCTTCGTTAAGCTTGTTGTTGCCTTGCCTTTCCTTTACACCGTTTCTGTGTTGTCACAAAACCTGAAGCAGACTAACGTAGGACAGAGTAGGAAACAGAGTTGTTGGAATTGGAACCGTGACCTGTTTTGGAGTCATCTGCCATGCAAGCCATTGTTAGTTGCTTGCTGTGTGGAACAAGGAACGAAGGAAAGGAAAGAACGTGTAGATCGAAGGAAAAACAGAGAAAAGAAAGAAAAGTGGAGAAAAGAGTTTGCAAACCTCAACAGTAAAGAGAAATAAAAGATTCAAAAGTGTAAAAGGGGACGTTGGTAAAACACTAGGCTTGATGCAAAATTTTGAGGTATATGCAGTAATAAATCTAGGAAAATGACAGTAAAATGACAACTAGGTAAAACAGGTTTAAAGACTTGCTTGTGATATACTAAAGTAACTTTGAGTCTCCAACGACTAATTAAAGTGTTTAATAATTTATTTAAGTTCTGGAGCAAGCAAACGAACAAGAACGAATTGATTCACTCTCGGTACTAAGACATAAAAGAACTATTAATAGCCACTGAGGTAAGAAAAATTCTGTATGCTACTAGAGATAAATTGTACATATTTTCTTTATGCTTTATAGATAAAAGTTTAGATCGTATTTCTACTATAGAAAAATATTTATGAACTCCTAAAAATATCTACGTATATTTTCTGAGTATTTGATACTGCGAACTTTAAGATAGAAATTTTGAGTCACCTGAATTATAAAAAACCTTAGGCCGATTTTACGCTTTAGAATTTAAGGAAGAGTTTTAAAACTCCGTAAAACGATCTGATTTTCAGTATAGTATTATCGAGCCTATTTAAATAAATATTTATGTAATTTTAAAATTATTTACGAAAAATCTAAAAAATTAGAAATTATACTTAAAAAAAATCCTGTTTTGTGAAAAAGGGCAAGACTAGCCCATCTTACTCTATTTTATGAGCTAAAACGAGATTTTAGTGTTCTAACATTGAAACCATGCTAGTCAAGCGTGTATTGCTGTGTGATCTTGTACTACCTGCTTGCACGTGATTTAAAGCGTTTTGATATTAAAACCGTGCCTATCAAGTGTGTATTGTTGTGTGATCTTGCACTACTTGCTTGCATGTGATTTGAGGTAAAAAAGCGATGTGAAATTATTTGGAATTGTGAATAGTAAAATTATACTGAATGGTGAATGATGCCTAGGTCCATGGAGTACGATGTACCATGCTGTGTGCATGTGTGTACGATGTATCGTGTTATTGGAAAATATTGTATTGTGTGAGCCATTTGGGTAGCTGACCACTCCCACGACACTTGACATCCCGACACACCTGGCCCGTGAATTGCCCAAAGTCACTGACATTGGCCAATAGTCACTTCCGATATATGATATACTGTGAAATGTCTTGCCTCGTCTATTTAAAATTACTAAAATGAAAATGTGAATTGTGTTGTGATTTGAAACTATGTGTTTCACTGCTTGAAGTTTCGAAATTGTGAAATCTGTGCGATAAACTGTGAAGATACTATTTGTTGATTTCCATTTCTGAACTGAAATTTTATAATATATTTTACAAGAAACTCATTTGCGGCATAAGGACATAGGTAGTGTATTTATCTACCTGCCATGTGTTTTTCTTACTGAGCATGTTGAGCTCACCCCCTTACTTTCCTCCACAGAGTCCCTCTGTAGCTGGGATCGCTTCCATTAGTAAGGTATTCCACACAGTTATGATTTCGCGGAGCATATTTCTGCATCAAAGGTATACCCAGTAAATTCTTTCATATCTAAAATTTTTATAAGTACAGTAATGCATACGAGATGTGTATGGGGAATGTGAATATATTTTGTTTAAATTGTTACTAAGAAAGAAAAAAAATTAATCAGACTAAGTATTGTTTTGACATAATATCGACTTGTAGCCCAACCAAATTGTGTGAAATTTTGGGTCGTTACAGATAACCACAAGCTAAACTGAATGGATTTAAACCATTCTTACTAAAGATAAGAACTTAAAATGTGAAAATATAGAGGGTTCACGAAGGAAAGTCGATTTTATTTGATCTCGAACACATTCAAGTAGAGGAAAGGCCAAAAAGGGGCTAAACGAGTTCGAAATGGTCTGTTTGAGGTGTTTTTGACACATTCACCTCCCGGAAATGGCCAAAACGCAGAGATGAGAGTGTAAACCATGGAAATGACACTTTTGGATTTTTGAAAAAAAAAAGTCAAATGTGATCAACGGTCAAGAAAAGTCAAGGTTAGTTAAGAAATGTTGACTTTGACGTTTGTTAACTAACCTTGGTTAAATTTTAACCCAAGTAAAGTTAAAAAAGTGCGAAAGAATTTTTTATTTGTTAAAACACTCAAACATTATCTTCTTAAGTATGAAAATTAATTCAATTGAAATCTGGATTTAATTAAATGGGCAAAACTCGATGGGCCAACTATGGAAATTTTAAAGCCGATTAAGGTACAAAAAGTGTGGGCCGAATTTTATAGGCCCATTGGGCCAAATTGTTGGGCCATTTGGTGGGCCCAATATTAAGCCAATTGAAGGTCCAAATGGTGTAGAAAAATCCATCCCAAAAGCCCAAGGAAAAAGCTCAAACCGAAAAGCCCAAATGCAAGCCCAAACCTTAGCCCATTAGTTAATTTCCAAGTCCATTTTACAAGCCCAAAAATAACCCAAGCCCAAACCAATTGCCAAGTCCAATTCAAGGGCTGAAAATTAGACTTAATGACTAAGTAAGGCTAAGGAAAAATCAGCCAAGTTGTCTTCATCTTCCACATAGCTCTCGGCCAAGTAAAAGGAATCCATTAAAACATTAACTTCCAACCTTTCTCACACTAGAAACTCTAACTTCAAGGCATATTTGGAACAATTAACCTTCATGAAAGTTGTTCCAAATTGAGAAACATACACAAAATTCAGTAGCCAAGGAGCTGAATTGGACCACTCGTAATCCTCCCTAACTCTCGGCCAAGAAGAGAAAAGGAGCTAGGTATAATTTCAAGCTTTCAAACTTTAGTATGTTTATCTGGGGATTAATTTAAGTTGATTGGTATTTGTTTTATGGATTGAAACACATACAAACACTATGAATCAATGATGGTCAAAATTGGGTATTTAGGTTTTCATGAAGAAGCATGTGATTTTAATGCATGGTTAGGTTGGTAAGCATGTATACATGATTATGGCATGCTTAATTTCAATTGATTTGTGGAATTGGATGATGAAATTCGATTGGCATATAAGGTGTTTGATAAAATGCCTTAATAAACATAAAACTAAGGCTTAAAGGGTGCATGTCATATGTTTGATAAAATGCCTAAGTGAATGGCTAGGCATAAGGCTAAGGGTAGCGTGGTGTGGCATGGTGCTCGGCCATGGGCGACATGCATAGCTCTCGGCCACATGCCATAGTCAAGAGGCCAAATGGGCCAAGTCGACTTGGTTTCAACCTAATGAGATTTCATGGGCCTCAGACCAAGCCCAATAAGTGTTAGTGGACCCCACAAGCCCAATAGACCCACATAAAATGAATAATAAAGTGAAAACAGGCTTAAGACAGTGTTAGGCCCGTTAAGATGCAATTAGGCCCAATAAGAGTAAACAGGTCCATTAAGTGAAATTGATTGTATTATAAGTGAGATACATTGAAAAAGTGTAATTAACCTGATAAATAGTTATATACAGCTCCAGAGATTATATTGGGAGCTAATCGAACTGCGCGATCGAGTAGCTCCGAGAAAGTGGAATTACTTGACGCAATTTTAGGTAAGGGAGTTTTGGGGGTAGTTAGAGATATATATGCGTAGTTTCATCTGTAAGACCCACTTTTGGTGATGTATTCCTTACGATTCATATGATGTAATACATTTTCATATGTTAAATTGAATCATAAGAAGAGATTTTGGATTGAATGAAGTTGCAAAGAGAATGAATGAACATCCATGAATACATGTAAAGGTTAACTGAAGGCTGAAGTGGCCACAAACTAAACAAAAGGAACTCAAAATATCAGACCGAATATAAAGACTGAAAAACACGAAATGATAATGTTGGATTGCGAATTCTAAGTACCTTTTATGATTCCAAGCAATACACACAAGTCACATTGTATGTGAATCATAAGAAATGAACCTTTCCATGCTCCAAGTGGGATTAGAATAAAAAATGAGTATTAAAGTAATGAAATTTAAGTTTACCTTTGAAAAATCTGGGAAAAATGCAGCAGGAATGCTCCAGACGAAGGCCAGATCGATCTTTAATTCAAAGAAGATCGATCTCTCATTCAAGCAATCGACCTCATTTGATTTTATAAGGAACAAATTGATCCCTTCCTAGGTGCAGATCAATCTCCATTTGATTTTGCCAAGAGCAGATGGATCTCCCCTTGAGCAGATCGATCTCCATTTGCTTCTGCCTAGCAAGGATCGATCCCTTCCCAAATAGCAGATCGATCTCTCCCCATGAAATAGATCGATCTCCAGTTGCTTCTGCCTAGCAAAGATCGATCTCTCCCTAAATAGCAGATCGATCTCTCCCTTACAAACTAAATATTTCAATAGCTCAACCAAGAGGAGATCGATCTCTTACCCTAGGAGATCGATCTTATTACCCCCGCTTTATAAAAACCCGACAGCCAAACCTCTTTCTCTAGCAAATCAACACATTCCTCCATTTTTACCCAAAAGACCAAGCTTTCTCACTCTAGAATACACCCCCTTCCAAAAAGATTTGAAAAAAAGTTATTTGAGTAAAGTTGTTCATTGTGAGAAGGAGAACAACATAGTTTGGAATCAAAACTCAACTTGTTGGATTGAAGGAGCAAAAAGGGCTTCCAATTTTGGACAAGAGGAAAGTCAAGCTAGGTGAGTTTTCAATACACCAACTCTAAGTATGTTTATCTAGATATTGTTAGGAGTTGATCAGCGTATGCATTGTTGGTTGAAACTGCCTAGAATGTGATGAATCAAACATGACCTAGAATGGGTTTAGTGTGAGAAAATATGATATGGTTGATTAGATGATAAATGGATTATACTAAGGTGTCAATAATGTTATATGCATGATTTTGAGATAGTTTTGTGAAATAAGTTCATGGAATAGGATGAGGTTATATAATGTGAATATTTGGTGTTTGTAAAAATGCATGCCTGAATGGAAGAATTAAGGTTAGAGAAATGCCGTGGCTAAATGTGATTAGATAACTAAGACAGTTTGCTAAACCAAATTAGACTAAGAATGGCGTGATGGATGTTCAACCCCCATGTCATGGCCAAATGTGATTATAGGCCAAACTTGAATTCAATCGATTCGACGAGGTTGATAGACCTAGAATTCGGTCCAACAAGTGATAATGAGTCTAAGGAGCTCAATAGGTCTAGGTGAAATGAATGGTGTAATTGAAAACGACTTAAGAAGAGAATTAGGCTCGATAAGATATATTGACTAGGATCAAGTCAGAACATGAGTAATTTGTAATTAACTCATGTGATAAATGAATGTTTGCATACATCCAGAGCAAATTGAGCCCAATTACAAAAAGCAAAAAAAGAAGAAGAAGTTGCTTCACAGAGAGCTGAGGTAAGGGAATTTTGTTGGTCTTAGGGATACTTGTACGCGTTTTCGTGCGCATTACGATTTTTAGAATGTTTGAGGGTCATAGGAAAGGAAATAAATATTTGAAGGGTAAAGGAAATTGGGGAATTTTGAAAAGTTTATGAAAAGTAAGAGCATGAGGTTCTTGAGTCTTTTACTATTTTTAAGCATGTGAATTGGTAGGTTAGCTAGCTTTTAAATGGTTTTGGAACAAAATAGCATGAGGTGATTTAATAACGATTCTTTGTACACAAATGAGCCACCTACATGAGTTTTTGTGGAAACAAGGGTGCTAGAGCGCTAATCACACGAGATTTGATATGTTTATAAATGCATTAGTGCTGAAGAAATGCTCGCACTAGAGTTTTACATGCATGAGTGCTGGAGTCTAGCTCGCACTAGTTTTCACATGGATTTTGACATTGTGTTGGAGCATTGCTCGCACTAGATGTCCACTACATACTTGTTGTCATGCTAGAGATTACTCGCACGTGATTTTTATGACATGTTGGGAGTCGTGCTGAGAGCTTCGGGTAGGCTGTGTGCCACACCGATTAAATTAGCTCGCACGTGCGTATTGAGATGTGGCAAGATATGTTGTGATGATATGGGTCCACGGAGTACGTTGTACTGTGCATATAGCATGGAGTACGTTGTACCGTGTATGGATATTATATATATACAGTCTTCGGATGATAGATATTCTGCTATGGACCGACGGGTTGGACGTGACCCACCTCCCGAGCAAAAACAGATAGCGGTGATACCCCGTACACTAGGATCCGTGCAGCCGAGATCATAGTGGATATGGCCATAGTCCTAGTTATTTCCCTTATTATTATTTGTCTATCTCACATGTCACTTGATTTATGATAAATCCATGTTTTGAAATTATTTTGTGGGTTAGGACAATCCAAGGGAGGGGCTGAATCTTGACGAATGATGAATTTTAAAATGATTTGTGTTGAGTAAGAAATGTTTTAAGTGCACATCGCATGATGATTTCCATGCTTTAATTACTACTTATGCATGATGATTTTCCAAGCTTTGTTTAAGAATTGTGCACTGATTTAAATGGCATGAATTGCTTTACATATCATGAACACGAGCATGAACTGATGTTTTAGAGTATGACAAGTAAATGTTTGGTTTTATGCATGGAACCACGATCACGCAGATAGTACAGTTATTTACCTGCTCGCATGATTGCCTTACTAAGTGCGTGGTTTGCTCACCCCCCTTATTTCCCCCCTCTACAGAGCACTTTCAATAGATAGAGAGTGACTGGGGATTGGATTTTGGACTCTGCTGCATCCCATCACACAAGGTATACACATTTGTATAGTTTTTGTATCTTGACATACCAAAGCACAATAATATTTTGAATGTAACTTTTGGGGAATAAAGAATTGTAAACACATGTAAACAACAACTCTGATTTAGAAATACAAGTGTTAACGTTTAAATGAATTGTAATTTGAAATAGTTTGATTGGATGAGATTGACATCGATACACAGCCTAACTGTTAGTGGTGTAGCTATTCACGATCAAGTAAACTAAAGGTAAAAAACAAACAATAAGAAATGGATTAAATAATAAACGAAAAATGGAAAATTTGTAGTGGATTTTCAGTGGATTGAGGGTCGTGACAGAGGTGGTATCAGAGCAGAGTTGGTCTGATATGTGTCGGTGTTAAAAATTTAAGAAAATTACATCCCCCTGTTACTGTGGTTGTCTAGATACAATTGTGTATATTGAGATGGGTTTGACTAAGAAATGATTGTGAATGTAGGAATTTTGGCATAATGCCTAACATCAGCTGCGGTAGAAGGGCGAAAGCACGAGCTAGAGGTCATAGGGGTATGCCTGAGAGCTATGCTGAGTCATTACCACATGAGACTCAGGAGGAGGTAAAGGTGGAGGCTGATGTTGTGCATGTTCCACAGGGTCCGACAGAGAGATCGAAAAGTATTGAGGTGCGCTTCACGAGAATAGAGTGAAACTTAGAGGCAATTTTAGAGTTGATTACCCAGTCGCTGCTTGGAGCTGGGGGCAGGCAAGGTTTAGCTACACAGGGTGATGCAGAACAGGTGGCTGCTCCTAAGATGCCTGCGCAGCCAGCCCAAAGTCCTCAGCCTGCGGATACTCCCACACCCCTACCAGTACAGGATACACCTTTTACTGTTGCTCCACCACAAGGCAGTAGAGATTAGGGTTATGGATGTGACCTGGATAGGTTACGACAGTTGCAAAAATTTAAACTGCCATCTTTCAGTGGGATTAAGGACCCAGTAGCTGCAGAGTATTGGGTGAATGAGATTGAGAAATTATATGGGTTCTTCTAGTGCACTACTACGAAGATGGTTGCTTTCGTCACATTCATGCTGAAGGGATAGGCAGAGATCACCTGAGATGTATTTTTTAAGGCCTTCTGGAGGTAATATGTTTTGGATACTACGTAATGGAAGCTGTAGATGGAATTTTTAGGATTGACTTAGGGCAATAAATTGGTAGATGAGTTTGACACAAAATTTATATCCCTGGGCAGGTATGATCTTCATACAATATACAGCGAAGTCAAGAAGGTCTGAAAGTTTATGGATGGACCAAAACCAGCCATCAGATCTCGATTAGTCCCTTTTAATATACCAACCTATGAGGAGGCAGTACACAGGGCACAATTGTGTAAACAAGATATGGAGCAAGTTGCCTCAGAGTTTGGGAAGGTTGGTAGAGTGAGGGATAGAGATAGGAAGAGACTAATAGTCGATAGAGGCTTCAGTTATAAAGGAAGTAGGAGGTATTCTGGGAAGAGGTCGAAGATTGAAGAGATCCGGGAGAGGACAGTTAAGCCTTCCATGTATCCAACCATAGCTCTAGCAAAGGGTATAGTGATTAGAGGGCCATGGCCTACGACAAAACAGTACAATAAGTGTGGTAGGTACCATGGTACTCGATCGTGTTATGGACCTCCTATAGTATATTTTCGATGTGGGAAATCAGGGCATGTGATCCAGAATTGCCCAAAGATGACTGAGAGTACCCTACAGAAGGGCAAAGAGTCGAAGAGAGCTCCAACTGATACTCCTACTCCCAGACGAAGGGCGACAGCTGAAGAGAAGGGGAAGCAGGTAGTTGGCAGAGGGCGAGTACACGCTTTGGACCAGGATACTGCGGATCAATTGTGAGATGTGGTGAAAGGTACCATCTCGATCTTTGATCTTCAAGCTTATGTTTGATAATCCTGGTGCCACGCATTCATTTGTGTCGCCTGCATTTGCATATAAATTGTTTAAGTATGTGAAGCTTACCCCGTTAAGTAGGAGGATCTTGATAAGCACTCCCATAAATAATAGTCAGTGAGTGGAATATGTGTTTAGGGATTGTAAGTTAAAAGTAGGGGAAAAGGAATTGTCAGTCGACCTCAATTTGATGTATATGAAAGACTTTAATGTAATCCTAGGAATGGATTGGTTAGCTACAAACCGTACCGTGGTAGATTGTTTTTCTAAGACAGTAACTTTTTCAGGGATAGATAACGTTACCGTAAGTTTCCCCAAAAAATGTAATGTAAAATTCCCTTGAAAAGTAATGAAAGCAGTAAGTGTTGTAAGCAAAATAGATACATTCTATGCTGACTAAATGATTAATGTTTTGAAAGGTTACAATGCTTACGTGGTTGAGGTAGATAAGGCATGTCCGGAATTAAGAGACATCCCAATGGTTAGGGAATTTCCAGACGACTTTCTGAATGATTTACCAGGGTTACCGCCAGATAGAAAGATGGAGTTTAGTATAGATTTGGTACTTGGTACAGAGCCGATATCCAAGCCACCGTACAAAATGGCTCTGATTGAGTTGGATGAACTGAAGAAGCAGTTACATGAGTTGTTGGATAAAGGGTTCATCAGACAAAGTGTATCGCCTTGGGGAGCACCGGTACTATTAGTAAAGAAGAAGGATAGGAGCCTCCGATTGTGTATTGACTAACGGTTGTTGAATAAGGTAACCATCAAGAATAAGTACCCCCTACCACGCATCGATGACTTGTAAGATCAGCATTGGGGAGCGCAAGTCTTTTATAAGATAGATCTGAGATCTAGGTACTATCAATTGAGAATTCGAGATGAAGATGTACCTAAGACAGGTTTTCGCACCTGGTATGGTCATTTTGAGTTTATGGTTATGCCATTCGTGTTGACGAATCCTCCCGTAGCTTTTATGTCTTTGATGAATGAGGTGTTTCACTAGTATTTGGATAGGTTTGTTATCATGTTTATCGATGACATTCTGGTGTATTCGAAATCTAGAGAGGAGCATGAGCAGCACCTAAGGATAGTGCTACAAACCCTCCGAGAGAAGAAGTTATACGCTAAACTCAGTAAGTGTGAATTTTGGCTAGAGCATATATCTTTTCTCGATTATATTGTATCGAAGGATGGTGTGTTAGTGGACTCATCCAAGATTGAAGCAGTGGTTCAATGACAGAGACCCCAAACAGTCACGGAGATTAGACGTTTCTTGGGTTTAGCTGGATATTATCGATGGTTTGTGGAAGGATTCCTGAGGTTAGCTGCTCAGTTGACACGTCTCACAAGGAAGAATATTGAATTCATGTGGGATGATAAATGTGAGAAGAGTTTTTAAGATTTGAAGAGGAGATTAACCACAGCTCTGATTTTCACCATTCCTACCAGCTCAGGAGGTTTTTCTGTATATACAGATGCTTCGTACCAAGGACTGGGTTGTGTACTGATGCAGATAGGAAGGTAGTCGCCTATGGATCTAGACAGCTGAAGGATCATGAGAGGAACTACCCGACCCACAATTTAGAGTTGACGGTCGTGGTATTTGCCTTGAAAATATGGTGTTATTATCTATATGGTGAGAAATTTCCAGTATTTACTGACCACAAAAGCTTTAAATATTTGTTCTCACAGAAGAAGTTAAACATGAGACAAAAGAGGTGGCTTGAGCTTCTGAAGTACTATGATTGTGAGATCTTGTACCACCCAAGTAAGGTGAATGTAGTAGCTGATGCACTAAGTAGGAAGCACCTCGGGTTGGTATCGTATATGATGATCAGGGAACACGAGCTGGTGGAACAGTTTGGAAGCCGCAGTTTGGATGTGACCCCGCCTGATACTGATAGTGGCTTTATGGTAGCTAGCCTGAGGTTGGAACCGGATATGGTAGATCGTATCCGGTAGGCAACAGAGTGATGTTATCGGGCAGATACAGAGGGGTATAGAGACTGATTTTGAGTTGAGTTCAAATGGTTTGCTGAGGTTAAGGGATAAGATATGTGTTCCCAATGATCCGAAAATCAAGAGGTTGATTTTCTCAGAGGCTCACTCAACGGAGTATACACTACATTCAGGAAGTAACAAGGTGTATCAGAACCTCCGGAGAGTGTATTGGTGGTCAAGAATGAAGATAGATGTAGCGAAATATATGACAAAGTGTCTCGTCTGTCAGTAGGTAAAGGTAGAGTATCAGAAGCCTGTAGGGCTATTATAACCTCTACCTATACCAACTTGGAAATGGGAGCATGTCACTATAGACTTCGTGATGGGCTTACCCAAGACTCGTAGGAATCACGATGCGATTTGGGTGATAGTGGACAGATTAACTAAGTTGGAACACTTCCTAGCTATGAGAGCCACTAATACTCTTAGTACCTTGGCGGAATTATATGTATGCGAGATAGTGAGGTTGCATGGTATTTCAGTGAGCATAGTGTCAAACAGGGATTCCCGCTTCACTTCCCACTTCTGAGAACATTTTCAAGAAGCGATGGGGACCCAGTTGAGTTTTAGCATAGCGTTCCATCCTCAGACAGATGGTCAGTCAGAGAGGACTATACAGACCCTGGAGGACATGTTGAGAGCGTGTGCATTGGATTTTGGAGGCTCTTGGGATGACCATTTACCACTCGCAGAGTTCTCTTATAATAACAGTTATCATTTGAGTATCGAGATGGCACGGTATGGGGCTTTGTATGGTCAAAGATGTTGTTCCCCTATTGGATGGGAAGAGGTAGGTGACCGACTGATATTTGCTATCGACTTAGTGAGACAAGCCTATGAGAATGTCCAGTTGATTTGTCAGAGGTTACGGACAGCTTAGAGCAGACAAAAGAGTTATGCTGACAGGAGACGCAGACCATTGGAGTTTACAGTGGGTGAATCAGTATTTTTGCGAGTTTCTCCTTCCAAGGGTATAACGAGGTTCGAAAAGAAAGGGAAGTTAAGTCTTCGTTACATTGGACCCTTTAAAATACTTGATAGAGTGGGAGATAATACCTATAGGCTAGCATTGTCACCTGAGCTAGCGGGCGTTCACAACGTCTTCCACATCTCTATGTTACGGAAGTACCGCCCAGACCTGGCACATATAATTAGATATGAGCCATTGGAGCTCAATGAGAGCATGTCGTATGTTGAGAAGCCGGTTCGGATATTGGATAGGAAGGAGAAGGTGTTGAGATCGAAGACAATTCCCCTAGTGAAAGTTCTTTGGCAGCATCACACTACTGACAAAACTACATGGGAGTTAGAGAATTTGATGCGGGAGAAGTGGTACGAAACTAGTGCCCATTATAAGTGACCTAGACGTTATATCCGCAAGTGCACGTGTTGTACAAGTAATAATGGGATTTGAGTCCCGAATTATCGTCCCACAGAGAAGTTGATTAGCCTAATTAACAACCAGTTAATCTTACCCTAAGTATATCCTAGTAAATTATGAATTCTTAGTGGGTGATCTACTAAGTCTGAAATTAAAAGTGCTGAAAATAATAAACGCTATAAACTAAAGAAAATAAAATCGAGCTAAAAATTACTTACATAGCTCCGAGCAACTAAAAGCAAATACCTATAAAAATAATTAAAACAGTTAAATTACTTAACGCAATTAACTAAAATGCGAATATAAAAACTAAAAAAAAAAATTAATTAAACTAAAATTAAACAAATCTAAAATAAAATATGCATGTAATTAAACTACTTAAGAAAATGCAATTTAAACTAACTTAAAATTTAATGAAATAAAATCCTAGAAAAATTAAGAAAACAACTACGAGTCTAAAAGTCTAAAATATTAATTCTAAATTAATCCTAATTATGTCTAATTACTAACTTAACAAAATTAGCCATTAATCTAAATAAAAACTACAAATTAAAATAGCAAGCAAAGATATCAAAACTAACCTACCATCTAATAAAAATTAACAACTAATAAAAGATTAAAACAATTAGACTAGTTAAAATATGAAATATAAAGTTTGCAAATGGAATGATCAGCCAAACGTGGCCTTAACAAGGAAGCCAGCCGAGTGGTCCTAACCGTAACTGGCACTGTTCATGTATTCTCCGAACTGCTCTCGGTCCCGACTACTGGCATTATACACATTTTCGTTCCAGGTGGTGTTGTCCTCTGCATTTTGTTTCTTTCCCAGATGCTGTCCAGGTGCCCCAGCTGCTGCTACAAGCGTGCCTGCTTTTGTCGTGCTTCTGCCCCAGGTGCTACCTGCAACATCTCCTTCTTTCGGTTCCAGCCTGCTATTGTAGCAGCAGCAGACTATCTCCACGGTGCAATTCCTGCAGCACGATTTGTGTTCCGCTACAACCAAATGAGAATAAACAGCAGCTACGTCAGCGAATGTTATCCTTAAATGGAACACTACTGTAAGTGCACAGGTCATTTTCGAGTATAGAGTAAATATGAGTATCGTCCCACAGGGAACTGTGTCTACCGCTAATCACTGTAATCAACAACCTTGAGTTTTATTTAGATAATTAATGAATGTTGATTAAAATTCTATTTACTATTCTAACTATTAACTACGGAACAAATTAATTAAAGCAAATCACAATAATTACGAATGAAAATATCAATAACAAAATATTCCTAAAAACCAATTTAACCTAACTAAGGTTCCTTTGATCAATTTTTCTTTTGATTTCAATTTGTTTATAGCCGAAACTATTTCTTACTTATCTCTCATGAGTTTTAAACAGTCATACCCAATTTACCTAATCCTAAACTCTCGATTCAGAATTAAATAATAAAGTTGATTAAGCAATAATAATCAGTTTCTCGATGGCTCATAAGAATTGTCAACCTCCCGATTCAACAATATCCTATGTTAATATACCCTTGTGCATATAAATAATCCCATCTCTCGAGTGCCGGATTCTTATACTAATTCATCTAATTGGTGGCCAATCAACTAGAGCATTAAGAACAAGTAGATTAAATAAACATAATTGAAATCATCCAAACAACTTCATAAAGTAATTGCAATATGCCCAAAGTTGGTTACATCGATTCTAGGAAAAAGGAGTTTAGTTCCTAGACATCATAATAAACGTCCAAGAAATCCAATTTAACATCCCAAGACAAAATTGGTGAAAAAGATGAAAAAGATGAAGTTTCTATGGAGCTAAATTAATCTTGAAGTCTTCTGCCACAGCCTCCTTCGAAATTCTGATAAAAAGACTATTTATAAGGTTTCCAAACACTAAAACGCAGAAGGCCACGTGGCAAAACAGTGTTGCCCTAATCAGACTGCTATGCTGCGGCAATGGTATTAATTCCTCAAATTTGCTTTGTACTGTCCAGTTTCTTCTATTGCTGCAACATAAGTCACGATCAGCACCCTGTAACTTCAATTCTTCACGGAATCATCAGAACCAGCTCCAAAAGCCTTAACTTCTCCAAATTATTCTGTTTCATGCACAAGTGCACAAAACACATAAAACATACCTAATATTGCAAAGAACAAATCAAATAACTAAGTAAAAAGGGTCTTAAACATATATAAAATTTAGTGCTAACAAATACCCCCAAACTTAGAAATTTGCTTATCCTCAAGCAAAGACATACTAGACACAAAACAAATAAAGACTCTCAACCATACTCAGCTCACATGCTTGTTATACTAAATTGGGATTTTCCTCAAGAATTCACAAGGTTCTCAACTTAAGACAAATTTCAGATTTATATTGTTCAAGCCAGCCAAAACAACCAATCCCCCTTCACTCTTCACTTTCCACTTGTGTGTGTATGTACAATCATTTATTCAAATTCATGTACTCAAGTGTTAATGCAAAACCTAAATAAGAATTAAACACAAGACTTCATATGCTTGAATTAACTACTACTCTCCACTAATAAAGACTCATGCATAACCAAGAATCAAAAGGACTTTTCAAGGGTTGTAACGTAAGGCTTGGGTTTAGGTGGGATAAAGGATATAACATGAAGTTCAATCCACCTAAAGCATTATAATCACCTTTGGACTTAATTTGTTTTGAGCTCATGAATCACTACCCAACTTCATTCATTCTCGAGTTTGATTTCTCTTTTTTTTTTTTATAGCAGTGTCATACCCCTGAACTTAAGATTTTTCACTACTTGTAACTTGAATATGACACTCAATTTACATCAAAACTCGAGGACAAACTTCTTTTTTTCTTCTTTTTTACATAAACCACCCCTATTTTCTTTTGAGCTCATCCCCCAATCTAAAGAAATTGATTAATAGCACTTCAAGTAGGGGACCAAAAGAATAGGATAATCAAACAATTAGGCCATGGCTTGTAATATGGTTAGATAACAATAAAATGAAAAAATTAGGCTCAAAGGATTAATATAATTGGGTAGGCTTGAAAGGCTCAATCTCAAAACAAAAATGGCCTAGATCATTTTCCTAATCATGCATGGTCTATCAGTTTTGCCTCAAGTAATAAATAATCAAGTTCTAGAGTCTTTTTGGTTTCACAAATCAACACAATAAGTACATAAACTGAATATGATTGGTGCATAAGTTTAAATGAAAAGATTCAAGTGAAGCTTTCTATTCACATACCAATATTCAAACAATAAAATCATCCATTTAAGCAAAAGTTGATACTTCCTTACAATATCCATCTTCGGCCACAATCTAGAAAACTAACCTTTAAAACTGAGTATAATTGTCACACAAACATATAAATTCGAAACAAATAACAATTGCTAAAAATATTGAAACAGGCACACAAAGCATAAGGCACACAAAGCACAGCCAGCACAACTCCCCCAAACTTAAAACTTTCATTGTCCTCAATGACAAGATAGGAAAAGGTGTTAAAGAGAACTTCCCTAAGGTAGTCTAGCTGTCCTCATCCTCCTCGGAGCTAACCTCAGCATCAGCGTCCTCTGGGGCATCTTTATCCATGTCATTATCATCATCAGCTGCATCTCCCTGTTGTGGCATACACCATTGTGGTGGTAAGGGAAATTCCACCTCTCCTTCACGACCCCTCAGATTGAGGTATTGCACCAATGACCAATTGTAATTGGTAACATACACAAAGAAAGTTCAATAATCTAGGTCATTATTTCACACCTCCATCCGAAACTCTTTAATCTCATTAAGCACAGTCTCAATGGAGCTTGGAGTGGTGGAAGGTGCAGCTAATGGGCCAGCAGAAGTGCCAATCGAAGGTGGTGGTGGTGCAGCAGGAGTAGCAGCTTCTCGCTGAATCAAAGATACTCTAGGATTTTTGAGAGTGATTGCAGATTTCCTTGCCAATCTTGGTTCAAGCTCAGTCCAATATACTCCATATTTCTTACAGAGTCCACAAACCAAGGAAGGGTGAGGTAAACCCCTTCTATTCTCTCTATGGATGAACTTTTGCATGGACCGAAAAATAATGGCTCCAAAATCAACAATCTTTCCAGTCATAATACAATAAAGGAGAGCAACTCTGTCCACATCTACACTACTTTTATGGGTGGTAGGCATAATTCTAGAACAAATAAAGTCATACCATTCGTGAAGACCATATTGAAGTCGGTTGGAAGGGAACGCCATAGATTCAGCTTCTAGCCTCTTCTGTCAATGGGTGTATGGGACTGTCAGCTCTTTAATGACACGGACCAACTCATCATAATCAATGTGTAGGGTTACGACATAGCTGGCGTACTCATCTTGCACCCCTTGTGGAAGGTCCAGATACAGATTAATGGCATTTGCATTATAGGGAACAAGAACACCCCTAACTTCTGAAGTAGAATGAGTGCTCTCCATGGCATTGGCATAAAATTCCCAAACCACATCAAGGATGGCATCTTCTGGTTGCCCTGCTAATTTCAACAACCCGAAATCCCTTAGATTCTCAGAGTACATATCCCAGCCACCAACGTCAGGCCTAAAGCTCCTCTTAATAATCATGTTTTTATCCATGATTTTCTTAAAGTTTTCTGCTGCCTAGATATTCACAAATCGAGAGTGATCATAATCGATTATTACTGGCTCTTCCCTTTGTGGAGATGGGGCTGAACTATCAGTGGCTTGACTAGAACTCTCCAGGTTTCGTCTGGCTCGGGCTTTAGGTGCCATTATCCACCAATTGATTCACAACTTAACAAAAGCAATTTTCAGCAAAACCAAATCGAACGAACACACGAAACAGACCCAAAAATCTCTTCACAACCAAAATTACTCCAACAAAGATTTAACAAACCGATAAGGGCTTCAAAAATCCAAGTTGTAAAAGCCAAATGGATAGCTGCTAGAGGATCGAAAACTATTAAAGAAAGAAGAAGAATACCCGAAATTGAAACCATGTAGGATTGATTTGGACCACTTTACGTCTTTATCACCGAAATAATCAGACAAGAAAACACTTTCTTCCTTCCCCCAAAGGTTTCAAGACCACCAAAAGATCTAACCCACGAAAATTCGTTGGCACAAAACAACAAGATTAGAAGAGAGAAAAATAATGGTTGTGGGGTTTGTCGGGGTACTTTCAAGAGAACAAAGAAAGATGTAATAACTAGAAAAAGAGAGAGTCTTAGTGTGTGAAAGGTTCGGCCGCCTCTTTCTAATTAGATGGGTAGGGTTATTTCCTTAGCCGAATAGTAAGTGGGGTTGAAAAGATAAGGGAATCCTTCTTCCAATAAAGCCTTGCCATGTGTATTCCATTCACCCCATCTTTGAATATTGTAAACATCTATTTCCTTCTTTGACAGAATTTCTTCTCATACTTTTTCTTACTCTTGACTTTCTTTCTCTTACCATTGCTGACATTATTCGGCCCTCACTTCTTCTATTGAAAAATTTTAGTCTTCTAGCTTAGTTACTATTCACGTATCTCTTCACTTCCTTTCTTGAACAACCAATTTCTTTTCTTTTCTAATCGTCCATTCTGAAGCTACTAAAGCCCTTGCAAAATTTTTCTTTTCTTTTCATCATTCACGCACCCATGCATTCTTTCTTGAAAAATCATGACAATTAATCTTCAAAATAGTGCTCTTCGTATACATATGCCTGCAAAATAAAACACAACTTGTTCAAATAAATTAAAATAAAAATAAACACACTACTGAAATCAAATAAAAAGAAATTAAATATTAAAAATCCTAAAAATATAAATTGGGTTGCCTCCCAAAAGCGCTAAATCTTAAGTTTTCAACTAGACTTCTTCCAGTTTCCTCAGTTCGGTTCACCAAGGGGAATGCTATCTAATTTATGCACCCCCTCTCCATAATAATGCTTTAAACGCTGCCCATTGACCTTGAACAAGCTCCCATCCAATTTCTTCAGCTCAATTGCTCCATATGGGAAACCTTGGTGTATCACAAACGGTCCTAACCACCTTGATTTCAACTTGCCAAGAAATAATTTAAGTCAAGAATGATACAAGAGAACTTGTTGTCCAGGACTGAATTCTCATCTCATTATCATCTTATCATGCCATCTCTTTTTCCTATCCTTATAAATTCTTGCATTTTCATAGGACTCATTCCTCAGCTGATCAAGCGCATTCAATTGGAGTAACCGATTTGCTCCAGCTTTGTTATAGTCCAAATTGAGTTTCTTAATGGCCCAGTAAGCTCGATGCTCAAGCTCTACAGGTAGATGACATGCCTTACCAAATACTAACCGATAGGGAGACATTCCAATTGGAGTCTTATAGGCTATTTTGTATGCCCAAAGCACATCATCTAACTTGTTAGCCCAATCTTTTCTATTCAGATTGACAGTCTTCTCCAATATCAACTTCACTTCTCGGTTTCAAATTTCAGCTTGACCATTTGTCTACAGATGACAACCGAGAGCTACTTTGTATCGAATTCCATACTTTGACATCAAACCATTGAAGACTTTGTTACAAAAATGAGTGCCTTCATCACTCAAGATAGCCCTTAAAGTACCGAACCTTATCAAAATATTCTTATGTAGAAATCGAATCACCATTTTTGCATCATTTGTTGGTGTTGCTATTGCCTCCACCCACTTAGAGACATAATCAATAGCAAGGAGAATGTATAGCTTCCCAAAAGATGGAGTAAACGGTTCCATAAAATCGATACCCCATACATCAAAGATTTCAACTTCTAGAATATTTATCAAAGGTAATTCATGCCTTCTTGAAATGTTTCCAACCCTTTGACATCTATCACATGTTTTTACAAACATGTAGCTATCTTTAAACACACTAGGCCAATAAAAACCTGATTCCAACACCTTTGTTGTTGTACGTTCCGTACCAAAATGGCCTCCATATGCCGCAGCATGACAGTGACAGAATTTTTTGAACTTCATCTTCTGGCATGCATCTTCTTATAATCTGGTCTGGACACTTGTTAAACAGTAGAGGGTCATCCCAAAAATACGAGTTAACATCATGGAGGAATTTCTTCATCTATTGATAAGTTAAACCACATTGCATTAATCCTCTTACTAAGTAATTCACTATGTCTGCGAACCAGGGCAGATTTGCATCTATCTTCATTATTGTGTCATCTGGAAACTCCTCTTGAATAGGTTGTTCTTACTAAATTTTAGATTGCAACAACCTAGACAAATGATCAGCTACAACATTTTTAGATCCCTTTTTGTCCCTGATCTCAAAATCAAATTCTTGTAAAAGCAAGATCCATCTAATAAGTCTGGGTTTGGCATCCTTCTTCGCAAATAGATACCGAATAGCTGCATGGTCTGTATAGACAATGACCTTGCCCCTAATTAAGTATGGTATGAACTTGTCAAATGCATGTACAACTACAAGCATCTCCTTCTCGATTGTTCTGTAATTTTTCTTAACTTCATCTAAGGTCCTGCTTGAGTAATAGATAGCCCGAAAAATCTTATCTCTTTTCGGCCCAAGGATTGCTCCAATTGCAAAATCACTCGCGTCGTATATCATTTCAAACGGTTGTATCCAATCAGGTGTGATCATAATAGGTGCATAAATAAGCTCCTTCTTCTAATAAATCAGCACCTTTTTCTAATAAATTACATAAAGGTTTTGAGATTTTTGTAAAGTCCCTGATAAATCTGCGATAGAATCCTGCATGTCCCAAAAAGCTCCTCACGACTTTAACTGATTTTGGAGGGGGAAGCTTTTCAATAGCAGCGACTTTAGCTCTATCCACTTCAATGCAGTGAGCTAAAATTTTATGTCCAAGGATGATTCCTTCTTGCACCATAAAATGACACTTCTGCCAATTTAAGACGAGATTCGTCTCTTCACACCTCTGCAAAACAAGTGCCAAATTAGATAAACATTGGTCAAAAGTCTTACCAAATATCGAGAAGTCATCCATAAAGACTTCCATTATCTCTTCAACCATGTCAGCGAAAATCCACATCATGCATCTCTGGAAGGTTGCTGGGGCATTACACAAACTGAAAGGTATCCTCCTATATGTGAAAGTTCCACATGGGTAAGTGAAAGTTGTTTTCTCTTGATCTTCTGGGGCTATCACAATCTGGTTATAGCCCGAGTAGCCGTCTAAAAAGTAATAATAACTGTGCCCGACTAGTCTGTCTATATTTGGTCAATGAACGAAAGTGGAAAGTGGTCTTTCCTAGTAGCTTTGTTCAGCTTCCTATAATCGATGTAGACTCTCCAACCTGTTACCGTTCTAGTGGATATGATTTCATCGTTGGTGTCACGAACTACTGTTATTCCACCCTTTTTAGGCACAACCTGCACAGGATTCACCCAAGTACTATCAGATATCGTATATATAATACCAGCATTTAATAATTCTAAAATCTCAGCTCTAACAACTTCTTTCATTGTTAGATTTAGTCTTTTTTGTGGTTCAATAGAGGGTTTATGATTTTTCCCTAACCGAATTTTGTGCATCACAACGGAGGGACTAATTCCTTTGATGTCGGCAATGGACCATCCAATTGCCGATTTGTGCTATCTTAAAACTCTAAGCAACTTGTCTTCCTCTGTAGCAGATAAAGATGATGAAATAATCATAGGAAAAGTACTATCATCACCTAAGAAAGTATACCTCAAATGGCTTGGTAATTCTTTCAATTCAGTTTTGCCTTCTTTTTTCTCACTTACCTGCGACTTGTCAATCTTTTCCTTAGTTGTTGTAGTCGCACTTTCTAATAGGTTAGCTTCCAAAGTAACAACACAACTTTTAATTTCATCAGTTAATAATTCATCATTTAAATTAGAAACTGAATTTACCAGACACTGAGCCATAGGATCGGTTGGTGCTTCCTTTGTTTCAACTTCCTGTACACAACTCTGCACCACTTCAATCAACTTACAAGTCTTAGGCTCATCAGCGAATTTCATCGCCTTATAGATGTTGAACATAATTGATTCATCATTCATCCTCAAGGTTAATTGCCCTCTCTAAACATCGATTAGTGCTCTCCCAGTGGCAAGGAATGGTCTCCCAAGAATAAGTGGAATTTCTCTGTCCTCTTCATAATTTAAGACTACAAAATCGACAGGAAAAATTAGCTTATCAACTTTAACAAGTACATCTTCTACTATACCTCTAGGATAAGTAATCGATCTATCTGCTAGTTGCAGTGTTATGGTGGTTGGCTTCACCTCTCCAAGACCTAGGCTCCTGAAAATAGATAAAGGCATTAAATTTATGCTAACACCTAAATCACACAATGCCTTACCCACTTTCGATCCTCCAATCTCGCATGGAATAGTAAAGCTTACAGGATCTTTCAATTTTTGTGGTAACTTCTGCTGCAAAATCACACTGCATTCCTCTGTCAAATTGATAGTTTCATAATCCTCAAGTCTGTGTTTCTTTGACAACACCTCTTTCATGAATTTCACATAATGCGACATCTACTGCAAGGCATCAACAACGGAATGTTAATATGTAATTTCTTAAATATATCTAGAAATTTCCTAAACTTAGATTCGATCTTCCTTTTATACAAAGCTTGAGGATCAGGAATAGATGGTTTTAACAAAGGAGGATTATCAGGAAAAAGTTAACTAAAAGGTTTAGAATCAACTCCCTGTTTAACCGTTTCTGATTCTCCATCTTTTGACATAACAGGTTCGGCTTGCTTTTTTTGCACCTCAGTGATTGGTGCAATTTCTTCTTTCTTTGCTACCTTTGGTGGCTCATAGGTGTTCCCACTTCTCAAAGATATAGCACTGTAGTGTTCTTTCAGATTTAGTATTGTATCACTAGGGAACTTACCTCTTTCATTCAAAGAACTGATGGCTGCAGCTAACTGTCCCAAAGTAGTCTTAACAGACTTCATCTGCGCACCAAGACTAGTATTTATCTCTGACATTTTAGCTTCCACATTGTCTAACCGCGCATCAGTTTTGCTGAATCGTGTTCTAGTTTCAACCATGAACTCTTCAAATTACTTCCTTCTAACTCCACCATAACATTAGGAATTCCCTTGGTTATTGAATCCTGTGTTGCTGTTACTTACTGCTGGTGGGTTTAAAACATTCTTAGAATTACCATAAGATAGATTCTCATGGTTTCTGAATCCTGGCTGATAATAGTTTGTAACCCGATTTCCTCGAAAACCAAAGTTACGATTATTAACATAATTCACCCGCTCCAAATCCGTCCCCATCAAGTTAGGATTTGCGTTGTCAGGATGAATCATAGTTTGCGGCCCTTATATACCCATTGAAGCAATTTGTGTCGAAATCTGCTCAAGTCTTGCTAGAATGGTTGTCTGCGTGTCTAACTCATGCATACATGCTACTCTTTTGACATTAGCTCTTTCACCAGGCCATTGGCTGCTGTTTATAGCCATCTCCTCAAGTAACTGCATAGCTTGATCAGGTGTCCTAGACCATAGTGAACCTCCTGCTGAGGCATCCATAATAGCTCGTGTCTCCGAAGTCATGCCCCTGTAGAAAACCTGTATCTGGTTTCCTTCATCATATCCATGCTGAGGGCATCTACGTAATAACTCTTTAAATTGCTTCCATGCCTCATGTAATGGCTCTTGGTCTAACTGTGTGAACTGGGCAATCTCTAATCTCATCTGCATAGTCTTTCGGGGTGGGAAATACTTTACCAAGAATTTATGTGCCATGACTGCCCATGTCGGAATGCTTCCTGTTGGTAGATTTTGATACCAACTCAATGCTTTATCCCGAAGAGAAAAAGGAAATAACCTTAGCCGAATAGCATTGTCAGAGGCTCCATTAATCTTAATGGTGCTGCAAATCTGCAGAAAACTTGTCAAATGTGTATTAGGATCCTCCAAGGTCGAACCTCCAAATTGGTTTTGCATAACCATGTTGATCAATGTCGGCTTCAATTCAAAGTTGTTACAGTTCACATGAATCTCTCTAATAGCAACGAAATTCTGGTTCACAACTGGGGTAAAATAATCGCGTATAGCTCGCTGCTGCTGATTATCATCTGCCATGATTAAATTTCGATCTTTCTCTTCAAATCTGTTCTGTTGAATATGTCTGATGGTTCTTTCAAGCTCAGGATCTAACTCTTCTTTTATATCTGTATTTCCACTGCTGCGAGTTTTTACCATTCACCTAAAAAATTATAGATAATAAATTAAAACAACAATAGAAATAAAAATCTAAATTAAAGTAAAGGCTATTAGGGAACAGCGTTAACGAGAAACTAGACAACAATTCCCGGCAACGGTGCCAGAAAACTTGTTGTCCTCAAATGGAACACTACTGCAAGTGCACAGGTCAGTTTTTGAGTATAAAGTAAATATGAGTATCGTCTCACAGGGAACTGTGTCTACCGCTAATCACTGTAATCAACAACCTTAAGCTTTATTTAGAAAATTAATGAATGTTGATTAAATCCTATTTACTATTCTAACTATTAACTACGAAACAAATTAATTAAAGCAAATCACAATAATTACGAATGAAAATATCAATAACAAAATATTCCTAGAAACCGATTTCACCTAACTAGGGTTCATGCAATTCCTTTTATCAGTTTTTCTTTTGATTTCAATTTGTTTATAGTCGAAACTATTTCCTGTTTATCTCTCCCGAGTTTTAAACAGTCATACCCAATTTACCTAATCCTAACCTCTCGATTCAAAATTAAATAATAAAGTTGATTAAGCAATAATAATCAGTTGCTCGATGGCTCATAAGAATTGTCAACCTCCCGATTCAACAATGTCCTATGTTAATCTATCCTTGTGCATATAAATAATCCCCTCTCCCGAGTGCCAGATTCTTATACTAATTCATCCAATTAGTGGCCAATCAACTAGACCATTAAGAACAAGTAGATTAAATAAACATAATTGAAATCATCCAAACAACTTCACAAAGTAATTGCAATATGCCCAAAGTTGATTACATCGATTCTAGGAAAAAGGAGTTGACATCATAATAAACATCCAAGAAATCCAATTTAACATCCCAAGAACAAAATTGGTGAAAAAGATGAAAAAGATTAAGTTTTTATGGAGCTAAATTAATCTTGAAATCTTCTACCGCAGCCTCCTTCGAAATTTTGATAAAAAGACTATTAATAAGGTTTCTAAACACTAAAATGCGGAAGGCCACGTGGCAAAACAGTGTTGCCCTAATCAGACTGCTATGTTGCGACAATGGTATTAATTCCTCAAATCTGCTTTGCACTGTCTAGTTTCTTCTATTGCTGCATCATAAGTCACGATCAGTACCTTGTAACTTCAATTCTTCACGGAATCATCAGAACCAGCTCCAAAAGCCTTAACTTCTCCAAATTGTTCTGTTTCCTACACAAGTACACAAAACACATAAAACATACCTAATATTGCAAAGAACAAATCAAATAACTAAGTAAAAAGGGTCCTAAACATATATAAAATTCAGTGCTAACAGTGAACTCTAAGACACCTCCTGCTTCAGTCTAGCACTTAGCAACACAACACCCCGTCACTCTTTACCACTTCACGTCTGCTTACAAGAATAGCAGCAAACAACCTCGTTAACACACACAACACCTTGTTGCCATCAACGTCTGCATATCCACTGCCACGCTGTCTTCATCAGATTCAACCGAACTATTAACATACTGCACCGCTTCACACATGCAAACATGATTGATTTGTAAATCTAAAACAATGAATAAAAATAGAAAACATGAAATTATTGAAACCAGTAATTAAAATAAAAATGAACATGAACAGTAAATAGAAGCTTAGAACATGGGAGAACAGAGAAGGAAATGTGATCCCGATCACTACTACTGCACATGCTGCCTTGGTTCTTCACCAATGCCAACTGTTTCGCAAGCTTCAGTAGTAACAACCTCTTCATCCACACAACAGCAGTGTACACCACATTCGCAGACTACAACAGCTTAGCTCTCCACATCATATCCTGCATTTCGTTCCCGCAAAAGTAAAGGATGGAATGATGAAAGCAAAGCTGTGTCAATCGACCACTTCAACCATCCCGAATCCATGAAACTACCACGACAGAGTTATGAAATGAAATAAACTGGAAGTTGTAAAATAAAGATTACAGGAAATGAAAATGCATAAGAAAACAGTAAAGGAAATTATCTGCTTTGAATAAAAGTTGGTGACAAACTTAAAACCACTTGAAAATATGAAGTACATTGCTTGAAAGTTTCTAAATGTAAAACAGAGAAATAAAATGCTGAACAGGGATGAAGACTATGGCCACTGTCACCAACCAAACTTTCATACTTCCTCTGCTCAGCAATCAATGAATCAAGAAAATAAACCAGTTAAGATTCAAAATCGAGAGCAAAGAAAGGAAAAATACAAGCTTTTCATAAAGAAAATGGAATTACATGAGCAGTAACTAAAACAAAAATGAAAAATGCTAACGGGAAAATGCTTGGAAATTATACTAAAAAAACTTAAAAACTAAAGCTACTCTAAAATTACAACTACTCCTAATTTACTTCTAAAAACTACTCCTAAATTACTTTACACTACTCCTACCCTAGACTATGTTTTTCTTTTCAATTGCCATCATGTTCTATTTATACACACACTTAGGGGTACAATGGTAATTTTTTCATCCTAGATGAGTTGGCATTGTTTGGCCACTTGTCTTCATTTTATTTGTTGCAGAGTAGATATTTCCATGTCACTCGTCTTTTTGTCCAATTGGTTGTGTGATGTGGTCCGGCTTGTGTCTTCCAGAAGGTTGGCACGGTGTCCATCGATCTTATCGTTTCAGACCAATTAAAATACGGACACCTGGCATCACAAGTGTCCAAATGACTGGTGACTCGATCTGCAAATTGGAAGTGGTCCAGTCTCTTTTAGCACGTTTTCAGCCTAATTTTGACTGAAACGACTGAGTTTCATTCGAATTTATTTTATCTGCACATTAAAGAATTTTAATTAAATTGAGGGGATAATTAATAAAATAATATGGGGATTTAAATAATTAATTAAGAAATTAAGCACAAATAATTCTATTAAAATAACATTATCACACCCCCAAACTTGAGCTTTTGCCTGCCCTCAAGCAAAACAAAATTCATGCAGGAACGAAAAGTACTAAACACAGTAATTTTCCTAATATTATCCTCAAAGTAAAAGTACAGACTATAATCTCAAAAACTCACAATTACAAGTCCAACATTCAGAATCATCCAATCATAAGTCCTAATCCAAATTGGACTCCTCGTGTATGTGTGACAATGTCAAAGTCACTTCACAGTATATTACCCGGATCAGATTATGCAAACACAGTGAATGCAAAGTCAATGACATGTGATCATTCCCATAAGTTTACTTTTCACTTCTCTCTCCACTAATGTAGTCACACTTAACCAAATATCAGTAGGACTTCATTAAGCTTGTAATGTAAGGCTGGGGCAAAGGTATGATAAAGTCGATTTAGGTTTAATTACCCCTTAACATGCATTACTTCTAGGATTTTTAATGTAAGAGCTCATATTTATTTCCCCCAAACTTATTTCTTCTCCTAAACATTTTATTTTATTTTTGTATTTTTCTTCGTCTTCTTTCTTCTTCTATTTCTTTCATTTTTCTTTTCTTTTCTTTTTTTTCGAACTTTCACTATCACCTAATACCCATATGTACATAGCTCACAATAAATCCCAATGACTTTTCATGCTTTCGGGGTAAGGGATAGGAAAAGAGTGCTTAAGCTAAAGAAAATTTATGCAGGTGCATTTATAGAGAAAAGCTTATTTGGCCTAGATGGGTGACTAGGGGTGAAATATGTACATGGATGCCTAGAAAGGCTCAAATGATCCAAAGATGGCCTAAATCATCTCACTAATTAAGTGTGATCTAATATTTCACCTCGAGACCAGATCAAGTAAATTCTAGAATATGATACACAAAATCAACTGAACAAATGCAATCTTAGGTCCACATAAGCTTTCTCTAAATAAATATACAGTTTCATGACATGACATGTGCATAAAATGAGAAAACCACAATCAGAATCAAGATAAATTCAAGAATTCAACTTCATGCTTTTCCTATAATCATGGTTCTTATTCAATCAAAGTCAGACTTAATCACGGGGTTATATCATCGGAATATGGGAAAACTACATGCTAAGTACTAAATCATCCCAAAATCAAATAATTTAAGCTCATATTTTTTGAAAAAATTTTCAATTTTGCATAAAATTGCTCAAGTGATATCCCCTCCCCCAAACTTAAAGTGCACAGTATCCTCAGTGTGCAGATAATGTAAACATTGAAGTTCAAGAACAGAGTACTCCCCTATCTGATGATGATGATGAACAACCGAAGCTTGATTGAAAACATAATACTGTAAAAGAAATCTGCAAAATAAAGAAAGAAACAACGGAAAAGAAAAAGAAAAAGAATTAGATACAAAGTGGAAAGGAAAATTAAGCCACTTCAAATGTAGCTAAAGAAAATAACACTCAGCAGCAGGGCGAAGAGTAGGAGGATCAGCCAGAGTGGTAACAGAATGTTGACAGTTAACTGCTCCTTAGCTCTATCTACTTCCCTCATTCTTTCAGATTTCTTATGCTCAAGCCTTATATCCTCCATCCTAAAACAATCTTGAGAGTTAGCTGGGAACTTCAAAGGTTTGAAAACATGAAATGTCACCTCCTGATCTAGGACTCTCATAGTCAACTCCCCATTTTGTAAATCAATTAATGTTCTACCAGTCGCAAGAAAGGTCTGCCTAGTATGATGGGGATTTTCCTATTTTCCTCCATGTCTAATACAATAAAATCTGTAGGGAGAATAAATTTGTCCACCTTTACCAGTACGTCCTTAATGACCCCCTTCAAATATTTAATGGATCAATCAGCCAGCTGAAGGGTCATTGTGGTAGGCTTGACATCCCCTATTCCTAACTTTTGGTAGATTGACCAAGGCATCAGATTTATATTGGCTCCTAAATCACACAAAGCTCTACCAAAGAATAGATTTCCTATCGTATAGGGTATGCTAAAACTCTCAGGATCTTTGAGCTTGGAGGGTAATTTCCTTTGAATAATTGCACTACATTCCCCAGTTAAGGCCACCGTCTCATAATCTTCCAATCTTCTTTTCCTCGAGAGAATATCCTTCAAGAACTTCACATAACTTGGCATTTGCTCTAAGGCATCTGTGAAAGGATTATTGATGTGAAGTTTCTTAAAAACCTTAAGAAATTTAGCGAACTGTTGATCAAGCTTTTGGTTTTGAACCTTTAAGGAAAAGGTACTGGTGGTCTAACTGGAAGGGATGTAGTGGTAACATGTGTAGCATCAGAGGACGAGGAAGGCTGTGAAGAAGAAGAAGAACGTAAAGATGAAGAAGCGCCTAGCTTTGTTTCCTTTGCAGCCCAATCCTGATGTTCCTGCTCTTTCTGAGCTGCTTCATTAGAACTTAAAGATTCTTCAACTATGTGCTGTTCAGGGCTGGACTTAACTTTTGGATCATCCAGCTCTCTGCCACTCCTAAGGGTGATGGATTTCAAATGTTCTTTACCCTCCCTTTGTCTAACAGGATTAACTTCAATATTAATGGGGAAGATCCCTTATGGACGGCATGCTAAGAGCACTAGCTATTTGTCCAACCTGAACTTCTAAGTTCTTAATTGAGGCAGCTTGATTTTGTAGGATAGTCGTGAACATTTCCTCAAGAGAGGGCTTCTTCTCAGCTGTTGGTGCATGGTATAGTTAGGGCTGCATAAGTGTTGGTGGTGTTGGCGATGGATGATGTTGAAATTGTTGTGGGGATGGTTGATGAGGCGGATGATATGGAAATTGCGGCTGTGGTGGTACATGAACCGGTGGAGCTTCAGAACTAGGGGGTCCTACAAGTCTAGAATTAGAAGATTGCCCTTGGTTTTGGCTCCTGGAAAAGTTAGGATAGGTCCTCCACCCTGGGTTGTAGGTGTTTGAAAAGGGGTTGTTCTATTGCTTCTGAGATGGGGCAACGTAGTGGACCGATTCTAAGTTAAGCGAACACCTATCTATAGAGTGTGTACCACTACACAGCTCATAGAAAAGAAAAGGACTTTAGACAGAATAAACAGGATTAGGACTAGTGGAAGGATTATACCGGTACTAAGCGACTCTACCTTCTTCGTAAGGTTAGCGATTTGAGAGGTCAAGGTAGACAGCGTGTCAAGCTCATAGATACCTGCCGACTTCTTAGGCAATTGCCTGTCCGAAGACCATAGATAGTTGTTAGCAGCCATCTTATCTAACAACTCGTAAGCTTCCTCCTCTGTTTTGCACATTAGAGCTCCACCCGCAGTAGCGTCAACGAATCGTCCTATTTTGGCTTGTAAGTCCGTTGTAGAAGGTCTAGACTTGTAGCCATAAAGGTAGGCCATGATGAGGGCACTTCCTAAGAAGCTCCTTATATCGTTCCCATGCTTCGTAAAGAGTTTTCAAATCAAATTGGGCAAAAGAAGATATGTCACTATGGAGTCTGGCCAATTTAGAGGGAGGGAAAAACTTAGCTAGAAATTGATGGGCTAACTCGTACCATGTAGAAATGGATCCTGGAGGTAAGGAGGATAACCAGTGTCGCGCCCTATCCCTAAACGAGAAGGGAAATAATCTAAGCCTAAGCGCATCATCAGATAATTCATTATGCTTGAATGTGTTGCACAGGTCCAAGAATTGCTCGAGGTGATAATGTGGGTCATCATGCGGAAGCCCACTGAACTGTAAAGAAGTCTGGATCATCTGAAGGATTCCAGGCTTAATTTCGAAATTGTTTGCAGGGACAGTTGGTGGCCTAATGCCAGTATAATACCCTCTAATAGTTGATATTGCATAATCTCCAACGGTCCTAATTTCTCTATTTTCTGTCATTATGTTTTGTAGCGGAGCTATTAATTTCCTAGAATCCTTTCGAATTTTCTTAAGGGTTCTTTCAATTTCAGGATCTAAAGGAAAGAAATCATAACTCCTCGCTCTTCGCATGCAAACATCACAAAGTCCTCAAAATTTTTTTTTAAATTTTTTAAAATTTTTCAATTTTTTTTTAAATTTTTATGATAGAGAAAATTAACTAATCTAGATTAAACTTCTAAATATTTACAACCTAAATATTTACAAGCTAGAATTACACCTAAGAATAATTGCACCGATATCAATTACTGGCTAATTAAGACTTCCCCGGCAATGGCGCCAAAAACATGGTACGAAACTAGTGCCCACTATAAGTGACCTAGACGTTCTTTCCGCAAGTGCACGGGTCGTACAAGTAATAATGGGATTTGAGTCTTGAATTATCGTCCCACAGAGAAGTTGATTAGCCTAATTAACTACCGATTAATCTTACCCTAAGTATATCCTAGCAAATTATGAATTCTTAGTGGGTGATCTACTAAGTCTGAAATTAAAAGTACTGAAAATAATAAAAGCTATAAACTAAAGAAAATAAAATCGAGCTAAAAATTACTTACATAGCTCCGAGCAACTAAAAGCAAATACCTACAAAACTAATTAAAACAGTTAAAATTACTTAACGCAATTAACTAAAATACGAATATAAAAACTAAGAAACAAAATTAATTAAACTAAAATTAAACAAACCTAAAATAAAATATGCATGTAATTAAACTACTTAAGAAAATGCAATTTAAACTAACTTAAAATTTAATGAAATAAATCCTAGAAAAATTAAGAAAACAACTATAAGTCTAAAAGTCTAAAATATTAATTCTAAATTAATCCTAATTATGTCTAATTACTAAATTAACAAAATTAGCCATTAATCTAAATAAAAACTACAAATTAAAATAGCAAGCAAAAATATTAAAACTAACCTACCATCTAATAAAAATTAACAACTAATAAAAGATTAAAACAATTAGACTAATTAAAATATGAAATATAAAGTTTGCAAATGGAATGATCAGCCAAACGTGGCCTTAACAAGGAAGCTAGCCGAGTGGTCCCAACCGTAACTGGCACTGTTCATGTATTCTCCAAACTGTTCTCGGTCCCGACTACTGGTATTGTACACATTTTGGTTCCAGGTGGTGTTGTCCTCTGCATATTGTTTTCTTTCCCGGATGCTGTCCAGGTGCCTCAGCTGCTGCTGCAGGCGTGTCCTACTTCTGTTGTGCTTCTACTCCAGGTGCTACCCGCGACATCTCCTGCTTTCGGTACCAGCCTGCTGCTGCAGTAGCAGTAGACTATCTCCACGATGCAATTCCTGCAGCATGGTTTGTGTTCTGCTACAACCAAATGGGAATAAACAACAGCTACGTCAGCGAACTCCAAGACACCTCCTGCTTCAGTCCAGCACTCAACAAAACAGCACCCCGCCACTCTTTACCACTTCACGTATACTTACAAGAATAGCAGCAAACAGCCTCGTTAACACACACAGCACCTTGTTGCCATCAATGCCTGCATATCCACTGCCACCCTATCTTCATCTGTTTCAACCAAGCTATTAACATACTGCATCGCTTCACACATGCAAACATGATTGATTTGTGAATCTAAAACAATGAATGAAAATAGAAAATATGAAATGATTAAAACCAGTAATTAAAATAGAAAATGAACATGAATAGTAAATAGAAACTTAGAATAGGGGAGAACAGAGAAGGAAATCTGATCCCGATCACAGCTACTGCACATGCTGCCTTGGTTCTTGATCGATGCCAACTGTTTCACAAGCTTCAGTATTAACAGCCTCTTTATCCGCATAGCAGCAGTGTACACCACATTCGCAAACTACAACAACTTAACTCTACACATCATGTCCTGCACTTCGTTCCCGCAAGCAATAACGCAAAAGAAAATGATGGAATGATGAAAGCAAAGCTGTGTCAATTAACCACTTCCACCATCCCAAATCCATGAAACTACCACGACAGAGTTATGAAATGAAACAAATTGGAAGTTGTAAAACAAAGGTTGCAGGAAATGAAAATGCATAAGAAAACAGTAAAGGAAATTATCTGCTTTGAATAAAAGTTAGTAACAAACTTAAAACCACTTGACAATATGAAGTACCATGCTTGAAAGTTTCTAAACGTAAAACAAAGAAATAAAATGCTGAACAAGGATGAAGACTATGGCCACTGTCACCAACCAAACTTTCTTACTTCCTCTGCTCAACAATCAGTGAATCAAGAAAATAAACCAGTTGAGATGCAAAATCGAGAGCAAAGAAAGGAAAAATACAAGCTTTACATAGAGAAAATGGAAATTACATTAATAGTAACTACAACAAAAATGAAAAATGCTAACGGGAAAATGCTTGGAAATTAAACTAAAAAAAAAAACTTAAAAACTAAAGCTACCCTAGAATTGCAACTACTCCTAATTTACTTCTAAAAACGACTCCTAAATTACTCTACACTTGTCACGACCCTCAACTTACCAAAATACGTACGAATTTTTTGCATTTTCATACATCAATCCTTAATCATCTTTCCTCGATCGTGAACAACCACACACTTAACAGTTGGGCTGTGTGTCGACGTCTAACTCACTCCACCATACCAATTCAATTTGAAACATTATTCATGAGTAAACACTTGTATAAATGCATATATATCAGAGTTGTTACATGTGTTTACATTGCTTTACATCCCCAGTAGTTACATACAAAATGCTACTGTGCTATGTCTAGTTTAGATACAAAATAATCCAAGTGTGTATACCTTTAGCGATGGGATGCAGCGGATTACCAAAAAGGGAAACGCCTCCAGTCACGCTCAATCTATACTCAAATCTCTGTAGAGAGGGGGAAAATAAGGGGGTGAGCAAACCACACGCTCAGTAAGGCAATCATGCGAACAGGTAGATACTGTACTATCTACGTGATCGTGATGCCATGCTCAAAAGCATTTAATTCATTGTTTATCTCAAAACATGAGTGTATGATTGTGTTAATGGTATGTAAAGCATTCATGCTATTAAAATTCAGTGAACATTTCAACTCAAAGCATGGTATAAATCATCATGCATAATTCACAATAAAAGCATGGCATTAAACATCATGCATTTTCACAATAAAGCATGGCATTAAACATCATGCATCCGTGCACTTTAAAACCATTAACAAATCAATTCAACATCAGGTCCCAGCCCATCCCTCGGGCTTTCCTGACCACAATCACTTCAAACATGGATTTATTC
Source organism: Firmiana major (assembly GCA_033439115.1). Taxonomy (NCBI): domain Eukaryota; kingdom Viridiplantae; phylum Streptophyta; class Magnoliopsida; order Malvales; family Malvaceae; genus Firmiana; species Firmiana major. Next base: position 8,394,650 of record CM065913.1, on the reverse strand, counting down.
TCAAATAGCATTAGACATGTGAGATAGGCAGTTTCAACAATAGGTAATAACCTCAAGGCCTATGTACATAACCTGTGATACCGGCTACACGGATCAGGTGTGCGGGATATCACCACCATCTGCTTCCACGCGGGAGGTGGGTCAAATCCTACCCGCCGGTCCATAGCAGATCTCGTCCGAAGACGGCACATCACATCACAATCACGGTACAATGTACTCCATGCTACATGCACGGTACAACGTACTCCGTGGACCCCCCAGCCTTATCCCTCGTTCGGGCTCATCAGCTGTTCCTCCAACCCTTATCCCTCGTTCGGGCTCATCAGGTGGATCTCCAACCCTTATCCCTCGTTCGGGCTCATCAGGTTGTTTTAACATGCCATGTCTCAAAACAATGCACGTGTGAGCCTATTTAATCGATATGACACCAAGTCTACTCGAAGCTCCAAACACGGCAACATGCAAGGTGGGCATCCAGTGCGAGACAAACTCAAGCACAATGCCAAAACAATATGAAATCCATGTGAAAAACTAGTGCCTCTTGCACTCTTTCATACTCACGAAATCATGTAGGTGGCTCAAAACTTGCAAAATGTGGTTATCAAAACCAAAACATACTCATTTCTTTTGCAAATCATTTCAATGTTAGCCAACCTACCAATCATTTGCTAAAAAGCAATAAAACATGATTTCTAAAGAAATATGCTTTTGTTTTCATGCACATTTCTCAAACTCCCAACTTTTACCCTTCAATCACCCAACAACAACATTTCCTAATCTCATGCATTCTAGCAAACATTTATGCGCCCAAATTGCGCACAATATCTCTAAGAGTCCACACAATTCCCTTACTTCGATTTACTTGGTGTGACTCCTTTTTCTCTTAGCTCCTCACGCTCTTGGGTCAACTCACCTCTGCGTATTCCCGAAAGCTGCGATTCATTCATTAAATCGATTGAGTTAACGTATTTGACCCAAGATTGACCTCACTAGTCATATTATTCACTTATGCACTTTACAAATGCCTTAAATTCATATTTTACCTCTTTTAGGTAAATCTCACAATTTATCCACTAACAACATCTTAAAATCATACCCATAACATTATTGTCACCTCTAGACATCCCATTTCTCATTAATCTCAATCAATTTCACTTTCTCACACTAAATCATTTTCTAGGTCATAATCATACCAATGCATTTAGATAGTTTCTAACCATCTATACTCATGCCAACAACTCCAAAATCACTTAATAAACAATGTACCACAGTTGGAGTGTTAGAATCTTACCCAATTTGATTTCTCTTCTTGCTCCAATGGCAATGCCCTTAACTCATCCAATACCAACAATGGGAAAATGCTTTCCAACTATGTTGTTCTTCTCTTTGATAAGAACAACTTTGTCTCTAATGATCTCTCTTCAAACCTCACTGAAAATGGCTGATTTTTTAGAGAGAATGTTAGGTTTTTGGGTTGAAAGTGGAAAGTTTGTGTTTTTCCCGAAATTTTCTGATTTCCAGCACTCCTTATATAGAAATAGCTTGAGGAGATCGATCTGGTCCAAGAGGAGATCGATCTGGTCCCTTAAAATCCCTCTTTTTCACGGCATTTTTAAGCCTAAGATCGATCTGTTGAAGCATGAGATCTATCTGTCGAGGCATGAGATCGATCTGTCGAAGCATGAGATCGATCTGCTCCCAAACAGAGAGCTAAGGAGATCGATCTGGTCCATTGAAGATCGATCTGTTCTATTCTCTCGCCCAAATAAGAGCATTCTGGCTCTTCCAGATCGATCTCTCATCCCATGAGATCGATCTGCCCTTCAAAATTTCCAGATTTCCTCTGCAACAACACTTACCAAACATCCTTAATTTGCTACCATGATCATTTCCTCATTCATTCATCTTTGAGACTTGAAGATGACATCTATCCTCACTTCATACACATTAAAATTTGTGTAGGATCTTTGTATGACCAATGGTACTTAATATAAACTAAAATGGAAATGCACATCTTATGCAATTATACTTCCATTTTACCAAGCTATTCAAAATCCATTCTACACACATTCTCCACATGTTTAAGTCCATTACTACACATTCATATATAATGAAACTTGTATGTACGATTATCACTCTCATTACAAGTGTGTACATTACTTGTGGACTTACATCACATATACTTCACTCATGAATTCATAGTACAACTCTATTTACACTTCTATGTGCATATATACCCTTATACATATACGGGGTCTCACATTCTCCCCCACTTAGAAAATTTGGTCCTCCAAATTGGAACCAATTATTCTGTGAACAACTCGGGATACCTCTCCCGCATCAAATTCTCCAATTCCCATGTGGCTTCTTCCACAGTGTGATGTTGCCAAAGTATCTTCACCAAGGGAATTGTCTTTGTCCTCAGCACTTTCTCTTTTCTGTCCAATACCCGAACTGGCTTCTCAACATAGGTCATACCCTCATTGAGCTCCAAAGGCTCATATCTTATCACATGTGCCGGGTCCGGGTGATACTTCCTCAACATGGATACGTGGAAGACGTTATGCACACTTGCCAACTCTGGTGGCAATGCCAACCTATACGCCTTGTCTCCCACCTTATCAAGTATCTCAAATGGCCCTATATATCGAGGGCTCAACTTTCCCTTCTTCCCAAATCTCATAATTCCCTTCGAAGGGGAAACTTTCAAAAACACTGACTCACCCACCTCAAACTCTAGTGGTCTCCGTCTCTTGTCAGCATAACTCTTTTGCCTGCTCTGAGCTGTCCGTAACCTCTCACATATCAATTGGACGTCCTCAGAGGCTTGTCTAACCAAGTCGGGAGCAAAGATCTGTCTGTCACCAACCTCTTCCCATCCAATAGGGGAACGGCATCTACGCCCATACAATGCCTCATATGGTGCCATCCCGATACTCGCATGAAAACTGTTATTATACGCGAACTCTGCGAGTGGCAAATGGTCATCCCAGGAGCCTCCAAAATCTAATGCACACGCTCTCAACATGTCCTCTAGGGTCTGTATAGTCCTCTCTGACTGACCATCTGTCTGAGGATGAAACGCGGTGCTAAAATTCAATTGGGTCCCCATCGCTTCCTGAAAATGTTCCCAAAAGTGGGAAGTGAAGCGGGCATCCCTATCAGAAACAACGCTCACTGGAATTCCATGTAGCCTCACTATCTCGCGCACATATAGGTTCGCTAACTGGCTCAGAGTATCGGTAGCTCTCATAGCTAGAAAATGGGCTGATTTCGTCAACCGATCCACAATCACCCATATGGCATCATGACCTCTCCGGGTCCTCGGCAATCCCATCACAAAATCCATGGTGACATGCTCCCACTTCCATGTCGGTATCGGTAGAGGCTGCAATAACCCTGCAGGCTTCTGATGCTCTACCTTCACCTGCTGACAAACGAGACACTTAGCAACATATTCAGCAATGTGCTTTTTCATCCCCGACCACCAATAAAACGAGACACTTAGCAACATATTCAGCAATGTGCTTTTTCATCCCCGACCACCAATAAACCTTTCGAAGGTTTTGATACATTTTGGTACCCCTTGGATGTATCGTATACTTCGATGAGTGAGCCTCTGTTAGGATCAACCTTCTGATCTCTGCGTCATCAGGGACACATATCCTACCTCTGAACCTCAACAATCCATCCGAACTCAACCCAAAGTCTGTCTCTATACCCCTCTGTATCTGCCCGACAATATCACCACACTGCTGATCAACTCGCTGAGCCCGTCGGATTCGATCTACCAGGTCCGGTTCCAACTGCAGGCTAGCTATCATAAATCCACTATCAGCGTCAGGCGGGGTCATATCCAAACTGAGGTTCATGAACTGTTCCAACAGCTCGTGTTCCCTGATCATCATGAATGATACCATCCCGAGATGCTTCCTACTCAATGCATCAGCAACCACATTTGCTTTACCCGGGTGGTATAGGATTTCACAATCATAATCCTTTAACAGCTCGAGCCATCTCCTCTGTCTCATGTTCAACTCTTTCTGTGAGAACAGGTACTTAAGGCTCTTATGATCTGTATAAATCTGAAATCTCTCACCATAGAGGTAGTGGCGCCATATCTTCAGCGCAAACACCACCGCTGCCAACTCCAAGTCATGGGTCGGGTAGTTCCTCTCATGATCCTTTAACTGTCTTGATCCATAGGCTACTACCTTCCCATCCTGCATCAATACACAGCCCAGTCCTAGGTGTGAAGCATTCGTATACACCGAGAAACCTCCTGAGCTGGTAGGAATGGTGAGTATTGGAGCTGTAGTTAATCTCCTTTTCAACTCCTCAAAATTGTCTTCACACTTTTTGTCCCACACAAACTCTACATTTTTCCTCGTGAGACGTGTCAAAGGAGCAGCTAACCTCGAAAATCCCTCTACAAACCTTCGATAATACCCAGCTAAACCCAGGAAACTTCTGATCTCTGTCACTGTCTGGGGTCTCTGCCACTGAACTACGGCCTCAATCTTAGATGGATCCACTGATACTCCATCCTTTGATACTATGTGACCCAGAAAAGAGATCTGTTCCAACCAAAAGTCGCACTTACTGAGTTTAGCGTACAACTTCTTCTCTCGGAGGGTTTGTAGCACTATCCTTAAATGCCTTTCATGCTCCTCTCTAGACCTTGAATACACCAGTATATCATCAATAAACACAATAACAAATCGATCCAAGTACTGGTGGAATACCTCATTCATCAAAGACATAAAAGCTGCGGGAGCATTCGTCAACCCGAATGGCATAACCATGAACTCATAATGTCCATACCGGGTGCGAAAAGCTGTCTTGGGTACATCTCCACCTCGTATCTTCAACTGATGGTACCCTGATCTCAGATCTATCTTGGAAAAGACCTGCGCTCCCTTAAGCTGATCCAATAAATCATCGATACGTGGGAGGGGATACTTATTCTTGATGGTGGCCTTATTCAACAACCGGTAGTCTATACACAGTCGGAGGCTTCCATCCTTCTTCCTTACAAACAGAACCGGTGCTCCCCAAGGTGAGACACTCGGCCTGATGAACCCCTTCTCCAGCAACTCTTGTAATTGTTTCCTTAACTCCTCTAACTCAACTTGAGCCATTCTATATGGTGGCTTGGACATCGGCTCTGTACCAGGTGTCAAATCTATACTAAACTCCATCTCCCTATCTGGAGGTAACCCTAGTAACTCATCCGAAAAGACATCTGGAAATTCCCTAACCACGGGTATGTCTTCCAATTCCGGACATGCCTTATCCGTCTCAATCACAAAAGCGATGAATCCTTCACATTATTCCTTCCACCATTAGTATCATAAATCATCACATCACATACATAAATGAAATCAAATTTATCTTTCATACATCATGTATCAAGATTATACTCATCACACTTATAAAAATCATGTTCTTTAATTTCATTTCACAAAAATAACTACAAGATTGTCTATCTTTGGAAACATCAAGGTTTTAGCATGACAATCCATAACAACATGATTGGCAGCCAACCAATCCATTCTTAGGATCACATCAAAATCACTCATGTTTAATAAAATTAAATCGGCTGCCATCTCTTTACCTCCTATCTTCATTTTACAATCCCTATATATATGCTCAGTCAACTGACCATCATTCATAGGGGTAGATATCAATAACATCTTATCAAGCAGCGTGGGTTTTACATGCTTCAACAATTTACATGCAAAGGATGGCGAAATAAAGGAATGCGTGGCACCAGGATCAAACAGTACATAAGCTTCTAAATCAAAGATTTGGATGGTACCTTTTACCACATCTGATGACTGATCTGCAGTATCCTGATCCAGTGCGTGCACTCGTCCTCTGCTTACACCCACTGCTTGCTTCCCTTTTTCCTCAACGGTAGCCTTCCTCCTCGGAGCAGCTGTACCAACTGGAGCTCTCTCTGGCTCCTTGCCCTTCTGTGGGGCTCTCTCTATCATCTCGGGGCAATCTCTGCTTATGTGCCCTGGCTTCCCACATCTGAAGCATACAACCTGAGGTCCATAACATGGTCGAGTACCATGGTACCTACCACACTTGCCACACTGTTCTGTAGTAGGCTGTGGTCCTCCAATCACGATTCCCTTAGTTGGAGCAATGGCCGGATACATGGGAGTATCAATTGTCCTCTCTCGGATCTCATCAGTTCTCGGCCTCTTTCCAGAGAATCTCTTGCTTCCTTTATAGCTGAAGCCTCTATCCATCATAGGTCTCTTCTTATCTTTGTCCCTCATCTTACCAACCTTTCCAAATTTCGAGGCGATTCTATCAACATCTTGTTCACATAGTTGCGCCCTACGCACTGCCTCCTCATAGGTCGGTATATCTAGGGGAACCAGTCTAGACCTGATAGCCGGTCTCAATCCATCCATAAACTTTTGGATCTTCTCGACCTCGTTACCCATCGTGTTGGGATCATACCTACCCAGGGATATAAAAGCAGTCTCATACTCGTCCACAGTCCTGCTCCCTTGGGTCAGTCCCAAAAATGCCATCTTTAGCTTTCGCTGGGTGGTATCCGGGACATACTGTCTCCGGAAGGCCTCTAGAAACACATCCCAGCTGATCTCAGTTTGTCGGGCTCTCAAAATAGGCCTGGTGGATTTCCACCAATGTTCTGCTGATCCCTTCAGCATAAAAGCGGCAAATGCTACCATCTCGGTAGTAGTGCACTCAAAGAACCCATATAATTTCTCGATCTCATTGATCCAATCCTCAGCCGCTACTAGGTCCTTTACTCCACTGAAAGACGGCGGTCCAAACTTCTGGAACTGCCGTAGTCTATCCAAATCACATCCATATCCCCAACCTCTACTGCCTGGCATAGCAACCGGCGTAGGCACATCCTGTGTGGGTGGGGTATCTGTCGTCTGAGGTCCTTGGGCTTGCCTTACCCGTGCCTCGGGAGCTGCTGCCTGCTCGGCATCACCCTGTGTAGCGGGACTCTGTCTACCGCCAACTCCAGGTAAAGATTGAGTGACCAACTCCAAAATCATCTCAATGCTCCGCTCAATCCTCGCGAAGCGAGCCTCAGTACTCTCGGGCCTCTCCTCTGGACCCTGTGGAGCGTGCTCAACGTCGACCTCTACCTCAACATCCTCCTGAGTCTCGTGTGTTTTCGGCTCAACACGACCCCCAGGCCTACCTCTACGGCCTCGAGCTTGTGCTCTCATCCCTCTACCGCGACTGGTATTAGGCATACTTACTCAGTTCCCTACATTCACAACCAATTACTTAGTCAACCCATCGACATACACTATTTGTATCTAAACAAGCACAGTAACTTGGGGATGTAATTTTTTTCACTTACTAAGTATTTTAAACACGACACACGTCAGACCAACCCGGGCTCTGATACCAACTTCTATCACGACCCTCAACTTACCAAAATACGTACGAATTTTTCGCATTTTCATACATCAATCCTTAATCATCTTTCCTCGATCGTGAACAACCACACACTTAACAGTTGGGCTGTGTGTCGACGTCTAACTCACTCGACCATACCAATTCAATTTGAAACATTATTCATGAGTAAACACTTGTATAAATGCATATATATCAGAGTTGTTACATGTGTTTACATTGCTTTACATCCCCAGTAGTTACATACAAAATGCTACTGTGCTATGTCTAGTTTAGATACAAAATAATCCAAGTGTGTATACCTTTAGCGATGGGATGCAGCGGATTACCAAAAAGGGAAACGCCTCCAGTCACGCTCAATCTATACTCAAATCTCTATAGAGAGGGGGAAAATAAGGGGGTGAGCAAACCACACGCTCAGTAAGGCAATCATGCGAACAGGTAGATACTGTACTATCTACGTGATCGTGATGCCATGCTCAAAAGCATTTAATTCATTGTTTATCTCAAAACATGAGTGTATGATTGTGTTAATGGTATGTAAAGCATTCATGCTATTAAAATTCAGTGCACATTTCAACTCAAAGCATGGTATAAATCATCATGCATAATTCACAATAAAAGCATGGCATTAAACATCATGCATTTTCACAATAAAGCATGGCATTAAACATCATGCATCCGTGCACTTTAAAACCATTAACAAATCAATTCAACGTCAGGTCCCAGCCCATCCCTCGGGCTTTCCTGACGACAATCACTTCAAACATGGATTTATTCTCAAATAGCATTAGACATGTGAGATAGGCAGTTTCAACAATAGGTAATAACCTCAAGGCCTATGTACATAACCTGTGATACCGGCTACACGGATCAGGTGTGCGGGATATCACCACCATCTGCTTCCACGCAGGAGGTGGGTCAAATCCTACCCGTCGGTCCATAGCAGATCTCGTCCGAAGACGGCACATCACATCACAATCACGGTACAATGTACTCCATGGTACATGCACGGTATAACGTACTCCGTGGACCCCCCAGCCTTATCCCTCGTTCGGGCTCATCAGCTGTTCCTCCAACCCTTATCCCTCGTTCGGGCTCATCAGGTGGATCTCCAACCCTTATCCCTCGTTCGGGCTCATCAGGTTGTTTTAACATGCCATGTCTCAAAACAATGCACGTGTGAGCCTATTTAATCGATATGACACCAAGTCTACTCGAAGCTCCAAACACGGCAACATGCAAGGTGGGCATCCAGTGCGAGACAAACTCAAGCACAATGCCAAAACAATATGAAATCCATGTGAAAAACTAGTGCCTCTTGCACTCTTTCATACTCATGAAATCATGTAGGTGGCTCAAAACTTACAAAATGTGGTTATCAAAACCAAAACATACTCATTTCTTTTGCAAATCATTTCAATGTTAGCCAACCTACCAATCATTTGCTAAAAAGCAATAAAACATGATTTCTAAAGAAATATGCTTTTGTTTTCATGCACATTTCTCAAACTCCCAACTTTTACCCTTCAATCACCCAACAACAACATTTCCTAATCTCATGCATTCTAGCAAACATTTATGCGCCCAAATTGCGCACAATATCTCTAAGAGTCCACACAATTCCCTTACTTCGATTTACTTGGTGTGACTCCTTTTTCTCTTAGCTCCTCACGCTCTTGGGTCAACTCGCCTCTGCGTATTCCCGAAAGCTGCGATTCATTCATTAAATCGATTGAGTTAACGTATTTGACCCAAGATTGACCTCACTAGTCATATTATTCACTTATGCACTTTACAAATGCCTTAAATTCATATTTTACCTCTTTTAGGTAAATCTCACAATTTATCCACTAACAACATCTTAAAATCATACCCATAACATTATTGTCACCTCTAGACATCCCATTTCTCATTAATCTCAATCAATTTCACTTTCTCACACTAAATCATTTTCTAGGTCATAATCATACCAATGCATTTAGATAGTTTCTAACCATCTATACTCATGCCAACAACTCCAAAATCACTTAATAAACAATGTACCACAGTTGGAGTGTTAGAATCTTACCCAATTTGATTTCTCTTCTTGCTCCAATGGCAATGCCCTTAACTCATCCAATACCAACAATGGGAAAATGCTTTCCAACTATGTTGTTCTTCTCTTTGATAGGAACAACTTTGGCTCTAATGATCTCTCTTCAAACCTCACTGAAAATGGCTGATTTTTGAGAGAGAATGTTAGGTTTTTGGGTTGAAAGTGGAAAGTTTGTGTTTTTCCTGAAATTTTCTGATTTCCAGCACTCCTTATATAGAAATAGCTTGAGGAGATCGATCTGGTCCAAGAGGAGATCGATCTGGTCCCTTAAAATCCTCTTTTTCACGGCATTTTTAAGCCTAAGATCGATCTGTTGAAGCATGAGATCGATCTGTCGAGGCATCAGATCGATCTGTCGAAGCATGAGATCGATCTGCTCCCAAACAGAGAGCTAAGGAGATCAATCTAGTCCATTGGAGATCGATCTGTTCTATTCTCTCGCCCAAATAAGAGCATTCTGGCTCTTCCAGATCGATCTCTCATCCCATGAGATCGATCTGCCCTTCAAAATTTCCAGATTTCCTCTGCAACAACACTTACCAAACATCCTTAATTTGCTACCATGATCATTTCCTCATTCATTCATCTTTGAGACTTGAAGATGACATCTATCCTCACTTCATATACATTAAAATTTGTGTAGGATCTTTGTATGACCAATGGTACTTAATATAAACTAAAATGGAAATGCACATCTTATGTAATTATACTTCCATTTTACCAAGCTATTCAAAATCCATTCTACACACATTCTCCACATGTTTAAGTCCATTACTACACATTCATATATAATGAAACTTGTATGTACGATTATCACTCTCATTACAAGTGTGTACATTACTTGTGGACTTACATCACATATACTTCACTCATGAATTCATAGTACAACTCTATTTACACTTCTATGTGCATATATACCCTTATACATATACGGGGTCTCACAACACTACTCCTACCCTAAACTATTTTTTTCTTTTCAATTGTCATCATGTTCTATTTATATACACACTTAGGAGTACAATGGTAATTTTTCCATCCTAGATGAGTTGACATTGATTGGCCACTTGTCTTCATTTTATTTGCTGCAGAGTAGATATTTTCATGTCACTCGTCTTTTTGTCCAATTGGTTGTGCGATGTGGTCCGGCGTGTGTCTTCTTGAAGGTTGGCACGGTGTTTGTCGATCTTATCGTTTCGGAGCGAATAAAATACGGACACCTGGCATCACGCGTGTCCAAACAACTAGTGACGCGGTCTGTAAATTGGAAGTGGTCTGGTCTCCTTTAGCCTGTTTTCAGCCCAATTTTAACTGAAACGACTGAGTTTCATCCGGATTTATTTTATCTGCACGTTAAAGAATTTTAACTAAATTGAGAGATAATTAATAAAATAATATGGGGATTTAAATAATTAATTAAGAAATTAAGCACAAATTATTCTATTAAAAATAGAATTATCAAGAAGTACCTCGAGTTATTCACTGATTGAATAGTTCCAATTTGGAGGACCAAATTTCCTTAGTGGGGGAGATTATGTAAGACCCACTTTTGGTGACGTATTCCTTATGATTCATATGATGTAATACATTTTCATATGTTAAATTGAATCATAAGAAGAGATTTTGGATTGAATGAAGTTGCAAAGAGAATAAATAAACATCCATGAATCTTTGTAAAGGTTAAATGAAAGCTGAAGTGGCCACAAACTAAACAAAAGGAACTCAAAATATCAGACCGAATATAAAGACTTAAAAACAGGAAATGATAATGCAAGACTGTAAATTCAAAGTACCTTTTATGATTCCAAGCGATACACACAAGTCACATTGTATGTGAATCATAAGAAATGAACCTTTTCATGCTCTAAGTGGGATTAGAATGCAAAATGAGTATTGAAGTAATGAAATATGAGTTTACCTTTGAAAATCTGGGAAAAATGCAGCAGGAATGCTCCAGATGAATGCCAAATCGATCTCTTATTCAAAGCAGATCGATCTCTCATTCATGCAATCGACCCCATATGATTCTGTAAGAAACAGATCGATCCCTTCCTAGGTGCAAATCGATCTCCATTTGATTTCTATCAAGAGTAGATCGATCTCACCATGAGCAGATCGATCTCTATTTGCTCCTGCCTAGCAAGGATCGATCCCTTCCCGAATAGCATATCGATCTCTCCCCATGAAACAGATCGATCTCCAGTTGTTTCTGCCTAGCAAAGACCGATCTCTCCCCAAAGAGTATATCAATCTCTCCCTTACAAACTGAATATTTCAATAGTTCAACCAAGGAGATCGATCTCTTACCCTAGCAGATCAATCTCATCACCCCCTGCTCTATAAAAACCCAACAGCCAAACCTCTTTCTTCAACAAATCAACCCATTCCTCCATTTTTACCCAAAAGACCAAGCTTTATCACTCTAGAATACACCCCTTTCCAAAAAGATTTGAGAAAAAACTATTTGAGCAAAGTTGTTCATTGTGAGAAGGAGAACAACATAGTTTAGAATTAAAACTCAATTTGTTGGATTAAAGGAGCAAAAGGGGCTTCCAATTTTGGATAAGAGGAAAGTCAAGCTAGGTGAGTTTCCAATACACCAACTCTAAGTATGTTTATCTAGATGTTGTTAAGAGTTGATTGGCGTATGTATTATTGGTTGAAACTGCCTAGAATGTGATGAATCAAACTTGACATAGAATGGGTTTAGTGTGAGAAAATATGATATGGTTGATTAGATGATAAATGGACTATACTAAGGTTTCAATAATGTTATATGCATGATTTTGAGATGGTTTTGTGAAACAAGTCTATGGAATAGGATGAGGTTATATAATGTGCATATTTGGTGTTTGGAAAAATGCATGAATGAATGGAAGAGTTAAGGTTAGAGCAATGGAAAACCAAGCACTTGATTAGATAACTAAGAGAGTTTACTAAACCAAATTGGACTAAGAATGGCATGATGGATGTTCAACCCCCATGCCATGGCCGAATGTGATTATAGGTCAAACTTGAATTCAATCGATTCGACGATGTTGATGGACCTAGAATTCGGTCCAATGAGTGATAATGAGCCTAAGGAGCTCAATAGGTGAAATGAACGGTGTAATTAGAAACAACTTAAGAAGGGAATTAGGCTCGATAGGATATATTGACTAGGATCAAGTCAGAATATGAGTTATTTGTAATAAACTCATGCGATAAATGAATGTTTATAGCTTCCGAGGATACATCCGAAACAAATTGAGCCCAATCATGAAAAGCGGGAAAGGAAGAAGAAGTTGCTTCACAGAGAGTTGGGGTAAGGCAATTTTGTTGGCTGTTAGAGATACTTGTACGTGTTTTCGAGTGCATTACAGTTTTTAGAATGTTTGAGGGTCAAAGGAAAGGAAATAAATATTTGAAGGGTAAAGGAAATTGGGGAGTTTTGAAAAGTTCATGAAAAGTAAGAACATGAGGTTCTTAAGTCTTTTACTGCTTTTAAGCATGTGAATTGGTAGGTTGGCTAGCTGACACACCCTAAAGGTAATGTCCGCAAGTGCACGGATCGTACAAGTAATATTGGGATTTTGAGTCCCAAATTATCATCCCACAGAGAAGTTGACTAGTCTAATTAACTACCGGTTAACCTTACCCTAAGTATATCCTAGCCAATTATAAAATTAAGGTGGGTGATCTACATGGCTAAAATTAAAAATACTGAAAGCAATAAAATAATAAGAGCTATAAAATAAAGAAATTAAAACCGAGCAAAATTACTTACAGTGCTCAACGTAATTAAAATAAAAAACCTACAAAAGAAATTAAAACAGTTAAAACTAATTAACGCAATTAAAATAAAATGCAATTATGAAAATAACAAAGCAAGATAAATTAAACTAAATTTAACAAACCTAAAATGCAATTAAACTACTTAATCAAAATGCAATTTAAACTAACCTAAGATTTAATGAAATAAATTTACCCCTAATCTAATTCTAAATGAACATTAATTAACTATCATCCTAATTAAAACTAAGTTTTTACTACTATGCAAGAATACTAACATGCAATTTAATTAAAGACTCTAAACTAAGCTTAACAAATTAAATTGAAATTAAACTAAACTAACAATGCATGAAAATGAATTAATTGCTAGAGTTGAATGCCAAACAAAGCCTTAGATTTAAATCAACCCCATGTCCCTCCAAATACTGTTCATGCTTCATTTCATTTTAAGGTTTTCAGGTATGGTCTGTCCAGGTGTTAACGGGTTGCTTCTGCACCATGCCTCTCGGGTTATCCTCTCACCAACTCTACTCAGTTTCGTGTGCTTCTTCCTTTCCTGCAACAACCCAGAACAGCATGCCAGCCTCACATTCCTGCCTACCCAGACCTGCTCCAAGCTTCATGCTCTCCGTAACCATGTACATCTACTGCTCTGTGCTAGCTCTCGATCTTGTCCGTGAAGCTATCACGTTTCCTGCCATTTTGTTGCTGCTTCATTTACCACTTCAAGCGTTAGTTACACGACCTCTGCAAGCTTCAAGCATGCCTCGAATATGCAACAGCACATAGCAGGCTGGGCATACCACCTTAGGCAAGAACTTGAGACAAGATAGAACAATAAACAGGGGCTGGAACCGATCATGCTTTGCATAGACTCTGCACCCTTCAGCTGCAAACTATCAATATCTACACAACTGATCAGTAGTGGTAACGGAGTTCAGGATTTACAACTTGAAACAGAGGGCCACACCGAGATTATAACTGAATAACAGCACATGAAGATAATAAATAGTACACTTAAAAGGAAATAGAGTCGAACAAAGGAGAACAAGGTGGACGCGTGTGATTCCTAGCTATTGTTGCTGCTGAGTCTAGCAAGTCAGCATCCTCATTTGGTACAGCTACTACATTGCATCGTGAAGAACTTCTGTACCCACCAGCTTTCATCAGGATCGGCCACTACCGTGAGCAACACCAATCCGCCACTGTCTGCTTCTCTATCGGGTTGGATGAACAAGGCGTGACTAGCTAAGACACTAAATAAGATTTAACTTAAATGCAGAATTGTGAAACTACTAGCAAATAAAATGAGCAAATAAAAAAATTGAGATACAAAGGAAACCGAGAGCTACATTAGGAGAAATATAAATTTATCAACTAAAACTTAAGCTATTCATTTGCACAACCGAGAGTTACACTAGGAACATCATGCTATGTAAAAAAAATAAAACTTGAAGAATAAAAAAAAAAACTCATTATAACCAAACCGAGAAGAGCAAATGAAAATGATGCATTGTTTGCTATCAATAGAAAATATCCAAGTAGATGAAGAGCATAAACATGGAATGAAATGGAAGCCAACAGAAAACAGGAAAATAAATCTTCAAAATGTAATCTAAAAACTAAACTACTGTAAACTACATTACATTATACTACTCCTACTCCTAAAACTAAATTACATCTACTTCTACTCCTAAAATTACATTACTTCTACTCCTAAATTACATTCTCTTTCAATTGTCATCCTTTCCTATTTATAAACACACTAGGGGTAAAATTGTAATTTTTACATCCTTGATGAGTTAGCATTTTTTTGGCCACTTGTCTTCACACCATTGGTTCCTTGAAAAGATATTTCCATGTCATCGGTCTTCTTGTCCAATTGGATGTGCTAGGTGGCATGACTCGTGTTGTTCGCGTGGCTCAATCTCGATTTTAGCCCAATTTCGGTCCATTTTCTACTGAAATATTCAAATTCATCCGGATTTAATTTATCTGCAAACATGAGAATTTTAATTAAATAAAGGGGATAATTAACAAAATAAATTAGGGATTTAAATAATTAATTAGGAAATTAAGAACAAATAATTCTAAAAATATAGAATTATCACACCCCCAAACTTGAGCTTTTGCTTGTCCTCAAGCAAAACAAAATAATTGTAGGAATGACATGCACAAAACACAATAATTTCCCCAATATCATCCTCAAAGAAAAAGTACAGACTATGAAATCAAAGACTCATAATTACAAGTCCAGCACTTAGAATTATTCAATCATAAGTCCTAACCCAAGTTGGACTCCTCGTGAGTGTGTGAAAAATGTCTAAGTCACTTCACAGTACATTATCCAGATCAGATTATGCAACACAGTGAATGCAAAGTCAATAACATGTGATCATTCTCATAAGTTTGCTTTTCACCTCTCTCTCCACTAATGTAATCACATTTAACCAAAGATTAATAGGACTTCATTAAGCTTGTAATGTAAGGCTGGGGCTAAGGTATGATAAAGTCGATTTAGGTTTAATTACCCCTTAACATGCATTACTTCTAGGATCTATAATGTAAGAGCTCTAATTATTTCCTTCAAACTTATTTCTTTTGCTAAACATTTTTTTCTATTTTTCTATTTTTCTTTTTTTCTTTTTTCTTTTTATTTTTTATTTTTTTGAAATTTTTTTTTATATATACTCCTTCACTATCACTTAATACCCATATAGCTCACAATATATCCAAATGACTTTTCATGCTTTTGGGGTAAGGGATAGGAAAAAGTATTTAAGCTAAGGAAAATTTTTGCAGGAATATTTACAGAGAAAAGTTTATTTGGCCCAGATGGGTGACTAGGGGTAGCATATGTACAAGGAAGGCTAGAAAGGCTCAAACTATCCAAAGATGGCCTAAATCATCTCCCTAATTAAGTGTGATCTAATATTTTGCCTCGAGATCAGATCAAATAAATTCTAAAATATGATACACCAAATCAACTGAACAAATGCAATCCTATGTACACATAAGCTTTCTCTAAATAAATATACCGATTCATGACATGACATGTGCATAAGATGAGGAAATCACAATCAGAATCAAGATAAATTCAAGAACTCAACTTCATGCTTTTCCTATAATCATGCATCTCAGTCAATCAAAGTCAGACTAAATCATGGGGTCATATCATCGGAATATGGGAAAACTACATGCTAAGCACTAGATCATCCCAAAATCAAACAATTTAAGCTCATATTATCGAAAAAAATTTGAAAATTCTTTCTCAGATTTTCAAAAAAAATTTAAATTTTTTTCCAATTTTTCACAAAATTGCTCAAGTGATATCCCCTCCCCCAAACTTAAAGTGCACAGTGTTCTCAATGTACAGATAACATAAGAATTTTAGCTTGAGAACAGAGTACTCCCCTTTCTGATGATGATGAACAACTGAAGCTTGATTGAAAGCATAAAACTAGAAAATAAACCTGCAAAATAAACAAGGAAAGAAACAACAGAAAAGAAAAAGAAAAACAAACTATATACAAAGTGAAAAGGAAAACACAACCACTTTAAATGTAGCTGAAGAAAATAACATTCAGCAGCAGGGCGAAGAGTAGGAGGATTAGCCAAAATGGTGACAGAATGTTAACAGTTAAATCCTCCTGAAACCTATCTACTTCCTTCTTTCTCTCAGATATTATATCCTTAAGCCTTATATTCTCCTCAATCTCCATCTTAAAACATTCTTGAGTGTCATCAGGGAGCTTCAAAGGTTTGAAAACATTAAACTTCACTTCCTGATCTAGGACTCTCATAGTTAACTCCCTTTTTTGTACATCAATTATTGTTCTACCAGTAGCTAGGAAAGGTTTGCCTAGTATAATGGGGACTTCCTTGTCTTCCTCCATGTCCAAAATAATAAAATTTGTAGGAAAAATAAACTTGTCCACCTTTACTAAGACATCCTCAAAGACCCCCTTCGGATATTTAATTGATCGATCAGCTAACTGGAGGGTCTCTGTGGTGGGCTAGGCATCCTCTATTCCTAACTTATGATAGATAGATGATGGCATCAAATTTATACTAGCTCCTAAATCGCACATGGCTCTACCAAAGAATAAATTTTCAATAGTGCATGGTATGGTAAAACTCCCGGGATCCTTGAGCTTGGGGGGTAATTTCCTCTGGATAATGGTATTACATTCCTCAGTTAAGGCCACTGTCTCATAGTCTTCCAATCTCCTTTTCCTAGAGAGGATATCCTTCAGAAACTTCACATAACTTGGCATTTGCTCTAAAGCATCTGTGAAAGGAATGTCGATGTGAAGTTTCTTAAAAACCTCAAGAAATTTGGTGAATTGTTGATCCGATTTTTTATTTTGGAACCTCTGAGGAAAGGTACTGGTGGTCTAACCGGAGAGGATGTAGTGGAAACATGTATAAAATCAGAGGGCGAGGAAGGCTGTAAAATAAAAGAAGGTATAGATGAAGAAGTGCATAGCTTGGATTCTTTTGTAGCCTGATCCTGATGTTCCTGCTCTTTTTGAGCTGCTTTGTTAGAACTTAAGGATTATTCAACTATGTGCTGTTCAGGGCTAGACTTAACTAGTGGCTCATCTAGCTCTTTATCGCTCCTAAGGATGATGGATTTGACATATTCTTTACCTTCCTTTTGCTTAACAGGATTAGCTTCAGTGTTACTGGGAAGGGTCCCTTGAGGACGTTGGCTAAGAGCATTTTCTATTTGTCCCACCTGAACCTCTAAGTTCTTAATTGAAGCAGCTTGATTTTGCAGGATATTCGTGAACATTTCCTCAAGCAATGGCTTCTTCTCAGTTGCTGGTGCATGGTATGGCTGTAGGGGTGGTGGTTGGTGGAAGTGAGGTGGATGATGCTGAAATTGAGGTGGGGATGGATGATATGGTAGATGGTGCAAAAATTACGACTGTGGTGGTACATGAACCGGTGGAGCTTGAAAACCAGGGAGTCCTACAGGTCTAGAGCTAGAAGTTTGCCCTTAGTTTTGGCTCCAGGAGAAGTTAGGATGGTTCCTCCACCCTGGATTATAGGTGTTTGAAAAAGGGTTGTTCTGTTGTGTTTGAGAAGGGGTAACATACTGAATCGATTCTAAGTTGAGCGGACACCTATGTACAGAGTGGGTACCACTACACAGCTCGCAGGAAAGAAAAGGACTTCGGACAGAATACACATGGTTAGGACTAGTGGGAGGATTATGTTGGGTACTTAGCGACTCTACCTTCTTCGTAAGATTAGCGATTTGAGAGATCAAGGTAGACAGTGTGTCGAGCTCATAAATAACCACCGACTTCTTTGGCATTTGCCTCTCCGAGGACCATAGATAGTTGTTAGCTGCCATCTTTTCTAACAACTCATAAGCTTCCTCCTCTGTTTTACACATTAGCACTCCACCCGCAGCAGCATCAACAATGGTCCTATTTGGGTTTGTAAGTCCGTTGTAGAAGGTCTGCACTTGCAACCACAAAGGTAGGCCATGGTGAGGGCACTTCCTAAGAAACTCCTTATATCATTCTCATGCTTCGTAAAGAGTTTCAGAGTCGTACTGAATAAAGGAAGATATATTACTATGGAGTTGGGCTATTTTAGAGGGAGGGAAAAAACTTAGCTAGAAATTGATGGGCTAACTCGTCCCATGTAGAAATGGATCCTAGGGGCAAGGAGGTCAACCAGAGTCGTGCCCTATCCCTAAGCGAGAAGGGGAATAATCTAAGCCTAAGCGCATCATCAGATAATTCATTGTTTAAACATGTTGCACAAGTTCAAGAATTGCCTAAGGTGAGCATGTGGGTCATCGTGTGGAAGCCCACTGAACTGTAGAGAAGTTTGGATCATCTGGAGGATTACGGGCTTAATTTCGAAGTTATTTGTAGGGACAGCTGGTGGCCTAATGCCGGAATAATATCCTTCAATTATCGGCATCGCATAATCTCCAACAGTTCTAATTTTCCTATTTTCTGCCATGGTGAATTGCAATGGAGCTAATAATTTCCTAGAGTCCTTTCGACTTTTTCTAAGAGTGCGTTCGATTTTAGGATCTAGAGGAAAGCAATCAAAACTTCTGGCTCTACGCATACAATCATCGAAAAGTCCTTAGAATTTTTTTTTTAAGTTTTTCAATTTTTCAATTTTTTTGATTTTAATTTTTCAATTAACTAATCTAGATTAAATATTTACAACCTAAATATTTACAAGCTAGAATTATACCTAAGCATAATTTCACCGATATTAATTAACAACTAATTAAGACTTCCTTGGCAACGGCGCCAAAAACTTGACACGCCCTAAAGGTAATGTCCGCAAGTGCACGGTCGTACAAGTAATAATGGGATTTTGAGTCCCGAGTTATCGTCCCACAGAGAAGTTGACTAGTCTAATTAACTACCGGTTAATCTTACCCTAAGTATATCCTAGCCAATTATAAAATTAAGATGGGTGATCTACATGGCTAAAATTAAAAATACTGAAAGCAATAAAATAATAAAAGCTATAAAATAAAGAAATTAAAACCGAGCAAAATTACTTACAGTGCTCAACGCAATTAAAATCAAAAACCTACAAAAGAAATTAAAACAGTTAAAACTAATTAACGCAATTAAAATAAAATGCAATTATGAAAATAACAAAGCAAGATAAATTAAACTAAATTTAACAAACCTAAAATGCAATTAAACTACTTAATCAAAATGCAATTTAAACTAACCTAAGATTTAATGAAATAAATTTACCTCTAATCTAATTCTAAATGAACACTTAATTATCTATCATCCTAATTAAAACTAAGTTTTATACTACTATGCAAGAATACTAACATGCAATTTAATTAAAGACTCTAAACTAAGCTTAACAAATTAAGTTGAAATTAAACTAAACTAACAATGCATGAAAATGAATTAATTGCTAGAGTCAAATGCCAAACAAAGCCTTAGATTTAAATCAACCCCATATCCCTCCAAATACTGTTCATGCTTCATTTCATTTTAAGGTTTCCAGGTATGGTCTGTCCAGGCGTTAATGGGTTGCTTCTGCACTATGCCTCTCAGGTTGTCCTCTCACCAACTCTACTCGATTTTGTGTGCTTCTTCCTTTCCTGCAACAACCCAGAACAGCACGCCAGCCCCACGTTCCTGCCTACCCAGACCTGCTCCAAGCTTCATGCTCTCCGTAACCATGTCCAGCTACTGCTCTGTGCTAGCTCTCGGTCTTGTCCGTGAAGCTATCACGTTTCCTGCCATTTTGTTACTGCTTCATTTACCACTTCAAGCGTTGGTTACACGACCTCTGCAAGCTTCAAGCATGCCCTGAATATGCAACAGCACATAGCAGGCTGGGCATACCACCTTAGGCAAGAACTTGAGACAAGATAGAACAATAAACAGGGGCTGGAACCGATCGTGCTTTGCATAGACTCTGCACCCTTCAGCTACAAACTATCAATATCTACACAACTGATCAGTAGTGGTAATGGAGTTCAGCATTTACAACTTGAAACAGAGGGCCACACCGAGATTATAACTGAATAACAGCACATGAAGACAATGAACAGTACACTTAAATGGAAACAGAGTCGAACAGAGGAGAACAAGGCGGATGCGTGTGATTCCTAGCTATTGTTGCTGCTGAGTCTAGCAAGTCATCATCCTCATTTTGTACAGCTACTACATTTCATCGTGAAGAACTTCGGCACCCACCAGCTTTCATCAGGATCGGCCACTACCGTGAGCAACACCAACCTGTGCCACTGTCTGCTTCTCTATCGGGTTGGATGAACAATGCATGACTAGCTAAGACACTAAATAAGATTTAACTTAAATGCAGAATTGTGAAACTACTAGCAAATAAAATGAGCAAATAAAAAAAAATTGAGATACAAAGGAAACCGAGAGCTACATTAGGAGAAATAGAAATTTATCAACTAAAACTTAAGCTATTCATTTGCACAACCGAGAGTTACACTAGGAACATCATGCTATATAAAAATAAATAAAACTTGAAGAATAAAAAAAAAAACTCATTATAACCAAACCGACAAGACCAAATGAAAATGATGCATTGTTTGCTATCAATATAAAATATCCAAGGAGATGAAGAGCATAAATATGGAATGAAATGGAAGCTAACGGAAAACAGGAAATAAATCTTCAAAATGTAATCTAAAAACTAAACTACTGTAAACTACATTACATTATACTACTCCTACTCCTAAAACTAAATTACATCTACTTCCACTCCTAAAATTACATTACTTCTATTCCTAAATTACATTCTCTTTCAATTGTCATCCTTTCCTATTTATAAACACACTAGGGGTAAAATTGTAATTTCTACATCCTTGATGAGTTAGCATTTTTTTGGCCACTTGTCTTCACTCCATTGGTTCCTTGAAAAGATATTTCCATGTCATCGATCTTCTTATCCAATTGGATGTGCTAGGTGGCATGACTCGTGTTGTCCGCATGGCTTAATCTCGATTTTAGCCCAATTTCGATCCATTTTCTACCGAAATATTCAAAATTCACCCAAATTTAATTTATCTGCAAACATGAGAATTTTAATCAAATAAATGGGATAATTAACAAAATAAATTAGGGATTTAAATAATTAATTAGGAAATTAAGCACAAATAATTCTAAAAATATAGAATTATCACTAGCTTTTAAATTGTTTTGCAACAAAATAGCATGATGTGATTTAATAACCATTCTTTGCACACAAATGAGCCATCTACATGAGTTTTGTGGAAACAAGAGTGCTAGAGCACTGCTCGCACGAGATTTGATTTGTTTATAAATGCATTAGTGCTGAAGCGTTGCTCACACTAAAGTTTTACATTCATGAGTGCCGGAGCCTAGCTCGCACTAGTTTTTACATGACATTGTGTTGGAGTGTTGCTTGCACTAGATGTCCACTACATACTTCTTGTCATGCTAGAGATTACTCGAACGTGATTTTTATGACATGTTGGGAGTCGTGCTGGAAGCTTCGGTTAGGCTGTGTGCCATGCCGATTAAATAGGCTCGCACGTGCGTATTGAGATGTGGCAGGATATGTTGTGATGATATGGGTCCACGGAGTATGTTGTACCATGCATATAGCATGGAGTACATTGTATCGTGTATCGATATTATATATATACCATCATCGGATGATGGACATTCTACTATGGATCCATGGGTTGGACGTGACCCACCTCCCGTGCAAAAGCAGATAGAGGTGATACCCCACACATTAGGATCTGTGTAGCCTAGGATCACAGTGGATATGGTCATAGTCCTAGTTATTTCCCTTATTATTTGCCTATCTCACATGTCACTTGATTTATGATAAATCCATGTTCTTAAATTGTTTTGTGGGTCAGGACAATCCAAAGGAGGGGCTGAATCTTGACAAATGGTGAATTTTGTGTTGATTTTTGTTGAGTAAGAAATGCTTTTAAGTGCACCTCACATGATGATTTTCCATGCTTTAATTACTACTTGTGATAATGATTTTCCATGCTTTGTTTAAGTATTGTGCTCTTATTTAAATGGCATGAATTTCTTTACATATCATGAACACGAGCATGAACTGATGTTTTGGAGTATGACAAGTAAATGCTTCGTTTTGTGCACGGCACCACGATCGCGTAAATAGTATAATTATCTACCTGCTCGCATGATTGCTTTACTGAACGCGTGGTTTGCTCACGCCCCTTATTTTCCCCCTCTATAGAGCACTTTCAATAGATAAAGAGCGACTGGGGATTGGATTTTGGAGTCTGCTGCATCCCATCACACAAGGTATACACATTTGTATAGTTTTTGCATCTAGACATGCCAAAGCACAGTAATATTTTGAATGTAACTTTTGGGAATGTAAAAAATTGTGAACACATGTAAACAGCAACTCTGATTTAGAAATACAAGTGTTTACGTTAAATGAATTGTAATTTGAAATGGTTTGGTTGGATGAGTTTGACACCGATACACAACCCAACTGTTAGTGGTGTAGCTATTCACAATCAAGTAAAGTAAAGGTAAAGAACAAACAATAAGAAATGGATTAAATAATAAACGAAAAATGAAAAATTTGTAGTGGATTTTCGATGGATCGAGGGTCGTGACATCGTCTACTTTTACATTCACTTTAAAATTCTGAGGGTCAGAGAAATCGAATAAAATTTATAGAGACCCGATGTGGGTAAATTATGATTTTACCCCTATTAAGAGTAAAAAATCAAAAGTTAGGAAAAGTTCTAAAAAGCATAAAAACCATGTTTTTGAATGTTCTATTGATTTTTAGTAGAAGAATAGATAGACTGGCAATTGATTTCATGAAATACAAATAATAGCCCAATTATGGTGCTGATTATACTGATTTGAAGCAATCCCGTTAAAATGAGCCATCTATCGAGTTGTATGAAAACAAATCATGCTGGAGCACTGCTCGCGCTAGATTTTATATGTTTTCTACATGAAGAGTGTTGGAGTGGTTACTCGCACTTGATTTTTCATGATAAGCATGACATAGTACAGGAGCGTTGCTCATACTTGATTTTAATGAGTTTTTTGAATGGCATAGTACTAGACCGTTGCTCGTACTCTATTTGAAATATGAATTATGCATGACCTAGTGCTGGAGTGTTACTCGCACTAGTGCTTGACTTTGTGATATGCATAAAACAGTGTTTGAACGAGGTGTCGATTGTGAGTCGCACTCAAGGCACGCACTGTAGTTTTAATGTGATATACATGACATGTTCAAAACCATGTTGATTGCCTCTTGTAGACAGAGTGTTACACAGATGAGATGCTCACACGTTGATTTAGAGATGTGGCATTGATTATCTATTGAGATAGGGTCCACGGGTGTATGTTGTACCGTGTATATGTCACGGAGTACGTTGTACCATCCGGTGTTTAGGGTAGATATCTGGAGTTATGGAGTTATTGGTTGGCGGTTAGGATTTGACCCACCTTTCGTTGCACAATGATGCCCCGCACACTAGGATCCGAGTAGCCTGGGATCACAGTATAGGATATGACTATAGTCCAGGATATTATTGCATATAGCTAAATCTCACATGATTATATCAAAAGATTTTATGACTTCGGGTAGACCTGAGGGATGGGTTGGAACCTGATTTATATGCTTTACTCGATAAAATGCCATATTTTATATGTTTGAAATGAAATGGAATGATACATTTTAAAAGCATTATATGAGATTACATAAAATGCAATGTTTTGCATGAAATGTCTATATTTATGAACATAAAATGATTTTCAGTAATTTCAAGTAAATATATATACACACTACATAAGTTTTACAATTCGTTGTTTAAATGTGAAACTAAGGAAAGATTATTTCAAGGTATGACATTATTTACAGTATATAGTGTAGTTATCTACTTACTTACCTAATTTTCTTGCTGAGCTAGTGAGCTCACCCCTTTCATTTCCCCCTCTCTACAGAGCATCCACAGTAGATAGAGAATGACTGAGGACTTGCATTCCTTTTTGTCCGCTGCATTCTGATCAATCGAAAGGTATACACACGATGTACGATTTTATATTTGAACATATAACAACACAGTGATGTAAACGAATGTAATAGTGGGGATGTATTTCTATATTAATATAGTGAGCTCACTTATGACATAAAAGTATTTACAGTCAATAGATAGTTTATATTGACATGTATGCATGATATAGAATGGATGATATGGTAAGTAAAGGAGATGATACTAATATCGAATCACAGGATGTTTGAAATTGTCACAGAATGAAACGTAAGAAAAAGCAAAAACTTTATTGTAATTTTAGGTAAAAGAGGTCGTGACAGAATGGTATTAGAGCAGAGTTGATCTGATGTGGGTCGGTGTTAGTGGTTAAAAACGTTTACATCCTCATATTACTGTGCATTGTTTAGATACAAGTGTGTATTTCGAGATGGGAATTAACTAAGTAATGGTTGTGGATGCAGGAATTGAGCCATTATGGCTAATACCAGCCATAGAAGAGCGACGAGAGGTCGAGCTAAAGGCAGTAGAGGTAGGCTTTAGAGCCGAGATGAGTCTTCGTCTAACCATACGCCATCGATTCCCACAAAGGTACTTGAGAGTAGCGAGGCACGCTTTACGAAGTTAGAGCGTAGCCTAGAGACCATGATAGAGATGTTTACATATGCTATACATGGGAGGTATGGTCCGAATGCAGGGATTGCTATTGGACAGGCAGCTGCTCCTGATACACCTATACAGTCTGCAGAGACGCCATAGCCTACATATACTCCTACACCCCTACCAGTTCAGGATACGTCTTCTCCTGTTTACCCGCAGTAGGTTAGTAGTGGATTGGAGTATGGTTGTGAGCTTGATCGATTACTGCAGTTTTAGAAGATTAGACCGTCGCCATGCAGTGGGGTAAAGGACCTCGTAGTTGTTGAGGATTGGATAAGAGAGATAGAGAAGTTGTACGATTTCTTTCAGTGTATGACTTCTAAGATGGTCGCTTTTACCATGTTCATGCTAAAGGGAGCAGCAGAGCATTGGTGGAGGTCTACCAGACTAATACTGCGAGACTGACATACTGAGTTTAGTTGGGAGATATTTCTGGATACCTTTAGGAGGCAGCATATTCCAGATACAGCGCATCGAAAGTTGCAGATGGACTTTTTGGGATTGATCCAGAGGAGTCAGTCAGTTGATGAGTATGAGACGAGGTTTATGTCCCTAGGAAGGTATGACCTCGATACTATGATTAGTGAGAACAAGAAGGTCAAAAGGTTTGTTGATGGACTGAGACCAGCGATACGGTCTAGACTGGTTTCGTTGAACATTCCTTCGTATGAAGAGGCAGTACACAGGAACAATTATGTGAGCAGGATTATAAGTGAAATGCCTCTGAGTTCGAAAAAGTTAGTAAGAGCCAAGATAGAGATAAGAAGAGGTCGGCGATAGCTCCAGCTAGAGGTATAGATATTAGTGGACAGAAGCCTACTACTGAGCAGTACAATAGATGCGGTAGATATCATGGTAGTAGACATTGTCTGATGACTTCTGTAGTTTGTTACCGTTGTGGCAAGACAGGGCATGTTGTCAAGAATTGCTCGAAATGTTTGAGATTGCCCCACAGAAGGGTAAAGAGCTGGAGAGAGTTTCTGCTGATACCTCTACTCCGAAGAGGAGAGTCACAAATAAGGAGAAGGGAAGCAGGTGATTGGTCGAGGGTGATTACATGCTTTGGACCAGGGCACAACTGATACTTCATCAGATGTGATTAAAGGTACCATCCTGATTTTTTATCTTAAAGCATATGTTTTATTTTATCCTAGTGCCACACATTCATTTGTATCGCCTTCATTAGCATGTAAGTTATCAATGTATGTGGAGCGTACATCGTTAAGTAGAATGATGTTGATTAGTACGCCTATGAATAACAGTCAGCTAGTCGAGTATGTGTATAAAGGCTAAAAGCTAAGAGTAAGGGAAAAGGATAAGTCAATCAATCTCATTTTGATGTAATCTTAGGAATGGATTGGTTAGCTGCAAACCATGTTATTTTAGATTGTTATTCTAAGATGATTATGTTTCCTACCCTTGCAAAATATATTGTAAAGTTTACTGATGTGAGATCTGAGAATTTTAGACATATTTTATTGATGTAATAATAATTTGAAGTGTAATTTATTGAGCTAAGTGAATTGTGGGAATGATAATTAGAGATTTATATGTTAAGTGTGTAAAATAAGCATGAAGTATGAGGACAGATCGATCTGGAAGAAGGAGAGATCGATCTGGTGAGTTAAAAATGACGAGGAAGGAGGAATTTGAGGAGCAGATCGATCTCCAATGGAAGAGATTGATCTCCAAATGATTCTATTTGAGAAAGGATCGATCTCCTGAGGAAGAGATCGATCTCCAAATGATTCTGTTTGGGAGAAGATCGATCTCCTTAGGAGCAGATCGATCTCATAAAGCCATAAAGAGATCGATCTCACCCCTCGACAGATCGATCTCCTAGGCATAAAATTACCCAGATCGTCCCCAAATTTCAAACGCAGATCGATCTCATCAAGAGGCAGATCGATCTCCTACCTCCAGTCTATATAAGGGACCCGTGTTTTCTCCTGCAATTTCACTTTCTCTCTCTTCCAACCCCCATTTTTCCGAAAACCTAACTTTCTCACTCATCCAAATCCCCCATTTCCGGTCGAATCAGCTGTTGTGGCAAGAAGGAAAGTTGTTCCTCATCAAAGGGAGAACAACATACTTGGAAATCGAAGGACGAATCGGATCGAGGCGTGGGTTGTGCGTCTCACAAGCTTTGCGTAATTTCTAAACCTCGATCTTGATATTTGAGATGATTTTGATGTTGTTGGTGGTTGTCATTGCATTGAAATAGTTGAGAAAGGATTAGGGAATTGATGAAATTGCAATGTAGTTGGAGTAATGTAGATATTTGGTAATTTTGAGAATTTGTGCTATAAATGAAAATATAGACAATGTGGTGAATTAGCGTAGATGATTTAACATGAGAAATATAGGACGTTGAGCTATTGTGAATGAGGTTGTAGTTTAGGGTTGAGTTACGAGAACAAAGAGATTTGAGGAGTTATGAGCAATTATGCTCGATTTTGAGAATTGAGGTTTATGAGATAATTGAGTATTGATGTTTTAACATCGTTTGGATAGCTCGGGAGTTCCAGAGTGGAATGCGAGACTAGTCCGTGATACGGGGGAAACGATTGCACTATACGAGGTGCAAAGATGTAAGGGAAATCTAAACCATTTGTGTATGTGATTTGTAAACTATTATAGCATGATTTGTGGTTTATAAAACAAGCATGTTGAGTTTTGTGTTGAGATTTAATTGCACACGATTATTATAGCCGGTTGGAGCCCAATATTTTTATGAGTTTATAACTGGGCTCTACGTTAAGGCAATATTGAGATTTGAGAAATGTGTGCGTGTGCTTTACCGGTTGGAACTCGGTTTTATTACGTTTTGTGTTGAGTACAAAACGATTTTCAAATGAGTTTTATGAGAGAAAAACCATTATGAGTTCTACGTGAAGGCAAACCTGTCTTATATGATAAGACTTAGGTGTGTAGTTGTGAGTACACATCGGGCATTGCTCTGGTAGCATGTAAGCCCGATTTCTTCTCCGTTCTGGTAACGTGAGAATAACCCCATTGGTGGCTGTGCCACGTTGAGAAACCCCATTGGTGGCTGTGCCACGTTGAGAAACCCCATTGGTGGCTGTGCCACGTTATACCCAATTGGTGGCTGTGCCACGTTATACCCCATTGGTGGCTATGCCACGTTATACCCCATTGGTGGCTGTGCCACGTTATACCCAATTGGTGGCTGTGCCACGTTATACACCATTGGTGGCTGTGCCACGTTGAGAAACCCCATTGGTGGCGGTGCCACGTTATACCCATTGGTGGCTGTGCCACGTTATACCCCATTGGTGGCTGTGCCACGTTATACCCCATTGGTGGCTGTGCCACGTTGAGAAACCCCATTGGTGGCTGTGCCACGTTATACCCCATTGGTGGCTGTGCCACGTTGAGAAACCCTATTCTGTGGCTATGCCACGCGAGAAATTAAATCAGTGGCCTTGCCACGTGTGTTTTGTGGCTATGCCACGTGAGAAATTTAATCAGTGGCTATGCCACACGTGTTTAGTGGCTGTGCCACGTGCATTATTTTTACTGTGATTTTATCACGTTGTTTGAGAAAGCGTTTAACGCGTTATTTTCACATGCTTTGTTATTGCTCTAGAGTGAGCCTTTTACTTCATGTTTTTACATGATTTGAGATATGAGAATATCGTTTTGAGTATTTTCATACTATGGTTTTCAAATGAGTTTCACATACAAATAAACCTTTTGTGATGTGTATTTTGGTTTATGAAATGAGTTCCTTACCCCCTTTACTGAGCGATTTAGAAGCTCACCCTGTTTTCCTTTCCCCCCCAGAGTTCTTCAAGTGAATAAGGACTTCCCTGCGACGTACGGAGTA
The DNA here is from genome assembly GCA_033439115.1 of Firmiana major. Classification (NCBI taxonomy): domain Eukaryota; kingdom Viridiplantae; phylum Streptophyta; class Magnoliopsida; order Malvales; family Malvaceae; genus Firmiana; species Firmiana major. The sequence goes on along the minus strand of CM065913.1, from coordinate 8,365,325 downwards.
GTGGCTAGTGGAGGATTCGAGCTCCAGGCCATATATATTGTATCTTGAGGTATATTTTATCTTTTCATGTACCCAGACTATTATTGTAATTGCAGACACTTGATGTATAACATTATATGGGATGTATTAGGATTAATTAACTTGAGATGGATTAATGTATTTGATATGATATATAAATTCTAGTGATGAGATCCTGAGGCATAATGATCATGATGATGTATGACACTGCACAGGAATGCACCTTTAATTGTGAATTAACGAGTAAAAAGTTTTAAATTAGCCCTATTTTTTGCACTTCCGGGGCGTGACAACTGAAAATAAATGAAAGAAGTAGTTACAGTAATTAGAGAGATAATTTATTATGCTGACTAAGAAATCAATATGTTGAAGGTTTCATTGCGTACGTGGTTGATATGGATAAGGCACATATGGAGTTAGTAGATATCTCTGTAGTTAGGGAGTTCCCAGATGTCTTTCTCGATGAACTGTCAAGGTTACCACTAAACAGAGAGATGGAGTTCTTTATAGATTTGGTGCCTAGTACCGAGCCAATATCCAAACCACCGTACCAAATAGCCTTAGTTGAGTTAGAGGAGCTCAAGAAGCAGTAACAGGAACTATTGGATAAGGGGTTCATCAGACCGAGTGTTTCACCTTGGGGAGCACCGATTTTGTTTGTGAAGAAGAAGGATGAAAGCCTTCGATTGTGTATTGATTACAGATTGTTGAATAAGGCTACCATCAAGAATAAGTATCCTCTTCATCGTATAGATGACTTGTTAGATCAGCTCCAGGGAGCGCAGGTCTTTTCTAAGATTGATCTAAGGTCGAGGTACCATCAGTTGAGAGCTCGAAGTGGAGATGTACCCAAGACAATATTTCGGACCCGATATGGTCACGATGAGTTCTTGGTTATACCATTCAGATTGGCGAATGCTCCCGCAGCTTTTATGGCTTTGATGAATGATGTGTTCAAGCCATACTTGGATCAGTTTGTTATTATCTTTATCGATGACATCTTGCTGTATTCGAAGTCCGAGGAAGAGCATGAGTAACACCTACGGATTGTATTGCAGACCCTTCGAGAAAAGAAGTTATATGCTAAACTCGGTAAGTGTGACTTTTGCCTAGAATAGATTTCATTTCTAAGCCATGTGGTATCGAAGGATGGTGTGTCAGTAAATCCATCCAAGATTAAGGTTGTAGTTCAGTGGGAATAGCCGACGACAGTCATTGAGATCAAGAGTTTTTTGGGTTTAGCTGGTTATTACCAGAGGTTTGTTAAGGGATTTTCGAAGTTAGCTGCTCCGTTAACACGTCTCACTCAGAAGAATGTTGCATTCATGTGGGATGATGATTGTGAGAAGAGTTTTAAGGAGTTGAAGCATCGATTGACCACCACACCGATTCTCACTATTCCTACCAGCTCAGGAGGTTTTAATGTATATACTGATGCATCGCATCAGGGACTGGGCTGTGTATTGATGTAGGATGGGAAGGTAGTTTCTTATGGATCCAAACAGCTGAAGAATCATGAGAAGAACTATCCGACCCATGATTTGGAGTTGACAGCAATAGTGTTTGCGCTGAAGATATGGTGCTACTACGTATACGGTGAGAAGTTTCAGATTTTTACTGATCACAAGAGTCTCAAGTATCTGTTCTTGTATAAGGAGCTGAATATAAGATAGAGAAGATGGCTAGAGCTTCTGAAGAACTATGATTGTGAGATACTTTATCATCCAGATAAAGCTAATGTCGTAGCTGATACTTTGAGTAGAAAGTGCCTTGGGATGGTATCGTATATGTTGGTCAGGGAACACGAGTTGCTAGAGCAGTTTGCTAGCCTTAGTTTGGGTGTTGTGCCTTCTGACATGGATATGGACTGTGTGATAACTAGCCTAAGGTTGGAACCAGATCTGTTGGACAAGATCAGACAAGTTGAGCAGAGTGATCCGCATTACGTTGATATGACTAGTCAGATGCAGACGAGCATAGTAGCCAAGTATGAGTCGAGTTATAATGGATTGCTAAGGTTCAGAGGTAGGGTGTGCGTTCCCAATGATTTAGAGCTCAAAAGATTGATTTTGTCAGAAACTCATTCTTCGAGGTACACGTTACATCCAAAGAGTAATAAGATGTATCAGAATCTCCGAAAAGTGTATTGGTGGTCAGGTATGAAGAAGGATGTGGCAAAGTAAGTGGCGTGATGTCTCTTTTGTCAGCAAGTGAAGGTAGAGAATCAGAAGCCTGTAGGATTACTGCAGCCTCTACCTATACCGACATGAAAATTGGAACATATCACAATGGATTTCGTGATGGGTTTACCGAGGACCCGTAGGAATCACGATGCTATATGGGTGATCGTTGATAGATTAACAAAGTCAACCCACTTTCTAGCTGTGAGAGCTACCGATACTCTGAGTTCATTGGCTGAATTGTATGTACGCGAGGTAGTGAGGTTACATAGTGTTATAGTGAACATTGTTTCAGATAGGGATTCCCACTTCACTTTCCACTTCTGGGAACATTTTTAGAAAGCCATGGGAACCGAGTTGAGTTTGAGCACAGCTTTCCATCCTTAGATAAATGGTTAGTCAAAGAGGACTATACAGACTCTGGAGAATATGTTGAGAGCATGTGTGCTAGATTTTAGAGACTCTTGGGATGATCATTTCCCACTAGGCAAATTCGCCTATAACAACAGTTATCATTCGAGTATCGGGATGGCACCATATGAGGCTTTATATAGCCGTAGATGTCGTTCCCTATTGGATGGGAAGAAGTGGGTGACCGAAAGATATATGCTCCTGATTTGGTTTCATAAGCCTCTGAGGAAGTTCGATTAATATGTGAGAGATTGAGAACAGCTTAGAGCAGACAGAAGAGTTATGCTGACAAGAGATGGAGGCCACTAGAGTTTAGAGTTGGTGAGTCAGTATTTCTAAAGGTTTCTCCTTCCAAGGGTAAAGCGAGTTTCGGGAAGAGAGGTAAACTGAGTCCTCGCTACATTTGACCCTTTGAGATACTAGATCTAATGGGAGATAAGGCCTATAGGTTAGCATTGCCACCGGACTTATCAGGTGTCAATAACGTCTTCCACATTTTGATGCTTCGAAAGTATCACCCGGATCCGGTACATGTGTTCAGTATGAGCCGTTGGATCTCAAAGAGGATATGTCATATGTAGAGAAGTCGATTCAAATACTGGATAGGAAGGAGAAGGCATTGAGATCAAAGACGATAGGGTTAGTTAAGATTCTCTGGCAACACCACACTTCGGAGGAAGCTACGTGGGAGTTAGAGAGTCTGATGCACGAGAAGTACCCCCAGCTATTCGAGGTTTGACTTGGTTCTAATTTGGAGGACCAAATTTCTTAAGTTGGGGAGGATTGTAAGACCTGGATTTTTATGTAGCTTATTCCTTATGATTTCTATATGTAAGAACATTCTATTATGTTATTTGAATCATAAAAAGAGTATTTACTTAATTGAAAATATTAGTAAAATGCTTAAATGCATACAAGTCAAGTAAAGGGCAAATAAGGGGCGAGATAGCCACAAGCTAAACCGAATGGATTTAAACCATTCTAACTAAAGATAAGAACTTAAAATGTGAAAATATAGAGGGTTCACGAAGGAAAGTCCGTTTGATTTGGTCTTGAATACATTGAAGTAGAGGAAATGCCAAAAGGGGCTAAACGAGTTCGAAATGGTCCGTTTGAGGTGTTTTTGACACATTCACCTCTTGAAAACAGCCAAAACGCAAAGATGAGAGTGTAAACCATAGAAAATGACACTTTTGGATTTTTGAGAAAAAAATCAAACGTGGTCAATGGTCAAGAAAAGTCAAGGTTAGTTAAGAAATGTTGAGTTTGACCTTAGTTAACTAACCATTGTTAAATTTTAACCCAAGTAAGGTTAAAAAAGTGGGGAAGAAATATTTTTGGTTAAAACACTCAAACACCATCTTCTTAAGTATGAAAAATTAATTTAATCGAAATTCAGATTAAATTAAATGGGAAAAACTCGATGGGCCAACTATGGAAATTTTAAAGCTCATTAAGGTGCAACAAGTGTGGGCCGAATTTTGTAGGCCCATTGGGCCGAATTTTTGGGCCATTTGGTATGTCCAATATTAATCCAATTGAAGGCCCAAATGGTTTAGAAAAATCCAGCCCGAAAGCCCAAGAAAAAAGCCCAAACCAAAAAGCCCAAATGCAAGCCTAAACCTGAGCCCATTAGTTAATTTCCAAGCCCATTTTACAAGCCCAAAATAACCCGAGCCAAAACCAATTGCCAAGCCCAATTCAAGGGCTGAAAATTAGACTTAATGACTAAGTAAGACTAAGGAGAAATCAGCCAAGTTGTCTTCATCTTCTCCATAGCTCTTGACTAAGCAAAAGGAAACCATTAAAACATTAACTTCCAAGCTTTCTCACACTAGAAAACTCTAACTTCAATGCATATTTGGAACAAGTAACCTGCATGAAAGTTGTTCCAAATTGAGAAAGGAATAACATACCCAAAAATCAGCAACCAAGGAGCTGAATTGGACCACCCGAATCTTCCCTAAGTCTCAGCCAAGAAGAGAAAAGGTAGCTAGGTCTAATTTCAAGATAAACAAACTTTAGTATGTTTATCTAGGGATTAATTCAAGTTGATTGGTGTATGTTTTATGGATTGAAACACATGAAAACACCATGAATCAATGATGGCCGAAATTGGATATTTAGGTTTTCATCAAGAAGCATGTGATTTTAATGCATGGTTAGGTTGGTAAATATGTATACATGATTATGGCATGCTTAATTTCAATTGATTTGTGGAATTGGTTGATGAAATTTGGTTGGCATGTAAGGTGTTTGATAAAATGCCTTAATAAACATAAAACTAAGGCTTAAAGGGTGCATGCCATAGGTTTTATGAAATGCCTAAGTGAATGGCTAGGCATAAGGCCAAAGGAGGCGTGGTATGGCATGGTGCTCGGTCATGGGCAGCATGCATGGCTCTCGACCACATGCCATGGTTGAGAGGCCAAATGGGCTAAGCCCAATAAGTGTTGGTGGGCCCCACAAGACTAATAGGCCCAGATGAAATGAATAGTAAAGTGAAATGGGCTTAAGACAATGTTAAGCCCGTTAAGATGCAATTAGGCTCAATAAGCGTAAACGGGCCCATTAAGTGAAATTTAATGTATTATAAGTGAGATACTATTGAAAAAGTGTAATTAACCTAATAAATGGTTATATGAAACTCCAGAGATTATATTGGGAGCTAATCAAACTGCACGATCGAGTAGTTCCGAGAAAGCGGAATTACTCGATGCGATTTCAGGTAAAAGAGTTTTGCGCGTAGTTAGAGATATTTGCGCCTAGTTTCATCTGCTTTTACATTCACCTAAAAAGTCTGAGGGTCAGAGAAAGTGAATAAAATTTATAGAGATTCAATATGGGTAAATTACGATTTTACCCCTATTAAGGGTAAAAAGTCAAAAGTTAGGAAAAGTTCTAAAAAGCATGGAAAGCATGTTTTTGAATGTTTTTACTGCTGTTTAGTAGAAGAATAGATAGATTGGCCTGTGATTTCGTGAAATACACAAAATAGCCCAATTATGGTGCTGATTTTACTGATTTGAAACAATCCCGTTAAAATGAGACATATATCGAGTTGTATGAAAACAAATCGTGCTGGAGCACTGCTCGCACTAGATTTTATATGTTTTTCGTATGAAAAGTGTTGGAGTGGTTACTCGTACTTGATTTTTCATGATATGCATGACATAGTACTGAAGTGTTGCTCGTACTTGATTTAATGAGTTTTATGCATGACATAGTACTAGAGCGTTGCTCGTACTTGATTTTAATGAGTTTTGTGAATGGCATAGTACTGGAGCATTGCTCATACTCTATTTGAAATATGAATTATGTTTGACCTAGTGCTGGAGTGTTACTCGCACTAGTGTTTGACTTTGTGATATGCATAAAACAGTGTTTGAGCAGGGTGTCGATTGTAAGTCACACTCAATGCACGCAATGTAGTTTTAATGTGATATACATGACATGTTTAAAACCGTGTTGATTGCCTTGTGTATGCAAAGTGTTACACGGATAAGATGTTCGCACATGGATTTAAAGACGTGGCATTGATTATCTATTGTGATAGGGTCCACGAGTGTATGTTGTACTATGCATATGTCACGGAGTATGTTGTACCATTCGGTATTTAGGGCGTATGTGTGGCATTATTGTCTGGCGGTTAGGATTTGACCCACCTTCCGTTGCAGCAGTGATGCTCCGCACACTAGGATCTGTGTAGCCTAGGATCACAGTATAGGATATGGTCATTGTCATGACACAAAAATCAGAGTAAATTTTTTCGTTTTTCTTTCATACTTTCCTATTCTTTGATCGTGACCACACTCCACTAACAATTGGGCTGTGTGTCAATGCCAGTCCCACCATTCATTCACCATTTAACTTAATTCCTTATTAAAGGAAAGATAAACATATGAGTTTTTCACTAATTCTTTCTCATTCATTTACAAGTGTTTACAGTGTCTATACATCCCCGAAAGTTACTTACAAACATGTTACCATGCTATTCTTATTTAGATACAATATGTACAAGTGTATATACCTCAAGTGATGGGCAGCACGGATATCAAGAATACAGTACTCAGTCGCCTCAAAGTCTACTGGAAGAAATTTGTGTGAGAAAATGAAAGGGGTGAGCACATCCAACTCAGTAAGGCAATCCTACGAACAAGTAGGTAACCATACTATCTACATGAACGTGGTGTCGTGCATAAACCACCCTTTCTCCACACATTTCAAAATAGATGCTACAATTCATGATGTCATGTAAAACAAGTTCACATATGGATTTCAAAGAGCATGGAAAACTCAACATGCAAATCCATTTAAATCATTTCATTCTCGTTAAAATTTCACAACATAGCCAGGACTCAACCCCTCCCTCGAGTGTTCCGACTCACACAAAAATCATGAAATCAGATGCTTTTCAAAGCAATAATAACATGCGAGAGTTTAAATCCAAGTTTCATTCACATCAAAATCAAATCTCAGTCAGGATCCAATCCCTCCATCGGGTGATCCAGACTCACACAAAAATCCACAAAACATGATTCTCAAAAACATCAAGTACTAACATGCGAGACTAGGTAATATATGTACATCTCAGGCAAATAACCAGGACTATGACCATATCCTCGTGATCCCTCTGCTACACGGATCTTGTGTGTGGGGTCTCACCACTATCGGGAATCACCCTTGGAGGTGGGTCAGTCCATCCCGTTGGTCCTGCCCGATAACTCGCATCCAAAGATGCCACTCACATCCGAAGATGCAACATAATCAATCCCAGCACGGTACAGCGTACTCCATGCTACTTTCACGGTACAACGTACTCCGTGGACCCATATCTCATATCAATAATCGTGCCTATCTCAAAACGCACGTGTGAGCAAATTTAATCGACGTGACACATGGTCTACCCAACACTCCAAGCAAGGCTCATCGTACGTCTCATAAAATCAGTGCGAGTGATGCTCCAGCACTCTCATAAAATCAAGAAAAATCTCGTGCGAGCTAAGCTCCAGCACTCTGTCAAAATCAAGTAAAACTAGTACGAGCTAGGCTCCAGCACTCTGTCCTAAAAATCAAGTGAAAATCTGGTGCGAGTTAGACTCCAACACCCTGTCACGAAAATCATATGAAAATCTTGTACGAGTTAGACTCCAGCACCTCTGCATGTAAGACTCTAGTGTAAGCTTTTGCTCCAGCACTAATGCATGCATCACACAAATCAAAACTAGTGCGATTTGAGCTCTAGCACGTCACATTTTCATAAAATCACTTAGACAGCTCTGTTATCTCAAAACAATTTCCACAAGAAATCACATTGTTGAAAATATGCAATGCTGTGCATTTTTATTTAAAAGTTAGCCAACCTACCCATGCATGTGTCAAAACACCTAAAAAACAAGCATGAACCTCTTGTTCTTATTCCTCCCAACTTTTCCTAATTTTTGAAATTTTACCCTTCACAGAGGTATTTTAGTCATTTGCCCATCTGGGCACCAAAATTCTTATTTTAAATCTAGACCCTTCAGACAATTTTAGAGAATGTAAATGAGGACGAAATTGTGTAAAGTTACCTCTAGCAGTCTGTAAAATTCCCTTACTTGGAATCACGCGCAAGCTTATCTCGTCTCGGCCATACCAGGTCTCTCAGTCCAATTCGCTCCAGACCAAGTCCACGGAGCTGCATATAACCACGTATTTGGGTCAATTCTAATATATTTATCAGTATTTCACTCTTACTGATCGAATCTAAAGCATTAGGCTCGTTTTACTTCATGGGCCTGATTGCACCTTAATGGACCTCGACCCATTTTTTAGCTCGTTTCCACTTATTAAATCCCTTCTTTGGGTCTACTGAGCTCATTAGGCCTATCAATACCCATTAGACCTTGTTCCAAACTCTTTGGATAGCCCGTATATCATTTACGACAATTAATTCAAAAATCCGAATATAATTTATTCTTATGGAGGAATTAATCCGAAATCTGTAAAATAAATTCCAATTGCGTAATAATCATACTGTTGTCGTAAATGAGATTTACTTACTCGAAATTATGCAGTGGTGCGCAAAACGAAGTTCGATCGGGCTCACGTACACGATTTATCGTCGAACTACACAATTTTATATTTGATTTTGGGTAAATTTTGATCGAATATAATTTAAATAAATTTTTTGAAAATCAAATCAGTCACTTTTGACCTCTTACCGACTTACCCGAAGTCCGGTGTATCCCCAAAAATCTTCCCCTTTTTTTCCTTTTTCTCTTTTTCTTTCTTTTTCTCCCTTTTTCCTCTCTTTCTTGGCTGAACCAGTCTGATTCGGTTCAGCGCAGTTTCCTTTCCCTTAACCGGCTGTCCGGTTTAGTCTCCTTTCATCATTTCGACGTCGTCCAACCGGTTCCCGGCGCCTCACTACCGTCGTTCGACGCTTCTCTGGATGAGGAAGCTTCGGTTAGCTTCGATCGGGGCCAATCGCAGGTGGGATCGTCGAAATCGCCTTCTCTCCCTCGCAGCTTCAACTCGTTGATCTAGCTGTTTCTGATGCCGTCGGTGCGCGTCGTCGGTGCCGATGAGTTCGCAGGGTCGTCCTCTCTCTTCGCCTGCCCCTCGCCTGGCCGCTTGGTTACCGGATGCTCGTCGGTGATGGGATTTTCCTCGGTCGCCTGTCTTCACTTCTCTGTTTCTTCTTCCTTCGCGTTTTCCAGATTCAGTTTCATTTTTTTAATTATTTATTTATTTTTATATTATTATTTTAATTAATAAAATATTATATTTTTACCAAAATATCTAATAAACTATATATTTTATTATATAATTAATTTATTCAATTTATTTATTTTATTTTAACCATTTCTCGGTGTATTTTTCTCTGTATTTTTGGGATATTGTCCCGAGTGAATTTTTGGTAAATCTTAATAATTTCAGATCTTGATCAATTGGACTCGGAATTTAATAATTTTTCTTTTTTTGATTAAGCTTTCTCAATTCTATATTTTTAATGAAATTTTCTTATCGAATTTTTACCGGATTTTGGTCTTTTAACCGTTTTACCCTTTTACACGTTTGGGACAAATTTAGGCTGACTTTCCTTCTTGAACCCACTATAATTTCTCATTTAAAAATTCATATTTTTTCCGGACAATTCAAATCTCATAAATTTAATTTGAAATTCCTTAACTGTCTGTTTTCGAATTTTACATACGTTCGACTACTTCATTCATATTTATATGATTAAAATCCGTCTTATGATTCCATTAACATATAACAATATCCATACAATGTGTGAATCATATAGAAATACGATAAAAATCGGGTCTTACATAATCTCCCCCACTTAAGAAATTTGGTCCTCTAAATTAGAACCAAGTTAGTCTGTAAATCACTATGGATACTTCACATATATCATACTCTTACTCTCCAGCTCCTATTTAAATTCCTCTGAAGTGTAATACTGTCGAAGGACTTTTATTTAGGGAGATCATCTTAAACCTCAACTCCTTCTCCTTCCTGTTTAATACCTGAATCTCATTGTACCTTTAGAAAGAGAAACTTCCAAACACACTGATTCACACTCGATGAATCCTCACGATCCCCATCTCTTGTCAGCATAGCTTTTCTATCTGTTCTGAGGTGTTCTCATTCTCTCACAATCAACTAAACACCCTCAGAAGCTTATTATACTAGATCGGGAACAATTTTCTATATGTCACCTACTTCTTTCTATCCATTCGAAAAAGCAACCCTTACGGCCAAACAATGTTTCACACAATGCCATATCGATACTTGAGTGATAACTATCACTGTGGCAATTTAGCTAATAACAAATGATCATTCCAGGAGATTCTAACATCAGTTGCACACGTTCTCATCATATCCTCCAGAACCCGTACAGTCCTCTCTAACTGACCATCTGTCTGAGGACGAAACGTTATGCTCACACTCAACTGGGTTCCCATGGCTTCCTGAAACATGTTCCCAGAAGTGGGAAGTGAAGCGGGAATCCCTATCTGATACAATACTCCCTGGAATGCTACCTATTATTCCACAATCTTCTTACTTATATAAATTTGCTCACGCACTCAGAGTATCTATGGCTTTCATAATCAAAAAGTGGGTAGTCTCAATCAATCTATCGACCATCACTCAAATAGCCTCGTGATTCCTACGGTCCTCTATAACCTGTCACAAAATCCGAGGTAACCTGCTCCCACTTCCATGTCAGAATTGGTAGAAGCTGCAATAATCCTGCAAACTTCTAGTACTCTACCTTAATCTACTGACATACGAGACACTTCACCACAACTCTCTAATATCTCTCTCATGCCTGACCACCAATACCCATTTTCGAAAATTTTGATATATTTTATTGCTCAGCGAATGCACTGTATATCCCAATTAGTGAGCTTTTGTCATTAACAATTTCAACAGCTATGCTCCTTGGGAGCCATTATTCTACCTCCAAACCTCAGTAAGTCATAATCACTCACTGTGAACTCTGTCATGGTACCCATCTGAATCTGACTAACACTATTGACACCCTGCCAATCATCATACTAAGCTTGTCAAATCCGATCAACCAAATTTGGTTCTAACATCAGGCTAGCTGTCACATAATCACTGTCATCATCAGAATGGATCACATCACTACTGAGGCTCACAAACTGCTTTACAGCTCACGTTCCCTGACCATTACCATCCCGAGGCTATTTTTGCTCAAAGCATCAGCCACTATATTAGCCATTTCCTGAGTGTTACAATATCTCACAATCATAATCCTTTAGAAGCTCAAACACTCTTTGCTATTTCATATTCATTTCTTTTTATGAAAACAGATACTTGAGACTTTTATGATCAGTGCATATCTAAAATTTCTCACCGTAAAAGTAGTGGCGCCATAACCTCAGTGTATTACTACAGCTACCAATTTTAAATCATGGGCCGAATAGTCCTTTCATGGTCATTGAACTGTTTGGATCCATACATGACTATCATCTCATCTTGATTCAACACACAGCCCAATCTTGGTTGTAAGACATCCATATATCCTGAGAAACCTCTTAATCTGTTGGGTATGGTGAGAATAAATGCGGTGGTTAGTTCATACTTTAATACACCAAAACTCCTGTCACGTCTATCATCCCATTTAAATACAACTTTTTCTAAGTTAAACGTGTCAACAAAGTAGTCCATTTCGAGAACTCTCAACAAATCATCTGTAAAAACAATTTCCAATTGTTGCTTATGATTTTCCCTGGACTTTAAATACACCCAAAATATCATCAATAAGGATGATAACAAATCGGTCCAGGCAAAGTTTAAATACCTCATTCATCAATGCCCTAACGAGTACAAAGAATTGTCTTGGGCACATCCACATTCCAAATTCTCAACGGATAAAACCCAGACTTCCAATCGATCTAAAAAATTTACGCTCTTCGCAGCTAACCCAATGGATCATCAATAGTAGAACGAAATACTTATTCTTACGCTGATCCTGTTCGATTCGATAAATCAAGTCTAGTTTTCAACTTTTAAGCTCACTACCACAGAACAAATGTCATTTCGAAATCGCTTCTGTTCAAGATACTAACCCGCGTCATTTCCTTTTTCTTATATTAGCGACTTTTATAAAATTTTAATTTTTAAACCTTCATGATTAATCGAATTCTATATTTCTTTATCGTACAAGTACAGGTACCCTAATTTTAAATGTATATATTACGACTGCCAATTTCAATTTATAGGTTATGTGTACTTCTAGACGCTGTCAAGTCTTCAGGCGAGGAGGTATTTTGAAATACCTTTATTAACCCTCAAACTTGACCACATGGACTGGTTGTGAATATATCCACCCCTTATCCTTGGTCGTAATTCATATTCACTACAAATAGCTTAATCCAAATTACTTCACATATCAGAGTTATTCTTACCTTGCATACGCCTCTTATTCCAATATATCTTGTATTCAGGATCTATCACATCTCAAAGCTTATCTCATTTCGTATATCAACTATAACAAAACTCTTTCATTACTTGTTAAAACTTACTGTACACTTTTCTAGGGTGAAACATCGCTATCTTAGAATAGCAATTTCAACAACATAGTTTGCAGCCAATCAATTTATTCCCCACATTACATCAAAACACTCACATTTCATAGAATGAGATTGGTCTACATGTTCCTTTCCCCCACTTTCAACTTACAATCTCTTCTGACATATTCTATTAGCAGACTATCCTTCATTGGGGTGCTAACTATCAGCATTTCGCCTAATGATATAGGCTTCACAAATTTCATTAACTTATATGCAAATGACGACGATATGAATGAATAAATATGTAGTACCAGGATCAATTAAAATAATTGCTTCAATATTAACAATCAAGATGGTACCTTACACCATATCAAATGAAGCATCAATAGTATCCTGGTCCAAGGCATACACTTGCCCTCATTAAACCGTCTATTTTCGTGGTAACTACCACACATCCAACATTGCCCATTAGCAGGTCGAGGTCCTCCAATCACAATATCCGTGTAAACGCTAAAACTGGATACACTAGGGCTTACCAATCATCTTACCCCATAACTCACTAACTCTAAATTTCCTACCAAACCGCCTCTTTCCCGCTTTGACATCTCTGTTATCCATTATTTCCTTTTTCTCTCTATTTCGGCCCTTATTGCCTTTCTCAAACTCAGAGGCATGCAATTCCTAATCTTATTCAAGCATTGTGATCTGCGCACTGCCTCGTCATACGTAGTGATATCTAACGGGTCCAATCAGACTCTGATAGACGGTCTGAGTCTTTCCATGACTTTCAAACCTTCTGATTCTCACTGTTCATAATGTCGGATTATACCTGCCCAGGGATGTAAATTGAGATTCATACTCATCAATAGATTTGGCTCCCTGAACTAAACTCATAAATTCATCTGTAACTTCCTTTGAGCAGTATTTGGAATATACTTTACTCGGAATGCTTCCAGAATTATCTCCTATATCAGTCTTGGATGTCTAACTCTTAAAATGGGTCGAGCGAATTTCTACCAATGCTCTACCTCACCCTCCAATATAAAAGTATTTAAAAGTCACTTTCTCGGTCGACATACACCGAAAGAATCCATACAACTTCGCTATCTCATTCACCCAGTCCTCAGTAACTATTGGTTTCTTTACTTCGCTAAATACCGGAGGGGTGTGGGAATCTCTATAGTCTGAGGCATCTATTCATGCTTTACCCTGCCTATCCTCAACTACTTGTATAGATTGAGTAAACAACTCCAAAATACTTTCTACACTCCACTCCATCCTCATGAAGTGTGTCTCAATACTGTCTGGTCTCTTTATAGGATGTTGTGGACTATGCTCAACATCAATCTCCACCTCAACCTCCTCATGAGTCTCATGGGTCGACTCAGCACGACTAGCAGGCTCAGGCCTACCTCTTCGGCCTCTGCCTCGTGCTCTACCTCCTCTACCACGACTGGTATTCAGCAAAATGCCTATATTCTTGCATTCACAACAATTTCTTAGTTAAAACTCATCTCAATATACACGATTATATCTAACCAAGCACAGTGACACGGGGATGTAATTTCTTAATTACTGACACTGACACACATCAGACCAATTTCACTCTGATACCACCAATTGTCACGACCCAAAAATCAGAGTAAATTTTTTGTTTTTCTTTCATACTTACCTGTTCTCTAGTCGTGACCACACTCCACTAACAATTGGGCTGTGCGTCAATGCTAGTCCCACCTTTTATTCACCATTTAACTTAATTCCTTATTAAAACAAAGTTAAACATATGAGTTTTTCACTAATTTTTTTCATTCATTTACAAGTGCTTACAGTGTTTATACATCCCCGAAAGTTACTTACAAACATGTTACTGTGCTATTCTTATTTAGATACAATATGTATAAGTGTATATACCTCAAGTGATGGGCAGCAGCGGATATCAAGAATGCAGTACTCAGTCGCCTCAAAGTCTACTGAAAGAAATCTATGTGAGAAAATGAAAAGGATGAGCACATCAAGCTCAGTAAGGCAATCCTACGAACAAGTAGGTAACCATACTACCTACATGAACGTGGTGCCGTGCATAAAACACCCTTTCTCCACACATTTCAAAATAGATTCTACAATTCATGATGTCATGTAAAACAAGTTCACATATAGATTTCAAAAAGCATGAAAAACTCAACATGCAAATCCATTTAAATCATTTCATTTTCGTTAAAATTTCACAACACAGCCAGGACTCAATCCCTCCCTCGGGTGTTCCTGACTCACACAAAATCATGAAATTATATGCTTTTCAAAGCAATAACAACATGCAAGAGTTTAAATCTCAGTTTCATTCTCATCAAAATCACATCTCAGTCAGGATCCAACCCCTCCCTTGGGTGATCCAGACTCACACAAAAATCCACAAAACATGATTCTCAAAAACATCAAGTACTAATATGCGAGACAGGCAATATATGTACATCTCAGGTAAATAACCAGGACTATGGTCATATCCTCGTGATCCTTCTGCTACATGGATCCTGTGTGCAGGGTCTCACCACTTTTGGGAATCGCCCCAAGAAGTGGGTCAGTCCATCTCATCGGTCCTGCCCGATAACTCGCATCCAAAGATGCCACTCGCATCTAAAGATGCCACTCGTATCCGAAGATGCCACATAATCAATCCCAGCACGGTACAGTGTACTCCATGCTACTTGCACGGTACAACATACTTCGTGGACCCATATCTCATATCAATAATCGTGCCTGTCTCAAAACGTACGTGCGAGCATATTTAATCGGCGTGACACACAGTCTACCCGACGCTCCAAGCACGGCTCATAGCATGTCTCATAAAATTAGTGCGAGCGATGCTCAAGCACTCTCATAAAATCAAGGAAAATCTCGTGCAAGCAAAGCTCCAGCACTCGTTTCATAAAATCTCATAAGATCTAGTGCGAGCTAAGCTCCAACACTATCAAAATCAAGTAAAACTAGTGCGAGCTAGGCTCCAACACTGTCATAAAAATCAAGTGAAAATCTGGTGCGAGTTAGACTACAGCACCTTGTCACGAAAATCATATGAAAATCTAGTGCGAGTTAGACTCCAACACCTATGCATGTAAAACTCTAGTGCGAGCCTTTGCTCCAGCACTAATGCATGCATCACACAAATCAAAACTCGTGCGAGCTGAGCTCTAGCACGTCACATTTTCATAAAATCACGTAGGCAGCTCCGTTATCTCAAAACAATTTCCACAAGAAATCACATTGTTGAAAATATGCAATGCTATGCATTTTTATTTAAAAGTTAGCCAGCCTACCCATGTACATGTCAAAACACCTCAAAAACAAGCAGGAACTTCTTATTCTTACTCCTCCCAACTTTTCCTAATTTTTGAAATTTTACCCTTCACAGGGGTATTTTGGTCATTTGCCCATCCGAGCACCAAAATTTTTATTTTAAATCTAGACCTTTCAGACAATTTTAGAGAATCTAAATGATGTTGAAATTACGTAAAGTTGTCTCTAGCAGTCCGTAAAATTCCCTTACCTGGAATCACGCGCAAACTTATCTCATCTCGACCATACTAGGTCTCTCAGTCCAATTTGCTCCAGACCAAGTCTACGGAGCTGCATATAACGACGTATTTGGGTCAATTCTAATATATTTATCAGTATTTCACTCTTACTTATCGAATCTAAACCATTGGGCCCGTTTTACTTCATTGGGCTCGATTGCACCTTAATGGGCCTCGACCCATTTTTCAACCCGTTTCCACTTTTTAAATCCCTTCTTCGGGTCTATTAGGCTCATTGGGCCTATCAATACCCATTGGGCCTTGTTCCAAACTCTTTGGATAGCCCGTATATCATTTACAACAATTAATTCAAAAATCCGAATATAATTTATTTTTATGCAAGAATTAATCTGAAATCTGCAAAATAAATTTCAATTGCGTAATAACCATACTATTGTCGTAAATGAGCTTTACTTACCCGAAATTATGCGGTGGTGCGTAAATCGAAGTTAGATCGGGCTCACGTACACGATTTATTGTCGAACTGCACAATTTTATATTTAATTTCGGGTAAATTTTTGATCAAATATAATTTAAATAAATTTTTTAAAAATCAAATCAGTCACTTTTGACCTTTTACCGATGTACCCGAAGTCTGGTGTATCCCCAAAAATCTTCCCTTTTTTTTTCCTTTTTCTCTTTTTCTTTCTTTCTCTCCCTTTTTCCTCCCTTTCTTGGCTGAACTGATCCAGTCCGGTTCAGCGCAGTTTCCTTTCCCTGAACTGGCTGTCCAGTTCAGTCTCCTTTCGTCGTTCCGACGTCGTCCGGTCTATTCCCGACGTCTCACTACCGTCGTTCAACGCGTCTCTGGCCAGGGAAGCTTCGGTTAGCTTCGATCGGGGCCAATCGCGGGTGGGATCACCGGAATCGCCTTCTCTCCCTCGCAGCTTCAACTCGTCGATCTGGCTAATTTCGGTGCCATCGATGCACGTCGTCGGTGCCGATGAGTTCGCAGGGTCGTCCTTTCTCTTCGCCTGCCCCTCGTCTGGCCACTTAGTTACCGGATGCTCACCGGTGATGGGATTTTCCTTGGTTACCTGTCTTCGCTTCTCTGTTTCTTCTTCCTTCGCTTTTTCCAGATTCAGTTTCGTTTTTGTTTATTTATTTATTTTTTTATATTATTATTTTAATCAATAAAATATTATATTTTTACCAAAATATCTAATAAACTATATATTTTATTATATAATTAATTTATTCAATTTATTTATTTTATTTTAACCATTTTTCGGTGTATTTTTCTCCGTATTTTCGAGATATTGTACCAAGTGAATTTTCGATAAATCTTAATAATTTTGGATCTTGATCAATTGGACTCGAAATTCAATAATTTTTCTTTTATTGATCAAGATTTCTCAATTCCATATTTTTAATGAAATTTTCTTATCGAATTTTTACCAAATTTTGATCTTTTGATCGTTTTACCCTTCTACACATTTGGGACAAATTTAGGCCGACTTTCCTTCTTGGACCCACTATAATTTCTCATTTAAAAATTCGTATCTCTGTTCTGACAATTCATATCTCATAAATTTAATTTGAAATTCCTTAAGTGTCCGTTTTTGGATTTTACATACGTTCGACTACTTCATCATATTTATATGATCAAAATCATCCGTCTTATGATTCTATTAACATATAACAATATCCATACAATGTGTGAATCATAAGGAAATACGATAAAAATCAGGTCTTACAGTTATAGTCCAGGATATTATTGCATATAGTCACCCAGTCTCGCATGATTATATCACATGATTTTATGACTTCGGGTAGACCTGAGGGATGGGTCGGAACCTGATTTATATGCTTTACTCGATAAAATGTCATATTTTGTATGTTTGAAATGAAATGGTATGATACATTTTAAAGGCATTATATGAGATTACATAAAATGCAATGTTTTGCATGAAATGCCTATATTTATGAACACTGCATGATTTCAGTAATTTCAAGTAAATATATATGCACACTACATAAGTTTTACAATTCATGCTTTAAATGTGAAACTAAGGAAAGATTATTTCAAGGCATGACATTATTTACAGTAAATAGTATAGTTATCTATTTACTTGTTTGATTTCCTTGCTAAGCTAGTGAACTCACCCCTTTCATTTCCCCCTCTCTTTAGAGCATCCACAATAGATAGAGTACGACTGAGGACTTACATTCCTTTTTATCCGTTGCATTCCCATCGATCGAAAGGTATACACACCACGTACGATTTTGTATCTAAACATATAACAGCACAGTGATGTAAATGAATGTAATAGTGGGGATGTATTTGTATATTAATATAGTGAGCTCACTTATGACATAAAAATATTGACAGTCAATAGATAGTTTATATTGACATGTATGCATAATATATAATGGATGATATGACAAGTAAAGGAGATGATACTAATACTGAATCATGTTTGAAATTGTCACAGAAGAAAATGTGGGAAAAAGCGAAAAATTTATAGTAATTTTAGGTAAAAGAGGTCGTGACAAGTAACTAGTCGAGTTAAATATTTAATAGTTTCAATGCTTAATGTGAAAAACTCATAAACGCAATTGGAATTTTTAAATTTTTAAATATTATATATAAATGTTGTATATAAAATATGCATTTATTTTTTTGGGAAAAAGGTCAAAAAAGTCATAAAAAAGTTTAGTAATTGAGTGTTTTTGTTTTTTCGTAATCAATTGAGCTTGTATGTTTCAAATTTTCACTCAATTAAGAATTTATATTTTAACTTTTCACTCAGTTGAGCCATTGTATTTCAACTTTTAATAACAATTTTTGTTAGGAAAATGGTTTAATTAAGTGAAAATTAAAATATAAGACTTAATTGATTGCCAAAAAAATAATAGCTCAATTGCTAAATCTTTTTTTTTTTTTTTGGGGGGGGGGGGGGGGGGGGTTTAACCCTTTTGCCTTTTTTTTCAATTTTATTTAATTTTTTTTAGTTCTTAAGAGATACAAGAGCAAATGAGGAATCCAACTTCGAACCTATCCCTCTTAAATGAAAATAATTGAATCTAATTTAATCAAAGTTTAAGGAAATCAAATTTCTTTTACAAGCCAGAAAACTTGAGTATAAGAAGAAATTAAACTCAATTAAACTCAAGCTTTGCATTTTTACAATGGAATTTAGCTCGAGTACTCTATCATTGTATTGATTTGATTCGGTTACATCTAGCACTTTCCTTCTCTAAAAGGTTTCTAATAAAATCAAAATATTCTTCATATACGTTCAACCACATTAAGTCAAGTGCAAAAGACACATGAGCATTTAAAAATTTTCATTTGTGATCAAATAAACCTTCTGACCAATAGGGACCCGGTGGGATTGACCTTTCCATGACATCTCTCCATATATCTAAATCTCTATATATCCTACTTCTCTGGCAAAACCACACTAAATATCAAGTACACTAACGTGGCATGAAAATGACTCGTATATTGCAAATCCATTATGCACCAAGCTTTTTGATGAAGTTGACTATTCACAAACTAGTAAACGTGGAGGATCTTCAATTCAATTTGGATCACTTGTTTTGAGATTCTTTTCCTAAATGCATATATAATTTGGTAGGATTTTTTTTTCCCCGATGTTAACTAATTTCATTATGGGTCCATATACGCTATATGTTATACCCCTCACCGTACGCTCCAGGCACCATTTTCGTAATAAGACCATTAGCCGACCTTTAGCCTATGATTTTTTTTAGTTAGTGTCTGGAACCAATTATATCTTCATCACTTCATAAAAATGCAGACCCATTTATTTGTATTCTCATTTTTTTTCAAAAGTTTACGTTAACAATCTTGTTGTATATATTATACATGTAATATATATATATATATATATATATATATATATATATATATATTATAAAAAGAGATCAAATTAAACTAGTGTAAAATAATTTTATTTCACATAATTTCATATCATATTACATGATTTATATTGTTTTAGTCTGATTTACTCTATTCAAGTAGATTATGTATACTAAATTTCAAATTAATTAAAAATGTTTAACTATTAATTTCATAATAACAAAATTTCATATATATTGAAAAATATATTATTTTTATCAATATGATAGAGATATCAGATCGACTCAAAACTTTACATGTATAATATATATAAATAGATTATTAAATCTAATAGTTGATTTGTAAATATATAATTTTTGTATATAAATATATTAATCTTACATGAAATTATAAAAATGATGTAAAACAAACTTATTTTAAACAAATATAATTTGATCCATCATCATATTTTACCGTTAAGTTTGAGAGAAAACATAATCTGATGATACCAAAAAAAGCATTGGGTGAGCAGTGTTGATTGATCGACAACATCCATCTTTGATGCGTGCTACCTATTGTAAATTTCACATGATTTAAGGTTTCGATCTATAATATGGTCTTTTATACAACAAAAAATTTGCTTGGTAACAAAAAGATTTTCTTGGGTTTGGCATGAGCATTATTATTTTTTGGTTACATATTAGCATTGTTATTTTGATTCTCTGTCGAGGACAATATTAAATGAATTTAGCACTTGGTTGGTGGGAAGACAAGAAAGGATAATGATTAAAAAGTTTTAATTTAATTTCAAAAAAAAAAGTTTTAATTTAATGTTTGAGATATTATATTATAACAACATATCTTATTTTATAGTTCAACCATTAAATTAACACATTTTTCTTCTTAACCTTTTTCTCTCTCAATTGAAGCCTAACAATGTTTTATAGTAAGAAAAGAGAAGGAAAGAATGTAAAAGGAAAAATTACATCTTTCCTTGTTTCTTTCGTTTGGTAGCAAGGAGTAAAATAAAGGAAAATGAATGAATTTGCATATTTCCTTTCTTTTTAAATTTAATCCTTCCAAATATGGAGGGAAAAAAAATCATTCAACTTAAATTAATAATTATATTTACAACTTTAACTTTAGGGGTTGTTTGGTGTTTTGCATGTAAAGTGATTACTGAAAAATTAACATTACAATGTTTGATAAACTAACACTTTGTTGCTAATGTAATGCCAAATTCTAAAAATACTGTTAGTATAAAAATAACTTTGATATATTATTAATTTAAAATGTAATTATTAGATTAAAATGTAAATAATATAGTTATAATTATTAATATGTTAATTAGTTATAATATTAAATTAGATACAATATTATTAATTTAAAATATAATCATATTAGCAATTAAGTAAATAATATAAAATTATAATTATAAAGTTTTAACTGATTATTAAAAAAGTTGCCTTTTTAGCTTTCATTTTAATTTTTTTAATTTTAGCATTATTTTCTTGTCAAAATCAAAACAATTCGCAATTTGTAACTAAATTTCTAGCCAATATAAGTAATAAAATTATTCTCTTAACAAGTAAAAAGAACTTGTAATAAGTCATAAAAATTCATATCATCATACATAATAATCTATAATGAGTAATAATTATTCATCAAGACATAATAATTTTTATAAATCCTAATAACATATCTTCAATATATAATAATTCAAAATGAATCAAGTTGAAGAGGGTGTTTTGGGTGAATTTTCTTTCACTTTATAGTTGCAAAATAACTTTGTATACGGGTGGGGGTTGCAATCACTCTGCAAGAATAGGAGGTAAAGTGATTATAATAATAAAATTACTTTGCAGTCACTTCTGTCAACCAAATGCTACAAAATAATTGTAAATTGCAATGTAAAGCTGATACTTTCAAAATATCAAACGGCTCTTTATCCTTTTCTTCTATTTTCGTCCTTCATATCAAATACAAGGAAGGAAAAGTAATTTTCTTTCGTATGCGTTTTTTTTTTTTCTTTCTTTACCTTTTCCCTCCCTCTAATTTTTTTCTTCTCTCCAAAAATAGTGCAAATGTCTTCTTCGGATATGATTAACATAGAACTTGGATATAATCATTAAGCCCAAGTCCTCATTGCCTATTGAATAATTTAATTATATCATAAGCAATTTGACAAGTCTCTATATATCATCATTCATCCTTATCTTCCTATATGCTAAAACAGTATGATGATATTTTATTTTTTGGGGCAAAAAAATGAAGAAGATTTGCCCAATAAGATGTGACCATCGAGGGAAGTGGAAAACTTTATTGGCATGAACAGCTCCTCCCTCGTCTGATTAGCATCTCCATCTTTAATTATTGGTATGTTTAGAAGAAAAAGTTTAATTTGTTACCTATCCTCTCTTCCATTTGGCTACCTTCATTTCATTAGCAACTTTGGGTCAAAGGGCCGAAAAAAGCTTTCCTGCTCATTTGTCACATCAAATTGCAAAGCCAATCATGCATGGAGCACATACCTGTCGATGAGCTGTTTTGGGTGTCCCAAGCTATTGAGAGGGTACCATGAATCTCAATTTTTTTCTCATACGTACAACCATTAAGTTGTCTCTTGTCTATGCAAAAATGGGTTAGATTAACAAATTTATTAATTGTACTTTGTAATCTTTTATTGTGGGGACATATAGTATCATTTATATATTCTAATTAATAATATATAAGAGTAGACTAGAACAATTTATGGCAGTTCTATTTTATATTGATTGGTGCGAAGGCAATTTCATGTAAAACGATTGTTCTATCTGAAAGATTACGTAATGTATAGATTAGACACATATTAACGTATGACATTGGGCAAACGAGAAACACGTCTAGTTTACACAGTCAAGAATTGGATGGTCAGAAACTATGCATGCATCTTTCATTTCAGGCCAATGAATAATGAAAGATCATAGTAAAGACCAATAATGAACAACTTTCGATTGTTGTCCCTTTTTTACGTGGATTTTTCATGTTTCTGACAATACGTGTCAATCAATTTTGATATATTTAGCCAACTTGATGTATCACGAAAATTTAATAAAATAAAATTGAAAGAAAAAATCTTGAATAGGATAGATAATTAATGCGAGGATGAACCAACGTACCATATATTTCTTTCAAATTTCAAATGATAATGTAGTCATATATTATAAGCAAACCATGAAATTCTACATGAAGTAATTAGATCCTTAAGTTTGAAGTCAAAAAATTCAATTTCAAACTAATGAAATATATACTAAAATTAGATCTGATAATGGATGGCTCGTTCAAAACGAAAACTATATAATAATGATTTATACACAAGCTTAAACTCGATCCAAACCGTAAATTTGGGCTTAACTTTTTGTTCATATCCATTTTTATTTTATAATGCAAAAGCTCAAGCTTGCCCGACTCAACCTTTCCAAATATTATTTTATTTATTTTTTTATTTTTTATTTATTTGTATTTTATTCTTTTAGTCTTTTTGAAATTTAATTTGATTTTTTAAAATTTGCATGTCAATTTTCATATTAAATATATAATCATATTTATTAATCAATAATATTTTATATACAAATAATTGCATTATACGTAGTAAATAAATTAAAAAATTTTAATTTAATTATGTTTAGGCTAGGCTCAGACTTCGAAGCGTCAAGCCCAGACCCAACCTAATTTTTTATTAAACCAAAAAAATTTGTCCAAACTTATTAATTGCATCCAATATTTTTGTCCAAACCCGAACAAATATTGAGTGGACCTCCAGGTTTGGACAAGTAACCCGACCCTTGAGCAGATCTAACTAAAATAAGAAACACCAATTTTCACTACTAGAAAAAAAATCATATACTACAGTTACATAAATAATAGACTACGGTTATTGAAATCGAATATAATCTAATATCTTTAACTACAATTTTTTAAATTATTTTTAAATTTTAGAAAGCATAACTTTAACTATGTTTATATAAAAACGTGGTCTACAATAATAAAATATCACATTTTAATTAAACGTAATTAAACAAAAATTACAGTTTTCAACAAATTGTATTCTTTAGAAATTAAAAGTACATAAATTTGCTTACTCAAGAAAAAAAAAAAAGGTATACAAATTTAAATTTTTTTATAGAAGTTATTGTAGTAAAAGTCCACAGTTTTCTTAGTAACCATAGTTAATATTATTAATTTTACAAATAGAATTTAATTGAAAGACATTATTCCTTATAAAGATGGAAAGAATTGGTTTTTCCTATTAAACATCGTAGTAAGTACTGTTTTTTGTTTCAAATGTAATCTTTTTGGTTTAATATTTTGTCTTCTGATATCCATGTACATTGAAAAGGATTTCAGTTTCAAACAAGATTGTTGCAACGTCGTTTATGAATAAACATTTTGATGTTTGAATTAAACTACGGATTTTATTTATTAATAGATTATGTTTTAGGTTTTTAAACATAGTTTTTTATGCCTAACTATTCGTCATCAAAGATTCACACACTTGCAATATTGAAAAGGTCAATTTACAAATGTAGTTTCAAGAAAGTATGTTGCAATACTTAAAAGTTCAAAGAGACATTCATCATCCATCATCCATCACCTTTACTTTGCTCTTTTCTTTTCTCTTTATCTCTTTCTTCAAAAATATTGGCTCTCTTCCACAAGTGATCTTTTTTAAAATTCTTAGGCATATGACTTCCAATTTAGATAAATAGTATTCTTTAAGACTACATTTCATTTAATTAAGCATAGTTTTTCATGACAAAAATGTAGTCTATTTTTCTTAAAAAAAACAAATAGTCTTTATATATTTTCTTTTTTATAAATAAATAGTACTATTTTAGAATATAATCTAAGATAAGTGGTACTATTTCACGACGAGCATTGTGACAGATGTTAATCCTTCCTCACACATAACCATATTCCGAGCCTAGAACTTTGAACAAAGACCAAGCTTTATCCATAATTTGAATAGGGTGATCAATCACATCTAGATAGAACGGTTGGTGGTGTAAATACTGTAAACAATTTTTAGGTATTTGGTTTGTTAATGAATAACGACTTAACCACTGGTAATATGAAGATTCAGGAAGGATTTGAAGTAATTAGATATTTTAAGCAAAGAATGTAGACATATACTGTAAGACCCGAATTTAATAAAAATACGAAAACTAAATAAGAAAAGATAGAGGAAGTATGAAGGAAGTCGGGTTAAATTAATCCCGAACACGTGTAAGGGCAAAACGGTCAAAGGACCGAAAGCCGGAGTAAATTCGATAAGGAAATTTAATTAAAAATAAGGATTTAAGAAATCTTGGTCAATAAAGATGAAATAAAATTATTTCGGATTAAATTGATCAAGATATTAATTTATTGGAATTAATCGGGATTAATCGGGATTTTTAGTTCAGAAAAATAATCCCGAAAATAATCGAAAAATATACTGAAAAGTCACTCGGGACAATATCCCGAAAATACGGAGCAATTATACCCGAAAAATAGGTTAAAATATAATAAATAAATTAAATAAAATTAAATTAATTAATTTAGAATAAAATAATAATTTTAAGGGATATTTGGGTATTTTTAGTGTATTTTAATAAATAAAAATAAATTGTTAAATAAGATAATAAATTGTAAAAAAAAAAAAAAAAAGAAGAGAATTGAAAAAAAAAAAAAAAAAAAAAGAGAGGAAAGTCATCGGGGAGAGAGAAACGGAAGACCCGAAGAAGACCAAAGGAGGCCCGATCACCGTCCGGCGGCCAACGGCCTGGCCAAGGGCCGGAAAGAAAGAGGGGACGCCGATGAGCACGATGGTACCGGCGGTGTAGCCAACCGACGCCGGAGGAAGCCGATCGGAGGAGGAGAAGGCCGACGGGATTGAGGGGCTCGGTCCCGGCGAACGGCGGCGATCCGACCAGAACCAAGGCCCGATTTGGAGAGCCCAGTCGACGGCGGTGCTTTTGGCACCGGTGGCACTCAGCGAGACGGCCGGAATCGGCGGCGACGGCCAAGGGAAGAGAATGGGTCCGACGGCGAGGAGAGAAGAGGCCGGACCGGCGGCATTCCGGCGGCCTTGGGCGAATCCGAGCCCAGATTCGAGATGCGGACGGCCTTGCGGAGCTGTTGGCGGTGGAAGCCGGCGGAGAACCGGCCGGCAAGGCAGTGAACCGGCAGTGAACCGGCCGAACCGGAGAAAAACCGGCGGTCTGACCGGTCCGAACCGGACTGAACCGGTTCAGCCAAAAAGAGGGGAAAAAAGGGAGAAAAAGGGAAAAGGAAAAAGAGGAAAAAAATTGGGGAAAATTCCGGTGATGCAATCGAGCTTCGGGTAAGTCGATAAGCGGTCAAATTGACCGATTTAAATTTGGAATATTTTATTTAATTAATTTTGGGCTGAGAACTTACTAGGAAAAATTGTGGAATTGTGTAGCTCGACGATTGGCATCCACCGAGGGCTCGAGACAGCCTCGATTTGCGGACTAGCATGGAATCTCGGGTAAGTGACCCCTATTTACGACAATTTCCTCGTTATGCGTGATATTGATTAAATTTACGCATAAATTGAATTAATTTATGGAAATTTAGATTAATTGTCGTAAATATTAAATTTAGCTATTCGAGAATTAGAACGAGGCTCAATAAATTATTGATGGGCCCAATGAGCCCAATAGGCCTCGATAAAGAGAAAATTAAGTGGAAAACGGGCTTAAGGCCGATTAAGGCCCATTAAGGTGCAATCGGGCCCAATAGGGGTAAACGGACCCAATGATTTAAATTAAGCCCAGAAAAGATTAAGTACAATTAAATCATAATATCTGACCTGAGGAATATTAATACGCAGTTCCGGGCATTGGATTGGAAACATATCGGACTGCGCGATGGGACTACATTGGAAAAGAGAAAGGTCAGACTCGACGAGAATCGAGGTAAGGGAATTCTGCGGACTGCTAGAGGTAACAGTACGCAATTTTAAATTCATATGCAGTCCTTTAAAATATCCTGAAGGGTCTAGAGGTCAAATAATAATTTTAGTGCCCCGAATGGGCAAATTACTAAAATACCCTTGTTAAGGGTAAAATTCTAAAAATCTAGGAAAAATTGGGAGGAGCAAGGACAAGAGGTTCCTGCTCGTTCTGGAGATATTTCAACGCATGCATGAGTAGGCTGGCTCGCCTTGAAAGAAAGTGCACCGCATTGCATACTTTCAACGTGAAATTGATTTGAAAACTGTTTTGAGTAAATAGAGCCGCCTACGTGTTTTATTGACATATGACGTGCTAGAGCTCAGCTCGCACGGTAATTTCGATTTGTGTGATGCATGCATTAGTGCTGGAGCGAGAGCTCGCACTAGAGTTTTACATGCATAGGTGCTAGAGTATAACTCGCACCAGATTTCACATGCTCTTTCGTGACACGGTGCTAGAGTCTGACTCGCACCATATTTTTACATGATTTTCGAGACAGAGTGCTGGAGTTTAACCCGCACCAGTATTTATAAAATTTTCATGTGATTTATAATATACAGAGTGCTGAGCTTAGCTCGCACTAGTTTTACCGGATTTGTGGAGTACCGCTGTCTGCCCTTGGAGTCAGCCAAAAGGCCCAACAGGCTCAAGAGACCTCTTAGGTGGGGTGAGAGTGAGGGATGAGGTTGGCGGCCTTGTGGGGATGTAAGCGGGCTCTGCCAGTTGACGTGTTTTGATGAAAGTGCTGAGCATCGCTCACACAGATTTTATGAGAACATGCGATGAGCCGTGCTTGGAGCATCGGGTAGACTGTGTGTCACCGATTTAATAGGCTCGCACGTGCGTTTTGAGACATGGCATGAGTATTGAGAAACAAACCTCTGTGGGAAGCAGGCCAATTGGGCCGGAGTACCTAGAGATATTACATGGGTTCATGGAGTACGATGTACCGTGCAAGTAGCATGGAGTACGATGTACCGTGTTGTATCTTCGGATACGGCATCTCCGGATGCAGCATCTTCGGATGCCGGGGATCGGATAAGACTGACGGGATGGACTGACCCACCTCCCGGGCGGTTCCCGATCATGGTGAGAACCCGCACACTAGGATCCGTGTAGCTGAGGAACTCACGAGGACAGATGTGGCCATAGTCCTAGTTATTTACCTATATACAGACGTTGCCTAGTCTCGCATGTTGATGATTTCTATGATGATTTAAACTGGGTTTTAAAACTAAATTGCATGATGGTATTTCCATGCTTTTCAAAACCCACGTGTGATGTAAATGTTTTCATGATTTTGTGTGAGTCAGGATCACCCGCAGGAGGGGTCGAGTCCTGACTTTATTGTCAAAATCTTAATTGAGAAAGAAATGATTTATGATAATTGCATGTTGATTTTTCGTGCAAATGTATTTTACATATCATCATAATGCATAGCATTGTTTTAAAATGTGTGGAGAAAGGGTGGTTTATGCATGGCACTACGTTCATGTAGGTAGTATGATTACCTACTTGTTCGTAGGATTGCCTTACTGAGCTTGATGTGCTCACCCCTTTCATTTTCTCCCACAGATGATCTCCAGTTGAAGTTGAGGCGACTCAGTACTGCATTCCGGATATCCGCTGCTGCCCATCAACATAAGGTATATACACTTGTACTTATTGTATCTACATAAGCATAGCACAGTAACATGATTGTAAGTAACTTTAGGGGATGTATAAATAATATAACAATTATAAATGACTGGAGAAGAAATAAGTACTAGGGTAGATGTATGGTGGGACTGGCATTGACGCACAGCCCAATTAGTAGTGGAGTGTTGGTCACGATTCGAGGACAGGTAAGAATTAAGTAAGAAAATAAACAAAAACGCGAAAAAATTCACTCTGATTTTTGGATAGTTGGGTCGTGACAATTATTTTGGTATCAGAGCGTAATTGGTCTGATGTGTGTCAGTGTCAGAAGTTAAGAAATTACATCCCCGTGTTACTGTGCTTAGTTAGATACAATAGTGTATATCGAGATGGGCTTGACTAAGAAATGGTTGAGAATGCAGGAATGCCTAATATGAGTCGCGCTAAATGAGATAGTGCACGAGGCAGAGGTCGTAGAGGTAGACCTGAGTCTGCTAAGTCGTGCTGAGTTTGGCTATGAAAATCAGTATGAGATTGAAAT
Source organism: Firmiana major (assembly GCA_033439115.1). Taxonomy (NCBI): domain Eukaryota; kingdom Viridiplantae; phylum Streptophyta; class Magnoliopsida; order Malvales; family Malvaceae; genus Firmiana; species Firmiana major. The sequence goes on along the minus strand of CM065913.1, from coordinate 8,336,128 downwards.
AGAGGCGAATGTTGAGCATGCCTCACAGAGTCCGACAGAGAGATCGGACAGTATTGAGACACGCTTCGCGAGATTGGAGCGGAGTGTGGAGATTATTTTGAGGAGCTAATTACTCAGATTATGTACGAGATCAGATGGCGCAGCGGAGCATTGGTGAAAACCCGCTCGACCCATCTTAAGAGCTGATATGAGAAATGATTATGGATGTATTCCGGTGACAGGATATCCTGGACATGATTTAAAGGAAATTTTGGATTAAAGTCCTTACTCTGACCCAGAGGATTTAATTTATTGACGAGTATGGAGACTCGATTATATTCTGGGCAGATATTACCTCGACACTATGAAAAGTGACAGTCGAGATGTCTAAAAGTTTATGGAAGGGCTCAGATTTTCAATTAGAGTCCGATTGGCCCGTGAGATATTACCTATACCGAGGCAGTGCACAGATTTACAGTTGGGTAAATAAGAACATGAATTGCACGCCTCTGAGACTTGGAAAGGTAGTGAGGGCCGAGATAGAGACAGAAAGAAAAGCGAGAAATGACAAGGATGTCAAAAATGGGAAAATTGGTAATTGGTAAAAGATCTGATGTAACGAGTTATGGGCTAAGATAATTGGTAAGGCCCTAGTGCATCTAATTTTGGGCACTCTTGTGGGCATTGTGATTGGAGGACCCCGACCTGCTACGAAGCAGAGTAGCAGTGTCATTACTGTGGAATGTGTGGTGGATACCACAGAAGGAGGGTCTATACCTACACGGTATTGATGAAAATGGTCGTTAAGTGTGGTATGATGGACCATTGATTTTGATTACACAGAGTTGGGCGAAATCGCCCCACAAAAAAGTAAAGAGACAGAGAAAAATTTCGTTGTTATAGCTGAAAACGAAAAGGGAGGCCATAGCCGAAGAGAAAAAGGAAAGTAGGCTATTGGACGAAGGCGAGTGGATGTCTTGGACCAGGATGCTATTGATGTTTCATGGATGTGGTGTAAGATACCACACTTGTTATGAATAACGAAGTACATATGTTCATTAATCCTGGTGCCACATATTTATTCATACCGCCTTCATTCGCATATAAGTGAGTAAAAGGCATGAATGCCTACGTCATCGGTTACAATATGGGTAAATGAGTACCCCAATAGAGGAGGATGAATTAACGGAATATAGATATAGAGATTTTAAGTTGATAAACAGGGGTGTAACGGTTGAAATTACAGGAGTAAAGGATGTACTCACAGAATGAATAAAGACAAGAGTTTCATTATAATTGATACGCAAAGGAGAAAATCTTCGAGATAAGATAGATCCTAAGTACAAGATGTATTGGAGTAGAGATATATGCTAGATAAGGAATACCTTTAATATGCGAAGTAATTGAGGTTAAACAATTAGTAGCGAATACAAATTATAACCAAGGACAAAGATGGGTATAACCATAACCGGTAGTTGTGGTTAAGTCTGAAGGCTAATAAAGGTATTTCAAAATACCTCCCCGCCTGAAGACTTGACAGCATCTAGATATATATATATATAATCTATAACGGGAAATCGATCATCGTAATAAATACCTTTAGCATTAGGTTACCTTACTAAGACGATAAGAACATTAAAATTCGACAAATTATAAAGGTTAACGTAGTAAAATTTGATAAGAGCCGTTAAGATAAGAAAAGGAAATAGCGCAGGTTAGCACCTGGAAAACGTAAGCGGTTGAGAAGGATCTTGTACGCCTTGCGTAAATAAGTCAAGGATTAGATCGAGTGTAATCATCATTAACGGTGATATGCTGGGAGTAGTTAAAGCCTAGGGCGAATTATAAGCAACAATTGGAAGATAGCTTTTACAGATGGATTATTGCGAGATTTAAAATGGTATACCCTGTTGACACGTTTAACTAAGAAAACGTGATCTTGGAATAAGATGATAAATAAGATGATAGATGTGACGTGAATTTGGCGTGATGAAGTATGAACTGACCACCATGATTAATTTCACCATGCCCAACAGCTCAAGAGGTTTTTCAGTGAGTATGAATGCCTCAAAGTTATGATGGAGCTGTGTATTGATGTATAATGGGAAGATAGTCAATTTTGGAGTCAGACAACTCTTCGATCACGAAATAAACTATCTGACCCATGATTTAAAGTTGGCAACAGTATTTGTACCGAGGATATGGTACTATTATGTACAGGGTGAGGAATTATGGATATGCACTGATCATAGAGCCCGAGTATCTGTTTTCACAGAAAGGGGCGAATATGAAAATACATATTGGGTTAGAGCTTCTGAGAGATTTTGATTTATGAGAATTGTACCACCCAAGAAAGGCGAATGTGATGACTGATGCCTTGAGCAGAAAGAGCCTCGGGATGGTACCACATATGATGGTCAGGGAGCGTGAGCTGCTAGATGCAGTTGTGGACCTCAGTATTGATGTGATCCCTTCTGAGGATGACAGTGATTGTGTGACAGCTAGCCTGATGACTAGTACCGGATGAGAGTGCCCGGATTTGCCAGGCTTAGCGTGATGATCGACCGGATGTCGATAGTTTGGGTCTGATTCAGAAGGGTACAGTGATAGAGTTCACAGTGGGTGATAATGAGTTACTGAGGATTCAGAGACAGTATGAGTGCTCCCCAGGACCACAGTTGATGAGATAGTGATATTGTCAGAAGCTCACTCTTCGGGATATACAGTGCATGCGGAAGGTAATAATAATATATATTAAAATCTCAAAAGGGGTATGGGTGGTCAGATGTGAAAAGAGATATTGGTGGAGATTGTAGAAAAGTGCCTAGTGTGTCAGCAGAGTAAGGTAGAGTATTAAAAGTCTGCAGAGTTATTGCAGCACCTACCTATATCGACACGGCACGAAAAACGAGAGTAAGTCTCCATGAATGTCGTGATGGGTTATAGGAGACCCGGATAAATCAGGAGACTAGTTGGATGGTAGTCGATAGAGTGACTAAGTCCACCCACCTTCTGGTTATGAACTCCCCAGATACTCAGAGTGTGTATGAGGATTCAGGTATAAGAAAGATTGTGGAACATTAAGTAGCGTTCCAGTGAGCATGGTATCATATAGGGATTCCCGCTCCACTTCCTACCTCAGGGAATATTTTTAGGAAGCTATGGGAACCCGACTGAGTATTAGCACAGCTTTACATCCTCAGACAGATGGTCAGTCAGGGAGGACTGTACAAGTTCTGGAGGATCCGATGAAAGCGTGTGCCATTGATTTTATAAGCTCCTGGAATGATCAGTTGATTTCTAATTGAAGTCGCCAATAACGACAATTGGCAATTGAGTATCGGGATAACGAGATATGAGGCAGTGTATAGCTGTAGGGGCTGTTCCCCAAATTGGATAAGAAAGAGTGGGTGACAGGTAGAAATTATTTCTGACTTTGGATAATAAGTCTCTGAGGATGTTTAGTTAAGGATGAGAGATTAAGAACACCTCAGAACAGATAGAAAAATATTGGAATTCACCCTTGGTGAATTATTATGGTTGAAAGTTACACGTCCTAAGAGAATAAGGACATAGCGGAACTTTTGGAAGAAGTAAATTGAGTTGAGCTGGATCGAATTCTTGAGAGATTGGACAAGTGGGAGATAAGACCTGTAGGTTGTTGTTAATCACTTGGATTAATAGGCACCCACAATGTGTCCCAGCTTATGATGCTTCGGTACTACTATCCAGATCCAGCAGAGGTGATAGGATATGAACTCCAAAAGTTCAGTTTAATGAAAATATGAGTATATTGAAGAAGTTGATTCGGGCATTGAACAGGAAAGAGACAGTATTGGGGTTTAAGATAATCTCCCTAATTAAAGTCCTTTGGTAGTAATACACTCCGAAGAAGGTCGCATAAATTTTAAGAGTATGATATGATCGATATACCCGGAGTTGTATATGGACTCATATGACTTGGTTCTAATTTGGAGGACCAAATTCCTTAAGTGGGGGAGAATTGTAAGACCCGAATTTAATAAAAATACGAAAACTAAATAAGAAAAGATAGAGGAAGTATGAAGGAAGTCGGGTTAAATTAATCCCGAACACGTGTAAGGGCAAAACGGTCAAAGGACCGAAAGCCGGAGTAAATTCGATAAGGAAATTTAATTAAAAATAAGGATTTAAGAAATCTTGGTCAATAAAGATGAAATAAAATTATTTCGGATTAAATTGATCAAGATATTAATTTATTGGAATTAATCGGGATTAATCGGGATTTTTAGTTCAGAAAAATAATCCCGAAAATAATCGAAAAATATACTGAAAAGTCACTCGGGACAATATCCCGAAAATACGGAGCAATTATACCCGAAAAATAGGTTAAAATATAATAAATAAATTAAATAAAATTAAATTAATTAATTTAGAATAAAATAATAATTTTAAGGGATATTTGGGTATTTTTAGTGTATTTTAATAAATAAAAATAAATTGTTAAATAAGATAATAAATTGTAAAAAAAAAAAAAAGAAGAGAATTGAAAAAAAAAAAAAAAAAAAAAAAAGAGAGGAAAGTCATCGGGGAGAGAGAAACGGAAGACCCGAAGAAGACCAAAGGAGGCCCGATCACCGTCCGGCGGCCAACGGCCCGGCCAAGGGCCGGAAAAGAAAGAGGGGACGCCGATGAGCACGATGGTACCGGCGGTGTAGCCAACCGACGCCGGAGGAAGCCGATCGGAGGAGGAGAAGGCCGACGGGATTGAGGGGCTCGGTCCCGGCGAACGGCGGCGATCCGACCAGAACCAAGGCCCGATTTGGAGAGCCCAGTCGACGGCGGTGCTTTTGGCACCGGTGGCACTCAGCGAGACGGCCGGAATCGGCGGCGACGGCCAAGGGAAGAGAATGGGTCCGACGGCGAGGAGAGAAGAGGCCGGACCGGCGGCATTCCGGCGGCCTTGGGCGAATCCGAGCCCAGATTCGAGATGCGGACGGCCTTGCGGAGCTGTTGGTGGTGGAAGCCGGCGGAGAACCGGCCGGCAAGGCAGTGAACCGGCAGTGAACCGGCCGAACCGGAGAAAAACCGGCGGTCTGACCGGTCCGAACCGGACTGAACCGGTTCAGCCAAAAAGAGGGGAAAAAAGGGAGAAAAAGGGAAAAGGAAAAAGAGGAAAAAAATTGGGGAAAATTTCGGTGATGCAATCGAGCTTCGGGTAAGTCGATAAGCGGTCAAATTGACCGATTTAAATTTGGAATATTTTATTTAATTAATTTTGGGCTGAGAACTTACTAGGAAAAATTGTGGAATTGTGTAGCTCGACGATTGGCATCCACCGAGGGCTCGAGACAGCCTCGATTTGCGGACTAGCATGGAATCTCGGGTAAGTGACCCCTATTTACGACAATTTCCTCGTTATGCGTGATATTGATTAAATTTACGCATAAATTGAATTAATTTATGGAAATTTAGATTAATTGTCGTAAATATTAAATTTAGCTATTCGAGAATTAGAACGAGGCTCAATAAATTATTGATGGGCCCAATGAGCCCAATAGGCCTCGATAAAGAGAAAATTAAGTGGAAAACGGGCTTAAGGCCGATTAAGGCCCATTAAGGTGCAATCGGGCCCAATAGGGGTAAACGGGCCCAATGATTTAAATTAAGCCCAGAAAAGATTAAGTACAATTAAATCATAATATCTGACCTGAGGAATATTAATACGCAGTTCCGGGCATTGGATTGGAAACATATCGGACTGCGCGATGGGACTACATTGGAAAAGAGAAAGGTCAGACTCGACGAGAATCGAGGTAAGGGAATTCTGCGGACTGCTAGAGGTAACAGTACGCAATTTTAAATTCATATGCAGTCCTTTAAAATATCCTGAAGGGTCTAGAGGTCAAATAATAATTTTAGTGCCCCGAATGGGCAAATTACTAAAATACCCTTGTTAAGGGTAAAATTCTAAAAATCTAGGAAAAATTGGGAGGAGCAAGGACAAGAGGTTCCTGCTCGTTCTGGAGATATTTCAACGCATGCATGAGTAGGCTGGCTCGCCTTGAAAGAAAGTGCACCGCATTGCATACTTTCAACGTGAAATTGATTTGAAAACTGTTTTGAGTAAATAGAGCCGCCTACGTGTTTTATTGACATATGACGTGCTAGAGCTCAGCTCGCACGGTAATTTCGATTTGTGTGATGCATGCATTAGTGCTGGAGCGAGAGCTCGCACTAGAGTTTTACATGCATAGGTGCTAGAGTATAACTCGCACCAGATTTCACATGCTCTTTCGTGACACGGTGCTAGAGTCTGACTCGCACCATATTTTTACATGATTTTCGAGACAGAGTGCTGGAGTTTAACCCGCACCAGTATTTATAAAATTTTCATGTGATTTATAATATACAGAGTGCTGAGCTTAGCTCGCACTAGTTTTACCGGATTTGTGGAGTACCGCTGTCTGCCCTTGGAGTCAGCCAAAAGGCCCAACAGGCTCAAGAGACCTCTTAGGTGGGGTGAGAGTGAGGGATGAGGTTGGCGGCCTTGTGGGGATGTAAGCGGGCTCTGCCAGTTGACGTGTTTTGATGAGAGTGCTGAGCATCGCTCACACAGATTTTATGAGAACATGCGATGAGCCGTGCTTGGAGCATCGGGTAGACTGTGTGTCACCGATTTAATAGGCTCGCACGTGCGTTTTGAGACATGGCATGAGTATTGAGAAACAAACCTCTGTGGGAAGCAGGCCAATTGGGCCGGAGTACCTAGAGATATTACATGGGTTCATGGAGTACGATGTACCGTGCAAGTAGCATGGAGTACGATGTACCGTGTTGTATCTTCGGATACGGCATCTCCGGATGCAGCATCTTCGGATGCCGGGGATCGGATAAGACTGACGGGATGGACTGACCCACCTCCCGGGCGGTTCCCGATCATGGTGAGAACCCGCACACTAGGATCCGTGTAGCTGAGGAACTCACGAGGACAGATGTGGCCATAGTCCTAGTTATTTACCTATATACAGACGTTGCCTAGTCTCGCATGTTGATGATTTCTATGATGATTTAAACTGGGTTTTAAAACTAAATTGCATGATGGTATTTCCATGCTTTTCAAAACCCACGTGTGATGTAAATGTTTTCATGATTTTGTGTGAGTCAGGATCACCCGCAGGAGGGGTCGAGTCCTGACTTTATTGTCAAAATCTTAATTGAGAAAGAAATGATTTATGATAATTGCATGTTGATTTTTCGTGCAAATGTATTTTACATATCATCATAATGCATAGCATTGTTTTAAAATGTGTGGAGAAAGGGTGGTTTATGCATGGCACTACGTTCATGTAGGTAGTATGGTTACCTACTTGTTCGTAGGATTGCCTTACTGAGCTTGATGTGCTCACCCCTTTCATTTTCTCCCACAGATGATCTCCAGTTGAAGTTGAGGCGACTCAGTACTGCATTCCGGATATCCGCTGCTGCCCATCAACATAAGGTATATACACTTGTACTTATTGTATCTACATAAGCATAGCACAGTAACATGATTGTAAGTAACTTTAGGGGATGTATAAATAATATAACAATTATAAATGACTGGAGAAGAAATAAGTACTAGGGTAGATGTATGGTGGGACTGGCATTGACGCACAGCCCAATTAGTAGTGGAGTGTTGGTCACGATTCGAGGACAGGTAAGAATTAAGTAAGAAAATAAACAAAAACGCGAAAAAATTCACTCTGATTTTTGGATAGTTGGGTCGTGACATATACACATAAGATATATGCATGAATATAAATGAATATATATATATATATGTATTTATATTTATACGTACAAGTATACATATAGGCATGTATAAATACGTAAATAGATAAATATACAAATAAAGATGTATAAATACATAATTATGTACAAGAGTAAAGACATATATATATATATATAGATATATATATATATATATATATATATATAAAAGAAAGGATAAATATATACATAAATATACCAGATGAAGTGGAAAATAAAATGTTGTGGAGATACTCTCGGTGTAAGGAAGAGAGGGAGGGGATAAGTGGATAGAAAATCCACGTGAGTCCCCAAGCTTCCACCAACTCCTACTGCTGTAAACAAAAGCAGGTAAAGGAAATCCAAAATCTCGAAAATCGTACCAAAATCCTGCTGAAAACAGTAGCAGTAAGTGGTTGAGTGAATTCCACTCAAGAGAAATTAATGCTAGCGGTCTGCATTTTAAGAGGGGAAAACAAGAAAAAGAAAAGGAAGTAAAGTGCAACAGAATCGGGAAGCTGGATTAGGTGGATATGAGATGGTTTCGGTGGGAAGGCAGCAGAGGAAAGAATAAGAAATGGGAAAGGAAATCGAGAGAGTAAACTGCAGCCAGGAAAAAAATGGAAAAATACAGGGAACGTGAAAATGGATTTAAAACCGAGAAAAACTTGAGCATTTTTTTTAGTTGATGGATAAGGGTGGAAAATTGACCAAGGGAAAAAGAGAGAGTGAAGTAGTGAATGAAATAGAAGAAGAGACAGTGAAGCGGAAACCGTGGGTTAAGGAAGGGTTGCCTTTTAAAACCATTCATCATTCTCAAAATCTCTCGGGAGCAGTATAGGCAGAGTGGAGCTTATCTTCCATAGCCATTGTTCAGGGATCATTCAGTGAGATTGAAACATGGGTTAGAACATCTCGGTTTGAAGGGTTAGAAGTAATGACAAAGGGCAAGATATGGCTTTTGTTCGATAAAGAACAAAAGGTGTCAAGTAAGCTAGTTTCTTACGGGTTTCAGGGGGTGCACAATGGAGTTCAAAGGCTTCATCCTAGGGCCTACTAAACTGAAACCAAAAGTGTGAGGCAGTTAAAGCATTCTTGATAGTTACTTGATGCCTAAAAGAAAACTGATCCGTAGAGGGAGAATTGACAAGGCAAGAAACAGAAGTAGCAAGAGGAGAAACTGAAGCCGGAACAGGGGTTGTCTCGGCTACCTTGGAGATCGGTAAACCAGAAGTAGGAGGGGGCGATAGGCACATGCTTGGACAACAGAACCGAAGAATAAAAACAGTAGAAACGGGCAGAGGAATGCAGATCAAGGAGAACCGTGAGGAAGGGAAGTGGAAAGCTGAACAGATGAGGACTGTGGCTGAAAACAGAGGCACCTCTTGGCCTCCCGGAAAGCTAGGCAATTGGCAGCGGTTGGAGCATAGAGGGGGAAGCTAGGCGAAAACACTAGAAACGGTGGAAGCGAGAGGACAAGGACGATGAAGACGTGAGAACGATGAAGGAGATGATAGCCACGGGAAAAGGAAGAAAATAATGAACAGTGTCGTCGGGTTGTTGTTTGGAAGAAGAAGAAAAGAAAAGAAAAGAAAGAAGGAAAAAATGGCGGGAAAGGAAATATAATTCAAAAAAATGATGAGTAAAAAAATAGTAATATTTTTATTTATATATATACATATAAAATTATATACGTGTATATTTGGAGGAAGGAAAGAAAACACCGAGAATTCGAGAAAACCCTAAGAAAAGGCGATCGAAAATATTTGTTTGAAATTTTTGGTGAAATAAGCCAGGAAGGTCGGGTGTGAGACCCCAGGTATGTATGACCTTATTATATGTTAATGAAATTATAAGATAGATGATTTGTGGATCATATGAATGCGAATGGATTGCAAATGAGAACGAATGAGTATCATGGATGTATGTAGAGGCTAAATAAGGGCTGAAGTTACCATAAACTAAACGAATAGAACTTAAAGCATTCGGAATGGAGATAAGGATTTAAAACATGAAATGATAATGCATGGATTGTGAATTATGTGTATCCTTTTTGATTCCAAGCAATACATATAAGTTTCATAACATGAAAATCATGAGGAATGAACCTTTCCATGCTCAAAGTGTGAATAGATTGCAAAATGACTAGTGAAGCAATCAAACACAAATTTTTCCCTTGAAAAACTAGAAAATTTGTAGCAGAAAGCCTGCAGATGAAGGTCAGATCGATCTCCTATTCAAGGCAAATCGATCCCTTGTGCAAACAGAACAATTTCAAGTGAATCTGTCAAGGCTGGATCGATCCCCCCATTGAGCAGATCGATCTCTCCTTTCAAAACTGAATATTTCAAGGGTTCAAGCCAAGAGGAGATTGATCTCTCCCAAATGAGCATATCGATCTCCCCCATTACAAGCCTAAAAATTTGAGAGCTAAAAACCAAGGAAAGATCAATCTCTTACCCTAGCAGATCGATCTCACCACTCCTATTCTATAAAAACCTAACTGCCAAACCTCATTCTTCAGCAAACCAAACCTTTCCCTTCTATTTTTATCCAAAAAACAAGCTTTCTCTCTCTAGAATACCACCCTTTCCAAAAAGATTTGAGAAAAAGGCTAATAGAGCAAAGTTTTTCATCTTGAGGAAGAGAGCAACATAGCTTAAAGCCAACATTTAACTTGTTGGATTGAAGGAGCTTAGGAGTCTTCCAAATTTGGACAAGAAGAAAGTTAAGCTAGGTGAGTTTCCTATACACAAACTCTAAGTATGTATATCTAAATGTTATTGTGAGTAGATTGGTGTATGAATTGTTGATATAAACTACCTAGAATGTGATGAATCAAGCATGGCCTAGAATGGGTTTAGTGTGAGAAAATATGATATGGTTGATTAGATGATGAATGGATTATACTAAGGTGTCAACAAGGTTATATGCATGATTTTAAGATAGTTTTGTGAAATGAGTTCATGAAAAATGGTGTGATGATGAAATGTGCATATATGGTGTTTGTAGAAATGCATAAATGAATGGGAAATGATGGGTAAAACACCTATGCCAAGTATTTGATAAGTTACTAAGTGAGTTGCTAGCTAAATTGACTAGGAATGGCATAATGAAGGCCAAATGTGATAAGGGGCCAAACTTGATGAAATAGGCTCAATAAGATATACTGACTGGTTGAAGTTAGAACATGAGTTATCGGTATTAACTCATATGATTGATGAACGTTTATAGCTCCCGAGGATATATCCGGAGCAAGTTGAGCCCAATCGCGAAAAGTGGAAAAGGAGGAAGGAGTTACTTCACCGAGAATTGAGATAAGGGAATTGTGTTTGCCTTAGAGGTATCTTTACGCGTTTTCGGGCGCATTGGTGAATTCTTTAAATGTCTAAGGGTCTTAGAATGAAATGGATGTTTAAAGGGCAAAAGAAATTGAGGAACTTTGAGAAATGTTCATGAAAAGCAAGAACATGATATTCTTGGGTTTTTACTGCTTTTAGGTTGGCTAGCATTTAAATGATTTGCACGAAAATAACTTGATTTGGTTTTTATAACCATGCTTGCAAAGGATGAGCCACCTATATGAGTTTATGGAAATGAAAAGTGCTAGAGCGTTGTTCTCACGAGATTTTACATGTTTACACATGCATTAGTGCTGGAGCATAGCTCGCACTAGAATTTTACATGCATGAGTGTTGGAGCCTAGCTCGCACTGATTTTCATACTGGTTTTGACATTGTTCTGGAGAGTTGTTCGCACTAGATGTCCACTATATTTGTTGTCGTGCTTGAGACTACTCGCACGTGGTTTTATGACATGTTGGGAGCCATGCTGGGAGTTCGGGTAGGCTGTATGCCACGTCGATTAAATAGGTTCGCACGTGCGTTGAGATGTGGCAGTGTATGAAGTGATGATATGGGTCCACGGAGTACGTTGTACCATGCATATAGAATGGAGTACGTTGTACCGTGTATGGATATTATATATATATCGTATTCGGATGATGGATACTCTACTATGGACCGGTGGGTTGGACATGATCCACCTCCCGTGCGAAAGAAGATAGAGGTGATAACCCGTACACCAGATCCATGTAGCTTGGGATCACAGAGGATATGGTCATAGTCCTAGTTATTACCCTTATTGATATTATATGCCTATCTCACATGACTATTGGTTTACGAAGAATCCATCTTTTGAAATGTGTTTGTAGGTCAGGACAGTCCATGGGAGGGGCTGAGTCTTGACGAATGGTGATTTTGTATCGGTTTGTGTTGGGATTTGAAATGCTTTTAAGTGGACCTTGCATGATAATTTTTCATGACTAAATTACTACTCGCGCATGATGACTTTCCATGCTTTGTTTAAGAATTGTGCACTGATTTGAATAACATGAACTACTTTACATATCATGAACACGAGCATGAACTGATATGTTTTGAATATGACAAATAACTGTATGGTATAAGCATGGCATCACGATCACGTAGATAGTGCAGTTATCCACTTGCTCACATGATTGCCTTACTGAGTGCGTGATTTGCTCACCCCCCCTTTATTTTCCCCCCTTTACAGAGCACTTGCAGTAAATAGAGAGAGCGACTAAGGATTGAATTTTTGGTGTCCGCTGTATCCCATCACACAAGGTATATACATTTGTATAGTTTTTGTATCTAGACATGCCAAAATATAGTAATATCTTTGAATGTAATTTTTGGGAATGTAAAGGATTGTAAACACATGTAAACAGCAACTCTGATTTAGAAATACAAGTGTTTACGTTTAAATGAATTGTAAATTGAAATGATCTGATTGGATGAGATTTACACCGATACACAACCCAACTGTTGGTGGTTAACTATTCACGATCAGGGTAAGGTAAAGGTAAAGAATAAACAATAAGAAATGCATCGAATAATAAACAAAAAATGAAAAATTTGTGATGGATTTTCGGTGGATTGAGGGTAGTGACACCGGGCTTGTCGACTTGCTAAGTCGAAGCAATCAAGGATTACAGACAGTTACCGAGGTAAGGAATTTGTTCAAGTTTTAGAGATAACTGTATGTATTTTATGATTTCATGTAGCTAAATAGATACCGTAAAGATAGAAATTTCCTATATTACCCCTACCTATAGACTGAATCGTACCGTAAAGTGTTGGAAAAATCATAAAGCTTAAATTGCATGTTTTCAATATTTTCATTGTTGATTACTGTTTCCAACAGTATATGGATAGGTCAGCTATTGTTTTTACTGTCCGTATAAAATAGAACATTTTATTAAGTTAAGTGTGCTTGAGTGGGAGAAATTTCATGATGGGTGACCTCCTGGGAAATCTCCACTCACATATCGTTTAAGCACTATTTTTGTACAAAACATTGGTTTCTATATTATTTTTGAAAGAATTGAACCACCTATCCGATTTTTCGAATGAAACAGTGCTAGAGCGCATGTTGACTGTATTGCATGGACCGACTCGCACTAACGAGCTGCTGACTATGTGTCGCACGGCCAGACTCACACTGACGAGACATGCTTAAGCGCGTGCTGACTGTATCGCACGGACTGACTCACACTGACTATATGTGCTTGAGCGCGTGCTGACTATGTGTCGCACGGCTTGACTCGCACTGATGAGACGTGCTTGAGCGCGTGCTGACTATGTGTCGCACGGCTTGACTCGCACTGACGAGACGTGCTTGAGCGCGTGCAGACTGTGTCGCATGGTCCGACTCGTACGAGATTTTTATATGATTTATGAGAAAAAGACCGTATTGGATTTTGAGACTAAGGTGATGGTGGAGATTGATGCCGAAGGGTAAATCCTTGAGATTACTCGGTACCCTCAGTCATATTGTATTATATTGAGGTCCACGGATGTATGTTGTACCGTGTGGACGCACATGAAGTACGTTACATCGTGTATTGAGTCTTCGGATTACTGAACTGAACTGTACTATATTGATTTGGTCGACAGGCTAGACTGACCCATCCCCCCTGAGGCCTATGACACTCGCGCACACCGGGCCCGTGAGGCGCGGGGTCACTGACTATGACCATATGTCGACTGTACTGTTATTGACTGAATCCTACTGTTATTGATTGAATCCTAGCCTAGTCTCAACAAACTGAACTGTTTATTGATAGAAAGAAAACTGAACTGAACTGTTTACTGATTAAATGAACCTTTTAAAGAAACGAATTCAAGTATTTTATTACATTGATTGAACAGTAAATATTTTATCGTACCGACCATTTTGAATGCATGTGTTTTACATATGGTAAAGTATAATACCGAAAATATAGAGTGATTGAAAGTATTTTTCAAAGAAGGTGCATCGATTATGAATCATTTTCAATATTAATGAATTGATTTATATGCAAGTGTTTTACAGTGTTTTATAACTGATCATGACATACATTATAAGCATGTAGATAGTATGGTTGTCTACTGCTTACATAAGTTTGTTACTGAGCACGTTAAGCTCACTCCCTACTTTCCTCCAAAGAGTCTCATCAGTAACTTGGACGCTTCTGTTAGTAAGGCATATCGCATAGCTATGGTTTCGCAGAGTTTTTTTTGCGTCGAAGGTATACCTAGTTGTAAGAAATTCTTTTGTATCTAAAATTTTTATGAGTACAGTATTGCATACGAGATGTGTATGGGGAATGTGAACATATTTTGTTTAAGTTTGTTACTAAGAAAAAAAATTATTATTAATCAGACTAAATATTGTTTTGACCTAATATCGACTTGTAGCCCAACCGAAAATGTGTATAATTGTGGGTCGTTACAGGTGGCAACTCCTACTTGAATTTCCATCAAACAAGTTAGGATTTAAGCTTTAGCACGTTATGGCAGTTTTTAATTTATTATTGTTACTCTTAAATTTGTAAAAAAAATGTCATTATACTTTTTTTTCCTTAGAATTTGAGATAATGTTAAGGTATAGTAATCTATTTATTATATATTAATAGCTTTTGATAATTTTTTATGGGTTATAGGTTTCTATACAATGTGTCACATTTTGATAGTGATTGTCCAACATAATTTGCAAATGGTTGAAGAGCTTATACACAATTGTATTATAAGCATGTAATTGGTTTTATTTTGGCAAATCATTATTAAGGTCTTTTGCTCGAATCAATTTTTTAGAAAGGAATTTGGATTTATGAACCCAAGCTTTACCTTCATTATTTTTCAAGTATCTTGTATTGGTGAAATATTGAATGCGTTGTGATGGCTCTACCGAGAGGGGGGTGAATCGGTTTTCTAACGTTAATAGCAAATTTTAATTTAATCCTATTTTAATTTGCAAATGAAAGTAAGCAATATAACAAAATTAAACAATTTAATGCAAGATAGGGAAGAGAGAAACAAACACAATTGTTTATAGAGGTTTGGCCAAACTCTTGCCTACGTCCTCTCTCCTTGACCTTCTTGTCAAGTGCTTTCTTACTCTCCTTCAACAGAAGTTTACAATGTTCCTTTTACAGGTTAAGGAATAACCTCTCTACCCTTTGTAATATGAAAATGTATTCACCCTCTTACAATTTATCTCACAGAGGAACAATCCTCTTCTCTCTCAAGATAAGGATGAATACAAAAATGAAGCTTTAATGTAGGTAGGACAAATACAGCTTTTGCACTTAAGCTTATACAATAAATCTCAATAAATGAGGAATGAAGACACAAGGAATGAAAGTGTTGAAAGCTTGAGAATGTAGAAAATATGCAGCAATAATGTCTCAATTCTCTTTGTCTTCAATGCTTGGTTAAATACTGAAGGATTGGTAGTTGGAGCATTAAATGCTGTTTTTCCCGTTGAGATTTTGCAGAAACTAGCCGTTGGGTACCTCCAGTAGTGTGCCAGATCGATCTGCCTTCTTGGCCAGATCGATCTCTTAGTTATAAATCCTGCAAGATCAAAGCATAAAAACACAAGGAGATCGATCTCATAGGTTAGCAGATCGATCTGTTAATTTGAAAATGATAGGGGAGATCGATCTGTCGAATAGGCAGATCGATCTCATGATCTCTCTGTTTAAGGCAAGATCGATCTACAGATCGATCTGCCATGCAGTTTCGTAGTGGGGAGATCGATCTCTCAATACCTCAGATCGATCTCCTTAGCTCTCTGACTTTGAGGAGATCGATCTCTTCCTTACCAGATCGATCTCATAAGTTCTCTGTTTGAGTGTGGATCGATCTTTCAGATCGATCTACAGTCTTATGATTTTAAAGGAGATCGATATCTTCCTAGACCAGATCGATCTCTCAACTCTAGCTTTAGCCAGATCGATCTCTTAACCCTTGCAGATCGATCTCACTCTTCCTTAATACCTTTGTAAAGGTTCAAGGCTTGGCAGATCGATCTTATTTCTTCATGAGATCGATCTCTCATCAAGTAAAAACCCAGGAGATCGATCTCTCATAAGCCAGATCGATCTCTCATCAACAGAACTCTAAGTTCTGGTACTGATAACCTCTAAACATGTCTTTATATCATTTTTATATTATTGAATTTACTTGTTTTGTCATTTCAAAATATATTAACTCAACAATCTCCCCCTTTTTGATATGACAAAACTTATTCAATCAACATGTTTAGTTATTTTGCAAAAGCTCCCCCTTTTTGTGAGCTCCCCCTTTCTTTTAGCTTTTAACTTTGTTACTATTTTAACTCCCCCTCATTTTAACCATTCGTTTAGAGATGTTTTAAAAACCTTCTTAAAACGTTTTATGCCTCTTGACCACAATCACATGTTTTCTTTTCTTCTCCCCCTTTTTGTCATATCAATAGCAAGAAAGAAAATTCATGTCATTTCAAAATGAACATTTTCATTGAATGACAAATGGCAGTTCATTTCAGGCAAATGCATATCAAAATAACAACAAGTAGCAGAAACAAAACATATAACTAAACTAAATCGAGCAACTAGATCCTAAGATGGAGGAGGAACGCGATCCATGAGATCCTCAACATGAGTGCGAGTGACTTGAAGCTCATCAAACATCGCCTCCTGAGCCTCATGAACCTCATCCACTCTTCGGTTCAAAGATGCAAAGCCTTCATCGATTTTTCTGTTGAGTTCACTTATCATCTTCATAAGGATCTCCATGTCAGCAGGTGAGGATGCAGGTGCAGTGGTCTGAGGAGTCGAGGATGATGGTCCCGTAGCCGGTGCAGCAGGTGGGTCCATAGGCTCAGCGGAGGGGTCTTCCTCCATAGCTTCAGCAGGCTGCTGTTCCCTCTTCTTCTTCTAGTCGCCCCGAAAATCTTTGTAGTATCCCATGTGATGAAGGGTCCCGATGTTGAGGACGCTCTTGGGAGAGGGCAGTTCACCGGTTTCGCAGCTGCTATCTATCTTGAGCCGTTGAAGAAAGTACGCCACTGGTTAAGGAAACACGATCGTTGTGGCTTGGCCTCGTACAATCTTTAACCAGTCTTGAAAGATAAATGGACGAGGTTGGGTTTTTGACTGGTGGAATGAATAT
This sequence comes from Firmiana major, assembly GCA_033439115.1. Lineage (NCBI taxonomy): Eukaryota > Viridiplantae > Streptophyta > Magnoliopsida > Malvales > Malvaceae > Firmiana > Firmiana major. The sequence continues at coordinate 8,318,879 of CM065913.1, read as the reverse complement.
GGTGAATCCAAAACCTATCTAACCTCCTAACAGTCGAATGTTGGGTACCAAATGGACGAAGGTTCTACGAGATGATGAGGTGAAGTAGCCGGGGATGCATTGGGAGTTCACTTGCCTTATCCCCGGGAATGTCAAACTCCAAAGGAACTTCCTCATCTTCGTTCGTCAAACCTTCATCGCTTATGTCAAAGGCTTAGGCTAAAATTTCAGTGGTTACGGCAATGGACCTTCCCATGACATACGTTGTGAAACCAAGAATTTGACAAGAGTGATAGGATCATAATTGAGTTCGACATTGGAAAAGAATGCACGAACGATATTTGGAGGGACGGGAGTATTTATTTTCAGAAAGGGCATCCAACCAAACTCCTCAAATTTCGACAAGTATGGAAAATCAATTCGGTTGAGGAAAGAGAAATCGATTGTACGCCAATGTTTAATTGGCATGGTTGAAAAGTATTCTTCGTATCGATTTCTCTTCGCAGGTGTTTTAAAACACCGGTTGAAGGTAGCGATGGAAGAGGGTGGAATGGGTTGGGAAGATGACCCGGTTGCTACATTGGTTCGGGGAGGTTTTTGTCCTATTGTCTTAAGCCTAGGCATGGTTCTAGATACGAGAATTATGCTACTACAGATTCACAAGCGAAAAAATTAATGGAACAGTACCTAGATTTGCCATAGAACTAAATTGAACACAAATCGTAGGAAATATTTGAGAAAACAATGAGAAATGTTGGTTACTATACCAGGAAATGACACGGAGACGCAACGAAGGCCGTACAGAGATCGATCTGAGAAGGAATCGAGAGAGGAGGTGCGGGAAGTTAAGGATTTTGAATTTTGAGTTTTTGAAATTTGGGGATTTCTGGCTAGTTTTTATAGTCCAGGGCACAGGAGATCGATCTGTAGAGACGACAGATCGATCTGTCATTTTCAGAAGCCAAGAGAGATCGATCTGTCGCATGAACAGATCGATCTGTTAGCAAACAGAGGCTTAAGGAGATCGATCTGTCACAAGCACAGATCGATCTGCAGTTTAACAGAGGCTTAGAGAGATCAATCTACCAAATGCATAGATCGATCTTCAAAATACAGAAGCTTGAAGAGATCGATCTGTCGTATGGACAGATCGATCTGCTCTTTAACAGAGACGTAAGAAGATCGATCTTATGGTTAGAAGATCGATCTTCTTAGCTTAACCTTAATGATTTAGGCTTGTTGTAAGTATGGAGATCGATCTATATTGCAAGGAGATCGATCTCTCATCCTCGTTGCCAGAAAATCTTTGCAAAAACTCTTTTAAAATCAACTTGAAACCAAGATTTTTTGAAACATAAAGTCTTAAGGGATATTCATGAGTCCTAATTCACCTCTAAGGATACAAAACCTATCTCTATCAAGAGGTTTGGTGAATATATCAGCTATTTGGTGTAAAGTGTCAATGTACTCTAAAATTATATCCCCTTTTTGTACATGGTCTTTAAGGAAATGATGTCTAATCTCTATGTGCTTGGTTCTGGAGTGTTGGATAGGATTTTTAGACAGATTAATGGCACTAGTATTATTACATTTAATAGATACATGCTTCATGTCAATACCATAATCTTTCATTTGTTGTTTAATCCACAACACTTGAGCACTACAACTACCAGCTACTATAAATTCAGCTTCAGTTGTGGACTGAGCCACACTGTTTTGTTTCTTAGAGAACCAAGAAATTAACCTATTTCCTAAGAATTGGTAGGTACCTGAAGTACTTTTCCTATCTATTTTGCATCCTCCAAGATCAGTATCTAAAAATGCATGAAGGGCAAAAGTGGAGTCCTTGGGATACCAAAGTCCTAGTGAGGGAGTGTCTTTGAGGTATCTAAAGATCCTCTTAGTTGCTAATAGATGTGATTCCCTAGGAGAGGATTGAAATCTAGTACAAAGGCATACACTAAACAAAATATCTGGTCTACTTGCAGTTAAATAAAGCAATGAGCCAATCATAGACCTATAGAGTTTAGTGTCTACACACTTACCACTTTCATCTTTATCAAGCTTGATGTTGGTGCCCATTGGAGTTGCTTGAGGTTTGCAATTGTCCATTCCAAATCGCTTGAGCAATTCCTTAGTATACTTTGCTTGATTGATGAAGGTTCCATCTTTTGTTTGCTTCACTTGAAGTCCCAAGAAGAATGTGAGTTCTCCCATCATGCTCATCTCAAATTCTCCTTGCATGATCTTAGCAAACTCTTTGCATAAAGACTCATTAGTTGAACCAAAAATAATATTATCTACATAGACTTGTACAACTAGTAAATCCTTATTTTTATTTTTGATGAATAAGGTGGTATCCACTTTTCCTCTAGAAAATCCTTTTTCTATTAAAAATTTTGACAACCTTTCATACCAAGCTCTAGGAGCTTGTTTCAAGCCATAGAGTGCCTTAGCTAATTTGAAAACATGTTCAGGAAATTCATGATTTTCAAATCCGGGAGGTTGCTCAACATAGACTTCTTCATTAATGAAACCATTTAGGAATGCACTCTTCACATCCATTTGATACAACTTGAAGTTTTTATAACATGCAAAGGCAAGTAACATTCTTATTGCCTCTAATCTAGCTACCGGTGCATATGTTTCATCATAGTCTATGCCTTCCTCTTGTCTATATCCTTGTGCAACTAGCCTAGCCTTATTCCTTATGATCACACTATTTTCATCCATCTTGTTCTTGAATATCCATTTGTTCCAATTATAGAGTGATCACTAGGCCTAGGAACTAGTTTTCATACTTTGCTTCTCTCAAATTGATTTAATTCTTCTTGTATTGCTAGGAACCAATTATTGTCATCTAAGGCTTCATTGACATTCCTAGGCTCTATTTGAGATACAAAGGCTATATATTGGCACATATTCCTTAGAGATGATCTAGTTCTAACTCCAAGAGTTGGATCTCCTACTATTTCACAATCCTTTACATATCCTAACTCTCTTGGTGCTCTAGATTCTCTCTCTATTATCTCTATCTCATCTTCATCTTCTTTATTCAAGTCAAGTTTTTCTAATAAGTCATCTTCTAGGTTTGGGATATCCTCCAAGTTTTCGTCAAATATTCCAACATTCTCATCATTGGTTGAATCTTTAGATACATTATTTGATTCATCAAATATAACATGAATAGATTCTTCAACCATTAATGTTCTTTTGTTATAAATTCTATAAGCCTTTGAATTCAATGAGTATCCTAGGAATATTCCCTCATCACTCTTGGCATCAAATTTTCCTAAATTATCTTTCCCATTATTTAGAACAAAACATTTGCAGCCAAAAGGATGGAAGTAACTAATGTTAGGCTTTTTACCTTTGTAGAGCTCATAAGGAGTTTTCTTTAGCATGGGTCTAATCATAGCTCTATTAATTATATAACATGATGTGTTTATAGCTTCAGCCCAAAAATACTTTGGTAAGTTATTCTCACATAACATGGTTCTAGCCATTTCTTCCAATGTTCTATTTCTTCTCTCAACTACACCATTTTGTTGTGGTGTCCTAGGGGCTGAAAAATTATGGCTAATTCCTTGATCATTGCAATACTCATCAAATCCTATATTTTCAAATTCTTTGCCATGATCACTTCTAATACTAGTTATTGTATATCCTTTCTCATTTTGAGTAATTTTTGTATAGGCTATGAATTTTTCTAAGGCTTCATTTTTTACTCTTAAGAAGAACACCCATGTGTACCTAGTGTAATCATCAACTATTACAAATCCATAGTGTTTCCCACCTAGGCTAGTTGTTCTAGTTGGTCCAAATAAATCTAAGTGAAGTAATTGGAGATGCCTAGTGGTGGATACAATATTCTTAGGCTTAAATGTTGTCCTTTTATGTTTTCCTTTAACACAAGCTTCACATACTTCTTCATGATCAAAGGATATCTTGGGTAAACCTATAACTAGATCCTTTCTAGCTAACTTAGATAGCACACTCATGCTAGCATGACCTAGTCTTCTATGCCATAACCAAGATTCCTTTTTATTGTCTACCATTAAGCATATATTTTTATTTTTGAGTTCATTAAGGTAGACAATATATATATTTCCTTGTCTATGACCTAGAAAAAGAACTTTGTTAGACTTAGGATCTACCACATTACATTTCATGCAATCAAAAATTACTTTGTAACCTTTGTCACAAAGCTGACTTATGCTTAGTAAGTTATGCTTTAGACCCCTAACAAGCAATACTTTTTCTAAAGAGAAGTAATCATTACCTATTGAGCCACTTCCTTCTACTTGGCCTTTGGAGTTGTCCCCAAAAGTGACCTCTCCACCAACCTTTGATTTAAAAGAGTTGAAGTGGCTTCTATCTCCCGTCATGTGCCTACCATGCTTCCTTTGTTTTAGATGTGTGGCTATGCTCAATCACCTTTTCATCCTCAATAGCCATGAAGCACAAGTTGGCAATGTCCTCATTTGATTCATCATCGGAGCAGTCACTATCGCTCCATGTTGCCACCATTGCCTTCTTTTTATGGAACCTATCATTGGACCTTTTAAGAAGAGGGCAGTTAAATTTTATGTGTCCTGGTTTTTTACATTCATAACATACAATTGAGTCTTTTCTTCCTAGTTCTTCTTGATCTCTCTTATTGTTTCTCCTATTACTACCACTAGCTCTCATCCTCATGAACTTGTTAAATCTTTTGGCAAACATTGCCATCTCAAGGTCCTCTTCACTACCACTCTCATTTTTAATCTCCTCTTGAGCAGTGGATTTTAGAGCAACTCCCACTTTCTTGGGTGGCTCTTCATTTCTTTTTAATTTCATCTCACAAGTGAGTAGAGACCCTATTAATTCATCTAAAGACAATGTGTGAGGATCCTTAGATTCCTCAATTGCAGTCACTTTAGCTTCCCATGATTTAGGTAAGCTATTTAAAATTTTCTTTACCATTTCAATATTAGAATATATTTTTCCTAAAGACTTTAATCCATTAATTACATCTGTGAATCTAGTGAACATATCACTAATTGATTCTCCTTCCTTCATCCTAAAAAGCTCATAGTCATGTGTGAGCATACCTACCTTTGTCTCATTCACTTGGGTTGTACCCTTATGAGTTATTGCTAATTTGTCCCATATTTGTTTGGCATTATCACACCCAGAGACTCTATTATATTCATTAGGACCTAAGGCACAAAATAATGTGTGCATAGCTTTAGCATTTAGTTGAGCACATTTAATATCATTTGAATCCCATTCATCTTCTTCCTTAGGAATATCTCTTCCCTCTATTCTCTTTATAGGATTTGAGGTCCTTTAATTATAATTCTCCATACTTCATAATCATTTGCTTGAATGAATAACATCATCCTAGTCTTCCAATATGCATAATGCTCTCCATTAAACATTGGAGGTCTAACCGTAGAGTGCCCCTCTCCTACCAAACTAGTAGCTACACTGTTATGAGCCATTTGATCGTTTCTAACTCTTAGGAAGTTGTTCCTATGTGATTAAAGAGTCCTAGCTCTGATATCAATTGATGGCTCTACCGAGAGGGGGGGTGAATCGGTTTTCTAACGTTAATAGCAAATTTTAATTTAATCCTATTTTAATTTGCAAATGAAAGTAAGCAATATAACAAAATTAAACAATTTAATGCAAGATAGGGAAGAGAGAAACAAACACAATCGTTTATAGAGGTTCGGCCAAACTCTTGCCTACGTCCTCTCTCCTTGACCTTCTTGTCAAGTGCTTTTTTACTCTCCTTCAACAGAAGTTTACAATGTTCCTTTTACAGGTTAAGGAATAACCTCTCTACCCTTTGTAATATGAAAATGTATTCACCCTCTTACAATTTATCTCACAGAGGAACAATCCTCTTCTCTCTCAAGATAAGGATGAATACAAAAATGAAGCTTTAATGTAGGTAGGACAAATACAGCTTTTGCACTTAAGCTTATACAATAAATCTCAATAAATGAGGAATGAAGACACAAGGAATGAAAGTGTTGAAAGCTTGAGAATGTAGAAAATATGCAGCAATAATGTCTCAATTCTCTTTGTCTTCAATGCTTGGTTAAATACTGAAGGATTGGTAGTTGGAGCATTAAATGCTGTTTTTTCCGTTGAGATTTTGCAAAAACTAGCCGTTGGGTACCTCCAGTAGTGTGCCAGATCGATCTGCCTTCTTGGCCAGATCGATCTCTTAGTTATAAATCCTGCAAGATCAAAGCACAAAAACACAAGGAGATCGATCTCATAGGTTAGCAGATCGATCTGTTAATTTGAAAATGATAGGGGAGATCGATCTGTCGAATAGGCAGATCGATCTCATGATCTCTCTGTTTAAGGCAAGATCGATCTACAGATCGATCTGCCATGCAGTTTCGTAGTGGGGAGATCGATCTCTCAATACCTCAGATCGATCTCCTTAGCTCTCTGACTTTGAGGAGATCGATCTCTTCCTTACCAGATCGATCTCATAAGTTCTCTGTTTGAGTGTGGATCGATCTTTCAGATCGATCTACAGTCTTATGCTTTTAAAGGAGATCGATATCTTCCTAGACCAGATCGATCTCTCAACTCTAGCTTTAGCCAGATCGATCTCTTAACCCTTGCAGATCGATCTCACTCTTCCTTAATACCTTTGTAAAGGTTCAAGGCTTGGCAGATCGATCTCATTTCTTCATGAGATCGATCTCTCATCAAGTAAAAACCCAGGAGATCGATCTCTCATAAGCCAGATCGATCTCTCATCAACAGAACTCTAAGTTCTGGTACTGATAACCTCTAAACATGTCTTTATATCATTTTTATATTATTGAATTTACTTGTTTTGTCATTTCAAAATATATTAACTCAACACGTTTTGAAACTATTAGTGTTGATGTAATAAAAAAAATTATTGTTATCTTGGAAATACAAGATTTATATATGACTTTATAAACTTAAAAAGAATGTAATTTTAATCATACTATCATGTTTCCAACTTGAACTTAATTGTGAAATTAATTATTGAAATCATGCTAAGCATTTTATGATTGAATTAAAATCAAACATGCACATGCTTGAAAGATTGAATTTTCATTTGCATGTTTGATATTTTAATGTTTGTGTTATTGAAGTGATTCCATGACTTGAAATGTCGAAAATGCGCCTTGAACGCCCAAGGTTTCGATACCTTTAGTAAAGGTATACTGTTTAATTTAAACATTCGTCGGCTTAATGCAAGTATGATACCTTATCATTACCCTTGGATAGAAACTAAATGCTTTGTTCCAGTATCAACACGTAAGGGTTAAGATATAAATATCATTCTATCTATTTTCCAGGAATCTTTCATAAAGTATCATTACCCTAAAAAAGGTATTAATACTCCTCGAATTTGGTAGGTTTCAACGACTAGAATTTTGTACTTACCACGGGAAGATTTTCAAATCTAGCAATCCAATGACCAAATACACAAGATAGAGTATAAAAAAAACTTCAAAGAGTTGAAGACTCAAGAGCCAAAATTCCAAATCCATCATCATATCATATCAAGCTTTCTTTAATGATTCTAGTATCTTTGAGACTAAGTTCATTGTACATCTTTAGTCTCAATCTTGTAATTCATTTAAGAGCTGTAATCAACCAACCTTTATAAAAGTATCCTTGATTACACAATTTGTATACCTCAATCCACATCTTGTAAAAAAGGATAGAGAAAGCTTTTGAGAGCTTAATTGTAACTGAGGATTGGATAATGTTATAGATTTTCTCCTTGTGCTTTAAAAGAGAGAGTATTAAAGGTTTCTTTCCTGAGCTTGCAAAACAGGAAGGGTTAGAGGTTGCAATGGTTGCTCATAATGAAAAAGAGAGGTCTCAAGATTACTCTTGAACCTACAAAAAGAGTTGTTGTAAAGTCCATTTTCAATAGTGAATTTGGCAATTCCTTGATGGGTGCTCAAGGAAGAAGATATAGGCAAGAGTATTGAATCTCTATTTATACTTATGTACGATTTCTCTATCCCTACTCGTCTACTTGTATTTGTTATATATTTATTTACTTGCTTGATTTAGTTGATATTGTGGTAGGATAGAAATAATAGAGCACATAAAGTTAGATTAGCAAAAATAAACTTAATTTAAAAAAAAAAAAAACTTCACCCCCTGTCGGTTTAGCAAATTGAGCCAACAATTACTATGAACTTTAATAAATTCACGAAAAGATTTGAGTTGTCTCTGATATAAGATAACATGAAAATAATGAAGATCAAACTTGAGTTCATAAATCTAAGTTCTTTTCTACAAAAACTTGGTCCAAACAAAAGACCCTAAAAATGATTTATCAAAATAAAATCAATTACATTCATATAAATGACTTCCTAATATATAATAACAAGTTTATGCTAGTGAAATTAATGGAGGAAGATTGTGGTTGATGTATTATCTAAAGCTAAACTTATTGGTTGCTACATGTTATTGATGAAGTTTGAGGGAAAATGTCTACATTACTAGCACATTATACATTAGTGTTCAAAAAAGTTACTAATATGAAATTGTGATATTTGATTAATGAATTTATTATTGCTAGAGTTATTTAATAACATATAGTTGATGAAACTTGATTTATGCTGATTGTTTTGAATTTTTTTTAATTTTACTTGTTATAATTTGTGTAATGAAATTAAACAAGTGAATAATAAATTAATGTTTTCATATTAAATTATTTGTTAATTATTGATATGTGACAAAAAAATCCAAGATTTTAAATCAAACGTAATCTAATTAATATATTAAAGCATTAAGATTTTTCTCTAACCTTAGTATAATATCATAGATTATACCATGATCATAATCTTAGTTTAATATCAACTATTAAACTACGTACAAAAAAATCATAATTTATATTATCTATGGAAAGACTACTCTAAAGTATGCTAAGGTTAAAAAAAACATAGTCTTTGGTCTTAAACTACATTTTTTAAATGTAGTCTTAGAACTTATTCTATAGTAATGTTCATTATGCATAGTAAAATTTTTTATAGTTTTTTTTTTATTCAAAATATCATACCTCAATAATTAAACTTGAACCTTTGACCTTTTTTTGTTCATTGATAAACAGTTATGCATCGAAATATTAACAACATTTAAAGAAGTGCTCTAAGAATAAATGGTTGTAACGACCCAAATTTCTACACAATCTGGTTGGGCTACAAGTCGATATTAAGATCAAACAGTCAAATCTAACAGTCTCAATTAAATTTCTTCTACAAATAGTCATGTTCACATTCCCTCAAGCACATCTCATCTATATTACTGTACTTACAAAAATTTTAGATATAAAAGAATTTCTTAAAACTGGGTATACCTTCGACGCAGAAATATACTCCGCGAAATCACAGCTGTGCGAAATGCCTACCAACGAAAGCGGTCAAATTTACCGATTGGCTCTGTAGAGGAAAGTAATGGGTAAGCTCAACATGCTCAGTAAGAAAAACCTCATAGCAGGTAGATAAATACAATACCTAAATATATATATATATATATATATATGTGAGTATCTGTAAAATTCGGAACATTTCACAAAGTATACAAGTAGTTCGGCAAATTCACATATACCAAAAACGGATTTCAGAAAATCAGAACAAATATCGGTAGTAAAATTAACTACTGTGGTAAATACAGAAATTTCAGAGCTTCCAGTAGCAAAATAAACGGATTTTTAGATATTAGAGTTCATACAGGCAGTTTAAAAAATGTTTCAAATATTCACAAAGGCACAGCCAATTCCGAAAAATCAAAGTCGAAAAAATCCATGGCAATTTCAGTATGAAAATGAAACTGAAATCAATATCGTTTCTAAAACTTTAAACAGCTTTTAAAAGCGACGACGAAGTGACACTTTGATCCCGCAGGATTCAAGAGGTGGTCCCCACTTTCTTTTATGCAATAAAATACACAATTCATTTTGGAATTATGATCACACGGTCAATTCAAAAATTCAGATAGATGAGACAAGGCAGACATGCTATATCAGACATCAGAAGTGACAATTGGCCAATGTCGGTGACTCCGGGTAATCACTGATCAGGTGTGTCGGGATATCAATTGTCGTGGGAGTGGTCAACTACCCAAACGACTTGCAGATCAGAATGTCTGAAGACCAGAAATAGAATTAGAAACACGATACATCGTACTCGCGTGCGTTCTGCACAGTACATCGTACTCTGTGGACCACAGAAACAGAAACAATTCAGATAATAGTGCAGCATGATTTAATTAGTGCCTTTGTCTCAAATCACATACGAGCAGATCAGTGCAAGATCACATAGCAATACACGACGGCTCCAGCACGATTTTTCTCATACATCATATTAAAATCTAGTACGAGTTGGACCGTACGACACAGTCTGCATGCACTCAAGCACGTCTCGTCAGTGCAAGTCACGTCGTGCGACACACAATCAACACGCGCTTAAGCACATTTCGTCAGTGCAAGTCAGTCCGTGCGACACAGTCTGCATGCGCTCCAACATATCTCGTTTATAATTTTCATAAACAGATCATTTGCCTTAAACACATATAAATTCCATTTGTTTCTCGAAACATTTTAAAATAAGCTTGTCTAGCCCATTTTCGGATAAAATCCCAAAAAACAGTCTATGAAAATTTTAAAATTTTGAGATTTTCGATTTTTAAACAGAATTCATGCCATATTAGAATCTATGCAAACCACTTAAATTCGACCGGTAAAATTAGGTTGATCAACCAAGCTAAAACCTCTAATTTTCAGAGCCATAAAATTCACCATAGATTTTTATGTAATTTTGGTACTGCGAAATTCAGCCTAAAATTTTTATCTACAAATATATGAAAATTACTCATATTTATCTCTAGCAGCAACAAGAATTTTCCTTACCTCGGTGTTTTGTCGGTAGTTCGCAATGTCTCAGAGGTGCGAGTCAGCGGGTCTACTTTAATCAATTTATTTCTTCAAAATTTTAAATCAATATTTTCGACTATATTTTCCCCAAGTTTTCCCTAACTTTCTGCACCTTATTTTCTATCCCAAATATATATATATATATATATATATATATATATAATCTTAAATATATATGCCTAAATTAATTAATCATATATATTATTATTTTTTAAAAAAAAAAAAACCTTCCCGCCAAAACCATTTTCTCCCTTTTTCCTCTTTATTTCTTCACCAGTCATCATTATTCACGTCCCCCTTCTTTTTCAACGAGAGACTTCACGCCTCTCTTCTCTTCTCCTCTTCTTCACTCTCGGTTGGTTGCTCCATCAGCCTCTCCTATCCAATTCTCGGTTTTCGATCACTCGTTTATGTAAAGAGGCTTCCTCCCCATTGCAACAAAGCTCTCGATTCTAGCCTTTGTTCTTGACATGCTAATCATCTGTCATCGCCTTCCTCCTCGAAACAGTAACAATAAGGAGTTGCCACTCTTCTTTCACATCTCTAGGCTGCCAGCACTGGCGACTCGACCTGTACCGCCACTTCCCACCAATCGCGTCTCGTCTGTCTTGCCTATGTCACTGCTCAGGTTCCTTCCTGATTTGGTGGCAGTCGACGACTTCAGCTTCTTCTCTCTCTCTCTCATCTCTTCTGTTTCAATTTCCATCTCGTTTCCTGACCTCTCTTCCTCAGTTCTCTTCCTCGCCTGATCCTGCTTCTCTACTGCTCCGTTTCTGCCAAGTTCACTCCTACATTCCCCCTCTATTTTCATTCTGCTACATTCTCCTCAGTTTCACAGCTTCAGTCTTCTTCTTCTTCTTTTTTTATTTTATTTCGTTTTCATCGTTCGCATTTTCCTATTCACTTCTTGGTTATTTCTTCTTCTGTTTCTGCTTTGCATATATGTATTTCCTCAGCTCTTCCCCTCTATCTTTAGCCACAGTGCACATCTTCCGCTCCAGCAGTCCTCTCCCTTTCCTTTCACTCATGTTTTACGCTTCCCGTCTCTATCGTGTTTACTGCTCTCGTTTCTTCTTATTTCAGTTCTCCATGTATGCACAGAATTAACAGGTGTTGATGACGTGAAGATGGAGGGGGTTCGACAGAGGTATAGGATGCAGGGGGTGGGTTACCAAATTGTTGAAGCTTCAGCATTTCCTATTCGTGTTTTCCTATCTTGTTTCTGACATTGTTACTGTTTTTCAGTAAGGTAAATATGTCACGCCCCGAAAATGCGGAAAATAGGGCTAATTTAAAACTTTTTACTCGTTAATTCACAATTAAACGTGCATTCCTGTGCAGTGTCATACATCATCATAATTATCATGCCTCAGGATCTCATCAATAGGATTTATATATCATACCCAATACATTAATCCATCTCAAGTTAATTAATCCTAATACATCCCGTATAATGTTATACATCAAGTGTCTGTAATTACGATAATAGTCTGGGTACATGAAAAGATAAAATATACCTCAAGATACAATATATATGGCCTGGAGCTCGAATCCTCCACTAGCCACTACTCCGTACGTCGCAGGGAGATCCTTTTTCACTTGAAGAACTCTGGGGGGAAAGGAAAACAGGGTGAGCTTCTAAATCGCTCAGTAAAGGGGGTAAGGAACGCATTTCATAAACCAAAATACACATCACAAAAGGTTTATTTGTATGTGAAACTCATTTGAAAACCATAGCATGAAAGTACTCAAAACGACATTCTCATGTCTCAAGTCATGTGAAAACATGAAGTAAAAGGCTCACCCTAGAGCAATAACAAAGCATATGAAAAACAATGCGATAAACGCTTTCTCAAATACGTGATAAAATCACTGAAATAGTAATGCACGTGGCACAACCACTAAACACACGTGGCATAGCCACGGATTTAAAATCACTCGTGGCATAGCCACAAAACACACGTGGCACAGCCACTGATTTAATTTCTCGCGTGGCATAGCCACAGAATAGGGTTTCTCAACGTGGCAACGGCCACCAATGGGGTATAACGTGGCAACGGCCACCAATGGTGTATAACGTGGCACAGCCACCAATGGGGTATAACGTGGCACAGCCACCAATGGGGTATAACGTGGCACAGCCACCAATGAGGTTTCTCAATGTGACAACGGCCACTAAGTATACGTGGCATAGCCACTGAATGGGTTGTTCTCACGTTACCAGAACGGAGAAGAAATCGAGCTTACATGCTACCAGAGCAATGCCCGATGTGTACTCACAACTACACACCTAAGTCTTATCACATAAGACTGGTTTGCCTTCAGGTAGAACTCGCAATGGTTTTTCTCTCATAAAACCCATTTGAAAATCGTTTTGTACTCAACACAAAACGTAATAAAACCGAGTTCCAACCGGCAAAACACGCACATATTTATCAAATCTCGATATTGCCTTAACGTAGAGCCCAATTCATTACTCACACAAAATTCAACGGTTTATAAAGCAATTTCACACTCAGCTTATAAACTCATAAAATTATGGGCTCCAACCGGCTATAAAAATCGTGTGCAATTAAATCTCAACACAACACTCAACATGCTTGTTTTATAAATCACAATTCATGCTATAATAGTTTACAAATCACATACACAAATGGTTTAGATTTCCCTTACCTCTTTGCACCTCGTATAGTGCAATCGTTTCCCCCGTATCACGGACTAGCCTCGCATTCCACTCTGGAACTCCCGAGCTGTCCAAACGATGTTAAAACATCAATACTCAATTATCTCATAAACCTCAATTCTCAAAAATCGAGCATAATTGCTCATAACACCTCAAATCCCTTGATTTCCGTAACTCTCTCCTAAACTACACTCTCATTCACAACATCTCAACGTCCTACATTTCTCATGCCAATTATCTATGCTAATTCACCACATTGTCTAAATTTCCATTTATAGCTCAAAATTCCTAAAATTATCGAAATTGCTAAATATGATTATCACTCCAACCACATTGCAATTTCATCAATCCCTAATCATTTCTCAGCTATTTCAACACAATGACAACCACCAATATCATCAAAATCATCTCAAATATCAAGATCGAGGTTTAGAAATTACCCAACGCTTGTGGGACGCACAACCCACGCCTCGATCCGATTCGTCCTTCGATTTCCAAGTATGTTGTTCTCCCTTTGATGAGGAACAACTTTTCTTCTTACCACAACTCTTGATTTGGCCGGAAATGGGTGTTTTGGATGAGTGAAAAAGTTAGGTTTCGGTAAAAATGGGGGTTGGAAGAGAGAGAAAGTGAGTTTGCAGGAGAAAAACAGGGGTTCCTTATATAGGCTGGAGGTAGGAGATCGATCTGTCGAGGGGTGAGATCGATCTGCGTTTGAATTTTGGGGACGATCTGGGTAATTTTATGCCTAGGAGATCGATCTGTCGAGGGGTGAGATCGATCTCTTTATGGCTTTATGAGATCGATCTGCTCCTAAGGAGATCGATCTTCTCCCAAACAGAATCATTTGGAGATCGATCTCTTCCTCATGAGATCGATCCTTTCTCAAACAGAATCATTTGGAGATCGATCTCTTCCATTGGAGATCGATCTGCTCCTCAAATTCCTCCTTCCTCGTCATTTTTAACTCACCAGATCGATCTCTCCTTCTCCCAGATCGATCTGTCCTCATACTTCATGCTTATTTTACACACTTAACATATAAATCTCCAATTATAATTCCCACAATTCACTTAACTCAATAAATTACACTTCAAATTCTCATTACATCATTAAAATATATCTAAAATTCTCAGATCTCACATCCTCCCCACCTTAAAAGAATTTTGTCCTCCAAATTCAACTCAACTAGTCAAATAGATGGGGGTATTTCTCCTTCATGAGACTCTCTAGTTCCCACATTGCCTCTTCCATTGAGTGATGTTTCCACAAAACTTTCACTAATGGGATGCTCTTGGTTCTCAGTACCTTCTCCTTTCTATCGAGAATCCGGACGGGTTCCTCAGTGTAGCTCATATCCTCTTGAATGTCCATCTTGTCATACTCTATAACATGGGAAGGGTCCGGGTGGTACTTCCTCAACATAGACACATGAAAGACATTGTGTATTCCGGACATCTGTGGGGGTAATGCTAATCTGTAAGCTACCTCTCCCACTCTCTCAAGAATCTCGAATGGTCCTACGTATCGAGGACTCAATTTCCCTTTCTTCCCAAATCGCATGATACCCTTACTCGGTGATATTTTCAGAAATACTGCATCACCAACCTCAAACTCGAGTGGCCGTCTACGCACATCCGCGTAGCTTTTCTGTCTACCTTTTGCAGCCCGTAACCTCTCACATATGAGTTTCACACTCTGCACGGCTTGCTCAACAAGCTCGGGAGCATTTATCTTTCTGTCACTGACTTCTTCCCAAGCTACAGGGGATCTACACCTCCTACCATATAGAGCCTCAAAAGGTGCCATTCCAATACTCGCATGATAGCTGTTATTGTATGCAAACTCTGCTAGGGGCAGGTGATCATCCCATGATCCCTTAAAATCCATCGTACATGCCCTCAACATATCCTCCAGGGTCTGAATAGTCCTCTCTGACTGACCATCTGTTTGAGGATGATAGGCGGTACTGAAACTCAATCGAGATCCCATGGACTCCTGAAACTGGGTCCAAAATCTAGAAGTAAATCGGGAATCTCTATCAGAAGTAATACTCACTGGAGCCCCATGTAATCTAGCTATCTCGCTGACATACAGTTCAGCTAAGGCATCCACAGTATCTGTGCTCTTGATGGCAAGGAAGTGGGCACTCTTGGTCAATCTATCCACAATGACCCATATCGCGTCACGACCTCTTCGGGTCCTCAGTAAACCCATAATAAATTCCATAGTGACATGCTCCCATTTCCATGTAGGTACAGGTAAAGGCTGTAGTAGTCCTCCGGGCTTTCGATGCTCAGCTTTCACTTGCTGGCATACTAAACACCTGGCCACATACTCTGCCACGTCTCGCTTCATACCACTCCACCAATACACCTTTCTCAAGTCTCGGTACATCTTAGTACTCCCTGGGTGCATGGCGTATCGCGAGCAGTGGGACTCTCTCAGTATCTGTCTC
The DNA here is from genome assembly GCA_033439115.1 of Firmiana major. NCBI lineage: Eukaryota > Viridiplantae > Streptophyta > Magnoliopsida > Malvales > Malvaceae > Firmiana > Firmiana major. Next base: position 8,302,817 of record CM065913.1, on the reverse strand, counting down.
TTTAGGGTATCATTGTCCGGTACACAAATTCGTCCTCTGAATCTCAACAATCCATCCTCGCTGTTGGTGAGATCCGACTGCGAACTCTGCTCAGCTTAGCTAACCATATCTATCAATCTCTGATCACTGCGCTGCCCCGTTCTAATCTGATCCATGATCCGGGGCTCTATCCTCAGGCTAGCCAAAAATCCAGTCTCTACCTCTTTAACTCTGATCCGAAGTTCGGCGAACTGCTCTAACAAATCCCATTCCCTGATCATCATAGCAGATATCATACTCTTTCTGCTCAGGGCATCAGCAACCACATTCACCTTACCCGGATGATAAAGAATCTCGCAGTCATAATCCTTAAGGAGTTCCATCCATCTCCTTTGTCTCATGTTTAACTCTTTCTGATCAAAGAGATATCTCAAACTCTTGTGATCAGTAAAAATCTGGAATCTTTCCCCATATAAGTAGTGTCGCCAGATCTTCAAAGCAAATACCATAGCGGCTAACTCCAAATCATGCGTGGGGTAATTTCGCTCATGGTCTTTCAGCTGTCGCGATCCATATGCGACCACTCTTCCGTGCTGCATAAGCACATACCCCAATCCTTAGTGAGATGCATCACTATACACTGAAAATCCTCCTGATCCCTCAGAAATGGTTAACACAGGTGCCGCTGTCAACCTCCTCTTTAATTCCTGAAAACTGAGCTCACATTGATCAATCCATATAAATAGAGTCTCTTTGTGCGTGAGCTTAGTCAAAGGGGCGGCAATCCTTGAAAATCCTTCCACAAATCTTCTATAATACCCTGCCAAACCAAGGAAGCTTCGCACCTCAGTGACTGTCCTCGATCTCTCCCAATTAAGCACAGCCTCCACCTTGCTTGGGTCCACTGATACCCCTTCCTCTGAGACTATATGACCAAGGAAAGCTATCCGGTTCAACCAAAACTCACACTTACTAAGCTTTCCGTACAATTGCTTATCTCGGAGTATTTGAAGTACTAACCACAAATGCTGTGCATGCTTCTCATATGACCGAGAGTATACCAGGATATCATCAATAAAGACTATCACAAATTTATCTAGATAGTCTCTAAACACTTGATTCATCAACCTCATAAATGCTGCAGGGGCGTTCGTCAATCCAAAGGACATCACCAGGAATTCGTAATGGCCATACCTCGTCCTGAAGGCCGTCTTTGAAATATCTTCTTCCTTGATCCTCAATTGGTGATAGCCCGATCTCAAATCAATCTTAGAAAAGACTGATGCCCCTCTTAGCTGATCCAGTAGATCATCAATCCTGGGTAGTGGGTATTTATTCTTCACCGTGGCTTTATTCAACAACCGGTAGTCTACACATAATCTGAGACTACCATCCTTCTTCTTAACAAATAGTACTGGCGCTCCCCACGGTGAAACACTGGGTCTAATAAACCCTTGATCCAATAACTCCTGTAGTTGTCTCTTTAATTCCTCAAGTTCCACTAATGCCATCCTGTAGGGAGGTTTAGAGATCGGCTGAGTATCTGGTACTAAATCAATGGTAAACTCCAGCTCTCTCTCTGGTGGTAAACCTGGCAATTCATCTGGGAAAACATCCAGAAATTCACACACCACAGGTGTATCCTCAATCCTCGGATGTTCCCGCTCATCGTCTGAGATGAGTGTCTCATAACCTTCACATGAACAATCATATTTAATATTCTCCAAAATAATATTAAAATTCTCAATTACTTGCTAGAATTTCACATATTCATTTCCTCAATATCTCAATCGTACACTGTAAGGTTCAGGTAGGGAGAAAGTTACAATCTTAGTGTAGCAGTCTAAACTCACTCGATTGGTTGCCAACCAATCCATTCCCAGAATTACATCAAACCCATGTATATTCAACATGATTAGATCTGCTAACATCACTCTATCCCCCACCTTTATTTCACATCCTCTACAGATTAACTCAGTTCTCTGGGATTCACGCATAGGGGTATTTACATGTAGTATATAATCTAGAGGTTCAAACTTCAAGTTTAATCTACATGCAAAATGCTCAGAAATAAAGGAATGCGTGGATCCTGAATCAATCAACACATGAGCCTTATGATTACAGACAGAGAGTGTACCTCTTATAGTTTCTGCCGATGTGAGACCCCGTATATTTATAGCTATGTATATAGGAACATGGGAATGTAAATAAAATCATAAGTATGATGATACATTGTAATGTGAAGTATATGCAATGTAAGTTCATAAGATTATGTACGCACTTGTAATAAGAATCGCGATTATACGTACAAGTTGCATTACGAATGAGTAGGAAGAAATGAACTTGAATACGAGAAGAATGTGATCGAAATGGAATATGAGTAGTATGGTAAAATGGAAGGAAAGATTTACATAAGTGTATATTTCCATTCGAGTAATATCGTATATATTTGGTCATACAAAGATTCTACACAAGTTTTAATGTGTATGTAGTGAGTATGGATCCCATTTTCAAGTCTCAAAGATGAGTGAATGAGAAAATGATCATGGTAGCAAATTAAGGGTGTTTGGTAAGGGTTATTGCAGAAAAACTGCAGGAAGATCTGGAATTTGTGAAGGCCAGATCGATCTCATAGGATGAGAGATCGATCTGGGAGAGCCAGAATGCTCTTATGTGAGAAATGGAAGGGAACAGATCGATCTCCAAAGGAAGCAGATCGATCTCTTTAGCTCTCGGGTTGGAAGCAGATCGATCTCCCCTAGGACCAGATCGATCTCCTTAAGCTTCTGTTTGAAAGCAGATCGATCTCCAGTCTTGACAGATCGATCTCCTACCTTTAAAACGTCTCAGAAAAGAGGGATTTTTGAGGAACAGATCGATCTCCACCCAAGGAAGATCGATCTCATCAAGTCAAAACTATAAATGGGAGCAGTTGGATCATCAGAATTTCGGGACAAACATTTCCATTTCACTTCAACTCAAAGAAATCTAGTTTCTCACTCCTAAATCCAGCCATTTTCAGTGAGATTTAAAGAGAGGCTATTAGAGACAAAGTTGTTCACATCAAAGAGAAGAACAACATAGTCTAGAGGTATTTTCCCATTTGATGGATTGAAGAAATAGAGGGCAATCCTAATTGGAGCAAGAGGAAATCCAATGAGGTAAGTTTCTAATGCAAATACCCAAGTACATTGGTTTGGATATTGATATGGGAAATGGTTAGTATGCATAGACATGATAGAACTACTTAGAATGGTATGAAATGAATATGACTTAGAAATAGTCAAGTGTGAGAAAGTGGAGTGTGGAAGTGTTTACGATAAATGAGATATCTTGAGTGGATGAGTATGTTGTGGAAATGGTTTGGAAATGTTGATATTGGGATAAATTGTGAGATTTACCACAAAGGGTAAAAATGTGTAATTAAGGCATTGGATAAATGCTTAGTTGAATAAGAGTTAGAAACATTAACTCAAATGTTGGTGGATGAATTTCAGTTTCGGATGATACGCCGGAGCAAGTCGAGATGAGAACGCGAGAAGCATAAAGACGGATAGTTGCACACAAGTAAAACGAGGTAAGGGACTGTGTGTTAGCTATAGAGATGTTCGTACGTATTTTACGGCAATTTCGTAGATATATTGCTAGACTAGTACGATATGATAATCCTATGAAATGATATGGAAGTATGCAAAGTACTATGATGTATATATGTATTGAGAAATGGGATAGGGTAAGGAAATAGCATGATATGCATGTTTTTAATGATTTTCTCAATTTTACATTGTTAATTATGATTGAGAAATGTTGATGATAGGTTGGCTAATTTTACATGTTTTAGCATGAAGAGGCATGCTGTATGAATAAACGTGTTTTGAGTTTTAAAAAGAGAAAATAGCCATCTATCAGTTTTGAGATGAGATTTGGTGTTGAAGAGTTAGCTCACACCCGTTTTAAGGCCTTGATGTACCGTGCGGGAGTTTTAACTCGCACGAGAGTTTTGAGAAAGTGCGAGAATCTTGCTCGCACCTGTTTTGTTGAGTTAAGGTAAACCTGGGGGTCTGGGACCCAAGGGGATACCAGCCGACGGCCAATTGAACGGGCTGGGCCTTAACGATAGATCGTACCGCACTGGAGCTTTGCGCTGACTGTGTGTCACGCTGCTTGCTCGCCTAGTATATGAGACATGGTTTAAGGATAAAAAGTCCATCGGAGTTGGAGTATGGACTTGGGTCCACGGTTGTACGTAGAACAGTGTAGTCACCCGTTGGTATACTATGTACCGTGCTGGGTGCACGTGAGTACGAGTATCGCGTAGATGACACACGACGTATCTTCACCGTGAGTATACGAGGAGATGAGGTGGATTGAAATGAGCCGGAGGGTAGGACTGACCCATCCCCCTTCAGGCGAAGTGATACCCTGTGCACACCCGATCAGTGAGGCCTAGGATCACTGACTGTGGCCATAAGTCGTGGATATTTGATTGCCGAAAATTCCATGCCTGTCTCAGAGAATCGAGAAACAGAGACAATCTCAGAAAAGAAAGAGACTTGCGAGAAAGAATGATTTGAGAAGTGAAAGAGATTTCATGTTTTTAATAAATCTCTGATTTCACACTCGTGCCATGAGGGCACTATTTATGAGCATGTTTTAAATGGAAGTTTGACATTTGATTTACACGAAAATGCTATTGAGAAACATGTGTTTAAATGCAGTGTTCGTATGATATTTCCATTTATAACGAAAACATGGTTTTGGTTTATGCATGCATGGGCTATGTAGGTAGTACGATATCTACATGCTAGCATACATTTCCTTACTGAGCCGTGGTTTGCTCATCCCACTATTTTCCCCCTCCAGGTACTGAGAAGTAAGAGAGCGGTGATCTCTAAGTCTTTTGTGTTGAACAGCTCCCACAATCCGCAAAGGTATAAGATTTGTATACACGAGTATTTTGTATGTAATATATTGTATCGCACAGTTATATCTTGGAATTGTAATCAGTATTATGGGGATGATATGTAAACACTTGGTATTTATACAATTAATTTTGTGTATTTACACACACACCTGGGAGTGTGAATTAAAGTTTTAAATATTCCGCTGTAAATAAATAAATCTTTAGTAATTGCATCTTCTCACAGCCCAACCGTAGTAGAGAATGTATGGATAGAAGGGTTCCCGAAAGCTGGGCATGACAGCCGAAGTGTCTGCGGTCTCCTTATCCAGGGCAAACACACGTCCCTGTGCCACAGGTTTCTTCCCTTTCTCTGCCGCAGTGGCCCGTCTCCGGGGATCCACTCTCTGAGGCTGTTGTCTAGTGGGCTCCGGAGCATATGGTATCTGAGGTTGGGGACAGTCCTTCACTCTGTGACCCATGTCACCACATCTAAAACATCCACGGATCGACCCAGTACAACTTCCCTCATGCGATCGGCCAAAGTCTCTACAAACCCTTATCTCCGGCCTGACATATCGAGGGGTCTCCTTGACAATAGGATAGGCTCTGGGTCTCTCCAATCTGTCCTTCTGTACCTCAATCCTTCCTCTTCTGAAGGAACCTCTCCGAGCCTCCGTTTGAAAAAGTGCTGGCCTCTTGCCTTTATCTCTATTCACTGCTCTAAGCTCATTTTGGGATTGTACCATCTCAATCCCTCTTTCAATCTCTTGTGCTTGTCTCAGAGCATCTCCAAACTCAGTAATACATAGCCCTATCAATCTATCTCTGATGACGGGCTTCAACCCATACACAAACTTCTCTGTGCGGAGCTCTTCACTCTTGAAGGTCTCTGGGTCATATCTCAATAGCGCTGTGAATTGGCTCTCATAGTCATCCACAGACATGTCACCCTGTACCAAACTCAAAAACTCGGCCTGTTTCTTTCTCTGGGCAGCTCGTGGTACATATTGGGTCCTAAAGGCTGTCTGGAACTCTTCCCAACCAATCACATCCTGACGGGACATCAAAATACCTTGGGTAGTACCCCACCAATCTCGAGCTCTCCCCTTCAGCATATAGGCACTCATACTGACCCTCTCAGCATCAGTGCACCCCAGAAAATCAAATATAACCCTTAATTCCGTCAACCACTCCTCAGCCTCTGTAGGATCCTTCTTTCCCTTAAATGCGGTGGATTCATCTTCAGAAAATCCTTTAGTCGGACCATACTTCTGTCCTCAGGCTGAGTGATGGGAGGCACTGGGGGTATGGGAGGTCCTTGTGGTGGTGTAGGGGTAGTATCCGAGGTATTAACTCCAAAGTGTTGCGCGAATAACGCTGCCATCTGCTCAAAACCTTGCCTCACATCGGTCTCAATCCGATTAAATCGAGAGTTAGGACTCTCTGGTTGTGGGACAAGTGGCAGAGGGGACTCTGCCTGCCTCCTCGAACGACCTCGTCGCTTACTCATTCTCTATCTCAACTCGTCTCCTGCGCGTACATATCAAAATTGATTGAAATCTTAATCCTCAATTTCAGTTCATGACCAGACTATTACAGACACTTGGGATGTATTCTATTTCACTTAACCGACACTGACAGTACTAGACACCCTAAGCTCTGATACCAAGAAAACTCTGTCACGCCCCGAAAATACAGAAAATAGGGTTAATTTAAAACTTTTTACTCGTTAATTCACAATTAAAGGTGCATTCCTGTGCAGTGTCATACATCATCATAATTATCATGCCTCAGGATCTCATCAATAGGATTTATATATCATACCCAATACATTAATCCATCTCAAGTTAATTAATCCTAATACATCCCGTATAATGTTATACATCAAGTGTCTGTAATTACGATAATAGTCTGGGTACATGAAAAGATAAAATATACCTCAAGATACAATATATATGGCCTGGAGCTCGAATCCTCCACTAGCCACTACTCCGTACGTCGCAGGGAGATCCTTTTTCACTTGAAGAACTCTGGGGGGAAAGGAAAACAGGGTGAGCTTCTAAATCGCTCAGTAAAGGGGGTAAAGAACGCATTTCTTAAACCAAAATACACATCACAAAAGGTTTATTTGTATGTGAAACTCATTTGAAAACCATAGCATGAAAGTACTCAAAACGACATTCTCATGCCTCAAGTCATGTGAAAACATGAAGTAAAAGGCTCACTCTAGAGCAATAACAAAGCATGTAAAAAACAATGCGATAAACGCTTTCTCAAATACGTGATAAAATCACTGAAATAGTAATGCACGTGGCACAGCCACTAAACACACGTGGCATAGCCACGGATTTAAAATCACTCGTGGCATAGTCACAAAACACACGTGGCACAGCCACTGATTTAATTTCTCGCGTGGCATAGCCACAGAATAGGGTTTCTCAACGTGGCAACGGCCACCAATGGGGTATAACGTGGCAACGGCCACCAATGGGGTATAACGTGGCACAGCCACCAATGGGGTATAACGTGGCAACGGCCACCAATGGGGTATAACGTGGCACAGCCACCAATGGGGTATAACGTGGCACAGCCACCAATGGGGTTTCTCAACGTGGCAACGACCACTAAGTATACGTGGCACAGCCACTGAATGTGTTGTTCTCACGTTACCAGAACGGAGAAGAAATCGGGCTTACATGCTACCAGAGCAATGCCCGGTGTGTACTCACAACTACACACCTAAGTCTTATCACATAAGACTGGTTTGCCTTCACGTAGAACTCGCAATGGTTTTTCTCTCATAAAACCCATTTGAAAATCGTTTTGTACTCAACACAAAACGTAATAAAACCGAGTTCCAACAGGCAAAACACGCACACATTTCTCAAATCTCGATATTGCCTTAACGTAGAGCCCAATTCATTACTCACACAAAATTCAACGGTTTATAAAGCAATTTCACACTCAGCTTATAAACTCATAAAATTATGGGCTCCAACCGGCTATAAAAACCGTGTGCAATTAAATCTCAACACAACACTCAACATGCTTGTTTTATAAACCACAATTCATGCTATAATAGTTTACAAATCACATACACAAATGGTTTAGATTTCCCTTACCTCTTTGCACCTCGTATAGTGCAATCGTTTCCCCCGTATCACGGACTAGCCTCGCATTTCACTCTGGAACTCCCGAGCTGTCCAAACGATGTTAAAACATCAATACTCAATTATCTCATAAACCTAAATTCTCAAAAATCGAGCATAATTGCTCATAACACCTCAAATCCCTTGATTTCCGTAACTCTCTCCTAAACTACACTCTCATTCACAACATCTCAACGTCCTACATTTCTCATGCCAATTATCTATGCTAATTCACCACATTGTCTAAATTTCCATTTATAGCTCAAAATTCCTAAAATTACCGAAATTGCTAAATATGATTATCACTCCAACCACATTGCAATTTCATCAATCCCTAATCATTTCTCAGCTATTTCAACACAATGACAACCACCAATATCATCAAAATCATCTCAAATATCAAGATCGAGGTTTAGAAATTACCCAACGCTTGTGGGACGCACAACCCACGCCTCGATCCGATTCGTCCTTCGATTTCCAAGTATGTTGTTCTCCCTTTGATGAGGAACAACTTTCCTTCTTACCACAACTCTTGATTTGGCCGAAAATGGGTGTTTTGGATGAGTGAGAAAGTTAGGTTTCGGTAAAAATGGGGGTTGGAAGAGAGAGAAAGTGAGTTTGCAGGAGAAAAACAGGGGTTCCTTATATAGGCTGGAGGTAGGAGATCGATCTGTCGAGGGGTGAGATCGATCTGCGTTTGAATTTTGGGGACGATCTGGGCAATTTTATGCCTAGGAGATCGATCTGTCGAGGGGTGAGATCGATCTCTTTATGGCTTTATGAGATCGATCTGCTCCTAAGGAGATCGATCTTCTCCCAAACAGAATCATTTGGAGATCGATCTCTTCCTCATGAGATCGATCCTTTCTCAAACAGAATCATTTGGAGATCGATCTCTTCCATTGGAGATCGATCTGCTCCTCAAATTCCTCCTTCCTCGTCATTTTTAACTCACCAGATCGATCTCTCCTTCTCCCAGATCGATCTGTCCTCATACTTCATGATTATTTTACACACTTAACATATAAATCTCCAATTATAATTCCCACAATTCACTTAACTCAATAAATTACACTTCAAATTCTCATTACATCATTAAAATATATCTAAAATTCTCAAATCTCACAAAATACATGTTTCACACCTACCATTTCCAGCATATGTACCGAACATATCCATATCCATATATATTATTTATACTCACTTCAACACTTCAACTCATCCTTTATCTTTTCAATTCAATCACTAGTCTATCCATTCTCTAGGCTGTCTAGACATCATCCCTGTCGTGGACGTCATCCCTTTATCCTTTCATTTCCTTACCTGCTATTAATATTTTGTTTTCCTTCTTTCACCGAAAGAATCATCATATCCCATATATACATATAAATATAGGTATATAAGTATACCTTTCTATAAGTTACTCAAGGAGCTCACTGCAGGTGGCTGTTTATAGTTTATGTAGATTTATATATGTATGTATATATATATATATGTGTGTGTATATACATATGTATATACATTGACATATATTTTTATATATATATATCTATATAGATATACACGTATATATTTATACTCATATTTATTTCTTCATAGGGCTAATGTACTCTACTAAATTTTACTTGTGATGTACCGAATATATTTAGTCAAATATGGCATTTATATATCGTAAGGAAATATTGTTAACCTATAAAATTTCGTTCTATTAACTTGAATGCTTAGATTAATTAAAATTCTCCCAGGTTCCTCCTATGCAAAATATAACTTAACTTAATTGTATACCAGAATACATGTTTTAATCCAAATGGCTTAATAGTTACTCATTGGTAAAATCAAATACATGAAAATTTATGGTATACACATTCTCCCCACCTTACGAAATTTCGTCCCCAAATTTAAAGTACATTAGTCATCAAATAATTGTGAGTACTTCTTTCGCATTAAACTTTCCAATTCCTATGTGGCATCCTCTAAAGTGTGATACTACCACAAAACCTTGACTAAAGGAATCGTCTAAGATTTCAATGCCTTTTCTTTCCTGTCCAAGATTCGAATCGATTTCTCTACATGTGTCATATCCTCTTTCAATTCCCGTGGTTAATACTTAATCACATGTGTCAGATCTGGGTGATACTTGCGTTGCATTGATACGTGAAAGATATCATGAATACTTGATAATGTCGACGGTAAGGCCATTCTGTGTACCTTGTCTTCCACTCGGTTCTAAGATTTCAAAAGGTCCGGTATAATGGGAACTTAACTTTCCCTTCTTTTCAGATCTCGTTATGCTATTGGAAGGAGAAACTTCCAGGACACCAAATCTTCTACTGTAAATCCCAAGGATCATCGTCTTTGGTCAGCATAACTCTTTTGCTTGTTCTGAGTTGTTCTCAACCTTTCACAAATTAATTGAATATCTTCAAAAACTTGCTTAACCAAATCGGGGTAACTTATTATATGCAATCATTGCTAATCAACAATTGGTCCTTCTAAGAGCCTTAAAATTCCAGGTACATGCTCTCAATTCCATAATAGCATGGTTAAGGTGGTGATAACCCCATAAGCTTTTGTACTCTACCTTAACCTACTGACTTATGAGACTCTTAGTCACACTTCCAGTTTTAGTTCTTATATTACTTGGTTGCCAATATACCTTCAGGAGATTTGATAAATCTTTACCATTCTCCGAATATGGGGTATATCTCTATAAATGAGTCTCTGACGACATCAATTCCTTTAACTATAGATCATTTGGTACACAATTTTGTTTTTAAATCTCAATAAATTATCAGTACCAATACTCAAGCTAGTTGCAGCACTTATCTAAGCCTGACCAGCCACATCAATACTATGTGTATCATTATGCTGTGCCTGTTTGATTCGATCAATCACGTCCAATTTCATCTCTCGGGCTAATCACCATGTAATGAATGTCGTATCATGAAAATGACCACATCCAGGTCGAGGTTCACTAAATATTTAGATAACTCATGTCCCTGACCAATATACATAACGCCATCCTGAAATCACTTCTACTCAAAGCACTAACATGAGTCATTCCCTTTTTCTTATATTAGACGATCTTTATGAAATTTAATATTTAAACCTTCTTGATCAGTAGAATTCCATAATTCTTTGCCACACAAGTATCCTGACTTCAAAGCAAATATTTTGACTGTCAATTTAAATTTATATGTTATGGATTAGGGTACTTTTAGATGCTGTCAAGTCTCTCAAGCGGGGAGGTATTTTAAAATAACTTTATCAGCCATCCAACGTGACCACATAAACTGGTTATGTAACGACTGTGTGGCACTTTGCTTACGCAGGATTCAAGAGATGGCCCCCACAATCTTACTCATACGTACTATCCGCTTTGGAAGCCCCACAGGCCTCTCACGACTTTATCGAGGTAAATACCCCAATTCGCGTCCTCAGAGGTTCGAACCCAAGACCTTAAAGTCTTTGTTCTTACACAAATGATACCAATTGTTCCAGTAGAACAATTGGTATCATTTGCGCATTTTTTTGTAACGACCGTGTGGCACTTTGCTCCCGCAGGATTCAAGAGGTGGCCTCCATAGTCTTACTCATACGTACTGTCCGCTTTGGAAGCCCCACAGGCCCCTCACGGCTTTATTGAGGTAAATACCCCAATTCGCGTCCTCAGAGGTTCTTTATCGAGGTAAATACCCTAATTCGCGTCCTCAGAGGTTCGAACCTCTGAGGACGCGAATTGGGGTATTTACCTCGATAAAGCCGTGAGGGGCCTGTGGGGCTTCCAAAGCGGACAGTACGTATGAGTAAGACTATGGGGGCCACCTCATGAATCCTGCGGGAGCAAAGTGCCACACAGTCGTTACAGGTTATGAGTATAACAGTTCAAAGTTCAGTCTAAATAAGAAGTAGGATACCAAAACTTATCGCAATTTCGCTTTTATCCTTTAGTCAGAACTTATTCAATTCATATCACTTGATCCGAATCACTTTACATACCAGACATATTCCTATCTTGCATACACATCTTATTCCAATGTAACTTTTATTCAGAATCTATCACATTTCAAGCTTGTCTCATTTCGTACATCAATTATAACAAAACTCTTTCCTTATTCCAATTAAGTCTCGCATTGGAAACATAAGCATAAGTAATTTACAATCCTTAGACTCAATACGTAATTCATATTCCAAAGTCTCCTTATGCCCCAAACTCTGAATTATCTTAACAGTTTTGGATCTTTTCCTCTGATCTATAATCTCTATTTTGAGAAGATCTAATTAACTCTCGTTTTTTATACAAATCGACCCAGAAGACACCAAAACACCTTAACAATTAATGCCAATACTGTCACACCCCATTTCCAGGTGCTCTTTATCCATATATACACTACTACGGTTGGACTGTGAGGCGATGCAATTACTAAAGTTCCAAAACTTTACAGCAGAAATATTTAAAATTTAATTCACACTCCCAGGTGTGTAAATAAACAAAATTAATTGTATAATAATATCTTTACATAACATCCCCACACCACTGTTTACGTTTTCGACTTGTAACTGTGCGATACAATATATTAGATACAAAATACTCATGTGTATACAAATCTTATACCTTTGCAACTGGCGGGAGCTGTCCAACACAAAAAGGGATCCAAAGACCACCGCTCTCCTACTTCTCAATATTTGGAGGGGAAAAATAGTGGGGTGAGCAATCCACAGCTCAGTAAGGAAATTAATGCTAGTAGGTAGATATCGTACTACCTACATAGCCCATGCATGTATAAACCAAACCATGTTTTCAGTATAAATGAAAATATTATCAGAAAATGCAGTTAAACGTATATTTCTTATTTGGCATTTTCATACGACACAAGCATTCGATATTTCCAGTTAAAACATGTTTCATAAAACAGTGCTCTCACAGCACAAGTGTTTAGATCAGAGATTTATCAAAACACACACATAAAAAATCTCTTCCTTTTCTGAGTTCTCCTCAATCTCTCGAATCTCTGAGACAGGCATGGAATTTTTGGCAATCAAATATCCACGACATATGGCCATAGTCAGTGATCCCGAGCCTCACTGATCAGGTGTGCACCGAGCATCACTTCGCCTGAAAGGGGATGGGTCAGTCCTACCCTCTGACTCTTCTCAATCAAACTCACCTCCTCATATACTCGTGGTATAAGGTACGCCATGTGTCATCTACGCGATACTCGTACTCATGTGCACCCAGCACGGCACATAGTATACCAACGGACAACTACATAGTACTACGTACGCCCGTGGACCCAAGTCCATACTCCAACTCCGATGGACTTATCATCCTGAACAATGTCTCATATACCAGGCGAGCAAATCGCATGACACACAGTCATTGCAAAGCTCCAGCGTAGTATTTTTCTCAGTGCGAGCAACAGCTTCCAGCACCGTATCGTTTTGAACTCAGTAAAAACTAGTGCGAGCAAAGCTCCAGTACTTTCCTCAAAAAATGTGCGAGCTAGAATTCCAGCACATTATCGTTATAAATCCTCGTGCAAGTCACACTCTAGCACGGTAAATCAAACATGCAGACATATGCGAGTAAGACTCCAGCATAGTCAAAACCAATAACATAGGTGTGGGCAAATGCTCCGCATGGAATCACATCTCAAATCCGATAGGTGGCTGCTTTCTCTTTTAAAACTCAAAACAAGTTTATTTATGCAGCATGCCCTTCCATGCTAAAACATGTAAAACTAACCAACCTATCATTATCATTTCTCAATCATAAAATCAATATAAAATTGAGAAAACATTGAAATCATGCATATCATGCTATTTCCTTACCCCATCCCATTTCTCAATACATATATATCATAGTACATTTCATGCTTCCATATCATTTCATAGAATTGTAGTATCGTACTACTTCTAGCGATATAACTACGAAATTACCGTAAAATACATACGAACATCTCTATAGCTAACACACAGTCCCTTACCTAAAATCGTATGCGTATTTCCTCCATCATGTTTGCTCCGTTCGCGATTCGGGTTATCTGTGTACCTCGTATTTCAAGCTACACGTATAAATCATCAAGTTATTTTCTTTTTCCTCTTCTAAACCTCCACATTGTCAATTATTTATTTACTCGTACTCCTCAACCCATTTAAATCACATTTCATCTTTCTCACAAATCTCATTATACTTCTCTTAAGTTTTCCACCATTTCTCATGGATCTTCTCTCCATAAATCCCTTTCAATATTACTCACTCATCACTACACTCATCATTTCTAATAATATTTCACATCTTATTCAACCCATAAATGTCTAGAAGCCATATTTAGAAGCTTGAAGGTTGAAGAGCTTACCCGTTTACTTAGCCAAACTTGTGGTAGCCACAACTCCTTCTCTTGGTCACACCAATGTGAGATTTTTGGGTATGTTGTTCTCCTTGCTCCAAGGAACAACTTTCCATTCTTAAGCTTCTTCCAAAGCTGGTCGAAATGTGGTGATTTTTAGAGTGAGAAAGTTTAGGTTTTGAGAGAAAATGGTAGGTGAGGTTGGGTGGGGGAAGAGTTTTGAGTTTTCATCTTAATCTCGTGCTCTTTTTATAGATGCAGGCTTATGAGATTGATCTGGTCCTTGTAGAGATCGATCTCTACACGTTTGGTAGTCATTTCACCTAACGTAACCACTCCCAGATCGATCTTCTCCCTTGATGAGATCGATCTGTCGAAGGGAAATTTTCCTCTTAGAGATCGATCTGCCTCTTGTAGGAGATCGATCTTCTCTTTACAGAACCCTTAAGGAGATCGATCTGTCTAGTCTTGAGATCGATCTGTCTCAAACAAAGAGTTAAGGAGATCGATCCTCTTGCCTTAAAATCGATATTCTCATTACAGAATGTTTATCAGATCGATCTGGTTCCTTTGACGATCGATTTGTCCTGTTCTATAGCTCAAAATAAGAGCACTTTGGCTCTTCCAGATCGATCTCTCATCTTATGAGATCGATCTGGCCTTCATATTTCCAGATTTTACTGCAGTTTTCTGCAGCAACCTCACTCAAAACATCCTTAATTTGCTACTATAGTCATTTCCTCATCCATCCATCATTGAGACTTGAAAATGGCATCCAATCACACTTTGTACACATTAAAACTTGTGTGTAATCCTTGCATGACCAAATATATACAATATATAACTAAATGGGAACATAAAGATTTGCACCACTTGTGCAATTTCATTCCATTTTACTCCACTACTCATATATCAAAGTCCATTTGTTTATATTCATGCTTAATGCAACTTGTACATACATCACAACTCTTATTACAAGTGTGTACATTAATCTTATGGACTTTACATCACATATGCTTCACATTACTAGTACATTACAAAACTTCATGAATTCATTTATTACTTGACACAAATCATCCATATTATCTGTCCATTTACAAATATACAAAGTTATACATATATAGGGTCTCACATTCTCCCCCACTTAGAAAATTTGGTCCTCCAAATTAGAACCAATCATTCGGTGAATAACTCGGGATACTTCTCCCACATTAAACTCTCTAATTACCATGTGGCTTCTTTTGGTGTATGATGTTGCCACAAAACCTTAACCAATGAAATTATCTTGTTTCGCAACACCTTCTCCTTCCTATCCAATATTCGGATCGGTTCCTCCACATACGACATATCCTCCTTGAGCTCTAATGGCTCATAGCTAATTATATGTGTTGGGTCCGGATAGTACTTTTGAAGCATATAAACAAGGAAGACATTGTGGACTTCTGCTAGCTCAAGTGGTAAGGCTAGCCTATATGCTCTATCTCCCACTCTATCCAAAATCTCGAAGGGACCAATGTAACGAGGACTTAGTTTTCCTTTCTTTTCGAACCTCATTATTCCCTTAGAAGGAGATACTTTCAAAAATATGGACTCTCCCACATCAAACTCAAGTGATCTCCATCTCCTGTCAGCATAGCTCTTTTGTCGACTTTGAGCCGTTCGCAACCTCTCACATATTATTCGAACATCTTCGGAAGCTTGTCTAACCAAATCGGGAGCGAGCAACTGTCTGTCACCAACCTCTTCCCAACCTATAGGCACCAATACACTAAAGGTATCTATAGATCTCATGGCTAAGAAGTGTACCGATTTCATTAACTGATCTACTATAACCCATATAGCATCATGGTTCTTACGGGTTCTCGGTAACCTCATCACAAAATCCATGGTAATGTGCTCCCACTTCCATGTCGGTATCGGTAGAGGTTGAAATAATCCTCCTGGTTTCTGATGCTCTACCTTTACTTGCTGACAGATGAGACATCTAGCAACATACTCAGCTATATCTCTTTTCATTCTCGACCACCAATATACTTTTTGAAGATTCTGATACATTTTACTACTCCCCGGGTGTACTGTATATCTCGATGAGTGAGCCTCTGATAAGATCAACTTCCTCAAATTCGAATCCTTAGGAACACATATTCTATTCCCGAACCTTAATACTCCATCTGAACTCAATACAAACTTTGTACCCTTACCCTTCTGGATTTGGCTAATCACATCAATGCACCATTGATCAATCTACTGGACTTGTCGGATTCTCTCAATCAACTCCGGTTCTAATCTCAAGCTAGCAATAATCCCATAGCTGCCAATCTCAGGTAAGGTCATATCCAGACTGAGGTTTGTGAATTGTTCCAATAACTTGTGCTCTTTAACCATCATATGTGATACCAACCCGAGACTCTTTCTACTCAATGCATGGGCAACCACATTGGCCTTCCGCGGGTGGTACAAAATCTCACAATTGTATTCCTTGAGGAGTTCTAACCACCTTCTTTGTCTCATATTTAACTCATTTTGTGAGAATAGATACTTCAAACTCTTATGATCCGTAAAGATCTGAAATCTCTCACCATACAAGTAGTGGCGCCATATCTTTAATGCAAATACTACGGTCGCCAGCTCCAAATCGTGAGTGGGGTAGTTCTTCTTATGATCTTTTAGCTGTTTAGATCCATATGCAACTAGCCTTCCATTCTGCATTAGGACACAGCCTAGTCCTTGATGTGAAGCATCCGTATACACAGAGTAGTTCCCTGAACTGGTAGGGATGATAAGAAGTGGCGCGGTTGTTAATCTACGCTTAAGTTCTTGAAAACTCCTCTCACATGCTTCATCCCATGTAAACTCCACATTCTTCCTCAGAAGACGTGTCAACAGAGCAGCCAATCTAGAGAAACCCTCTACAAATCTCCTATAGTAACCAACCAAACCCGAAAAACTCCTAATCTATGTGACTGTCTTGGGCTGTTCCCACTGAACAACGGCCTCAATCTTGAATGAATCTACTGACACCCCATCCTTCGATAGAACATGGCCCAGAAAAGAGATATGCTCTAGCCAAAAGTCACATTTACTCAGTTTGGCATACATCCTTCTCTCTCGGAGGGTTTGCAAAACAATCCTTAAGTGCTGCTCATAATCTTCTTGGGACCTTGAATACACTAGTATATCATCAATGAAAATGATTACGAACTAGTCCAAGAATGGCTTGAATATCTCATTCATTAGAGCCATAAAAGCTGCTGGCGCATTCGTCAACCCAAAAGGCATCACTCGAAATTCGTAATGGCCATAGCGAGTACGAAAAGCTGTCTTGGGCACATTCTCCTTTTAAATCTTCAATTGATGATACTCAGACCTCAGATCTATCTGGGAAAAGATCTGCGCTCCCCGAAGTTGATCCAACAAATCATTAATGCGAGACAAGGGGTACTGATTCTTGATGGTAACCTTGCTCAACATCCTGTAGTCAATACACAACCTAAGGCTCCTATATCTCTTCTTCACAAATAATACCAGAGCTCCCCATGATGAGACGTTTGTTCTTATAAACCCTTTATCTAACATATCTTACAACTGCTTCCTTAATTCCTCTAGCTCGACTAGAGCCATCCTATATGGTGACTTGGATATTGGCTTGGTTCCAGGCATCAAGTCTATACCAAACTCCATTTTTCTATCCGGTGGCAATCCCGGTAAGTCATCTGGAAAGACATCAGGGAATTCTCTAACCACTGGAATGTCATCTATATCCGGATGTGCCTTGTCCAAATCCACCACATAAGCAATAAAACCTTCAAAACAGCATTCAAGTCATCTATACCAATGTACTTTACTTGTCACAAAATTCAAGATTTCATTTCTTTTCTAAAATTTTACAACACATTCTTCGGGTAGAGAAAACGTAATAGACTTAGTGTGGCAGTCTAAGACAGCATGATTGGTAGCTAACCAATCCTTTTCCAAGATTACATCAATATCATACATATTTAACAAAATCGGGTTGGCTTTCGCACACTTATCTCCTACCCTCACCTTACAATCTCTATACACTTGTTCAGCTAATTGACTAACTCTCATTGGGGTACTTATCAATAAAGTCCCATTTAAGTGTTTGGGTTCTACAAATCCTGTTAACCTCAATGCACATGCAGGTGATATGAAGGAATGTGTAGCACCAAAATCAAACAAAGCTATAGCTTCCAAGTTAAAAATCAAGATTGTACCTTTTATCAATTCAGAAGAGGTATCTATTGATGCCTTGTCTATCGCATACACCCTGCCCTGACCCACAACTTGTTTTTCTTTTTCTTCAGTCATGGCTCTCTTCCTTACAAGAGGTGTAACCGTAGGAACTCTCTTTGGCTCCTTACCCCTCTATGGAACTACCTCAACTGCCTCTGGACATTCCTTTGCATAATGTTCGAACTTGCCACATCTGAAGCATCATGTACCCTGAAGATGACAGGGCCTACCACCATAATATCGACCACATGCTCTGCACTGATCCGTAGTTAAACGGGGTCCTTCAATCACTATGCCTCTAGCTGGTGTCTGAGTGAGAGGTATGAAAGGTCTAGCAGCCTTTTTCTGGAACTCATCTACCTCTCTCCGATGTTTACTCATAAATCTCCGACCAAATTTGGCACATTTGCCATCCTCTATCTTCCTCGAACCCTTGTCCTTACCCCAACTAAACTCAAAAATCTACAGGTCATAATCCTGCTCACACAATTGGGCCCGTCGCACAGCCTCCCTATATGTAGCGACATCAAATGGGGCAACTTAGCTCGAATCGAAGGCCTCAGTCCATCAAAAAATCTACAGACCCTGATAGCTTCACTCCTGATAGAGTCCGAATCATATCGGCCTAGTGAGGTGAATCGTGACTCGTACTCATCAACTATTCAATTTTCTTGAGTCAGATTCAGAAATTTCATCTGTAACCTACGTCGAGCGGTATCTGGGATGTATTGCTCTCTGAAATCACCCCAAAAAAGCTCTCAACATAGGCCTGGTGGACTTCTACCAGTGCTCTGCTTCACCTCTTAGTACAAAGGCCACATGCACTACTCTCTTCATAGCCGAACATCTACAAAATTCGAACAACTTCTCCATCTGGCTGATCCAGTCCTCAGCCACTGCAGGATCCTTTACCCCACTAAAAGAAGGAGGCTTGAAATCCATGAAATGCCTCAACCTCTCCATATCATAATCATATCCATACCCCAAATCACCCTTATCATACTGTTGTGGGGCTACTAGAGGAGGTACTGGTCGAATATGAGGATCTCGTGGCCTAACCGATTTAGGTTATGCAGGTGCAACATTCTTAGGTTCAGGTGCAGCTGCTGGGGGATTCGATACAACATGTCCCGTTGTACTAGGTGTACCCTCAAACCTAGCCATAATTTGACCCATCATGGTCATCATAGTGCGCGTGTCTTCCTCTAATCGAGCTATCCGAGGATCGAAAGCCTCTATCTTTTCCTAGGGCTCATGACTAGAGGACGATCTACTGTGCCTCTCAGTCCTGTCATTCCACCCTTGAGCTCTTGAGCTCTCTCCCCTCTTGCGGTGTCTCTCAGGCATATCTCACTAACCTGATAGCTCCCTGCATTTATAACAAACTTTTAACTCACTACCAGCTCTGTATACACATTTGTATCTAAATATCGCATTGTAACTTGGGGATGTATGTTTCTTAGTTCTAAACATTGACTCACATCAGACCAATGAAACTTTGATACCAAATCTGTCACACCCCACTTTCGGGTGCTCTTTATCCATACATACACTGCTACGGTGGGCTATGAGGTGATGCAATTACTAAAGTTCCAAAACTTTACAGTGAAAATATTTAAAATTTAATTCACACGCCCAGGTGTGTAAATATACAAAATTAATTGTCTAATAATATCTTTACATAACATCCCCACACCATTGTTTACATTTTCGACTTGTAACTGTGTGATACAATATATTAGATACAAAATACTCATGTGTATACAAATATTATACCTTTGCAACTAGTGGGAGCTGTCCAACACACAAAGGGATCCAGAGACCACCGCTCTCATACTTCTCAGTATCTGGAGGGGGAAAATAGTGCGGTGAGCAAACCACAGCTCAGTAAGGAAATAAATGCTAGCAGGTAGATATCGTACTACCTACATAGCCCATGCATGTATAAACCAAACCATGTTTTTCAGTATAAATGGAAATATTATCAGAAAATGCAGTTAAACGTATATTTCTTATTTGGCATTTTGATGTGACACAAACATTTGATATTTCCAATTAAAACATGTTTCATAAAACAGTACTCTCACAGCACAAGTGTTTAGATCAGAGATTTATCAAAATACACAACAACAAAAAAAAATCTCTTTCTTTTTTGAGTTCTCCTCAATCTCTCAAATCTCTGAGGCAGGCATGAAATTTTCAAAAATCAAATATCCACGACATATGGCCATTGTCAGTGATCATGGGACTCACTGATCATGTGTGCACTAGGCATCACTTTGCCTGAAGAGGGATGGGTCAGTCCTACCCTCCGGCTCATCTCAAGCAACCTCATCTCCTCATATACTCACGGTATAAGGTACGCCATGTGTCATCTACGTGATACGCGTACTCATGTGCACCCAGCACGGCACATAGTATACCAACGCTGCACAGTACTATGTACGCCCGTGGACCCAAGTCCATACTTCAACTCCGATGGACTTATCATCCTGAACCATGTCTTATATATCAGGCGAGCAAATCTACGTGACATAAGTCATCGTAAGGCTCCAGTGCAGTATTTTTTTCAGTGCGAGCAACTGCTTCTAGCACCATATCATTTTGAATTCAGTAAAAACTAGTACGAGCAAAGCTCCAGCACTTTCCTCAAAACATGTGTGAGCTAGAACTCTAACACATTATCGTTATAAATCCTCGTGCGAGTCACACTCTAGCATGGTAAATCAAACATGCAGACATATACGAGTAAGACTCCAGCATAGTCAAAACCAATAACATAGGTGTGGGCAAATGCTCCGCACCGAATCACATCTCAAATCCGATAGGTGGCTGCTTTCTCTTTTAAAACTCAAAACATGTTTATTTATGCAGCATGTCTTTCATGCTAAAACATGTAAAACTAACCAACCTATCATTATCATTTCTCAATCACAAAATC
Organism: Firmiana major; assembly: GCA_033439115.1. Lineage (NCBI taxonomy): Eukaryota > Viridiplantae > Streptophyta > Magnoliopsida > Malvales > Malvaceae > Firmiana > Firmiana major. The sequence continues at coordinate 8,281,241 of CM065913.1, read as the reverse complement.
AATACAAAATTGAGAAAATGTTGAAATCATGCATATCATGCTATTTCCTTACCACATCCCATTTCTTAGTACATATATATATCATAGTACATTTCATGCTTCCATATCATTTCATAAAATTGTAGTATCGTACTAATTCTAATGATATATCTACAAAATTACTGTAAAATACGTACGAACATCTCTATAGCTAACACATAGTCCCTTACCTCGAATCATACATGTATTTCCTTTGTCACGTTTACTCCGTTCGTGATTCGGTTTATCCGTGTTCCTCGTATTTCAAGCTACACGTATAAATCATCAAGTTATTTTCTTTTTCCTCTTCTAACCCTTCACATTGTCATTTATTTATTTACTCGTACTCCCCAACCCATTTAAATCACATTTCATCTTTCTCACAAATCTCATTATACTTCTCTTAAGTTTTCCACCATTTCTCATGGATCTTCTCTCCATAAATCCCTTTCAATATTACTCACTCATCACTACGCTCATCATTTCTAACAATATTTCACATCTTATTCAACCCATAAATGTCTAGAAACCACATTTAGAAGCTTAAAAGTTGAAGAGCTTACCCCTTTTACTTAGCCAAACTTGTGGTAGCCACAACTCCTTCTCTTGGTCACACCAATGTGAGATTTTTAGGTATGTTGTTCTCCTTGCTCCAAGGAACAACTTTTCCTTCTTAAGCTTCTTCCAAAACTGGTCAGAATGAGGTGATTTCTAGAGTGAGAAAGCTTGGTTTTGAGAGAAAATGGCAGGTGAGGTTGGGTGGGGGAAGAGTTTTGAGTTTCATCTCAATCTCGTGCTCTTTTTATAGATACAGGCTTATGTGATCGATCTGGTCCTTGTAGAGATTGATCTCTGCACGTTTGGTAGTCCTTTTCACCTAACATAACCACTCCTGGATCGATCTTCTCCCTTGATGAGATCGATCTGTCGAAGGGAAATTTTCCTCTTAGAGATCGATCTGCCTCTTGTAGGAGATCGATTTGCTCTTTACAGAACCCTTAAGGTGATCGATCTGTCTAGTCTTAAGATCGATCTGTCTCAAACAGAGAGTTAAGGAGATCGATCCTCTTGCCTTAAAATCGATCTTCTCATTACATAATGTTTATCAGATCGATCTGGTTCCTTTGAATATCGATCTGTCCTATCCCATAGCTTAAAATAAGAGCATTTTGGCTCTTCCAGATCGATCTCTCATCCTATGAGATCGATATGGCCTTCATATTTCTAGATTTTACTGCAGTTTTTTGCAGCAACCTCACTCAAAACATCCTTAATTTGCTACCATAGTCATTTCCTCATCCATCCATCATTGAGACTTGAAAATGGCATCCAATCACACTTTGTACACATTAAAACTTGTGTGTAATCCTTGCATGACCAAATATATACAATATATAACTAAATGGGAACATAAAGATTTGCACCACTTGTGCAATTTCATTCCATTTTACTCCACTACTCATATATCAAAGTCCATTTGTTTATATTCATGCTTAATGTAACTTGTACGTACATCACAACTCTTATTACAAGTGTGTACATTAATCTTATAAACTTTACATCACATATGCTTCACATTACTAGTACATTACAATACTTCATGAATTCATTTATTACTTGACCCAAATCATCCAGATTATCCATCCATTTACATATATACAAAGTTATACATATATGGGGTCTCACAAGTACACCACAAAGTGGATCATTCAGTCTGATAATTCTCTCATCATATAATTCCTGTAATTACTTTTTGAGCACTTCAAATTCAATCGAAACTATTCAATATAGTGGTTTGAATAATAAATTCGATATCAAGTACTAGATCACCTCAAACTTCATCCTTCGATCTAATGATAACTCTGACAGATCATCCAAATATGTGTCAAAAAATTCTATGTCTACAGGGATGTCTCTTTACTCCAAACACATCATATCTTTATCAATCATGTAAGCAGTGGGACCTTTAGAGTCTTATTTATAAAATTAGTTCTGTAATTCATTCTTCCAGTTACAATGACTTTACTCCTCATTATCACTCTTTCTTCAGTAGACCTCTTTTCTATCGCATCTCTATACATTTTTCTCTTTTTTCGTAACCTCACGAGTATATGTCTTCTATTCTCATAATTGCGCCTTGCGCACTGCTCCCTCGAAATAACATCCAATGGAGCTAATTTAGCTCGATTGAGGGTCCCAGTATGTGAGAACTGTGAATTTTGTATACCCTATTTATGAGAAATGTAATTTGGTGTATGCAATTATGATATGTTAATGTACACGCAAGTTTTAAACATGATGAAGTATATGAAGAAAAGATTTTTAAGTCTTGAATGTGTACGGATTGAAATATGGACTATGGAGTAGATTTCGAGAAGTTTTACATTGAGTTTTTTGTAAATTGGTGCAGCAGTAGTATAATATGTGAAGGCCAGATCATTCTCCAAGGATGAGAGATCGATCTCATGGCTCTAGAATGTAAAAAATGTGCAAGAATTTATAGGCAGATCGATCTCCAATGGAAGAGGATCGATCTCTTTATGATTCTGTAATGAAGAGATCGATCTCATGTGGAAGAAATCGATCTCATGAAGCATTCTGTAAGGAGAAGATCATCTCCTCAAGGAGTAGATCGATCTCATGAAGCATTCTGTAAACTAGAGATCGATCTTATAATTGGAACAGATCGATCTCATAAAGCCATTAAGAGATCAATCTCACCCCACGATAGATCGATCTCCTAGGCATAAATTACCCCAAAATGTTCCCAAATTCAAATGCAGATCGATCTCATCAAGGACCAGATCGATCTCTTACTCTCGGCCTATATAAAGACCCCTTTCTTTTCTTGGAAATCGATCTCTCTCTCTCTAATCGCCATTTTTGAACCCTAGCTTTCTCTTCCCTCCACAACACCCATTTTCGTCCAAATCAAAGGTTGTGGCAAGAAGAAAAGTTGTTCCTTATCAAAAAGAGAACAACATACTTGAAAATCAAAGGATGGATTGAATCGAGGCAAGAGTTAAGCACTCCACAAGTTTTGGATAATTTTCTAAACCTCGATATTTGATTTTGAAGTAATTTTTGGTGATTGTGAGCATGGGCATTGTGATGAAATAGTTGGGAAATGATTATGAATTGATGAAACTATGATTTTGTTGGAGTAGAGATGTTATTTTACAATTGTGGTAATTTTGAGAATTATGGCTATAAATTGGAATTGAGACAATGTGGTGAATTTAGCATGTAATATGGTGTGAGAAACATGAAATTTTGAGGTGTAATGGATGAGTATGTGAATTGTGATAGAGTTATGAGAATTGAGTTAATTACGTTGTTAATGAGAATATGAGCAAATGTGTGCTCAATGATGCGATTGAGTTGGGTTATTAATGTTTTTACATCATTTGGACAGCTCGATAGTTCTAGAGAGGAATGCGAGACTAGTCCGTGATACGGGGGAACGATTGCACTATACGAGGTGCAACGAGGTAAGGAAAAACTTAATACATTTGTGTGTGTTGTTTTGTGATGATATTGTAGCATGAAATGTGATTTGAGAAAACAAGCATGTTTTTATGAGTTGTGAATGAGTATTGCACACGATTTTATAGCCGGTTGGGGCCCAATTTTTATTGAGTTGAAAACAAATGTGAAATTGTTTTACCATTGTTTTGAGTTTAAAACGTGAAAAGAGATTTGGGCTCTACGTTAAGGCGTACTGATATTGAGAAATGTGTGCGTGGTTTTGCCGGTTGGAACTCAGTTTTAACATGTTCTGTGTTGGGTACACAAATATTTTAAATGAGATTTATGAGAGAAAACCATTATGAGTTCTACGTGAAGGCAAAACATTTTATATGATAATGGCTAATGATTGAGACTTAGGCGTGTCATGTTGAATACACATCGGGTCTTGCTTTGGTAGCATGTAAGTCCGATATTCCTCCGTTTTGGTAACAAGAGATGCCTCCGTTTTGGTAACGAGAGATGACCCCCGTTCTGGTAACGCTGGGTGGCCTTGCTTTGGTAGCATGTAAGACTGATAGTGTGCATGATGAGAGGCATTGCTCTGGTAGCATATAAGGTTGGGCCTTATTTTGGTAACGCGTAAGTCCAATATACCATGTACACGACCATATTGTCGATGTTCCCTCTTCTTAGGATGCCTGGGATGCGCACCTAGAGAAGATTTATTATGATGTGCCATGACGAGTTTTATATGAGTTTTATTGCCTAGTCTCCTTTTTATACACATGAGTTGTGTTTTGTGGCTATGCCACGTGCATTCTATTGAGGTGATTTTTATCACGTTTTAATGAGAAAAGTCATTATCGCATTCTAATTTCCACATCCTTGTGACTGTGATTTGTACTGAGTTATGTACTCTCATGTTTTTACAAGATTTTAGAGAAATGAGATGAGAATGATGTTTTAATGAGTTCATGCTACGTTTTAATTGAGTTTCAACTACGAGATAAAATGATTGTGTTGTGTAAATCATTGTTTTATTGATGAGTCCCTTACCCCCTTACTGAGCGATTTAGAAGTTCACCTTGTTTTCTCTTCCCCCTAGATTTCTTCAAGTGAAGAGAAGTTTTCCTGTGACGTACGGAGTATTGGCTAGTAGAGGACTTGAGCTCTAGGCCATATATTTGTATTTGAGGTATAATTTACATTTCATGTACCCAGACTAATGTGTGTTTACAGACACTTAATGTACAACATTGTATGGGATGTATTAGGATTAATTAACTTGGAATTGAGTAATGTATATGATATGATATATACTATTTAATGATGAGATCCTGAGGCATGATAAGTATGATGATGTATGACACTGCACAAGAACGCACCCTTAATTGTGATTTGATGAGTAAAAAGTTTTAAATTTGCCCTATTTTTCGCGTTTTCAGGGCATCACACAGTACCTCCTGTGAGTTTCCTGAGCTCTCTCCATTTCACATCTCCATTTATCTGAATTAGATTCATATCCATTCCCGGACTTGTTACCTTAAGTCTGATTCAATCATTTCATCTATAATTGCCACCGTGCTTTATTCGGGATGGGTTGCTGCCTAAAGGGCTCTAGAAACATAACTCATGTAATTTTATGACAGCTCTCGGATTAGATCGGGGGATTTCCCTCTGAGTTCGACTTTTCATTTCGATACTAATGCTACAAAGGCTACTTTCTTTATAGTAGCGCACTTTGAAAATTTGTGTAGCTTCTCCAATTCTTTAACACAAAAGTTGCAAAAGCAACTTTCTAGATAGAGTTACTACAAAATTTTCATAGGGTTTCTCTGTCTCATTTATCCAATCTTCCACAATCATTGGATTTCTTAACTCCACTGAAAAACAGAGGCTTAAACCTCTGAAATTGCCTCAGTCTATTAAGTTCACAGTCATACCCTACGAATCCATATGGGTTTTTCAATTCATTTATTCAAGTTTTCCATTACAATGAGATTCTTGACTCCAGTATATAATAGTGTAATTTTTTCGAAATTGTCTTAGTCTTTCTCTCAGTCACACCTCAATCGTTATCATTATCACGGGGCCACTATCACTTGACCCAACAATATTATCAATGTCTCCATGTCCCGCTCAAATTCTACGAAGTGGACTGATACGGCCAAAAGGTATATGTCCGTAAATACACGGGTCGAACAAGTAATAATGGGATTTGAGTCCCGAGTTATCATCCCTCAGAGAAGCTGACTAGCCTAATTAACTACCGGTTAATCTTACCCTAAGTATATTCTAGCAAATCATAAAATTAAGGTGGGTGATCTACATAGTTAGAATTAAAAATACTGAAAGTAATAAAATAATAAAAACTATAAAATAAAGAAATTAAAACCGAGCAAAATTACTTACAGTGCTTCACGCAATTAAAATAAAAAAACCTACAAAAATAATTAAAACAGATAAAACTAATTAACGCAATTAAAATAAAATGCAATTATAAAAATAACAAAGCAAGATTAATTAAACTAAAATTAAACTAACCTAAAATGCAATAAGACTGCTTAATCAAAATGCAATTTAAACTAAGTGAAGATTTAATGAAATAAATTTACCCCTAATCTAATTCTAAATGGACACTTAATTAACTATCAATCTATTTAAAACTAAATTCTAAACCATTAAGCAATAATACTAATCATGCAATTTAATTAAAGACTCTAAACTAAGCTAACAAATTAAATTGGAATTAAACTAAACTAACAATGCATGAAAATGAATTAATTAACTATTATGCACTAGCCAAACAAGCCTTAACCAATTTTAAACCATCCAAATATCCCTCCAAACACTGTTCACATGTCTTTCTTTGTTTATTTCTAGACTTTCACATTTTTGGCAACTTTCCCGGTACACTCTGCTTGCTCTCGGGTCTGACCGTGCTGCTGTTCTAGGCAAGGTCCATTTTTGCTGCTCCAGGCTTTCTCGGTCTGCTGTGTCAAATCGGCATGCTACACTTTACTTCTCGATTCTGCAATCTGCCATGCTTTCTCTTGGTTCCATTGCTGCCAGGCGTGTCCAGCATCTCTCTGCTCCAGCAATGTTCGGCACCTGCTCCTTCTTCTTTTCCTGCTACACAGCTCGTTCTCTGTACAACTAGCAGTGGTTTCAGCCGCACCCAACGTTCCTACTGGTGCTGCCATTATTCGGCTCCACTGTACATCTCTGTCCTGCTGCTGGTTATGCTCAATGACTAGACGTTCTGTTGCAAGGAAGGCAGCATGATGGAGTAGCAGTAAGGCAGGAGCATGGACCAGCAACTGCAGCAACCGAGTCTTCAACAGCAGCTACTCCACTTCCTGCTAACCGAATGAAAATTTGGAAAAAGATAATGAATAGTAAATGACAAATGAAACAAGGGAGAGCAAAGAGTGATTAGTGGATCTCGGTTATAGCTACTTCTACTGCTCTCGGGTTCCACTTCTGCTGCTCTCCATTCGTTTCTTTTCTTGGCTCATGAGATCAAAACTCACCACAACTTTGAGTAACGATGACAACTAACGAAAAAAAAATAAAACTACATGGGAAGCAAACCGAGAATCATTGAACAAAAACAAAGTAAAATAAAACTACAAATGGGAAGCAAAAACTGAGAGATACCACTAGGAAAAATATGCTATGAAAATGAAACTTGAAAAATAAAAGAGCTAATTTTTTAACAAAATCGAGAAGCTTGGAATGATGGATTGATTGCAATGAATTAGAAAATATCCAAGAGAAAAACATCAAAATGAAATGAACAGTGAAAAATAAGGAAAATGCTAACATTCGGGAAAGTTTAAAACAACCAAAATAAAACTAGAAAACTATTCTACCTACACTAATCTAACACTACTCCTAACTTACATTTTACTTCTACTCCTAAAATTACATACTCTTTCAATTGTCATCCTTTCCTATTTATAAACACACTAGGGGTAAAATTATAATTTCTACATCCTTGATGTGTTGGCATTTTTTTGGCCACTTGTCTTCACACCATTGGCTCCTTGCAAAGATATTTTCATGTCATCGGTCTTCTTATCCAATTGGATGTGCTAGGTAGCATGACTTGTGTTGTCCGCGTGGTTCAATCTCGATTTTAGCCCAATTTCGGTCCATTTTCTATCGAAATATTCAAAATTCATCCGAATTTAATTTATCTGCAAACATGAGAATTTTAATTAAATAAAGGGGATAATTAACAAAATAAATTGGGGATTTAAATAATTAATTAGGAAATTAAGCATAAATAATTCTAAAAATATAGAATTATCACACCCCCAAACTTGAGTTTTTGCTTGTCCTCAAGCAAAACAAAATGATTGTAGGAATGACAAGTACAAAACACAATAATTTCCTCAATATCATTCTCAAAGAAAAAGTATAGACTATGATCTCAAAGACTCACAATTACAAGTCCAGCACTTAGAATTATTCAATCATAAGTCCTAACCCAAATTGGACACCTCGTGAGTGTGTGAAAAATGTCTAAGTCACTTTACAGTACATTATTCGGATCAGATTATGCAAACACAGTGAATGCAAAGTCAATGACATGTGATCATTCCCATAAGTTTGCTTTTCACTTCTCTCTCCACTAATGTAGTCACACTTAACCAAAGATCAATAGGACTTCATTAAGCTTGTAATGTAAGGCTGGGGCTAAGGTATGATAAAGTCGATTTAGGTTTAATTACCCCTTAACATGCATTACTTTTAGGATCTATAATGTAAGAGCTCTAATTATTTCCCCCAAACTTATCTATTTCACTAAACTTTTTATTCTATTTTTGTATTTTTCATCTTTCTTCTTTTCTTTTTCTTTTTCTTTTTTTTTCTTTCACTTTTTTTTAGTACATACTCCTTCACTATCACTTAATACCCATATAGCTCACAATATATCCCAATGACTTTTCATGCTTTCGGGGTAAGAGATAGGAACCAAGTATTTAAGCTAGGGAAAGTTTTGTCGAAATATTTATAGAGAAAAGCTTATTTGGCCCAGATGGGTGACTAGGGGTAGCATATGTACAAGGAAGGCTAGAAAGGCTCAAACGATCCAAAGATGGCCTAAATCATATCCCTAATTAAGTGCGATCTAATATTTCACCTCGAAATTAGATCAAGCAAATTCTAGAATATGATGCACAAAATAAACTGAACAAATGCAATCCTATGTCCACATAAGCTTTCTCTAAATAAATATACAGATTCATGACATGATATGTGCATAAGATGAGTAAATCACAATCAGAATCAAGACAAATTTGAGAATTCAACTTCATGCTTTTCCTATAATCATGCTTCTCAGTTAATCAAAGTCAGACTAAATCATGGGGTCATATCATCGGAATATGGGAAAACTACATGCTAAGCACTAAATCACCCCAAAATCAAACAATTTAAGGTCATATTTTCGAAAAAAATTTCAAAAAATTTTCAATTTTTGCCCATATTCCTAAAATATGCTCAAGTGATATCCCCTCCCCCAAACTTAAAGTGCACAGTGTCCTCAGTATGCAGATAATATAAGAATTGAAGTTCAGGAACAAAGTACTCCCCTTTCTGATGATGATGAACAACTGAAGCTTTGATTGAAAGCGTAAAACTAGAAAATAAACCTGCAAAATAAACAAAGAAAGAAACAACAGAAAAGGAAAAGAAAAACGAACTATATACAAAGTGAAAAGGAAAAGACAGCCACTTCAAATGCAGCTGAAGAAAACAACACTCAGCAGCAGGGCGAAGAGTAGGAGGATAAGCCAAAATGGTGATAGAATGTTAACAGTTAAATCCTCCTGAACCCTATCTACTTCCTTCTTTCTCTCAGATATTATATGCTTAAGACTTATATTCTCCTCAATCTCCATCTTAAAACACTCTTGAGAGTCATCAGGGAGCTTCAAAGGTTTGAAAACATTAAACTTTACTTCCTGATCTTGGACTCTCATCGTTAACTCCCCCTTTTACACATCAATTATCGTCCTACCAGTAGCTAGGAAAGGTCTGCCTAAAATAATGGGGACTTCCCTATCTTCCTCCATATCTAGTACAATAAAATCTGCAGGGAAAATAAACTTGTCCACCTTTACTAAGACATCCTCAATGACCCCTTTTGGATATTTAATGGATCGATCTGCTAGCTGAAGGGTCACTATAGTGGGCTTGACATCCCCTATTCCTAACTTCTGATAGATAGAAAAAGGCATTAGATTGATACTGGCTCCTAAATCACACAAGGCTCTACCAAAGAATAGATTTCCAATAGTGCAGGGTATGGTAAAACTCCCAGGATCCTTGAGCTTGGGGGGTAATTTCCTCTGGATAATTGTGCTACATTCCCCAGTTAAGGCCACCGTCTCATAATCTTCTAATCTTCTCTTCCTCGAGAGGATATCCTTTAGAAACTTCACATAACTTGGCATTTGCTTTGAGGCATCTGCGAAAGGAATGTTGATGTGGAGTTTCTTAAAAACCTCAAGAAATTTGACGAATTGTTGATCCGTTTTTTTATTTTGGAATCTCTGAAAAAAAGGTACTGGTGGTCTAACTGGAGACGATGTAGTGGAAACATGTATAACATCAGAGGGCGAGGAAGGCTGTGAAATAGAAGAAGGTATAGATGAAGAAGTGCCTAGCTTGGATTCTTTTGCAGCTTGATCCTGATGTTCTTGCTCTTTCTGAGCTGCTTTGTTAGAACTTATGGGTTTTTCAATTATGGGTTATTCAGGTTGGGACTTAACTTGTGGCTCCTCTAGCTCTTTGCCGCCCCTAAGGATGATGGATTTTACATGTTCTTTACCCTCCCTTTGCCTAACAGGATTAGCTTCAGTGTTACTAGGAAGGATCCCTTGAGGACATTGACTAAGAGCATTTGCTATTTGTCCTACCTGAACCTCTAAGTTCTTAATTGAAGCAGCTTGATTTTGCAGGATCGTTGAGAACATTTCCTTAAGCGAGGGCTTCTTCTCAGCTGCTAGTGTGTGGTAAAGTTGTGGCTACATAGGTTGTGGTGGTGGTGGTTGATGGAAGTGAGGTGGATGATGTTGAAATTGAGGTGGATGGGGATGATGAGGCAGATGAAATGGAAATTGCGGCTGCGATGGTACATGAACCGGTAGAGCTTGAAAACTAGGGGGTTCTACAGGTCTAGAGTTAGAAGGTTGCCCTTGGTTTTGGCTCCATGAAAAGTTAGGATGGTTTATCCACCTTGGATTATAGGTGTTTGAAAAAGGGTTGTTCCGTTGCGTTTGAGAAGGGGCAACATACTGAACCGATTCTAAGTTGAGCGGACACCTATCTACAGAGTGGGTACCACTACACAGCTCATAGGAAAGAAAAGGACTTTGGACAGAATACACAGGGTTAGGACTAGTGGGAGGATTATGTTGGGTACTGAGCGACTCTACCTTCTTCGTAAGGTTAGCGATTTGAGAGGTCACGGTAGACAGTCTGTCGAGCTCATAAATACCCATCGACTTCTTTGGCAATTGCCTCTCCGAGGACCATAGATAGTTGTTAGCCGCCATCTTTTCTAACAACTCGTAAGCTTCCTCATCTGTTTTACACATTAGCGCTCCACCTGTCGTAGCGTCAACAATGATCCTATTTGGGCTTGTAAGTCCGTTATAGAAGGTCTGAACTTGCAACCACAAAGGTAGGTCATGGTGAGGGCACTTCCTAAGAAGCTCCTTATATTGTTCTCATGCCTCGTAAAGAGATTCAGAGTCGTACTGGGCAAAGGAGGATATATTACTACGGACTTGGGCCATTTTAGAGGGAGGGAAAAACTTAGATAGAAATTGATGGGCTAACTCGTCCCATGTAGAAATGGATCCTAGAGGCAGGGAGGTTAACCAGTGTCTCGCCCTATCCCTAAGTGAGAAGGGGAATAATCTAAGCCTAAGCGCATCATCAGATAATCCATTATGTTTGAAGGTGTTACACAAGTCCAAGAATTGCCCAAGGTGAGCATGTGGGTCATCGTGTGGAAACCCACTGAACTGCAATGAAGTCTGGATCATCTGGAGGATGGAAGGCTTAATTTCAAAATTGTTTGCATGGACAGCTGGTGGCCTAATGCCGGTATAATAACCTCTAATAGTCGGCATTGCATAATCTCCAACGGTCTTAATTTCCCTATTTTCTGTCATGATGCTTTGCAGAGGAACTATAAATTTCCTAGAATCCTTTCGAATTTTTCTAATAGTACGTTCGATTTTAGGATCTAGAAGAAAGCAATCAAAACTTCTGGCTCTACGCATGCAATCATCAAAAAATCCTTAGAAAATTTTTTTGAATTTTTAAATTTTTCAATTTTTTTATTTTAATTTTTCAATTAATTAATCTAGATTGAACTTCTAAATATTTACAATCTAGAATTACACCTAAGCATAATTTCACTGATATTAACTAATCGCTAATTAAGACTTCCCCGGCAACGGCGCCAAAAACTTGATACGCACAAAAGGTATATGTCCGCAAGTGCACGGGTCGTACAAGTAATAATGGGATTTGAGTCCCGAGTTATCGTCCCTCAGAGAAGTTGACTAACCTAATTAACTACCGGTTAATCATACCCTAAGTATATTCTAGCAAATTATAAAATTAAGGTGGGTGATCTACAAAGCTAGAATTAAAAATACTGAAAATAATAAAATAATAAAAACTATAAAATAAAGAAATTAAAACCGAGCAATTAAAACAGTTAAAACTAATTAATGCAATTAAAATAAAATGCAATTATGAAAATAACAAAGCAAGATTAATTAAACTAAAATTAAACTAACCTAAAATGCAATGAGACTACTTAATCAAAATGCAATTTAAACTAAGTGAAGATTTAATAAAATAAATTTACCCCTAATCTAATTCTAAATGGACACTTAATTAACTATCAATCTATTTAAAACTAAATTCTAAACCATTAAGCAAGAATACTAATCATGCAATTTAATTAAAGACTCTAAACTAAGCTAACAAATTAAATTGGAATTAAACTAAACTAACAATGCATGAAAATGAATTAATTAACTATTATGCACTAGCCAAACAAGCCTTAACCAATTTTAAACCATCCAAATATCCCTCCAAACACTGTTCACGTGTCTTTCTTTGTTTATTTCCAGACTTTCACATTTTTGGCAACTGTCCCGCTGCACTCTGCTTGCTCTCGGGTCTGACCGTACTGCTATTCCAGGCAAGGTCCATTTCTGCTGCTCCAGGCTTTCTCGGTCTGCTGTGTCAAATCAGAATGCTACACTCTGCTTCTCGGTTCTGCAATCTGCCATGCTTTCTCTTGGTTCCATTGCTGCCAGGCGTGTCCAGTATCCCTCTGCTCCAGCAATGTTCGACACCTGCTCCTTCTTTTCCTACTACACAGCTCGTGTCTCTGCACAACTAGCATCGGTTTCAGCTGCACCCAACGTTCCTACTGGTGCTGCCATTATTCGGCTCCACTGGACATCTCTGTCCAGCTGCTGGTTATGCTCAATGACTAGACGTTCTATTGCAAGGAAGGCAGCATGATGGAGCAGCAGCAAGGCAGGAGCATGGACCAGCAACTGCAGCAACCGAGTCTTCAACAGCAGCTACTCCACTTCCTGCTAACCAAATGAAAATCTGGAAAATGACAATGAACAGTAAATGACAAATGAAACAGGGGAGAGCAGAGAGTGATTAGTGGATCTCGGTTATGGCTACTTCTGCTGCTCTCGGGTTCCACTTCTGCTGCTCTCCATTCGTTTCTTTTCTTGGCTCAGGAGATCAAAACTCACCACAACTTTGAGTAACGATGACAACTAACGAAAAGAAAAAAATAAAACCACATGGGAAGCAAACCAAGAATCATTGAACAAAAACAAAGCAAAATAAAACTACAAATGGGAAGCAAAAACCGAGAGATACCACTAGGAAAAATATGCTATGAAAATGAAACTTGAAAAATAAAAGAGCTAATTTTTTAACAGAACCGAGAAGCTTGGAATGATGGATTGATTGCAATGAATTAGAAAATATCCAAGAGAAAAACATCAAAATGAAATGAACAGTGAAAAATAAGGAAAATGCTAACATTCGGGAAAGTTTAAAACAACCAAAATAAAACTAGAAAACTATTCTACCTACATTAATCTAATACTACTCCTAACTTACATTTTACTTCTACTCCTAAAATTACATACTCTTTCGATTGTCATCCTTTCCTATTTATAAACACACTAGGGGTAAAATTGTAATTTCTACATCCTTAATGAGTTGGCATTTTTTTGGCCACTTGTCTTCCCACCATTGGCTCCTTGCAAAGATATTTTCATGTCATCGGTCTTCTTGTCCAATTGGATGTGCTAGGTGGCATGACTCGTGTTATCCGCGTGGCTCAATCTCGATTTTAGCTCAATTCTGGTCCATTTTCTATCGAAATATTCAAAATTCATCCGGATTTAATTTATCTGCAAACATGAGAATTTTAATTAAATAAAGGGGATAATTAACAAAATAAATTGAGGATTTAAATAATTAATTAGGAAATTTAGCATAAATAATTCTAAAAATATAGAATTATCATGGACTCTAAATATTTTTAATGAAACTATAAGGTGTACACTCAGACGAGGGTTCACTACACCTCTCGGGCCTATCTCTACGACCTCGAAGAATGATTTATTTCCATCTGTCAATATGGCTGTAATACCAATCAGCCATATCTATCAATTTCCCTTCATTCACTGACACAATTTTCAATAAAAAAAGCCAGGTATACGAATTTGTATCTAATTAATGTACAGTACCGTTGGGGATGTGAACTTTCTAAGTCTCTTTCACTTTTAATATCGACTAGTATCATGCCAACCTTACTCTGATACAACTTCTGTAACGACCCAAATTTCTATACAATCTGGTTGGGCTACAAGTCGATATTAGATCAAACAGTGAAATCTAACAGTCTCAATTAAGTTTCTTCTACAAATAGTTATGTTTGCATTCCCCCAAGCACATCTCATCTACATTACTGTACTTACAAAAATTTTAGATACAAAAGAATTTCTTAAAATTGGGTATACCTTACACAAAACTATACATTGCGAAATCACAGTTATGCGAAATGCCCCACTAACGAAAGCAGTCCAAGTTACCGATGGGCTCTGTGGAGGAAAGTAATGGGTGAACTCAACATGCTCAGTAAGAAAAATCCCATAGCAGGTAGATAAATACACTAGCTAAATATATATATGTATTGTCAAATCTGAAACATTTCACAAAGTATACAAGTCATTCGGTAAATTCACAGATACCAAAAATGGATTTTAGAAAACCAGAACATATATCGATAGTAAAATTAGCTACTGTGGTAAATAAAAAAATTTCAGAGCTTCCAATAGCAAAATAAACGGACTTCCAGATATCACAGTTCATGCAGGCAGTTCAAAAAATATTTCAAACATTCACAAAGGCACTACCAGGTTCGAAAAATCAAAGTCGAAAAAATCCATGGCAATTTCAATATGAAAATGGAACTGAAATCAATATCGTTTCTAAAACCTTAAAGAACTTTTAAAAGCAACGACGGTGTGGCACTTTGGTCCCGCAGGATTTAAAAGTGGCCCCCACGATCTTTTATACAGTAAAATATACAGTTCCTTTCAAAATTATGATCACACAGTCAATTCAAAAATTCAGATAGACGAGACAAGGCAAACATGCTATATCAAATATCAAAAGTGACAATTGGCCAATGTCGGTGACTTCGGGCAATCACTGATCAGGTGTGCCGGGATGTCAATTGTCGTGGGAGTGGTCAGCTATCCAAACGACTCGCAGATCAAAATGTTCAAAAACCAAAAATAGAACCAAAAACACGGTACATCGTACTAGCGTGCGTTCTGCACAGTACATCGTACTCCGTAGACCACATATATAGAAACAATTCAGACAGTAGTGCAGCATGATTTAATTAGTGCCTTGTCTCAAATTAAATGCGAACAGGTCAGTGCAAGATCACATAGCAATACACAACGGTGCCAGCATAATTTTTCTCATATATCATATTAAAATCTAGTGCGAGACGGACCATGCAACGCAATCTACCCACGCTCAAGCACTTCTCGTCAGTGCGAGTTAGGTCGTACAACACACAGTCAGCACGCGCTCAAGCACATCTCGTCAGTGCAAGTCGATCAGTGTGACACAGTCTGCATGCACTCAAGCACATCTCGTCAATGCGAGTCAGGCCGTGTGACACACAGTCAGCACGCACTCAAGCACATCTCGTCAGTACGAGTCGGTCCATGCGACATAGTCTGCACGCACTTTAGCACATCTCATTTATAATTTTCATAAACAGATTATTTGCCTTAAACACATATAAATTCCATTTGTTTCTCAAAACAGTTCAAAATAAGCTTGTCTAGCCCCTTTTCGAATAAAGTCACAGAAAACTGTCTATAGAAATTTTAAAAATTTGAGATTTTTTTATTTTTAACCAGAATTCATGCCATATCAATATTCATGCAAACCACCTAAATTTGACCAGTAAAATGAGGCTAATCAACCAGGCTAAAACCTCTAATTTTCAGAGACATAAAATTCACCCTAGATTTTTATGTAATTTTGGTACTGCGAAATTCAACCTAAAATTTTATATCTACAGATATACGAAAATTACGCATATTTATCTTTAGTAGCAACATGAATTTTTCTTACCTCGGTGTTTTTTCGATAGTCCACGATGTCTCAGAGGTGCAAGTCAACGGGTCTACTTTAATCAATTTATTTCTCCGAAATTTTGAACCGATATTTTTGACTGTCTTTTCCCCGAGTTTTCCAAACTCTCTGCGTCGTTTTCTCTGTCCCAAATATATATATATATATATATATATATATACATAATCTTATATATATGCCTAAATTAACTAATCATATATATATATATATTAAAACTTTCCCGCCAAAACCATTTTCTCCCTTCTTCCTCTTTGTTTCTTCACTAGTCATCACTCTTCACGTCCCCTTTCTTTTTCACCGAGAGACCTCACACCTCTCTTCTCTTCTCCTCTTCTTCACTCTCGGTTAGCTGCTTTGTCACCCTCTCCCATTCAAGTCTCGATTTCCAATCACTCGTTCATGTAAAGAGATTTCCTCCCCCTTACAACCAAGCTCTCAGTTCCAGCCTCTGTTCCCGACTCGCCAATCATCCGCCATCGTCTTCCTCCTCGGAACAGTAATAAGAGGGAGTTGCCACTCTTCTTTCATATCTCTAGGCTGCCAGCACTGGCGACTCGACCTGTACCACCACCTTTCACCAGTCGCGTCTCCTCTGTCTCGCCTATATCACTGCTCGAGTTCCTTCTCGATTTGGTGGCATTCGACGACTTCAGCTTCTTCACAATCTCTCTTCTCTTCTGTTTCAGTTTTCATCTCGTTTCCTAACCTCTCTTCCTCAATTCTCTTCCTCGTCTGCTCTTGCATCTTTACTGCTTCGTTTCTGCCTAGTTCACTCCTCCATTCCCCCTCTGTTTTCCTTCTACTACATTCTCCTCAGTTTCACAGCTTCGGTCTTCTTTTTCTTCTTTTTTTATTTTATTTTGTTTTCATCCTCTGCTTTTTCCTATTCACTTCTCTGTTATTTCTTCTTCTGTTTCTGCTTTGCATATATGTATTTCCTCAGCTCCTCCCTTCTATCTTCAGCCACAGTCCACATCTTCCGCTCTAGCAATCCCCTTCCTTTCCTTTCACTCATGTTTTATGCTTCTTGTCTCTATCGCGTTTACTGCTCTCGTTTCTTCTTATTTTAGTTCTCCATGTATGCACAGAATTAACAAGTGCTGATAGCGTGAAGATGGAAGAGGTTCGGCAGAGGTATAGGATGCAGGGGTTAGGTTACCAAATTGCTGAAGCTTCAGCATTTCCAATTCACGTTTTGCTATCTTGTTTATGACATTGTTACTATTTTTCAGCAAGGTAAATACATGTTTCACACCTGTAATTTCCAACATATGTACCGACATATCCATAAATATATTATATTATTTATACTCACTTCAACTCATCCTTTATCTTTTCAGTTCAATCACTAGTCTATCCACTCCCTAGGCTGTCTAGACATCATCCCTACCGTGGACATCATCCTCTTATCCTTTCATTTCCTTACCTGCTATTAATATTTTGTTTTCCTTCCTTCACCGACAGAATCATCCTATCCCATATATACATATAAATATAGGTATATAAGTATACCTTTGTATAAGTTACTCAAGGAGCTCTCGGCAGTTGGCTGTTTATAGTTTATGTAGATTTATATATGTATATACATATATATATATGTATATACATATGTATATACATTAACATATATATTTATATATATATATAGATACCTATATAGATATACATGTATATACTTATACTCATATTTATTTCTTCATATGGCAAATGTACTCTACTAAATTTTACTTGTGATGTACCGAATATATTTAGTCAAATATGGCATTTGTATATCGTAAGGAAATATCGTTAACTTATAAAATTTCATTCTATTAACTTGAATGCTTGGATTAATTAAAATTCTTTCAGGTTCCTCCTATGCAAAATATAACTAAACTTAATCGTATACCAGAATACGCGTTTTAATCCCAATGGCTTAACAGTTACTTATTGATAAAATCAAATACATGAAAATTTGTGGTATTTACAATGGTGGATCAAACATCCAATTTGAATGGCAGCAACTCTTTCTTGTCTGTTTGGCCACCCAATCAACTGCTCTGTTACCATCTTTACCTACAAAACAAAAATGGACCTCACTCAAATCCTTAACAAAAAAAAAAAAACTATATCTTCTTCAATGGCTTTAGTGTCCACCTTTATGGTGCTCTAGGGTCATTTAACCTTTATATCAAATTGGAGTTATCTAATTCCACCCATACTTTGGACCACCTATTGTCGTAGATTAAGATAAAAACTTCTCAGATGCTCATTGCCTCAGTCACCTCTTGTTAGCACTGAATTTTATATATGTTTACAACCCCTTTTTACTTAGTTATTTGATTTGTTCTTTGCAATATTAGGTATGTTTTATGTGTTTTATGCATTTGTGCAGGAAAAAGAACAATTTGGAGAAGTTAAAGCTTTTGGAGCTGGTTCTGATGATTCTGTGAAGAAGTGAAGTTGCAGGATGCTGATCGTGACTTATGCTGTAACAATAGAAGAAACTGGACAGTGCAGAGCAGATCTGGGGAATCAATACCATTGTCGTAGCATAGCAGTCTGATTAGGGCAACACTGTTTTTCCACGTGGCCTTCCGCGTTTTAGTGCTTGGAAACCTTATAAATAGTCTTTTTATCTGAATTTCGAGGGAGGCTGCGGCAAAAGACTTCGAGATTGATTTAGCTCCATAGAAACTCCATCTTTTACATCTTTTTTTTACCAATTTTTATTCTTGGGATGATAATTTGGAATTATTGGATGTTTATCATGATGTCTAGGAACTAAACTCCTTTTTCCTAGAATCGATGTAGCCAACTTTGGGCAGATTGTAACTATTTTGTGATATTGTTTGGATGATCTCAATTATGTTTATTTAATCTACTTGTTCTTAATGCTCTAGTTGATTGGCCACCAATTGGATGAATTAGTATAGGAATCCGACACTCGGGAGAGGGGATTATTTATATGCACAAGGGTAGATTAACATAGGACATTGTTGAATCGGGAGGTTGATAATTTTTATAAGCCATAGAGAAGCGGATTACTATCGCTTAATGAACTCTATTATTTAATTCTGAATCGGGAGGTTAGGATTAGGTAATTTGGATATGACTGTTTAAAACTCGGGAGAGATAAACATGAAATAGTTTCGGCTATAAACAATTTGAAATCAAAAGAACAATTGATCAAAGGAATTGTATGAACCCTAGTTAGGTGAAATCAAGTTCTAGGAATATTTTGCCATTGATATTTTCATTCGTAATAATTGTGATTGTTTTAATTAATTTGTTCCGTAATTAATAGCTAGAATAATAAATAAAATTTTAATCAATATTCATTAATTTTCTAAATAAAGTTCAAGGTTGTTGATTACAGTGATTTGCAGTAGACACAATTCCCTGTGGGATGATACTTATATTTACTCTATACTAGAAAACTAACCTGTGCACTTGCAGTAGTGTTCCATTTGAGCACAACAAGTTTTCTGGCGCCGTTACCGGGGAATTGTTGTTTAGTTTTTCATTGACACTGTTCCCCAATAGCCTTTACTTTAATTTAGATTTTTATTTTTGTTTTAATTTACTATCTATAAATTTTTATTTTAGGTGAATGGTAAAAACTCGCAGAAGTGGAAATACAAACATAAATGAAGAGTTAGATCCAGAGATTGAGAGAACCATCAGGCAAATTCAACAGAACAGATTTGAAGAGAAAGTTCGAAATTCAATCATGGCAGATGAAAATCAGCAGCAGCGAGCTATATGCGATTACTTTACCCCAGTTGTGAATCAGAATTTTGCTGCTATAAGAGAGATTCATGTAAACTGTAATAACTTTGAATTGAAGCCGCCATTGATCAACATGGTTATGCAAAATTAATTTGGAGGTTCGGCCTTAGAGGATCCTAACACACATTTGACAAGTTTTCTGCAGATTTGCAGCACCATTAAGATTAATGGAGCCCCTGATGATGCTATTCGACTGAGATTGTTTCCATTTTCTCTTCGGGATAAAGCCTTGAGTTGGTATTAAAATCTACCAGCAAGAAGCGTTCCGACATGGGCAGTGATGGCACAAAAATTCTTAGCAAAGTACTTCCCACCAGGAAAGACAATGCAGATGAGATTAGAGATTGCCCAGTTCACACAGTTAGATCAAGAACCATTACATGAGGCATGGGAGCGATTTAAAGAGTTATTGCGTAGATGCCCTCAGCATGGATATGATGAAGGAAACCAGATACAAGTTTTCTACAGAGGCATGACTCCGCAGACACGAGCTACTGTGGATGCTTCAGCAAGAGGTTCACTGTGGTCTAAGAAACCTGATTAAGCTATGCAGTTAATTGAGGAGATGGCTATAAACAGCAGCCAATGGCCAGGTGAAAGAGCTAATGTCAGAAGAGTAGCAGGTATGCATGAGTTAGATACACAGACAGTCATCCTAGCAAGACTTGAGCAGATTTCAACATAAATTTCTTCAATGGGTATATAAGGGCTGCAAGGTATGATTCATCATGACAGCATTAATCCTAACTTGATGGGGACAGATTTGGAGCAGGTGAATTATGTTAATAATCGTAACTTTGGTTTTCAAGGAAATTGAGTTCCTAACTACTACCAGCCAGGATTCAGAAACCATGAGAATCTATCTTATGGTAACTCTAAGAATGTTCTAAACTCACCAGCAGCAAGTAACAGCAATACAGGATTCAATAACCAAGGGAATTCCCAAGGTTATGGTGGAGTTAGAAGGAACGAATTTGAGGAGTTCATAGTTGAAACAAGAATAAGATTTAGCAAAACTGATGCGCGGTTAGACAACGTGGAAGCTAAAATGTCAGAGATGAATATCAGTCTTGGTGCGCAGATGAAGTCTGTTGAGACTACTTTGGGACAGTTAGCTGCAGCTGTCAGTTCTTTAAATGAAAGAGGTAAGTTTCCAAGTGATACAGTGCTCAATCCGAAAGAACACTGCAATGTTATATCTTTGAGAAGTGGGAACACATATGAGCCACTGAAGGTAGCAGAGAAAGAAGAAACTGCACCAATAACTGAGGTGCAGAAGAAGCAGACTGAACCTGTTATGACAAAGGATGCAGAATCAGAAATAGTAAAACAGGGAGTTAATCTAAACCTTTTAGTAAACTTTTTCCTGATAATCCTCCTTTTTTAAAACCATCTATTCCTTATCCTCAAGCTTCGTATAAAAGGAAGATTGAATCTGAGTTTAAGAAATTTCTTGATATATTTAAGAAATTACATATTAACATTCCGTTTGTTGATGCTCTGCAGCAGATGCCACATTATGCAAAGTTCATGAAAGAAGTGTTGTCAAAGAAACAGAGACTTGAAGATTATGAAACTGTCAACTTGAAAAAGGTACCGTAAAAATTGAAAGACCCTGGAAGCTTTACTATTCCATACGAGATTGGAAGATCAAAAGTGGGTAAGGCATTGTGTGATTTAGGTGCTAGCATAAGTTTAATGCATTTATCTATTTTCAGGAGCTTAGGTCTTGGAGAGGTAAAGCCGACCACCATAACACTGCAATTAGCGGATAGATCGATTACTTATCCCAGAGGTATAATAGAAGATGTATTTGTTAAAGTTGATAAGCTAATTTTTCCTGTCGATTTTGTAGTCTTAGATTATGAAGAGGACAGAGAAATTCCATTTATACTTGGGAGACCATTCCTTGCCACTGGGAGAGCACTAATCGATGTTCAGAGAGGGCAATTAACCCTGAGCATGAATGATGAATAAGTTATGTTGAACATCTATAAGGCGATGAAATTTGCTGATGAGCCAGAGACCTCTAAGTTGATTGAAGTAGTGTAGAGTTGTGTAAGAGAAGTTGAAACAAAGGAAGCACCAATCGATCCTATGGCTCAATGCCTGGTAAATTCAGTTTCTAATTTAGATGATGAATTACTAACTGATGAAATTAAAAGTTGTGTTGTTACTTTGGAAGCCAATCCATTAGAAAGTACGAATACAACAACTAAGGAGAAGATTGACAAGTCACAGGTAAGTGAAAAAAAAGGCAAAACTGAATTGAAAGAATTACCAAACCATTTGAGGTATGCTTTCTTAGGTGATGATAGTACTTTTCCTGTAATTATTTCATCATTTTTATCAATTACAGAGGAAGACAAGTTGCTTAGAATTTTAAGAGAGCACAAACCGATAATTAGATGGTCTATTGCTGACATCAAAGGAATTAGTCCCTCTGTTGTGATGCATAAAATTCGGTTAGAGAAAAATTATAAGCCCTCTATTGAACCACAAAGAAGACTAAATCCAGTAATGAAAGAAGTCGTTAGATCTGAGATTTTGAAATTATTAAATGCTGGTATTATATATGCTATATCTGATAGTTCTTGGGTGAGTCCTGTGCAGGTTGTGCCTAAAAAGGGTGGAGTGACAGTAGTTTGTGACACAAACGATGAAATCATATCCACCAGAACTGTAACGGGATGGAGAGTTTGCATCGATTATAGGAAGCTAAACAAAGCTACTAGGAAAGACCACTTCCCGCTTCCGTTCATTGACCAAATGCTAGACAGAATAGTCGGACACAGTTATTATTGCTTTTTAGATGGCTACTCGGGCTATAACCAGATTGCGATAACCCCAGAAGATCAAGAGAAAACAACATTTACTTGCCCATATGGAACTTTCGCATATAGAAAGATGTCTTTCGGGTTGTATAATGCCCCAGCAACCTTCCAGAGATGCATGATGTCAATTTTCGCTGACATGGTTGAAGAGATAATGGAAGTCTTCATGGATGACTTCTCGATATTTGGTAGGACTTTTGACCAATGTTTATCTAATTTGGCACTTGTTTTGCAGAGATGTGAAGAGACGAATCTTGTCTTAAATTGGGAGAAGTGTCATTTTATGGTGCAAGAAGGAATCGTCCTTGGACACAAAATTTCAGTTCACAGCATTGAGGTGGATAGAGCTAAAGTCGCTGCTATTGAAAAGCTTCCTCCTTCAAAATCAGTTAAAGCCGTGAGAAGCTTTTTGGGACATGCAGGCTTCTATCGCAGATTTATTAGGGACTTTTCAAAAATCTCAAAACCTTTATGTAACTTATTGAAAAAATATGCTGATTTTGTCTTTGATGATTTTTGCTTGCAGGCATTCGAAAAGATCAAGAAGGAGCTTATTTTTGCACCCATTATGATCACACTAGATTGGACAGAACCATTTGAACTGATGTACGACGCGAGTAATTTTGCAATTGGAGCTATCCTTGGACAGAAGAGAGACAGATAAGATTTTTTGGGCTATCTATTATTCAAGCAGGACTTTAGATGATGCTCAAAAAAATTACACAACAACGGAGAAGGAGATGCTTGCAGTTGTACATGCATTTGACAAGTTCAGACCATATTTAATAGGGAGCAAGGTCATTATCTATACAGACCATGCAGCTATTCGATATCTATTTGCAAAAAAAGACGTCAAACCCAGACTTATTAGATGGATCTTGCATTTGCAAGAATTTGATTTTGAGATCAGGGACAAAAAGGGATCTGATAATGTTATAGCTGATCATTTATCTAGGTTGGAGCAATCTGAAATTCAGCAAGAACAGCCTATTCAAGAGGAATTTCTAGATGAGACAATAATGAAGATTGATGAAAATCTACCTTGGTTCACAGACATAGTGAATTACTTAGCAGGAGGATTAATGCCAAGTGGTTTAACTTACCAACAGAGGAAGAAATTCTTCCATGATGTCAATTCGTATTTTTGGGATGATCCTCTACTGTTTAAGAAGTGTCCAGACCATATTATAAGACGATGTGTGCCAGAAGATGAAGCTCAGGAAATTCTACGCCACTGCCATGCTGCAGCATATGGAGGACATTTTGGTGCAGAACGTATAGCAGCAAAGGTGCTACAATCAGGCATTTATTGGCCTAGTGTGTTTAAAGATAGTTACATGTTTGTAAAAACATGTGACAGATGTCAAAGGGTTGGAAACATTTCAAGAAGGCATGAATTACCTTTGACAAATATTCTAGAAGTGGAAATCTTTGATGTTTAGTGTATCAATTTTATGGGACCGTTTCCTCCATCTTTTGGGAAGCTGTACATTCTCCTTGTTGTTGATTATGTCTCTAAGTGGGTGGAGGCAATAGCAACACCAACAAATGATGCAAAAGTGGTAATTCAATTTCTGTACAATAATATATTGGCAAGATTTGGTACTCCAAGAGCCATTTTGAGTGATGAAGGCACTCATTTTTGTAACAAAATCTTTAATGGTTTGATGTCAAGATATGGAATTCGACATAAAGTAGCTCTCGGTTATCATCCGCAAACAAATGGCCAATCTAAAATTTCAAACCGAGAAGTGAAGTTGATATTGGAGAAGACTGTCCATCTAAATAGAAAAGATTGGGCTAACAAGTTAGATGACGTACTTTGGGCATACAGGATAGCCTATAAGACTCCAATTGGAATGTCTCCTTATAGGTTGGTATTTGGTAAGGCATGTCATCTACCTGTAGAGCTTGAGCATCGAGCTTACTGGGCCATTAAGAAGCTAAATTTTGACTATAACAAGGCTGGAGAAAATCGGTCACTCCAATTGAATGAGCTTGATGAGCTGAGAAATGAGTCCTATAACAATGCAAGAATTTACAAGGACAGGACCAAAAGATGGCATGACAAGATGATAATAAGAAGAGAATTCAGTCCTGGACAGCAAGTTCTATTGTATAATTCAAGGCTTAAATTATTTCCTGAAAAATTGAAGTCAAGGTGGTCAGGACCGTTTGAGATAAACCAAGTTTTCCCATATGGAGCAATTAAGTTGAAGAAATCAGATGGAAGCTTGTTCAAGGTCAATGGGCAGCGTATAAAGCATTATTATGGAGAGGGAGTGCATATATTAGATAACATTCCCCTTGGTGAACCGAATTAAGGAGAAAGCAGTCTGGCTGAAGACTTGTAATTCAGCGCTTTTGAGAGGCAACCTAATTAATCTTTTTAAGATTCTTAGTTTTTCATCTCGTTTTATTTTCTTTGCTTTTAGTAGTTTGTTTTTGTTTTTATTTTATTAGTTTGAGTTTTATTTTTCAGGCATATGTATCAGAAGAGCACAGTTTGGAAGAATAATTATCATGATCTTTCAAGCAAGAACGCATGAGTGCATGATCAGGTGAAAGAAAAAGAAACATTTTGTAAGAGCTTAGTAGCTTCAGAATCGACAATCAAAAACAGAAAAGAAACAAAAATAATTTTTCAAGAAAGGTGAGGACCGAATAATGGTTACATAGTTGAGAAAAAGAAAGTCAGCAAGAGGGTGAGAAGAAAATCTATCAAAGAAGGGAACAAATGTCTGAAATTTTCAAAGCAAGATGAGTGGAATACACATGGCAATGTTTGATTGGAAGTTGGAATCCCTTATTTTTGTCAACCCCACTCACTAGTCGGTTAAGTCAAATAACCCTACCAAAACTGCTTTGAAAGCGGCTGCTGAACTTTTTCCATCTTCTCGACTCTCTTTTTCTAGTAATACATCTTTCCTTGTTCTCTTGGAAGTACACCGATTACCCCACACTCATTATTTTTCTTTCTTTCGATCCTATTGTTTTCTACTAATTTGGTAGTTTGGCTAACAAATTTTTGTAGATTCGTGATCTTGGTGGTCCCGAAACCCTCGGGGGAAGCAGAAAGCATTTTCTTGTCCGATTGTGATAAAGACACAAAGTGGTCCAACTTAAGCTTACGTGATTTTCGTTCCGGGTATTTTACTGCTTTCTTAAATCATTTTCGATCTTCCAGCGGATTTCCTTTTGGTTTCTACAACTTAGATTTTTGAAGCTCTTCTCAGTTTGGTAAATTGTTGTTGGAGAAATTCTGGTTGTGACGCAATTTTTTGGGTTTAGTTTGTGTGTTTGTCTGACGGGGGTCAGCTGAACACTATTCTTGAAATTTGAACTTCCATTGGTAATGGCACCCAAAACCCGAGCAAGACAAAACCTGGAGAGTTCGAGTCAAGGGACTGATAGCTCAGCCCTATCTCCCCAGAGGGAAGAGTCAGTCATCACTGCTTATAATCCCTCTAGATTTGTAAACAGCCAAGTCGCAAAAAATTTCAAGAAAATTATGGGCAAAAACATGATTATCGAAAGGAGTTTTTGGCCTGATATTGGAGGCTGGGATATGTATTATGAGTTTTTGAGGGATTTCGGGTTGCTGAAATTAGCAGGACAACCTGAAGATGCCATTCTTGATGTAATCCGAGAATTTTATGCTAATGCAACGGAGAGCACCCATTCGACGTCTGAAGTCAGGGGTATTCTTGTTCCTGACAACGCCAACACCATTAATCTGTACCTGGACCTTCCGCAAGGGGTGCATGATGAATATACCAGTTATGTCGCAGCTCTCCACACTGATTCTGATGAGCTGGACCGGGTCATTAACGAACTAACAGTACCACACACTCAATTGCAGAAGAGGCCAAAGGCTAAATCTATGGCATTCCCTTCCAATCGACTTCAATATGGTCTACACGAATGGTATGATTTTATTTGCTCACGAATCATGCCTACAACTCATAAAAGCAGCGTTGATGTCGATAGAGCTGCTCTCCTTTACTGTATTCTGACTGGCAAGATTGTTGATTTTGGAGTCATTATCTTTTGGTACATGCAAGAGTTTATACGCAGGGAAAATAGAAGGGGTTTACCTCACCCTTCATTGGTTTGTGGACTTTGCAAAAAATATGGCGTATATTGGACTGAGCTTGAACCACGACTGGCTAGGAAATCTGCAATCACTTTAAAAAATCCTCAGGTACCTCTGACTCAGAGAGAAGCTGCTCCTCCTGCTGCTCCACCACCACCTTCTGTTGGTACTTCTGCTGGTCCATCCGCTGCACCTCCCACCACTTCTGGCTCCATTGGCTCTGTGCTTAACGAGATTAAGGAGTTGCGGATGGAGATGAGCAACAATGACCAAGACTATCAGACTTTCTGTGCGTATGTTGCCTACTACAATAATTCATTAGTAGACTACCTAAATATGAGGGGTCGTGAGGGAGAGGTGGTATTTCCCTTGCCGCCACAATGGTGTATGCCACAGCAGGGAGAGGCAGCTGCTGATGATGATGACATGGAAGAAGATGCCCCGGAGGAAGCTGATGCTGAAGATGGCTCAGAGGAGGATTCGGACAGTTAGACTACCCCAAGAAAGTCATCTTAACTACTTTTTCCAATTCATTGAGGACAATGAAAATCTTAAGTTTGGGGGAGTTATTGGCTGTGCTCTGTGTCATGCTTTGCTATGTTTTTCATGCCTACTATTATGTTTGCCATGCTTTTTTATGTTTTATGTGCCTGTTTCAATTTCTTTTTATGTGCCTCTTCTTATTGTTTGTGTGCAATTATACTCAGTTTTACAGATTAGTTTTCTAGATTGTGGCCAAAGATGGATTTTGCAAGGAATTGATCAAATTTTGTTTAAATGGATGATTTTTATTGTTTGAGTATTGGTATGTGGATAGAAAGCTTCACTTGAATCTTTTCACTCAAACTATGCACCAATCATATTCAGTTTATGCACTTACTGTGTTGATATGTGAAACAAAAAAGACTCTAGAACTTGATTAGTTATTACTTGAGGCGAAATTGATAGACCATGCATGATTAGGAAAATGATCTAGGCCATTTTTGTTTTGAGATTGAGCCTTTCAAACCTACCCAGTTATATTAATCCTTTGGAAAACCCTTTGAGCCAAAATTTTCTATTTTGTTGTTATATAATCATATTACAAGTCATGGCCTAATTGTTTGATTATCCTATTTTTTTGGTCCCTTACTTAAAGCACTATCAATCAAAATTTTGGATTAAGGGAGGAGCTCAAAAAAAACAGGTGGTTTGTAAATTGTTGGTTTGAGAACTTGAATGTTACAAATAAGGGTTTGTTCTCGGGGCTTGATGAAAATCTAGTGTCATATGCAGTTACAAGTAGTGAAAAATAAAATTTTGGAGTGTGACACTGCAAAAAAAAAAATCAAACTCGAGAATGAGTAAAGTTGGGTAGTGATTCATGAGCTCAAAACAAATTAAATCCAAAGGTGATTACAGTGCTTTAGGTGGATTAAACTTCATATTATATCCTTTATCCCACCTAAAACCCGAGCCTTATGTTACAACCTTTGAAAAGTCCTTTTGATTCTTGGTTATGCATGAGTCTTTATTAGTGGAGAGTAGTAGTTAATTCAAGCATATGAAGTCTTGTGTTTAATTTTCATTTAGGTTTCGCATTAACACTTGAGTGCATGAATTTGAATAAATGATTGTACACACACAAACAAGTGGAAAGTGAAGAGTGAAGGGGGATTGGTTTGCTTTGATTGACTTGAACGATATAAATCTGAAATTTATCTTAAGCTGAGAACCTTGTGAATTCTTAAGGAAAATCACAATTTAGTATGACAAGTATGTGAGCTGAGTATGGTTGAGAGTCTTTAATTATTTTGTTTCTAGTATGTGTTTGCTTGAGGATAAGCAAATTTCTAAGTTTGGGGGTATTTGTTAGCATTGAATTTTATATATGTTTAGAACCCTTTTTACTTAGTTATTTGATTTGTTCTTTGCAATATTAGGTATGTTTTATGTGTTTTGTGCATTTGTGCAGGAAAAAGAACAATTTGGAGAAGTTAAAGCTTTTGGAGCTGGTTCTGATGATTCTGTGAAGAAGTGAAGTTGCAGGATGTTGATCGTGAGTTATGCTGCAACAATAGAAGAAACTGGACAGTGCAGAGCAGATCTGGGGAATCAATACCATTGTCGCAGCATAGCAGTCTGATTAGGGCAACACTGTTTTTCCACGTGGCCTTCCGCGTTTTAGTGCTTGGAAACCTTATAAATAGTCTTTTTATCAAAATTTCGAGAGAGGCTGTGGCAGAAGACTTCAAGATTGATTTAGCTCCATAGAAACTCCATCTTTTACATCTTTTTTTTACCAATTTTTATTCTTGGGATGATAATTTGGAATTATTGGATGTTTATCATGATGTCTAAGAACTAAACTCCTTTTTCCTAGAATCGATGTAGCCAACTTTGGGCAGATTGCAACTATTTTGTGATATTGTTTGGATGATCTCAATTATGTTTATTTAATCTACTTGTTCTTAATGCTCTAGTTAATTGGCCACCAATTGGATGAATTAGTATAGGAATCTGGCACTCAGGAGAGGGGATTATTTATATGCACAATGGTAGATTAACATAGGACATTGTTGAATCGGGAGGTTGACAATTTTTATGAGCCATAGAGAAGCGGATTACTATCGCTTAATGAACTATATTATTTAATTCTGAATCGAGAGGTTAGGATTAGGTAATTTGGGTATGACTGTTTAAAACTCGGGAGAGATAAACAGGAAATGGTTTCGGCTATAAACAATTTGAAATCAAAAAAACAATTGATCAAAGGAATTGTATGAACCCTAGTTAGGTGAAAACGAGTTCTAGGAATATTTTTCCATTGATATTTTCATTCATAATAATTGTGATTGTTTTAATTAATTTGTTCCGTAATTAATAGCTAGAATAATAAATAGGATTTTAATCAATATTCATTAATTTTCTAAATAAAGTTCAAGGTTGTTGATTACAGTGATTTGCGGTAGACACAGTTCCCTGTGGGATGATACTTATATTTACTCTATACTCGAAAACTGATCTGTGCACTTGCAGTAGTGTTCCATTTAAGCACAACACCTCTATAGATTTTGCCTAAGTCAAAGTATGGAACCCATCAATAAGATTACCACTAGTTGACGAGTATTGTCCCTCCTAACGGAAACGTTGTTCTGCTCCTCAAGAACTTCTTAATACTTTCGAGAAGCTCAAAGCTAGATTTGGACACATATTGTGGCAAAGCAAGACACAAGCTTCTCATATGGCCATCACCTTAGTCGTCTCCATAAATCTTGGATGAGTCAGAGTATAAAACCCATTAATGAAATTACCATTGGTTGATACATACTATCCCTCCTAACAGAAACGTTTTTATATTCCTCAAGAACTTCTTGGTTCTCCCGAGAAGGTTAAAGCTAGGCTTGTATGGGATCCCCAACAGTTCCTTCAAACAGGAAAAGGTTGTATGCTTTCCACAAATTCCAACACAACTAGCAAATAAGCTCAAAAATCTAAAAAAAAAAAAACAAATTTTGGGAGAAAGAAATAACCTTAAACAACCATATGCTAAACCCTGCAAAACCTTTTCTCTTTAAGCAGTAACTAAAACCCGAGGCTCTCAACATTACTTCAACAAAAAGGTAGATGAATAAATATATTCAAGAGATTCCACCTTCTGATAACATCCACCATAGCAAACCTCACTAGCCCCATCGCATTTAACTAAGTTTTCTCCAGTAGGCAACGCATCATGATAGGCTCTCCAAATAAAGTTTTTAACTTTAGGAATCACTTGCGAATTCCAAATAGTCTTCCAACTCTTCTCCTAGTCCAAACTCCTCTAACATTTCTCTACATCCTTAGTTGAACATTTCCTACCATGGATCAATTTTTAGTCAAACTTCACAGAGTATTACCCATATCTAGAGAAATGCCAAACGAGTGAGTTAACCACAGTTGGAGGGCCAATAGGGATTTTCAAAATAGCCTGGATTCCATCCTCATCGAATAACCTTCTGAGGGTTTTAAGATGCCATGACTTGTGCATTGGATTACTAAGATGGTTTACCATAGTCAGCCTTTCTCTTTGTCGTTAAGGCAAAGAGACTATTAAATCTAGCAAGTCAGGGATCCACTTGTCCTACCATATCAAAGCGTCCTTACCATTGCCTACATTCTACCTAATACCTTTTTTAATAGTATCAATTCCCACCACCAAACTTTTCCTATCCTATGAATAATGTCTTCCTTTACCAACTTCCAACAACATTCTCCAAATCTGTTTAGCAAGAAGGGCATCTTTAAAATAAAAAAACCCATGCCTCCCTTTTTTGTATGATCAGTCAACCAATTCCATCTCATCTAATGAATCCTTTCCCTTTTAAGATAAGATCTACTCCATCACAATCTATTGAGAAGAAAGTTAACATTTTACAAAAAGGAAAAAAGAAGTTTGAAACATTGTATAATATAAATAGGAATCGCTGAAGCCATAACTTTGAGGAGTACTCCTACAAGGGAAAAGAGTTTTCCTTTCCAAGAATGGGTTTTTTCATGCACCTTGTCATGGATAAACCTCAGAAACTTTGACTTTAAGAATCGGTTCAAATAGTCATGGCATCATCTCTATGGTATGAGAATTCTGCAAATCTGAAAATTGAGTTTTAGTACTTGCATTATTTTGTTTCCCTTGCCAAAAACTTTCATTATAAAAAAAATTGAGACTCCAATTTTAAGGTTTTGAATTCAAAACCTTAGATAAAAGAAATTGCTACTCAAGCATTATCCAAACTCATATTTAATAAAAAAAAAATATGAAATTTCACAATCACATATATTAATTAAAAAATCATAATCCAATTCTTCAAAATATTAACAATGACTCGATATCGTATAGTCCTTTTCTAGTATGATTAGGATTAATTACTAGAAGTGCACAAAAGAATTTCTTTAATTTATCATTAATTTTGTGGGAATATTTTAAGAGGAAGGAAGAGGAGTTGCCTTGCCAGCTTTACAACCCATGTTGAAAGTTATGGATATCGAACTTGGACCGGAAAAGGCTTTATTCCATTTTAATTTTTTTTTTCAGATAAAGAACACGTCACTAAACAAAACTATGGTGATTTTAATTTGAATACAGCACGGTTTTACATCCAAATAATTCAACGTTGAATTAATCAAACACTATATGCACGAGTTTCCCCTATCAAATGATTAAAACGTACATATTATTCAAAAAATTGAACCGCCCATTTTCAAATATTAACTATTGTCTTCCCAATGAATCACACAGATACATTTCACCTCTAACAAAAACTTTGAATGTCCAAGAAACAAATAAAGGGTAGGATATTGTGTTTAGACACTTTGGGTTTCTAAATTTCTAACAATAAAAATGGACCAACATCGTATGTCTGATCTTTTCTGTCTATCAATATTGAGCTTAACTATCTAACATTCGCCATATAACTGGGTAGAGGTGGCAAACGGGCGGGCTCGGGCGGATTCGGTTCGGGTTCTTTTTGGGTTCGAGCTTTTTCGGGTTTGAATTTTTTCGGGTTCGGGCTTTTTCGGGTTTGGTTATTTTCAGGTTTGGGCTTTTTCGAGTTCGGATTTTTTCGGTTTCGGGCTTCTTCGGGTTCGGGCTTCTTCGGGTTCGGTCCCGATTCTAGTCGGGCAGGTTTAGCGGGCCAGCTTGAAATATTTTGAAATTTTATTAGTTATAATTTTTTTAAAAAAAATTTGAATGTAATAATTAATTTAATTTTTATATGATTTTATATTTTAATAAATATTTATATAAAAACAAATTTCTATATTTTAATATTTATTATTTGACAAAAATAATTTACTCTTTTTTAATTTCCTACAATAGTTACTATAAAATAGTAGATATAATTATATTCATTAAATGCAAAAGAAAATATTACATATAGTTATTATAGGAAGAAAAGTACCAATTAATATTATCATTTACCAAAAAAATGTTTAATATAAATAAATGGTCAATTAATTAGCTCTATTTTATTTCTAATTTGTTTTTTATTTGTACATAAATCATAATTAATATTATTGCATTAAATATAATCGTTTACATTAATTAATCAAATGTCTCATTAAAAATTTAGAATATTGAATTAAAAAATTATATATTTTTAATATTTGATATAATTATATCATATACAATTATACACTACCATATGAGTGATATTTTCTAGTTGATATAATATACTAAAAATATATATTTATACAAAAAAAACTTTGTGAGCTTAAAAAAAGCATAATATAAATAATTATGAAATTAAAGTAGATAATTATGATTAAAATAATAAATTTTTAAATTTTAAACAAAAGTCACTAAAATTATATTAATAAAAGTTTCATAATATTTTTTTTATTTCCTCTGTTAGTTTGTTTTTAGTTTTACAAATTTCCTCCAACTTCTAGATGTTATCTTCTTCACTTCTTTTCTAAATGAATGTTTTGCTTATTTCATTGGCCTTGGCCAAAAAAAATTGAAGAGTATAAAAAATCTGACTAGACTACAAATATAATCTATCTATAGAATAATTGAAATTGTTGATAGGCTTTTAAAGAATAAAAGAAAGAAAGGATATGATTTCGTGATAAATTATTAAATTATTATATAAAATGAAATAAAATGAATATTGCACGTTAATGTATATATTTAATTAATTTAATAATTTTCAAACAGAATTATCATATTATATAATAACATGGTTAAAAAATTAATTATTTATTATCAAAATTATTATTAAAATAAATATTTACTAATTAGTTATCATATATAAATATAACAAATTTTTAATTTTTAATAAATTAGTTACATGATTTAAATAAAAAAATTAACTTAAAATAATCATTTTGCACAATCAAGTAAAGATGCATGTTTGTCTTGATCGCCACGTTGCATAATGCACAAAAAAAATATCTACTGATATTATTCTAGTGGACTGGTATAGATATGAACCGATAAGGTAGGCAAATAAATAAATAATCATATATGCTTAACAAAATTATACCTAATTAATTGTTATCAATTCGTTTTAAATTATACCTAATTAAAGTTCTATAATTGTAGCTAAATTCTCAATTGATAGATGCAATTAGTTTAAGTTTGAAAAAATTATTAAATATAATAAAGGAGTTTAAATAAAATAGGTAAATCAAAAAGCTGATATAATTTAATCATAATGATTATAAGACAAAATATAATTAAAATGATGAAATATAAATTAAAGAGGGAAAAAATTATATAATTTAGTAATAAAATTTATACAAGAGACAAGACATAGCAAAAACTTAAATTTCCTAACTAGAAATAAAATTTGAAACATATAAATATTTATTGTTAATTTGATAACATATTTATATAAATTTTTTGTTCAAAAGTTTAATATAAAATTACTTTAGTAACTTATTAATTTATTTTTTTTTTATATTAAGTCATTCTTTTTTGAATTTTAATTTTCATTTGTTATTATAATTTCATATATGAACTTATTTTGTTATTGTAGGGATTTAGAAGTTTCAATTCTGGATCTCTTTTATATAGATCAGAGTTAGATGTATATTTGAATGAATCAAGAGAAGATTATGAGATTCAAATTGATGTTCTTGATTATTTGAAGAAAAATCAATTTCGATATCCTGTACTTTCATTTATGGCTAAGGATATATTAAGTATTTCAATTACCACAGTTACATCTGAATCAGCATTTAGTATGGGTGGTAGAGTTATCAACAAATGGATAAATTGGCTGTATGGATATGATATAGATAAAGATGGTAAGATTTTAGTGTCATTATTATTTTATTAATTTTTTATTATTTAAATTCTTATATGATTATTTTTATATATTTTATTAGATGAAGAAGATGAAACAATGGGATTTGGAAGGAAAGTTGGATTAAATTGAACTAGTTGGTTTATGGAAGAGGATGAAGAGTTCTAATTGCAATGTATGTTGATATTTTATTTCTTACTATTTATATTGTTAAAAAATTAAATTTTTTTATTAAGAGTAATTATGATTGATCATTGCCTCATTAATCTTATTTGAAGACAGTGTCGCTCTTGTAGAGTTTGGTTGCTTCCTGCATTTACAATCTTTCCGAGCATGTTATTCATCAAGCCGCTAACGTTAAATAGAATGATCGTATTTTTCTGTTTTGTTCTTCATGCAATATATGACTAGGGATTGGTTTCTCCATGGTTAGGTGGCTGTGTATGAGAATGATTGTATATTTTCTATTTTGTTGTTCTTGTAATGTTACATGTCATAACTTTAAGTGTTTGATATTTTTTTTATTGATTTGTTTTTTACTATATTGGACTAATTTAGAACATAACAATCATTGACTTGTTAATGGCATGAGAATTTGGATGCAAACATGTCATAGTTGAGTCTGAATCTTTTTTTGCAGTGAAAAAATTATTACAACCTTTAAAAGAAGATAATCCCCTCTTTCAACTTTCAATTCTTATTTTTAGCATAATCACTATTTAAAAAATAAATTATTATTTTTCTATTTACGAGTTATAGGAGTTAGAATTTAAATTTTAATTTTGTTACTAATGTATTCAATGTTTTATACGAAATATCAAATTTAAATAAATGTTACAATTATATAATGATTTATATATATATATATTAGATTTATTATTGTATTAAAATTAAAATTTTAATATGAAATAAATATAATAAAATAATATAATAATTGTTTTTATAATAAAATCAAATGTTATATTTAATAATATATTTATTATTTATTATTTATTATTACAAATATAAAAAGCACAATATTGAAAATTATTTGATATTGAATATTATATTGTGTTTTAAAATAATTTTATTTAATAATTGAATGTAAATATTTAATATTTATTTTGTTGATAATAAATTATTGATATAATTATGTAATAAATAAATAATGATTGTTTTAAAATTTTATAAATTTTAATTAGAAAAAGTGTATTATTTATTTATTTATTTATTTATTTATTTATTAATATAATAATTATATAATTATAATTCGGGTTTTTCGAGTTATAAATTCGAGTTTTCTCGGGTTTCGGATCTGACCGGTTTCGGGTTCGAGTCGTATCGGGCTCGGGTTATGTCGGGTTCAGGTTTTTTCGGGTTCAAGTTTTTTCGACCTCAGGCTTTTTTAGGCTCAAGTTTTATCGAGTTCGGGCTTTTTTGGATCGGGTTTTTCTCGGGCTCAGGCCTTTGACTTTTTGGTCAATTCGGTCCGGTCTCGGACGGACTCGAGCGGGTTTTCGGGCTTGGGCCAACTTTTGCTAGCTCTATAACTGGGGGCTTCTCATCGGTAATTATAATATGTATCATAAACAAGAAAATACAAGATTCTATGAATTTTGAAATTGAGGATTATATTAAAAAAAAATGAGGATTATAATTCAATTCTTTTTTAAAGATAGTACATATAAAATGAAATTAAATATGATATTTACTCAAATTTAGAGAATATATCAAGAAATAAAAGAGAAAGTTTTATTTTATGACAAACTCAAAAACAATTTCAAAATTTATTTGGATTTATTCTTTTATTCGGATAATTTTAAAGATGCACTATTTTTCATATAATTTCATTACCTTCATTTGATTTAAATTGAATATAATTCTTCCTTACATAATTTTTTAATATTTAAGAGTTTAAAGAATTGAAAACTATAATTAAATCAAAATTTTAATATTTTTTCAATAAATCACATTATTATTATTATTATTATTATCTTTCATTAAGTAATTTGAAATAATTTGGATTACGATTTCGAGTCGCTAAAACTTAATTTGGTTATCTTGTTATTTATTTTAAAAAAGATAGTCCAAAATTTAAATTTTTACTTCAACCTTAAAATTTTATTATAAAAAAAATTATCATATAATATATATATATATATATATATATATATATATGTAGTTTGAGGTTCGACTTTGGAGGCATCTCTCTCTCTCTCTATATATATATATATATATATATATATATATATATATATATATATATATATATATATATATATGTAGTTTGAGGTTCGACTTTGGAGGCATCAAATATAATGAGAATCTATTCGCTGTTTAGCCGACCCAGAAAGAAATTGATGCCATAACTGCTAGGAAGCATCCTTTTCTTTCATTTCTATTTTGCTTCTTACAACTATTGGTACACATAATTTAAATAATAATAATAATAATAATAATAATATATGAATTAAAAAAAAAAAAAAAAAGATGTCGACAATAATGTGACCGACAGCGAAAGCTACGAATGAGAAAAAACCACGTAATCTGATAAGGAACGACGCGTTCCGAGCCAACCACGCATTAAAATATACAAGTGGAGGCTGTCATTCTAACACGTGTGTTTTGTCTCAAATTTCAAACTCAAAAAAGGAAATAACAAATAAAAAATGCGGTGCTTCACTTGGTTAGGAGTGTGAGTGTTTCCTTTTCCATTCTAATCCTCCACCTTGGGATGGGATTTTAATTTTAATAATAACAAATAAATAATTCATAAAAAATGTTGAGTGTGATTGTGACTCATTGGTCAACTAAGATTATTTGATTACCTTTTCTTTTTCTCTCATTTTGTTGTTGTTTTTATATGACAAAAAGGATAATCCATTTGACTATGCGCGTGTGAAACTGTGAATGTATAAATATATGTAACACATAAATGTTTCATGTTATTGCATTGCACATGCTATGTTATTTCATTACTTTTTTTCTATTGGGTGTCTTTGACTGTTTGCTGTGGGTGGCTTGGTCAAAGATTAAGTCAATTTTTATATCCTTTGTTCGTATGGATTATCTTGCCAATAATAATAATAATAATAAGTAAGAAATATGAATTCAACTTTGTGATGTTAATCTATTTTTGGATAAATAATTCACCAAATTTCTTTAAGAATTATGCTCAATAGTTTGCAAGTCCTTTAAAAGTTCTCTAAACGAAAGTTAGAGCATTTAGTTAATTTTTTTTTTATTGTTTCACAATAAATTTGTTATGTGTATGCGTGAAATTGATGTCAGAGATTTATATTCCTATACATAAAGATGTCACGTGATATTTTTATTGTTGATACGCGTAGATAAAAGTCTTAAAACATTCATACATTTTTTTGGAGAATAAATATATGCATTTCGTGCTCAAGAAGATATGTTTAAATCTTTCCCTTCTTTAAATTAAAAAAAAAAAGTTAAACAGTAATAAATCAAAGAGGAGGGATCATTTAAATTGTGTAAAAACATTTTTTTTTTTTTACTTTATAGGTTAATATCTTTGTGAATCAACAGTTAGATTTAAAAATTTATCAATATCTATCATGCACGTAAATTTTAAAATTAATTTGATATTTTTATTATGTTAATCGAAAATAATATTTTTTTAAATATATATATTAATAATAAAAATTTTGTTATTATAGAATAAATAATTAAACATTTTCAATTAAATTAAAATTTAGTGTGCTTGAATAACAAAAAAATTAACGGTGGAATTAAAAAATATAAATTATATAAAAATACAAAAATATGTAAAATTAAATTAACTTAACACTCATATAAATGGATCTCTTCTCATAAATTAAATCGTATATAAGATAATTTGTTATCGGTCAATTGATATTAGATTTGACTGTATATATTAATTTAACATAAAGAAATTAAATCAATATCTAGTAAGATTTTAGCTTATCAAGGTTGTGGATATGTATGAATTCAGATCAGAAGTACAAATTGCCTTTAAAAAAAAGAAAATCAGGTGAGCGTGTGTTATGAACAATTGCTATATCATTATCCAAAGTACATATATAATAGGTAGGCAATGGCCAATTGGCATGCATCTAAACTCCTTTTTTCCCACTATGGATAAAACCCACAACTATGTATGATTCAGTTCAATGAGACTCAGCATTATCTTAAAGGAAGCATGCATGCCTACTCATCAATTGATTCCCACCTAGCAAACAAGATAGCCTTGTTTTCTCTTTATCATATTCATAGAGATTCTAGGCGGTAAAGGTAGCTCGGTGAACAGCTTGCACATAGAAAACCTTATACATAAAAACTAGCACAAAATCTCCTCTTCTTAGTAGCATCACCTCCTTTATTGTTACCTAATTTGTCACTATCAAGTTTCAACATTATTATTCATCACATTCATAGAAGGACCAACATTGTACCAAAATTTGATTGTTAAAAGTATTGTACTTGATTAAACATTGGCCTAAAAACTATACTTGATTAAACGAATTAGAATGTAGAGGAGATGAATTTGAAACATTAAGTCAAGTCGAATTGTAACTATTCTCCCTATAAGAAAACATGATACTACTTGCCAAGAACAAAAACTGTAGCCATGTGATATACATTCTATTAGATATAGAAAGCACAGATTCCATTGTCATACAAACACTATTGATCTTTAGCTAGGCTATATATTAAAGAACCAAAAATACCCTTGATTGTGCTTGTTTATATGATTTCTTTTTTTTTTTTTTTTCATCGAGCTTGACTTGTATCCTTTTTTTATCTAAAGTTAATTATTTTTATTTTAGTATTTAATTATAAAAAATTATTTGAACTTTCAACTAGATGGTAAATATATGTATGCCTCGTTTGAAGAACTAGTTCCAATCACTTTCCCGGCCCAAAATCAAGACAATAATCTTTAAAATGGAGTTGTAGTTTAGGTAAATAAGCTACTGGAATTAAACTTAATTAATTAACTAGTGTCGAGAATTTCTACTATGCATTGTTTCTTAAATGAGCGAAATTCAAGATTAAACCAGCTTATTTCGAAAAAGAAACTACAGGCTTTTTAATTACTTTACCGGCTCAACTGGGAAAAATAATTGCCTAAGTGATTGGCATCAAGAGCTTGCTGCTTCTCTAAAGTACTTATATATTTGAACCTAATTAATATATATATATATATATGTATATATATATATATATATATATATATATATATATATATATATGTATATATGTAGTATGTATCCTCGATGAATTGAATGCTGGGTTGCAAATTTATTTCTTTCTTAAACTGTGATTAGTATCAATTATTAATATGATTACAATTTTCTCCAAAGACTAAGGGAAGGATTGGTGTTTGATTAGACTTGGAAATCGTGACTCATGCTATGCATTGCACTATGCTAATATGCCAAGTTAGCTTACAAGTCTTGACGAAGATTGAAGTGAATATGCTTGTGGATTGTTGTCCGAAATGTAGTAAAATTTAATTACATAATATTTATATCTAAGATCTCATATTCAATCATAAAAAAAATAAAATATAAAAACATACATATATCCATTCGAATTAATTGATTGAAGTTTAATAGTCTTCCACGTTTAAATCTTACTTTATGAGAAAAAAACTCTAACTCATTCACTGATGAGATATGAGAATAAGAAAATTCACGTTTAGACTGAGGACCATAACCTATTTATAACTGTAGTATACTTTATCGTATTTTGGCTTATCATTAAAATAGAATGAAATATTGGGTCTCTACACATTGCAAATCTCATATTCATTGAGATGCTCTAAAATCTAATAATTTTATTTGATCACTTTTAAATGGACTAAACAAATTATATAGCCTCTAATGTACAATGAATTAATATATGTAGGCTCACATAAATAATTTCTCAACAATCTCCCACTTGGGCTACATATGTCACTTGACAATTATACATTTTAAAAATAACTTTAAAAGCTCAAGATTTTCTATCTTTACAAAGTAACATCTCTAAACAATCTGATCCATTAATTATATCAACATAGGATCAAAGCGATTTTCGTTACATATATTTCGTAACTAGACTCATCAATGGTCACGTATATTAATATAATCAACGACGTGATCAAGTATGGATGTGTAGTATGAAAATTACATGTAATGTGATCCCTTAGCATGCTTATTTCCAATTGGTTCTACTTTATAATTCAAATAATAATATACTTTCAGAACTTTATGCATATTACAACTGAAACAATGTCACTTTATTTCAGAGTTTTCGGTAATAACAAAAATACTTAAGTCTGATGAGAAAAATATCTCAATAACAAATTAATATCAAGAAACAAACTTTTACTATACAACTATATCATCAGGATGAACCACACCTGTACGAGCTATATGCTCATGAAACACTTTAGGTGGTACTCCCTTCGTAAGCAGATCCGCAATCATTAAGCTTGTATTTATATGTTCAATAGTAATCTGAAGACTCTGAACTCTCTCCTTAACAACAAGAAACTTAATGTCAATATGCTTTGACTTCAACGAGCTTCTGTTGTTCTTAGCATATAACTCAACGGCTTTATTATCGTAATTAATCTTTAATGGTCTCTCAATACCATTGACAATGCATAGCCCGATGATAAAATTTCGTAACCATATTGCTTGATTCGATGCCTCATAACAAGCTATAAATTCTACTTTCATGGTGGAAAAAGCTATGAGTGACTGCTTTACACTCTTCCATGAGACAACTCCTCCAACTAACATGAAAATATAACTAAAAGTAAAATTTCTGCTATCAAGGCAACCAGCAAAGTCAGAGTCTGAATGCCCAACGATCTCTAAATTATCTGACCTTTGATATGTGAGCATATAATCTTTAGTTCTCTATAGATACCGCATAACCCTCTTTACTGCTTTCTAATGATCCATACCAGGGTTACTTAAATATTTTTCAATATTCCAACTACGTACGCAATATCCGGACGCGTATAAACTTGAGCATACATAAGACTCCCTATTGCTGAGGCATAAGGAATCTTCTGCATCTCTTTCTTTTTAATCTCATTTCTTGGGCATTGAAACAAACTAAATTTATCACTTGTAGCAATATGTGTATCTCATTGTGCACAATTCTTCATGTCAAATCTACTAAGCGCCTTATTAATATATGACTTTTGTGATAAGCCAAGTATACCACGAGAATGATCTCGATGGATCTGTATGCCTAACACAAAGGATGCATCCCCAAGATCTTTCATTTTAAAATTACTTGACAGAAATCTCTTAGTTTCATACAACAAGCCTATATCTCTGCTTGCTAGCATAATATAATCAACATACAACACTAAAAGAATAAATTTTCTCTCACTGATCTTGTGATAAATACATTGATCAACAGTGTTCTCCTTAAGGCCGAATGAGGTAATCACTTGATCAAATTTTCGGTACCATTGACGAGATGATTGCTTTAAACCATAGATGGATTTCTTTAATTTGCTTAATAGATGTTTCAAATTATCCGATACAAAATTTTTTGGTTGCACCATATAAATTGTTTCTTCAATGTCTCCATTGAGAAACGCTGTCTTTACATTCATCTGATGTAACTCTAAATTATAATAAGCTACAAGTTCCATAATGATTCTAAAAGAGTTTTTCGATGAAACTGGAGAGAAAATCTCTTTATAATCAATGTCTTCCTTTTGAGTAAGACATTTGGCGACTAGACGTGCTTTATATCTTTCGATATTGCCTTTCAAATCTCGTTTGATTTTGAAAATCCATTTACAACCAATCGATTTCGCTCCTTTAAGCGATTCAACAAGATCCGAAACACCATTGTCATTCATTGATTTCATCTCATCTTTTATAGTCTCTATCCATTGTTGGGAGTAAACACTTTGTTTGGTTTCACTGAAAGATGTTGGATCATCTTCCACACCTATATCAAACTCATATTCTTTGAGATAAACGATATAATCATCTGGAATCGCTGATCTTCTCTCCCCAGAAGATCTCCTAAATGACACTTTTAATTGAGGTTGTTGTTGCTCCTCCAATTGAATAGGAGCCGACTTTTCAATATAAGCAGAAGGTAACCCAAGAGCATCTTGATAATCTGTATTTGCATCTTGAACAACGTTAGACATAATTGCTTGATCATTTTCAATTGTAACTGTAGGTATAGTGACATGTTCTTCTTCAAATACAAGATTCCTGGGTTTGACACTCCCATTATATTCAACATCCTCAATGAACTTAGTATTTCCCATCTCGAAAAAGGATTTACTTAAGGGATTATAAAACTTGAAACCCCTCGATCCTTCTAAGTATCCAACAAAGTAGCAGCTTACTGTTCTTAAGTCCAATTTCCTTTCATTAGACTTGTATGACCTAATTTCAGCTGGACAACCCCAAACATGCAAGTGCCTAATACTAGGCTTCTTTCCTGTCCATAACTTATATTGGGTTTTAGCTACTGCTTCGCTTAGAACTCGATTAAGTATATACA
Source organism: Firmiana major (assembly GCA_033439115.1). NCBI lineage: Eukaryota > Viridiplantae > Streptophyta > Magnoliopsida > Malvales > Malvaceae > Firmiana > Firmiana major. Next base: position 8,238,009 of record CM065913.1, on the reverse strand, counting down.
TTGCAGTCTTTAAGGCTTCTTCCCGGAGTGATTCTGGTGAAGAAGAATGATTTATCATACTTCTAACCATATCCTTTAAGGTCCGATTTCATCTCTCAACTACACCATTTTGACTTGAAGTCCCCGACATGGTGTATTGAGGAACGATGCCACATTCTGCTAAATACCTTGTAAAGGGTTCTAGACATTGTTCACCTGATCCATCATATCTACCATAGTACTCACCACCACGATCTGATTTAACGGCTTTAGTTTTCCTACCAAGTTAATTTTCAACTTCAGTTTTATAGTTCTTGAAATCATCCAACGATTGAGACTTCTCATGAATTAAGTACAGGTACTCATAACGAGAATAGTCATCTATGAAAGTAATAAAATATTGTTGATCATTCTAATAAGCCGTAAGGAATGAACCACATATATTAGTATGAATTAATTTCAAGACGTTTGAACTCTTTTTGGCATATATTTTCTTGACATTTGTTTGTTTTCCCTTAATACACTCAAGACAAATTTTGAAATCTGAAAAATCAAGAGAATCAAGAATCCTTTCTGACACAAGTTTCTGTATTCTTTGTTCAGAAATATGCCATAAACGTTTGTGCCATAACATAGAAGAATTCTCATTAATTAATTTGCGCTTTGTACCGCAATTACTTACATGCAAGCATTCGTTAACATATGAGGCATGAAGGTCCAATTTATATAAATTATCAACTAAAGAACAGGTACCAATAAGATTTGAATATTGAAAGAGACTAAACTTTTCATTTCCAAATGAACAAGAATAACCCAATTTTTTCAAATTAGAAATAGAAATGAAGTTCTATCTAAATGACAGTACATAAAAAGTCTCATCTAAAGCTAAATAATAACCAGATTCTAACTTTAACCTGAAAAGATCAATAGCCTCAACAAGAGCTTTCTCGTCATTTCCCACAGAGATGAAACTTTCAGCATCAGTTGGCTTTCTGCTCCTTAGACAGCCTTGCATTATCACACTTATGTGAGTAGTTGCACATGTATCTATCCACCAAGTGTGATTTGGTACTAAAACCAAATTAACTTCAGAACAAACAAAGTTGAGAAGTTTACCCTTTTTGGCAAGTTATTTTGGATACTTGGAACAATCATTTTTCACACATCCATCTTTACGGCAGAAGAAACAAGTGATCACCTTATCCTGTTTTCGCTGCCCCTTAGGCTGTAAAGGTCCAATGTTTGCAGTATCTTTTCCTGTATTGTTCATTTTCCTTTCCTTGTTGGCAACATTACCATTGGAAGAAAATGCTAAGTGAGTACTTTCTATCTTATTTTGTTTCTGCCTCTCTTCCTCTTGCACACACTGAGCAATGAGCTTGTTAAGAGTCCATTTTCGCTTTTGAGTGTTATAACTTATCTTAAAGGGACTGAATTGTGCATGAAGAGATATCAAGACCAGGTGCGTGAGTATGTCTTCAGACAACTCTAACTTTAATGTCCTTAATCTTGTAACAAGATTAGACATTTCCATAATTTACTTCTTTATGTTTCCTTTGCCATTATACCGCATTGAAACAAGTTTGTCAGAATAGTGCTTGTTTTGACTTTTTCATTTGCAACGAATCTGTCTGCAATCTGCTTTAGGAAACTTTTAGCATTTTCTTCCTCTGGTATTGTGCCAATATCAAGACCAGATGCACGAGTATGTCTTCAAACAACTCTAATTTTAGTACCCTTAATCTTGTAACAAGATTAGGCATTCTCATAATGTTCTCTTTTATGTTTCCTTTACCATTATACCGCATTGAAACAAGCTTAGTCAAAATAGTGCTTATTTCAACCTTTTCATTTGTAGGGAATCTGTCTATAATCTATTTTAGGAAACTTTTAACATTTTCTTCCTCAGGTATTGCGCTGATATCAAGACCAGGTGCACAAGTATATCTTCAAACAACTCTAACTTTAGTGTCTTTAATCTTGTAACATATTAGATATTTCCATAATGTACTGCTTTATGTTTCCTTTGCCATTATACCGCATTGAAACAAGTTTAGTCAGAATACTGCTTGTTTCCACCTTTTCATTTATAGCAAATCTGTTTGCAATATGCTTTAGGAAACTTTTAGCATTTTCTTCCTCAGGTATTGTGCCCCTGATGGCATCTAGAATTGAGTGCTTTATGATCATCAGACTCATGCGATTTGAACGCTCTCATTTTTCATAAAGTACCTTTTTCGTAGCTGAACTATTATCAGTAGATGCAGGAGGTTGTTCTGACCTGATCGCATAGTTTGGATCCATACACCCAAACACAATGGTTACGTACTCCTTTCATTTCTTAAAGTTAGTGTCGTTAAGGACTGGAATGTTATTCAAATTAATAGATATAGAAGAAACATTCACTGTAAGTAGAAAACAATAGTAATCAGCTCACAATTAAATAATTTTAAGTCATATAAGATACCAAGCACAACATTGACATTTAGTCTTTGGACAAAAATATCAATTTATAAGCGGTACTCTTAAACTTTATTAGTAAACGTTGATAACTAAATCTTGCCAATAATATGTCTTTCTTTGGACCGATATATTGCATGCATAGTAAAAAATAATTTTATCACATATTTACTATCTCATGTGTTAATAATTCGGCAAAAAAATAATCTTCTTTTGAGCTGATTATTTTCAGCATGAATTAAAAAACACTGTCATATAAATTCCTTAATGACAACCTTATTTTTCAAAATAAATAAATAAACATAAAAAATGTCACTTTGGTAGCAATTTATATCAATTTAATTTATTTTGAAACTTTATTTTTTTTTATAAAATATCTACATGTTTATAGGTGAGAGTATATAAATTTATTGACAATTTCAAGAAGAGTACATATTGTCAATCAACTTAGAATATCATAAAACATATCACCATGAAGCAAAATAACAATAATCATGTGGATAACATACAACTTTAATTCAAATAATACAAAATATTAAATAATAAATATTTAACAATTTTAAAAAAAATTCATAAAAAACACAAAAAAATTTAAAATTAAATTTTATTCCAAATTGGAGAAAACAATGGTCGTCGGGCCACCGGATGATGGCGCGTGGGGTCCACGCACCGCCCCTTGAGCGTGGGGGAGATCCCAATCGGGATCTCCCACCTTCTCCAACCTCCAGGCGGGTCGGTTTGACCCAACTGGATGCAGAACAGACCCATTTTGTGTCTGTTCTTCAATTTGTTTTTTTATTTTTAATAACTTTTTAGACTTATTTTCACCAAATCAACTTTACATAATTGAAATTAAATGTGTATTTTACAATACCCATGAAAAAACGGATGAAAACATCAAAGAATTGAGACAAACCAACCCAACAAGAATGAAACAATTCCACCATTAAAACTCAATCTTTATGTTCTTGGTTTTCTGTCAACCAAAACGAAAATTTATTAAACTTGTAACTATGTTTCAACCATTAAAGTCACAAGAAACAATTATCATTTATCAATTTGAATCAAAACATATACAAAATAAATGTTATGGTTGAATTTTTAATTTGGGATTTAAAGAATTAAACCCTTGATTGCTTGAAATATGAAACTAACTCTAAAAAATTGTTTAGAGATTTTTAACCTTTATTTTATCAGGAATATAAGTCCTAATGTTTCATACAATAATTTTAATTCTTAATGATTAAACATGAATTGGTTCTTGATACCACTTGTAGTAAAATTTAATTACATAATATATATGTCCAGGATCTCATGTTCAATCATCAAGAAAATTAGAATATAAAAACATACATGGATCCATTGGAATTAATTGATTGGGGTTTAGTAGTTTTTCACATTTAAATCTTACTTTATAAGAGAAAACACTAACTCTCTCATTGACGTGATATGAGAATGAGAAAATTCACATTTAGACTGGAGACCATAACCTATTTATAATTGTAGTATACTTTATCCTATTTTGCTCATCATTAAAATAGAATAAAATATTGAGTCTCTACATATTGTAAAGCTCATACTAATTGAGATGCTTTAAAGTTTAATAATTTTATTTGATCACTTTTAAATGGACTAGACAAATTAGATAGTATGTAATGTACAATCAATTGATATATGTAGACCCACAAATAATTTCCCAACAAGAAATACATTATATAAATAAATGAGGAATATCTATATCTATACAAGGATATAGATAGAAAGAAACAATGATGTCGGCATATAATTTAGTGAAGAAACATTAATTATAAAGCTATTTGTATCAAATATCCAAATATTTTGTTGATGTCTTCAACATGATATGAAAGATGTTGAGGCATCTGATTACTCTTGACAAGTGCGATTAGTCTTGAAAAATAATAAGTACAAGAAAAGATGTCAGAGTTATGACTCTGACACTTAAGTCGGTAAAAGACTCAAAGAATAGTGAAAGGAAAGAGAGAAAGTATGGATGTACGGTATTTGTAATGGAAGAAGTGTTAGATCCTTCCTTTCTACGCTTTAATTTTATATACCTTAATGGTGCTCCGTGTCCTATCGTGGACCTCCTTTCTCAAGGGACTTTATGTGTTAGTTAAGTGACTCGTGTGGTGTGAGATCTAAGAATTTCAGACATATTTTAATTATGTAATATGAACTTGAAGTGTAATTTATTGAGCTAAGTGAATTGTGGGAATTATATTTGGAGATTTATGTGTAAGTGTTTAACATAAGTGTGAAACTAAGAGGTCAGATCGATCTTGGAGAAGGAGAGATCGATCTGGTGAGTTAAAATGATAAGGAAGGAGGAATTTAAGGAGCAGATCGATCTCCAATGGAAGAGGATCGATCTCCTTATGATTCTGTTTGAGAGAAGATCGATCTTATGAGGAAGGGATCGATCTCCAAACGTTTCTGTTTGGGAGAAGATGGATCTCCTCAAGGAGCAGATCGATCTCATAAAGCCATAAAGAGATCGATCTCACCCCTCGACAGATCGATCTCCTAGGCATAAAATTACCCCTGATCGTCCCCAAATTCAAATGCAAATCGATCTCATCAAGACCCAAATCGATCTCCTACCTTCAGTCTATATAAGGAACCCCTGCTTTCTCCTGTAATTTCATTTTCTCTCTCTTCCAAACCCCATTTTCACCAAGCCCTAGCTTTCTCACTCATCCAAAGCACCCATTTCTGTCCAAATCAGAGGCTGTGACAAGAAGGAAAGTTGTTCCTCATCAAAGGGAGAACAACATACTTGAAAATCGTAAGACGGATTGAATCGAGGCAAGAGATAAGCTCTCCACAAGTTTTGGGTAATTTCTATACCTCGATCCTGATATTTGAGATGGTTTTGGTGATAATGGCTGTTGGCATTGTGTTGAAATAGTTAGAAAATGATTAGGGATTAATGAAATTACAATGTAGTTGGAGTGATGATGATATTTAGCAATTTTGGTAATTTTGGGAATTTTGAGCTATAAATGGAAATTTAGACAATGTGGTGAATTAGCATAGATAAGTTGACATGAGAAATGTAGAACGTAGAGATGCTGTGAATGAGATTATAGTTTGGGGTAGAGTTACGAGAATCGAACGATTTGAGGTGTTATGAGCAATTATGCTCGATTTTGAGAATTGAGGTTACTGTAATGATGAGTACTGATGTTTTAACATCGTTTGGACAGCTCGAGAGTTCTAGAGTAGAATACGAGACTAGTCCGTGACAAGGGAGAAACGATTGCACTATACGAGGTGCAAAGAGGTAAGGGAAACTAAACCATTTGTGTATGTGATTTGTGAACTATTATAGCATGATTTGCGATTTATAAAACAAGCATGTTTGATGAGTTGTGTTTTGATGAGAATGCACACGATTTTTATAGCCGGTTGGAGCCCAATGTTTTTATGAGTTTATAAGTTACGCGTGAAACCGTTTTATAAACCGTTGAGTTTGTGTGAGAAATGAATTGGGCTCTACGTTAAGGCGATATTGAGATTTGAGATATGTATTCGTGTTTTGCCGGTTGGGACTTAGTTTTAATATGTTTTGTGTTGAGTACAAAACGGTTTTAAATGAGTTTTATGAGAAAGAAACCACTATGAGTTCTACGTGAAGGCAAACCAGTCTTACATGATAATAGCTGTTGATAAAAACTTAGGTGTGTAATTTTGAGTACACACCGGGCATTGCTCTGGTAGCATGTAAGTCTGATTCTTCTCCGTTCTGGTAACGTGAGATCCCCCATTCTGTGGCTGTGCCACGTATATTTGGCGGTCGTTGCCACGTGAGAACCCTAATTGGTGGCCTTTGCCACGTGAGATCCCCCATTCTGTGGCTGTGCCATGTATATTTAGTGGCCGTTGCCACGTGAGAACCCTAATTGATGGCCGTTGCCACGTGAAACCCTATTCTGTGGCTATGCCACGTGTGAATCTAAATCAGTTGCTATGCCACGTATATTTGGTGGTCGTTTCCACGTGAAACCCTATTCTGTGGTTGTGTCATGTGTGAATCTAAATCAGTGGCTATGCCACATATATTTGGTGGCCGTTGCCACGTGAAACCCTATTTTATGTCTATGCCACGTGTGAATCTAAATCAGTGGCTATGCCACGTGTGTTTGGTGGCGGCGCCACATGCATTATTATTGCAGTGATTTTATCACGTATATTGAGAAAGCCATTATCGCATTATTTTCACATGCTTGTTACTGCTCTATACTGAGCCTTTTACTTCATGTTTCCACATGATTTTTGAGATATGAGAATGTCGTTTTGAGTACTTTCATGCTATGGTTTTCAAATGAGTATACTGAGTTTCACATACAATAAATATCTTATGATGTGCATTATGGTTTATATAATGAGTCCCTTACCCCCTTTACTAAGCGATTTAGAAGCTCACCCTGTTTTCTTTTCCCCCAGATATCTTCAAGTGAAAAGGGTTTCCCTGTGACGTACGGAGTAGTGGCTAGTAGAGGACTTGAGCTCTAGGCCACATATATTGTATTTTGAGGTATCTTTTATCTCTTCATGTACCCAGACAATTATTATAATTACAGACACTTGATGTATAACATTGTATGAGATGTATTAGGATTAATTAACTTGAGATCCTGAGGTATGATAAATATGATGATGCATGACACTACACAGGAATGCACTCTTAATTGTAAATTGATGAGTAAAAAGTTTTAAATTGGCTATATTTTTCACGTTTTCGAGGCGTGACAGAGTTTTCTTGGTATCAAAGCTTAGGGTGTCTAGTACTGTCAGTGTCGGTTAAGTGAAATAGAATACATCCCAAGTGTCTGTAATAGTCTGGTCATGAACTGAATCTGAGGATTGAGATTTCAATCGATTTTGATATGTACGCGCAGGAGACGAGTTGAGAAAGAGTATGAGTGGACGACGAGGTCGTTCGAGGAGGCAGGCAGAGTCCCCTTCACCACCTGCCCCACAACCAGAGAGTCCTAACTCTCGATTTAATCAGATTGAAATCGATGTGAGGCAAGGTTTTGAGCAGATGGCAGCGCTATTCGCGCAACACTTTAGAGTTAATGCCTCGGGTACTACTCCTACACCACCACCAGGACCTCCCGTACTCCCAGTACAGATGGATCCAGTGCCTCCCATCACTCAGCCTGGTGATAGAAGTATGGTCCGACTGAAAGATTTTTTGAAGATGAATCTACTCTTATTTAGGGGAAAGAAGGATCCTACCGAGGCTGAGGAGTGGCTGACGGAGTTGAGAATTATATTTGATTATCTGAGGTGCACCGATGCTGAGAGGGTTAGTATAAGTGCCTATATGTTGAAAGGGAGAGCTCGAGATTGGTGGGGTACTACCCAGGGTATTTTGATGTCCCACCAAGATATGATTGGTTGGGAAGAGTTCCAGACAGCCTTTAGGACCCAATATGTACCACGAGCCGCCCAGATAAAGAAGAGGGCTGAGTTTTTGAGTTTGGTACAGGGTGATATGTCTGTGGATGACTATGAGAGCCAATTCACCGCGCTATTGAGATATGACCCAAAGACCTTCAAGAACGAAGAGCTCCGTACTGAGGAATGGATTAAAGCCCATCATCAGAGATAGGTTGATAGGGCTATATATTACTGAGTTTGGAGATGCTTTGAGACGAGCACAATAGATTGAGAGGGGAATTGAAATGGTACAGTCCCAAAACGAGCTCAGAGCAGTGAATAGAGATAAGGGCAAAAGGCCAGCGATTTTTCAAACAGATGCTCGGAGAGGTTCCTTCAGGAGAGGAAGGATTGAGGTGCAGAAGGGCAGGTTAGAGAGACCCAGAGGTTACCCTAACATCAGGGAGACCCCTCGAGATGTCAGGCCTGAGACAAGGTTTTGCAGAAATTGTGACCGAATGCATGAGGGAAGTTATACTGGGTCGATCCATGGATGTTTTAGATGTGGAGACATGGGTCACATGGTGAAGGATTGCCCTCAACCTCAGAGACCACATATTCCAGAGCCCGCTAGACAATAGTCTCAGAGAGTGAATCCCCAGAGACGGGCCACTATTACAGAGAAAGGAAAGAGACCTGTTACATAGGGACGTGTGATTGCCCTGGATAAGGAGACCGCAGACACTTCTGCAGAAACTATAAGAGGTACACTCTCTGTCTGTAATCATAAGGCTTATGTATTGATTGATACAGGATCCACGCATTCGTTTATTTTAGAGCATTTTGCATGTAGAGTAAACTTGAAATTTGAACCCCTAGGATATATACTACATGTAAATACCCCTATGCGTGAATCCCAGAGAACTGAGTTAATCTGTAGAGGGTGTGAAATAAAGGTGGGAGATAGAGTAATGTTAGCAGATCTAATAAAATTGAGTATGCACGGGTTTGATGTAATTTTGGGGATGGATTGGTTGGCAACCAATCGAGTGAGCTTAGACTACTACGCTAAGATTGTAACTTTCGCCCTACCTGAACCTTACAGTGTACGTTTGAACTATTGAGTAAATAAACGTATGAAATTTTGATGTTGCTCTTGAGAGTCCTAAATATGATTGTTCATGTGAAGGTTATGAAACACTCATCTCAGATGATGAGCGGGAACATCCGAGGATGGAAGATATACCTGTGGTGTGTGAATTTTGAGATGTTTTCCCAAATGAGTTACCAGGTTTACCACTAGAGAGAGAGCTGGAGTTTACCATCGATTTGGTACCAAATACTCAGCCGATCTCTAGACCTCCATACAGGATGGCATTAGTGGAACTTGAGGAATTGAAGAAACAACTATAGGAGCTATTGGACCAAGGGTTCATTAGACCCAGTGTTTCACCGTGGGGAGCACCAGTTTTATTTGTTAAGAAGAAGGATGGTAGTCTCAGATTATGCGTAGACTATCGGTTGTTGAATAAAGCCACGGTGAAGAATAAATACTCATTGCCCAGGATTGATGATCTACTTGATCAGCTGAGAGGGGCTTCAGTCTTTTCTAAGATTGATTTGAGATCGGGCTATCACCAGTTGAGGATCAAGGAAGAAGATATTTCAAAGACGGCCTTCAGGACAAGGTATGGCCGTTATGAATTTCTGGTGATATCCTTTGGATTGACGAATGCCCCTGCAGCATTTATGAGATTGATGAACGAGGTGTTCAGAGACTATCTAGATAAATTTGTGATAGTCTTTATTGATGATATCCTGGTATACTCTCAGTCGTATGAGGAGCATGCACAGCATTTGTGGTTAGTACTTCAGATACTTTGAGATAAACAATTATATGGAAAGCCTAGTAAGTGTGAATTTTGGCTGGATCGGATAGCTTTCCTTGGTCATATAGTCTCAGAGGAAGGAGTATCAGTGGATCCAAGTAAAGTGGAGGCTGTGCTTAATTGGGAGAGACCGAGGACAGTTACTGAGGTACGAAGCTTCCTTGGTTTGGCAGGGTATTACAGAAGATTTGTGGAAGGATTTTCAAGGATTGTCGCTCATTTGACTAAACTCACGCGTAAGGAGACTCCGTTCATATGGACTGATTAGTGTGAGCTCAGTTTTCAGGAGTTAAAAAGGAGATTAACAGCGGCACCTATGTTAACTATTCCTGAGGGATCAGGAGTATTTTCGGTGTATAGCGATGCTTCTCATCAAGGACTGGGGTGTGTGCTTATGCAGCATGGAAGAGTAGTCGCATATGGATCGCGACAGTTGAAAGACCATGAGCGAAATTACCCCACGCATGATCTCGAGTTAGCCGCTGTGGTATTTACCTTGAAGATCTGGCGATACTACTTATATGGGGAAAGATTCCAGATCTTCACTGACCACAAGAGTTTGAGATATCTCTTTGATCAAAAAGAGTTAAACATGAGACAAAGGAGATAGATGGAACTCCTTAAGGATTATGACTACGAGATTCTATATCATTCAAGTAAGACGAATGTAGTTGCTGATGCCTTGAGCAGGAAGGGTATGATATCTGTTATGATGATTAGGGAATGAGATTTACTGGAGCAGTTCGCTAGACTCCGGATCAGAGTTAAAGAGGTAGAGACTGGATTTTTGGCTAGCTTGCGAATAGAGCCCAAGATCATGGATCAGATTAGAACTGGGCAGCGCAGTGATCAGAGGTTGATAAATATGGTTAGCCAAGCTAAACAGACCTTGCAGTCGGATCTCACTATTAGTGGGATGGATTATTGAGGTTCAGAGGACGGATTTATGTACCGGATGATGATACCCTGAAGAGACAGATACTGAGAGAATCCCACTGCTCGCGATACACCATACACCCTGGGAGTACTAAGATGTACCGAGACTTGAGAAAGGTATACTGGTGGAGTGGTATGAAGCGAGACGTGGCAGAGTATGTGGCCAGGTGTTTAGTATGCCAGCAAGTGAAAGCTGAGCATCGGAAGCCCGGAGGACTACTACAGCCCTTACCTGTATTACATGAAAATGGGAGCATGTCACTATAGACTTTATTATGGGTTTACCGAGGACCCGAAGAGGTCGTTACGCTATATGGGTTATAGTGGATAGATTGACCAAGAGTGCCTACTTCCTTGCCATCAAGAGCACAGATGCTGTGGATGCCTTAGCTTAGCTGTATGTCAGCGAGATAGCTAGATTACATGGGGCTCCAGTGAGTATTACTTCTGATAGAGATTCCCGGTTTACTTCTAGATTTTGGACCCAGTTTCAGGAGTCCATGGGATCTCGATTGAGTTTCAGTACCACCTATCATCCTCAGACAGATGGTCAGTTAGAGAAGACTATTCAGACCCTGGAGGATATGTTGAGGGGGTGTACGATGGATTTTAAGGAATCATGGGATGATCACCTGCCCCTAGCAGAGTTTGCGTACAATAACAGCTATCATGCGAGTATTGGAATGGCACCTTTTGAGGCTTTATATGGTAGGAGGTGTAGATCCCCTGTAGCTTGGGAAGAAGTCGGTGACAGAAAGATAAATGTTCCCGAGCTTGTTGAGCAAGCTGTACAGAGTATGAAACTCATATATGAGAGGTTACGGGTTGCACAGAGTAGACAGAAAAGCTACGCGGATGTGCATAGACGGCCACTCGAGTTTCATGTTGGTGATGCAGTATTTCTGAAAATATCACCGAGTAAGGGTATCATGCGGTTTGGGAAGAAAGGGAAATTGAGTCCTCGATACATAGGACCATTCGAGATCCTTGAGAGAGTGGGAGAGGTAGCCTATAGATTGGCCTTACCCCCACAGATGTCCGGAATACACAATATTTTTCATGTGTCTATGTTGAGGAAGTACCACCCAGACCCTTCTCATGTCATAGAGTATGACGAGATGGATATACAAGAGGACATGAGCTACACTGAGGAACCCGTCCGGATTCTCGATAGGAAGGAGAAGGTACTTAGAACCAAGAGCATCCCATTAGTGAAAGTTCTGTGGAAACATCACTCAATGGAAGAGGCAACGTGGGAACTGGAGGATCTTATGAAGGAGAAATACCCCCAGCTATTTGGCTAGTTGAGTTGAATTTAGAGGACCAAATTCTTTTAAGGTGGGGAGGATGTGAGATCTGAGAATTCCAGACATATTTTAATTATGTAATATGAACTTGAAGTCTAATTTATTGAGCTAAGTGAATTGCGAAAATTATATTTGGAGATTTATGTGTAAGTGTTTAACATAAGTGTGAAACTAAGAGGTCAGATCGATCTTGGAGAAGGAGAGATCAATCTGGTGAGTTAAAAATGACAAGGAATGAGGAATTTAAGGAGCAGATCGATCTCCAATGGAAGAGGATTGATCTCCTTATGATTCTGTTTGAGAGAAGATCGATCTCATGAGGAAGGGATCGATCTCCAAACGCGTCTGTTTGGGAGAAGATTGATCTCCTCAAGGAGCTGATCGATCTCATAAAGCCATAAAGAGATCGATCTCACCCCTAAACAGATCGATCTCCTAGGCATAAAATTACCCCTGATCGTCCCCAAATTCAAATGCAGATCGATCTCATCAAGAGCCAGATCGATCTCCTACCTTCAGTCTATATAAGGAACCCCTGCTTTCTCCTGTAATTTCATTTTCTCTCTCTTCCAAACCCTATTTTCACCGAGCCCTAGCTTTCTCACTCATCCAAAGCACCCATTTCCGTCCAAATCAGAGGCTGTGACAAGAAGAAAAGTTGTTCCTCATCAAAGGGAGAACAACATACTTGGAAATCGTAAGACAGATTGAATCGAGGCAAGAGATAAGCTCTCCACAAGTTTTTGGTAATTTTTAAACCTCGATTTTGATATTTGAGATGATTTTGGTGATAATGGCTGTTGGCATTGTGTTGAAATAGTTGAAAAATGATTAGGGATTAATGAAATTACAATGTAGTTGGAGTGATGATGATATTTAGCAATTTTGGTAATTTTAGAAATTTTAAGCTATAAATGGAAATTTAGACAATGTGGTGAATTAGCATAGATAAGTTGACATGAGAAATGTAGAACGTGGAGATGTTGTGAATGAGATTGTACTTTGGGGTAGAGTTACGAGAATCGAGCGATTTGAGGTGTTATGAGCAATTATGCTCGATTTTGAGAATTGAGGTTACTGTAATGATGAGTATTGATCTTTTAACATCGTTTGGACAGCTCGGGAGTTCCAGAGTGGAATGCGAGACTAGTCTGTGACAAGGGGAAACGATTGCATTATATGAGGTGCAAAGAGGTAAGGGAAACTAAACCATTTGTGTATGTGATTTGTGAACTATTATAGCATGATTTGCAATTTATAAAACAAGCATGTTTGATGTGTTATGTTTTGATGAGAATGCACACGATTTTTATAGCCAGTTGGAGCCCAATGTTTTTATGAGTTTATAAGTTACGCGTGAAACCTTTTTATAAACCGTTGAGTTTGTGTGAGAAATGAATTGCGCTCTACGTTAAGACGATATTGAGATTTAAGATATGTGTGCGTGTTTTGCCGGTTGGGACTCAGTTTTAATATGTTTTGTGTTGAGTACAAAACGGTTTTAAATGAGTTTTATGAGAAAGAAACCACTATGAGTTCTACGTGAAGGCAAACCAGTCTTACATGATAATGGCTGTTGATAAAAACTTAGGTGTGTAATTTTGAGTACACACTGGGCATTGCTCTGGTAGCATGTAAGTCCGATTCTTCTCCGTTCTGGTAACGTGAGATCCCCCATTATGTGGCTGTGCCACGTATATTTGGTGGCCGTTGCCACGTGAGAACCCTAATTGGTGGCCGTTGCCACGTGAGATCCCCCATTTTGTGGCTGTGCCACGTATATTTGGTGGCCGTTGCCACGTGAGAACCTAATTGGTGGCCGTTGCCACGTGAAACCCTATTCTGTGGCTGTACCACGTGTAAATCTAAATCAGTGGCTATGCCACGTATATTTAGTGGTCGTTACCACGTGAACCCTATTATGTGGCTGTGCCACGTGTGAATCTAAATCAGTGGCCATGCCACATATATTTGGTGGTCGTTGCCACGTGAAACCCTATTCTGTGGCTGTGCCACGTGTGAATCTAAATCAGTGGCTATGCCACGTGTGTTTGGTGGTTGCGCCACGTGCATTATTATTACAGTGATTTTATCTCGTATATTGAGAAAGCCATTATCGCATTATTTTCACATGCTTGTTACTGCTCTATACTGAGCCTTTTACTTCATGTTTCCACATGATTTTGAGATATGAGAATGTCATTTTGAGTACTTTCATGCTATAGTTTTCAAATGAGTATACTGAGTTTCACATACAATAAATATCTTATGATGTGCATTATGGTTTATATAATGAGTCCCTTACCCCCTTTACTGAGCGATTTAGAAGCTCACCCTGTTTTCTTTTCCCCCCAGATTTTTCAAGTGAAAAGGGTTTCCCTGCGACGTACGGAGTAGTGGCTAGTGGAGGACTTGAGCTATAGGCCACATATATTGTATTTTGAGGTATCTTTTATCTCTTCATGTACCCAGACAATTATTGTAATTACAGACACTTGATGTATAACATTGTATGGGATGTATTAGGATTAATTAACTTGAGATCCTGAGGTATGATAAATATGATGATGCATGACACTGCATAGAAATGCACTCTTAATTGTAAATTGATGAGTAAAAAGTTTTAAATTGGTCATATTTTTCGCGTTTTCGGGGCGTGACATGTGGCTATCAAAGGACAAGTGGCCTAAACAATTATCAAGTTGTTGTGACTCTATCATGTCATTTCACCGATGGTTGTGCAAATGAGAGCTGTAAGTGAGCGATTGAGTCTAAACTGCGGTGATTGATTTGTAGCTTCGAATTTGATTAATGATGCATGGGCTTAATTGTGACATGATCCTTATGTTTTAGGCTTACAGACTGAAAACTTCATGGATTATAACAATTACCCTTCGGGCATAAGAACGATTATAAAGTGATTGTTTGAGAGTCATCATTAAGGGGAGCATCGGGTGAGCAAGGATAGTTACCACTGTTTAGGAGTGTGGTGGTAGCTTCGATTCGGTGGGCTACGTAGTTGAGTAGTTGGCTGTCGAGACGACAAGTTATAACAAGACACACAACACCAATCAAGTGTATAAAGATAGAAACTTGGGAACTAAGGGATCTAAACATGTCTTCCATTACAAATACAATACACTTGTACTTTATCTCTTCTCTTTCAGTATTTCTTAAGCCTTTTACTGACTTAAACATCGAGATAAACGTGGAAATCTCAACTTTAACACTATTCTTTAATGTTATTATTTTTCAAGACTAATTGCACCGATCGAAAACGACTAGAACCTCCAACATCTTTCATATCTAATGTTGAAGACTTCAACATATTTATATAATATTTAATTTTTTTCATTGGTTACTTTAAAATTTATTTCCTAGATAATGATCTTTCTAAAAATATTTCAAATTTATCAGTTCTGTCAATCGTCATCAATTCCTACAAAGTTTACCACTGTGATTTGATATGTCCAAACATTTGACTGTCAACATGGCAAGAAGAATGGACTGCTGTTTTTTTTTTTTTCTAGTGACATATTTCTTTAAATTTTAAGAGTTTTCAACGAAATTGATGAATTTGAACATTTATATAAAAAAAAGACATAAATAACAAAAATTGAGTTCTAAAAATTAAAAGAAATGCAAAGATAGTTGATGATCAATGCATTAACTTAGTTGATATGATATGACATATTTATTTTAAAAAAAAAAAAAGTGTTGAGAACACCAAAATTGAAAAGATTAAAGCGAATGAGGCATTAGTAAAAGCATAAGTCAAATTTGAATATAGTCTTCGTTTGAGAAAGAAAAATAAAATTCTTCTTCCTACTGAAAGTTTATGGGGCCCTTGAAACCCTTGGGCCGTCACCCATTTAAAATGCAAGAAAATGCCATCGACTACATTCTATTCTATGGAATATTATATAGGGAGTTGGAAATCAAGATTTTCCTTCCCCTCCCCTGCAGTCCTAGCATTTTTCTTTTCTTAGCTTTTGCCACGCAGAGCTTGAACTCTCAATCTCTCCAACCCCCCTCTCTCAATTATACGCCAAGGTAGGTCCTGCGGAGAATCAAACCTGATATTCAATGTACTCTCAACTTCTAAAAGAAATATTAAAATGAAACATAGCAATCTCTTCTCACTTTTTCATTAAAATAAATGAAAATAATTTAAGTTAAAGTTTTAATATGAAAAAAGATAGTAAGAAAACAATGATGTCAAATGAGGATTGAATTAATAGATCACAAATAGCATTTTGTGATTTCTTTGTTGTAGATTCATGGTGCATGGAAATCGAATTTGATTCTTTCTATTAAAGCATTTAAGATTTAGGACACAAGAATAATAATTGAAAGAGGATAAAATTTTTTTTCTCTTCTTCCTAGAAGACAATTCAAAATGAAAATGCTTCTTCTTGTTCATGAGTGAATTGAGAAAAGTCTTTGAAATTTTAATTTTTTAAATTATTAATAATAATTTTAATTAGATAAATGAAATAAGTTTTTTTAAGAAATACATATAAATTAAATGGATAAGTTTCCGACGGGTCTGTTTGATGTGACAATTTGTTTTAGATGCATTTCATGTTTCATGAATTGTAGTACTAGGATGAAATCTGAGTTTGTAATAATAATAATAATAATAATAATAATAATAATAATAATAATAATAATAAGGCATTGGTGTTGACTGGACTGCTTTTTCTGAAAGGTCCTGATGGCCGACCCAACCCATCCCACCCAAACGCCGTTTGGAGTGACAATAACAGTCAAAAAAACGATGTATCTTTTCATTAATTAATTCTTTTATAATATGTAAAGAAATATTCTCTTCTTTGTAAAACTTATTTATGTTTTCTAATAAAATATTTGTTTTTTTTTTTTTTTTGAAAACTTTTTTTCCTCCCTTTTCTTCCTATAAATACCCAAGCAAAGCCCAAAGCCATTTGTTCATGTAACCCTCTGTACAATTCTGTATCAAACTCAAACTCATCCATTCTATCTATTCACCTGAAAAGAAAAAAAAAAAAAAACCATCACCAAAAGATTCAATCTTATCCGTCTGTTTCTCTGCTTTCTTACTTGCATAAAAAAACCCAACAACAATAACATCAACAACTGACAAAGAAACAGTGGGAAAAACAATGGTTGTGTTGTCAAAACCAGCAATTGAACAGTTCTCTTATACCAGAAACAGCAAGCCAACTACATTGTTCCCTCAAATCCCTCTTGTAGACCTCTCAAAAGCTGACTCCAAACACCAGATAGTCAAAGCCTGTGAAGAATTTGGATTCTTCAAGGTGATCAACCATGGGGTTCCTATGGAATTCATTTCCAGGCTGGAATCCGAAGCCACCAAGTTTTTCTCTTTACCACTCTGTGATAAAGAGAAAACAGGACAACCTAAGCCTTACGGCTATGGTAATAAAAGGATTGGACCAAACGGTGATGTTGGTTGGGTTGAATATCTTCTCCTGACAACCAATCAAGATCCCAACCTCCTTCGATTCCTTTCAGGTGAAAACCCAGAAAGTTTGGGGTATGTTATCAAAACTTTGCGAAACTTTTCAACCAGAAAACTCAGTTTCTTTTTTTTTTTTCCTTTACTGTACATTTTCTAGTCACTTGTAGCATTACTGTTGTTGGGTTGTTTTTGGTTTTAAAGTTCTGGTATTGTTATTGCAGGTTTGCTTTGAATAATTATATGTCAGCAGTGAAGAAAATGGCATGTGAAATACTTGAGATGATAGCTGATGGGCTAAAGATTCAGCCAAGGAATGTGTTCAGTAAGCTGCTGATGGATGTACAGAGTGACTCTGCTTTCAGGCTTAACCATTACCCTCCATGCCCTGATGTTCAACCTTTGAATGGTGGCAATGTGATTGGATTTGGAGAACACACTGACCCACAAATCATTTCAGTGCTAAGATCCAACAACACTTCTGGCCTTCAAATCTCTCTTAGAGACGGGAGTTGGATTTCAGTGCCACCTGACCAAAGCTCATTTTTCATCAATGTTGGTGACTCCTTACAGGTACCAAAAAAAAAAAGCTACATTTTTTTCCCCTAATTTCATTCATCTAAACACATGTAAATAAATAAAATAATCCAAAATTTTCATCAGTCAGTTTCCCTGTTGCTATGGACAAAATATGATTCTTTCTAATTGCCAACAAGTACACTAGCTTTAAAAATGACTTCCGGTTTAGTTTTTTTGTTGATTTTTTTCAGAGAAATTTTAGCAAGGAAAAATAATATATTTGGAGTGTTCCTTTGAATTGTTGATCAGTTATATCTGTCTTATCTCACTTGCAGTCCCCACTAATAATTTTTAGACAGTACGAACAGCTTAGCTGTATAAGCTTTCAAACAACCATCACTTTATTCCAAATCCAAAAAAACAAAGGATAACAATTTCTGGTTTATAGTTTGACGTTTTATTTAGAATTGTAACTTTGGGTCTGTTATAACATTTCAGTTTCACCGTCTCTAATGGGGTTTTTGGTGGGTTGATGTTTCAGGTTATGACCAATGGAAGGTTTAAAAGTGTGAAGCACAGGGTTTTGGCTAACAGTGTGAAATCTAGGCTTTCAATGATTTATTTTGGTGGACCACCTCTGAGTGAGAAAATAGCTCCGTTGCCATCCCTGATGAGAGGAGAACAAAGCTTGTACAAGGAATTTACGTGGTTTGAGTACAAAAAATCTGCTTATAATTCAAGACTGGCAGATAACAGGCTCATGCACTTTGAAAGAGTAGCGGCCTCATAATGTTTAATTATGTCACATCTCTTAGGCCAACAATTATGATGTTTTTTTACTATACTTTTGAAAGAAAATAGGATTAGAAAGCTTGTATCAAATTTTCCTATAGTTGGAAAAAAAAAAACTATGTAATCTTTGCTCTTTTCCTTTTGACTTTCTTCTTTGTTTCTCCTCAATGTAACTATCCTTCTTGTTAATATAGTACAATTTTCTTTCATTCCCATTCTCGGCATCCTCATCGTCAGCCACTTTTATAAATAAAATATAAAAAAATAAATTAAAATATTCAATAAAACAACAAATGAAGAATATTAATAATAAGGCTAACCATTAACAAAGATTCTTTCTCCAAGTTTCAATCAGAATTGGTTTACAACATTTCTTGATACACTGTCAATTTTACTTGATTTATAAAGGAAATTTATCTGTAAATCAATAGTAGTTTAATTGTTTTATACAGACAATGTGATTAAAGTATGATTATTGAAAATTAAAAGAGAATATTTTATAAAGATAAAATAGTCAAAACAAAGGGATTGCATAGCATTTAGAACAAATGATTAAGAAATAATATCTGGTGGGCTGCATGGGACCACTGGCATTGTAAACAAAGATGCATGAAAACGAGGCTTCTTCCCTCCTTAGGCCCAACTGAAAACAGCGTGCAGTGAGTGTGACTTGCTAAGATTTGACACCTTTTACGTCGTCATTTGACACACACCAAAGTTGTTTTGAATATATATATATATATATATATATATATATATATATATATATATATGCTTTTATTTTTTAAATAAAAAAGATATTTTCTAAATTTAAATTTAAATCTGTTATTATAACCATTAACAAACCACATAATTTATATGATTAATTTTTCATTGAATTTTCATTTTATTTCTAATAGAAAGGACTCTTTATGTTGGACCATTAAGAGGAGTTCAATAATCAGGACATTTTTATTTCTTTTTTATATATAATCAAGTGCATGTCCCTATTCCTCTCAATCCCCACGTGCTATGCCAATCATTGATTGACATATAAATTAGAACCCAACAATTTTTATTTTTATTTTTTTGTAAGATTTTGGTTACTAAAATCTTTGATTTGTTTTTTTGACCAAAAAAAATCACTGGAAACCAAAAATATTAAATTATTTGACAGCTTTTTAACATTTCTGAATAACCAAATAATCCAAATATCAAACAACATAAGATTACTCGTTGAGACAGTGAAGAAGTTACGAGGATTTGAATTTAAATTTACACACAAATGATCTTACACCACCGGATCGAACAGTATAAAGTGGACTTTTCACGTTAAGATATTATTTATAAAATTATTTTCATACTTTATGTATTAATTGACTGTTAATTTTGATAATTTATATGATTATATATATTATTTAATTGTAATTTTACCAAGCATATCATAAAGCTTTTTTTTTTTTTTTTGAAAGATTAGGATAGAAGTTTAAATTCAAAATCTTCAATCTTCAAATAAAATCCAATAAGATTAGACTAGCAACTAGATTTAAACCCATGCAATGCATGGTGAATATTTAATTTATAATACTTTTTAAAAAATAAAATAAAATTATAAAATAATTAATTTGAAATACATGTTGAATAATGTATTAGAGAATTTGATGTATAATACACAAATTTAAAAAATACTTTGAAATCAAATACTAATTAAGAAATTAAAGAAAATTAAAATTAAAATATTAAATATTAAATAAAATTAATTAATTAAATAGCTACAATTTTAATGAAGCAATTTTTACAATATTAATCATTAATAGATTATTGATTAATGTTTCATATTTGAAATTGAATTATTTTTAAGATTTGAATTTAAATAACTCAAATTAAACTTATAAAATTAATTAAAGTTGAGAACTTTATTTTTAAGGGTTTAAAGAAAAACTATTGTAACAAAAAAAAAAAAAGAAGCTATTTATAGCAGTCTCAAAAGTAAAAAGGTAACTAAGGTAAAAAATGTAAATAAAAATAAAAATAATTTATTATTTGAGTTTTTTAAAATTTAAATATATTCAAAATAATTAAATAAAAATTTAAGATAATATACATTTCCAAAGAATAAATAACCTATATGCATATTGTCTTGTTCTCTTTTTAACCAAAGACAATAATTGAACAAATTAATAAAATATATCAAACAAATAAATCTGAAAGGAACGTTCAAGTGATTGTAGGTGGGCATTTTATACTTTAGCAATGAAAAAGAAAATTCATCTCATTACCATGTTCATATAAAATATATATACGTCTTTTTTTATAAAAAAAAAAAAAAATTATTCAAGTAAAAATTTTATATTAAAATTAATTATTTTTATAAATATGTTTCTAATGTATATTTAGCAACATTACATATTTATTGATATAAGATGCTTAAAGCAATTAATAAAGGATATACGATTTTTCTTTATTTTTAATATAAATGTTTTTTTTTTAGAAATTGAAATTAGTAATTAATTTATTTTATAATTTTAATGTATATAGATTTATATCTTTAAAAAAAATTAAAAGATAAAAATTATTATTTTTTATTTTAAGATATCACACGTGTCAAATGTTGAAATTGTCCTCGTAAAATGTTTACTTGCAGTAAAAAGATTGACTTCTAGATGTTTATACAAGATTTATTGGTAACATTTATTCTTTGTAGGTGTGACGTGATGAAGGGAACATTTTGGTGGTTGCATGTATGAGAACAACAGAGGACGTTGGCCATCAAATAAATTCAACTAATAATTTAATGTACTAATTCACCGATTGTTGTCTTCAATAACAAATAGAAGTTCATGATTCCATTCTTCTAAGTAGGAATAAAACATGCATCAATTAATAATTTAATATTTGTGTATTGTTTTTAGACTTTGTTTGGTTCAGAAAAGAATAAGTCCTTGATCTCTTTGCTGATGCAAGGAAAATAAGAGTTTCTCAAAAGGATTGCTAATTAAATTCATGGTCAAGTTAGGGTGAAATATATATATTTTTATTTTGAGAATGAGAAGTGAAGAATTGAACCCTAACTTTTTAAATAAAAATTATATTTATTATTAAATCAAATGCTCATATAATAACCATGTAATAATTAATTTTTTGTCATACATAATGTAATAATTAGTTTAATAACTTGTTTACTTTCCCATTTGTTGCAAGGTACACATAATTACATACTACATAGTCAATGAAATTATCATTTATTCTTCTTTCAAGTTCTAAGGCTTAATAAGTATATATATTTTTTTCTTATATAGGTTTTTAAAGCTTAAATTAGTTACCTTGGAACAATTGTAAATAAATTTGAATTCAACTTTGAGAAAGGCTTAATAAATAATTATCAAATATAATTATTTATATATTTTGAGACATATAATTTAATGCTGAATAAATAATTATCAAATATAAATGAGGTCAGTAAAAGTTAGTGTGTAATATTTATATATTTTGACAATAATAATCAAGAAATATTTAAGAAATTGATATAAATGATTCTTAAGCTTGACTTAAATATTCATAATTACTTGAAAGAAATGACATTTAACGGGTCTAGTTAAATCCTAGCACCATCAACCTCTTTTCATATTCTCATATTTCTATCTCTTTTATATAAAAAAAATTATATATTAGTATAATACAGTATCAAATTATATATTAGTATAATACAGTATCAAATAACACAATGTAACGTTACAAAAATGTAACTATGTAATTAAATTGATACAAAATATAGAAATAGCATTAATGCCATAAAAAATATTAATGATCAAATAATATTATATATTACCTGTGAATATATTGAAACATGACATAGTTTGTTGATGTGGACGTTTATATAAATACCTTCTTTGAATAATATGTAAACATTTACCGATATATTGTCCTACAAAACAAAAGAAAATTATTATACCACTTCTCCGCTCTACCACTTCCCGTTGCGTTTCTCTTTCCTTACACTTTCCCACATTTTCCTATATTTATCTGAACGTACATATTTAAATAAATAAAGTTAAATATCTACAAATTTTTTCTATATCAGATCATTTGTTATACATTATGTAAACAATAATAAAATAAATAATATTTCAAAATTTATTATTTTATTTAATTAATTTTATTAAGTTACATATAATATTTTATGCTTTGATTTACTTAATTTTTAAAATCATAAAATAATATGAAAATGTTGTATTTACACGCAAATTAAAATAATTATAAATTAATTCATGCATCACACAAATCATAAGCTAGTTGCTCTTGTCAAAAAAGCTAAATTGCTCAGTTAAATTTTCATAAACTGCTAATGAGATATTGATTTAGTGGTAAATAAAAGATCTTAAAATTTTGAAATTTCAAGTTTGAATTTTATTAGGTAAGAGATTTGTTTAATTAGTTATTATTATTTACATTGTTTGTTATTATTATATGTATTTACAACTTTATCAAATTATGTTTATTGAATTAATGTCTTAATTATGATTGTAATTTTGAATGAGAATTTACTATTAAAAAAATCACAAACCAAAATATATTAAAATAAAAATATGGCTTTTGTCAAACATCCAAATTACTAATTTAAATTTTCACAAACCCAATATATCCCACTACTAATTATTAAACTACAAATATAGCTCTTGCTAAAGTATACAAATTGCTGGTTTAAAATTTCATAAACCTAAATATATCGCCATTGACACTTGCATTGAAAAGAAAAATGGCATCAAACTTTCATTTATAGGATAAAATAGATTGAACATTTATTTTATCCAGAACTCAGTCAAAACTAATTGAATTTAATGGGATGAACTGATGAAACCCTAACTTCTTTGAATATGGATTGCTAAAAAATAGCATGGGCTTCGAATGTTAAATAGTGTCTTGATGGGTTATGGAATGAATTGCAAGCCCATCTAACTTCTCTAACTTCTTAAGCCCATAGTTAAATACATTTCCGTTGATACAGAGACTGTGAATTGCATCCTTTACGAGATGTCCATATAGCTAATAGCCACGGATTGGAATTTTTATTTTTATTTTTATTTTTTGTTACACACAGATTAGAATTGTTGCTTATAAACAAAAGGTTTCGCTCCCACTACCGAAACAATTTTTTTCTCAAAGGATAGCCTATAATTAAAGTTAAGCTGCTGGGCTCCAAAAGCGAATCATACCTTACCTCGTAGACCGTAATGGGTGCAATCCAATAATTCTTGCTTACGGAGGGTGTCGATAAAGAGAAAACATCTAATACTTAAGCAAGCCTTTGGCTCGGGAGAAATCTAATTACGACAATGGTACCAGCAAGGAAGTCTTCTTAAGCTATAATTGTAAGATAAATTTATAATGCGTGGTCATGATTAAATTTATTAAAAATTAATATTATATCACTATTTTTAAAATTTAAAAGTTATTATTCATAAAATTAAGAAACCACATCTAACCACATGATAGATATGGTTGGGAGTGATAGTTATCTATTTAAATTAAAATAGGTCATCTCTCTAAAAAATATATACAGTAATTTCATCTGCTCCGTATACGTAAGAGAAATCAAAGTAAGAGAAAGAAACCTGTTTTCAGAAAAAAATTTATTTGCTTTTACAAAAGTTTCTGCAATAGCTTCTTCATTGACTCCCACCGCAGACAGAGGTATGCAAAATTTTTTTTAAATTATCTTAAAAAGCATGAGACATCTAGTTTAAGAAGATTCTGTGATGTATGTGTAAATGATAAATACATATACAATTTTTGTTTACATGTGGTATCCGAGCCATGTTGTTCTAAACTAGATATACTCTGCGAAAGTTTGTGATGTATGTGTAAATGATAAATACATATACAATTTTTGTTTACATGTGGTATCCGAGCCATGTTGTTCTAAACTAGATATACTCTGCGAAAGTTTTATGCCCTATTTGCAATTTTACATGAATGGTAGCCATGATTAACAATGATGATTAATATAATGATATTCTATGCAAAGTCTGTTTACTGTTGAAGCATTCTCAAGCTAATTATATCCATGTCTAGGCATAAATATAAATATATATATATAAATATATATATATATATATATATTAAAATCTAAAATTGATATTCTAACCTTGATAATTGTAGCATTCTCGTCTGCTATTTTTGTTTGGTGGCATTCATGATAGTAATTATGCAATGTGAAGTTTTGGCCACCAAGTTATCTTAAGGCATCATTTATATTCTGACCTTGATAATTGTAGCATTCATAATAGTAATCATGGTTATAATCAATCATGGTAATTAATGATGATGGATAGTAAAGTTTTTACATTTTATGTTTATATAAATAATGTTAATTGTTTTAAAGATTCTGCATAACATGTTTAACATTATATAAGTGCTATATTTGTTAAAGGAAATTATTATTATAAAAAAATTGTAATTAATGAATGATGTAATTATGCAAAGATAAAAATTAAATAATCTAGAGTCACATGTATGATCCAAAGATTAGTAACCATTATAATGATAATTGATGAAAATGATGATCATATTTGCTAAATTTTCACAATCTGTGTGGAAATTAATTTTGTTAAATGATCATTTATTTTGTATGGTTTATTAATTTGAGTGATTACATGGAAGTTGATAGATTGTATGATTATGTTATGATTGTTCTGCTGCTATATGTTAAGTTTTCAGTAATGCATACAATTTTATATATTTAAGTGTCTACTGAAAAATTAAAGTTTAATGTAATTAATGATATTACGAAAGAATATATTTATATTGAATTAGATCATAAAGTTTTTGATCTAAAAAATAATGAGTTAAAAATTAAGTTTTCACTAATTGCTAGAACTTAAAAAATTTACCCAAAGGTAAATTTATTATTCAGTAATTAATGATATTAAAGGAGGTAAATTAATATTTTAATTGAATATGTTAATTATCCAAAGATAAAAGACATGTTCAATTTTAAATATTTATTTATCCATTAAAGTTTATACATTTAACTCATTTAAAGGAAAATATATTGTAAAATTTACCCAAAAGAATTTTACTTTATATTTGTATTATGTATATTAATGCATGTATATTGTTGTATCTACCCAAAGGAGAACTACTATATCTCTTGATGTGGTCGTGTCACCAGATCCACGTGTGCAACTATCCGCCTGCCACGTGTCGATCCAAGAACAGGCCACGTGGCAGATTGGCGACAGAAGCGCTATGCGACACCGTTCCCAGATGTGCGACAGAGTGTTTGACGCGAGAGGAGTCTATCGCCTCACAGTCTGCCGCGCATCGTGAGCGACAGACCTCCATCGCCCATGCACGGCACAGGACTCTTGCACAGACTGCAGTAGAGGTCCCCGCGCTGCAGGCGGTATAGTCTCCCGCTCAGCATGCGGTAGAAGTCTCCCGCTCAGCATGCGGCATACTCTCCCGCACAGACTGCGGTAGAAGTCTCCCGCACAGCATGCGGCGTACTCTCCCGCACAGACCGCGGTAGAAGTCT
This sequence comes from Firmiana major, assembly GCA_033439115.1. Taxonomy (NCBI): domain Eukaryota; kingdom Viridiplantae; phylum Streptophyta; class Magnoliopsida; order Malvales; family Malvaceae; genus Firmiana; species Firmiana major. Next base: position 8,211,741 of record CM065913.1, on the reverse strand, counting down.
CCCGCACAGCATGCGGCGTACTCTCCCGCACAGACCGCGGTAGAAGTCTCCCGCATGGCCTGGGGCAGAGTACCCAGAGTCCCAGAGTCTCTCGCACGGCCTGGGGCAGAGTCCCCAGAGTCTCCCGCATGGCCTGGGGCAGAGTACCCAGAGTCCCCAGAGTCTCTCGCACGGCCTGGGGCAAAGTCCCCAGAGTCTCTCGTACGGCCTGGGGCAGAGTCCCCAGAGTCTCCCGCATGGCCTGGGGCAGAGTACCCAGAGTCCCCAGAGTCTCTCGCACGGCCTGGGGCAGAGTCCCCAGAGTCTTTCGCATGGCCTGGGGCAGAGTACCCAGAGTCCCCAGAGTCTCTCGCACGGCCTGGGGCAGAGTCCCCAGAGTCTCTCGCACGGCCTGGGGCAGAGTCTCCAGAGTCCCCAGAGTCTCCCGCACGTCCTGGGGCAGAGTCACCCGCACAGAAGCGCGACAGAGTGCTCTACCACTCTGTCGCGGCCCAGACACGCGCCTGGGCCTCAGCCCGAACCGACTCAGATGCCTATAAATATGAGGTGAGCCCTCTGAAGGGGGCCAGATCCAGAAATCGATCCAAAATCAAAGAAAAACAGGGAGAATACTTAAACACTCTGATTTAAGCCATAAACTCTCCTTTTCCTACATACATACACCAACTCCCGATCACTGACTTGATCGTCGGAGTGCGCGTGCAGGGACAAATCCCTGCCCCCTCTGATTCCTGTTGTTTTGCAGGATATACGAAGAACACGTGGAGCAAATTGCATCGACGTCACCCTTTCGTCGTTAGCATAATCAGACCACGTGGAAGGTAAAGCACTGTTGCTGTCAAGGACGCAACATCAATTGGCGCCGTCTGTGGGAATCCTAACAAAAGGCCAGATTCTCTATCAAAATGGTGAGAACACGCTCTACGGCGGAAGTGACAGGAGGGCAGAATTCTGTAAGTCCCCCTGCCAGATCGGAACGAAGGAAGAGACACGGTGAAAGGGCTCAAGCAGAACCCTTAGTCTCCCTAGAAGAATTCGACGCCCTGAAGCGCAAAAATGAAGAGGCTACGGCAGCCCTGAGAGCCATGGTGAGCTTCTTCAGAGAAGCTCTCCCCCAATTCAGCTTACCCCACGAAGTACAGCTATTAGTGGGGGAAAGCACACCGAGGCAGACCTACGAGAGAGGTCAGCCCTCCACTTTGGCGAGTGCTAAACAAGGTGCAGGAACGCAAGATAATGCTACTGCCTACCCAGCGAGACAGAGCTCACCCGCAGCTCAACCACGACAAAGGTCGCCTCTGGTCCCGAGGCGGCAGAGCTCGCCCACATCCCCGCGACAGAGATCACCCGCGGCTCAACTGCGACGTAGCTCACCTCTGCCCGATAGGCGACGGAGTTCGTCGAATAGGCGGCAGAGTTCTCCCCCGGCTCAAAGGCGGCAGAACTCACCCGTCGACCACATGCGGCAGAGATATCCCAGGTCAGATGGGCGACAGCACTCTCCCGCCGTCGTTAGGAGGCAGAGTTCACCTTTGCCCGATGCGCGGCAGACTTCACCTCTGTCGGCCAGGCGACAGAGTTCCCCTGCAGCCCCTATGCGACAGACATTCTCTACACTCCGCAGCTCTTCTCCTTCGGAATTTGTACAGGAGTTAGGAGAATATAGGACTGGGGAGCAGCGAAGACAAAGAGATTTTAACCCACAAGAAGGTCCCGAGATATCAAGTCCCGTAGTCAGAGGTACTGGAAGAGGTATTTACCAATCGGACTCTTCTAGGCCGGAAGGGACAGGACCTTACTTAGCTCGAGGGCCGGAGGACGTGGAGAAGGTCGTCCAAAGGATCCTCGAGAAGAAAAGGCTAGTGTCTCCGGATGACGGACAAAGGAGGAGGATCCCATTCAGTCCGAAAATCATGAACAAACCCTTGCAGAAGAAGTTCAAAATGCCTTCTATGGCTACTTATACCGGCAAAGCGGATCCCTACGACCATATTCAGAGTTATGAATCCCTCATGCTGCTTCATGGATGGGAAGATGAAATCATGTGCAGAACTTTTTCTCTCACATTGTCCGGGCACGCTCTGAAATGGTTTAACGGACTGAGCGAAGGTTCAATCTCCTCTTTTGATGAGTTGAGAAATGAATTCCTCAAAGTGTTCATGATTCACAGCCAGAGGAAGAAAGACGCTACCTACCTACTCACGCTTAAACAAGGAAATAAAGAATCCTTGAAAAGCTATGTGGACCGCTTCCGAGATGCAATCTTGGAGGTGGAAGACCTACCGGTAGGAGTAGCTTTGGCTGCAATGCTGCAAGGGACGAGCTCCGAGAAGCTACAAGAATCCCTCTCTCTCGATCAACCGATGATGATTTCCGACCTCTTCGCCAGGGCTAACAAGTATGTAGCTCAAGAAGAAGTGATGGGAATGATACAGCCCAGAGAGGCGAAAGAAGGAAAGAAAAGAGAGAGAGATGTACCCGAGAGAAACTTCTCAAGACCCGTGAGAGGAGACAAAGCCCCCAAGCCCAGGTATGAAGGTTATACCAAACTGAGCGAGCCTCGTACGGCGATACTGGCGGCAATTGAGGGGTCGGGACTACTGGAATTCCCCAAGAAGAAAATTGGAGACGTAGGCCGAAACACTGAAGCCTACTGTGAATTCCATTGTGCTCACAGACACCCAACAGAGAGGTGTAGAGACTTGATGGACCAGTTAGAAAGACTGGCCAGAGAGGGAAAGATCAACCGCTTCCTGTGGCGAAGCGAGAGACCCCGATATCCTCCACGTGACCAAAGAAATAATCGTCCGCGGACGGGGACAAATAATGATGTCAGAAGGGATAGGCCTAGAAACGAAGCAGTCAGGCCCATCCCCCGTGCTAATTCGCCAAACAACGAACCTACAGTCCCCGCGATAAATGTCATTGCAGGCGGGGACTCAAGTGCAGGAAGCTCCTCTACTTCCCGCAAAAGTTACGCTAGGCAAGCGTATCAGGTTAATGTGGTAATGGAGGAGCGGGCGGATGAAGAGCCCATCATGTTCACTCCGGCTGACAGAGGCAATGTCGTCATGCCCCATGACGACCCCATGGTGATATCCACGGTGGTGGCCAAACACCCGGTAAGTAGGGTCCTGGTCGATAACGGGAGTTCAGTGAACCTGATCTATTGGAACTGCTTCGAAAAAATGAGCATATCTGAAGATAGGTTAAAGCCCGTTATGGCGCCACTATATGGATTCACGGGGGAGCGAGTGAAAGTTGTCGGGTCCATAGAGTTGCCTGTGACTCTTGGAGAGCACCCGAAGAATGTGACCCGGCAAGTATTGTTCATGGTGGTCAGGTCAACCTCTGCTGCCTATAACATGATTTTGGGCAGACCTGTGCTGAATGACATGAGGGTGGTAATATCCTCTTGCTATCTGTTGATGAAGTTTCCCACTCCCAACGGAGTCGGGCAAGTACGAGGAAACCAAAAGAGCGCCCGTACTTGTTATCTCGCTTCCACTGCCAACAAGGTAGCACAGAGGAAAGAAACCTTATGCATCGACGATCCGCCTAAACCCCAACCTGTAGAGGAAACAGAAGCCATTGCGCTAACTGAAGGGGATAGCGGAAAAAGGGCATTCATCGGGACTCAGTTGGGCGAACAACAGAGAAAGGAGGTAGTCGAGTGTCTGAGGAAAAACTCGGATATCTTTGCCTGGAGCCCGGCGAACATGCCCGGGATCAGTCCCGAAGTCATATGCCATGAACTTAACATCATACTCAGACATAGGCCCGTCAAACAGAAGAAGAGGAGTTTCGCTCCGGAGCGACAAAAAGCAATCACTGAAGAAGTGATTAAACTCCTAGGCGCCGGATTCATCCGAGAAGTCTATTACCCTGAGTGGTTAGCCAATGTAGTGATGGTAAAGAAATCTAACGGGAAATGGCGAATGTGTGTTGATTTTACAGACCTGAACAAAGCCTGCCCCAAAGATTCATACCCCCTACCTAGGATAGACAGACTCGTAGATGATACATCCGGCTACGAACTCCTCAGTTTCTTGGATGCATTCTCCGGGTATCACCAAATCATGCTCCACCCAGAAGACGAAGAAAAGACCTCCTTTATAACCGATGACGGAACCTATTGCTATCGGGTAATGCCGTTCGGTTTAAAGAACGCGGGTGCCACCTACCAACGAATGGTGAGCAAAGTGTTCAAGGATCTTCTGGGAAATACCATGGAAGCCTACGTGGACGACATGATAGTCAAGAGCCGCGTAGGAGAATCTCATGCTGATCAAATGTCCAGGGTATTTGAAGTATTGAGGAGATTCAACATGAAGCTAAACCCCGAAAAGTGCTCTTTCGGGGTAAGATCAGGAAAATTCCTAGGCTTCATGATCACTAACAGGGGTATCGAGGCAAATCCGGAGAAGATACAGGCTGTCATTGACATGAAACCCCCAGCCACCGTAAGAGAGGTCCAAAGATTGACAGGCAGAATAGCGGCTCTGAATCGCTTCTTGTCGAAATCAGCCGAAAAAAGCTTGCCTTTCTTCAAAACTCTACGGGGGGGGGGAAGAACTTCGAGTGGACAGAAGATTGTCAGAAAGCCTTTGAAGACCTCAAGGAATACTTGAAGCGGTTGCCTCTATTAACAAGGCCCCTGGAAGCAGAACAGCTCTATATGTATTTGGGAGTCGGTGATTTCGCCGTCAGCGCGGTGCTACTGAAGAAAGACGAAATGGTACACCGTCCCATCTACTATGTGAGCAAAGTGTTATTAGATCCAGAGACCCGCTATCCACTGGCCGAAAAGCTAGCATTGGCCCTCTTGATGGCCTCGCGAAAGCTGCGTCCGTATTTCCAAGCACATCCCATCACTGTCTTAACAGACCAACCGTTAAGACAGATCCTCCAGAAACCTGAACATTCAGGGAGGTTAGTGAAATGGGCGGTGGAGCTTGGGGGATACGACATCACATTCCAAGCGAGACAGGCTATCAAAGGTCAAGCTCTGGCTGATTTCATCGTGGAATGCACTATCCCGAACGACAGCAGTGAAGGGGAGGCTCACCCATGGTTATTGCATGTCGATGGGTCATCAAGTGCCAACGGAAGTGGAGCGGGTATAGTCCTGGTGTCGCCAAAAGGAAAATCCCTGGAATACTCCCTACGATTCGGATTCTCTAGTTCGAACAACATAGCGGAGTATGAAGCTTTGATAGCAGGGATGACACTAGCGGAAAAACTGCAGGTTCACCACTTGGTAGCACACAGTGATTCTCAATTGGTGGTGAACCAATTCAGCGGAAAGTACGAGGTACGAGAACCGATGCTGGTTCCTTACTTAAAGAAAGTCCAACTCTTGGCCAAAACTTTCAAAAGCTTTCAGCTGATGCAAATCAACCGGTCCGAAAACACACATGCTGATTCACTGTCCAAGCTAGCCTCCTCCACCGAAACACAAGGAAGGACAGTAAAGGTGGAGAGGTTTGAACGACCAAGTATTGAAGAAATCGAAGTGTGTGACATTGAAGTTGGAGACGATTGGAGATCCCCATTTAAACAGTATCTCACTGAGGGTACACTCCCCCAAGATAAAGACGAGGCTCGTCGCTTGAAAATACAAGGGGCGAAGTTCACACTCATCAATGGAGAACTGTACAAAAGGGGATACTCATCGCCACTGCTAAAATGTCTAGGACCCGAACAAGCTAGATATGCCCTAGCGGAGGTGCATGAAGGAATCTGCGGCGAACACTTAGGAGCAAGAGCCCTCGCTGCTAAAGTACTGCGATCGAGATTTTACTGGCCAACGCTGATAAAGGATGCAATGGACTAAACCCACAGGTGTGACAAATGCCAAAGGTTTGCGCCTATCACCACAGCCCCAGTAACTCCCTCTCAAGGCACAGTACAACCAATTCCTTTTGCACAATGGGGGTTGGACATCCTTGGACCTTTCCCATTAGCCACGGGTCAAAGAAAGTTCCTGTTAGTAGCTACCGATTACTTCACAAAGTGGATCGAAGCAGAGCCTTTGGCCACAATCACGGAAAAGAAAGTGGAGGCGATGGTGTGGAAAGACATTATTTGTCGATTTGGAATTCCCCGCATCTTGAATGCCGACCATGGAAAGCAATTTGATTGCAACGCCTTCCGTGACTTTTGTAAGGACCTCAACATTCAGCTACGGATCTCTTCAGTGTCATATCCTCAAGCTAATGGACAAGCCGAGGTCAGTAATCAGACCATCCTCCGCGGGCTGAAAACCAGGCTCGACAAAGCAAAAGGAGCCTGGGTGGACGAATTGCCAAGTGTTTTATGGGCGTATCGTACCACCAATCGTGTGTCGACTAAAGAAACGCCGTTCAGTCTTGTATACGGCGCAGAAGCATTGATCCCCGTGGAACTTGGAGCATTATCGCCAAGAGTGATACCCTTAGTAGAGGAAGAAAACTCACAAGCTCTAAGGGAAGGCTTGGACCTACTCGATGAGCATAGAGAAACCGCGGCTATTCGATTGGCATCCTATCATCAGAGGGTGGCCAACTATTATAATAGTCGGGTGAGAGATAGGCCAATGTCTGAGGGAGATCTAGTGCTCAGAAAGTCGCAGATCACGAATGCCCTGAAGGAGGATGGGAAGTTCAGAGCCAACTGGGAAGGTCCCTACAGAATCAGATGCAAGATCGGACCTAATACTTGCGCTCTGGAAACTCTACAAGGGAAGAAGATAGGGAAAACGTGGAATTCAAATCACTTAAAGCTGTATTTGAATTAACCACTACATCTTCCTCCCCAAGCACTATTGCTTTACTTACACTGTCACCAGATGTCATTACCTAACCGATATATGAATTATCTTTTTGTTGTAAGTCAAAATCTCGTGACAGGATTCAAAAACGTGAGGGCTGCCCTTAGTTCGGGCCCTGCGAACGCAGGCTACCAACGGGCCAAACCCAAAGCGAACAACCGAGCCGTAAGAGCCTGAGGCGCTATGCGTCACTGTGGCCAGGCGTAGTTCAACCGAGCCGTAAGAGCCTGAGGCGCTATGCGTCACTGTGGCCAGGCGTAGTTCAACCGAGCCGTAAGAGCCTGAGGTGCTATGCGTCACTGTGGCCAGGCGTAGTTCAACCGAGCCGTAAGAGCCTGAGGCGCTATGCGTCACTGTGGCCAGGCGTAGTTCAACCGAGCCGTAAGAGCCTGAGGCGCTATGCGTCACTGTGGCCAGGCGTAGTTCAACCGAGCCGTAAGAGCCTGAGGCGCTATGCGTCACTGTGGCCAGGCGCGGTTCCACCGAGCCGTAAGAGCCTGAGGCGCTATGCGTCACTGTGGCCAGGCGTAGTTCAACCGAGCCGTAAGAGCCTGAGGCGCTTTGCGTCACTGTGGCCCGATGTATACGTATCACTGTATAACAGGTATATATACATCCACATTAAAGCCGTAAGAGCCTGAGACGCAACGCGTCACTGTGGCCAAGCGTATACTCAAAAGAGCCGTAAGGGCCTGAGACGCAATGCGTCACTAAGGCCAGGCATAAAGCATTCAATTAACCATAAAGGCCTAAGACCCTACGCGTCACCGTGGCCAGGTAATCAAAATACTAAGGCTATAAAAACTAAAGACGCCTTCACGTCACAGTACTCAAGCCTTAAACAACTGCGCGTTTGCATAAAAAATTCTTCCTGAAAGCATACCTTTCTATCAAGAATTGGGGAGCATACATGAATATAAATGCAAAGCTATATACAAGCAAAGCAAAAGAAACAATCAGACAAAGAATGATAAATGACAATTAGAGAAGTAGTGCGAGACAAAGCATGAACAAAAATCTCAATTTCATTTCATTCAAGTGTCGGTACAAGCAGATCTTTGACAGATCTTTACAATTACATTTCGACAAAAGTACAAAGTTAAAACAAAAAACAAAGTACTTAAAATGAAATACAAAAAACAAAAAAGCAAAAATCCCTATCTACTCTCCAGGAGGAAGCTGGGGATCAGCTGCAAAACCTTCACTTCCAAGGGACTGCTCGCCTTCCTCACCGTCTAAATCGATGAGGGCTTCTATAGGCTCAGGAGCACCGTCCAGATCCGCGGGCTCCCAAGGACCAGTAAGGTTGGCAAGATCGTCCTGAGCAGTCCTCTTGAACAGCTCGTCCGCAGGCTCAGCCTCGGGCTCGTACTTGGTCCAATCAGGGGCCTCAAAGAGCATCGCCTCATGGGTGTATTGGAGCTCAGGAAATTCCTCTCCTTCCCTATGTGCTTCTAGCCAAGATCGGGCCAGGTAGAACCCGTACTTAACATAAGGGTTGGAGAAGTCTTCCTTTCGCCTCAAGCAGTCTTTGGAGAGACGATACTCCTTTACGGCCTCGGCCCGTATGCTGTCAATCTCGACCTGGGATAGTACAGGAGCAGCTTGGCCTTCCAACTCAGCAACACGCTGCTCGAGCTCTTGATTCCGAGTGAGCATAGACCCGTAATTGGATTGCATACGGTCTAACTCAGAATGAGCCTCCTGCAGGTCCTCTTGGAGTTTACAAGACCGGGCCGTCTCCACTGTGAGATCCCCCTTTGCAAGACAGAGGTCTTGATGAGCCTTAGCAAGCTGCTTCTCCAGGCTTCGAACTAAATCCGGAAGAGGGGACAAGTTGTTGACCGTGTTCTGTAGCTCCATGACTTTGTCCCTCAACTCCCGAATTTCTCTGTCGGCTCACTCCCGGTAAGCCCGATGTTGGGCATTATTTGCCACGGTTCGTTGAGCCAGCTGCGAAAAAATGCAAAAATGTTAAACTCAAAGCATGCCGCAAAAAGCAATCAAAAAGAGAAGAAATTAGAAACTTACCCTCAACGCCTCGATATCGGTTAAGTCTTCCCCCTCGGGGTAGTTTCTGAATATCCTTGCCTCATCTCGAGGAAGGATAGTGGACCAGCTCAACCGAGAGGCCACCCCGGGAGTGTCCAGAACATCATTATCACGAACCCCGGGGTAGACTCGGAATTCGTGGCCCCTCATAATATTCCCCCCATCCACGGAATAGGGCCTCTCATCGGCAGGACCAATCCTCGGCAATATCGGTCTGCTTCCCATCGAACCCTCGATGTACAGGCGCTTTCTATTCTTCCGCTGGGAAGGAATGATATTGCATTCCTCGCGCTCCTCGGAGCGTGATCGCCCAGATGACCCGGAAGCCCCCCGTGAAGATGAGGCAACTCTCCCCCTATCCCGAGAGAAATCTCTCTGCTCTGAAGAAGGGGGAGGCATCGCCTGCCTAGAAACAGGAGGGGTCCGAGCACGAGATGGATGAGAGGGGATCGGTGTCTCACTTGGGACATCGTCAGCCAAACGATGCCTTTTCCTGGCAGGAGCGCTGGAAGGACCAGCCTCAGAAACCTGGCGACCTAATGATTGCCGAAAATGACTCATATCTGCAAATAAGAAAAAGAAGATCAATGGTTAATAAATTGATCAAAAATGATAAATAGAGGAAAAAAATAAAAGTTACCGTCAGGAGAGTCTAAGTGCTCCTGAAGGGACTCGATATTTATCCCTTCGTCGTCCGGAAGCACCATGAAAGTGGAGCCGAACCCTTCCCAACCAGTGAGATCGGCTAAGGGTTCGCTACCAGAGCTGGAATCCAGATTGGTGCCCCCTATATCCTCTTGTGGCCTAGGGGCTTCAGGATTCAACTCGGGAGAAGCCGAAGGTAGAGGATCTGACGACGGAACAGAAGGTCCGGCAACAGGGACCGGACCCACACCCCAGCTTGCTAATATCAAATTTTCATTTGATACAAGGGTGTCCAGGCTAAGGGGATGAGGGACTAGCAGTTTTTCGATGTTAGAAGACAACTGCTCCCTAAGTGTGGCGACCCGGGGACCCTTGGGGATTTCGTGCCTATTCTCCCAACGAGTGGGGATATCCAGGCCCTCGGGCACTTCCACAACCAGCCATTCTGTCTCGAAACCATGAAGCTTGTTAGCAGGTTTCTCAAATAATCGGTTCTCAAAACCGGGCTGGTACACCCGTTGAAGCGAGTAAGGCACTAAGCCGGGACTCCCTCGAAGCCTAAAAAATACTTCAAAAAGAGGAAGAGACGGAGGGACGCCCCTTAAATGGCAGTGCACAGTGAATGCTACCAATTGCATCCATGCATGAGGATGCAGTTGCCCCGGGGATACCCTGTGCGTCCTGAGAAAGGAAGCCCCAAAGTCGGACAATGGGAAGCGGAGTCCTAACTCCAAAGCTGCCCTAAAAACAACAACCCCGTTAGACACACGACGTATGTCGCTCTCCTGAGGGGTTGGGAGTCTGTAAGTGTATCCCTCGGATAAAGGAAATCGAGATTCTAGGTCTTGAACGTCGGCTTCCCTTAAAGTCGACTTAACGCCTAGATCGATTTGCTTTCCTATGCCATGTCCAGCCATCTTAGAAGCTCGTAGATCAAAGAAGTGGGATTACGGGCTACGAAAAATTACCTAAGGTAATGGAAACAGAACTCGCGGCAGAGTGTGAAAATCCGCGGCAGACTAGCGACACAGTGAGCAGTCTCGCGGCAGAGTTGCGACAGTATGGCGAAGGACTTGCGACAGAGTGCCTGAGAGTCGCGACAGAGTGTCCTTGCGAGAGAATTCAGTAGCGACAAGGACATCAGGGGCCCAGTATTTATAGAGGCTCGCCTGGGTACACACACACGCGGAGGTCCGACCCGGCCCGTGAAACACCGGACCCAGATCCTCTTTCGCGAGAAAAATTCCCGCCAAAGAGTGGGGAGCAATTGATGTGGTCGTGTCACCAGATCCACGTGTGCAACTATCCGCCTGCCACGTGTCGATCCAAGAACAGGCCACGTGGCAGATTGGCGACAGAAGCGCTATGCGACACCGTTCCCAGATGTGCGACAGAGTGTTTGACGCGAGAGGAGTCTATCGCCTCACAGTCTGCCGCGCATCGTGAGCGACAGACCTCCATCGCCCATGCACGGCACAGGACTCTCGCACAGACTGCAGTAGAGGTCCCCGCGCTGCAGGCGGTATAGTCTCCCGCTCAGCATGCGGTAGAAGTCTCCCGCTCAGCATGCGGCATACTCTCCCGCACAGACTGCGGTAGAAGTCTCCCGCACAGCATGCGGCGTACTCTCCCGCACAGACCGCGGTAGAAGTCTCCCGCACAGCATGCGGCGTACTCTCCCGCACAGACCGCGGTAGAAGTCTCCCGCATGGCCTGGGGCAGAGTACCCAGAGTCCCCAGAGTCTCTCGCACGGCCTGGGGCAGAGTCCCCAGAGTCTCCCGCATGGCCTGGGGCAGAGTACCCAGAGTCCCCAGAGTCTCTCGCACGGCCTGGGGCAAAGTCCCCAGAGTCTCTCGCACGGCCTGGGGCAGAGTCCCCAGAGTCCCCAGAGTCTCTCGCACGGCCTGGGGCAGAGTCCCCAGAGTCTTTCGCATGGCCTGAGGCAGAGTACCCAGAGTCCCCAGAGTCTCTCGCACGGCCTGGGGCAGAGTCCCCAGAGTCTCTCGCACAGCCTGTGGCAGAGTCCCCAGAGTCTCTCGCACGGCCTGGGGCAGAGTCTCCAGAGTCCCCAGAGTCTCCCGCACGTCCTGGGGCAGAGTCACCCGCACAGAAGCGCGACAGAGTGCTCTACCACTCTGTCGCGGCCCAGACACGCGCCTGGGCCTCAGCCCGAACCGACTCAGATGCCTATAAATATGAGGTGAGCCCTCTGAAGGGGGCCAGATCCAGAAATCGATCCAAAATCAAAGAAAAACAGGGAGAATACTTAAACACTCTGATTTAAGCCATAAACTCTCCTTTTCCTACATACATACACCAACTCCCGATCACTGACTTGATCGTCGGAGTGCGCGTGCAGGGACAAATCCCTGCCCCCTCTGATTCCTGTTGTTTTGCAGGATATACGAAGAACACGTGGAGCAAATTGCATCGACGTCACCCTTTCGTCGTTAGCATAATCAGACCACGTGGAAGGTAAAGCACTGTTGCTGTCAAGGACGCAACATCATCTCTTAATGATTATTTATTGAATTCATCATGATTAAATGTGAGCTTTATTGTTATGTTTTTGCAGTTATTGCAATTAATTCACATGCGTCATTTGTTGTCATGTTTAATGACATGAACTTCTCAGAATGGTGAGAGCAAGTTGATTTCTATTTAGGAGTTTTGGATCTCGACTTGGCTCTCCTTCAGGACAAACCTCATGCTATTAAGGATACAAGTAGTGAGGCAGAGAAGGCACATCATGCTGCATGGGAAAGAAGCAACAAATTATGCTTAAAGTTTCTATGAATGACCATTGCCAACAACATTAAGACTACGATTCCACAAACTGAGAATGCTAAGGAATATGTAAGTTTTGTGGAAGAAAGGTTTCGTTCTGCAGATAAGTCACTCGCTGGTACCTTAATGGCTGAGCTTACGACCATGAAGTATAATGGGTCAATAAGCATGCAACAACATATCATCGAGATGACTAACATTACTGCAAGACTTAAGTCCTTGAGTTAAAATAAAAATATTTTCACTTCAAGGTAAGGTAAATTAAATGAAAATACGTTATAAGAATATATATATTTTGTTAAATTGAAAATGTATTTTTTTAAATAAAATAATAAATAAATAAAATAATAATATTATAAGTCTAAGATATTTTATATAGTATAATATATTATATTATATTTTAATATAATACAATATATTGTATAAGTTGGACAAAGTAGGAAAAAAATGAAATGAATAAAAAAAATTGAAAAACAAAAACAAAAGGGAATTGGGATCACGCGGCAGAGTCTCGCGACCCCAAACAAAGAAGGCATCAGCTTTCTCCTCCGACAAACGGAGAAGGCTGTCGGCGAGAGGAGAGCCCGACGAGGATGCTGGCGAGGGAGCCGAGGGACTGCCGACACCGGTGAGGGGCGAGGAACGGAGATCGACGATGAGAGAAGAGAGAGAAATCGAGAGAAGAAAAGGGAGATTCGACGGTCACCGGCACCAATGAGCCTCGACCACCACTAGTTGAAGGTTCCTTAGGCCTAGGCAGACCGACTAGTGAGTGAACCGGCCAAAAAAATCGATAGCGAGGCCGAAGGAAAAAGAGGCCGGATCGACCACTTTTCGGCCAGTCCTGACGAAACCGACACCAAAGCCGTGCACTGGACGACCTCGTGGACCTGTCAGAGGAGGTAGCAGGCGAAGAACCGGTCGACGAAGCTCCGAACGGCGAAGGAGAGAACTGAACCAGATTGAACCGGGCTTAGTTACGGGTAAAAAAGACAGAAAAAATTGGAAAAAAATTCAAAGATGCAGTCGAGCTATGGGTAAGCAGGTAAGTGGCCAAATGGACATATTTAATTTTCGAAATAATTATTTAAATATATATTTGACCAAATTTGACCTAATAAATTTATAAATGTGTAGCTCGATAATTGGTGACAAACGAGAGCTCAAATCAATCTCGATTTACGTGTATCACAGAATTTCGGGTAAGTGAATCTCAATTATGACAATTTGTATAATAATGCGCGTTAGAAATTCATCGCGTAAGTTACGGATTAATTCCGTATAAAATGCCTTATGATTAAAATTGAGAATTGATTGTCGTAAATGACCAAATGAGCTATCCAAAGAGCCTAGGAAAAGGCCCAATAAGTGTTAATGGGCTTGATGAGCCCAATAGGCCCAGATAAAGTGAATAGTAAGTGAAAATGAGATTAAGATTGAGTAAGACCCATTAAAGGTCAATTGGACCCAATAGTTTAAATTAAGCCTAATGAAAGTGAAATACTGATGGAAGTATTGTATTTAATCTGATAAATAATTATATGCAGCTCCAGAGAGTTGATTGGGAGCAAATCGGACTGAGCGAAATCTCAACATTTGAAAAAGTCAAACTAAGCAGAGAAATCGAGGTAAGGGGTATAATTTAAATTAGTTCTGATAATGAACACTCATTTCATTGATAAAAGATTTTTATGAAACAATATTATATTTTGAAATGATTTATGATTGTTTTCATACGTATGGAACGATTTGCGAAACATGATTTCGTTTTATGAAATGTTCACTAAGTACGTTTATGTTTATGAAATGAATTTCCTGAAGCATGAAAATGCATGGAAGTTTTATGATGGTTTGTAATCCCATATTTATGCTTTGGAAGAAATTTTTGACATTTTCAAAAGTATTTAAGAAAAGGGAAAAGAATTTTTGAGACTATTGTCACGACTGGGGATGTAAACGGGTAGGGGTTAATCGGGTACCCGGGACTATCCACCCCGTTTAAGTCAAGTTCGGGTACCCGATAAACGAGTTTTAATCGGGTTAGGGTAGCAATTTTATTACCCGTGACGGGTTCGGGTAGGATTCGGGTAGTAACTTTCGGGTACCCTAAACCCGAACCCGATTAACTTTCACTTTGTTTTTTTTCCCCTTACTTGTTATATTTTTATGATTTGTTTATTTTCTATGGTTTCAAGTGGTTTGTTGAATTCTTAGAATTTGTTTAATTATGATAGAATATGTATGTTGTTGTTTAATTTTTATTTTTGATTTATACAAAATTAGATGATTTTTTTTCAAGGGTTCGGGTTCGGGTTAATAAACAGGTTGTCAAATTATGGGTTGAATAATCGGGTAATTAAACAGGTTCGGGTAATTAACGGGTAGTATAAAATTTATTCGGGTAGGGTTCGGGTAGTATCTTGAAAAAATAATCGAGTTTTAATAGGGTTCGGGTTTTATGATTGTTAATCGGGTTCGGGGTCGGGTACCTCAAAATTAGCGGGTACCCGCCCCGTTGACATTCCTAGTCACGATCCTTAACTTACCAAAATACGTACAAATTTTTCGTATTTTCATGCGGTTTTTTTAATCATCCTTATCTTATCTCGATCGTGATCAACTACACACTGAATGGTTGGGCTGTGTGTCAATGTCTACCTCATCCATCCATAACAATTTAATTTGCAACATAATTTCAGAAGTAAACACTTTTATAAATACATCAGAGTTACCGTTTACAAGTGTTTACATCCCCAATGTTTACATACAAAATGTTACTGTGCTATGTCTAGTTTAGATACAAAATAATTCAAGTGTGTATACCTTACGCGATAGGATGCAACGGATACCAAAAGGGAACACCTCCAGTCACGCTCAGTCTATACTCAAATCTCTGTAGAGAGGGGAAAAATAAGGGGGGTGAGCAAACCACACGCTCAGTAAGGCAATCATGCAAACAAGTAGATACTGTACTATCTATGTGATCGTGATGCCATGCTCAAAAGCATTTAGTTCATCATTTTATCTCAAAACATGAGTGTATAATTGTGTTAATGGTATGTAAGGGAATTCATGCTATTAAAAATTTAGTGCACAAAACCCATTCAAAGTATGACATTAACCATCATGCATATTTTATACGTAAGACATGGCATTAATCATCATGCATATTTCATATGTAAGGTATGACATTAAACATCATGCATCAGTGCACTTTAAAAACCATTAACATACTTTAATCTCAAAACAATTCAACTCTAGTCAGGATTCGATCCCTCCCTCGGACTATCCTGACCCACAAAACATTTCAAACATGAATTTATTCTCAAAGTAATAGACATGTGAGATAGGCAATACAATAAGGGAAATATCCTTTAGGATGTAAACCCCACAAATTTCCTACGTTTAACTAAATCATATAAAAATGGAAATAATATATATTAATGGAAGTGCGAATATTCGTTGTTGGGCTTGAGGACTATAGGAGCCGAGAAGCCCGTGAATGATCGGGAACTCGAAGATACAAGAAGTGATAAAACAAATACAAGTACGGAAGGATTGGAAAATTTTAAATTATTAGTTGAGAATCGATGATGTAAAAACTTGTATCCGAAATTTATGAGAAATGATGAAATCCCAATAACATTTCATTTTCCTAAACAATGAAAATTTCATGGAAGGCATGGACATTATGTCCTTGGATAAGTTTACAAGAAAATGTATATATATAGATATATAAGTAGGTATATATGTATATATATATATATATATATATATACTAGCCAAATTTAAAAATAAATAGATGAATAATAATATATATAGCAAATATATATATATTATGTAAGGTATAGTATTTAATATATAAGTATTAATAATATATATATATATATATATATATAAAAAGCATGAAACAAATAACAAATAACAAAACAACAAAACAAATAAACTAAACAAATAATATATATATATATATATTAATACAAAATACATATATATTAATATAATATACATATTAATATAATATACCTATCTACTTGTACGGAATTGGCTTTCAAAGAAAGCCAATTCCGTAACTCTGCTTTTGAAAATGCAGAACTGGTAGCAGGGGGCGGGAAAAAAGAAAAACAAAGGAGAGAAAAGGGGAGAAGAGAAGGAGGGATTGCTCGGCTGGGGGAAAAGAAGAGAAGAAAAGGAAAGAAGAGGAAGAAAAGAAAGAAAAGAAAAGAAAGAAAGGAAGAGGAGGGAAGAAGAAGAAGAAGAGAAGAGGAAACCGAAGCTAGGAACAGGGACGCGAGGAAGGGGGGAGAAGGAATTAAAAACTGACTGGGGCAGAAAACGGGGCTGGAAATTGAAGCAAGGGCCGAGAGAGAAGAAAACAGAAGCAAACCGAGAGGAAAGAAAAATAATTGAGGCTGGTCGACCTGAAGGAGAAGCAAAGGCCGAGAGAGGAGAAAACAGAGCAAGAAAGTTACTGCTGGAGGCTGACCGAGAGAGAAGATTGGAGAGGAGGGAGAAGGGTGAGCAAAAGAGAGAGTGAAAGACAGGGAAATCGGGAGCTGAAGCAAAACAGAATCGAAGCAAGCTGAAGCAACTAAGAGCAGTGGAGACTCTCGGCCAGGAAAAAAAAAAAACAGGACAGAACCGAGACTGAAGGAAGCAGACCGAGGCAGGGGAGGCCAAGTGAAAAGAGCAGGACCCGAGGGCTGAAGGGGAAACAGGGTTCGATGAAAGAGGGAAGTGATCAGTGAAGCATTGAAGGCTGGAACCGAGAGGTTGAGGAAGAAGGAGAAATAGAAACAGGGCTGGAAACGTGAAACCGAGGAAGAAAAAAAAAGAAGAAGAGAGAAAGAAAAGAAAAGGTAAAAATATATGTGTATATATGTATATTTAAATTGTACATGTATATAGATAGGTGATTGTGTATAAGTATGATAAGGTTAAGTATATATATGTATACATGCTTGAGATATAGGCTTGGTGTGTATTAAGTTGTGTGAAACGAAAAAGGAAGGAAAAAAAAAGGGGTAAAATACATATATGTATATATGGGTATTAATGTACATGAATATATATGTGTGGTATATAGATGCATGCTAGTATAGTTTGAATTAGATAAAAGTGGGAATGATGAGGAGTAGGCAAACATATTTATATATATATATATATATATGTTTGTGATATTGAATAATGGAAACTAATAATAATATATGTATATATATATATGTGTATATATATATTGGTGTATATACATGTGGGTGTATATAAGAAAAATGTGTATTTAAGTGAATATATATATATATATATATATATTTGGTATATACATATAGGTGTATATAATGAATGGATATGTTAAGTATATGTACATACAAGGATATATACATGGGATAAGGAAAAATGAAAACAAATGATGATATATATTTATATATATATATATATATTTATGTGCATATACATGTAAATGTATATAGAAAATGTGTATAATTAATAGTTGTATGTACAAAATATATATATATAGCAAAGAAAATATATAAACGTGCGTGTTGACTTAGGTACGTACAATAATACGTACACACGCAGTAGTAACGAATAGGTTACGATTTAATAAAATTCGTACTATTCGTATGAATAGGGTGCTAAGTATATAACTTCGATGTAGGTAATCGTAGAAGGAATTAAAGGAGTTACTAGAAGGTGTCACCACTCGAATTCGGAAATTTCGATAAATCAAGGTAAAGGGTGTAATTTAAGATGGTAATGGCATCCCTACCCTTAGACTCCGATTTAATTATGTGTTTTCGTGCCTTCTCGTGCAACCATTGATTGTAAAACAAAACCCGACACCTAATAAGCCTAAGATTTATTTGATCATGTTTTCGAGATAAAAAATGCTATATGAGATTAAATGCATAGTTTTAAACATGATTGCTGAATAAATGTCATGGTTTCGACTTATGTATAATTGTTTTTATATTTCTGAATGAAATGAAATTTGGTATGTGAACTTATGTTTGAGAAATGAAATTTGTTTTCGAAAGGCGATTATGGGGGCTACCTCTTGAGTCCTACGGGAATAAAGTGTCACACAGTCTTTCTGTTTTATGAAAGCGTTTTTAGATTTCAAGAAATTCGATTTTATTACTCGATATGAGTTAATGAGCTATAAAAACCCAAGTAAGATTTTGAAAACTCTGTTTTGAGACAAAAAGGGCATCGTATAGTGGAATTGTGGGGGTTACCTCTTGAGTCCGACGGGAGCAAAGTGCCATACAGTCTATGTTACTGTGGGGGTTACCTCTTGAGTTCTGTGGGAGCAAAGTGCCACGTAATTTTCACATTGACATGTGAATGTGGGTGTTACCTCTTGAGTCCGACGGGAGCAAAGTGCTATACAGTCTATGTTACTGTGGGGGTTACCTCTTGAGTTCTGTGGGAGCAAAGTGCCACGCAGTTCACAAAGACATGCGAACGTGGGGGTCACCTCTTGAGTTCTGTGGGAGCAAAGTGCCACACAGTCTATGTTACTGTGGGGGGTTACCTCTTGAGTCCGATAGGAGCAAAGTGCCATGCGGTTCATAAAGACATGCGATCGTGGGGGCCACCTCTTGAGTTTTGTAAGAGTAAAGTACCACACAGTCTATGTTACTGTGGGGGCCACCTCTTGAGTCTTACAGATGGAAAGTGTCATACGGTCAATGCATTTTTGTCATGCGCGCCTTTGTGGCGTATATGAATGTATATGAATCCTGCCTTCAGGCATATTTATGATTTCCCTCTATAGGTTATCCAAGTCTCCATCCGATATGAACTATGCTATATGATTTTGATCCTCCGATATATGTTTTTGCATCAGTTATGCTTTTGAAGTTCTATCGATTTTGAAATATTCTGGAGTTTTGTATGTTTCGATAGGTTGTGATGTAACTGAATAGATTTGTTCTTCGAGATTATATTTCTATCAATTATGCTATATAAATGCTCTTTGAAAGCTATGTAATATTTGTAAAGAAACGTATCTTTTGGTTTTATCATGCATTCAATGTGATTTAGCCACCATGATCATTTTAAATGCGTTTCTTACTGGGCTTTTTCCCGAAAGCTCATCCCTCTACCTTTCAGATTATTTGCAGTGATCTATAGACGTTATTTGCCGCGTACACGACGTAGGCTAGTGGGAAAGAGCTACTCTAGGCTACTTTTTGTACACGCAGTCAAGGTATACAATTAGATTCTTCTACCAGACACATTTGTACGCACAGACATATAATGGGAATATTTTGTTGGGATGTAATTTGTAAGGAAACGATGTAGGGAATATGGTTCTTGGAACTAGGTTGTAAGATGATTGGTATTAATCGATATGAATGTATTGAGTTGTAAATGTTGATTTGGAAAGTATGCTTGGTAGTAGTGGATATCTAGGATTGTTAAAACAACTGAATTGCAGATGGGTAGGCTCATATGTAAGCTGTTATGCTGTCGAAATTTCTCTCGACCATATAGGTAAAAATATGGAATTTAAATATAATTACGGATTAAGAATTAGGAAAAACGATTTGACACTGAGCAGGAATGCAACCTAAGTGAATAAGGGAATAAATGGGTAAATTAAAAAAAAAATTCCTCGATTTTCAAGGGTCGAGGGTCGTTACAGTTTAAGTGGTATCAGAGCGAAGGTTGTTTAGTACTGTCAGGGTCGAAAATAAGGCTAAAATTACATCCCAATGTCTGTGTTTGTCTGATTGTAGGTAATGTATACCTAATGACTTTAAAGTTTGATCTTTGGAATTACACGCAGGTATTAGATCACTGCACGATGAGTGGAAAACGTGGACGTACTCGGAGGCAGGCTCAGCCACCTCCACCTCCTCCACCGGAGCCAGAGAGTCCTAGTACTCGTATGGCTCAGTTTGAGCAGCAATTGGAGCAGTGCCTCGAGCGAGGCTTGGAGTCGATAGTTGCCATGGTTGCCCAACACTTAGGGGCAAACGTATCTGATTCAGCTGGCACGACACCAGTTCCTACTCCAGTGCAGACTCCTCCACAAGTACTGCCACCTCCTCCTCCACCAGTTCCTCCGGTACCTATGACGCCTCAGCCTCCTGTACAGGCCCGGAGGGAGGAGAGGAATGTCGGTAGGATGAGGGATTTCCTAAAGATGAGGCCTTAAGCATTTAAGGGAATTAAGAATCCAGTAGAGGCTGAAGAGTGGATGGTGAGCATTGGAAAAATTTTTGACTTTTTGGGGTGTTCTGATGTTGAGAAGGTCTCTGTGGCTACTTACATGCTGCAGGGCCAAGCAGAGTATTGGTGGGGATCCACCAAGGTCCTTCTGACTACTCAACATCCAGTGATTAGTTGGGATGCTTTCTCCACAGCTTTTAGGAAGCAGTATGTTCCACTAGCTGCCCAATAGAAGTTGAGGATGGACTTTTTGAGTTTGGTACAGGGCAGTATGACCGTGGATGAGTACGAAAGTAAGTTTACTATGCTGATGAGGTATGACCCGGAGACGTTCCAGAATGAAGAACGTCGGACTGAGAGGTTCTTAGCAGAGTTAAGGCCAGCTATCAGAGATCGTCTTTTGGGGTTATGGAAAACTGAATTTCAGGATGCCCTGGGAAGAGCACAGATGGTTGAGAGGGGCCTGAATGTTAAACAGACGGAGTATGGCCTTAAAGGAAAGAACAGAGATGAGAGTATATGGATGGAGTTGGTAAGACAGGAATTTCGGAGGGGCCAGCCCAAGAGGCAGAGGACAAATGAGTCTAGGACTAGGGTTGATTGGCCCACCGTTCCTGTACCTGCTCCACAGACTATCAGAGGTTCGCAGCAATATGGGAAGTTATGTAGGGAGTGCGGTAAACCCCATGAAGGTATTTGTTACAGGGCCACAGAGAGCTATTTTAGGTGTGGACAGAGGGGACACCTAATTAAAGATTGCCTACTGAAGAAGGTTCCACAGCCCTCAGTGCTACCACGACAACCTGATAGGTAAGCTCCCCAGAGACAAGTCCCACAGAGACGGGCTACCGCAACAGAGAAAGCCAAGAAACCTGTCACTCATGGAAGAATCTTTACCTCGGACTGATGTGGTATGTAAGAATTGTGAAATCAAGGTAGGAGATAGGATCATATTAGCAGATCTAATTTTATTGAACATGTACGGCTCTGATGTAATTTTAGGTATGGATTGGCTAGCCACCAACCGTGTAAGTTTAGACTGCTACTCTAAGACTGTAACCTTCTCCTTACCTAGTAAGTTTGTTGTATGCCTTGCAGTTAAGGAATAAATTTTATGATTTTTTCTATTGATGAAAAATCCTGAATATACGAGTCATATTAGAATAAGAGATGTATGTAAGGTACGAATATCTCTGGTATGTGCAGTGATTTAGATCAAATGATATAAATTAAGAATAAGTTCTCATTAAGGATAAATGTGAAAGTGTGATAAGTTTGGTGTCTCAAACGATGATGTCCTACGGCAAAGGATCTTAAAGGAGTTGTATTGTTCTCAGTACACCATGCACCCGGGAAGCACTAAGATGTACCATGATTTACGGAGGGTGTATTGGTTGGTCGGTATGAAAAGAGATGTAGCTGAGTTGTGCCTAAGTATTTGATTTGCCAACAGATTAAGATCGAACACCAAAGACTAGCGGGGTTACATAAGATTTTTTCCAGTGCCTACTTGGAAATGAGTGCACATTACTATGGATTTCATAATGGGATT
This sequence comes from Firmiana major, assembly GCA_033439115.1. Classification (NCBI taxonomy): domain Eukaryota; kingdom Viridiplantae; phylum Streptophyta; class Magnoliopsida; order Malvales; family Malvaceae; genus Firmiana; species Firmiana major. Next base: position 8,189,712 of record CM065913.1, on the reverse strand, counting down.
ATCAAGGACCCGAAAAGGGGCATGATACAATCTAGGTGATCGTAGACAGATAGACCCGAATGAATTTGGAGGACCATTAAATTCTTTTAAGGTGGGGAGAATGTAAACCCCACAAATTTCCTATGTTTAACTAAATTATATAAAAATGAAAATAATATATATTAATGGAAGTGCGAATATTCGTTGTACGACTCGAGGACTATAGGAGCCGAGAAGCCCGTGAATGACTGGGAACTCGAAGATACAAGAAGTGATAAAACAAATGCAAGTACGGAAGGATTGGAAAATTTTAAATTATTAGTTGAGAATCAATGATGTAAAAACTTGTATCGGAAATTTATGAGGAATGATGAAATCCTAATAACATTTCATTTTTCGAAATAATGAAAATTTCATGGAAGGCATGGACATTATGTCCTTGGATAATTTTACAAGAAAATGTATATATATATATAGATATATACGTAGGTATATATGTATATATATATATACTAGCCAAATTTAAAAATAAATAGATGAATAATAATATATAGAGCAAAGATATATATATATATATATTATGTAAGGTATAGTATTTAATCTATAAGTATTAATAAAAACATATATATATATATATATATATATATATATATATATATATATATAGCATGAAACAAATAACAAATAACAAAACACCAAAACAAATAAAATAAACAAATAATATATATATATATATTAATACAAAATACATATATATTAATATAATATACATATTAATATAATATACCTATCTACTTGTACGGAATTGGCTTTCTTTGAAAGCCAATTCCATAACTCTGCATTCGAAATGTAGAACTGGTAGCAGGGGGTGGGAAAAAGAAAAACAAAGGAGAGAAAAGGGGAGAAGAGAAGTAGGGATTGCTCGGCTGGGGGAAAGAAGAGAAGAAAAGGAAAGAAGAGGAAGAAAAGAAAGAAAAGAAAAGAAAGAAAGGAAGAGGAGGGAAGAAGAAGAAGAAAAGAAGAGGAAACCGAAGCTAGGAACAGGGACTCGAGGAAGGGGGGAGAAGGAATTGAAAACTGACTGGGGCAGAAAACGGGGTTGGAAATTGAAGCAAGGGCCGAGAGAGAAGAAAATAGCAGCAAACCGAGAAGAAAGAAAAATAATTGAGGCTGGCCGAGTTGAAGGAGAAGCAAAGGCCGAGAGAGGAGAAAACAGAGCAGGAAAGTTACTGCTGGAGGCTGACCGAGAGAGAAGATTGGAAAGTTGGGAGAAGGGTGAGCAAAAGAGAGAGTGAAAGACAGGGAAATCGGGAGCTGAAGCAGAACAGAATCGAAGCAAGCTGAAGAAACCATGAGCAGTGGAGACTCTCGGCTAGGAAAAAAATAGGACAGAACCGAGACTGAAGGAAGCAAACTGAGGCAGAGGAGGCTGAGTGAAAAGAGCAGGACCCGAGGGCTAAAGGGGAAATAGGGTCCGGTGAAAGAGAGAAGTGATCAGTGAGGTAGTGAAGGCTGGAACCGAGAGGTTGAGGAAGAAGGAGAAACAGAAACAGGGCTGGAAACGTGAAACCGAGGAAGAAAGAAAAAAGAAAAAAAAAGAAGAAGAGAGAAAGAAAGGAAAAGGTAAAAATATGTGTATATGTGTATATTTAAATTGTAAATGTATATAGATAGGTGATTGTATATAAGTATGATAAGGTTAAGTATATATATGTATACATGCTTGAGATATAGGCTTGGTGTGTATTAAGGTTTGTGAAATGAAAATGGAAGGAAAAAAAGGGGTAAAATACATATATGTATATATGGGTATTAATGTACATGAATATATATGTGTGGTATATAGAAGCATGCTAGTATAGTTTGAATTAGATAAAAGTGGGAATGATGAGGAGTAGGCAAACATATATATATATATATATATATATATGTTTGTGATATTGAATAATGGAAACTAGTAATAATATATGTATATATATATGTGTATATATATATTGGTGTATATACATGTGGGTGTATATAAGAAAAATGTGTATTTAAGTGAATATATATATATATATATTTGGGTATATACATATAGGTGTATATAATGAATGGATATGTTAAGTATATGTACATACAAGGATATATACATGGGATAAGGAAAAATGAAAACAAATGATGATATATATATATATATATATATATATATATATATATATATATATATATATAGGATGATATATATATATATATAGGAGTGTATATATATATATATATATGTGTGCATATACATGTAAATGTATATAGAAAATGTGTATGATTAATAGTTGTATGTACAATATATATATATATATAGCAAAAAAATATATAAACGTGCATGTTGACTTAGGTACGTACAATAATACGTACACACGCAGTAGTAATGAATATGTTACGATTTAACGCAATTCGGACTATTCGTATGAATAGGGTGTTAAGTATATAACTTCGATGTAGGTAATCGTAGAAGGAATTAAAGGAGTTACTAGAAGGCGTCACCACTCGAATTCAAAAATTTCGATAAATCGAGGTAAGGGGTGTAATTTAAGACGGTAATGGTATCCCTACCCTTAGACTCCTATTTAATTATGTGTTTTCGTGCCTTCTCGTGCAACCCTTGATTGTAAAACAAAACCCAACACCTAATAAGCCCAAGATTTATTTGATCATGTTTTCGAGATAAAGAAATGCTATATGAGATTAATTGCATAGTTTTAAACATGATTGCTGAATAAATGTCATGGTTTTGACTTATGTATAATTGCTTTTATGTTTCTGAATGAAATGAAATTTTGTATGTGAACTTATGTTTGAGAAATGAAATTTATTTTCGAAAGGCGATTGTGGGGGCCACCTTTTGAGTCCTACGGGAACAAAGTGCCATACAATCTTTCTGTTTTATGAAAGAGTTTTCAGATTTCAAGAAATTCGATTTTATTACTCGATATGAGATAATGAGCTATAAAAACCCAAGTAAGATTTTGAAAACTCTGTTTTGAGACAAAAAGGGCATTGCATAGTGGAATTACGGGGGTTACCTCTTGAGTCCGACGGGGCAAAGTGCCACACAGTCTATGTTACTATGGGGGTTACCTCTTGAGTTCTATGGTAGCAAAGTGCCACGGAATTTCCAAAATGACATGTGAATGTGGGGGTTACCTCTTGAGTCCGACGGGAGCAAAGTGCCACACAGTCTATGTCACTATGGGGGTTACCTCTTGAGTTCTGTTGGAGCAAAGTGCCACGCGGTTCACAAGGACATGCGAACGTGGGGGTCACCTCTTGAGTTCTGTGGGAGCAAAGTGCCGCACAGTCTATGTTACTCTGGGGGTTACCTCTTGAGTACGATGAGAGCAAAGTGCCACGCGGTTCATAAAGACATACGATCATGGGGGCTACCTCTTGAGTTCTGTGGGAGCAAAGTACCACACAGTCTATGTTACTTGGGGGCCAGCTCTTGAGTCTTACAAATGCAAAGTGCCATACAGTCAATGCATTTTTGTCATGCGCTCCTTTGTGGCGTATATGAATGTATATGAATCCTGCTTTCGGGCATATTTATGATTTCCCTTTATAGGTTATCCAAGTCTCCATCCGATATGAACTATGCTATATGATTTTGATCCTCCGATATATGTTTTTGCATCAGTTATGCTTTTGAAGTTCTATCGGTTTTGAAATATTCTGGAGTTTTGTATGTTTCGATAGGTTGTGATGTAACTGAATAGATTTGTTCTTCGAAATTATATTTCTATCAATTATGTTATATAAACGCTCTTTGAAAGCTATGTGATATTTGTAAAGAAACGTATCTCTTGGTTTTATCATGCATTCAATGTGATTTTGCCACCATGATCATTTTAAATGCGTTTCTTACTGGGCTTTTTTTCGAAAGCTCACCCCTCTACCTTTCAGATTATTTGCAGTGATCTATAAACACTATTTGCCGCGTACACGACGTAGGCTGGTGGGAAAGAGCTACCCTATGCTACTTTTTGTACACGCAGTCAAGGTATACAATTACATTCTTCTACCAGACACATTTGTACGCACAAACATATATTGGGAATATTTTGTTGGGATGTAATTTGTAAGGAAACAATGTAGAGAATATGGTTCTTGGGACTAGGTTGTAAGATGATTGGTATTAATCGATATGAATGTATTGAGTTGTAAATGTTGATTTGAAAAGTATGCTTGGTAGTAGTGGATATCTAGGATTGTTAAAACAACTGAATTGCTGGTGGGTAGACTCATATGTAAGCCGTTATGCTGCCGAAATTTCTCTCGGCTATATAGGTCAAAATATGGAATTTAAATATAATTACGGATTAAGAATTAGGAAAAACGATTTGACACTGAGCACGAATGCAACCTAAGTGAATAAGAGAATAAGTGGATAAATTAAAAAAAAAAATTCCCTGGTTTTCAAGGGTCGAGGGTCGTTACATAGGACTATGGCAATATCCGGTGATACCGGCTACAAGGATCAGGTGTGCGGGTTATCACGACTATCTGCTTCCACACGAGAGGTGGGTCAAGTCCAGCCCGTCAGTCCATAGCAAATCTCGTTCGAAGACGACATATCACAATCTCAACACGGTATATCGTACTTCATGCTACTCGCACGGTACAACGTGCTCCGTGGACCCTATCAACACATCATATCAAGCCACATCTCAAAATTGTACATGTGAGCCTATTTAATCGGTACGACCTCTTGTCTACCCGAAGCTCCTAACACGACTATTAACATGTCAAAACAATGCACGTGCGAGCCTATTTAATCGGTGTGACACCAAGTCTACCCGAATCTCCAAACATAACAACAAGTAAGGTGGGCATCTAATGCGAGCTATGCTCCAGCACCATGCCAAAACTAGTAAAAATCCATGTGAAAACTAGTGCGAGCTAAGCTCCAACACTCATGCGTATAAAGCACATCAAATCTCGTGCGAGTCATACTCTAGTACGCTTTCATTCTCACGAAAACAATGTAGGTGGGTCAATTCTTTGTAAAGTATGGTTAACAAACCAAAACATCTCATTTCTTTTGCAATTCATTTTAAATGTTAGTCAACCCACCAATCACTTGCTAAAAGCAATAAAACATGATTTTTCAAAGCATTATGCTTTTGTTTACATGCACATTTCTCAAACACCCCAACTTTTACCTTTCAATCACCCAATATCATTTCCTAATATCTCATGCATTCTAGCAAAGCATTTAAGCTTCCAAATTGTGCATAGATATCTCTAAGAGTCCACACAATTCCCTTACCTTGATTTACTCGGGGTGCGACTCTCTTCCTTTACGCTTCTTGCATTCTTATCTCGGCTTGCTCTGGTGTATCCTTGGGAGCTGCAATTCATCCATCAAACACTTGAATTAACGCTTTTAACTCATATTCAACTATGCATTTATCCAATGTTTTAAATACACATTTTACCTCTTATGGTAAATCTCACAATTTATCCCAAAATCAACACCTCTAAATCATACTCACAACATAATCATCATCTTAAGATAACTCATTCATCATTAATACCTATACATTTCACTTTCTCACACTAGACCATTTCTAGGTTATGATAGATTCTTTACTTTCTAGGTTGTTCCTATCATTCATATGTACATTAAACAACTCAAAAATCAATATCCAAACAATGTAATTGAGTTGTTTCATTAGAAACTCACTTGGCTTGATTTCCTCTTTGCTCCAAATGAAAATGAACCTTGATTCTTCAATCCAACAAGTGGGAAATGCCTCCAAACTATGTTGTTCTTCTCTTTGATGTGAACAACTTTATGTCTGATAGCCTTCCCTCAAATCTTCTTGAAAATGGTCAGATTTAGAGAGTAAAATCTAGGTTTTTGGGTTTGGAATGGAAGGAAATGGCTTTGTCCCAAAATCTGTAGATCCAACTACTCCTATTTATAGATTCAGCTTGATGAGATCGATCTGCCTTGGGTGGAGATCAATCTGGTCCCCTTAAATTCCTCTTTTTCACGACATTTTCAAGCTAAGATTGATCTGTCAAAGCTTAAGATCGATCTGCTCCTAAACAGAGAGCTAAGGAGATCAATCTGTTCCATCCAGGATCGATCTGCATTTTACAGAATGTTTAAGAGATCGATCTAGATCCCTTGGAGATCGATCTGCTCTATTCCATTACTCAAATAAGAGTATTCTAGCTCTTATAGATCGATCTCTTATCCCATGAGATCGATGTGTCTTGCCTAATTTCCAGATTTTGCTATAGTTTCCTATAGAAACTTATACCAAAACATCCTTAATTTGCTGCTATAGTCATTTTCTCATCCAATTACCTTTAAGACTTGAAAATGGCATTCATTCCTACCTTATACACATTAAAACTTGTGTGCATTCATTGTATAACCAAAGGTATACAATACAAACCAAATGGAAGCATAAAGATTCACACCTCTTATGCAACTTCATCCATTTTTACCACACTACTCATATTCCATTCCACTCATATTCTTCACATGTTTAAGTCTATTTCTTCATACTCATATAGAATGTAACTTGTACGCACAATCACAACTCTTATTACAAGTGTGTACATTAACTTATGGACTTACATCACATATACTTCACATTAGAAGTGTATCATCATACTTATGATTTCATTTACATATATATACAAGGTTTTAACTTATACGGGGTCTCACATTCTCCCCCACTTAGAAAATTTGGTCCTCCAAATTGGAACCAAATCATTCCGTGAATAACTCGAGATACTTCTCCCGAATCAAACTTTCCAATTCCTATGTGGCTTCTTCCACAGTGTGATGTTACCAAAGGACTTTCACCAAGGGAATTGTCTTTGTCCTCAACACTTTATCTCTTCTATCCAGTATCCGAATCAGTTTCTCAACATAGGTCATACCTTCATTGAGCTCCAAAGGCTCGTACCTTATTACATGTGCCGGGTCTGGGTGGTACTTCTTTAACATGGATATATGGAAGAAGTTATGAACACTTGCCAATTTCGGTGGCAATGCCAACCTATAAGCCTTGTCTCCCACTCTCTCCAAAATCTCGAAGGGTTCGATGTATCTAGGGCTCAGCTTGCCCTTCTTACCAAATCTCATAATTCCATTCGAAGGAGAAACTTTCATGAACACCGACTCACCCACATCAAACTCTAGTGGTCTCCGTCTCTTATCAGCGTAACTCCTTTTCTGACTCTGAGCTGTCCGTAATCTCTCACATATCAAGTAGACGTCCTCAGATGCCTGCTGTACTAAGTCATGAGCAAAGATCAGTCTATCCCGAACCTCCTCCCATCCAATAGGATAACGACATCTACGCCCATACAATGCCTCATATAGTGCCATCTCAATACTCGCATGAAAACTGTTATTATAGGCGAACTCTGTGAGTGGCAAATGGTTATCCCAGGAGCCTCCAAAATCTAATGCATATACCCTCAACATATCCTCCAGGGTCTATATAGTCCTCTCTGACTGACCATCTGTCTGAGGATGAAACGCGATGCTAAAACTCAACTGGGTCCCTATCACTTCCTAAAAATGTTCTCAGAAGTGGAGAGTGAAGCGAGCATCTCGATCAGAAACAACGCTCACTGGAATTCCACGTAGCCTCACTACCTCGCGCACATACAAGTTCGCTAACTGGCTTAGAGTATCGGTAGCTCTTATAGCTAGAAAATGGGCTGATTTCGTCAACCGATCCACAATCACCCATATGGCATCATGACCTCTCCGGGTCCTCGGTAATCCCATCACAAAATCCATGGTGACGTGCTCCCACTTCCAAGTTGGTATCGATAGTGATAATTCTATATTTTTAGAATTATTTGTGCTTAATGTCCTAATTAATTATTTAAATCCCCAATTTATTTTGTTAATTATCCCCTTTATTTAATTAAAATTCTCATGTTTGCAGATAAATTAAATCCGGATGAATTTTGAATATTTCGGTAGAAAATGGACCAGAATTGTGCTAAAATCGAGATTAGACCACGCGGACAACACCAGCCTAGCACATCTAATTGGACAAAAAGACAGATGACATGAAAATATTATTTTTCAAGGAGCCAATGGTGTGAAGACAAGTGGCCAAATAATACCAACTCATCTAGGATGAAAAAATTACAATTGTACCCCTAAGTTTGTATATAAATAGAAAAAGATGGCAATTGAAAAAAGGGGTAGCCTAGGTTAGAATAGAAGTAATTTAGGAGTAAATGTAATTTTAGGGTAGAATAGCTTTTAGGTTAATTTCCAAGCTTTCTTTGCTTTAATTTCTGAATAGTTTCTTTGAAATTAGAAATTTTCTTCTCTTGTTTTGTTAAAACTTTACATTGGTTTAATGAATAGTGATTTTTCCATGTTCTTCTCGGTTTTGCAATCTCTTTACTTTATTGTTGATTCAATGCACTCAAGTTGAATGAAAGTTCTTCATTTTCCAGTCTTAATAGTTTTATTTTATGGCAATCAAATTTCTTTATGCTTCTCGATTTTGTTTAAGTCATTTTTCTTTTTATTTCTTCTCTAATGCGTAGCTTCCATTTCCTAGCCTTTAGCTCTCGGTTTGCTTTTTTTTTTTTTATGCATTCAGGTTTAAGAGTTCTTCATCCATTCTTCTCCCTTTTGATTCTGTTGTCTTGATGTGGGTTGATGCTAAGCATTATTCCACATCAAGAACAATGTGGAATCCCGGTTGGAGAAGAGAATGAAGCTACCCGAGGATGTTGAGTTCCCTGTTCATGATATATGATGCTCACGGGTGATGATTTCAATTATGGTTGTAGCATTTTTTTCTTCGGTTCTAAGTTCATATTTTGCTATGCTTTATTATTCTTTCCTATCCTTATTTCAGTTTTATTGGTATACCTTTCCTGAATCAGGTTGTTTTGTTTAATGCATTTCACCTTAGCTTGCATTGTTTTTACGGTATGTTGTTGAGTTCTGTTGTTGAAAGCAATTGCTGCAGTTAATGTTAGAAAGTTTTCATTAATCCTACTAGATTTGTTAGCTAATGTATGTTTGATAACAGTTGATTTTAACAGGTGCATTGAGAGGCATTTTTGGTGTTGCTCTGTTCGACTCTGTTTATGGTTGTAGTGTACTGTTTAGTTGGTTATTTTGCTAGAATGGTGAGATAGTATTAACAACAGCAATCTTGCATGTTCCTCATCATGTTCTGCTGCAGTTTTCTTTATTTTATTTCCTTAACTGTGATACAAGTGGATGCTGATACTTGTGAATAATCATCTTAGCTTGTATTTAATGATTAGCATCTGCAGCACTTGTGGGATTCTGAGATGAGTAAGGCAGGTGCAAGAGGAGTAGCTGGATTAATCTTAGCAGCTGTAAACTTTGAGGAACACTCTGGTCGGGCATGGGTCGCTGGATTACTGGAGGCAGTTGCTGCTGTTGTAGCAGTTCCCGAGTGTCCTGCTGTTGTGCACGAGTAGGCTAGATAATTACAAGATTGACAGTAGCAGTATAGGTGTACTGGAGGCTTGTAGCAAGTGATGTATTACTGAGCACTTCCGAAAAGAGCATGAACCGAGAGCAAGGATAAGCAGCAACAACAGAAGCAAACCTCGCCTGGAGCAGTACCTAGTCTGAACCGAGAGCCAGTACAACAACAGTTTACATGCCTGGACAAACTAAAAAGAAGCAGGAGACAGAATTGCAGAAGTTAAGCATAAACACTTGAGCAGCACCTGCAGCAGATGGTACTACCTGGAGCGGACAGTAGACGAGAGCAGCAACAACGTCTGGAGCCTGGAGCACGACATGAGCAGAGGCACAAACGCAGCAGTGCAGGACAATGCCAGTAGCTGGAACCGTGAGCACCTGGAGGCAGAACAAAAATTGGAAAGATAATGAACAGTGCAGTATCGGGACAACTTGCTGGATTGTTTCGGTTAAGGCCACGTTTGGCCAATGCATTTTAATTGTACAATTTATTTCCATGCATTTTTTAGATTAGTTAATTCCAATTTAATTTGTTAGCATAAGAAGTTATGATTTTAATTTTATTTGCATGATTAGTTATAGTTCAATTGATTGATTAGTCTAGAATTTAGATTTAATTATGCCATTAGTTAATTTTTATTTTTATTTTAGTAATAGGTTTTCCAATTAGAATTAATTTAGATTAAACTCATTTTATGCATTTTTAATTTAGTCTTCATTTTTTTTTAAATTTTAGGTTAGTTTAATTTGCAATTTTCATTAGTTTAAGGTTAGTTTAATTTGCAATTTTCATTAGTTTAATTACATGCATATGTTATTTTAGGTTTGTTTAATTTTAGTTTAATTAATTTTGTTTCTTTATTTTTCATTTTTGCTTTTTACTTTAATTGCGTTAATAAATTTTTAACTGTTTTAATTTTTTTTGTAGGTACTTGCCTTTAATTACTCGGAGCTTTGTAAGTAATTTTAGCTCGATTTTATTTTATTTAGTTTTTAGCTTTTATTATTTTCAGTACTTTAATTTTAGCCATGTAGACCACTCATTGCAACTTCATAATTTGCTAGGATATACTTAGGGTAAGATTAACCGGTAGTTAATTAGGCTAGTCAACTTCTCTGTGGGACGATAATTTCGAGACTCAAATCCCATTATTACTTATACGACCCGTGCACTTGTAGATAATACCCTTAGGGCGTGTCAGATAGAGGCTGCAATAACCCTGCAGGCTTTTAATGCTCTACCTTCACCTGCTGATAAACGAGACACTTAGCAACATATTCTGCAATGTGCTTTTTCATCCTAAACCACCAATAAACCTTTCGAAGGTTCTGATACGTCTTTGTACTTCCTAGATGTATCGTATACTTCGATGAGTGAGCCTCTATCAAGATCAACCTTCTGATCTCTGCATCATAAGGAACACATACCCTACCTCTGAACCTTAACAATCCATCTGAACTCAATTCAAAGTCCATCTCTGTACCCCTCTGTATCTGCCCGACAATATCACTGCACTGCTGATCAATCCGCTGAGCCTGTCGGATTCGATCTACCAAATTCGGTTCCAAATGCAGGCTAGCTACCATAACACTACAATCAATACTGGGTGGGGTCACATCCAAACTGAGGTTCGTGAACTATTCCAACAGTTCGTGTTCCCTGACCATCATAAATGATACCATCCCGAGATGCTTCCTACTCAATGCATCAGCAACCACATTCGCTTTACCCGGGAGGTACAGGATCTCACAATCATAACCCTTTAAGAGCTCGAGTCATCTCCTCTGTCTCATGTTTAGCTCTTTCTGCGAGAACAAGTATTTAAGGCTCTTATGATCCGTGTAAATCTGAAATCTCTCACCATAGAGATAGTGGCGCCATATTTTTAATGTGAACATTACGGTCGCCAACTCTAAATCGTGGGTTGGGTAGTTTCTCTCATGATCCTTTAACTGCTTTGATTCATAGGCCACTACCTTCCCATCATGCATCAACACACAGCCCAGTCCTTGATGTGAAACATCTGAATACACCGAGAAACCTCCTGAGCTTGTAGGAATGGTGAGTATCGGAGCTGTAGTTAACCTCTTTTTCAACTCCTCAAAACTTTCCTCACACTTATCGTCCCACACAAATTCAACATTTTTCCTCGTGAGACGGGTCAATAGAGCAGCTAATCTCGAAAATCCCTATACAAATCTTCAGTAATACCCAGCTAAACCCAGGAAACTTTTGATCTCTGTCACTGTCTGGGGTCTCTGCTACTGAACTACGGCCTCAATCATAGATAGATCCACTGACACTCCATCTTTTGATACTATATAAGCCATAAAAGAGATCTGTTCCAACCAAAAGTCGCATTTACTGAGTTTAGCGTACAACTTCTTTTCCCTGAGGGTTTGTAGCACTATCCTTAGATACCTTTCATGCTCCTCTCTAGACCTTGAGTACACCAGTATATCATTGATAAACACGATTACAAATTGATCTAAATACTAGTGGAATACCTCATTCATCAATGACATAAAAGCTGCGGGAGCATTCGTCAACCCGAATGGCATAACCATAAACTCATAATGTCCATACCGTGTGCGAAAAGCTGTCTTAGGTACATCTCTACCCCGTATCTTCAACTGATGGTACGAAGATCTCATATCTATCTTGGAAAAGACCTGCGCTCCCTTAAGCTGATCTAACAAGTCATCGATGCGTGGAAGGGGATACTTATTCTTGATGGTGGCCTTATTCAACAACCGGTAATCTATACACAGTCGGAGGCTTCTATCCTTCTTCCTTGAAAATAGAACAAGTGCTCCGCAAGGTGAGACTCTTGGTCTGATGACCCCTTCTCCAGTAACTCTTGCAGTTGTTTTCTTAGTTCTTCTAACTCAACTTGAGCCATTCTATACGGTGGCTTGGATATCGATTCTGTAACAGGTGCCAATTCTATACCAAATTCCATCTCCCTATCTAGAGGTAACCCTGGTAATTCATCCAGGAAGACATTTGGAAATTACCTGATCATTGGGATGTCTATTAACTCTGGACATGCCTTATCCATCTCAACCACATAAGCAATGTATCCTTTACATTATTCTTTCCACCATTAGTAACACAAATCATCATATTCACATACGAAATTGATAAAAAAATTTATCTTTCATACATCATGTATTAAGATTGCACTCATCACACTTATAATAATCATGTTCTTTAATTTCATTTCACAAAATTTACTACAAGATTGTCTATCTCTGGAAACATCAAAGTTTTTGGATGACAATCCATAATAACATGATTTGTAGCCAGCCAATCCATCCCTAGGAATACATCAAAATCACTCATTTTTAATAAAATAAAATCGGCTACCATTTCTTTTCCTCCTATGTTCAATTTACAACTTATATATACATCCTCAGTCAATTTACTATCATTCATAGGGGTAGATATCAACAACATCTTATCAAGCAGTGTGGGTTTTACAAGCATCATCAATTTATGTGCAAATGATGACAATATAAAAGAATGTGTGGCACCAGGATCAAACAATACAAATGCTTCTAAATCAAAGATTTATATGGTACCTTTAACCACATCCGAAGATTGATCCTCAATGTCCTAGTCCAGTGCGTGCACTCGTCCTCTAGTCACACCCACTGCCTGCTTCCCATTTTCCTCAGCTGTAGCCCTCCTCCTCGGAGCACTGTCCCAACTGGAACTCTCTCTGTCTCTTTGCCCTTCTGTGGGGCTCTCTCTGTCATCTCTGGGCAATCTCTGATTATGTGCCTTGGTTTCCCACATCTGAAGCATACTACCTGAGGTCCATAACATGGTCAAGTGCCATGGTACCTGCCACACTTATCGCACTGCTCTGTTGTAGGCCGTGGCCCTCCAATCACAATTCCCTTAGTTGGAGCTATGGCCGGGTACATGAGAGTATTAACTGTCCTCTCCTGAATCTCTTCGATTCTCGACCTCTTTCCAGAAAATCTTTTGCTTTCCTTATAACTGAAGCCTCTATCCATCACTGATCTCTTTTTATCTCTATCCCTCATCTTACCAACCTTTCCAAACTCTAAGGCGATTCTATCAACATCTTGTTCACATAATTGTGCCCTGCACACTGCCTCCTCATAGGTCGGTATATCCAGGGGAACCAGTCTAGACCTGATGGTCGGTCTCAATCCATCCACAAACTTCTGAATTTTCTCGATCTCATTACTTATTGTGTTGGGATCATACATGCCCAGGGAGATAAAGGTCGTCTCATACTCATCCATTGTCCTACTCCTTTGGGTCAGTCCCAAAAATGCCATTTTCATCTTTCTTTGTGCAGTATCCGGAACATACTGTCTCCAGAATGCCTCCAAAAATATATCCCAGCTGATCTTAGTATGTCGGGCTCTCAAAATAGGCCTGGTGGATTTCCACTAATGTTCTGCTGATCCCTTCAGCATAAAAGCAACAAACGCTACCATCTCAATAGTAGTGCACTCAAAGAACCCATACAGCTTCTCGATTTCATTTATCCAATCCTCAGCAACTACTTGGTCCTTTACTCCACTGAAAGACAACAGTCCAAACTTCTGAAACTATCGTAGTCTATCCAAATCACAATCAGAACCCCAGCCTCTACTAGCCTGTGGTGTAGCAACAGGAGTAGGCATATCCTGTGTAAGTGGGGGTGTATGTGTCTCTGTCGTCTGAAGTCTCTAGGCTAGTCGTTCCCATGCCTCAAGAGCTGCCGCCTGCTTGGCATCACCCTGTGTAGCGGGACTCTGTCTACTGCCAATTCCAGGTAAAGATTGGGTGACCAACTCCAATATCATCTCTATGCTTTGCTCAATCCTTATGAAGCGTGCCTCAGTACTCTCGGGTCTCTCCTCTGGACCCTGTGGAGCATGCTCAACCTCAACCTCATCCTCAACCTCAACCTCAATCTCTTCTTGAGCCTCGTGTATTTTTGGCTCAACACGACCCCCAGGCCTACCTCTACGGCCTCTAGTTCGTCCTCTCACCCCTCTACAGCGAGTGGTATTAGGCATAATGTTTCACTTCCCTGCATACATATCAATTTCTTAGTTAACCCATCGACACACACATAATTTGTATCTAAATAAGCACAGTAACATGAGGATGCAATTTTTCAACTTATTAAGTATTTTAGAAACGACACACGTCAGACCAACTCGAGCTCTGATACCAACTTCTGTCATAACCCTCAACTTACCAAAATACGTACAAATTTTTTGCATTTTAATGCGTTGTTTATTAATCATCCTTACCTTATCTCGATCATGATCAACTACACACTCAATGGTTGGGCTGCGTGTCAATGTCTACCTCATCCATCCATAATAATTTAATTTACAACATAATTTCAGAAGTAAACACTTTTATAAATACACCAGAGTTACTATTTACAAGTGTTTACATTGCTTTACATCCCTAATGTTTACATACAAAATGCTACTGTATTATGTCTAGTTTAGATACAAAATAATTCAACTATGTATACCTTACGCGATGGAATGCAGTGGATACCAAAAGGGAACGCCTCCAATCACGCTCAGTCTATACTCAAATCTCTGTAAAGAGGGGGAAAATAAGAGGGATGAGCAAACCACACTCTTAGTAAGGTAATCATGCGAACAGGTAGATACTATACTATCTACGTGATCGTGATGCCATGCTCAAAAGCATTTAGTTCATCATTTTATCTCAAAACATGAGTGTATAATTGTGTTAATGGTATATAAGGCAATTCATGCTATTAAAAATTTAGTGCACAAAACCCGTTCAAAGCATGGTATTAACCATCATGCATATTTTATACGTAAGGCATAACATTAATCATCTGCATATTTCATAAGTAAGGCATGACATTAAACATCATGCATCAGTGCACTTTAAAAACCATAAACATACTTTAATCTCAAAATAATTCAACTCTAGTCAGGATTCGGTCTCTCCCTCGGACTATCCTGACTCATAAAACATTTCAAACATGGATTTATTCTCAAAGCAATAGACATTTGAGATAGCCAATACAACAAGGGAAATATCCTCTAGGACTATGGTCATATCCTGTGATACCGACTACACGGATCAGGTGTGTGAGTTATCACCACTATCTGCTTTCACATGGGAGGTGAGTCAAGTCCAGCTTGCCAGTCCATAGCAGATCTTGTCCGAAGATGACATATCACAATCTCAACACGGTACATCGTACTGGATGCTACCTGCACGGTACAACATACTCCGTGAACCCTATCAACACATCATATCACGCCACATCTCAAAAACACACGTGTGAGCCTATTTAATCGGTACGACCTCTTGTCTACCTGAAGCTCCTAACACGGCTATCAACATGTCAAAACAATGCACGTGTGAGCATATTTAATCGGTGTGACACCTAATCTACCCGAAGCTCCAAACACAACAACAAGTAAGGTGGGCATCTAATGCGAGCTATGCTCCAGCACCATGCCAAAACAAGTAAAAATCCATGTGAAAACTAGTGGGAGCTAAGCTCCAGCACTCATACATATAAAACACATCAAATCTCATGCGAGTCATACTCTAGCACGCTTTCATTCTCACGAAAACAATGTAGGTGGCTCAATTCTTTGCAAAGTATGGTTAATAAACCAAAACATCTAATTTCTTTTACAATTCATTTCAAATGTTAGCCAACCCACCAATCATTTACTAAAAGCAATAAAACATGATTTTCCAAAGCATTATGCTTTTGTTTTCATGCACATTTCTCAAACACCTAAGTTTTAACCTTCAATCACCCAATATCATTTCCTAATATCTCATGTATTCTAGCAAAGCATTTAAGTGCCTAAATTGCACACAGATATCTCTAAGAGTCCACACAATTCCCTTACCTCGATTTACTCGGGGTGCGACTCTCTTCCTTTACGCTTCTCGCGTTCTTATCTCGACTTACTTCAGTGTATCCTCGAGAGCTGCAATTCATCCATCAAACACTTGAGTTAACGCTTTTAACTCCTATTCAACTATGTATTTATCTAATGCTTTAAATACACATTTTACCTCTTGTGGTAAATCTCACAATTTATCCCAAAATCAACACCTCTAAATCATACTCACAACATAATCATCATCTTAAGCTAACTCATTCATCATTAATACCTTTACATTTCACTTTCTCACACTAGACCATTTCTAGGTTATGATGGATTCTTTACTTTCTAGGTTGTTCCTATCATTCATATGTACATTAAACAACTCAAAAATCAATATCCAAACAATGTACTTGAGTTGTTTCATTAGAAACTCACCTAGCTTGATTTCCTCTTTGCTCCAAATGAAAATGCACCTTGATTATTCTATCCAACAAGTGGGAAATACCTCCAAACTATGTTGTTCTTCTCTTTGATGTGAACAACTTTATGTCTGATAGCCTTTCCTCAAATCTTCTTGAAAATGGACAGATTTAGAGAGTAAAATATAAGTTTTTGGGTTTGGAATGGAAAGAAATGGCTTTGCCCCTAAATCTGCAGATCCAACTGCTCCTATTTATAGATTCAGGTTGATGACATCGATCTGCCTTGGGTGGAGATCGATCTGGTCCCCTTAAATTCCTCTTTTTCACGGTATTTTCAAGCATGAGATCGATCTGTCGAAGCTTGAGATCGATCTGCTCCTAAACAGAGAGCTAAGGAGATCGATCTGTTCCATCCAGGATCGATATGCATTTTACAGAATGTTTAGGAGATCGATCTAGCTCCCTTGGAGATTGATCTGCTCTATTTCATTGCTCAAATAAGAGCATTCTAGCTCTTCTAGATCGATCTCTCATCCCATGAGATCGATCTGTCTTGCCTAATTTCTAGATTTTATTGTAGTTTCCTGCAGAAACTTACACCAAAACATCCTTAATTTGCTACCATAGTCATTTTCTCATCCAATTACCTTTAAGACTTGAAAATGGCATCCATTCCTACCTTATACACATTAAAACTTGTGTGTATTCATTGTATAACCAAAGGTATACAATACAAACCAAATGGAAGCATAAAGATTCACACCTCTTATGCAACTTCATCCATTTTTACCACACTACTCATATTCCATTCCACTCATATTCTTCGCATGTTTAAGTCCATTTCTTCATACTCATATATAATGTAACTTGTACGTACAATCACAACTCTTATTACAAGTGCGTACATTAACTTATGGACTTACATCACATATGCTTTACATTACAAGTGTATCATCATACTTATGATTTCATTTACATATATATACAAGGTTTTAACTTATACGAGGTCTCATAACTATAGGCTTCATGCATGGCTACTTCTTGTGGTGTTCCAACTCCACTACTTGAGGGCCGATACGTAGGTCCCCTGTAGCACTTGACTCTACCTATGTGGTAGATGTTTTGCTACTTGTGGTTAATGATGATAATGTTTTGGTAGTATCTCGTGCCCGCGCAGCACGCATGAATGTTTTCCGCACGGGGAGTGCCTTTGGTGCTTGTGCCCTAGCTAGGTGCTAGAGAAAGTAAGAAAGATATATACTACTCATGTTTTATGAAAGTGCTGTACGACCCTGATCCAGTCTACAGACCCTCCTTACCATGGCCATAGGTATGGTGACTCTCTACGGAGAATGATATGTATCGTATGACTTAGTTATAGCCTAGTCTCCATGATTATGATTGTGATGATGATGATGATGATGATGATGATGATGATGATGATGATGATGATGATGATAAATGACTATGTTTATATGAGATTATGACGAAATGTTTACGAAAAATCATGATTTATGATGAAATGTTTAAGAATGATTTATGTTTTATGAAACGTTTATGAATGACGATGATTTTATGAAATTATCCATAAATGATGAAGATTTTATGAAACGGTTTAACCATGCTATTTGATTTAAAGAACCCATGCTTCATATTTTCCTATGATGACTATGCACGTAACGAAAATTTTACATATCTTCTAAATATTAGTTTCTAAAAGAAACTTATGATCAGTTTTTTTGAAGCAAAGTTTGTTTCATGGATGATTCTTGCTTGTTTTTACATATCAGAACTACTTTAAATGTATTTTCTTACTGGGCTTTTTCCCGAAAGCTCACCCCTTCACCTCTCATATTGTTTGCAGTGAATTACAGTTGATAATTGCTACGTAGATGACGTAGGCTGGCGGATACGAGCTTTCCCAGACTACCTTTTATACATGCGTGAGGTATACATTTTTATCTCTTTACCAGACCATTTCTATGCACAAACATCTATTGAAAGTAATGTGTCGGGATGTAATCGTATAAGGATAAATGAAATGGAATATTTTTAAGGCTTGATTTTTGGAAGTAACTAGACGTGTTTGGAATATGTAGAATGATTTGATGATATGACTTGGGAAGCATGTCTGATAGTTGTGGATAGCTAGGGTGGATATTGTGAGAATTTGCAGGTGGGTAGGCTTATATATTAGCCATTATGCTGCCGAAATTTCTATCGGCCATATAAATTCAAAAGTTAAACTTAAATATAATTATGGATAAAAATGAAGAAAATGAATTGACACTGAACAAGAATACAACCTAAGTGAATAAAGGGATAAGTGGAAAATTGAAGTTTTTTAAAAAAAATTTCTCAAATTTTTATAGGTCACGGGTCGTTACAGTTTAAGGTGGTATCAAAGCGAAAGTTGTCTAGTACTATCAATGTCAATAATAAGGATTACATCTCAAATGTCTTTTCTTGTCTGGTTATAGACTAAGAATACCTAATGAAGTCAAGACTTAATGTTTGGTTTCTGTGAGGAATTAGATCACGGGCTAAAAGCCGCAGAGGTAGGCCAGAGAATCATGCAAAGTTGCCTTATGAGACTCATTAATGATACTGAGATTAAAACTGATGTTGAGTGTGCTCCATCAGGTCCTGTGGAAAGGACAGATGGTACTGAGATACACTTTGGTAAGATTGAGCGGAGTATTGAACATACTATGAAAAAATTGGGACACAGGCTATGTTAGGTGATGGGGTAGGCGGAAGAATAGACAGGCAGATTACTCCCGTTACGCCCGCACAGCCTATAGAGATGTTTCAGAACTATAAATATGCTTGCTCCTGTAGCTCCACAGCAGAATGATGATGACTTAGGTTAGGAGTAAGAGGAGATGAGGCAATTTCAGAAGTTCAGACCGCCATTGTTAAATGGGATAAAGGACCCAGTAGTTATAGAGAACTGAATGAATGAGATTAAGGAAACTATGAATGGAATTTATGGGTCTAGCACAAAGAAATCGATCTGTCAATGAGTATGAATTATGATTTATATCTCTAGAAAGGTATACCCAACGTTATGAGCTGTGAAGTTAAGAAATGTCTGTAAGTTCACTAACGGATGGAGACCAGCTATCAGATTCAGGTTGGTACCATAGAATATCTCTATGTAGGAGGAGGCAATACGTGTAAGATCTGTATTTTTATGTAGCTTATTCCTTATGATTTATATATGTACAGACAGGTATTAAGTTATTTGAATCATAAGAAGAGTATTTACTAGATTTAAGTGTTAGTGAAATGCTTTAACACTTAAAAGCTACGTAAAAGTTGAGAAAGGGCTATGTGAGCCACATGGCTAAATCGAGTGGATCTGAATCATTCTGACTGAAAATAAGAACTTAAAATAAGAAAATATAGAGAGCTCATGAAGGAAACTCGATTTGATTTAGTCCCGAACACAGAGAACAAGAGTAAAAGCCAAAAAGGGGTAAAACAGACTTTTTTAATGATTTAAGGTATTTAAGGTATATTTACCTACCGAAAACGGCTAAAACCTAAAGAAGAGAGTGTAAGACATGAGATAAGATACTTTCAAATTTTTGAGAAAAACTCAATGTGGTCAATGATTAAGGAAAAGTCAACTATAGTTAAGAAAAGTGGACTTTTACCATAGTTGACTAACCATGGTTAAAAATTAACCTAAGTATGGAGAAAAATTTGGGCAAAAATATTTTTGGTCAGAATATAAGATAATCATCCCTGAAAGTAAGGAAAATTTATTCGTATGGATTCCGGATTAAATTTAACGGGTAAAAACGTAATAGGCCTAAGTGAAGATTTTAAAGCCCTTTAAGGTATAATAAGTGTAAATCGAATTTCTTAGGTCCATTAGACCGAATTGTTGGACCGATTGATAGGCCAAATATTTAGACAATTAAAGGCCCGATGTATAGTAAAAAATTTCAGCCTGAAAGCCCATTAGGAAGGCCCAAACCGAGAAGCCCAAATGTTTGGCCCAAATGGATAAAAAATCAAGCCCATTAGTTAAAGGTAAACATAACCAAATTGGTAACCATTAACTAAATCAATTCAATTCAAACTTGTTGGCTGAAAAGTAAGGCTTAATGACTAAGTAATTGGCTTATAAAATCAGCCACCACATGGTCGTCTTCAACCCATCATTCTCAGCTACATAAAGAAACCATTAAAACACATATATTCAAGCTTTCTCTCACTAGAAATCACTAGGAAAAGGCATATTTGGAACTTTCAATCTTCATGAAAGTTGTTCCAAAATGAGTGAGGATTAACATATGTTGGAATTGGCTATCAAGGAGCCATAGTGTACAAACCGAGAGGCTTCAAAGATTCGGCCAAGTGTGAACGCATATACTAGGTATAATTTCAAGCTTTTAAATTCATATATGTTAATGTATGAATGATTCTAAGTAGATTGGTATATGTTTTAAGCATTGAAACACATGGAATCAATATGAACATGATTTAGCTGAGAGTGAGTAGTGATAAATTGATGAATGCCCATATGATTTTAAGTCATGATTGAGTTAATATACATGTGTTAATAATTATGGTATAGTTAGAATTAATCAATTTGATCAATTGATACATGAATTAAGTTGGCAATCAAGGTGTTTGATAAAATGCCTAAATGAACTAAGTGAAGCTTAAGAACATTGTCAACCAAGTGTTTGTGAAAATACCTAAGTGAAATTGGCTAGTAAATGGCCATGAACGACATAGTGTGGTGTAACCGATGGCATGGGAGCTCTCTGCCAAGGCATGTGGCCGAGAGTTCCAATGGGCCAAGCCCAATTATTTTTGGCCCAATGTGATGTAATGGGTCTCGGATAAGCTCAATAAGAGTTAGTAGGCCCTACAAGCCCAATAGGCCCAACGAAAATGAATAGTAAAGTGGAAATGGGCTTAAGACAGAGTTAGGCTCATTAAGGTTATTAAAGTCCATTTAAAAAATAAAATGTATTTAATGTGAAATATAGTAGGAAAAGTATAATTAACCTAATAAATGGTCATATGCAGCTCCAGAGATTAGTGGAGGAGCGAATCGGACTGTTGGATCGAGCAACATTGAGTAAAATTTCTCGAGTGATTGCAAGTAAGGGACTTTTGTGAGTAGTTAGAGATACCTGCACGTATTTTCGTCTGCTTTTACATTCACTTAAAACCTCTGAGGGTCAGAGAAAGTGAATAATAATTATTGTGACCCGATGTGGCAAATTACAATTTTTACCCTTAGTTAGGAAAAAGGTCAACTTTTGAGAAAAGTTGTAAAAAACATGGAAACCACCATTTTGAGTGTTTTTACTGCTGTATAGTAAAAGAATAGGTAGACGGGCTAATGTTTTCATGGTTAATGAGAAATAGCACGCTTTATAATGCTGATTTTGATATTTTGAAAATCATCCCTTTTTAAAGAGCCATCTATCGAATTATGTGAGAATAAATCATGCTAGAGCACAACTCGCACTTGATTTCATATATTTTTCACATATATTATTGCTGATGTATGATTCACACTAGATTTTCATGACATGTATGATAGAGTGCTGGAGCAATTAGCTCGTACTCGAATTATTCATGAGATGCATGACAGAGTGCTAGAGCATTGCTCGTACTCGATTCTTCATGATTTATACATGACATAGTACTTAAGCTATTGCTCATACTTGATTTGATGAGTTTTGTTCATAACATGGTACTAGAGCTATTGCTCGTACTTGATTTGAAACATGAACTATGCATTACCTAGTGCTGGAGGTTTACTCACACTAGAGTTTGAGTTTGTGATGTGAAACAGTGTTTGAACGGAGTGTCGACTGTGAGACGCGCTCAAAGGCGCGCACTGTATTTTATGTGATATATAAGACATGTTGAAAACTGTAGACTATGTTATTGTGTTGTTGTGGAGTTGATAGCTGGCGGTTGTGATGGACTGACCCCCCTCCCGTTACAGCAGTGATGCCCCACACACCGAGATTTGTGTAGCCTGGATTCACCATTTTAGGATATGGTCATAGTCCAGGATATTATTGTATTTCACCACAGAGTCTCACATGATATATCACTTGATTGATTTTATGATACAGATAGACCTGAGGGATGGGTTGGAATCTGATTTGTTGTGTTGAGAATGATTTAAATGCCATATTTACTGTGATTTGAATATAAATGGCATGATTTATCTAAGGCATTGTAAAATTATAAAGATGCATCGTTTTGCACGAATGCCTACATTTGAGAACTAAGCATGATTTCTGTACATGGGATTTAATCTGTACAAGTATATATATATTTAAAGACATGCTTTTAAAGTGAGTTAAGGAAATGATATTTTTGAGGCATAGCATTATTTTGAGTAGATAATGTAGATGTTTACTTGCTTGCCTGATTTTCTTACTGATTTGTGAGCTCACCTTTTTTTTTACACTTCTCTACAGAGCATCAACAGTAGAGTGAGTACGAGTGAGGGATAATGTTTCTGTTATCCGCTGTCATTTCCTATCGATCGACAGGTATACATATTTTATACGGTTTTATATCTAAACATATAGATAGCACAATGATGTATTTGATGTAAATTATGGGGAATGTATTTGTATTAGATTTTATATGAGCTCACATATATTATAAAAGAAATTACAGTCGGTAGATAGTATATTGACTTGTATGTATGAAAATGGATGAATGATATGGTAAGCGAGGATGCTAACATCGAATCACAACCCAACTGTTGTCGAAGAGAAAGGTAAGTAAAAAGCGAAAAATTTATAGTGATTTTTGGTTAAGTCACGGAGAGTCGTGACAATATGCAAGGCGCAATTACACGATTACAATTTTGATCAGAATGCCTCTGAGTGTAATCTGGATAAGTAGAGAAGTGAAACAGAGAAAATCCAGGAAACTCATATGAGGTACCAAGATCCTCCACCACCAGCTCCGTAAGTACTCGAACCACCACCTCCTCCACCTGCTCCACCACAACTTCAAGTAGTGCAGCCTCTAGTCCAAGACCCAGTGGACAGGAATATGGTTCGATTGAAACAGTTTACGAAAATGAATCCACCCATCTTCAAGAGAGTTATGGACCCTGATAAAGCTAAAGAGTGGATTTTAAAATTTGAAAAGATGTTCAAGTACATGTAATGAAGTGGTCTTGAGAAGGTGGCGTTAGCTACCTACATGTTAGAGAGTGAGACAGATCAATGGTGGACGTCTACCAAGACTGTTTTGTTAGGTAAGCACTCAGAGATTACTTGAGAGATTTTTCTTGAGGCATTTAATAAGCAATACATCCCGAAATATGCTCAGAGAAAGAAAGGAGCAAAGTTTCTGAGTTTGGTCCAAGGTAACATGACGGTGGACCAATATGAGTCAAAATTCATCGTACTCCTCCGATATGATCCTGACATAGCCCGAAATGAGTTGAAGAAGATAGTTAAGTTTATCTATGGGCTGAAACCAGTGATCTGAAGTAGGTTAGCACCTCTGAAGCTACAGACTTATGCAGAACCATTTAGAGGGCACAATTCATAGAGCAAGACATGGAGTTGTCCCAAGCTAAATTTCAATTTAGGTTGAGGAGTCAGGGCAGGAGATATGATGACAGAGGGTCTTTTTAGAATAGGGGGCATAATAAGAAGCCGAGGGTCGGTGCATCTAGAGCTTTGACCCCTAGACCAAGGGTTTCCTCCTACTATAAATGTTCATGTACCCTAACATGCTCCTATACCCACTTTTGCTAGGAAATTGAAGAGAAAATCGAGACTTTAGGTTATATACTTAAGGTTAAGACACCAAGGAAAGAGTCACCAACAACCGAAGTAGTGTACAGAAATTGTGAAGATAAGATAGATAGTTGATAAGGTGGTGTTCGCTAACCAAATTCTGCTAAACATGTTAGATTCTTATTCTTGATGTTTTGAGAACCGATGAGTTGTGAGATTTTTTATCTTGTTATTAAGAGCCATTTAAATAAAATTAGAATCACATTGAAGTTAATTTGCTCAATCATCATGAAATGGACGTGTTTTGCATGATTTTTTTTTTGAGTCTATGGAATTTGGCATCTTACTACGAGGAAAAAAATGAGGATTGAAGATTTGGAATGTTTGTTATATAGGATGTGGATCATATTCATTTTGATTCGATTATTGGATAAATAATTATAAGAAGTTTTGATAAAAACTTATCACCTTACACACGGTAGATTGTTCTAATAGGAGAATTGTTAGTTATTCTTGTTGAGATATGAACAAGACTTTGAATTCACGAGTTTTTTAATTTGGCAGATGAAATTAAATATCTGAGTCAGGTGCCGCCTTGTGAAGGTGAAGAAATGAATTTCATTTTAGTGAAATCGTATGAACTATGGAATATGGATCAATCGTTCAATATCAAGTGTAAAGAAATGCTATGTGAGAACGTAGATTTGAGGCAGTAATTGAAAATCATCAGCATAAAATTTATCATTGTATATTGTAAGATTTCCATTGGCTGGAATCAATCTTGCACTTAAAGACGATAATTGCTTAATTTAAAGTGATTTTGGTTTAGTAAAAGAAAGATAAAAGTATCTTAACTTGAGGATCTGAATTGATATTTATTCAAGTCGTTGCAGGACAATCTTTAAACTTCTACATAGAGTGCTATTAATTTGTTAATGATGAGAGTGATTAATTTGTGATAATGGTTCCAAAGATTGAGGAAACAATGAGATTATGTGATTATGTGATTGGTGTTTGGAGTTGTGATCATGATATGAATTTTATTATTTGGAGTTATAATGATTGAAATTATCGATTGATTGTTCCTATTGTTCCTAGGCTCTATCTTTTAGTTGGAGTTAATAGTGTATTTGGTTAGTAGAAAATTTTAGATTATGACATTATAAGCTTTGCGAAGAGTTTCATCGTCATCTATAATTGATCTATGGGACTTGAAAGCTATTAATATTTGAGATTAGAGATGAGTTGGATACTCATAGATTTATGTTTGAATTTGTTGGGTGTGAAAAACTTATGTTTATTAAAAATTTTTGTTATATTGATTTCATCTTTATCGTAGTGTATGATGGTTAACTGATGATAAATATTCTGATATAGTGAAATAGAAAAGAAAATCAATATCCAATAGTTTATAAGTAACTAGAAAATTTGTTGATATCATTATTCAGATTTAAAGTTTTAAGTGGTTATAATTACTTAACATGATTTGAAAATTTTATTCTAAGAAATTTGGTGAACAAGAAATTGTGTTGATCCCGGACAATGTTATGAACATTAACTTTGAGGTTTTCACGATTATATTTCAATGACATATTAGAGGGAGCAGTTGAAGTGTGATTGGATTTAAGTTACAAACTTTTGGATTATTGTTAATCTAACAAGGGTTAATCTTTAATATGGAGATTAATTTTGACTGAAGCCCATAGTAGTAAGTACATTATGCATCCTGGTAGTACCAAAATGTACCAAAATCGACGAAGGGTGTTTTGGTGGCTTGAAATGAAACGAGATGTTGCAGAGTTTGTAGCTAAGTGTTTGATTTGTTAGCAGATTAAGATCGAATACCAAAACCTAGCGAGGTTACTTAAGTCTTTTTCAGTGCCGATTTCCTGGCCATTAAAAGTACAGACTCCTTAAGTGCCTTAGTAGAGTTGTATGTGAAGGAGATAGCTCGGTTGCATGGGGCTCCTGTGAGCATTACATCAAATAGAGATTCCTAATTCACTTCAAGATTTTGGGCTCATTTGTAATAAGCAATGGGATCTCAGCTTAACTTGAGTACTGCCAATCATCCTTAAACCGATGGTCAGTCCAAGAGGACTATTCAGACCTTAGAGGATATGTTGAAGGCGTGCATTTTTGAGTTTAAGGCTCATGGGATGATCATTTGCCTCTTACAGAGTTTGATTATAACAACAGCTATCATGCTAGCATCGAGATGGCACCGTATGAGGCCTTGTATGGTAGAAGATGTAGGTCTCCAATGGCTTGGGAAGAAGTGGGTGAAAGAAAGATTTTGGCTCCCGATTTGGTGGAACAGGCAACAGAAGGTGTTCAGATAATCTGTGATGGACTTAAGGCCGTACAAAGTAGGTAGAAGAGTTATACGGATAAGCATAGATGACCACTTGAGTTTCAGATTGGGGATTTCGTGTTTCTGAAAGTATCCCCGAGCAAGGGTATTATGAGCTATGAAAAGAAGGAGAAACTGAGTTCTTGCTTCATTTGGTCCATTTGAGATTCTAGAGAGAGTGGGAGACGTAGCCTACAGACTTGCTTTACCACCGTAGCTTTTTAGGGTACATAATGTCTTCTAAGTCTCGATGTTAAGGAAGTATAATCCGGATCCCTCACATATCATTGAGTACGAGCCTTTGAACATTCTAGAAGACATGAGCTACATTGAGCAACTTATCCGGATTTTGGATAGAAAGGAAAAGGTACTTCAATCGAAGACTATTCCTCTGGTAAAGGTTCTCTGGCAACACCATTCGGTTGAAGAAGCTACATGGGAGCTAGAGAGCCTCATGAAGGTGAAGTACCCTCATCTATTCCAAAGGACCAAGATGAATTTGGAGGACTAAATTCTTTAAAGGTGGGGAGAATGTAAACACCGCAAAAATTTTTGTACTTAATTAGACAATAAAATAAAAATATTTACACACAAGGTAAGGTAAATTAAATGAAAATACGTTATAAGAATATATATATATTTTGTTAAGTTGAAAATGTATTTTTTTTAAAAATAAAATAATAAATAAATCAAATAATAATATTATAAGTCTAAGATATTTTATATAGTATAATATATTATATTATATTTTAATATAATACAATATATTGTATAAGTTGGACAAAGTAGGAAAAAAATGAAAAACAAAAAAAAGGAATTGGGATCGCGCGACCCCAAACAAAGAAGGCAGTAGCTTTCTCCTCCGACGAACAGAGAAGGCTATCGGCGAGGACGCTGACAAGGAAGCCGAGGGACTGCTGGCACCAGTGAGGGGCGAGGAACGAAGATCGACGACAAGAGAAGAGAGAGAAATCGAGAGAAGAAAAGGAAGATTCAACGGTCACCGATGCCGATTAGCCCCGAGCACCATCAGCCGAAGGTTCCTCAAGCGCAGGCGGACCGACTAGTGGGTGAATCGACCGGTGAAATGGCTGGAAACACCGTCAACGGCGAAGAGAAGAAAATCGACGCCGAGGTTGAAGGGAAAAGAGGTCGGACTGGCCACTTTCTGGCCAGTCCTGCTGAAATCGACACCAGATCCGTGCACTTGACCACCCCGCGGACCTGTCGAAAAAGGGAGTAGGAGAAGAACAGGCCGACGAAGCTCCGAATGGTGAAAGAGAGAACCGAACAGGACTGAATCGAGCTGAACCAGATCGGGCCGGTTCAGCCAGGGAAAAAAAGAGGAAAAGATTGGAGAAAAATTCGACGATGCAGTCGAGTTACGGGTAAGCCGGTAAGTGGCCAAATGGACCGATTTAATTTTTAGAATAATTATTTAAATATATATTTGATCGAATTTGACCTGAAAAATGTATAAATATGTAGCTCAATAATTGACGACAAATAATAGCTCAAATTAGTCTCGATTTACGTGTATCATAGAATTTCGGGTAAGTGAATCTTAATTACGACAATTTGTATAATAATGCGCATTAGAAATTCATCACGTAAGTTACGGATTAATTTTGTATAAAATGCCTTATGATTAAAATTGAGAATCGATTGTCGTAAATGACCAAATGAGCAATCCAAAGAGCCTAGGAAAAGGCCCAATAAGTGTTAATAGGCTTGATGAGCCCAATAGGCCCAAATAAAGTGAATAGTAAGTGAAAATGAGATTAAGACTGAGTAAGGCCCATTAAGGGTTAATTGGGCCCAATAGTTTAAATTAAGCCCAATGAAAGTAAAATACTGATGGAAGTATTGTATTTAATTTGATAAATAATTATATGCAGCTCCAGAGAGTTGATTGAGAGTAAATCGGACTTTGGAAAAGTCCGATTGTACAGAGAAATCGAGGTAAGGGGTATAATTTAAATTAGTTCTGATAATGAACACTCATTTCATTGATAAAAGATTTTTATGAAACAATATTATATTTTGAAATGATTTATGATTGTTTTCATACGTATGGAACGATTTACGAAACATGATTTTGTTTTATGAAATGTTCACCAAGTACGTTTATGTTTATGAAATGAATTTCTTGAAGCATGAAAATGCATGGAAGTTTTATGATGGTTTGTAATCCCATATTTATGCTTTGGAAGAAACTTTTGACATTTTCAAAAGTATTTAAGAAAAGGGAAATGAATTTTTGAGACTATAGGCATCATGCATGGCTACTTCTTGTGGCGTTCCGGCTCTACCACTTGAGTGCCGGTACGTAGGGCCCCTGTAGCACTTGACTCTACCTGTGTGATAGATGTCTTGCTACTTGTGGTTAATAATGATGATGTTTTGGTATTATCTCGTGCCTGTGCAGCATGCATGAATGTTTCCCGCATGGAGAGTGCCTTTGGTGCCCGTGCCCTAGTTAGGTGCTAGAGAAAGTAAGAAAGATAGATACTACCCATGTTTTATGAAAGTGTTGTAAGACCCTGATCCAGTCTACAACCCCCCTTACCATGGCCATAGGTATGATGACTCTCTACGGAGAATGACACGTATCGCATGACTTAGTTATAGCATAGTCTCCATGATTATTATGATGATGATGATGAATGACTATGTTTATATGAGATTATGACAAAATGTTTACGAATAATCATGATTTATGACAAAATGTTTAAGAATGATTTATGTTTTATGAAATGTTTATGAATGACGATGATTTTATGAAATTATCCATGAACGATGAAGATTTTATGAAACGGTTTAAGCATGCTATTTGATTTAAAGAACCCATGCTTCATATTTTCCTATGATGACTATGCACGTAACGAAAGTTTTACATATCTTCTAGATATTAGTTTCTAAAAGAAACTTATGATCAGTTTTTATGAAGCAAAGTTTGTTTCATGAATGATTCTTGCATGCTTTTACATATCAGAACTACTTTAAATGTATTTTCTTACTGAGCTTTTTTCCGAAAGCTCACCCCTTCACCTCTCAGATATTTTGCAGTGAATTACAGTTGATAATTGCTGCGTAGACGATGTGGACAGGCGGATACGAGCTTCCCCAGACTATTTTTTATACATGCGTGAAGTATACATTTTTATCTCTTTACCATACCATTTGTATGCACAGACATCTATTGAAAGTAATGTGTCGGAATGTAATCTGTATAAGGATAAATGAAATAGAATATTTTTAAGGATTGATTTTTGGGAGTAACTAGACGTGTTTAGAATATGTAGAATGATTTGATATTATGACTTGGGAAGCGTGTCTGATAGTTGTGGATAGCTAGGGTGTATATTGTGAGAATTTGCAGGTGGGTAGGCTTATATATTAGTCGTTATGCTGCCGAAATTTCTATCGGTCATATAAATCCAAATGTTAAACTTAAATATAATTATGGATAAAAAGTATGAAAATGAATTAACAATGTACAATAATACAACCTAAGTGAATAAAGGGATAAGTGGAAAATTGAAGTTTAAAAAAAAAAATTTCCCCCGAATTTTTATAGGTCACGGGTCGTTACAGGTTCAATTTATTTTAAACTCCTTGCCTCCTGAATATGGGCTTTTTCAAATTAACTACAACACTATAAAGGACAAGTGGAATATTAATGAATTGGCCAGTAGGCTTGTACAAGAGGAAGCAAGGCTTAAGAGTCAAAAGAATCACTCTGTTAACTTAGTAAGAAAACGAATTGTTAAAGGATTCAAAGCCAATAGGAAGAAAAGGTCTGCTAATGATTCTCGGACTGAAAGGAAGGAACAGATGACAAAAAAGTGCCATTTTTTGTAAGAAAGATGGGCCCTATCAGAAAGACTGCCATAAACAAAAAGCTTGGTTCGAAAAGAAAGGTATTTTCAATACTTTTGTATGCTATGAATCAAATTTAAGTGAAGTTCCTAATAATACCTGGTGGCTAGATTCTGGTGCTACAACTCATGTTACCAATTCTATGCAGGGATTCCTTATGATTCCAACCACATATTCAAGAAATGACTTTCAGTTTATGGGGAACCACATGAAAGCCCCTGTTGAAGGCATAAGGACTTATAGATTGGTCTTGGACACTGAATATCAGTTGGACCTTTATGATACACTCTATGTACCTTCAATTTCTAGAAATCTTGTTTCTCTAGGGAAATTGGATGGTTGTGGATTTTATGTCAATTTTGTTCTGGAAGTTTTACTCTATATAAAGACTCTATTCCTTGTGGATCAGATTTTCTTATTGATGGTTTATATAGAATAAAACTTGATAATGTTTTCGCTGAATCTATGCATATCACACATGGTAATGTTGGTTCAAAACGTAGCATGCTTAATGAAAATTCTGCTTATTTGTGGCATAAATGTTTGGGTCATATATCCAAAGAAAGGTTACAAAGATTGGTAAAGAATGAGATTTTACAAAATCTAGATTTTATCGATTTTGGAACTTACTTGGATTGCATAAAAGGAAAGCAAACCAAACATACCAAGAAAGGAGCCACAAGAAGCACACAACTTCTTGAAATAATACACACTGATATATGTTGACCTTTTGATGTTCCATCCTTTAGTGGAGAAAAGTATTTCATCTCTTTTATTGATGATTATTCACGTTATGGATATATCTATCTACTTAACGAAGAGTCTCAATCTGTAAATGTTTTGGAAATATTCCTAATGAGGTTGAGAGTCAATTAGATAGAAAAGTGAAAATTATAAGATCTGATAGAGGTGGTGAATACTATGGAAAGTACGATGAATCAGGACAATATCCTGGTCCATTTTCTAAAGTCCTTAAAAAACGTGGCATATGTGCACAGTATACTATGCCAGGTACACCTCAACAAAATGGTGTAGCAGAAAGGCCTTCGAACCTTAATGGATATGGTTAGGAGCATGATGAGTAACTCTACCTTATCCAAATCCTTGTGGATGCATGCATTAAAAATCACAGCTTATTTATTGAATAGAGTTCCAACCAAAGCGATTCAAAAGACACCTTTTGAATTGTAGGCAGGAAGGAAACCAAGTTTAAGGCATCTACATGTTTGGGGTTGCCCAGTGGAAGCAAGAGTGTACAATCCACAAAAAAAATGGATTCTTGAACTGTAAGTGGATACTTTATTAGTTATAGTAAGAAATCCAAGGGATAGAGGTTTTACTGTCCAAACCATAGTCTAAGATTAATTGAAACCGGTAATGTTAAATTCCTTGAGAATGTTGAAGTCAGTGGGAGTATAGAACGTCAAGATGTGGAAATAAAAGAGATAAGGATGAATGTACCTTTATTCATTATTGATCCAAAATCCACAATTGACATTAATGTTATTCCAACACTTGTGGAACGAGACAACAATGTTGGTCAACATTTGAAAAATGATACACCTCCACAGTCTGATGTCAAACCCTATGACGATCAAGAATCTGATATTCCACCTAATGAAGAAAGATCGAATACAAATGAATCACAAGGAATAACATTAAGGAGATTTTAAAGGGAAAAGAGATAAGTTATTCCAGAAGACTGTGTGATTTATTTACAGGAATCAGACTTTGATCTTGGGATTGTTAAAAATCTAGTTACCTTTTCACAAGCCATAGAAAGTTCAGAATCTGCTAAATGGTTTGGTGCAATGAAGGAAAAGTTAAAATTCATGAAACAAAATAAAGTTTGAGATCTTGTTGAATTGCATGAGGGATGTAAAAGAGTCGGTTGTAAATGGGTCTTTAAGACCAAACGCAACTCAAAAGGCAAGGTAGAACATTATAAAGCTAGACTTGTTGACAAGGATTATACTCAGAAAGATGACATTCATTATACAGAGACATTCTCTCATGTATCTAAGAAAGATTCATTAAGAATAATTATGACATTGGTGGCTTAATACGATTTGGAGTTACACCAAATGGATGTGAAAACAACCTTTCTGAATGAAGATCTAGAAGAGGAAGTTTACATGGATCAACCTAAAGGTTTTTCCATAGGAAGCAAAGGTCAAATAGTGTGTAAACTTAAGAAGTCAATATATGGACTAAAACAAGCTTCCCGACAATGGTACATTAAGTTCAATACCATTATTACGTCTTTTGGTTTTAAGGAAAATATTGTTGATCGTTGTATATACCAAAAGATCAGTTAGTGGAAGTTTATATTTTTAGTCTTATATGTTGATGATATTTTGCTTGCAGTAAATGATTTAAGTCTACTGCGTGAAACTAAAAATTTTCTATCTGAGAATTTTAAAATGAAAGATATGGGAGAGGCTTCTTATGTGATTGGAATAGAAATATTTTGGAAAAGATCAGAAAGAATAATAGGCCTTTCTCAAAAATGATATATCAATAAAATTCTCAAAAAAATTAACATGAGTAAATGTTCATCTGGGGTAGTTCTCATTCAGAAGGGTTATAAATTTAGTCACATGCAGTGTCCAAAGAATGAATTGGAATGAAAGGAAATGGAATCAATTCCTTATGCCTCTATTGTTGGCAGTTTGATGTACCTACAGACCTGTACTAGATCGGATATAAGTTTTGCGATTGGGATGTTAGGCAGGTATCAAAGTCATCCTGAAATTGATCATTGAAAAGCTGAAAAGAAAGTTTTGAGGTACCTGCAAGGAACAAAGAATTACATGCTCACATATAAGAGATCCGATCAACTGGAAGTAGTTGGATACACAGATTCAGACTTTGCTGGATGTCTTGACAGCAGGAAATCCACTTTTGGTTTTCTGTTTCTATTAGTAGAAGGAGCAGTTTCATGGAAAATTGCAAAACAGACTGTCACTGCTTCATCCACAATGGAAGTAGAATTTGTGGCTTGCTTTGAAGCTACAATTCATGCATTATGGATGCAGAACTTTATTTCAGGACTTAGGGTTGTCGACACCATACCAAGCCGCTGAAAATTTACTGTGATAACTCTGCAGCAGTATTCTTTTCAAAGAACGACAAATACTCGAGAGGTGCCAAACATATGGAATTAAAGTATTTGTCATTAAGGAGGAGGTTCAAAAACAAACAATGTCTATTCTGTATATTAGTACTGATCTCATGATTACTGACCCATTAACGAAGGGTTTACAACCTAAATTATTTAAGGAACATGTTCTTAGGATAGGTTTTGATTGTAATGATGTTTTATAGTGACACTTTGAGCTCAATGATATGTTTCTGACACTTTTATGTTTTCCTGTTCTATGATGTTATGTATAAATTATTGTTTTATATTAACAGGAAAAGAGTTAACAAATCATTATTGTGGACCATAATGAAATTATGATATAATTAAGGACCTAATATAATAAATTGCAGGTGTTGTAGTATATGGAAATGAGTGTTTTACAAATTAGAAAATAATCGCCATAACTCACGCTGAACAATTTATACATCATGGTATTATGATGGGAAATAAGAAATTAACTTCTATTATAAAGATTTTAATTGAGCCAAGTGAGAGAATGTAAGATAAACTTATGATGTGTGACTCTGATTAAATCTAATGGAAGTTATTGTTATGTCACTTTCCCTAAAATTTAGGAGTCACTATTCCTAAAATTAAGAAACCACATCCACCCACATGATGGACATGGTTGGGAGTGATAGTTATCTACTTAAATTAAAATAGGTCCTCACTCTCTCAGAAATATATACGGTAATTCCATCTGCTCCATATACGTAAGAGAAATCAGAGCGAGAGAGAGAAATCTGTTTTCAAAAAAAAAAAAATTATTTTCTTTCACAAGAGCTTCTACAATGGCTTCTTCATTGACTCCCACCACAGACAGAAGTATGTAATTTTTTTTAAATTGTCTTAAAAAACATGAGACATATAGTTTAAGAAAATCCTGTGATGTTGTGTAAGTGATAAATACATATACAATTTTTGTTTACAATAATGAATCCAGCAAACCTAGTGAAGAGACACACCCAAGTTAGATTTGCATGGACAGCTCTTCTACACAACTACTTAAAGCATAATACGGATGGATCTTCCTTAGGAAACCCCGACGGGCTAGAGCGGGTGGGGTATTCAGAGACTCTTCTGGGAACTGGACCTGCGGCAACACGAGACATATTGGTTTTTCAACTGGCACCTGTGTCGAACTTTGGGGCCTCGAGGATGGGTTATGTTTAGCCATTGAAAGGGGTTATTACAAGTTGGTGGTGGAGACAGATTGGTTAAATGTGGTAATATTTTCATGGAGGATGTTTCTATTCATCATACTTATAGCTCTATTATATCTTATTGCAAGAAGTTACTGCGGCAGCAAGGACAAGCCTCGATATTACACGCGTTTAGGGAGTCTAATTCTTTCGCATTTTTCCTAGCAAAGTTGGGCAGTTCTTCAATCTCATCTGTTGTTGTTTATGAGACTCCTCCTAAAGGAATTAATCTCATTTTAACATATGATGTCATGGGCTACAGAAACACAAAAACTTTGACCTGTAACCCTTTTGGGGAGTAAATCTCTTTTATTTTGTTATGCACTTTCATTCACCCAAAAAAAAAATCTATTTACGATAAAAAAATTTGTACATATAAAAATTTTCATAATTTTACGATCTTGCATTTATTTCAATAAAATGATGGAAAATTTTAATTTTTGGTCAAGAGAAATATAAGACTAAGAAAAATATATTTTATTATATTGTTTTCAGTTATATTATCAATTAATGTCATGTAAATAATACATGACACAAAGTAATATTTAAATTATTTTTTTATTACTTAAAATGTTAATTAATTTATTTATTTATATGTGTTTAGTCAAGGGATATATGAAATTACGGAATGATATTGTAAGACCCACTTTTAGGTGATGTATACCTTATGATTCATATGAAGTAACGCATTTCATACATTAATTGAACCATAAGAAGAACTTTTGACTTAAATGAAATTGTATAGAGAATGAATGAGTATCATGGATACATGTAAGGATAAATAACGGCTGAAGTGACCACAAACTAAACAAATGGAAGTTAAAACCCTTTAAGCTGGAGATAAGGATTTAAAACACGAAATGATAATGCATGGACTGTGAATTCTGTGTATCCTTTCTGATTTCAAGCAGTACACACAAGTTCTATAACATGAAAATCTTAAGAAATGAACCTTTCCATGCTCTAAGTGTGAATAGATTGCAAAATGACTAGTGAAGCAATCAAGTACAAGTTTCCCTTTGAAAATTCTGGAAAATTTACAGCAGAAAGCCTGTAGATGAAGGCCAGATAGATCTCCTATTCAAAACAGATTGATCCCTTGTTCAAGCAGAACAATTTCGAGTTAATTCTGCCAAGAGCAGATCGATCTCCCCAATGAGCAGATTGATATCCCACATGAGCAGATCGACCTGCATTTGCTTCTGCCTAGCAGAGATCAATCCTTTCCTAAGTGCAGATCGATCTTCATTTGATCCTATCAAGAGCAGATCGATCTCTCCCCATGAGTAGATCGATCTCCAGTTGCTTC
Source organism: Firmiana major (assembly GCA_033439115.1). Lineage (NCBI taxonomy): Eukaryota > Viridiplantae > Streptophyta > Magnoliopsida > Malvales > Malvaceae > Firmiana > Firmiana major. Next base: position 8,153,279 of record CM065913.1, on the reverse strand, counting down.
TGCCAAGCAAAGATCGATCTCTCCCTACAGAGCAGATCGATCTCTCCTTTTACAAACCTAACAATTTCAATAGCTCAAACCAATGGAAGATCGATCTCTTACCCTAGGAGATCAATCTCACCACCCTTGCTTTATAAAAATTCGATGGCCAAGCCTCTTTCTTCAGCAAATCAACACATTCCTCCATTTTTACCCAAAAGACCAAGCTTTCTCACTCTAGAATACACCCCCTTCCAAAAAGATTTGAGAAAAAGCTATTAGAGCAAAATTGTTCATTGTGAGGAGGAGAATAACATAGCTTGGAGCCAACATTCAACTTGTTGGATTGAAGGAGCAAAGGAGTCTTCTTATTTGGGACAAGAGGAAAGTCAAGCTAGGTGAGTTTCCAATGCACCAACTCTAAGTATGTTTATCTAGATGTTGTTACGAGTAGATTGGTGTATGAATTGTTGGTTAAAACTACCTAGAATAGGATGAATCAAGCATGACCTAGAATGAGTTTAGTGTGAGAAAATGAGATATGGTGGATTTAATGATTAATGGATTATACTAAGGTGTTAGTAGTGTTATGTGCATGATTTTGAGATGGTTTTGTGATATGGAACAGGATTAGGTTATATAATGAGCATATAAAGTGTTTGTGAAAATGCATGAATGAATGGAAGAACTTAGGTTAGAGCAATGCAAACCAAGTGCTTGATTAGATAGCTAAAAGGGTTTGCTAAATCAAATTGGACTAAGAATGGCGTGATGGATGTTCAACCCCCATGCCATGGTCGAATGTGATTATAGGCTAAACTTGAATTTAATCGATTCGATAAGGTTGATGGACTTAAAATTCGGTCCAACGAGTGATAATGAGCTTAAGGAGCTCAAGGGCCTAGGTGAAATGATAATGTAATTGAAATCTACTTAAGAAGAGAATTAGGCTCAATAAGATATGTTGACTAGGATCAAGTCAGAATATGAGTTATTTGTAATTAACTCATGTAATAATAAATCTTTGCAGCTCTTGAGGATACATCCAAAGCAAATTGAGCGCGACCACGAAAAGTGGGAAAGGAAGGAGTTGCTTCTCAGAGAGTTGAGGTAAGGGAATTGTGTTGGCCCCCAGAGGTATCTGTACGCGTTTTCGGGTGCATAAAGATTTTCTAGAATGTTTGTGGATCATAGGAAAGGAATTAAATGTTTGAAGGGTAAAGAAGATTGGGATTTGAGAAAAATTCATGAAAAATAAGAATCATGATGTTTTGAATCCTTTTACTAACCTTTGTAGCATGTGGATTGGTAGGTTGGCTAGCATTTAAATGCTTTGCAAGAATATAGTTTGATTTGGTTTTAATAACCATGCTTTGCAAATAGATTAGCCACCTACATGAGTTTTATGGAAATAAAGCATGCTAGAGTGCTGCTCGCACGAGATTTGATATGTTTTTACATGCATGGGTGCTGGAGCCTAGCTCGCACTAGTTTTCACATGGATTTTACGATATAGTGCTAGAGTATAGCTCACACTAGAGTTTTACTTACATGAGTGCTGGAGCTTAGCTCACACTAGTTTTCACATGGATTTTGACATTGTGCTAGAGCATTGCTCGCACTAGATGTCCACTTTATACTTGTTGTCGTGCTAGAAATTACTCGCATGTGATTTTTATGACATGTTGGGAGCCGTGCTAGGAGCTTCAGGTAGGCTGTGTGCCACGCCGATTAAATAGGCTTGCACGTGCGTATTGAGATTTGGCAGGATATCATGTGATGATATGGGTCCACGGAGTACGTTGTACCATGCATATAGCATGGAGTACGTTGTACCGTGTATGGATATATATATATATACTATCTTCAGACGATGAATACTCTGCTATAGACCGACAGGTTGGATGTGACCCACCTCCCGTGTGGAAGCAGATAGAGGTGTTACCCCGCACACTAGGATTTGTGTAGCCTGGGATCACAGAGGATATGGCCATAGTCCTAGTTATTTCCCTTATTATTATTTGCTTATCTCACATTGCACTTGATTTATGATAAATCCATGTTTTAAATTTTTTTGTGGGTCAGGACAGTCCAAGAGAGGGGCTGAATCTCGACAAATGGTGAATTTTGTAATGATTCGTGTTGAGTATGAAATATTTTAAGTGCACCTCGCATGACGATTTTCTATGCTTAAATTACTACTTGTGCATGATGATTTTCCCATGCTTTGTTTAAGTATTGTGCATTGATTTTATTAGCTTGAATTGCTTTATATATCATGAACATGAGCATGAACAAATGTTTTGGAGTATGACAAGTAAATGCTTGGCTTTATGCATGGCATCACGATCACGTAGATAGTACAGTTATCTACCTGCTCGCATGATTGCCTTACTAAATGCATGGTTTGCTTACCCCCCCTTTATTTTCCCCCTCTTAATAGCACTTTCAGTAGATAGAAAGCGACTGAAGATTTGATTTTGGTATCCGCTGCATCCCATCACACAAGGTATACACATTTGTATAGTTTTTGTATCTAGATATGCCAAAGCACAATAATATTTTGAATGTAATTTTTGGGGATGTAAAGAATTGTAAACACATGTAAACAGAAACTCTGATTTAGAAATACAAGTGTTTACGTTTAAATGAATTGTAAATTGAAATGATTTGATTGGATGAGATTGACACCAATACACAACCCAACTATTGGTGGTGTAGCTATTCACGATCAAGTAAAGTAAAGGTAAAGAACAAATAATAAGAAATGAATTAAATAATAAATGAAAAATTTGTAATGGATTTTCGATGGATTGAGGGTCATGACAGAGGTGATATCAGAGTTGAGTTGGTCTGATGTGTGTCAGTATAAATAATTAGGAAAAATTACATCCACATGTTACTGTGCTTGTCTAGATACAACTGTGTATATCAAGATGGGTTTGACTAAGAAATGGCTAGGCAGTACTGAGTCATTGCGACATGAGACTCACGATGAGGTAGAGGTGGAGGCTAAAGTTGAGCATGCTCCACAGGGTTCGACAGAGAGATCAAAAAGTACTGAGGCGTGCTTCGCGAGGATAGAACGGAGCTTAGAGGCAATTTTGGAGTTGATTGCCCAGTCGTTGCCTGGAACTGGTGGCGGGCAAGGTCCAGCTACACAAGGTGATGCTAAACAAGCGTCTGCTCCTGAGATGCCTACACAGCTAGCCCAAAGACCTCAGACTATAGATACTCTCAGACCCCCACCAGTACAGGATACACCTTTTACTGTTGCTCCACCACAAGGTAGTAGAGATTGGGGTAATGGATGTGACATGGATAGGTTACAACAGTTTCAAAAATTTAAACCACCATCTTTCAGTGGGATTAAAGACCTAGTAGCTGTAAAGGATTGGGTGAATGAAATTGAGAAATTATATGGGTTCTTCGAGTGCACCACTACGAAGATGGTTGTTTTTGCTGCATTCATGCTGAAAAGATCGACAGAGCATTGGTGGAAGTCCACCAGACCTGTTTTGAGAGCCCGACATACGGAGATCACATGAGACATATTTTTGGAGGCCTTCTAGAGGCAATATGTTCCAGATACTGCGCAGCGAAAGTTGCAGATGGAATTTTTGGGATTGACCTAGGGGAGTAGATCGGTGGATGAGTATGAGACAAAATTTATCTCTCTGGGCAGGTATGATTGTGATACAATGGATACTGAGATCAAAAAGGTCCAAAAGTTTATGGATAGACTGAGACCAGCCATCAGGTCCCGATTGGTTCCCTTTGACATATCGACCTATGAGGAGGTAGTGCACAGGGCACAGTTATGTGAACAAGATATCGAGCGAGTTACCTTAGAGTTTGGAAAGGTTGGTAGGGTGAGGGATAGAGATAGAAAGAGATTGACAATGGATAGAGGCTTCAGTTATAGAGGAAGCAGGAGATTTTTTAGGAAGAGGCCGAAGATTGAGGAGATTCGGGAGAGGACACTTAAGGCTTTCATGTATCTGGCTATAGCTCCAGCAAAGGGTATAGTGATTGGAGGGCCACGACCTACTACAGAACAGTGCAGTAAGTGTGGTAGGTACCACGGTACTCGGTCGTGTTATGCACCTCATGTTGTATGTTTTTGATGTGAAAAACCAGGGCTTGTGATCCGAAATTGCCCAGAAATGACTGAGAGTACCCCACAGAAGGGTAAAGAGCCGAAGAGAGCTCCAGCTGATGCTCCTACTCGGAGATGAAGGGCAACAGCTGAAGAAAAGGGGAAGCAAGTAGTTGGCAGAGGGTGAGTACACGCATTGGACCAGGATACTGCAGATCAGTTGTCAGATGTGGTGAATGGTACCATCTTGATCTTTGATGTTAAAGCTTATGTTTTGATAGATCCTGGTGCCACGCATTCATTTGTATCGCATGCATTTTCATATAAATTGTTTAAGTATGTGAAGCTTACCCCATTAAGTAGGAGGATGCTGATAAGCATTCCCATGAACAATAGTCAGCTAGTCGAATATATGTTTAGGGATTGTAAGTTGAAAGTAAGGGAAAAGGAAATGTCAGCCGATCTCATTTTAATGTATATGAAAGACTTTGATGTACTCCTAGGAATGGATTGGTTGGTTGCAAACCGTGCTTCGATAAATTGTTTTTCTAAGAAGGTAACTTTTTTAGGGGTAGATAACGTTACCGTAAGTTTCCCCGAAAAAATGTAATGTAAAGTTTCCTTGAAAAGTATAAAAAAAGTAAGTGTTGTAAGCAAAATAGATGCATTTCTATCCTGACTAAATGGTTAATGTTTTGAAAGGTTATATTGCGTACATGGTTGAGGCAGATACAGCGCGTTCGAAATTGAGAGACCCCTTAGTGGTTAGGGAATTTCCAAACGTCTTTTTAGATGATTTACCAGGGTTACCGCCAGATAGAGAGATAGAGTTTTGTATAGATTTGACACTTGGTACAGAGCTGATATCCAACCACCGTACAAAATGGCTCCGATTGAGTTGGAGGAACTGAAGAAGCAGTTACAGGAGTTGTTGGATAAAGGGTTCATCAGACTGAGTGTATCGCCTTGGGGAGCACCAGTACTGTTTGTAAATAAGAAGGATGGGAGCCTCCGATTGCATATTGACTACAAATTGTTGAATAAGGCGACCATCAAGAATAAGTATCCCCTTCCACACATCGTTAACTTGTTAGATCAGCTTCGGGGAGCGCAGGTCTTTTCTAAGATAGATCTGAGATTTGGGTACCATCAATTGAGAATTTGGGATGAAAATGTACCCAAAACAGTTTTTTGCACCCGGTATGGTCATTTTGAGTTTATGGTTATGCCATTCGGGTTGACGAATGCTCCCGCAGCTTTTATGTCGTTGATAAATGAGGTGTTTCACCAGTATTTGGATAAATTTGTTATCCTATTCATCGATGACATTCTGGTGTATTCGAGATCTAGAGTGGAGCATGAGCAGCACTTAAGGATGTGCTATAGACCCTTCGAGAGAAGAAGTTATACGCTAAACTTAGTAAGTGTGACTTTTGGCTAGAGAAGATCTCTTTTTCTGGTCATATTGTATCGAAGGATGGTGTGTTAGTGGACCCATTGTAACACCTCAGAAGCGCAGAAAATTGGGCTAACTTAAAATTTTTCTTAAAATTTAACTTCCTACTCGAGGTGCATTCCTGTACCGTGTCAGTTAATCTCATACCTATCTCATTAACCAACAATCCAAGGATCTCTCAACATCAACATTTCCTTAATCAAATAACATGGTATCAAAATAAAACCATTTTTCTAATTTATATACATATACCATTCTAATTACATCCCAACATTACTTAAAAATAAGTGTTTGCATTACATAATTGTCTGGATACAAAATGAATTGAATTATACCTCACGCATGTACAAGCAATAGCCTGGGGAGAGCCTCGTCCACCAGCCTATGTTACGTACGTAGTAGGAACTTGAGCTTACTGTAAATAATCTGTGGGGGAGGAAAGAAAGGGGGTGAGCTTTTAACTAGCTCAGTAAGGAGTGCATATGAGATTTCAAAATCATCATCAAAGCATAAGTGTAATAATGGCATAATTTCCCATAATTAAAAACACGTGATTAAAATCACAATTCATCAAAATATTCCTTATCTCAATTTCACAACACGTCATTTCTCAAAACAATTATGGAGACTAGGCATAATATAAATGTCATGAAAGTAATCATCACATCAGATCATCCTTAACAAGGGTATCCTCAAACGAGGGAATCATCTCACGTTACCAAAACGGAGGCATCTCACACTACTAATGCAGAGGCATCTCTCATTACCAAAATGGAGGCATCTCTTGTTACCAAAATGAATGCATCTCTCGTAACCAAAACAGAGGCATCTCACACTACCAAAGCGGAGGCATCTCACGCTACCAATGTCACGACCCTCAACTTACCAAAAATCGTCACAAATTTTTCGATTTTCATGCATTATTTATTATTTGTCCTTACCTTACCTCGATCGTAATCAGCTACACTCTCAACACTTGGGCTATGTGTCAATGTCTACCTCATCCAACCATAACAATTTCATTTACATTATAATTTAGAAGTAAACACTTGTATAATTGAATCAGAGTGTTGATTACATGTGTTTACATTGCTTTACATTGCTTTACATTGCTTTACATTGCTTTACATCCATAATAGTTACATACAAAATGCTACTGTGCTATAGAAAGTTTAGATACAAAATTACATCAGTGTGTATACCTTACGCGATGGGATGCAATGGATACCAAAAGGGAAAGCCTCCAGTCGCTCTCAATCTATACTCAAATCTCTGTAGAGAGGGAAAAATAATGGGGGTGAGCAAACAACACGCTCAATAAGGTAATCATGCGAACAGGTAGATACTGCATTATCTACGTGATCGTGATGCCATGCTCAAAACCATACAGTTTCTCATTCACATCTCAAAAGCATTAGTTCATGCTTGTCTTAATGGCATGTAAAGCAAATCATGCTATTTGTTAGTGCACAAATCAAATTCAAAGCATGGCATGAATCATCATGCATATTTCATAAATAAGGCATGGAAAAGTCATCATGCGTAAGTGCACTTTAAAGCCATTATCAAACTTTCTCATCTCATAAAATCAACATTTGTCAGGATTCAGCCCCTCCCTCGAACTGTCCTGACCTACAAAGTATTTTAAAACATGGATTTCATTAAATAAAACAATAGACACGTGAGATAGGAAATATAATAAGGGAAATCTCCTCTAGGACTATGGTCATATCCTGTGATCCCAGGCTACACTGATCAGGTGTTCAGGGTATCACCACTATCTGCTTCCACACGGGAGGTGGGTCACATCCAGCCCGTCGGTTCATAGCAGATCTAATCATCTTCCGAAGATGGCATATCACAATCTCAACACGGTAAACGTACTTCATGCTACCTGCACGGTACATCGTATTCCGTGGACCCATATCAATACATCATATCACGCCACATCTCGACACGCACGTACGAGCCTATTTAATCGGTACGACATCCAGTCTACCCGAAGCTCCTAGCATGGCTATCAACATGTCAAATTCTCAAAAATGCACGTGCGAGCCTATTTAATCGGTGCGACACCCAGTCTACCCGAAGCTCCTAGCACGGCAACAAGTATGGTGGGCATCTAATGCGAGCTATGCTCCAGCACCATGCCAAAACCAGTGTAAAGTCTATGCGAGCTCAACTCTAGCACAATATCATAAAAATCCATGTGAAAACTAGTGCAAACTACGCTCTAGCACTCATGCGTATGAAAACACATCAAATCTCGTGCGAGTCATACTCTAGCATGCTTTCATTCTCACGAAATCCATGTAGGTGGCTCAATTCTTTGCAAAATATGGTTATCAACCAAATCAAATCATTTCTTTTGCAAATCATTTCAAATGTTAGCCAACCCACTAATCACTTGCTAAAAAGCAACAAAACAAGGTTTTCAAAGCATCATGCTTTTGTTTTCATGCACATTTCTCAAAACCCAACTCTTTACCCTTCAATCACCTAATATCATTTCCTAGTATCACATGCACTCTAGAAAAACATTTAAGCACCCAAATTGCGTACAGATATCTCTAAGAGTCCACACAATTCCCTTACCTCGATTTACTTGGGGTGCGACTCTCTTGCTCTTAACTTCTCGCTCTTTTGGCTCAACTTACTCCAATATATCCTCGGGAGCTGCAATTCATTCATTAAATGCTCGAGTTAGTGTTGCTAACTCTCATTCAACTATGCATTTTACCCAATGCCTTAAATATTCATTTTAACCCTTTTTGGGTAAGTCTCACAATTCATTTCATAACACCATTTTAAATCCATACCCACAACACCATTATCACCTAAAGATATCTTATTCATCTTTTATTCCACTACATTTCACTTTCTCACACTAACCCATTTCTAGGTTATAATCATTCCATTGCATTCTAGATAGTTTCTACCATTAATAAGCACACCAATCAACTCCAAAATCAATAACTTAAACAAATGTACTTGAGTTGGTGCTTTAGAAACTCATCTTTTTGAATTTCCTTCTCACTCCAAATGACAATGCTCATTGTCCCCTAAATCCAATAAATGGGAGAATGCCTTCAAGCTATGTTGTTCTTCTCCTTGATGTGAGCAACTTTGCATCTAATAGCCTTCCCTCAAATCTTCTTGAAAATGGGTGGATTTAGAGAGAGAAAACTAGGTTTTGGGTTGAAAATGGTAGAGTGAGAGTGTTTCCCGAAATCTGCAGATCAAACTACTCCTATTTATAGATTTAGCTTGATGAGATCGATCTGCTTTGGGTGGAGATCAATCTGATCCTCTTAAAATCTCTCTTTTCCACGACATTTGAAGGCAGGAGATTGATCTGTTGAGACCTTGAGATTGATCTGTCTCAGGCAGTAACTTAAGGAGATCGATATGCATCCAGGGGAGATCGATCTCCCCCAACCCGAGAGCTAAGGAAATCGATCTGCCTACCTTAAAATCGATCTTCTCCTTACAGAATGTTTAGCAGATCGATCTAGCTCCATTGGAGATCGATCTGCATTGTTCCTATTGCTCGATAAGAGCATTTTGGCTCTTCCAGATCGATCTCTCATCCTATGAGATCGATCTGGCCTTTATATTTCCCAGATTTTGCTGCAGTTTTCTGCAGAAACTTATACCAAAACATCCTTAATTTGCTGCCATCGTCATTTCCTCATCTAGTTACCTTTGAGACTTGAAAATGGCCTCCATTCATACTTTATACACATTAAAACTTGTGTGAAATCTTTGTATAACCAAAGGTATATAATATAAACCAAATGGAAGTGCATAACTCATGCAAATCTTCATTCCATTTACCACACCACTCAAAATTCAATATATTTACATTCCACTCACGAAAATATCCTTCTTACACTGACTATAACCTTTAAAACTTGCGTGTATTCATTTCACAATCCAATATAGATACATATATACAAGGTTATACATATATGGGGTCTCACAACCAAAGCGGAGGCATCGATGTGCAGATATCATGACGAGTCCTGAGTCTTAAAAACATGCCATTAGTTTCGCCTTCACCTAGAGCTCATAATAGTTTTGCCTTATAAATCTCATTCAAATAAGTATATTTGTTTGCAAAACATTCAAATCACAAAACCGAGCTCAAACCGGTAAAACATGCACTCAAGTAATAAATCTCAAATTAAACACTTTTCTCAAGAAATATGCTCGTTATAAAATTATTTTATGCTACTAAAGTATTTTCATTGGTAAAGAACACATATGCACAAAACTGTTGCATCCCTTACCTCGAATCACGCTCGAATCACTTTCCTTTGATTTTCAATACTCGTGATCCGATTTTATCGGCTTAAATTTTATCTCCAAGAGCTGCAAGCATTTGCTACTCACATTAGTATACTTTAATATACTCAATTCTCATTTGCATGAATTTCAATTCAATGCATTGGGTCATTTTACACCAAATTTAGCCTCATTACATCTTTTTGGACCTTACAGTCTCTTAAGTCCATTTCGATTGTTCTATTAGTTTCTCGAGAGTCCTTTAGACTCATCAAGTCTACTGATTCATATTAAACTGGCATTAACCTCACAATGCCTGAAATTCATCATTTCCCTCACTAAGGCAATTTATCAAACACCTTTTATGCCTATTTTCAATCATCATTTAATCCAACATATGGATTTCACAAAAGCGTCTTAGAATCATCTATACATGCTTAATAACATCTTTACATGCTTAAATCATCATTAACTCGATGCCATTTCAACTTTCTCTCACTAAGCCCATATTAGGTCATGGTTACTTAAGCATATACATGAACATTTTAGCCAACAATGTATATACCAAATCAACTCATCTAAATGTCTAGATTAACATACTAGAAGTGGGTTTATTGAAATCTTACCTAGCTTGACTTTTCTCCTTTGTTGCAAATTTGGGGACAATCCTTTTTCTCCTTCAATAGATCAACTGAACTTCTAGTTTTCGATTAAGTTGTTCTCCTTCTCTTAAGCAACAACTTTGCTCAAATAGCTTTTCCTTAAATCTTTTTGGAAAGGGTGGTATTCTAGAGTGAGAAACTAGGTTTTCTTTACTTAAAATGGAAAGGTTTGAATGTCTGAGGAAGAAGGCACGAATTATCGAGCTTTTTATAGAATTCACATTATGAGATAGATCTCCAAGGGTAGAGATCGTTCTCCCCTTGTTTGAACTCCTTCAAAATTTGATATGCAGGCTAGGGGATCGATCTGCCTCTTGGATGGGATCGATCTGCTCAAAGGATAAAATCGATATTTGCCTGGTAGAAGGCTTTAGAGATCGATCTAGCTTAGTGAAGAGATCGATATTTGCTAGTCAGAATCCATCCGAGATCGATCTGCCTTTGGGGATGAGATCGATCCTTGTTAGGCAAAGGCAATTGGAGATCGATCTGCTTTGAATAAGGGATCGATCTCCCTCTTGCAGGATGTTTTAGCATTGCATTTCAAGGCAATGAGATCGATCTCTCCTTGTAATGAGATTGATCTGCCCTTCATCTGCAGCATTCCAGCTGCAATTTTTCCTAAATTTCTAAAGGATAACTTCCATTCATTTGCTTCACCACTGATTTTGCATTCTATTCACACTTAGCACTTACAAAGGTCCATTTCTTATGATTCATATATAACGTAACTTGCGTGTACATCACAAAATCATATAACAAGTGTGTACATTGAATTTACGGACCTTACATTTTTTATGATTCATATTACATGTAACAAGTGTATACTTTATCGAATCATAAGGGATACATAAGAAGGTACGGGCCTTACATTCCTCCCCTCCTTAAAGAAATTTGATCCTTCAAATTAGAACCAAGTCATTCCTCCAAAAGTTGATGGTACTTCTCTTTCATCAGGCTCTCTAGTTCCCAAGTTGCCTCTTCTGTTGTGTGGTGCTTCCAAATAACCTTTACCAACGAGATTCTCTTTGTCCGAAGTACTTTTTCTTTCTTATCGAGAATCCAAAGAGGTTCTTCTACATAGCTCATGTCTCCCTGGATGTCTAATACTTCATACTCATGACATGGGAGGGATCCAGATTATACTTCCTCAACATCGAGACGTGGAAGACATTATAAATCGAGGAAAGCTATGGAGGTAAAGCTAACCAGTAGGAGACATCTCCCACTCTCTCTAGTACCTCAAACGGACCAATAAAATGAGGACTCAGCTTCCCCTTCTTCTCGAAGCGCATGATACCTTTACTTGGAGACACCTTAAGAAACATAAAATCTTCAATTTGAAACTCAAGTGGTCGTCTACGCACATCTGTGTAATTCTTTTGTCGACTTTGAGCAACCCGTAATCTGTCATAAATAATCTTTACATTCTAAATTGTCTATTCAACGAGGTTAGGAGTAATTACTTTTCTGTCACCCACTTCGTCCCAAGCTATAGGGGATCTACACCTCCTACCATACAAAGCCTCGTAAGGTGTCATACCAATACTCGCATGATAGCTACTGTTGTATGCAAACTCAGCAAGGGGCAGGTGATCATCCATGATCCCTTAAAGTCCATTGTACACGTCGGCAACATATTCTCAAAGGTCTGTATAGTCCGCTAGGACTGACCATCAGTCTGATAATGATAGGTGGTACTGAAATGCAACCGATATCCCATGACTTCCTGGAAATGAGTCTAAAATCTATAGGTAAACCTGGAATCTCTATCAGATGTAATACTCATTGGGGCCCCATGCAATCGAGCTATCTCTCTGACATATAACTCTACTAAGGCACTCAAAGTATTCGTGCTCTTGATGGCAAGGAAGTGGGCACTCTTAGTTAATCTGTCTACTATCACCCATATTGCATCATGACCTCTCCGGGTCCTTGGTAATCCCATGATAAAGTCCATGGTGATATGCTCCCATTTCCACTTAGGCACTGGTAAAGACTTAAGTAATACTCTGGATTTCTAATGCTCAGCCTTTACCTGTTGAAACACTAAACACTTTGCCACAAATTCTGCCACTTCTCGTTTCATACCACTCCACCAATATACCTTACGCAGTCTTGGTACATCTTAGTACTACCTAGGTGCATGGTGTAAAAGGAATAATGAGACTCCCTCAAAATTTGCTGCTTTAAGGTATCATTGCTCCAGACACAAATACGACTCTTAAACCTCAACAATTCATCATTACTGACTGCAAAGTCTTTTCAGCTTGGCTAACCATGTCTAGTAGCTTCTGATCACTTCTCTGTCCAGTTCTAATTTGATCCATAATACTGGTCTCTATCGTAGGCTAGCCATAAATCTGACCTCCGCTTCCTCAACTCTAATCAATAAATTCCATTCCCTGATCATCATAACAGAAACCATGCTCTTTCTACTCAAGGCATCAACAACTACGTTTGCATTCCCCTGATGATATAAAATCCCGTATTCATAGTCCTTATAGAGCTCCATCCATCGTCTTTGTCTCATATTAAGCTCCTTCTGGTCGAAGATATACTTCAAACTCTTATGATCAGTGAAGATCTGAAACCTTTCCCCATACAGGTAATGCCGTCATATCTTCAATGCAAACACCACTGCGACTAACTCCAAATCATGCGTAGGGTAGTTTCACTCATGGTTCTTTAGCTGGCGTGATCTATAAGCGACTACTCTTTCGTGTTGCATGAGCACGCACCCCAAACCCTAATGGGAAGCATCACTATACACTGCGAAGCCTCCAGATCCACTTGAAATCGTTAAAATGAGTGCTCTTGTCAATCTCCTTTTAAGCTCTTGGAAACTTTGCTCACACTGATTCGACCATATAAACGGAACGTCCTTACGTGCAAGCTTAGTTAAAGGGGCTGTAATCTTGGAGAATCCCCCAACAAACCTCCTGTACTACCCTGCAAGTCTCAAAAATCTCTGAATCTCTATAACTGTCCTCGATCTCTCCCAATTAAGTACAACTTCTATCTTGGAAGGATCAACTGACACCCCCTCCTTAGATATGATGTGACCAAGGAAAGCTATCCAATCAAGCCAAAACTCATTTTTATTAAGCTTTTCATACAACTGCTTGTCTCGGAGTATCTGAAGCACAATCCTCAAATGTTGTGCATGTTCCTCTTGAGACCGAGAATATATAAGGATATCATCAATGAAGGCTATCACAAACTGATCTAGATAGTCTTGAAATACCTCATTCATCAACCTCATTAAAGCAGCAGGGGCATTCGTCAAACCAAAAGGCATCACTAAGAATTCGTAGTGGCCATATCTAGTTCTGAAGGTCGTTTTTGAAATATCCTCCATCCTGATTCTTAACCGGTGATAGCCCGATCTTAAGTCAATCTTAAAAAAGACAGAAGCCTCTTTCAGCTGATCAAACAAGTCGTTATCCCTAGTCAGTGGCCTGTAATCTATGCACAATCTGAGCCCACCATCCTTTTTCCTCACAAACAAAATTAGGGCTCCCCATGATGGCACACTGGGTCTAATAAAACCCTGGTCAAGTAGCTCTTATAGCTATTCCTTTAACTTCTCCAATTTGACCAATGCCATCCTATAGGGAGGTTTAGAGATTGGCTGGATATTTGGCACTAAATCGATAGTGAACTCCAGCTCTCTCTCCGATGGTAAGCCAGGTAACTCATCTGGGAATATAACCAAAAACTCGCATACTATCGGTATGTCCTCTATCCTCGGATGTTCTCGACTGATATCAGAGATGAGTGCGATGTAACCTTCACATCAATAATTTAATCAGCGTTTTCAGGAAATCATAATTATATCAATAAGATTTCTCACAATAATCTTCACACATTTTCATTCCTTAACATTCAAACGTACACTAAATTTTTCAAGTAGGGAGAAATTTACAATCTTAGTGTAGCAGTCTAGACTCACACGATTGGCTGCTAACCAATCCATCCTTAGAATCACATCGAAACCACACATATTTAATAAATCTAGATCTGCTAACATTACCTTATCTCCCACCTTAATCTCACACTCCCTACATACCATATCAGTCCTCTACGATTCTCGCATGGGTGTACTTACATGTAAAATATGAGTTAAGGGTTCAGGCTCTAAATTCTATTTACATGCAAAGGGTACTGAAATAAAAGAATGCGTGGACCCTAGGTCAAACAACACATGAGTCTCATGATTACAAACAAGAAGTGTACCTCGTATAGCCTCGGATGAAGTGTCTGCAGTCTTCTTATCCAAAGCAAATACACACCCTTCTGTGACAAGCTTCTTTCCCTTATCAACAGCTGTGGCCCGTCTCTGGGGGATCACTCTCTGAGGCTGCTATCGAGGAGGCTCTTGAGGATGTGTTCTCTATGGCTGCAGGCAGTCCTTTGGCCACGACCCTCCGTGACTCAACCAAAACCACTACAAATTTTTTGCTTTTTACTTACCTTTCTTCTTCTCAACAGTTGGGCTGTGATTCGATGTTAGCATCCTCACTTACCATACCATTCATTATCATACATACATGTCAATATACTATCTACTGAATTTAATTTCTTTTATAATATAAGTGAGCTCGTATAAAATCTAATACAAATACATTCCCCATAATTTACATCAATTACATCACTGTGTTGTTTATATGTTTAGATACAAAACCGTACCAAATATGTATACCTATCGATCGATAGGAAATGGCAGTGGACAACAGAAACACTATCCCTTTCTCGTAATCGCTCTATTGCGAATGCTCTGTAGAGAGGTGTAAAAAAAAGGGGTGAGCTCACAGCTCAGTAAGGAAATCAAGTAAGCAAGTAGACATTTACACTTCTACTCAAAATAATGCTATGCCCCAAAAATATTATTTTCGTAACTCACTTTAAAAGCATGTCTTTAAATATATATACTTGTACAGATTAAATCTCATGTACAAAAATCATGCTTAGTTCTCAAATGTAGGCATTTCGTGTAAAACAATGCATTTGTATAATTTCACAATGCCTTTAGAGAAATCATGCCATTTATATTCAAATACAATAAATATGGCATTTAAATCATTCACAACACAACAATCGGATTTTGACCCATCCCTCAGGTCTATCCGTATAAAATAAATCAACTGATATATCATGTGAGACTCTGTGGTGAAATGCAATAATATCCTGGACTATGACCATATCCTATAATGGTGATCTCAGGCTACACAGTACCTAGTGTGCGGGGCATCACTGCTACAACAGGAGGGGGGTCAGTCCATCATAACCGTCAGCTATAAACTCCTCAACTCCACAACACCACATGGTATAGTGTACTCTATGCCACTCGCACGGTACAACGTACACTCGTGGACTCTATCTCAATGGATAGTCAATACCACGTCTCTAAATCCACATGTGAACATCTCAACAGTGTGACACTCAGCCTACATGAGGAAATCAACATGGCTTTTCAACAAGTCTTATATATCACATAACACTACAGTACGTGCCTTTGAGCGCGACTCTCAGTCGACACTCTGCTCAAACACTGTTTCACATATTATAAACTCAAACTCTAGTACAAGTAAACCTCCAGCACTAGGTCATGCATAGTTCATGTATCAAATCAAGTACGAGCAATCGCTCCAGTACCATGCTATGCACAAAACTTATCAAATCAAGTACAAGCAAATCGCTCAAGTACTATGTCATGTATAAATCATGAAAAATCGAGTACGAGCAACGCTCTAGCACTCTGTCATGCATCTCATGTAAAATTCGAGTACGAGTAATAACTCTAGCACTCTATCATGCATGTCATGAAAATCTAGTGCGAATCATACATCAGCACTAATATATGTGGAAAATATATGAAATCAAGTGCGAGCTGTGCTCTAACATGATTTATTCTCACATAATTCAATAGATGGCTCTTTTAAAAAAAGGAATGATTCACAAAACATCAAAATCAGCATTATAAATTGTGCTAGTTTTCATCAACCAAGAAAACATTAGCCCATCTTCCTACTATTTTGATAAACAGCAGTAAAAACACTCATAATTGTGGTTTCCAAATTTTTTATAACTTTTCTCAAAAGTTAACTGTTTTCCTAACTAAGGGAAAAATCGTAATTTGTCACTATCGGGTCGTTATAATTATTATTCACTTTCTCTGACCCTCAGAGTTTTTAAGTGAATGTAAAAGCAGATAAAAATACATGCAAGTATCTCTAACTACTCACAAAAGTCCCTTACCTGTAATCACTAGAGAAATTTTACTTTCTCAAGACTGCTCGATCCAGCAGTCCGATTAGCTCCTCCAATAATCTCTGGAGCTGCATATAACCATCCATCAAGTTAATTTTACTTTTCCTACTGTATTTCACATTTAATACAATCTATTTCACTTAATGGGCTTTGATAAACCTTAATGGACCTAACTCTGCCTTAAGCCCAATTTCATTTTACTATTCATTTTCATTTGGTCTATTGGGCTTGTGGGGCCACCAACTCTTATTGGGCTTATCCGAGACCCATTACATCACATTGGGCCGAAACCAATTGGGCTTGGCCCATTGGACCTCTCGGCCACATGCCATGGCCGAGACCACGCATGCCTAGCCATGCCAAGCACCACGCCACCGTCAGCCATTTGCTAGCCAATTCACTTAGGCATTTTCACAAACACTTGGTTGGCAATGTTCTTAAGCTTCACTTAGTTTATTTAGGCATTTTATCAAATACCTTGATTGCCAACTTAATTCATGCATCAATTGATCAAATTGATTAATTCTAACTATATCATAATCATGAACACATGTATATTAACTCATTCATGCCTTAAAATCATATGAGCATTCATCAATTTATCACTACTCACTCTCGGCCAATTCATGTTCATAGTGATTCCATGTGTTTCAATGCTTAAAACATATACCAATATACTTAGAATAATTCATACATTAACATATATGAATTTGAAAGCTTAAAATTATACCTAGTATATGCATTCACACTTGGCCGAAACTTTGAAGCCTCTCGGTTTGCACACTATGGCTCCTTGATAGCCAATTCTAACATATGTTAATCCTCTCTCAATTTGGAACAACTTTCATGAAGAATGCAAGTTCCAAATATGCCTTTTTCCTAGTGATTTCTAATGAGAGAAAGCTTAGCTATATGTGTTTTAATGGTTTCCTTCTTCTAGCCGAACTCTTAAGGAAGAAGATGTAGCTGTGTTGGCTGATTTATAAGTCCATTACTTAGTCATTAAGCCTTACTTTTCAGCTAACAAAATTTAATTTGAATTTATTTAGGTAATGGTTACCAAATTGGCTATGATTACCTTTTACTAATGGGCTTGATTTTTATTAATTTGGGCCTAGCATTTGGGCTTCTCGGTTTGGGCCTTCCTAATGAGTTTTCAAGCTAAAATTTTCACTATACATCTGGCCTTAAATTGTCTAAATATTTGGCCTACCAATCGGTCTAACAATTCGGTCTAATGGACCTAAAAAATTCGATCTACACTTATTATACCTTAATGGGCTTTAAAATCTCACTTTGGCCCATTACATTTTTACCTGTTAAATTAAACCCGGAATTCATCCGAATAAATTTTCCTTACTTCCAAGGATGATTATCTTGTATTCTGATCAAAAATATTTTTCCTCAAATTTTTCTCCATACAGGTTAATTTTTAACTATGGTTAGTCAACTATGGTAAAAGTTCACTTTTCCTAACTACAGTTGACTTTTTTCTTAATCATTAACCACGTTGACTTTTTTTAAAAATCTGAAAGTGTCATATATTATGGTTTACACTCTCGTTTTTATATTTTAGCTGTTTTCAGTAGGTAAATATACCTTAAATACCTTAAACCGTTGAAAAGGTCTGTTTTGCCCCTTTTTGGCTTTTACTCTTGTTCTCTATGTTTGGGACTGAATCAAACTGACTTTCCTTCATGTGCTCCCTATATTTTCTCATTTTAAGTTCTTCTTTTTAGTCAGAATGATTCAGATCCACTCGGTTTAGTCATGTGGCTCTTATAGCCCTTTTTTCGACTTTTATGTAGCTTTGAAGTGTTAAAACATTTTACGAACACTTAAATCTAGTAAATACTCATCTTATGATTTAATTTACTTAATACATCATCTGTACATAAATAAATCATAAGGAATAAGATACATAAAAACACAAGTCCTACAATCCTCCCCAATTAAGAAAATGTGGTCCTCCAAATTAGAACCAAGTCAGTCGTCAAACAGCTGGGGGTGCTTCTCTCGCATCAGACTCTCTAACTCCCAAGTAGCCTCCTCTGAAGTGTGATGCTGCCAGAGAACCTTCACTAATCCGATAGTCTTTGATCTCAAGACCTTTTCTTTCCTAGCCTCATCTCAGGTAGCAAACATATACACCATGAAGGCACCATGACAAAAATGCTTTGACCGTGTGGCACCTTGCATCTGTAAGACTCAAGAGGTGGTCCCCACAATCACACAGACCGTGTGGCACTTTGCTCCCACAGAACCCAAGAGGTGGCCCCCACGATCGCATATCATTAAGCATTGCCTTTGTCTCAAAACAGAGTTTTCAAAATTTTTCTTGGGCTTCATATGCCTTGTGAGGGTCTAGGCCTTTTGACTACCTCACCCCACTTAAGAGGTCTTTCTGGCTAGTCTCATCCCAAGTGGGTCTCACTCACATATTTAAAATTCATAAACCAAATTTCAAATCAACTCTCTTTTGTGATTGAAAACTCTTTCATAAAACAGAGAAACTGTGCTCATATAACATATTCCATTTCTCGCAAAACATGTAACAGGTTCATGCATAAGTCAAAATCATATCATTTCGTTCAAGAAACAAAATCAGAAAACATGCTCACAGATTTAAAGACATGCTCAAAACTCATGTATTTAAATTCATAAATCTTTCTTTTAGTTTCAGAAACATGACAAGATAAAGCTGGAGCTCAATAAAAGTTGGGCTTGGTTTTGTTTACATGTTAACTTGGACTAAAGAACGAACGCTTGGTATAAATTCTGATCATTTACTAAAATATTGTGTAACTCAAATATTTTCATAAATCCAAGTTTGAGGGAAATGAGGATATTATTACCATTTTAAATTACACCTATTACCTCGATTTATCGGGAGTTCAAGTTTCGAGTAGTGACGCCTCCAAGTGTCTCCCTTTTATCCTTCTACAATTTTCCTACACCGAATTTGGTCTTCTTAGTATCCTTATTTGAATCGAATAGCTTACAATGCTTTAAAATCGAAATCTTATTAGCCTAAGAAAAATACATTCGAAATTTAAATTCTAACTCCTTAAGATCGCATAAAACTATACATATTCAACCTTTGGAGCTCATCAATTTCCTCTTTTCCCCTTACTAGTAGAAATTTCTTTCCACTATAAACTTCATCATCACTTTGACAAAATAAATAATTCCTATGTGCTATTTCTTTGTGCGTGTATACAATTGTACCAATATAGCAGGACATTTAATATTCATAAGCTCATATACTAATACACACACATGTATATAACCGTATAATTATACATTTTATCCATTTCATCATCTCATTTCATTTTCATCTTCAATATTCAATCCCAATTCTTGATAATCCTACTCATAATATTTAATTTTCTTGCCTAATTCTCAAAATCTCCAATTGTCCAATTAACCCTAGTTTTCAAATTTCTTCACAACCAAAATTTAAACTAATTCATACAACAATCATGCTTTCATAATGAAATCTACACAGAAATTCAACTAGCTAAACCTTACATTTTTACCTAGGAGTCACTGTGCAAAAATGGGGAAATATCAATAGGGTATTTTTTTCCAGTATATATTTTTTTTTTGAAACTGTAGCGTTGGAACAGGGTGGCCAGACGGGGTAGGACAGACGAGGGAGGTTGCCAGGACTCGGGTTTGGTGGAAGGTCGGAGTCGGGCCTTCTCCGGCGTTGTAGCAACTCGCAAAACAGAGGAAAACTCCTCTGTTTCGTTTTCTGTTCCAGGTGAGGGGAGAGGGAGAAGGAAAGGGGAAAGGCTGCCGGTGGGTTGCTGGACGACTTAGGTCACTGGCGATCGCAGAGGGGAAAGGACGGCAGGCGAGCGGCTACCAAAAAGGGATAGGGTTTTCGGGCGAAGTAGAGGGAAAGAAGAGAAAGGGGGGTCGGGTTTGAGTTCGGGTCGCCGATTTTGGGGTCTCGATTCGGCCGGTCGGCAATCTACTCAGTGATCGGTAAGGTAGAAACCAGGGAGGGGACGATCGGAGAGCAGAGAAAATAAGAGGGGAAGACTGTGGGTCGCGCGATGGGGTTTTCCCTGTCGCGCGATCCGTCCCCATTTTTTTTTTTTTAGTTTCGTTTCTTTCTTCTTCTTTTTTTCTTTTTCTTTTCTTTTCCTTTTTTTTCTTTCTTTCTTTTTTTTCTTTTTATATATTTAAATACATTTTCTTTTAATTTATCAAATATATATATATATATTTTTTGTGACCCATCTTCATTAAATTTATCTTGTTTGTAGTGAAAATATTTTTATTTTTATTTTATTTTATTTAATCCTTGTGAAACCTCAAATAAAACTTTCCATAAAATTTTCAACTAATAATTTAAAATTTCGTAATATCACTATACTTGCATTTGCTCCTCACTTCTTGTATTTCGGGTTCTAAGCCATTCCAGAGTTTCTCGACTCCCATACTTTTCGAGCCCTACAACGAATATTCGTATTACCTTTAAAAATCTTTTATTTAATTTATTTTATTGTCTAATTAAATATAGAAATTTTGTGGAGTTTACAGGAAGGGATCGATCCTTGCTAGGCAGGAGCAAATGAAGATTGATCTACTCATAGGGAGAGATCGATCTGCTCTTGGCAGAATCAAATGGAGATCAATCTGCACTTGAGAAGGGATCGATCTTTTCTAGACAGAACCAAACTGAGATCGATCTGCTTGAACAAGAGATCGATCTGCTTTGAATAGGGGATCGATCTGGCCTTCATCTATAGGTTTCCAACTGCAGATTTTTCTACAAATTCAAAGGAAAACTTGCCTTTGATTGCTTCACTAGTCATTTTGTATTCTAGTCACACTTAAAGGATAAAAAGGTTCATTTCATATGATTCTCGTGTTAAGGAACTTGTGTGTACTGCTTGGAATCATAAAAGATACTTAGAATTCACGTTTGAGTCCTTATATTCAGTCTAAATGTTTTGAGTTTCATTTGTTTAGTTAGTAGCCACTTCAACCCTTATTTAGTCATTACATGAATTCACGAATACTCATTCATTCCCTTTGTAATTTCATTCAAGCCAAAAGCTCTTCTTATGATTCAATTAACATATGAAAATATGTTACATCATATGAATCATAAGGAATACATCACTAAAAGTGGGTCTTACAATTGGAGACATTGATACCTTATAGGTTGAATTGCTTATCTAGTTGTCAAGTCTACGGGGAAATGAGGTGCCTCAAGGTATCCTTCCGACTTATGCCCCTAAACGGCCTTGACATTGTTGTGTGGGATAGGTGTCTTGTTATATGAGATAATTTGGTATTGCTTACTAGACTTGAGGTATTGATATGCATGGTATGTGGTATTGTTATACATGATGTGGAATATAGATGCATGTGGAGTAATTATTATTTGTTAAGTGAAAAATAATATATAATATATAATAAATGAATCATTGCCAATTGTGGAATTGTATAGGTAAATTGTGTACTGGCATTTAGAACAGTATGACTCTGACTCTGACTCTGCATCTTATTTGGTTAACTTAGCTCACACTCCTTCATTGTTTCTCTTATGGGTTATGTAGTGAGTTAGGATTTTTGCTTTCCATATTGACTTTGCAATTTTCACTCACTGAAGGCTACATAGTCATTTGTTGGGTATATATATATGTTATCCAATTTAGTCAATTTTTCATATATATATATATATATATATATATATATATATATATATATATATATATATATATATATATATGTTATCCAATTTAGTCAATTTTTCTTCAGTTTTGTAGGTCAAGATGTGTACTAGAATAATAGGTTTTGATATTGTGAATTTATTTTTCCAGAGATGTATATATGAAGATACTGATATATTTTTCATTACGGTTAACTGTGTTGATGGTGTGGTTAAGTATGGAATGGTAATTGATTAATACGTATGTTATAAGCTGGGACCTTGGGAATCATCTTAAATTAAGTCAAGTAGTTAAGTACTTGATCAATAGCGTAGATTGAGTGAATGACAAACTAAAGTAGTGAGTAAGGAAAAGAAAACTTTTGCCCTAATTTTCGCAATTTTTTATATGTTATGTGTCATGTCACATCCCTCGAGGCATAACATAAAGTCTTTAATTATGTGTAAATTAGTAAAGGTTTCTCTAAAGCGTTTTTTAATTCTTTTGCACACAATTATGAATTTCTCACTAAAGGTAGTAACTTTCAAAAAACAATTATGAACAAAACACACAATGAACCTATTGTCTTTTAGCCAATTCCATTCATGGACATTATGTTCATAAAATTATGAAATTTTGCAACTGTAACTTTGTTGAGTATTTGGGCTCTTTTAGGTGGGAAATATACAATTTCTATTAATTTCCAAAGCTTAATTCACCCACTGAGAGTTAATTATTTCTTAATGGGATTTAATTATTAGTTTATTCCCCTTTATGCTTTTTAGTGTAGCCCACCGATATCATCATTGTTTTAGATGATGTGTATCATGTAACATCTTTGTTATTACGTGCTTTTCGAAGTTATGAATGTTATTATATGTTCCTTGCTTTTATTTGTTTCAATTTTTTTGTTCTAAAGGTTGTAGTTGTATTAATTTTATTTTGCACGTGTGGGCCTATAATAGTATGAAATAAAATTTGCTATTACATATGGTATTAATTGCTTTATTAATGATTAACTTGTGCAATAAATAGTAGTTTTAGATGGGAGAGAAAGGAAAAAATGTTATTGATGCAAAACAAGAGCATTTATTCATCTCTTAATATGAAAATTAGGAGCAGAAAAGTTGCAATCATCTGCGTTTACAAAAGAAGTATAGTCAGAGATCACAACGAGTTGCATGATATAATTGGAGTAGATTATGGTATTGAAAGATTGAAAGATAAGTTCAATCGATTACGTACAAAAACACCGTCATTTTTCTAAATTAATTGGACATACAAAAGTTAAATGGGATGTGATGCCTAACATTACTAATGCAACACAAAAAATATTGAAAGACTTTTTAAGGTATAATTGATTTTTATTTCCTTTTTAATTTATAGATTGTAATTTATGTTTTTTAATCTTATGCGTTTGTTTTTTTCCTTATGCAGAAACATATCCAAAAAAAATTCCAAAAACTATGTTGTAAGATTATGAATTGCTTGGTGAAATATTCAACACAACAACTACCACTGGAAAACTTCAACAATTATCAATTATAACATCTTAGAAGCAAAAAATTAGATTAAGTTTTTCTTTTCGTTCTTATAGTTGCCAACGCTTAGTATATGTAAGACTCACATTTCTGTATTATATTCCTTTTGATTCCTATGTTTAAACATTTGATTATGTTAGATGAATAATAAAAAGAGTGTTTATTGAAATAAAAATGCCAATGAAGCAAATAAATGCTTGTAAGTCATGAAAATACCAAATGATTTCTCGTATATACTTTCTTTTTATAAAAATTTCGGCAACATAACAGGGTTATATGTTCTATACCCCACCTGCAAGGCAAACACAATTTATATGCCCAATAGCAGAACATCTCAATTAGATATCATACTACTCAATACATATATTTTCTCGTTACTCATCACACAATCTTTACTTCATCATTCGATCACAAGTAGGCTAATATAAATACATCAGTCATTTAAAACACAAAGACGCAATGTTACACAACTTAACAATAACACTTATATAAATCACAACTTCATGCATATTAATTTCATTTGCCTCATATACTTTATACTTATGTTGTACTTGCTACCCGCCATATTTGGATAATGAACTTACCAAAAGTAAAGGCCGAGAACACTTATTCAAGCTTAGGAATCTCGTACACCACACTACTAATGTAGTTTGTTCTCATTACAATTACACACACAATCATATTATTCACCACCTTATACCAATTACACATTATTCTACCTTAAGAACACCTAGAATCTAAGTGTTCTTCACCTAAGCTATTATTGCCATAAGTGACAAAAGTGAACATTCGGTACAATTTGATCAGTCTAATTTTTCTATCAACATTTATACTTGATCATCCATCAAATAATACAGAGTTTTGACATTGACTATAAATTCTCATTTTACTCTTTTTGTCATCTCATAAAATTAATACACTTCCTTTGTAAAACCCTAGGTGCTAAATTCACAACTTCATGCTCCAATCATTTTCTTGCTAATCTAACACCATATACCATCTTCTCATACTTAGACCTATTATCATATATTGAAACTAGGAATAAAACCCAACTTTAGCAAATAAACCCATAATGATCAAAACTTATAGTCATTTTTAGGGAACTTGTTTCTTCAATTTAACAACATACAAATACTTCATAAAAGTTCTTTAACGACATATAGTGAGCTTGGTAAAAGAAAGAAATGAAAACCCTTTTAATTTTAGTAATTTCTAAAACTGAAGGGAAAAAGTTTGTAAAATCATATCTCGAAAAATATAAAGATGTAGCTTATTAGTTCAGACTATGTTGTAGAGGAGAGGAAGAGAAACAACTTTCGTGTGGAAGCTAGAGCCAAAAATGGCTAGAAAATGATGACTGAGTGGCGGCAAGAACTTGCTTCATGTGAAAATGGTGGCTTCCATGGGTTTCTTTCTATTTTTCTATGTTTTTGGCTATTCTGAAGGTGGCAGCCGAGAATCACAAAGAAAACTAAATGAAACATCCTCTCATGTGCCAAGCACATGTCATTTAATGAGATAAATTAATAAAATAATGGCTTATATTATAAATATTAAATATCATTACTTTTACATAAATTCCACCGAACTAGATTTTGATTGGTCCACGTGTCTTCTCAAGGAAAAGTTTATTATTTATATATATATTATTCTTTTAAATTAATTCACAGTATTTATTTAACCAACAAATTGACCTATAAACAAATCGTAAATTCGTAATTGTCACACTCTATCGATAAAATTTCAAAATTAATTTCAAATGTCTCATTTAAGCTTACCTGAAACCGTACATTATCAATTCATAATATATTGAACGACTCTAGGTGGGTGCGTGCTCTTCTGAACCCCACGAATTTGTATGTTCAATCAAAATATATGTTTGTATTGAAAACGAAAGAATTGAACTTTAGCCCATTTTTTACTATTTACATACTTTTATTATAATTCACATTTTCTTATGGTAATATTATGAACAAGAAATTATAATTCTTACTTTAAAAATAAAATTAAATAGATTATCAAATTAAAACTTCTTTTTACTTTTAAAATCTAATCAATGGTTTAGATCAATTATTTATAATCTAAATGATATTAATAATTGACCCTACAATAAGATCAAAAATCATAAACTTACTATAAAATCCCCCCTTATTAGGTATCGTTTTCAATTTTTTTAAGTTTTTTTCAAAATTATTTTTAATATAATTTAATTGAAGAAAATTTTTTCAAAATTGTTGAAAATAATATTTTTTTTATTTCTCACCTATTGTTTTTGAAAACATATTTTCTATTTTTTGCATTGTTCAAAAGTAAATAATATCGATGTATTAATGCAAATTATATATATTAATAATAAAAACGATAAAATAAAGTAACAAATTTTAATATAAAATAAATATTTAAGAAATATTTTCAATTTATTATATTTATTTAAATATACAAATTTTAGAAAATGTAAAAAATAATTAAATATAAATTACATGAATCTATAATATTATAACATTATTAAATGTAAAATTATATAATATTAATGAATATATTAGATATATTTAAATGATATTTATTAAATATAATTCTAGTATGATAATAATTAACATTATTATTAACTACTATTTCTTTATATAATTATATATTATTTTACTAAACAATATATTTAATATTTTATCATTTTTCAATTAAACTCAAATACTATATTGGTTCTAATCAATATTTTAATATTATTAAGTAAATGAATATTTAATATTTCATAATTATATAACTTACTATGAATTAATTAGTTGAATATTTATTAATAATTTAATATTATTACTAGTAAGTTAAATAATATTATTGAAAATAATTTATAATTTATTAATCCATGTTATGATTTAATATATAACTTAAAATTTCTATTATTATCTATAAAAGTTAATTTTTAAAAATTTTATCTAATATTATTTTTAATTTTAATTGAATTATTATTTATAATCATTTTATTTATTATTATATTTGGTTATAATATTGTTTAAATTATATTATTTTTTAATATGATTACATGATAATATTAAATATTATTTAATATTATGTATATAATATTACTTAAAATAATTTTAGTTAATAAATATTTTATTATTTTATTTTTATTTTTATTTTTTATCTTATAAATTCAATAAGTATATCTGAAATATTTTAAATGTTTATTTTCAATATATAACAACTTTAATTAAATATATGTTATGTTTTAAATTTTAAGAATAAAATAAAATTAAAATAAATGAAATTTAATAAAATATATACTAACAGCTTTTATAGTTAATGCAACTTTAACGCTCAATTGCCATACTTAACGGCTAGGCTGTTTTCACTTTTCACTAGACAAAATCCAAAGCATTCGTTCAATCTTCTCTGGCTTTTCCTTTATTTGAACGATAAAACTTTTCACTTTTCACCACTACGGCTCTACCAGTCAATCTCTCGAAGTAAAATTCCCCCCTCTTTTTCAAATCCATGGCTAGAAAGCGCTCAAAAAAACCCATTGAAGACCCACCTACTGCTGCGTCTTCTTCTTTTTCGTCATCAGAGGAAGAAGAGACTTCCTCTGAAGAAGAAACCCAAACCCAGAAAAACCCAACTCTCAATGTCAAGCCTATTGCTACAAAAGCCATGGAGGAAACTTCAAAGACCAAAAAACCCAAATCCAAGCCCTTGGATTCTCCCATTAACGCTAAGCGGCCAAGAGAGTCCGAGCAAGAACCCAAGGGCGTGAAACGGCCCAAGAAAAAAACCGGTGAAGAAAGGTCCGGTTCTGCTGCTGTTATTGCGGAGGTGAGGAGGGACGCCGAAGATGCAAAGAAGCTGCTTTTCCAACGGCTTTTTAGCGAAGACGATGAAATTGCTGTGTTGAAAGGTATGTTAGATTACTTGGCGAAAAAAGGGGTTGAGCCTTTTGCTGATACGAATGCATTCCATGATTTTGTTAAGAAATCGATTCATTCTGATGTTTCAAAAGCTCAGTTGATGTACAAGGTTAGGAGGTTAAGGAAAAAGTTCGAAAACAATGCTGGGAAAGGTAAAAATGGTGAGGACCGGACTTTTTCCAAGCCCCATGAACAGAAAATTTTTGAATTATCGAAAAAGATTTGGGGTAAAGAACGAATTACTGGAAAAGTTCAATCTTCTGCTGATATGTCGAATGGCAAAGCGAAGGGAAATAACAAGGCATTGGCTGCATTGAGAGCTGAGTTGCTTTCTTCACCTAATAAGAAAATGAAAGTGGATGGTATGGAGAAAATGGAGGTTGACAAGAAGTGGTCCAAAAGCTGGGTTAGTTTGTTTGATAAGAGGTTTGGTGTGGATGGCTTGGAGGATGAAGTTTTGAAACGTGGATTAGATATGATTGGGGGAGAAAAGAAGGCAGCTTTGGAGGAGAAATGGAGGAAATTGGTGGTTGCTGAGTTGCAGCTGTTTTTGCAGCGGAATGAGTTGATAAAGGAGCAGGCTAAGTTGATATTGGAATTTTACAAGTCTGAAGATGCATAGATGTTGGTTATTTTTGCCTAAAACATTGTTTATGTTCAGTGAAAGAGTATTTTTTATTATTAGGTGCTTAACTGTGTAGCATATGTAGAGTTTATTTTTGGTAACTTGGATTATGGCAATCTCTTGCAAAGAGAAAAAAAATTTAAGTTGTTTCTTGTAACTTGCTGCTTCTGTTTGAGTAGCATATTGTCTGTGATGTTATGGTTTGATTATTTTCTCTCGACCTTTTCTAGACTTATATATTATACTTGTTTATGGTTAATTTTGTGGATTAATGCTTGACCCGATGTGAATTGTCTCACTGCTTTTGGAGTTAATTTTGAATTATTGTTCATAGTACCATACCGGCCGGTTAATATACTATATTACTCTACCAAATTTTGTTTAGGATTTAGAAATATTAATGAGTTATATTATATAGTGGCGGTTTCTATTGGTCTCTAATCTAGAGAATGTGTATTCATTGCCCATTTACTGAAATGATTTCAAATAAAAATTACATTGTAGTTTTGCAAAATCCACAAGATTTTCTAGCAGGTTGGAGATCTCACTTTGTTTTTACCCATCAGCTTGATGTTTTGTGGTGCTTGATACATTCCTGTGTTTTTGGTTGGGCATGATGATTATGGCTACTTTTTGCATCCACATATTTCCTTATTTCACAGTCTGCTGCTGTGTGACTCGGGTTTGTTATGGAAGTGATAATAGTAAAAAATGGCTGCCTCGGCTAGTTTTGACAAGTTAGGAACTTATTCAAGTGATCTCATCAATTATTAATATAGTTATAAAAAGTGCAACAAATTGACAATGTAAAATCTTGCTAAGTTACATCAATGTGTTCGTTGGTTTTTAGCTTGTTACATTTATATATTTCCTACTTAATTTTTTAGTATTTTGTACTTGCTATTCATATTATCATTAGAGGTAGCTTATTACATTTATATATTTCAAACGGACGGATTCGGTCGGTTTGTTTTTGGGTTTGAGTTTTTTTGACTTCAAATATTTTAAGGTTCAAGTTCTTTCAAGTTCGAATTTTTTTACAGATTTGAAATTTTTTGGGTTCTAACATTTTCAAGTTCGGTTTCGGTTCGAATCGAACGAGTTTAGGGAATTGATTTCAAATTTTGAAATTTTATAAATTATAAACATTTTTTAAAATTTTGAATGTAATAATTAATTTAATTTTTATATAATTTTAAAATTTAATAAATATTTATATAAATACAAATTTTTACATTTTAATATTTATTATTTGACAGAAATTATTTACTTTTTTTTATTTTCCTATAATATTTGCTATAAAATAGTTTATATAATTATATTCTACTATTTTATATTCATCAATTTGCAAAAATATATTATATATAAATATTATGAAAAGAAAAGTACAAATTATTATTTACAAAAAAGTAAAAATAAAATTGAATACGAATAATTGGTCAACTAATTAGTTTAATTTTATTTCTAATTTTTTTTTTGTTTGTACATAAATAATAAATCATAATATTAATACGATAATCATATATGCTATTATGGAGAATTGAACATTACCAAAAAAGTAAGTAACTAAATGTCTTACTAAGTAAATTATTATTTTATACTAATGTAATATGCTATAAAAATTAATTTATATTTTAAAAAAAATTAATGCTTTAATAAATATTGTAAAAAAATTTAATAGTATTAAATATGAAATTAAATTAGTTAATTATAGTTAAGATAATAAAATTTTTAAATTGTGAAGATAAAGTATTGAAATTAAGAAAAAAAATTATTGTAAGCTAAGATAAAATTGACAATTTTTTACATATATGACAGACTACAATAACAATGCATAAATATATATAATATTTTATTATAATATATAAAATATAAATCATGTTTGTAATATAACAGACTGTATAATTAATTAATTATCTTATATTATTAGTTTTGCATTATTGATAATAGTTTATTTTTTATACTTTACACCACTAAATGTAACAACCCGATTTTCTTACTCTTTCCTTAGTTGGGCTATGAGTCGATGATTATTTCTCATAACAAATTATCATTCTTATATATTTTATGGTAACAAATTGAATATAAAATCTGTGTAATTTTTTTTTTTTGTAATTAAACAGAATAAACATTTGTTACACATGATTAAGTTCACATATTTCCCCCAAACTCGATACAATACTGCATTACTGTACTTACAAAATTAGACACCAATTACATGTCTAAACAGGGTATACCTTTGTGCATAGAAGAGTGTCCCTTTGACGTATGGTCGCATATTATAATCTACCTATCAACCTCTGCTATTGAGAGAACTCTGTGGATGTAAAGTAAGGGATGAGCTCAACATGCTCAATAAGAAAAATCAAGCGGCAGGTAGATAAATACACTATCTACAAAATACGGGCTTGAAGTAATATCATACGATTCAGTATAGTACAGTGAAAATTACCATTTTCTCATAGTATCGGTATCGCAAAACTACCATTTTCTCACAGAATTGGTATCACAGAAAACATTACTGCAAAATATCAATTTAATCAAATGCAGTAAAATAAAACTCATTTCATATCAGAAATTCACTTTATCAAAACTCAGTTCAAATAAATCCAATAAGTGAGGCATGGCGGAATATTCATCATCAATAATCAATCAATCAATACGACAATTTGCCAATGTCAATGACTCCGGACAATCACTGATCAGGTGTGTCGGGATGTCAAGTGCTGTGTGAATAGTCAGCTACCCAATCAACTTTCTTATTTCACTATTTCTCAATAACACGGTACAGTGTACTCACGTGCACACCGCACGGTACATCGTACTCCATAGACCTCGGCATCATTCACATTTTCGAATAATTTCATCATTCACATTTCCATGTGATTCATCTTTCACATTTCCATGTAATTCACCATCGCCCTCTTTGCCTCTAATCACGTGCGAGCAAATACGTGCAAGATCACACAGCAATACACGTCGATCAGGCACGATCTTATCAAATTAATTAAAATCACGTGCGAGCGGGGTCGTGCAAGATCACACAGCAATACACGTCTGGCTGACACGGTTTTATCAAAATCCCTTAAAATCACATGCGAGCGGGTTCGTGCAAGATTACACAGCAATACAAGTCTGACTAGCACAGTTTTATCAAATCACTGAAAATCACGTGCAAGTGAGTTCGTGCAAGATTACACAACAATACACGTCCGGCTAGCACAATTTTATCCTTAAAACATCTCAAAATCTCGTGCAGACAACTCTGTGCAAGATCACACAACAATACACGTTTGATTGTCACAGGTTTTATTTTTTTTTAATACTTAAATTTCGTTTTAGCGTTTAAAACAAATTAAAAAGGGTTGATCTTGCTTTTTTCAGTTAAAAATCCATAAAACATAGTCTTAAGTAAAAATATGAAATTTTAAGTTTTTTCGTGATAATTTTAAAAATACTCTAATATTTATTTAAATACACTAATTAAGCTATTTCGAAAAAATCGAGGCAATTTTTTGAGGTTCCTCAAAGCTTATTTCTAAATTTCGGGCAGTAAAATTCGTTTGGGGATTTTTTTACGTTTAGCGCATCAAAATTTTATCCTAAGGTTCGCAGTTTTAAAATACACAGTAAATATATGCAGTATAATTTCGACAGTAAGCAAGAAATTTTCTACAGCATAAATAAATAAATAAATAAATATATTTGCTAAATCCGTATCTACAAAAATCATCGAAAAATACATGCATTCATCTCTATAACACACTGTAATTTTTCTTACCTCGGTGTTTATACGCACTTCAGAATACTTATGTGTCTAGAGTCAATGAATCCGATCCTTTCAATAATTTTTCCTTCCCGAAACTCTTTTTCCAGATTTCTCAATTTCCTCCATGCCTTTTTCCTATTTCCAATGTATTTTATTATTTTTCATTTATGTATGTATATATATACATCTAAATAAATATTTTTCTTTTCTTTTTTCTCCCTTACCTATTTGAATTTGGCGCTTCGCGCCAAATTCCTTCTTCCCTTTCCTTCCTCTCCTCCTTCTTCTTTTTCCACCGAAGCAGATCACCACCACCTTTCCTATTCGATCATTATCTTCATCACCATAGAGCTTACTCCGGCCACCAACATCAACATCGTCACCTTCCTCGGGATGGCTCTGTTCATCCCTGTTCTCAGTTCCCTCTACTGTTCCTCTCGGTCTCTTCCTTTTCTCTCGTTTTCCCCTCCTTGATTTCCTCTTCTCCTCCTCACCTCGTCATCGTTATCTTCACCATTCACCCGAATGTCACTGTCTTCCCTCTCCCTTCTCTCCTCTGTGTTTTCCCGTTACTTCTGTTCTGTTCATGTTTCATTTGGTTTTTATATCTCGTTTGGCTAGAGGGGTGCAGGACCTACTGCGCGCAGGTCTGGGCGTGCAGAGGGCAGACTCAGACAAGGCAGGGCGCAGGCTTTGGTGCAGACTGGGGCTCGACAGTTTTTTTTGTCGTGGGGAGCGAAGGGAAACAGTTGCAGAGGCTGCTGGGCATGGACGGTGCAGGCCTTGGGTAGCAGGGGCGCAGGTGCAGGGCATGTTTCGGGTAACTGCAACAGAGGGTGCAAATATGCTGCAGGGTTTGGCGCGACTCGGAGCTGGCCTGGGGTGCAGGTTGCAGATCGTGGAGCAGAGGCAAGGGCTGGGATGCATAGGTGCGCAGGGGTCCGGGCTCTGGGCGTGACGCACGGCGCGCAGGGCGCGCTGGGGTGTCGGGTGCAGAGGCAGGTTGCCGAGGAAGGCTAGCGCTAGGCAAGACGCAAGGGTGCAGGCAAGCTGGGTGTGCAGGGCCTGCAGGCGATGCAGGGGTGCGCGAAGGGTGTGGGTGCAGGGAGGCAGGGATGGCCAAAAGGCACCGTTTGGCTTCTTTTTTAAAAAAAAAAATAATAATTCTAATTGTTTTTGTATAAACCTATACACATCGTTTAATTAGTCTAATTTAGTTACGATCGATTTTATTTTATTTTATTTTATTATTATTAGTTAAAATTCATAGCTCAAAAATAAAAATATCGACTTAACCTAATTTCGCCTTTCTCGACATAATTAAATCAATTTTTCGTAAGCGAAAGTAAATTAAATTTAAATCGAATAATGCTCGAGTGAAATTCTGAAAAATTTCGAGGGTTTACATTTGGTATCATTTGTGTAAGAACAAAAATTTTAAGGTCTTGGATTCGAACCTCTGGGGACGCGTCCTGAGGGAACAAAACCTTGAGGCTTCTGCTGCGCAGCCAAAGAGGACAATACGTTGAGTGAGACTGTGGGGGTCACCTCTTGAATCCTGCGGGAACAAAGTGCCACACAGTCGTCAACAAAAACGCGCGTTTTTGTTGTGGCGTCTAGCTCAGCAGGTAGTGACCCACTCAACCGTATTGTTCACTTTGGGCCCCGCCTTTACTGTCCCGCCCTCACGGTTTTATTGCATCCTCAGAGGTTCGAACCCAAGACCTTAAAGTCTTTGTTCTTGCACAAATGATACCAATTGGTATCATTTGTGCAAGAACAAAGACTTTAAGGTCTTGGGTTCGAACCTCTGAGGTATCATTTGTGCAAGAACAAAGACTTTAAGGTCTTGGGTTCGAAACTTTGAGGACGCTAATTGGGGTATTTACCTCGATAAAGCCGTGAGGGGCCTGTGAGGCTTCCAAAGCGGACAGTACGTATGAGTGAGACTATGGGGGCCCCCTCTTGAATCCTGCGGGAGCAAAGTGCCACACGGTCGTTACACTCCCTACCTTAGGAAATTTGGTCCCTAAATTTTAAGAGTACTTCAGTTTTCAAACAATTGCGGATATTACTCTCGTGCTAGGTTTTCTAATTCCCACACGGCCTCTTCTGACGTGTGATATTACCACAAAACCTTGACCAACGAGATCGTCTTAAATCGCAACGCTTTTTCCTTCCTATCCAAAATCTGAATTGGTTTCTCCACGTTCGTCATGTCCTCCTTTAATTCTAGCGGTTTATACTTGATTACGTGTGTGGGAGCCGGATGATATTTACGTAGCATCGACATATGAAAGACATTGTGGATACTTGACAAATCTAGCGGTAACGCCAATCGATAGGCTTTGTCTTTTACTTTGTCCAATATAACGGGGACTTAGTTTTCCTTTCTTCTTGAATCTCATTATACCATTGGACGGAGAGACTTTCAGAAACACCGAATCTCCTACCGAGAATTTCAGGGGTCTTCATCTTTGGTCAGCGTAACTTTTTTATCGACTTTGAGCGGTTCTAAGTCTTTCACAAATCAATTGTATATCCTCGAGAGCTTGCTTGACTAAATCGAGAGCAAATATCTTTCTTTCACCTACTTCTTCCCATCCTATTGACGAACGACATCTTCGACCATAAGGTGCTTCATATGGTGCCATTCCGATACTTGAATGGTAACCGTTGTTGTATGCAAACTCTGCTAGCGGTAAATGGTCATCTTAGGAGCCTTTAAAATCTGGAGCATAAGCTCACAACATGTCCTCCACTGTTTGATGCTTCTCTTTGATTGTCCGTCCGTTTGAGGATGGAGAGTTATGCCATAATTCAGTTGGGTTCCCATGGCTTCTTGGAATTGTTCCCAAAAGTGTGAAATGAACTAGGAATCCCTTGTCAGATACAATGCTCACTGGTACACCATGTAGCCTTACAACCTTCCCGTACATATAGCTCCGCTAGCGCACTCAAAGTATCTGTAGCCCTCATGGCTAAGAAATGAACGTTTTTCTTCAATCTGTCAACTACTACCTAAACTGCGTCATGGTTCCTCCGCATCTGTGGCAATTTCATTATAAAGTCCATCATGACGTGTTCTCATTTCCAGATCGGTATCGGTAAAGGTTGTAACAATCTTGCGGGGTTCTGATACTCTACCTTAATCTGCTAACATATGAGACATTTAGTCTCAAATTTTGTTATATCTCTTATCGTTCCTGATTACCAATATACCATCGGGAGATTTGATAAGTCTTATTATTCTTCGGATGCGAAGTATATCTCTAGGAATGAGCCCTTGACGACATCAATTCCTTTAACTATAGATTATTGGGTACACGATTCTGATTCTCAATAAATCATCACTGCCGATACCAAATCCGTTTTAGTACCCTTAGGTATCTAACTAGCCATATCGATACAGTATTTATCATTACGCTGAGCCTATTCGATTCGATCAATCAAGTTTAGTGTTCAAATCTTAGGTTAACTACCCTACAATAAACATCAGTATCAGAAGAACCTCATCCAATTTGAGGTTCACAGAACGTTCCAACAATTCATGTTCCTTGACCATTTTATACAACACCATTATGAGTTTTCTTTTTACTCAAGGCGTCTAGCCATCAGATATCTACGATTTTCATGATCAGTAAAATTCTATAATTTCTCACCACACAAGTAGTGGTGCCCTAACTTTAATGCAAATATTACAGTTGCCAATTCCAATTCATGGGCTAAGTAAATCTTCTCCTGATCTTTTGATTGCCAAGATCCATAAACAGTCACCTTTTTATTTTGTATCAATACACAGCTTAATCTTTGTCTAGAGATACTGGTATGCACTTTTCTCTTGGGTTATAAACTAGGGTATTTCTAGACGCTGTCAAGTTTTTCAAGCAGAGAGGTGTTTTGAAATGCCCTTATTAGTCATCAGACCTGACCACATAACTAATTTTGGGTGTAGAGATTCAAGGTTCAGTCCCTATAGAGAGTATGATACCATAATTTATCGCATTTTTTATCCTTTAGTCACCACTCATTCATTATTCACCTCGCTCGATCCGAATCATTTCACATTCCCAAAAATATTCATACATTGTGTACATCTGCTGTTCCAATTATAATCATGTATCTAGAATTTATCACACTTCCAACTTGTCTTATTTCATACATCAATTATAATAAAACTCTTTCCTTATTTCAATTAAGTCTCGTGTTTTGAAGCATAAGTATATACCATTTACGCTTCTTAGATTCGACACATAATTCATAAACCCAAGTCTCCTTATACCTCAAACTTCGAATCATCTTAGCAGTTTTGGATCTATCCCATTGTTCTACAATCTCTATTTTGGGAGAATCCAATTGACTCCCGTTCTTGATATATCGTAACCCAGAAAATTTGAAACTCCTTAACAATTAATGACTATACACTCTAAAGTGGATCACTTGGACATATAAATTTTTATAATCCTTGTAATTACTTCTTCCGCTCTTATATTTAAATCGAAGCCATTCAGTATGGGCCTTAAATTAATTCAGTACTAAATCACCTCAAAACTTCATCCTCTTTATCTAAAGGTTTAGGGTTTGATGGATCATCCGAACATGTATCGAAAAACTCTCTGTCTACAGAGGTGTCTCTATTACTCCGAACGCACCCTATCCTTATAAATCATGTAAGCAGTGTAACCTTAAATCCATCTATACAATGCATTTAGTAATTCATTCTCTCAGTTACAATGACTTCACTTTTCCACTACTTTCCTATCTTCAGTAAAGTGGTCTTTTCTTGTCTCGCTCTTTACCTTCCCCTTTCGAGTAACCTCAAAACTATTCATCTTATATGCGCACTGTTTCCTCATAAGTAACATTAATGAAGCTAACCTAGCTCGGATTAAGGTTCTCAGTTTCTCTCATAAGGTTCCAGACTTTATTCATTTCGTAACTCTATATATCCGGATTTTACTTCTCCAAAACCATGAATTCAGTTTCATATTCATTCTCGGACTTGTTACCTTATGTCCAATTCAATCTTTTCGTTTATAATTGTCATTGTATTTTATCCAGGATGTGTTGCCATCTCAAGACATCTAGGGATGTATCCCATGTGACCCTCTAATGTAGGGTCCTTAGAAAACATGAGGGAAAATTTTCATCAAGGCTTGGCTTCCCGTTTTAATATCAATGCTACAAAAACTACATTCTTTATGGTAGTATTCCTTAAGGATCTACATAGCATTTGCAATTCATTTATTCAATTTTTCATTGTACCTGGGTTCCTTTCCCGGTAACTGATGGTGTACTATCTTCCGAAACTATCTCAGTCACTTTCTAAGTTATAGTCATACTTTAATTATCATCATTATTATTGTGCTACTATCATTGACTAAACAATGTCATTATTGTTTCCATGTCCGCTCAACTCTTATGATGCGGACTTCAAAAATTTCGGTTAAGCTAAAAGATGTACATTCAGATGAGGGTTCACTAAATCTTTCGAGCCTATTTCTATGGCCTCGAAGAACAATTCCTTTTCGTCTACTAGTATGGTTGTAATACTAACTAGACATATCTATCAGTTTCCTACATTCAATGACACAAATTTTCAATAGGACACAGCTAGGTATACCCGTTAATATCTAGACCAAGTACAGTAATGCTGAGGATGTGAACTTTTCTACTTTTCTCTTACTCCAATCATTGACTCATATCAAGCCAACTCAGCTCTGATACTACTTTATGTAACGACCCGATTTTTCTACTTTTTCCTTAGTTGGGCTATGAGTGATGATTTTTTTCTTACTAAATTATCAGTCATAAATATTTAAGGTAACAAATTAAATATAAAATCTGTGTAATTTTTTTTGTAATTAAACAGAATAAAAGTTTACTACACATGATTAAGTTGTTCACATATTCCCCTAGACTCAAATACAATACTGCATTATTATACTTACAAAATTAGACACCAATTACATGTCTAAACAGGGTATACCTTCGTGCGTAGAAGGGTGTCCCTCTGACGTATGGCCGCATATTAAAATCTTCCCATCAACCTCTGCTACT
Source organism: Firmiana major (assembly GCA_033439115.1). NCBI lineage: Eukaryota > Viridiplantae > Streptophyta > Magnoliopsida > Malvales > Malvaceae > Firmiana > Firmiana major. Next base: position 8,114,960 of record CM065913.1, on the reverse strand, counting down.
GAGGGAACTCTGTGGATGTAAAGTAAGGGATGAGCTCAACATGCTCAGTAAGAAAAATCAAGCGGTCGGTAGATAAATACACTATTTACAAAATACGGGTTTGAAGTAATATCACACGGTTCAATATAGTACGGTGAAATTACCATTTTCTCATAGTATCGGTGTCACAAAATTACCATTTTCTCACAGAATCGGTATCACATAAAACATTACTGCAAAATATCAATTTAATCAAATGCAGTAAAATAAAACTCATTTCATATCAGAAATTCACTTTATCAAAACTCAGTTAAGATAAATCCAATAAGTGAGGCATGACGGAATATTCATCATCAATAATCAATCAATTAATATGACAATTAGTCAATGTCAATGACTCTGAGCAATCTTTAATCAGGTGTGCCGGGATATCAAGTACCGTGGGAGTGGTCAGCTACCCAATCGGCTTTCTCATTTCACTATTTCTCAATCACACTGTACAGCGTACTCATGTGCACACAGCACGATACATCGTACTCCATGGACCTCGACATCTTTCACATTTCCGTTTAATTTCATCATTCACATTTCCATGTAATTCATCATTCACATTTCTATGTAATTCATAATCACCCTCTTTTCCTCTAATCATGTGCGAGCAAATACATGTAAGATCACACAGCAATACACGTCTGTTAGGCACGGTCTTATCAAATCACTTAAAATCACGTGCGAGCGAGTTCGTGCAAGATCACACAGCAATACACGTCTGGCTGACACAGTTTTATCAAAATCTCTTAAAATCACATGCGAGCAGGTCCATGCAAGATCACACAGCAATACACGTTTGGCTAGCACGGTGTTATCAAATCACTAAAATTTACGTGCGAACGGGTCCGTGCAAGATCACCAGCAATACACGTCCAGCTGGTACGATTTTATCCTTAAAACATCTCAAAATCTCGTGCAGATAGCTCCGTGCAAGATCACACAGTAATACACGTCTGACTGTCATGAGTTTTATTTTCTTAAAAATACTTAAATTTCGTTTTAGCGTGTAAAACAGATTAAAAAGGGGCTGATCTTGCCTTTTTCTGCTAAAAATCCATAAAACATAGTTTTGGGTAAAAATCTGAAATTTTAGGTTTTTCCGCGATAATTTTAAAAATACTCTACTATTTATTTAAATACACTAAATAGGATATTTCAAAAAAATCGAGGCAATTTTTTGAGGTTTCTCAAAACTTATTTCTAAATTTCGAGAAGTAAAATTTGCCTAGGGATTTTTTTACGTTCAGCGCATCAAAATTTTGTCCTAAGGTTCGCAGTCTTCAAATACATAATAAATATATGCAGTATAATTTCGCCAGTACGCAGGAAATTTTCTACAACATAAATAAATAAATATATTTCCTAAATTCATAGCTACAAAATCATCGAAAAATACGTGCATTCATCTCTATAGCACACTGTAATTTCGAAAAATACGTGCATTCATCTCTATAGCACACTGTAATTTTCCTTACTTCGGTGTCTGCACGCTGTTCAGAATACTTCTATGTCTGGAGTCAGTGGATCCGATCCTTTTGCTAATTTTTCCTTCCCGAAACTCTTTTCCTGGATTTCTCAATTTCCTCCGTACCTTTTTCATATTTCGAATGTATTTTTTATTTTTCATTTATGTATATATATATATATATATATATATATATATATATATATATATATATATATAAACATCTAAATAAATATTTCTAACTTTCTTTTCTTTCTTTTTTTCCCTTACCTGTTTTAATTTGGAGCTTCGCGCCAAATTCCTTCTTCTCTTTCCTTCCTCTTCTCCTTCTTCTTTTTCCACCCGAAGCAGATCACCACCACCTTTCCTATTCGATCATCATCTTCATCACCACAGAGCTTGCTCCGGCCACCAGCATCATCATTGTCACCTTCCTCGGGATGGCTCTGTTCATCCCTGTTCTCAGTTCCCTCTACTGTTCCTCTCGGTCCTTTCCTTTTCTCTCATTTTCCCCTCCTTGATTTCCTCTACTCCTCCTCACATCGTCATCATTATCTTCACCATTCACTCGAATTTCACTATCTTCTCTCTCTCCCTCTCCCTACTCTTCTCTGTGTTTTCTCGTTTCTCTTGTTCTGTTCATGTTTCATTTGGTTTTTACATCTCGTTTGGCAAGGGCTAGAGGGGTGCAGGACCTGGTGCACGCAGGTCTGGGCGTGCAGAGGGCAGACTCAGAGAGGGCAAGGCGCAGGCTTTGGTGCAAACTAGGGCTCGACAGTTTTTTTTTTGGCGCAGGGCGCGAAAGGGAACAGTTGCAGAGGCTGCTGGGCGTGGACGGTGCAGGCCTTGGGTAGCAGGGGCGCAGGTGCAGGGCATGTTTCGGGTAACTGCAGCAGAGGGTGCAGATATGGTGCAGGGTTTGGCGTGACTCGGAGCTGGCCTGGGGTGCAGGTTGCAAATAGTGGAGCAGAGGCAGGGGCTGGGGTGCATAGGTGCGCAAGGATCCGGGCTCTGGGCGTGGCGCACTACGCGTAGAGCGCACTGGGGTGTCGGGTGCAGAGGCAGGTCGCCGAGGCAGGCTAGCGCGATGCAGGACGCAAGAGTGCAAGCAGGCTAGGTGTGCAGGGCCTGCAGGCGTGGTGATGCAAGGGTGCGCGAAGGATGTGGGTGCAGAGAGGTAGGGATGCCCAAAACACACCGTTTGGCTTCTCTTTTTTGAAAAAAAAAAATAATTCTAATTGTTTTTGTATAAACCTATACACATCGTTAAATTTATTTTTATTTTATTTTATTATTATAATTTAAATTTCATAGCTCGAAATAAAAATATCGGTTTAACCTAATCTCGCCTTTCTCGACATAATTAAATCAATTTTTCGTAAGCAAAAGTAAATTAAATTTAATTTGAATAATGCTCGAGTGAAATTCCGAAAAATTTCGGGGGTTTACATTAAAATATTTTATAGTTTATTTTATATCAATTATCACAGTGTAAAAAATTAAAATAATATAACATTAACATACAAATTATTATGATAAGAATATGATATACTTATTAATGATTTATTTTATAAATTTGATTTTAAATAAAATGATGGCAAACGAATTAATAATAGGAAAGTTGGACTTGGTCCTAGAGTTAAGATTATAGTTTTTGAAATTTATAATAAAATATTTTTTTGCTAAATGACTTGTATAATACCAAATTATAAAATTAATTTAAATTAAAAAGTATGTATAATTTGTTTTAAGTTAGATTATATTATACATTTGTAACTTATAAGAAATTATTTTAAGTAGATATAAATTAATTTAAATAAATATAGCATAGATTACTTTCTTTAAAGTTTTTTTTAGGTTAATAAAGTATTAATTATTAATATTCATAATAATGATTTATTTTATATAGTTGATTTTAAAACGTATGATGATATTGACAAATGAATTGATAATATAATAATACAACTTGGAGTTCAGATTGTAATTTTGAAATTTGTAATAAAATAGTTTTTTTTAAATGACTTGTATAATAACAATATGAATTTATAAAATTTATTTAAATTAAAATATATATGATTTTTTTAAATCATATATAAATTTATAACTTATAAGAAATTATTTTGAGTAGACATAAATTAGTTTAAATAAACAGAACATAAACAACATATGTATTAATTATTAATATACTTATTAATGATTTATTTAATATATTTGATCTTAAATTATATCATGAAAAGTGAATTGATGATATATAATAGAAATAAGAAATTTGAACTTAGAGTTAAGATCATGGTTTTGAAATTTACAATAAAACATTTTTCTTTTCTAAATCACTTGTATCATAATAATAATAATAATAATAATAATAATAATAATAATAATAATAATAATAATAATAATAATAATAATAGTAATAATAATAATAATAATTTATAAAATTTATTTAAATTTAAAATATAGATGATTTGTTTTAAATCATATATCATAAATTTATAACTTATAAATAATTATTTTAAGTAGATAACTACACATAAATTATTTTAAATAAATATATATAACTATTAATAAAAAATTTTAAAAAATTTTAATAACTTTATTAAGATTAATAAAATATAATTTAATCAAAAATAAAAATAAAACTACATAATAGAATTACAAAAAAAAAAAAAAAAACATAACCCTAAAATCATCATATCATAAGAAAATATAATTTTAATTTAATTATGTTAATAACATTCTTAATTTTTTGCATAAAATATCAATCCAAACAAATGTTACTATTATATTGTGATTTATATATATTTGTTTTATTAGTATTAAAATTAAAATTTTAATATGAAATAAATATAATGATATAATATAATAATTGTTTTTATAATAAAATCAAATGTTATATTTAATAATATATTTATTATTATAAATACAATAAGTATGATACTAAAAATTATTTGATATTCATATATATATATATATATATATATCATGTTTTAAATTAATTTTAATTAATAATTAAATTTAAATATTCAATACTTATTTTGTTGATAAAATGGTAATACATTATTGATATAATTGTGTAACAAATTATTATTATTTTTAAAATTTTATAAATTTTAATAAGAAAAAAGTGTATTATTATTTATTTATTTTTAATAAAATAATCATATAATTATAATTCAAGTTTTTTCGAGTTATAAAATCGAGCTTTTACGGGTTTTGAATTGAATTGATCTCGGGTTTGGATCGTATTGGGCTCGAGTTATGTCGGGTTCAAATTGTATAAGGTTAGGTTTTTCATTTTTTGAGTTCGGGTTTTTTTAGGTCAGTCTTTTTTTTCAAATTCGGGCCTTTGACTTTTTTGGTCAGATCGACCGATCCCTGGTATAGTCTTGGGTGGATTTTTGGGCTCAGGTCAGCTTTTACCAGCTCTAATTATTATGTCCTAGGAGAAGAGGTGTAAGACCCGAAATTCGATATCGTCACCTTAAAAATATGTTGATGTAAACCTTTGTATACAATATGTAAATTAATACAGAGGTTTATTTTGGGTTTTAAGTCTGATTCACCAAGTTGTGCGTTTGAACGCACTAAAAGGGTAAAATAAGAACTTTGGTAAGTTCAGAACAAATCGAATGAGAATTGGACTAAACCGACTGAAAATACGGACTCAGAACGCTAAAATATAGGGAGTCCAAAAGGGAAATCAGTTCAAAAGTGATAACCTGAAAATTTATCCACAATGAGAATTTATCTCCGAAATAAAGAATAAATATATTTTCGGAGAAATAAAAATAAAATATGAGTTACATATATAATTTTTGAAATAAATTAAATAATATATATGTACATGAGTGTGAATATTAATGTATAAAATACATTATGGTAATATAATATTATTATAATAATATAAAATATTTATTTATTTTAATAATAATAATATTATATTGAGATATTTTATTTAATTGGGGTATTATATTATATTATAGTATAATATAATATATATGAAAAAAGAAATGAAAAAAAAAAGAAATGAAAAAAGAAGAAGAGAGGAAACTGAAAATCGAAGAAAGAAATGAAGCATAGTAGAACCCAAGCACTCGACCCCTGCCTTCCGTCCCCGGCAAGCAACGACGACGAGAGAGTGCAGGGAAGAGACCGACGAGGGGCGACCATGTGAGAACCCGGAAGCGCGAAAAATATGACTAATTTAAAATTTTTTTATATTAAACCTCTTCCTCGGGTTGCATTCCCGTACAATATCATTTAATCACTTGTGTTTATCATAAACCAGTTACCCCAAGATCATACAATTTTTAGTTCATAATTTCAAACACATGATATCCCAAAGGGGAACAATCCACAAAACACAATTCATTTCCCTCATATTTGTCCTAATTACATCCAAAAAATACTTAACACAAATGTCTGTATTACATCATTGTCTAGATACAAAATGAATCGAATTATACCCTATGCGTATACAAGCGATAGCCTAGGGGGATCTTGTCCACCAACCTATATCACGTATGCGGCAGGCTCTAACACGCTACTTCAAGTAATCTGGAGGGGGAAGGAAAAAGGGTGAGTTCTCAAAACGCCTAGTAAGCAGGAGGAGAGAAATTTATAAAATCATCATCACAACACAATATGATGGAAATATTCGAGCATGTAAAACGTTATAGAAATAACAGTGGAAACAATGGCATCAGCATAATTCACGTAATAAAAATCACCAATCATCATAATCATAAATCATCATTACATGATAGAAATCGCAGTTGTAAAACACATCATTCATCAAGGAAATCGAGACTAGGCATTTAATAAAACTCAGATAAAATCATCGTCATAGGCACATCACATCAATCAAATCGTCCCCTAGGCGGACATCCTCAACAGAGGGAAACGTCGACATTAATACATGGTCATGATTCGCTGTAGACTTGATCAGAGTCGTACAACCTCAGTCTTACATGCTATCAAGTAAGGCCCGGTCTTACATGCTATTAAAGCAAGACCACCCATCGCTACCAGAGCGGGGTCATCTCTCGTTACCAGAACGGAAGTATCGGTCTTACATGCTACTAGAGCAAGGCCCGGTCTTACATGCTACCAGAGCAAGGCCACTCAACGCTGTCAAAGAGGAGTATCGATGTGCATCTCATGATAAGCCTTAGTCTCAGTAAAATATGCCATTGTTGTATTAAAACTGTTTTGCCTTCAGGTAGAGCCCATAACGGTTATTACAAAACTCATTTCGGTTATAAAACATTATATTCACGGTTCCACAAAACTCATTAAAACCGAGCTCAAACAGGCAAAACACTCAATCGTTCATCAAAGCAACAATTCATCTCATTTCTCATAAACATGCTCATTTCATTAAACCTTTTTCATGCTTATCAACACGTTTTCAATCATTAGAAAACTCACAAGCACAAACGTTTTATTTCCCTTACCTCTTGCATCTTGAGTGGTACAATATCCTCTGGTCCTCGGACTATCCTCGTTTCTCATGTCGAATTCTCTAGCTGTCCAAACATCATTAAATTGTCAATATTCATCATTCTCATTTCTCTTTTCACCTAATTTATTCCTATATCTATACTATGTCCAAGTTACCATTCTTAACACATACATTGTCTCAAAACTTCTCCTATATCCTAATCATCACCTTAGCTAGCTCATAATCAATACAAGATATCCACATTTCATTTTCCAACTATACTCATTGTTTGTTTCCTCATGACTTAGACGTTTCCAATCAAATATGCATATATATATATATATGTTCATTCACCAATATGTAAAATGATAATGCTTAAGAAAAATAAGGGTCTTGTGAGCTCACCTAACTTGTCTCCTCTTGACCAAACTTATAGAATGTTTGTCATTTCCTTTGTTTCAATCCAATCCTTGATTTTATAGTATGTTGTTCTCTTTACCAAGAGGAACAACTTTGTCTCTTACTCCTTTGTCTAATTCTATCGAAAATATGGTGAATCAGAGAGAGAAAAAGCTTAGTTTGGGTGAAAATTGTGAGTGTTGGAGTTTGCAGGTGAGAGAGGCTCGGTTTATAGGCAAAATCCCATGATTCTTATATAGGCAGGGCGTATGAAATCCATTTGGCATTAATGGAGATCGATCTCTGCTTGATTCAACTGCTCAAACTGCTCCATTAACAACTACGAGATCGATCTGGTCAAGGGTGGAGATCGATCTGTTCTTCTAAGTGGAGATCGATCTGCTAGAGGGTAGAGATCGATCTTTTCCAGGCCGAGACTTAAGGAGATCGATCTGCCCTTATGACAGGATCAATTCTTACTAGGCAGAGGCAGCATGAGATCGATCTTTTCCCTTACGAGATTGATCTGCTTGCCTGCTTTTGCACATTTCCTGCATTCTTGAGCCATGAGATCGATCTCTCTTCCCTTGTAGATAGATCTGGCCTTCACAGATTCTACTACTGCTGAACAAATTTTCAAGAAACTCAATGCAAACTTACCACAATCCACTCCCTAGTCCATATTTCAATCCATACACATTTAAGATTTAAAAACTTCATCTCCATATACTTCATTATGTTTAAAACTTGCATGTACATCGATATAACATAATTACATTCGTCAATTATAATCTTCATATTGCAAATCTCATGACTAAGGTATATAAAATTCTGAGGTCTCATAGACCAGCACCAGGCGACCGTCGAGCGTCGTTACGCGCCGTGGATCGTCGACAAAAGGCAGATTGTCGAAGCGAAGGTTAAAAACGAGATAGGAAGATTTGACGGTCACCGACGTCAACCTGACCCCGACTGAGCCCATCGAAGGTCCCCCAGGCAAAGCCACGTCGAACGGTGGCCGAAACGGACTTAGGATCAGTCGAAAACGTCGACAACAACCAAATCGCCACTGAACCAATTCGGATCGATTCAGTGTGAAAGGAACTGAACTGGTCCAAACTGGTTCAGAAGGAGAGAGAAAAAGAAAAAAATTTGAGAAAAATTTTGGTGTTGCCTTGGCTCAACGGTAGACCGCGCGACAATAAGCGACGAACAAGAGTTCGATTTAACCTCAATTTGTGTGCCATTACAAAATCTTGGGTAAGTGAATCTCCCCTACTATAACTTGTATAGTTATACGAGTTAGAGATTAATTGAATAGTTACGAATTAATTTCATATAAATTGTTTATATTCGGAATTGAAAATCAAATATCGAAAATAATTGTGGAAACTATACGAAGAGACTAGAAAAGGCTTAAGACGGCCTGATGAAAGTAAATAAGCCTAATGAGCTAAATGGGCTTTAAAAGAAAGAATAGAAAGCTGAAAATGAGCTTAGAATAGAATTAAGCCCAATAAAGAGCAGTAAGGCCTAATAAAGAGTAATTGGGCCCAGAATTGAAATTAAAGTCTAGAAAGACTGTATACGTGTGTGTGGGAGATAATGATCAGATTTATGATCTTATGCAGCTCCAGAGGATACAAATTGGGGCTCATTGAACTGATTTACTGAAAGTGCTGAGATCGCGACTCGATCGACCCGCACCCAGGTAAGGGATTTATGTTAGCTATTAGAGATAGCTGTACGTAATTTTATAAATCCCAATGTGTGATTAGATACTATAGAAGATGTGGTTACCATAAAATCTAGAAAATTGCCTAGTATTTGGAAAAGACTATATTACCCTACTATAGGGAAAGTTGCACCAAAAAGAGTCAATAAAGCATGATTTTATAAATTTCATGTTTTCAGGGTTTTAAGCATGAAAGTCTGTTTCCAGTGATATATTGATAGATTGGCTAATGTTTTTATAGTCTGCAAAGAAAAACACGTTTTACGAAGTTAAGCCTGTTGAGATGGAAGCAATCTTATGATGGGTGACCTTACGAGAAGCCACCTTTCATCACTCTATATAGCATCGTTTTATGTGTAAAACTCTAATTTCGGAGCTGTTTTCTACGAAATTGAGCCACCTATCAGATTTATGTGGAAACAAATCATGCTGAAGCTTAGCTCGCACGAGAATTGATATGATTTATCCATGCATTAGTGTTGCAGCTTCGCTCGTACTAGATTTTTATGATATATACATGACATGGTGTTGGAGCCTTGCTCGCACTATATTTTTCATGACTTATACATGACATTGTGTTGGAGCTAGTGTGATGACGGTGTATTCCACAGATATGCTTGCACTCTGTTCTTTTTTTAGACAGGCTAAGGTTGATGATTTCAAGTTAAGGTGATAAGTCCCTAATTAGGGAACGTTGCAGCCTTCAGTGTATGATGATTTCAGGTTAAGGTGATAAGTCCCTAATTAGGGCACCCTGCAACCTTTAGTCTATGATGTTATGGTTATGGAGTACGTTGTACCATGTAGACAACGCAGAGTACGCTGTATTGTACCACTAGTCTTCGGACTTCAAATTTGCATAAGCTGAAAGAATTTTGAATTTCAAGTTAGGGTGATAAGTCCCTAATTAGGGCACCTCGCAGCCTTTAGTGTATGATGTTATGGTTACAGAGTGCGTTGTACCGTGTTGACAATGCGGAGTACGCTGTACCGTACCACTAGTCTTCAGACTTCAGATTTGCATGAGCTGAAAGGCTTCTGGACGAGATTTTGAGATAGAAAATGGTTGATGATTTCAGGTTAGGGTGATAAGTCCCTAATTAGGGCACCCCACAGCCTTCAGTGTATGATGTTGTGATTACGGAGTACGTTGTACCGTGTAGACAACACGGAGTATGCTGTATCGTACCACTAGTCTTCGGACTTCAGATTTGCATGAGCAGAAAGGCTTCTGGACCACCCTTGCACACCTAGCTAGTGATTGCTTGGGGGTCACTGACTATGGTCATATGTCATCAGATGTTATGAAATGTATATCCCTGCCTAGTGTCATCTGTTATTGAATCTGATATGGATTTCTGTTTATTGAACGTTTTATGAAATGTGCATTCTGATTTGAACTATGAAAGTGTTCACTCTGAATGAGTTTGATATATTCAGAGGTGTAGCGAAGATTCGCTATCTGCTTTACTATAACCATGTGAATGTGCTGATCGAAATCGATTATTGAAATTCTATTTCAGAACAGCAGTGAAATGTGTAAAGTCTGATTTGAAAATGTGAAATTCTGAAATGGTTTTTACACCGCATGAGTTTCCATATATATGTATATATATATATGTCTATAGCGAAAAGATCGTTATCCGTATCATTTTTTAGTAAAGGTTACTGTGTTTTGAAAGATGCATTTGTTTCATGCATAAGGGTGATATTTTAAGCATATAGATAGTATGGTTGTCTACTTGCTTGCGTATTTTCCTTACTAAGCGTGTTAGCTCATCCCTCTTTCTCTCATCTCTCCACAGATTAATTTCAATATAGTATTCGCTGCCATCCTCCCGCATTTGTTGACATAGCTCCTAGTCGGTATAAGGTATACACTTTAGTGACTTTTGTATCTGAACATGTAGATGCACAGTAATACATTTTATAAACATGGGGGATGTATATTAATGTATATTATTGTAAATACAGTTACGTATATATGCATAGTAAAAAAAATTTATCAGTCTATTTTATTATGGCATGAAGTAAATATTAAAAAGGAAGAATCGAGTGACTGACATTGACTCAGCCCAACCAATCAGTGTGTGTGTCATGAACTGTGATAAATAATGATATAAATGTAAGTAAAAAGAGTCATGAGAGAAGGTGTATCAGAGCAAGGTTGGTCTGATGTGAGTCAGTGTTAGTAATTAAGAAAGTGTACATCCTCATGTTACTGTGCATTATTTAGATACAACTGTGTATACCAGGCTGTGATTGTACTGAATAATTGATTGTGTAAGCAGGATTTAATCAGACATCGTGGTAGAGGAGAGTGTTCACGATCTCGAGGCCACAGAGATAGGCCGAGTGACATAGTGGACCTTTTTTCGATCACGTTTCTCAGAACCCATCAAAGAGTCTCGATGCCCGTACCGTAAAATTAGAGCGGAGCATGGACATTGTGATGACATTGTTGGGGCAGATCATGGCTAGATTTGACAATGCCCAGGGTATGGTAGGATAGGCTGCATTGATTATATCAACAACTGCACCTGAGACCCCTGCACATGTACAGCCTGCACCCGTACCATAGACTGCTGAAACCCCCACAGACCTCTCTTATTTAGACTGTACCTCCTACAGTGGCTCCACGTCAGGGTAATGATGATCTAGGGTACGATTGTGAGTGAGACTGACTGAGGCAGTTTTAGAAGCTTTAGCTACAGTCATTTAGTGGGGTTAAGAATCTGGTAGTGGCAGAGGACCGGATTAACAAAGTGAAGAAGTTATATAAGTTTTTCGGTGTCCTTCTGCAGAGAAAGTGGCCTTTACAGCCTTTGTTTAAAAGGGTGAGGCGGAACACTGGTGAAAGTTCGCCATGCCTATTTTGAGAGTCTGACATCGGGAATTGTCATGGGAGACATTCTTGGATGCCTTTCGGAGGCAGTATATTCTAGACACGACTCAGCGAAAGTTACAGTGTGAGTTTCTGAGTCTGACCCATGGAGGTAAGTTGGTTAACGAGTATGAATCTCGGTTTGCATCTTTAGACAAATATGATCCAAATACTATGGGCAATGAATCGAGAAAAGTCTATAAATTTATAAAAGGCCGGAGACCATCGATTTGAACTCAACTGGCCTCGTTAGATATTGTAGCATATTAGGAAGCAAGTTGTAGGCCAAGGTCGTGTGTATGCCTTGGACCAAGACGCTGTGGATGCTTCATCCGATGTGATTAAAGGTTTAGTGTGCATGTGGTTGACATGGAAAAGGCACTCTCAAAATTGATTGATATCCCTGTGGTTAGGGAATTTCTTAATGTCTTTTCATATGACTTATCAAGATTGGCACCAAAAAGAGAAATGAAATTTTGTATTGATTTGGTGCCTGGTATTGAGTCGATATCAAAACCACCATACCAAATTACTCCAGTTGAGTTGTAGGAGCTAAAAAAATAATTACGAGAATTTTTGGATAAGGGGTTCATTAGACCGAGCGTCTCACATTGGGGAGCTCTAGTCTTGTTTGTTAAGAAAAAAGGATGCAAGCCTCCGAGTATGTATTGACTATCGGTTGTTGAATAAGGCTACCATTAAGAACAAGTACCCCTTCCCCATAGTGATGATATATTGGTATATGTGAAGTCTAGGGAGGAACATGAGAAGCACTTGAGAATTGTTTTGTAAACCCTCCGAGAGAAAAAGTTATATGCCAAGCTCAGTAAATGTGACTTCTGGCTGGAACAGAGATCATTTATGGGTCATGTGGTATCGAAGGACGGGGTGTCTGTGGATCCGTCCAAGATAGAAACTGTGGTTCAGTGGGAACAACTCAGAACAGTCACAGAGATCATGAGTTTTTTGGGTTTGGCTGGGTATTACAAACGGTTTGCTGAGGGTTTTTCGAAGTTAGCTGCTCCGTTGACTTGTCTCACTTGCAAGAATGTGGTATTTGAGTGGGATGATGAATGTGAGAAGAGTTTTCGAGAGTTGAAACACCGCCTGACCACCGCACTGATTCTCACCATACCGAACAGCTCAGGAGGTTTCTCAGTGTACATTGATGCCTTGAAACAAGGATTGAGCTTTGTATTGATGCATCATGGAAATGTAGTTGCTTATTGATCCAGACAGCTTAAGGACCATGAGAAGAACTGCCTAACCCATGATTTGGAGATGACTGTCATTGTGTTTGCATTGAAAATATAGCGCCAATATTTGTATGGTGAGAAATTTCAAATATTGAAAAATCACAAAGTGCCTCAAGTATCTATTTTCACAGAAAGATTTAAATATGAGGCAATGGTAGATGGTTAGAGCTTCTGAAAGAATATAATTGCGAGATATTGTACCACCCGGGTAAGGAAAATGGGATTGTTTATGCCTTGAGCAGAAATAGCCTATGAATGATATCGTATATGATTATCAAGGAACATAAGCTGTTAGAGCAGTTCACCCACCTAAGTTTAGATGTGATCATTTCTGATACTGACGCCATTTTGTGATAGCTAGTCTGAGGTTAGAACCAGATTTGATTGACCGATCAGACAAGCTTAGCGTATTGACCGCTTCTGTATTGATATGGTCAGTCAGGTACAGATGGGTACTAGTGCTGATTTTGAGTTGAGTACTGATGGATTACTGAGGTTCAAAAGTAGAGTGTGTGTTCCCGATGATCTAGATTTGAGAAAACTAATTTTTTCAGAAGCTCATTCACCGCGGTATACATTGCATCCAGAGAGTAATAAGATGTACCAGAATCTTCGAAAAGTATATTGGTGGTCAGAGATGAAGAAAGACATAGTAGAGTATGTGGCTAAGTGTCTGGCGTGTCAATAGGTTAATGTAGAGCTTTAGGAACCTGCAAAATTATTGCAATCTCTATATATACCGACGTGGAAATGGGAGCATATCACCATGAATTTCACCATGATGCCATTTGGGTGATTGTAGATCGATTGATGAGGTCAGCCAACTTCCTAGCCATGAAATCCATGAATACTTTGAGTGCTTTAACAAATATGTATGTACGAGAGATTGTGAGGCTACATGACGTTCTAGTGAACATTATCTCTGATAGGGATTCCCGCTTCACTTCTCACTTTTGGGAACATTTTAGGAAGCTATGGGGACCTGATTGAGTTTTGTACAGCTTTTCATACCCAGAAAGATGGTCAGTCAGAGAGAACCATCTAAACTCTGGAGGATATGTTGAGAGCTTCTGTGATGGACTTTAAAGGATCCTGGGATGATCATTTTCCATTAGTCGAATTCGTCTACTATAATAGTTATCACTCGAGTATTGAGATGGCATCATTTGAGGCATTGTATGGTCGTAGATGTCGTTCTCTGATTGGTTAGGAAGAAGTAGGTGACCGAAAGATATTGTTCCCGATTTAGTGAAGCAAGCCTCTAAGTACGTCCGTTTAATATGCAATAGGTTGAGGACAGCTCAAAGCAAACAGCAGAGTTACACTGATACGAGACGACGACTATTGAAGTTTATGGTTGTGAGTCAGTGTTTTTGAAAGTTTCCCCATCCAAAAGGGATAATTGGATTCGAAAGGAAAAGATACAACCAGCTAAGACGATCTCTATGGTCAAGGTCCTCTAGTAGTACTGTAAGACCCCGTATATGTATAAGGGTAATGTGTGTAATTGGATCAAATAATATGAATGAACTTGTAATGTAAAGTATGATTGATGTAAGTCCATGGATTCAATGTATGTATGTGTAATATAAATTGTAACGTACATACAAGTTTCATTGAGTATGAATACGAAGAAATGAGTTCTAGCAAGTGATGGTTGTGATTGAGACTCAAGATGAGTAGTGTGGTAAAATAGAATGGAATTATGCTTCCATTTGGTTTTATGTAGCATATCTTTGAACATACAATGAATGCACACAAGTTTCGATGTGCATAAGGTATGAATGGATGCCATTTTCAAGTTATAAAGGTGGATGGATGAGAAAATGGCCATGGCAATAGATTAAGGAGGTGTTGATATGAGTTGCAGCAATGAAACTGCAAGAAATCTGGAAAACATGAGGTCCAGATCGATCTCATAGGATGAGAGATCGATCTGGAAGAGCCAGAATGCTCTTATTTGGGCGAAAGAATAGAGCAGATCGATCTCCAATGGAGCCAGATCGATCTGCCAAGCATTCTGTAGTGAAAAGATCGATCCTCAAGCACCCAGATCGATCTCCTTAGCTCTCTGTTTGGGACCAAATCGATCTCATGCTTCGACAGATCGATCTCATGCTTCAACAGATCGATCTCATTGCTTCGACAGATCGATCTCAGGCTTAAAAATGCCGTGAAAAAGAGGGATTTTAAGGGACCAGATCGATCTCCTCTTGGACCAGATCGATCTCCTCAAGCTATTTCTATATAAGGAGAGCTAAAAATCTGGAAATCTCGAAAAAACATATTAACCTCCCATTTTCAACCCAAAAACCTAACTTTCCCTCTCTAAAATCAGCCATTTTCAGTGAGATTTGGAGAGAGATCATTAGAGGCAAAGTTGTTCCTATCAAAGAGAAAAACAACATAGTGAGAGGGCATCTTCCCATCTTTGGAATTGAAGGAGTTAAGGGCATTACCATTTGGAGCAAGAAGAGAAATCATATTGGTAAGATTCTAACAGTCCAATCCACATGCATTAGCTATTTAATTGATTTTGGAGTTGATTGATATGAGTATTGATGGATAAACTACCTAGGAATGTAGTGGAATTGGTGTGACCTAGAAATCTAAAATGGGTATAATGTGAGGATATGTGGGATTAAATGAGCCTATGAATTATGGCATGCTAAAGCTGTTATTGGGGTAATATTTATGATTTTAAATGGTTAAATGAGATTACATTGTGAGTTTGGAGGAATTGTAGAAATGGGTATGTATATGATTGAAAAATGCCATAGTGAGGGGATTCATGGAATATGAACACTATGAGCTTAATGTCGATTTAATATCGATTTTGAATAAGTTAATAGGCCTAAGAAGATCCATAGACTCGAGTTATGGATAAAGCAATGAAACGAGGCCAAATAAGCTTTAATAGAGGCTATAGATTAAATTGACTATAGCAAGCACAAGGGTTGCAATATATGGATCGAATATAATGCGGGATAAGATTTTGTGCAGTCCCGAAGAGTTCGTTGAAGGCGAACCGAACCGTACGAGTAAGCAGCTTAAGGAAGTGGAATCACGCATCGCGATTTCAGGTAAGGGAATTTTGTGAGTATATAGAGGTAGCTGCTCGTACTTTGAACTTGTGGGTGAATATCGGGTGTTTTTATGATATGCATGATTGCTCAAATAAATGTTGGTGGTATTCGTGAATGATGATGAGTATATGCATGGTTTTGGATTTGAAGTGGATTTTATGAAATGGGATAGTAAGGCTAATAATTGCATAAATCTAATGTTTTGATGCTTTTCAAAACGAATTTGCTTGGTTTTAAGCAAGCTTGTAGATAGGTCGGCTAGTATTGTATTGTTGTTGTGGAAAAGCATTTGTGAGTGCTAAACCCGAATTGTCGGGATTGATAAATTGTATATGAGCCGCCTATCACATTTGTATGACATAAATCGCGCTAGAGCTTCGCTCGCACTGGATTTCTATGTTTTCACTTGTGTGAAACGTGCTTGAGCTTAGCTCTCGCTTTGAATTTAAATTGTGATGATGTTTATAAACCGTACTGGAGCTTACGCTCGTACGTGGATTTGAGTGGTTTTTCTTATGCATATAACTGTACTAGAGCTATGCTCGTACATGGTTTCTTCATATTTTATGCATAAATGCCGTACCAGAGCGTTGCTCGTACGAAGTGATTGGTTTTGATGCATGAATTCGCGCTAGAGCGTAGCTCGCGCTGGTTTTCACACTGTGGTATGTATGAGGCCGTGGTGAGAGATACGGATTAACTCAGGGAACCCAACAGGCCTGACAGACCTCTTAGGTGGGGTGAGGGTGAGGGGCTAGGACCTGACATAATCCATCCAGGGAACCCAACAGGCCTGACAGACCTCTTAGGTGGGGTGAGGGTGAGGGGCTAGGACCTGGATCAGGGAACCCAACAGGGGCGAGCAAGGCCATGAGGGGCTAGGACCTGGTATTGAGGTTACTCCCACGCGCTTTCGAGACTATAAAGGTTACACTTGGTATGGGGTAGATAAGACCTATGGCAGGCACCCCCAACCATGTTATGGGTCCGCGGAGTACGATGTACCGTGTATATCACATGGAGTACGATGTACCGCGTGGTGGTTACTTGATTTGAGAAAGTCTGGCGGAGAACTAACCCACCTTCGTGCCAGCATGATACCCCGCACACAGGAATCCGTGTGGTCTGGGATGATATGTGACGATTGACCAACGTAGTCACTTGAGATATAGTAACCTGTCTCCTTGCTTGATCTACTTACTACCACATGATTTTAAATCTCTAAGTGTGATTGTGATTGATTAAGGTAGACCCGAAGGAGGGGTCGAGCCTCGTGGATTTGATTTGTGAAATGAAAAATGAGGTTGTGATTGTAAGTTGTTGTGATGTGATTGTATGTGATGAAAAAGAGTTTTATGACGTGGGTTTAAAAAGGAGGTTTCTTAATGAATTGCCCTTTTTATGAATTTAAATGGGATCGAGCATGAGATGATTTATACACGATGTTTTACCATGTTTTATATGCCAATTTTACATGACTTTGATACATGATATATATGTATACTCATATGGCATAGTTTTATTCCTCATGCTCCTATCATAAATGATTTATGCATAATACTATCAGCATGTAGATAGAGTAGTTATCTACCATGCTTGCATTATTGCCTTACTGAGCGTGTGGTTGCTCATCCCACTCTATTTTCCCCCCTACAGAGCGTGCATAGTAGCCCAGTGAGGACTGAGGCGTGGTATTTTGGACTCCGCTGCATCTCCATCGCTTAAAGGTATATACACAGTGATTCTTTTTGTATCTAAACAATGTAAAAGCACAGTATTCTTTTGAGTTGAACTTATGGGGGATGTAGATGTCAGTAAAACATGTATTCGTATAAGTACACGATTAAATGCACATGTATGACATCGTTTTAATTAATTGAGAATGAATGAGATGTGGTGTTTATTATTGACTCACAGCCCAACAGTGTGTGGTGAGTTAGTTCACGACCGGGTAAGGTAACAGTAAAACGTGAAAAATTTTCAGTGATTTTCGGTTAAAGAGAATGGAATTGGGTCGTGACAAAGATTGATATCAGAGCTGTGTTGGCCTGATGTGAGTCATTAATAAAACGTAGGAAAGTACATCCCCATAGTACTGTGCTTTTGTTTAGATAAAACTGTGTATACTGTGATGGATAGAGCTTAATAAATTATTATAATACAGGAAGTTAGGCACTATGCCAGTTACACGCAAAGGTAGAGGGGCGAGAGCACGTGCTAGAGGCCGTAGAGGTAGGCCTGAGAGCCGTGCGGAGCCACAGACTGAGCAGGCTCCACAGAACCCTGTCGAGAGAGCAGAGGATACCGAGGCTCGCTTTGCTAGGTTAGAGCGGAGTATCGAGAGTTTGGTGGAGATAGTCACGCAGGCATTGGGTGCCGGTGATAGACGAGGTCCCGCAGCACAGCCTACTACTGAACAGGCAGCTGCAAAGGCGGAGAGACCTCATGCTGCTGAGACAGCTACAGTTACACCACCTCCAGCCCAGGATACAGCTTCTCCTATCGCTCCACAGCAGAGCGGTAGTGATGTGGGTTATGACTGCGACTTGAGCAGGTTGCGAGAGTTTCAAGTGCTGAAACCCCCAGTGTTTAGAGGGGTGAAGGACCCAGTGGTTACGGAGGATTGGGTGTATGAGATGGAGAAACTGTATAGGTTTTTCCGATGCACTTCTGCTGAAAAGGTAGCCTTTACAGTGTTTATGTTGAAAGGCGAGGCCGAGCATTGGTGGAGGTCCACCGAGGTTATTTTGAGGGCCAGACACTCTGAGATCTCATGGGAGATATTTCTAGAGGCCTTCAGGAGACAGTATATTCCAGCTACCGCACAGAGGAAATTGCGGATGGAATTTATGAATTTGGTTCAGGGGAACCGGACTGTGGACGAGTATGAGTCCAAGTTTATGTCCTTGGAGAGATATGACCCGGACACGATGGGTAGTGAGACCCGAAAGATACAGAAGTTCATGGATGGATTGAGATTGGCCATCCGGACTAAGCTAGCTCCCTTCGACATTGTGACTTATGAGGAGGCTGTACATAAGGCTCAGTTGTGTGAGCAAGACCTTGAGCGAAATGCCTCCGAGCTTGGGAGAGTCAATGTTAGGAAGGACAGAGATCGAAAGAGATTCGGGTTTGGAAGAGTGGCCAAGAGAGGTGGCCAAAGGTTTTTCGAGAAGAGGCCTAAGATCGAGGAGGTGCAGGAGAGAGCTGCTAGACCTCCCGTATAACCAGCTTTGACTGCACCGAGGGGTATAACTATTGGAGGACCACGACCTACCACGAATCAGTGTAGGAGATGTGGGAGATATCATAGGACTAGACCATGTCAAGTGCCCCCTGTTTCTTGTTTTAGGTGTGGGAGGCCAGGACATATATCGAGGTTCTGCACTGAGATGATTGAGGTTGCCCTACAGAAGGGCAAGGAGCCAGAGGGAGCTCCAGTTGAGACAGCAGCCTCGAGGAGGAGGGCTACAGCTGAGGAGAAAGGGAAACAAGCTGCGGGTGTGAGCAGAGGAAGAGTACATGCACTGGATCAAGACACCGCAGATGCTTCGACAGATGTGATTAAAGGTACCATCCGAATCTTTGATTTAGAAGCATTGGTATTATTTGATCCTGGTGCCACGCATTCTTTCATATCACCTTCCTTTGCACATAAATTGTTGAAATATGTGAAACCAACATTGATGGATAAAATGTTGATGATTTCCACACCCATGAATGATAGTCAATTGACTGAGCATGTATATAGAGATTGTAAGATAAAGATAGAGGGAAAGGAAATGATAGCCAATCTGATTTTATTGAATATGAATGATTTTGATGTAATTTTGGGAATGGATTGGTTGGCTACCAATCGTGTTGTGATGGATTGTCATGCCAAAACATTGATGTTTTCAGGATTAGACAATCTTATTGTAAACTTTGATAAAAAGAAATGATATGAAACTAGCATGTTTGTTGTAAATAAAAGGAGTATGATTTTAAATTCATATTACTTGAGAGATAAATTTATTGTTCATGATAAATATTGAATGTGGAGTGATGGTTTATGTTACTAACGATGGAGAGGATATTGTGAAGGGTTCATTGCCTATGTGGTCGATATAGATGAGGCACACCCGGAATTGAAGGACATACCCGTAATTACGGATTACCCTGATGTCTTTCCGGATGAATTACTAGGACTACCACCTGAAAGGGAAATGGAATTTTGCATTGAGTTAGTGCCTGGTACAGAGTCGATATCGAAACCACCCTATAGAATGGCTCCGATAGAATTGGAAGAGCTGAAGAAACAGCTGCAAGAGCTGCTGGAGAAGGGGTTTATTAGACCGAGTGTCTCACCTTGGGGAGCACCAGTTCTATTTGTAAGGAAGAAGGATGGAAGCCTCCGACTGTGTATAGATTACCGGTTGTTGAATAAGGCCACCATTAAGAACAAGTACCCCCTTCCAAGAATCGATGATTTGTTAGATCAGCTCCAGGGAGCCGAAGTATTTTCTAAGATAGATCTGCGGTCAGGGTATCATCAGTTGAGAATCAGGAGTGGAGATGTACCCAAGATAGCATTTCGTACCCGTTATGGCCACTACGAGTTTTTGGTGATGCCATTCGGATTGACGAATGCTCCCGCAGCATTTATGGCATTGATGAATGATATATTCAAGCCATACCTGGACAAGTTTGTGATAGTGTTTATCGATGATATTTTGGTGTATTTCAAGTCCAGGGAAGATCATGAGGAGCACTTGGGGATAGTTCTGCAGACCCTCCGAGAGAGAGAACTGTATGCCAAACTCAGCAAGTGTAACTTTTGGTTGGAACAGATCTCATTTCTGGGGCATGTTGTGTCAAATGATGGGGTATCAGTGGATCCATCCAAGATAGAGGCAGTTGTGCAGTGGGAACAGCCCAAGACAGTTACTGAGATCAGAAGTTTCCTGGGATTGGCAGGATATTATCGGAGATTTGTAGAGGGTTTCTCCAGACTAGCTGCTCCGTTGACACGCCTCACGCGTAAGGATGTTAAGTTTGTGTGGGATGAGGCATGTGAGAGGAGTTTTGAGGAGCTTAAGCGTCGATTGACGACTGCTCCAGTTCTCACCATTCCTACCAGCTCAGGAGGATTCTCGGTGTATACGGATGCATCGCACCAGGGACTGGGCTGTGTGCTTATGCAGGAAGGGAAGGTAGTTGCCTATGGATCTAGACAGTTGAAAGATCATGAGAGAAACTACCCCGACACATGATTTGGAGTTGGCGGCTGTAGTATTTGCATTGAAAATATGACGCCACTATCTCTATGGTGAGAAATTTCAGGTGTTCACAGATCATAAGAGCCTTAAGTACCTGTTCTCGCAGAAAGAGCTGAATATGAGACAGAGGAGATGGCTCAAACTCCTGAAAGATTATGATTATGAAATCATGTACCACCCGGGTAAGGCAAATGTAGTTGCCGATGCTTTGAGTAGAAAGAACCTTGGGTTGGTGTCTTATATGATGGTACGGGAACATGAATTGTTAGAACACTTTGCGAACCTCAGTTTGGATGTAACCCCACCTGGATCTGAGAGACTTGAGATCATGGCTAGTTTGAGACTAGAGCCAGAGTTGATTGGCCGTATTCGACAAGCCCAGCAGAGCGATCGACGGTGTATCGATTGGCTGAGGCAGATACAGACAGGTGTGGGTATTGATTTTGAGCAGAGTGCTGATGGCTTATTGAGGTTCAGAGGCAGAGTATGCGTTTCCAGGGATCCTGAGATCAGGAGAATGATTTTATCAGAGGCTCACTCATCGAAATATACGATACATCCGGGAAGTACCAAGATGTATCAAAACCTTCGAAAGGTTTATTGGTGGTCTGGAATGAAGAGAGACATTGCTGAATATGTCGCTAAGTGTCTCGTTTGTCAGCAAGTGAAGGTAGAGCATCAGAAGCCTGCAGGATTATTGCAGCCTCTACCGATACCGACATGGAAGTGGGAGCATGTCACCATGGATTTTGTGATGGGGTTACCGAGGACCCGTAGAGTTCATGATGCCATCTGGGTTATTGTGGACCGATTGACTAAGTCCGCCCATTTCTTGGCTATGAGAGCTACCGATACACTGAGTCAGTTGGCGAACCTGTATATTCGAGAGATAGTACGGCTACATGGTGTACCAGTGAGCATTATTTCTGATAGGGATGCCCGCTTCACTTCCCATTTCTGGGAACATTTTCAGGAAGCGCTGGGGACCCGATTGAGTTTTAGCACCGCTTTTCATCCTCAGACAGATGGGCAGTCAGAGAGGACTATACAGACCCTCGAGGATATGTTGAAAGCGTGTGTGCTGGATTTTAGAGGCTCCTGGGATGACCACCTACAGTTAGCCGAGTTCACTTATAATAATAGCTATCATGCTAGTATCGGGATGGCACCCTATGAGGCATTATACGGGCGTAGATGCCGTTCCCCTATTGGATGGGAAGAGGTTGGTGACAGACAGATTTTTGCTCCGGACTTAGTGCAGCAGGCATCTGAGGACGTCCAGTTGATATGTGAGAGATTACGGACAGCTCAGAGCCGGCAAAAGAGTTATGCTGACAAGAGACGAAGACCACTGGAGTTTGATGAGGGTGAGTCGGTGTTTCTGAGGGTATCACCATCGAAGGGTATTATGAGATTTGGTAAGAAGGGCAAGCTGAGCCCTAGATATATCGGACCCTTCGAGATTTTGGAGAGAGTGGGAGATAAGGCGTATAGATTGGCATTGCCACCGGACTTGGCAAATGTCCACAACGTCTTCCACGTCTCGATGCTTCGAAAGTATCACCCGGACCCGACACACGTGATAAGATATGAGCCGTTGGAGCTCCATGAGAGTATGACGTATGTTGAGAAGCCGGTTCGGATATTGGACAGGAAAGAGAAAGTGTTGCGGAATAAGATAATTCCCTTGGTGAAGGTGCTTTGGCAACACCACACGGCGGAAGAGGCCACATGGGAATTGGAGAACTTGATACGGGAGAAGTACCCCCAACTGTTTGAAGAGTGACTTGGTTCTAATTTGGAGGATCAAATTCCTTGAAGGAGGGGAGAATGTAAGACCCCGTATATGTATAAGGGTAATGTGTGTAATTGGATCAAATAATATGAATGGACTTGTAATGTAAAGTATGATTGATGTAAGTCCATGGATTCAATGTATGTATGTGTAATATAAATTGTAACGTACATACAAGTTTCATTGAGTATGAATACGAAGAAATGAGTTCTAGCAAGTGATGGTTGTGATTGAGACTCAAGATGAGTAGTGTGGTAAAATGGAATGGAATTATGCTTCCATTTGGTTTTATGTAGCATACCTTTGAACATACAATGAATGCACACAAGTTTCGATGTGCATAAGGTATGAATGGATGCCATTTTCAAGTTATAAAGGTGGATGGATGAGAAAATGGCCATGGCAATAGATTAAGGAGGTATTGGTATGAGTTGCAGCAATGAAACTGCAGGAAATCTGGAAAACATGAGGTCCAGATCGATCTCATAGGATGAGAGATCGATCTGGAAGAGCCAGAATGCTCTTATTTGGGCGAAAGAATAGAGCAGATCGATCTCCAATGGAGCCAGATCGATCTGCCAAGCATTCTATAGTGAAAAGATCGATCCTCAAGCACCCAGATCGATCTCCTTAGCTCTCTGTTTGGGACCAGATCGATCTCATGCTTCGACAGATCGATCTCATGCTTCAACAGATCGATCTCATTGCTTCGACAGATCGATCTCAGGCTTAAAAATACCGTGAAAAAGAGGGATTTTAAGGGACCAGATCGATCTCCTCTTGGACCAGATCGATCTCCTCAATCTATTTCTATATAAGGAGAGCTGAAAATCTGGAAATCTCGAAAAAACATATTAACCTCCCATTTTCAACCCAAAAACCTAACTTTTCCTCTCTAAAATCAGCCATTTTCAGTGAGATTTGGAGAGAGATCATTAGAGGCAAAGTTGTTCCTATCAAAGAGAAGAACAACATAGTGAGAGGGCATCTTCCCATCTTTGGAATTGAAGGAGTTAAGGGCATTACCATTTGGAGCAAGAAGAGAAATCATATTGGTAAGATTCTAACACTCCAATCCAAATGCATTAGCTATTTAATTGATTTTGGAGTTGATTGATATGAGTATTGATGGATAAACTACCTAGGAATGTAGTGGAATTGGTGTGACCTAGAAATCTAAAATGGGTATAATGTGAGGATATGTGGGATTAAATGAGCCTATGAATTATGGCATGCTAAAGCTGTTATTGGGGTAATATTTATGATTTTAAATGGTTAAATGAGATTACATTGTGAGTTTGGAGGAATTGTAGAAATGGGTATGTATATGATTGAAAAATGCCATAGTGAGGGGATTCATGGAATATGAACACTATGAGCTTAATGTCGATTTAATATCGATTTTGAATAAGTTAATAGGCCTAAGAAGATCCATAGACTCGAGTTATGGATAAAGCAATGAAACGAGGCCAAATAAGCTTTAATAGAGGCTATAGATTAAATTGACTATAGCAAGCACAAGGGTTGCAATAAATGGATCGAATATAATGCGGGATACGATTTTATGCAGTCCCGAAGAGTTCGTTGAAGGTGAACCGAACCTTACGAGTAAGCAGCTTAAGGAAGTGGAATCACGCATCGCGATTCCAGGTAAGGAAATTTTGTGAGTATATAGAGGTAGCTGCTCGTACTTTGAACTTGTGGGTGAATATCGGGTGTTTTTATGATATGCATGATTGCTCAAATAAATGTTGGTGGTATTCGTGAATGATGATGAGTATATGCGTGGTTTTGGATTTGAAGTGGATTTTATGAAATGGGATAGTAAGGCTAATAATTGCATAAATCTAATGTTTTGATGCTTTTCAAAACGAATTTGCTTGGTTTTAAGCAAGCTTGTAGATAGGTCGGCTAGTATTGTATTGTTGTTGTGGAAAAGCATTTGTGAGTGCTAAACCCGAATTGCCGGGATTGATAAATTGTATATGAGTCGCCTATCACATTTGTATGACATAAATCGCGCTAGAGCTTCGCTCGCTCTGGATTTCTATGTTTTCACTTGTGTGAAACGTGCTTGAGCTTAGCTCTCGCTTTGAATTTAAATTGTGATGATGTTTATAAACCGTACTGGAGCTTACGCTCGTACGTGGATTTGAGTGGTTTTTCTTATGCATATAACTGTACTGGAGCTATGCTCGTACATGGTTTCTTCATATTTTATGCATAAATGTCGTACCAGAGCGTTGCTCGTACGAAGTGATTGGTTTTGATGCATGAATTCGCGCTAGAGCGTAGCTCGCGCTGGTTTTCACACTGTGGTATGTATGAGGCCGTGGTGAGAGATACGGATTAACTCAGAGAACCCAACAGGCCTGACAGACCTCTTAGGTGGGGTGAAGGTGAGGGGCTAGGACCTGACATAATCCATCCAGGGAACCCAACAGGCCTGACAGACCTCTTAGGTGGGGTGAGGGTGAGGGGCTAGGACCTGGATCAGGGAACCCAACAGGGGCAAGCAAGGCCATGAGGGGCTAGGACCTGGTATTGAGGTTACTCCCACGCGCTTTCGAAACTATAAAGGTTACACTTGGTATGGGGTAGATAAGACCTATGGCAGGCACCCCCAACCATGTTATGGGTCCGCGGAGTACGATGTACCGTGTATATCACATGGAGTACGATGTACCGCGTGGTGGTTACTTGATTTGAGAAAGTCTAGCGGAGAACTAACCCACCTTCGTGCCAGCATGATACCCCGCACACCGGAATCCGTGTGGTCTGGGATGATATGTGACGATTGGCCAACGTAGTCACTTGAGATATAGTAACCTGTCTCCTTGCTTGATCTACTTACTACCACATGATTTTAAATCTCTAAGTGTGATTGTGATTGATTAAGGTAGACCCGAAGGAGGGGTCGAGCCTCGTGGATTTGATTTGTGAAATGAAAAATGAGGTTGTGATTGTAAGTTGTTGTGATGTGATTGTACGTGATGAAAAAGAGTTTTATGACGTGGGTTTAAAAAGGAGGTTTCTTAATGAATTGCCCTTTTTATGAATTTAAATGGGATCGAGCATGAGATGATTTATACACGATGTTTTACCATGTTTTATATGCCAATTTTACATGACTTTGATACATGATATATATGTATACTCATATGGCATAGTTTTATTCCTCATGCTCCTATCATAAATGATTTATGCATAACACTATTAGCATGTAGATAGAGTAGTTATCTACCATGCTTGCATTATTGCCTTACTGAGCGTGTGGTTGCTCATCCCACTCTATTTTCCCCCCTACAGAGCGTGCATAGTAGCCCAGTGAGGACTGAGGCGTGGTATTTTGGACTCCGCTGCATCTCCATCGCTTAAAGGTATATACACAGTGATTCTTTTTGTATCTAAACAATGTAAAAGCACAGTATTCTTTTGAGTTGTACTTATGGGGGATGTAGATGTCAGTAAAACATGTATTCGTATAAGTACACGATTAAATGCACATGTATGACATCGTTTTAATTAATTGAGAATGAATGAGATGTGGTGTTTATTATTGACTCACAGCACAACAGTGTGTGGTGAGTTAGTTCACGACCGGGTAAGGTAACAGTAAAACGCGAAAAATTTTCAGTGATTTTCGGTTAAAGAGAATGGAAGTGGGTCGTGACAAGTACTGCACTTCCGAAGAAGTTACGTGGGAATTAGAGGGTATGATGTGAGAAAAATATTCACAGTTGTTTGAGGACTGATTTGGTTCTAATTTGGAGGACCAAATTTCTTAAGGGGGGAGGAATGTAAAACTTGAAAGTTGATATCGTCACCTTAAAAATATGTTGATGTAATCCTTTGTATACAATATGTAAATTAATACAGAGGTTTATTTTGGGTTTTAAGTTTGATTCACCAAGTTATGCCTCTGAACGCACTAAAATGCCAAAATAAGAACTTTAGTGAGTTCAGAACAAACCGAATGAGAATTGGACTAAACCGACTAAAAATACAGACTCAGAACGCTAAAATATAGGGAGTCCAAGAAGGTAAATCAGTCCAAAAATCATAACTCGAAAATTTACCCACAATGAGAATTTATCTCCGAAATAAAGAATAAATATATTTTCGAAGAAATAAAAATAAAATATGAGGTACATATATAATTGTTGAAATAAATTAAATAATATATATGTACATAGATGTGAATATTAATGTATAAAATACATTATGGTAATATAATATTATTATAATAATATAAAATATTTGTTTATTATTATAATAATAATATTATATTGAGATATTTTATTTAATTGGGGTATTATATTATATTATAGTATAATATAATATATATAAAAAAAAGAATTGAAAAAAACGAAATGAAAAAAAAAGAGGAAACTAAAATCGAAGAAAGAAACAAAGCACAATGGAACCCAAGCACCCGACCCTTGCCTTACGTCCCCGGCAAGTAACGACGACGAGAGAGCGCAGGGAAGAGACCGACGAGGGGCGACCAGCACCAGGCGACTGTCGACCACCGTTACGCGTCGTGGATCGCCAGCAAAAGGCATATCGACAAAGCGAAGGCCGAAAGGGAGAAAGGAAGATTCAGCGGTCACCGGCGTCGATCTGACCCCGACTAAGCCCGTCGAAGGTCCCCCAGGCGAAGCCGCGTCGAACGGTGGCCGAAACGACCTGAGGACCGATCGAAAACGCCAACAACGGCCAAATCGCCACTAAACCGGTTCGGACCAGTTTAGTGTAAAAGGGACTGAACTAGTCTGAACCGGTTCAAGAGGAGAGAGAAAAAGAAAAAATTTAAGAAAAAATTTCGGTGTTGCCTCGACTCAACGGTAGACCGCGCGACAATAGGCGACGAACAAGAGTTCGATTCAACCTCGATTTGTGTGCCATCACGGAATCTTGGGTAAATGAATCTCCCCTACTATAACTTGTATAGTTATACGAGTTAAAGATTAATTGAATAGTTACGAATTAATTCCGTATAAATTGTTTATATTTAGAATTGAAAATTGAATTTCGAAAATAATTGTGGAAACTATACGAAGAGACTAGAAAAGGCTTAGATAAATGTAAATGGGTCTAATGAGCTAAATGAGTTTTAAAAGAATGAATAGGAAGGTGAAAATGAGCTTAGAATAAAATTAAGTCCAATAAAGAGTAGTAAGGCCTAATAAAGAGTAATTGGGCCCAGAATCGAAATTAAAGTCTAGAAAGATTGTATACGTGTGTGTGGGAGATAATGATCAGTGATTTATGATCTTATGCAGTTCCAGAGGATACAAATTGGGGCTCATTGAACTGATTTACTGAAAGTGCTGAGATCGCGACTCGATCGACCCGCACCCAGGTAAGGGATTTATGTTAGCTATTAGAGATAGTTGTACGTAATTTTATAAATCCCAATGTGTGATTAGATACTATAGAAGATGTGGTTACCGTAAAATCTAGGAAATTGCCTAGTATTTGCAGAAGACTATATTACTCCTACTATAGGGAAAGTTGCACCGAAAAGAGTCACTAAAGCATGATTTTATAAATTTCATGTTTTCAGTGTTTTAAGCATGAAAGTCTATTTCTAGTGATATATGCATAGAT
This sequence comes from Firmiana major, assembly GCA_033439115.1. Taxonomy (NCBI): domain Eukaryota; kingdom Viridiplantae; phylum Streptophyta; class Magnoliopsida; order Malvales; family Malvaceae; genus Firmiana; species Firmiana major. Next base: position 8,085,996 of record CM065913.1, on the reverse strand, counting down.
TAGCTAATGTTTTTACAGTCTGAAAAGAAAAGCACGTTTTACAAAGTTAAGCGTGCTGAGATGGAAGTAATCTTATGATGGGTGACCTTACGGGAAGCCACCTTCCATCGCTCTATGTAGCATCGTTTTATGTGTAAAACTCTTATTTCAGAGCTGTTTTCTACGGAATTGAGCCACCTATCATATTTATGTGGAAACAAATCATGCTAGAGCTTAACTCGCACTAGAATTGATATGATTTGTCCATGCATTAGTGCTGGAGCTTCGCTTGCACTAGATTTTTATGATATATACATGACATGGTATTGGAGCTTTGCTCGCACTATATTTTTCATGACTTATACATGACATTGTGTTGGAGCTAGTGTGATGACGGTGTATTCTACAGATATACTCGCACTCTATTTTTTTTTAGACAGGCTAAGGTTATGATTTCAGGTTAGGGTGATAAGTCCCTAATTAGGGCACCTCGCAACCTTCATTGTATGATGTTATGGTTATGGAGTACGTTGTACCGTGTAGACAACGCAGAGTACGCTGTACCGTACCACTAGTCTTCGGACTTCAGATTTGCATGAGCCGAAAGACTTTCGAATTTCAGGTTAGGGTGATAAGTCCCTAATTAGGGCACCCCGCAGCCTTCAGTATATGATGTTATGGTTACGGAGTACATTGTACCGTGTTAACAACACGGAGTACACTGTACCGTACCATTAGTCTTCGAACTTCAGATTTACATGAGCCAAAAGGCTTCTAGACAAGATTTTGAGACAGGCAATGGTTGATGATTTCAGGTTAGGGTGATAAGTCCCTAATTAGGACACCCTGCAACCTTCAGTGTATGATGTTGTGGTTACGGAGTACGTTGTACCGTGTAGACAACGCGGAGTACGCTGTATCGTACCACTAGTCTTCGGACTTCAGATTTGCATGAGTCAAAAGGCTTCCGGACCACCCTTGCACACCTAGCTAGTGATTGCTTGGGGGTCACTGACTATGGTCATATGTCATCAGATGTTATGAAATGTATATCCCTGCCTAGTCTCATCTATTATTGAATCTGATATGGATTTCTGTTTATTGAACGTTTTATGAAATGTGCATTCTGATTTGAACTATGAAAATGTTCACTTCGAATGAGTTTGATATATTCTGAGGTGTAGCGAAGATTCGCTATCTGCTTTACTATAACCGTGTGAATGTGCTGATCGGAATCGGTTATTGAAATTTTATTTTCGAACAGCTGTGAAATATGTAAAGTCTGATTTGAAAATGTGAAATTCTGAAACGGTTTTTACACCGCATGAGTTTTCCATATATATGTATATATATGTCTGTAGCGAAAAGATCGCTATCCGTATCAGTTTTGAGTAAAGGTTACTGTGTTTTGAAAGATGCATATGTTTCATGAATAAGGGTGACATTTTAAGCATATAGATAGTATGGTTGTTTACCTGCTTGCATATTTTCCTTACTAAGCGTGTTAGCTCACCCCTCTTTCTCTCCTCTCTCCACAGATTAATTTCAGTAGAGTATTCGTTGTCATCCTCCTACATTTGTTGGCACAGCTCCTAATCGGTATAAGGTATACACTCTAGTGATTTTTGTATCTAAACATGTAGATACACAGTATTATATTTTATGAACATGGGGGATGTTTATTGATCTATATTAATGTATATTATTGCAAATACAGCTACGTATATATGCATAGTAAAAAGAAATTACCAGCCTATTTTATTATGACATGAAGTAAATGTTAAAAAGAAAGAATCGAGTGGCTGACATTGACTCACAGCTCAAGCAATCAATGTGTCGTGAACTGTGATAAATAATGATGTAAATGTAAGTAAAAAGGGTCATGACAAGAGATGTGCATGGGTTGGTTGGGTTTTTGTAAGGTATTAAGAGATTAATAGCAAGTTTAAATTGGGTTCACTTTGATTTTTCGAGTTTTATTTTTTGCCTAGCTTATTTTTACATATAATGAATAAGTATAAGCCCATTTAAGCCCATCTAAATACTATTAATTTTTTAAAATTTATAATAAATGTAAGTGAAACACATAATAGATATTAAGAACAACAAAATAAGTTAAAATAAATTCTTTCAAAAAAATTGCAAGAAATATGAAAGCTTTAAATTAAAGTTAAAAAAATAATATAAGCTTAAATTAAAATGCACGAAAAATAAAAATGAATTAAAATTAATTAATTAGCATAAAAATAATTATCGAGCTCAGGTTAGGTCGAGTTTAGATTTGAAATGCTGAATTCAAGTTCAACTTGATTTTTATCGTCTCTTGATTTTTAAGCCAATCTTTATATATATACACATACATATGTATATGTATACATACGTATAATTATATACAAATATACTTATGTGTGTGTGTGTGTGTATATATATATATATATATATATATATATATATATATATTTCTTTATATGTATTTGTTAAACATATCCTTTTGTTTGAAGTTTTTATTTTTATTTTTATTTTTTTAAATTGAGCATGTTGATTTATTTGCACCCAAGTTCATATTTGAAAACTTGTTGCCTTCAACAAATGAATTTTGAAACTCTTTTTGGATTTTTGTTGTGCATGCATACATACATACATTTTCTGGTAGAAGCCTTGAAAAAGTTTAGGAAGAGTGTTTTTGGAGATTTGGAACCTGCTTGTCGAACACCATGTTCCATGCTAAGACGAAACGCATGAATGCTATTTTTATGTTTAACATAGGAAGCCTTTGAGAGAAAATTCATCACATTTTCAAAACAAATTCAAAATAAAAAAAGTTTTCAATTTCAAGCATTAGAAGTGATCTTGGCACAACCGAAAGGAGGGATGAATCATTCTTAACTAAATTCTCTAATTTAAAGGTCTCTCTAAGTCATTTTCACAATTTAAAAATAATCAAATATATAAATGAAACATAATGAAGCAAATAGAAAAGGGTTTAGAGAAGCAAATACAAGAGTTAGAGAGGTTTACATTCTCTCTTCTTGACCTTGTCAAGGAGACGATTCCACTAACTTGAAATCAAATACACTTCCTTTCCAAGATTTAGGAAGAAACCTCTTGCACTTCCTTTTTTCTATATTTAGGAAGAAACCTTTTAACCCTCTTATCAAAGAGACTACCTAAATCTCACAAGCTTAGCCTCACTAGGGCAACACTCCCATGGATTTTAGAATTTAAAGTAGTAAGAAGAGTTGCTATAAACAATAAAGACTTCTTTAAGGTAGATGTTTACAATGAATGAGAAAATCAATGAATTTGATGAAGGAATATCAAGTTGTAAGCACAAGAAGAATTTTTTGCTTTGAAGAATCAATTCAGATTAGTCACTTGGCTCCAATGTCTTGAGGTATTTAGATGGCCATTGAGGTTGAAGGTGCATTTAATGAATTTCTTTCCATTGAAACCCTCAAAAAGCAGCCGTTAGAGGCTTTCTGGGCACTAGGGGATTGATCCTATATACTCAAGCGATCGATCCTCTCTTCAAAAAAACCTACAAAGGAGCCAATAATATGTAGGGGGATCAGTCCTATACCTTAGGGGATCGATCCCTCCGTGCTTGATGTTAGATACAAAATCATTCTACAATTTGGAGATCGATCTTAAGGATTAGGGGATCTATTCTTGCCTTTTGAAAGTCATTTTCTGGATAGTTTAAAGTGTAGATATCATTTTTAAATAATTTTTAATTTCATTTAAATTATCCATTGACTTTAAGTACATGAAATTGAGTCCCAAAGATTACCAAGTAATTTCTAAACTATTTTCAATAATTTCATGAGAAACTTAACTTTATATCTAAAAGTATTTTAAGACCAATTAAGATTTTTCATTCAAATTATGGTCTTATCTAAGTGTAATACTCATAATATGGTTTGTGAAAAGCTCAGCGAATTTACAATACAAATCATTTAAATAATCATGCTCAAGGTTTGTCATTTCGAATTTAAGTATCAATTTAAAGCTAACAATCTTCATCTTTTTTAGATGATAAAACTTAATGTAAATTTGTTTTGAAAATTACTCTCCCTAAAAGTGAGCATTATTTTCAAAAAGATTTACAAACCACACTCCCCCCTTTTTGTCATAAAATAAAAAATAAAAAAAAGATTAGTAAAACTCCCCCTAAATGTGTGCAAGGTATAAATGAGGCGAAAGTTCAAGGAAATAGACAAAAGGAAGAAAGTAAGCAGCATAATCATCATATCAAAATATTCAAATAAAGAAGTAAAAACAATGCATACTAGCATATATGGCACAGAAAGCATAGAAGATATCAATTTTAAAGCACAATACTCATGTGAACATGAAATGGATAATTAGATAGATAAAGAAAGCACATGAAGTTGCATAACTTCTGAAAACAACTAAGGGTGGTATAGTTGTTAGTCATATACAAAATCATCACCCAAACTAAACTAGAGTCCATAGTCTAATATCGAAGATTTATGTGATGGAGTAGGTGGAAGCTTTTCAAAACGCTCATGGAGCTCATCGAGTCAGGCCCGATTTGTTTGAATCTCATCAAACATGCCATTTTTACGCTCCTCAAAAGTGGCAATCCGGGAATCAACATGCGTCCTAAGTTCAGAAATCACAGCACTCAGACGAGCCTCAAAAGCATCAAGCCTAAAATCAAGATGCATAAAGTCGGTGAATATCGTGACTAGAGACTCCATGGTGATCCCAAGAGCTGTGCATGTGAAGAGGATGGTGGATCGACGTCGTCGGGGTTAGCTTTTACCATTCGCCGATTGCATCCTGGTAATAGCGCATGTGATGAAGTGTCCCAATGTTGATATCGGTCACCGGCTTAGGAAGCTTACCGATTTCACACGAACAGTCAATCCTAATTTTGGTGAGTAGATAGGGTTGTGAGAAGACAATCGTTTTTGCGTTCCTATTGACAATTCTCAACCAATCTTCAAAGATGAAACGCACAAGATTAAGCTTACCGCTATCATGACTATGAATGTGGTGAAGCCAAAGCCTGTCGAGTTTGCGCACTTGAGAATACTTAGTTCCGAACGGATGCAGGTTCCATTTGATAATAAGATGGAGTAGGCGAGGGACATGGGAAGATCAGTCGCCCTTTCGTTTGTGATTGGAAAGATGAGCGGAACCTCTTCTTCCTCATCAATGAATCCTTTGTTTCGAATACCAAACACATCGACTAGATGATTCTTGGTGATTTCAATGTGTTTTCTCATGAGATAAGAGGAAATACCAACTACCCTACAACGGTCGTTGAGGTCCGTGATAGGTTCGGCATTGGCAAAGAAGGATATGACAATGCTACATGGGACTGGGGTGTTGATTTGAGGAATGGAGTCCATCCAAAAGCATCAGACTTGGAAAGGTAAGGGAAACCAATGAACTCGAGGAAATCAAAGTCAAGTTTCCTCCAATGCCTAATTGGCATTGTAGTAAAATTGTCATCATAGTTCTTTCTAGCATCGGGAGACTTGAAACAGAGGTTAAAGGAGGTGAAAAAAGGCGTAATTAGAAGAAACGGGAGCTTTCCTTTTGCATGATTTGGAAGTGGAAGACGAAGCTTTGGAAGCAACATGTTTGGTGAGGAGGCATGGTGATGGTTAGGATGAATGAGAGACAGCAAAAAAGTGAAAATTAAGAAGAAAAAGTCGTTGAGGAATTTTGGTGAACACCTGATGTACGAGAGTTTGAGAGGGTAGAGACAAGTAACGGGGATGGATTATAAGCCAATAACCATGAAATCAAACAAACAACCAACACAAAAAACACAATAGATTGAAAAGACAAAAGAAGAAAAATTGAGTTTGAGCGGTGGAAATATGGAAGTAAGTTGATTTTTGGAGAAATTGGAAAAAGGATTTTGTGAAGGAAAAATGTGCAAATGATGAAAGGAACTAGTTAAGGATGAAAAGTCATGAAGGTTTGAAGGAAATTTGAAGATAAATGATGAAGAAATGAAGATTTTGGACAAGTGGGGAGGATTTGGGGTTAATGGCGATAGGGATTTCTTTTGAAGAAGAAAGAAGTGATTTTTGGAACGAATACCCGTGATTCTAAGTGCCTGCAAGCCTTAAGGGATCGATCCCTTCAAGCAAGGGATCGATCCCTTAAACATAGAATCCCTTCAGTAAAGAAGGAATTACTGGAAAAGTTGAATCTTCTGGTGTTAAGTCGAATGGGAAAGCCAAGGGAAATAGCAAGGCATTGGCTGCATTGAAAGCTGAGTTGCTTTCTTCACCTGATAAGAAAAAGAAAGTGGATGGTGGGGAGAAAATGGAGGTTGACAAGAAGGGGTCCAAGAGCTGGGTGAGTTTGTTTGATAAGAAGTTTGGTGTGGATGGCTTGGAAGATGAAGTTCTGAAACATGGATTAGATATGATTGGGGGAGAAAAGAAGGCAGCTTTGGAGAGTAAATGGAGGAAATTGCAGGTTGCTAAGTTGCAGCTGTTTTTGCAGCGGAATGAGTTGATACAGGAGCAGGTTAAGTTGATATTGGAATTTTACAAGTCTGAAGATGCATAGATGTTGGTTATTTTGTCTAAAACATTGTTTATGTTCAGTGTTAGAGTATTTTATATTATTAGGTGCTTGTCTTTAGTTTTGCTGTAACAGTGTAGCATATGTAGTGCTTACTTTTGGTAACTTGGATTATGGCATTCTCTTGCAAAGAGAAGAACTTTTCAAGTTGTTTCTTGTAACTTGCTGGTTCTATGAGTGGCATATTATCCGTGATGTTATGGTTTGATTATTTTCTCTCTACCTTTTCTAGTCTTATATGTTACATTTGGTTATGGTTAATCTTGTGGATTAATGCCAGACCCGATGTGAATTGTCTCACTGCTTTTGGAGCTAATTTTGAATTATTCTTCATAGTACTAAACTGGCCGGTTAATATACTATTTTACTCTACCAAATTTTGGTTTAGGATTTAGAAATATTAATGAGTTATATTATATACTGGTGTCTGTTGGTCACTAATCTGGAGAATGTGTTTCATTGCCCATTTAATAATTGCCAAGGTTTGGATGTTGTAGGATTGCCTGATTGATAAGTGGGTATGCGGTTATAATAGTTCAATGCTTACGAATCTAATTTGAGCAAAAATTTGGCCTGATTAATTTTGTTCTCATTCTTTATGAATATAGCCAACATAATTGAACGAATTTTGCTCTTAACGGAAATGGAGAAGGAAACCTTAATGATACCTTCAATTTCTAGTAGCCTACTGGTCAAGTATAATACTACAATTTTAATTTCTTATTATACCCTTTCCTCAGCTCTAAACAAATTCTGCAAAATAATAGAACAGAGCCAAATTTAAAAGGAATAAAACATAGATGATGGAACCTTGTTTTTTACACAGGGCTTCAAGAAATGTCTCTTCTACGACAGGTCCGCAGACCTGACCCTTAAATAACACTACATATTAAGATCATGCTTAAACCAGGTTTACATTACATAGCAGAATTCATAATACCTTCTGAGAATGAGATGGCTAAGCTGCTGCAACAATTGAAATACATGACCAACAAAAAGTGAATGGTGAGCAACCATTTCACAACAATTATACATGAACAGCTTCAAATCCGCTTCAGCATACTTCAAGTTTTATTTCTGGCCCTTCTTTCTCCACAAGTCACCAAACATTTTGATTCCGGAGCCCTTCCTCTTTCCACTTCCAAAACCATCGTCATCATCACCCAAGCCAGGTGATCCAACATAACCTGCATATCCACCCGCCGAAGGCTCAAACACTCCACCAAAATGCTTATCCATAGAGCTACACCTGTTAGAAATCCTCCCATTCATTTCAACACCCCCAGAAAGAATAGCTGCTGCAGCATCTGCGGCTTTTCTCCACTGTTCTGTCTGCACCCTTAGTTTCTTCATCTCTGCTTCCAATTCTTCCTTTTGCTTTTCAACTGATTGGAGCTTTTCCTTCAGTTGAGCTGCATTTGTTTTACTTGCTTCCAGCTCCTCTCCTACCTGGCTCAATCTCAAGGCCATTTCCTCTTCCTTGGCTTTAGAACTTGAAATATTTGAGGCCACTTCATTCAGCAGCTTTTTCAGGTCCTTGTTTTCTTGAGTAAACTCCCCAAGCTCCTTTTCCTTCTCTTCTAGCTTGGATTTTAGCCCATTTATCTCATCACTTTTCAAAGCCAAGTCATAGAAAGATGGTTTCTCTGGCTCTGATATTACTGGTCGTTCAGTTGATATTTCTATTGCTTTTGTTTCTTCTTCTACTTGATCAACTTCATCGACTTCAGCCTTAGGTTCAATTGCTATCTTTTCCACTGGAACTTCAAAAACATCAGTTTCTCTTTGATTATCTCCAGAAACTTCATCTTTGAGGCTGCTGTCTGTTTCCTTAGAATCTGGAGTTTTCTTTGGGGAAATCTTTTCAATCATTTCAACAGGTTCTGTAGCTTTTGGCTTCTTGCTCTTCTTTTCCAGTTCTTCTTGAGCTTCTTTCTTTGCAGCTTCTGCTGAAGCCAACTGGTCTTTCAGAATCTTCAGCTCTTCTTGTGCCTGCCCCAGTTGAGATTCTAAATCTGCAATGCGAGTGCCGAGTTTCTTCTGATTTACTGGATCTGATTGAGGAGCTCCTCTCGGGGAACGGCGATCTCCAAGCTTGGGACTATTACGATCAGTAATTGGTCGATGATGCAGAGGATCTGAATCAGAACTTGATGACCTAAGCTGCATGCCTCGAGGAGATTGCCTTTGTGGAATTTCTGGGCCCCTATTCAGAAAGAAATTCAGGAAAAATTAAATATGAATTTATATAAAAATTAATGAAGCCCTAACTTGAAAGAGAAACTTCATCTAAGAACAAAGCAAAAACATGTAACACAAACTGATCTTGTCTTTTGCTTGAACGCAAATCATTGTTTAGAAATGCCAAGATGATTATATTTTCACATGCATATTTATATTACAAAGTAGATTATTAGAAACAGAATCATACAGTTTTTTGACTGTTGGAAAGTTATAGAATCTCAACACGGGAAAAACCATAATAGGACCTAACAAAAGATTAATCTCCAATTACTAAAAGAAGATTAGATTCTCACCTTGATCTAGGCATTTTGGCACTTAAACGTCGAAGAGTTTGTAACTAGAAAGGAACTACTTAGTCAAAAACTTGGGACCTGCAGAGTTTAAGGTGCACCAAAGAAAAAGTAAGAATGTCAAGCGTAAATAGACAATAAATATAATTATAAATTCAAGGGGTAAAAGAGAAATGGTAATTTGAATTACATTTGAGCACTCTTTTAGATGTATGCTCAGCCATTTAGCTTAGATCCCATTATGACAGTAACCAAATCAAATAAGTTTATTGCCACATTACACAAAATCGATCTCGAGGCAAACTAAAACTTTACTTCCTGACAAAAATACAAAAAGAACCTTATATGAAAGCTAGAAGCTAGAAAGTGCCTCTGTTAAATGCTGAAAAAGAGTTATCTAACTGGTAACTCTATGACCCTGAAAATCTTCTGAGAAAAAAAGAAAAAGAAAAACAATTTCCCAGTCCCCATGCATCTTGCATGGTTAGGGGAATCACTCATTGGTTATTGTATGACCAAAAGCTCAAAAACTATGTGGTGCAAAATGCAGATCTTCAAAATTCACAGTACCTGTAAACTCTAATAAGGAATAGTAAGAGGGATACCATCTAAGAGTTCCTCCCATCAAATGGTCAATCAGTAAAAACTATTAAACACAAAATTACATGTCAATGGCCAATCAGCAGATCCATGCAAATTCATTTCTAACAATGCATTTTTGAAACATCTTCTTTAGGTACATGAACTACAAGTTTATAAAACCTGCAGTTTTAGAGTGAACAGTTTTTTTCTGAGGTCCTCACTTGACCCACCATAGCTACTAAGAGAGCACCTGCAGTTCATTGTGGTGTACACACCAGGACATGGGGGCAGGTTTGTCATCAACTTTTTCAATTATTGGAGGCAAGTGTATGGCTTTTGACTTTGATTTATGGGGTAAAAACTTTTAGCAAAGTTAATTTTGTACACTAATGACATAAGGCTGATATCATCAGCTTAGTTCTCTTCATAATGAAAATCATTGTCTCCATTAGGAACCAAAAACCATTGCCGAGATCAGTTTCTTCTCAAGATCCGACTTTCGGCTGAACAAATGACCTTTTCTATCACTAGTAGCTCCACTGGGGAGAATGCCGGTAAAATGAAAAAGGTTAGACACTACTTATGATTGTTATGATTACCTTCATCTAGTTGTAATTTGTTAGCATTGAATATATACTGATAATTTGTGCAAAAGCAATGAGATTAAGGAATTATTCATCTGTCTCAGAACTTTTAGCTGCCAACTACTTTCCCTTAAGTGGTTAGTTTGAATAGTGATAACAAGTTCAGTCGTGGATTTAAATATCAAACGCCCACCTTGTTTCCAGAGATAAAAAGTAGAAAGTCCTCCAACAGTCAAACCAAAGCAGAGATAATCACAGCCCATGCACAGGCACAGCAGTATCAAACAAAATGCATATACTCTAAATGAAAACATCCAAAAATAGTTTTTACTTTTCCAATCCTGTGTCCTGATTCTATAGATATCTTTGCTGTTTTCCATGCCTTCTAGGGCAGTGCAAAAGTTTTTTTTTTTCTTCTTTTTTCACACATCAATGTATGGACAGTAAACCATTACAAAAATACAAGGACAGTTAAAATTTACCGTGGGCATTTTTGCAATTTGACAAACTGAATGAGGTGTATAAATATGGTTAAAGAATGAGAAAAAAGGAGCAAGGCATGCTGAGAAAGAAATTGCTATTTAGGAGTCAAAATCAATGTGGCTGGGTGAAGTTAATGCTAATAAAATAATTCAAAAAGTTTGAAAGTTTTTGGCTTATAGCGTAGACATTCAGACAAAGTTCTTAAGTTGTTTACTGTATTAGAAGAATTTCAAAAATCAAAACAGATCAAAGTTCAAGAATCTACTGAACAAGATCAGAAAGAAACTGCATTTCTCAATAAATAATCATTATCACCTCAAAAATAAAATTAACTTCAAACCTTTTTACAGGAGAATCCAGCAATGCTTAGCTACTTGAACAACTTGCTGGATCAGATCTTTAAAAAAAATGTAAATAAATAAATAATGCAACTTCAAACCCTGTTTTAACAAGTTTCTGCATGTCTACAACTCTGCATAGCTAAGAAAACAATCAAAAATGAAAGAAATTTTGGTTCTTAACTTTCTGGGACATTGGACTTCTCTCTACATTATGCTTCTTGATCACAATCGAAGTGATGAAATGTTACATATATGCATGCTTCATAACAGGATCAAAACATCACTTTTTATTTAAAAAAAAAGAGTGAAGGTTAATATCTTACCTCACAAAAGATTAAACAGCAATACTTGTCTTTAGCTTCTATCGGTAGGTTGGGATAAGGAAATCTTAGCCATGAGAAACCTTTCAGTACTCGAACTGAATACAAGGCAATGAAGAACTAGAAAAGAAAGAAAGCAAGAAAAAAGAAACACTTCAACTAGAGAGAAAAACAAAATGATCCAGACCCAGAAATCTGTTTAGAGCAATGAAGCACGAGAGAGGGAGAAAATGGAGAGAGAGACGGAGTTCAAAAGTTTGAATTAAAGCTGCAAAATGAGATAGTGTATGTGAGGGTACTCTACCAACAACAACAACAACAGCAAATAATAATAATAATAATAATAATAATAATAATAATAATAGTAAAATGAGGGAACGAAAAGGACAAGAGTGGAGAAAAGATTGATAGATAGTAGTTTAGTAGTATCTTGGAAATCCAACCTGTGTCTTACTTTCTTTGAACTCTTGTCTTTTTCTCAGTTTTCAAAACCCATTTACATGGCCACTGCTTCCTTCCGCTTCTTTCAATAACTGTGCATGTCACTAATAATTCTATTTAAAAAAAAAAAATCTAGGCAGTCGCAGTGTAGGATGAAGCTATTTTTACATTGTCTCGTGAAGTAAATTGCATTTATAGTTTTAAATTTTTTATATAATTTTTAAATTATTTTACGATAATTTTAAATTTTTTAATTAGGTATTAATATAATTTTAATAAAAATAAAAAAAAGGTTAAAAATTAAAGTAATAAATTCAAAATTATTACTCATTACGAATAGTATAAAAATTTATTTTTAAAAAAATTCTTATAAGGAAACGAAAATATATTTTTGCTTATATTTTTAAAAATTTAAGTTAAAATAAAAAAGTATTTAATTTTTATTCTTAATAATTTAAAATTTTTTTTCCTTTCTAATAAACATATTTTTTTATGATAACAAAGAATAATAATTTTGGATCCATTATTTGATTTTATTTTTATTTTTATTTTATTAAATTTTATTTTTCAAATATTTACAAATTTTGATAAAAGTGATAACTAAATATTACTAAAAATAAAAATATTTTTTTCACAAAAAATTGAAATATACTTAAATAATTTCGACTTTCAAGTGACTGATATTTATTTAAAAAAATAAAAAATCTGTTTCTATTAAAAAAAACTTAATTAATAGTATTTATATCTAACTAAAGCCTATTCAAGTATTCATTCAAACTCAAAAGTCCACTTAATTTTTAGAGTTTTGACAAAATATTAAACTCTTTAAATAGATTTGAAAAAATTGAACCTAATAAAAAGAAAATCGGGCTTGGATTTGTCTTTTAAAGTCCAAGCTCGACCCGACATAGCCCTAAAATTATATATATATATTTTTTTTACTATTTTTTATACCAATACATTTTAACAACTAGATTTTTATATAATATAATTTGAGCTTCTATATTTTGGACTTTAATTTTTAATTTTTAGGTTTTTTAATCTTCTTGTGAGAATTTATTTAAAATTATTGTATTATATTTGTTAACTATTATATATTTTATATTTATATTTTTATATTTTATATTTTATATTTTATTACATACTTTTAAAATTTTAATTGTATTTGGATGAGTTTGAACAAGTTTTATATGTAAAAACTAACTTGGACAAAAATTTAGAACCAAAAAATAGGTTATATCGAGTTTAAACTCACGTTTAATTCTTTATTACCTTACTCAGGTCCAACAAGAATGCATCCTGATTTAGCCCATGAAGATCTTTATTTTAGCTATAGATAAAACATAGCTACTTAGGGAATTCAACTCATTTGATAAAGTGATTTTGAATAAATTACTTCTAATAAATTTTTTTCTTAAGAGATTATAATAATAAATAAGTTAGTTGTATTACGTAGACATAAACTTAAAAATTTCAAATTATATTAGTAATAATTACAGAAAGTACTTTCTAAGATTATTAATTAATATTTATTTTTATTTGGACAGGTTTTAAAATATTATCAGAGTATGTTTCATTTTTTTGTTTAAAAAATTCTATCTTTAGTCTTAATAAGATTTAATTTATATTTTTTATCAAATTTATAAATATAGATTTTTGTTATTTAGAAGGAAACTAAATGTTACTTTTTCTCTTAATTTTATATATAATTTTTAAAATCAGTTATAAAATGTTACTACTATTTTATGATTAAAATTTTTAACATTTTACTTTTTTTTAATAAATACAGTTTAATATGATAAGTAAAGAGTAATAATTTTATACTCATGACTTTAATTTATAATTCTTTTTTATTTTTATGTAAAAAATGATGACAGAATTAAATTGATACTTTATAAAAAAACTTGAGACTATTATGAACGAATTTAAAGGTTATGGATCAAAATGAAAACCATATAAAAAATTTGGAATTATAAATACACTTTACCCATATTTTGTGTTTAGAGTTTAGACAATTACTTCTCAAATAATCAAATTTTAGCATACGTTCCACGAGTAGATGGATGCAGCATGTTCATGCAAATCATATATATATTCTATCTAAAACAATTTGATTGAAACTTAAGCCAAAATTTTGATAAATCATGTAACCTTCTAAAATTTTATTTAGGAGCATAAAAAGTTTAAAACTAAAAAAAAAAAATCAAATTGAAAAACTAAATATTTTATTTTTTAGATTATTATTTAATATACTATATGACAAAAAAATTAAACGTTATAAGCAAGATTAAGATGATAACATATATCTTAATTTAATATTTTTTATTTTATAATATTTCAAGTGAATATATATTAGCATTTTAATCTTATCAGATATGTATTGGATAATATTTTTTTTTAATCGTAAATTTCAATTCAATTATTAATAAAGTTAGTTTTTTACACGCTAACAAGATTCTTGACTTACTGATGTGAAACTGACCATGTTAACGTAATATTTATAAAAAAAAAAAAAATTGAATCTTATGATTGAATTTTTATCAATTGGTCTAGTTGTGAAAAATATCAAGAAATATAAAAAGAGCACAAAATTAATTTTCTTCTTATTTTTCTCTCTCAAACATTATTTTCGTCTTATATTTCTTTCTTTAAAACCAAATTTATTTTTGCAAAAGCACATAGGAAAGATAGAGGAGGAAAGAGAAAGTTAAAATGAAAAAAAAAAAAAAGAAGTGAGATGATGAAATATTCACAAAGAAAATAAACTATTATTATTATTATTATTATTAATGCACGTTAGTGCCACATAGGAATGCTCTCGGTGTTAGATTTGTTAATTTTTATTTTATTGATGTGTTATTAAAAATGCCAAAGTAACATTATTATCTATATGCTAGGTAGGCTTCACTTAGAAATTATTGTCATTACTTAATAAAGTTAGTATGCAAGATTTAAGTCTCCAATCATTTAAACCCTTTCGTAGGTACGACACAAAACATGATCATTATCTTTACTAATTATGTATCAATATCACCAATAGCCATGAGTATTCACTTTATGCCACTAATTATACATCACACGTATAGAAATCTCATCAAATATGAATTTCATCCAACTATATCAATCACTTTTTTTTTTATTAAAAGTTATTTAATTATAGTATAACATTTCATATATATATAAATATATATATATATGTAAAGAGTTTTTCAAACTCAATAATCATAAAATGTTAAATATTCAACTTTTTACCTATTAAATTCATTTATTAAAACTAATAATATCTTGATAGAATATTAAGAAAAAATAATAACATATTATAAAATTTAAATTCAAATTCAACCTTCTTAATTATATAAAAAATCATTTGCTAAGAATAAAATTCTAAAAAGTGATGGTTAAGAATTTGAGTAGAGCCAAAATCATGCCATAGTAAAGTGGTCCCCAGTAGCCACTACATCATTTTAGGGTTTACATTTTTCTTGTCTCATTAAATTTAGAATCCAATTGTCATGATTATTGTAATTATTCAAATTATAGAAGGAATGTAGGTCGATGTGGTCCTTGCTATATCTTTCTATCATTTAATGAGAAAAATGGAGGCCAAGCTGCTAATAATAACAAAGCATAGTCCATTACAAAGGCATGTGAAAACCAATACAAGTAGATGAGCTTTCCTTACATTACCAGGAGACGTTGCATGTGAAATTTAATTGTTTTTGATATTTTTGCAACTACTCTCAAGCCCCCCAGCCCCCAACCTCATAAATTTTTAATGTCAAGGCCAGTAGTTGGCCAATTTGATGAAACAGGATCGATATCCAATGGTGATCATCTCATCAATTTATAAAATATATTCTACACTTGAAAGATATTCTAGCTGATTTATGCTTTGTATGGAGGCTGATTTGTAGAAAACTGTAAAACAGTGTTTTAAGAGTTTTTTAAAATTATTTTATTAAGTTTTAATATAATGATTTTAAATAATAATTTTAGTTAAAATTTAGTAAAATTAAAAATAATAATAACTTGCAAGAAGAAATATTACTTTGGATTTGGAGAGGAGGAATGTAGACATTTTTCATCTGATTAACATTATATCATCATTTTCAGTATTCAAACATAAAAATTTTGAATGGAGTTTACAAAATTTTTAACTATTTAGTGTTTCTTTAAGTCACTTATAACATGTATAAAATACTTATGCAATAAGTTAATAAGACTACAAAATAAACTTATATATGTAGGTGAAGTGCTAACAATATGCACTCTATAGATGATATATTAGAATAATTTAAGTATATATTCTATATATGTTGGTGAAATTTTTAAATTTTTTAAATAAAATTAATATAAATGTCCTTTTATTCATCATATTAATTTATTAATTATTTAAATATACCCAACAAGCCGCCTGCATTGATAGAATGCACTGCATGAAATAATTTTCCCTAATTTTGAATATTGAGATGTACATAATTTTTTCATGGCAATGCAACATTTAAAAATAAGATTTATATTTGATAAGTTATTAGTGTATAAATTTTAAATATGATAATGTGACATGATATTAAAACAATATAAAAAAAGTAAAAAATAATGTAGGTTAAAGTTTATTAAAAACTTATGTAAATTTGACAAATACTAAAAAATATATATCATGTTTTACGAATTGTGACATAATAATTTTTATATTTTATACATATTGGGCATGAAACATACACGATTGAAACACATGAATTGAAGTCATAGCATGCCTTTTCCATGAATTTATAAATTTTAAACTAATAAATTTTAAAATAAATATTTTTAAATTTATTAATTAATAAGATATCATTATATGATTTAATGATAACCTTTAGAGTTTATACACTAATAATACATCCCATTTAAACCCTTAAAAAAATATCCTTAAATAAAGAGTTCAAAAACTTGATTGATGAACCAATTAAAATAAAAAATAAAGGACACAATAAACATATTAGATAATTGAGACTAAAATCTGACCTTTTGTTATTGCACATGCATGTATGAGTTACAAGACTCAGTTAATAATCTTAATCAAACCATAAGTTTTTTATAAAATAAAGTAACTTCTCTTTTAGAAGTCTTTTTTAAAACATATGGTGTTACTTGTATTTATATTAATTTTATTTAATAAAACATTTAAGTATTTTTATTTACATATTAATACTTTGAAATTGTTTTTATCATGAAATGTCGGGGTTATTTTAAATTTATTTTTTACTCCATCATTTACAATAAATTTAAATTAAGAATCAAGATAAAATTATGTTTATAGATTGATGTCAATGTAAGTTTATGTATATGTAAAATTTTAATAAAACACAAAAAGCTCAAAATCACTCCAAATAATTTATATATACCCCTTCCTTACCTAACAAAATGGCAACAAGTAAATTGGTGTTTGGAGGTGGCTCACCAACCGTACAAAGCAGTGGGCATTGCTTGCTTTGAGAGGAGGGTTGGAGAGAATGGCCCCTTCCGAGGCCATCTTTAATTATCAACGAGCCTAAAATTTAACGTTATAGCAAAATTTATTTTAAGTTATCTACATCTTTGCTTTGCCAGCAATTTGTGCCTCCTTATTAAATGTAGGAATGTGCTTTTGGATAATTATAGTGTTTCAACAAAGGAAACAAAATATTTACTTCCCTTGAATAGTCTAATACAGAAAGAAAAGATAAAGGATATAGTCCACAAATTTCTTGAGTTAATAATAAATCTGAAAATTAATAAAATGCTTGAGGTAACGTTAAAATCTGAAAATTTGATTTAATAATAAATGCATGTAGTTAATATTCTTTTACTCGAAAAATAAAATTAGAATTTCTCTTTTGACTGTTCCCTATCAAAGGAAAATGTGATACTAAACGAAGGAACTCCCTCCAAAATATTAAGAAATAGAGATTAAGGAAACAGGAGACATCTTGAATCTTATAATCCATCCTATTATTGAACAGTTTGAAAGCATGATGTCCCTAGGCAAAATTTCTCCGTGCTTTTTCCTTCTTCCTGTAGAATTTCTACCGAACAAGCCTTAAAGTAAAAAATCTCAACGTTGTGCTTGGCAAAATTAAAAAAGAAAGAATGGACACGATATCGAATTAATCAGCTGAGTAATAGAGGAGCTAAGCGTTTTGATTCGATGTTTTGGCTGCCAAGGTTTTAACCCTTCCGACCATGTCAAGCGTAATCTTAACGTTATGTTTGGATTAGGAGTAGAGTAAGTGATGTCGCACTAGACGACAACGGGGTGATGCTTTCCACGTGTTGATGTTGCGCTAAACGACAACCAAGAGATGCTGATGCGATAACTTCCACGTGCGTCGAATCTTCTGCAAGAACAACAAAGATCAGAGAGGTGCAGGGATTTGTCCCTGCACGCGCACTCCGATGATTAAGTTAGAAAGTTCTTTTGGTGAAGAATCTGTGTATCAGAAAAAGAAGATGTAGTATCCAAGAAAAAGAGATTCAGTCCCCCCTCACCTTTTCTATACCTGGGGTATTTATAGACTTCTTCTAGGGTCAAGTTGGGCTTCATGTTCTTTCCGGGTTTGAGAACATCTTAGGCCCGTAACTATAGGATTCGGGTCTGAGGCCCAGGCGCGTGTCTGGGCTGCGACAGAGTCATTAGGTACTCTGTCGCGACTTGGAGTTGGACTATATGCGGGTGAGTTCGACATGCGGCAGAGTTTCCGTGATATCTGCCGTGGTCTCTGCGGTAGAACTCTATCGCAGTTCATGCGGTAGAGCTCTGTCGCAATCCATGCGGTAGAGGTCTATCGCTGCCTACTGTGTCGCGTAGAGACTCAACGACAGAGTCTCTATCGCTAAGAGACTCTGTCGCCTACCAAGCAACAGTGTCGCGTGGAGACTCTATCGCAATTCCAGTGACTGTGTCGCCACCGCTCTAACAGCCACGTGGCTTATATTTGTGTTTGACACGTGGCGATCTTTGGTTGGTTGATCCTTGTACACGTGGACTTTGATGATAGGACCACTATCAATTGCTCCCCAATTCTTGATAGAAAGATATATTTTTGGAAAGAATTTTACATACCTTTCTGAGGCCTGACTATCACGACGCGAGCGCGTCTCCAGTTCTTACGGCCTTTATGTTTCCATTGCCTGGCTATAGTAACGCAATTACTCTTCAGGCTCTTACAGCTCCTCTAATCTTTTACGCCTGGCCACAGTGACGCATTGCGCCTCAGGCTCTTACGGCTCGTTTGATTTACGCCTGGCCACAGTGACGCTATTGCGCCTCAGGCTCTTACGGCTCCTCTGATCTTTTACGCCTGGCCACAGTGACGCATAGCGCCTCAGGCTCTTACGGCTCGTCTGATTTTTACACCTGGCCAAAGTGACGCATTGCGCCTCAGGCTCATACGGCTCGTCTGATTTTTACGCTTGGCCACAGTGACGCATAGCGCCTCAGGCTCCTACGGCTCGTCTGATTTTACGCCTGGCCACAGTGACGCATAGCGCCTCAGGCTCTTACGGCTCGTCTGATTATACGCCTGGCCACAGTGGCGCATTGCGCCTTAGGCTTTTACGGCTCGTCTGATTTTACGCCTGGCCACAGTGAAGCATAGCGCCTCAAGCTCTTACGGCTCGTCTGATTTTACGCCTAGCCACAGTGACGCATAGCGCCTCAGGCTCTTACGGCTCATCTGATTATACGCCTGGCCACAGTGACGCTATTGCGCCTCAGGCTCTTACGGCTCCTCTGATCTTTTACGTCTGGCCACAGTGACGCATAGCGCCTCAGGCTCTTACGGCTCGTCTGATTTTACGCCTGGCCACAGTGAAGCATAGCGCCTCAGGCTCTTACGGCTCATCTGATTTTTACGCCTGGCCATAGTGACGCATAGCGCCTCAGGCTCTTACGGCTCGTCTGAATCCTGTCACAAGATTTAGATATATAAAAGCAGGAGACATAATAAAAGAACAATAATTTTAAGTGATTTGAGTTCCATGTTTTCCCTATTTTCTTCCTTTGCAGAGTTTCCATGATGCAGGTGTTGGGCCCAATCTTTTGTTTGATTCTGAATGGACCTTCCCAATTGGCTCTGAATTTTTCGTCTTCCTTTAAGGCATTCGTGATGTGTGATTTTCTGAGCACCAGATCCCCATCGGACATCGGTCTATCTCTCACTCGGCTGTTATAGTAGTTAACTACCCTCTGATGGTAGGATGCCAACCGAATAGCCGCGGCCTCTCTATGCTCATCAAGTAGATCTAAGCTTTCACTTAGTCCTTGTGAATTCTCTTCTTCCACTAAAGGCACCACCCTGGGTGACAGCGCTCCAATTTTCACAGGAATCAATGCACCACCCTTGCCTCCTGGGGCTGTACCATCTTCATTACTTCTTCTTGAGCCACATATTTATTGGCTCTAGCAAACAGGTCGAAAAGTGTCACCGGCTGATAGAGGGAGAGGGATTCTTGTAACTTCTCGGACTTCGTCCCTTGCAGCATTGCAGTCATGGCTACTCCTACCGGTAGATCTTCCACCTCCAAGGTTGCATCTCGGAAACGATCTACATAGCTCTTCAAGGATTCTTTATTCCCTTGCTTAAGAGTGAGTAGATAAGTAGCGTCCTTCTTCCTCTGGCTATTAATCATGAAGACTCTCAAAAATTCATTTTGCAATTGGTCGAAGGACGAGATGGAACCTTCGTTCAACCCATTAAACCACTTCAGCGCGTGCCTGGACAGTGTAAGTGAAAAGGCCCTGCACATGATTTCATCTTCCCACCCATGTAACAACATGAGGGACTCATAGCTTTGTATGTGGTCGTATGGGTCGGCTTTGCCTGTGTAAGTGGCCATAGAAGGCATCTTGAACTTTTTCAGCAAGGGTTTGTTCATGATCTCTGGACTGAACGGAATTCTCCTTCTTTGACTATCATCCGGAGACACCAGTTTCCTCTTTTCCAAAATTCTTTCGACAACTTTCTCCACACTTTTCGACCCTCGAGTCGAGTATGCTCCCCTTCCTTCGGGACTAGAAGAGTCCGAGTGGTAAGCACTCCTTCCAGCACCTCCCATTCCGGGATTTGATCTTGTACCCTCGAAATAGTCTCGGGGGTCAGGACCCTTCCGTCTTCGTCGCTCCCCAGACCTATGATCTTCGAATTCATGCTCCAACTCCTCTGGAGAAATACTGCGCCATGCGAGAGAGCTCTGCCGCCTAAATGCCGCGGGGGAACTCTGTCGCCTACGTGCCGCGGGGGAACTTTACCGCCTATGATCTGCGGGCGAGCTCTGCCGCCTATGTGCTGCGGGTGAGCTCTGCCGCCTGATATCTGCGGGTGAGCTCTGCCGCCTAATATCCGCAGGTGAGCCCTGCCGCATGCACTCTGCGGGAGAACTCCACCGCCTGTGCTCCGTGGGAGAGCTCTGTTCAGTCAGGTCTGCGGCAGTATTCACTTCCCGTAACCCCGCCACAGGGCAATTCCTCTGAAACGCGGTAGAGTTTACTCTCAAAGTCGTTGCAGGGTTATCCTCCAGATTCGCGGTAAAGTTCGGAATCAGTCTAATGGCAGTATTCTGCGCCCTTTCAACTTGTCCAGTATTCGCCATGGTGGAGGGTTGACTTCTCTCGTAGGTTTGCCTCGGGGTGTTCTCCCCCACCATCTGCTGCACTTCTGGGGGTAAGCTAAACTGCGGGAGAGCGTTTTTGAAGAGGTTCACTATAGCCTTCAACGCTGTCGTCGTCTCCTCATTCTGACGCTTCAGAGCTTCAAATTCCTCCATCGAAACCGAGGCCACTCTGCCACCCTTTTCATTCTGCCTTTGTCCTTACTCTGATCTGACAGGGGGACTCACAGAATTCTCTCCCCCTGGATTCTCTGCTGTAGAACGTGTCCTCACCATTTTAATGGGGAATCTGACTTTTTGTCCTGATTCCCACAGACGGCGCCAATTGATGTCGCACTAGACGACAACGGGGTGATGCTTTCCACGTGTTGATATTGCGCTAAACGACAACCAGGAGATGCTGATGCGATGACTTCCACGTGCGTCGAATCTTCTGCAAGAACAACAAAGATCAGAGAGGTGCAAGGATTTGTCCCTGCACGCGCACTCCGATGATTAAGTTAGAAAGTTTTTTGGGTGAAGAATCTGTGTATTAGAAAAAGAAGATGTAGTATCCAAGAAAAAGAGATTCAGTCCCCCCTCACCTTTTCTATACCTGGGGTATTTATAGACTTCTTCTAGGGTTAAATTGGGCTTCATGTTCTTTCCGGGTTTGAGAACATCTTAGGCCCGTAACTATACGATTCGGGTCTGAGGCCCAGGCGCGTGTCTGGGCTGCGACAGAGTCATTAGGTACTCTGTCGCGACTTGGAGTTGGACTATATGCGGGTGAGTTCGACATGAGGCAGAGTTTCCGTGATCTCTGCCGCGGTCTCTGCGGTAGAACTCTATCGCAGTCCATGCGGTAGAGCTCTATCGCAATCCATGCGGTAGAGGTCTATCGCTGCCTACTGTGTCGCGTAGAGACTCAACGACAGAGTCTCTATCGCTAAGAGACTCTGTCGCCTACCAAGCAACAGTGTCGCGTGGAGACTCTATCGCAATTCCAGTGACTGTGTCGCCACCGCTCTAACAGTCACGTGGCTTATATTTGTGTTTAACACGTGGCGGTCTCTAGTTGGTTGATCCTTGTACATGTGAACTTTGATAATAGGACCACTATCAGTAAGAAAAGGAAAGGATAAAAGAAAGAAAATATTAAAAATTTTCACGAATGTTTTTTTATTTTGCTAAAATTCAAAAAATAATAAAGGAAAGGGAGAGAGGTTAAGAATTCTTCCTCCACTTTTCATTTACTCCAATTCAGAGGTAATGCAAAAAAAAAAAAAATTGTAAAATAATATTTTTACATTTATTTTCTTTTAACTTTTAAAGAATATGAAAATTAAAGAGGTACGTTTTTTTGAACAATAATAATTTACAAGGTAAAATGATTTAAATTAATACTCAATGAGTATTAATTTAAAAACATTATACTATATAATGATTTTTTTTTCTTTTTCACTCTTTAACCAAACACTGAATTCTTTTACTTTCTTTTGTTTTATTAATTTTATCAATCTAAATAAAGGGTAAAATATAATTTCAACCCAAAAGTTGATTCAATAATGTAAAACTCCACTAAATTCTTAAGTAAAGACGATCTATATTAAGAAGTCTAATGTTTAATTTTTCAATAAGTTAAATTCTTTTAAATTCACACTGAGATAACACCAATTAAGAAATGCGAGCGTATATTATGTTCACACCCAATAAAATATAAAAACATCTCATAATTAAAAAGAATAAAAGAAATAATTCCACATGCGACAAACTTTTGAACTATTTTCCGAGAACAGAAGCCGGTCATGAACATCCTCAAAGCGCAGGTAATCATTCAAACTCCAGTTTGGAAGGGTCTGCATAAACAGTTTGAGGGAATTAAGAATGCGGGTGGTTTATCCCATTTTAGAGGCCTATGCATTAAAGGCAAGAAAACATATCTCAAATTTGGCATCGAATGAAAACATTAGTTAATTTAGAGAGTTCGGTATTTCATGGCGGATAAGACTCCAAAATCCTTTACCACCTAATGTAAACGTGCCTTCAATATGCTTTTTGCTCAACACTTCTGGCAACAAATTGCGAGAATGATGGCTTACATTATATACCAAAGGTAACACTGCATTTAGTACTCATCATCTGTAGAAGAGTCTTTCAACGATTTCTTTTTATCATCCATAGCTGTCAACAACATTTTTACAAAGGCTTCTTTTTCACAAGGCAAATGCAAACTAAATGATATATACTACAGACAACATCATAATATGATTTTGTTTCTGGAATATGAACATGCTAACAAATAAAATCAATCTAGCAAAAACATTATGAATAGGATAAACAAACAACCTTTTCATTTGCTCGAATAATCTGTTTACTTTTCTAACATCTATATATGGAATGATAATAGTGTGAGGAAGAGAAAGGGTCATCACTACCTTGACCTTTAAACTACTTACATGGAGCTACTAGTGCACTTTGTCCCAGCTTGAAACTTAGCTAGCTAACAGCCATGGACAGCATCATCTATTCGAGAAAGACAATCATGGGTAAGCTTGGCCATAAAATTATTGCCATGAAACTCCAGGGCCACTTGTCATAGCTCTAGCTTCAGCCAGAGATACAGCCATAGCCAGCATCATCTGCTCCTCAAAACTTTCTGGAAGAATGGGTCCAGGGGAATTATGAAAGCTGCTCCTAATTTCATCTTGTTGTGGTATTGTAGAGATCCCACCGGCATCTTCTGCCACATCAGAACTTGCATAGCTAGTCCCTGCTTCAGCCACCTCTGAACCATGATCTATGCCCCATTCCCCTTCATCTCTTGCGGGTGTCATCCTCCCATCAGCTGGCATGTCAACCGGACTCTCTGCAGGAGGATAATTATCAACAACTCGGTCCAATCTATTATAAGATCTGCTGGTGCTGCTGGGAAGCATATTGAATGCTGGCATATTTCCATTATGGTTGAGAGAAGATTCTCCACCAATCTGCTGACGCTCAGCAAGGGCAGCTATTGCACAAGCAAGACCACCTGAAGGAGATGATGATGAACCAGCAACTGTAGCGCCGGCTGGTGAGATATAGCGATCTTCTGAAACATATTGTACTGAAGTAGCAGTATCTCCATAGTTAGAATTTGTCTGTCGGCTGTTCTCCTGCATCAGATGGACTAAAGTGATGAAAATGAAATCAATTAAAGTATGTATGTAATATAGTCAGGCAAAATGGAGATTTTATACAAATAACAAAATGACATTTATTGATTTTTTTTTTTTTAAATTACAATATGATACGATCTTTCCTCATTTTTTGTTTTCCTGTTAATTCACACGAAATTTTTGCCATCCAAGGCATGCTAGTGCAATAGACACCTAAATGCTATATGAATAACAACTTTTTTCTCTGTCATCTGGAACTAAAATCAGTGTCAAACCTATAAACTACAGGAAATATAATACAGATGACAAAGATAAACAAGAACACCGCAGAACAGACATAGCCAGACAGAACTGAAATCACAAAGAGGGCACACAAAATGAAAGAGCATTACCAGACAGGAAATCTCAAAGCACATTAAACCAGTTAGTACCTCAAATTCAGAATTCAAAAGGACTCTCCAAATACCAAGCAATCTAATTATGAGGAATTGGAAATTTAACATTATTTGCCAGACTATACAAATGGAGCCATCAAATGAACCAACAGTCAGGATTTCGTCAAACAAATAAGCGATCCATCTAGAACGTCATTCTCAGTCTCCATATCAGAGAAAAGTTTGTTTATCCAACCCAGAAAATACTTTTCAACATGTGTTGTTATTATTATTATTATTTTGGTAATACGATCAGAGTTATCTCCAAGCTTTGCTTGAGCCTAATCCAAAAACATAGAATTTTAATATAAGCCATTAGGAAATATAATTTTAATGGAACATATTCCCAAAAAAATTGTGCTCCTAATTTATATCTTAACAAACAAAATTTCTTATTAGGTCCTTGGATCTTTGCATAACAAACAAAACTTCTCTGAACCAACAATCAGCTAACAATCACTACACACTACTTCTGGCCAAAAAAATAAAACACTACCATAATGCCTCTGATGAGACAGGGATAAACAATCAAGATCTTTTTCTCTTTGCTTACTATAGCAAGCAACTGAGTTAACCACAAAGTCATTTATCAATAAGGGAGCACTTGTAAACAACTCAAACCAAATGCCAAAAATGCCTTTCAATGTGTTCATAACATTTAACTTCACCAAATTATACTTCAAATTGTCATCTTGATATGCCTAATATAACTCATTGACCAGGTAACAGGGAAAAAATAAAGAAATAATAGCCAAATAAGCCAATTATTATAATTAGTTGCTAAAGATGAAGGCTTTGGTTGACAAATGATTTATTCCTGGCAAACAGATATTGGACAAATAATGCCAATTGTAGATATTATTCTGTTTCTAAGGTTATGACAAAGCAAACTCAGAAAGAAAATTGTCTACCACTCAGTGAAACTAATAAAGAAAGGACAGCGACGGTATATGCTAAGCCAGTCAGGATGAGTTTTCAAAGAAAAGAGAATGAGTATAATGATTAAAATTACTTATTGGCATGCTACTTTTCAAAAAATATAGTAGTGTTTCTAGGTCCAATCCAAATAAAACAAATCCTAAAACATAAAATGGTACAGGTGTTATAACTATATTCTGAAGAAAGAATCATGAGTGTAAATTTCAACCAAAAGGCCTACCATGATGAAACCTACAATAGAGATGAGCAAAGCAAGGAATGCCGGAAGAGTTTTACGAATTTTTTTTCCTAAACTGCCATTGTGAAATAGAATGCTAGCAATTGTGCTTCACTGGCGTCTCAGGATCGTTGGTTTGATAGATCTTACTAAATGCAACCCCAACGGCCTTCTAAAACACATGCACACAGACACCTTCCTCCTAACTACATAGAATTATTACTTTACTTTCAAAATTGCACATATCCCTTAGTCAACTAGTCATACCATTGTAATGAACAAAAGCAAAAGAAAAACAAAATTGAATAACAATAATTTATGAGTTATAATTTGATAATCAAGCAAACACAAACAGATAAACTAGTTTGCTAAGCCCAGGTCCAATACCAACCAAAAAAAAAACCACCTAACCTTCTACCAATCAATTGAAAACTTTTATTACTAACTCAACTTTGCACTAGTTGAGTGGAGGAGGAGAATTCAAGCTGAGGACTTAGTTTGAAATCATATATTGGTTTATTAGCCTACCCCATTACTGGGATAAACGCTCTCGATATGATGATGATGACAACAACGATAACTCAACTTCTTTTTTTTTGGGTTCATATGAGGTAAAGAGAGGAGGAAGATTCGAACCTTTAACCTAATCCCTCCTAAGGAAGGGTAACAATCACTAGGCCGCCTTAGTTGTTGACGACTCAACTTCACACTAGTGATCTGGCATATAGTTTCAAATCCAAGACCAACAAATAAGAATATATATATATATATATATATATATATATATTTGAATAAACAGAAGAACAGCGTGGTAGGGTTAATGAGTTAAGTAAAGTGGTACTTCCTACAGTATTTCCGATTCAACATTGAGTAGGTCCACAAATAAAATGGCTCTTCGAGAGTTACTTTAACATTCTAAGTAAAAGAATCTTATGAATTTTCAAACTCGAAGCTCTATCTCTATAAGCTCATGTTTTTACTGGGACTCCCAAAACAATGAAGCAAATTTGGAAAAGAATCCCATTAAGAACCTTTCATTCATACATTTATTAATAAGCATTCTTCAATAGATGCTATAACACCAACCAATAATCCTCTCAGGAAAATATTCCATATGCACACACATATGTGATACTATTTGCTTAGCCAAAATAAAACTACGTTCACCATTAAAGTATGCGAATATATTGAAGTTCCAATCAAAGACATCTTTGAGGGCTTCATTCAACATGGACGCATACAGATAATTTACCATTATGCATTATTCAATTGGGCTAATAAATTACAGCTTCCACTGCACAATTATGCATGTGAAAAAACAGGTTCTTTCTTTAACAACTACAGAAAAAACTTTCATGAAAGAACAGCCATATTAATAAGCACACATTGCTTGAACTGACTAGTTTTCTAACAGCAAATAAATGCTTAAATTCTGCAATTAATTTCATATGTAAATGTCATCCAATTAAAAAAAAAAAAAAACCTGAATAGACTGCCAAATTGCTTCCGTGACCATTATTTCCTCGAGATCTATGTCCAACTCATCATCCCTGCAATTTCAGGTTTTGACACAAGATAGTGAAAGAAGATTCAATCAGATTCTTTCAGGAACATAAAATAATCAACGTATAGTCCTGTTTAGGCCAGAGAGGGAGAGAAGGAGAGAGTAGTACTTGTGCAGTGTAAAACAGAATATTGTCTCATCTTTTTCAAAGGCAAATAAGAAAGAAGTTCATCACAATGAAACGTATGCAATGTGATCTTTCATTTTTATCTTTTTCTTTCGCTATAACTCATTCATAGAAAACAGGATTATAATTAACAAACTAAGAATGGTTGGCTTCATTCCTTTTACACCAACAGAAGTGTTCGGTACATCAACTGACCATACCCCACTTTTTGTCATCCAAAAAAAAAAAACACTGCTATGTAGTATAATTATTTTTATAGACAACAGGATATCCAGTAGCCAACTAAGAAGGGTTACCATCATATGCACCAATTCAATAAAGTTCAGCGCATTGACAGACCACATAGCACCATCTAAGATCGATGGGAAGCTTCTCCTCCCACTCCCCACAAAAGAAAAAGGTAAAACAGCAAAAACAAACAAATAAGTCATTCCTCAATATATCTATTTAGTGCACCACTGTACTCTAATAAGATGAAATCCTCTGTAATTCTTAGTAAATTTAAGATTTTCTCTTATAGTTTCTGTCCATATCCTCTTTCAACTTCCTCTCATGCAAGAGCATGTTCCATTAAATCACACGTTCTTAGGAAGGCATTTGCAGGTCTCCTCTTTACATGGTGAAACCACAATTAATTTGTTTTCCTCATTATGTCCCCAGCAGGTGTAGCCTCATTCCTTTACATACTCATCCATACACACATCTTTCTTTGTATGCCACACATCGAATGTAATAATTTGATATCAAAACCAATTGTGAAAGCCAAACATTAGTCATTTATCTTCAATCATGCATTAAACAAGAGACAGCTTTGGTGCTGAACTGGTGACTATTAACAATCATTGCAACATAGCTTTCAACTATAAAATTCACCTTCAAATCTACTTTATGATTACCTCCTTCAGTCCTTTACCATGCCCTCTCAACTGCAGAACAGATATCACAGTCACAGCTGTGGATGAATGATAAGTTGCATATTAAACATATTAATTGTCATATTTTCTCATGATTTAAATTCTTTTATATACTTAATTTTTGGATTTGACTTATATTTTCTATTTTGTATTGTGAATGAAGGAAAATGGACAAAATAGATTAAAAGCTGCAAATTCTGCTCAAGTCACAAAATCAGAAGAAATCTTGAAATTCAAGTCAAAATCTATCACTTGTAGCTGAAGTTGACTTAAACAGTCTAAAAATGGCAAGTGGAAGATTTAATTATTAAGGAAGAGATGTAAAAATTGTCTTTGGCAAGTGGTTGAAAAAGGAAATAAGTTTAATTATAATCAAACTCAATATGAGAACTTTCCTTTGGAAACAGATTCTGGGGCTAGGATATTTAGTATTTATAGACTATGAGTGGAAGAGCTGAATCTTAATCTAAATCTTCAATCATCATCATAGACAAACAATTTTATATTTTTCTTTAGTGTTTTTCTTTGAACTTATGGCTTGCTAAGTTTTAGTTTAGCAAAAGGATAATTAAAGTTTGGGTTCTTCAAGAATTGTGAGATCTAATTAGTTTTTATCTTGTTCGTTTATATCTTTATTATTTATATGTCTTCTGTTCTTGTTTAAATTATTGTTTTGATTGATTGTGCAAAAAGAGCCCTTTGTTTAATTGTCAGAATAATATATCACCAATTAGAAACCTGAATCCGTAATTGTTTAGGCATTCTAATATAATTGGTAAATAACATAATTGATTATAGATAAATTTTCGATTTTATGTTAAGAAGATATATAATCTAGCTTAAATGAACCTACATGTGTGTTTGTTGGTTAGAATTGCTAGTCTTTCTAGTTTTCAATACTGTTGATAAATTAAATCTTATGATTGTATCTAAAATTGTTTAACTGACAAGAGAAATAATTAGAGATCGTATCCTGATTATCGAAGAAGTAAGGAGGGATAGGTTGTTAGGTCGTACCAATAACCATAACCAATTTGATAAAGATTAAAAGAACTCATTTTTGCATCAATGATCAATTTCCTGAACCCATTCTAAAATTATTCCTTTGGTTGGATGTTTTTATCCTATTAATTTTCTCTCAATATTTTTACATAGTGATTTTTCTTTGCTACATTTTAATTTTTCTTTTTATTCACACTACAACAAAATTCCTATTTTACTTTTTAAATATTTTACAGAAAAAATAAATCTAACCAATCTCTTGAGAAATGACCTTACTCAACTATACTGCAGTTTTAATTCATTTTTGAGTAGGAATTATTATTGTTAGTCTCGACAACCATCAATTTTTGGCACCGTTGTCGGGGATTGATTTTTAATTAGATCTATTTTACTGCCTCATTCTTTTCGCACAAGTATTGAAGAAATAATGGCTGAAGAGGACCAAACTTTAAGGCAGTTGGCTGCACCACCTGTCAATCAATAACCGCTGTGCATTCATTATCCAAATTTGCAAGCAGCTTTTGAGTTAAAATCGGGTTTGATCCATTTGCCTTTCAAGTTCCATGGTCTTGAGAATGAAGATCCTCACAAGCACTTAAAAAAATTTCACGTGGTATGTTCAAGCCTAAAACCACAAGGAGTTACTGAAGAGCAAATTAAAATGCAAGTTTTTCCATTCTCACTAGCTGATAGAGCAAAAGATTGGCTGTTCTATTTACCTCCTGGTTCTATAATCACGTGGATTGAAATAGTGAAATTGTTCCTTAACAAATTTTTTCCTACTTCAAGAGCTGCTAGCATTAGAAGAGAGATATATGGAATCAAGCAGACAGATATTGAGACTCTTCACGAATACTGGGAGAGATTTAAGCAACTTTGTGCAAGTTGTACTCAACATGGGATTTTCGAATAACTCTTAATTCAATATTTTTATGAAGAATTGTTATCCATGGAAAGAAGGATGATAGACGCAGCCAATGGAGGTGCGATAGTGAACAAGACTCCTAGAGAGGCTAGAGATTTGATTTCCACCATGACTGCTAACTCTCAACAGTTTGGATTCAGACAAAACATACCTCATAGAAGAGTAAATGAGGTAAATACACATTCTCTTGAAAATCAAATAGCTAATCTAACATCTGTTGTTCAACAATTGGCTATAGGCATGAGAAATGTGCAACAAGCTAAAGCTTGCGGAATCTGTGCTGCTACTGGCCACCCAACCGACATGTGCCCCACACTTTAAGATGAACCTCGTGAGCACGCAAATGCAGTTGGAGGATTTCCAGGTTCACCACAAAGGAATCACAATTCATATTCAAATACTTATAACCCAGGGTGGAGAGACCATCCCAACTTGAGCTATGGAGCAAGACCTCAATTCCAAAACTTTCAATATAGATAACCCGCTCCACAACAATATCAGTCATCCTCAAGCTCAGGTACGTTTCTTGAAGAAATTGTTAAATCACTTGCAATTAACACAACAATTTCAACAGGAAACAAGGACAAGTATCAAGAAGCTAGAAGATCAAATGAGTCAGCTAGCCACTTCTGTGAGCAGACTGAAATCTCAAAGAAAATTGCTATCACAAACAATTATCAACCCTAAACAGAATGTTAGTGTAATGACCTTAAGAAGCGGAACCGAGTTAGGGGAATCTAGCAAGACAACCCGAATGCGCATTCCAGAAGAAGAAGCTGAAAAGGAAGTTGTTACACCCCTGCCACAGTTGGATCAACCTAAGGAATCTAATGGCAAGCAACAAAACGTTTTTACACCAGTTCCTCATTTTCCTTATAGATCTAAATCCAAAAAAGAGGAAGAGTAAAAGGAAATTTTTGATATCTTACGCAAGGTTGAGGTAAATATTCCTTTACTTGATGCGATTAAATAAGTACCTCGCTATGCCAAGTTTCTTAAGGAGTTGTGCACCAACAAGAAGAAATTAAAAGGTAATGAATTTGTGAGCATGGGTGAGAATGTTTCAGCTATCCTCCAGAAAAAATTACCTCCTAAATGTAAGGATTCAGGTATGTTTACTATCCCTTGTAAGGTAGGTAATCTTAAAATTGAAAGAACAATGTTAGATCTAAGAGTTTCAATTAATGTCATGCCTCTGTCTATTTATAAATATTTGAATGTTAGACAATTAAAAGAGACTGATGTGATTATTCAGCTTGCTGATAGATCTAACGTTTATCCTGAAAGTGTTTTAGAGAATGTTTTGGTGCAAGTAAATGGATTGATCTTTCCTGCTGATTTTTATGTGCTTAATATGGAGGATGATGATTTATCTAGATTTTTAATTTTGTTGGGAAGACCTTTCTTAAAAACATCTAGAACCAAAATTGATTTGCATGATGGTACACTCACAATGGAAATTGATGATGAAATTATTAAGTTTAATATCAATGATAACTATGAGAGTTCTAGGATTTACAAGGAAGAGATAAAGGCTTTTCATGATCATATGATTTTCAAGAAAAAAATTTATTAAAAATATTTCTTAGTAAATTTCGTTCTAGATGGTTAGGCCCTTATATTGTTACTAACGTGTTTACTCGTGGTAAAATTGAAATTCAAAGTTTGAATACAGGTCAGATCTCTAAGGTCAAGGGTCATCGCTTAAAGCCTTTTTATGAAGGTTTATAAGTGCATGAAGTTGAACAAATTGAGTTGAAATTTTCAAACTTCAATTGAGCATGGCCATGTCTAACCAAAAACTTTAAAGAAAGGCACTTTTTGGGAGGCAACCCAAAATTTCTCTTTATTTTCTGATTCACAACTATTTTTTTTATTTTTGTTGTTTTAGTAGTGGTAGATAAAATTTATATTTGTTTTGGGTTCTTAAAAAAAAAAAAAATTTCAGAAGTGGTCTTTTCATAAGGCGTGCCCACGCCTTATGAAGAGATCATTTCTGTTTAAAAAAAAAAAAATCTTACAGAAGCGCGTTATTGATAGGGTGTGCCCACGCCTTATCAATATACCTCTTCTGCCATCACACAAACTTTAAAAAAATAAAAAAATAATTTTTTTCTTTTCGCATCAGCTTTTATTTTTTATTATTTTTATTTTTTATTATTTTTCTTCTGCAGATTATGACCCCCTTCTCTGCACTCTTCTTCACAGCCCCGAGCAGTACCCACCTGAGCAATCTTTCCCCATTTCCGGTAACACCAGTCAAGCCCCCACCAGACCAGTACCCACCGAAACCGAGACTGGTAGCCATCCCTCCCTCTTTAGCACCGGTGATCTCTCCTCTTCCAGCTTCAGAGCCCCCTGTCGGCAACAATTTCCAGCTTCCTCGTCTCTCTGCAGCACTGATATAGCCACTTCTAGCAACAGTTCCAGCAAAACAGGACCACCAGCAACCCACGTCGCGCACCGGTTCCGACTACAGCCCACTTCTCGGCAGCAGTCTTGCCAAAAACAGCCACCAACATCAAGAAGTGCTTTAGCAGTACAGAGCAGTATCCCGAGCCCTCCTTCAGCTGCAGCCCGTGACTCTCCTCTTCCCGAGCTTCACGCAGCAGTTTCACCGACCAGCACTCCTTCAGCAGCAGCCGTGATCTCCTAACTCCACAGCCCTTCTGCAGCACCCACCGGAGCCGACCAACGATCCACACACCGGCAGCGCCAGTCCTTCCCCAATACCGTCGGCAACAGCTCCCAGCAATCTCTGTGTTTATTGTTTAATTTTTTTTTCTATTTTCTATTTTTATTTTTGCTATATTTTCAAATTTAAGAAAAAAACTAAAAAAAAAAGAAAAAGAAAAGAAAACAAAAATATATATATATATATATATAAAAACAAACAAACTTTGTTGTGGTGATTGTTTTACTTAAGTGACGAATTTTAACTATATCATTTTTATTATTTGATTTGGTGTAGTTATTTATACTTGTTGGAGATTAACAATCGCATGATGTGAGAAATTTTTCTATGTCTAGCAGTAGAAATCAAGAAGCTTCTTCCGCTCGTGAGCGTACTCGGATTGACAAAGTGCAATGCTTTACGATTCTCAATATTTTTCAAGGAAGTTTCCTATTTCTCTAAATTCTTTTACAGTGTCTGAGCAATTATTTTGATACATTGAGGACAATGTATAGTCTAAGTGTGGGGGAGGGTACTCAATTGTGACTCTGCTGTTTGCTTTATTTTTCTTTCATTCTTGATTAATTTTCATGAAAATTTTTACAAATCCAAAAAATATTTTGTTCCAAAAGGTACATTACTTATTGTTTGCAATTTCTTTGAGTTCTAGATTTTTTTTTCAATGCTTCTCTAAAAAAAAAAAAAATTTTGTGATTTACATATGTGCAAAACATTTTTAAATTCTCATTAATACATTGTGATTAGTTACTTTTAATTCATTAGATGAAAAAATGTATAGGATCTAGCACACATAACCCTTTTTGGTGAGATTTGAGCCTATGAGCATTCACTATATCATGCTCTATTATTATTATTTTTTTATTTGTGTGATTGTCATGTATAGTTGATTATTCTAGAACTTGCTTTGTCATACATGTCTTAATCAACTCCTTTGATGAATATGATGCAATTAATCAAATAAGGGCATTTAGGTTAAAACCTTATTCTTGTCATTAAACCATTTTTTTCTAGCCTACCCTTATTATTATTAACCCCTCGAGAAACCACTTTGAGCCTAGACTTTTCTTGAGTTAAACCACGTTACAAACCATAATAAACCTTTTCGTTGATTTTTCCTCTTTTTGAACCTTGAATTGAAAAATCATATAGACTTATGCATATGCAACTTCAAAATATTTCTGGAAAGATTGCAACATGTTGAAAATTTAGTATTTCAAGCTATTATTTCTATTGAGTTTTTTTCTCTTTCGAAAAAAAAAGAAAAAAAATAGAAAGAAAAAAAAAGAAAGGAAAAATGAAGAAAAGAAAAAAAAATGAAAAAAAAATGTTGAACAAATGAAGAGAAAGAGAAGTAGGATTTTTATTGCTTGGAAGTTAATTCTGAAAATTATGTGATTCAAACAGTCTTTTGAAATCATTAAGTTGAGTTTTGTGTGAAAAGTTTTGTATGATTTCTTCAACTTCTTTAACCTAAAAATCCTTTTATCATACCTTACCTAAGCCCCGATACAACCCTTTTAGACCCTTAGATTTTTGTCTCTTAATTCATTCATTGGTGGAAGAGATGTGATGAATTTGCAAGCTTATGGTAAGAAATCTTATATGCAGTGACTTGAAAGCTCATTGATATATAACTTAAACACTAAAAGTGTGATGAGTGAAATCCAATTGCGAGTGTGTTAGATCCTGTGTATTTTATGAATTAAATTGAATCATTAAAATGCTATTCATGTGTGTTATGAGAATTGACTTGTTTTAATTATTAAAAGGAATTTGTTTTGGATAAGTAAGGGAAGAGGATGAAGGAACGATGAAAAGAGATAATGAATTTAGACTATTGTATACTTGAGGACAAGCAAGGTTTAGGTGTGGGGAATTTGATAAGTTGCATATTAAACATATTGTCATATTTTTTCATGATTTAAATTCTTTTATATGCTTAAGTTTTGGATTTAACTTATATTTTCTATTTTGTATTGTGAATGAAAGAAAATGGACAAAATGGATTAAAAGCTACAAATTCTGCTCAAGTCACAAAATCAAAAGAAATCTTGGTATTCAAGACAAGATCTATCACTTGTAGCTGAAGTCAACTTAAACAGTCTAAAGATGGCAAGTGGAAGATTTTAATTATTAAGGAAGAGATATGTAAAAACTGTCTTTGGCAAGTGGTTGAAAAATGAAATAAGTTTAATTGTAATCAAACTCAATTAGAGATCCTTTGAAAACAAGTTCTGGGACTAGGATATTTAGTATTTATAAACTAAGAGTGGAAGAGCTGAATCTTAATCTGAATCTTCAATCATCATCATAGACAAACAATTTTATATTTTTCTTTAGTGTTTTTCTTTGAGCTTATGGTTTGCTAAGTTTTTAGTCTAGCCAAAGGATAATTAAAATTTGGGTTCTTCAAGAATTGTGAGATCTAATTAGTTTTTATCTTGTTCTTTTTATATCTTTATTATTTATATGTCTTCTGTTCTTGTTTAAATTATTGTTTTGATTGATTGTGCAAAAAGGGTTCTTTGTTCAATTGTCAGGATAATATATCACCAATTAAAAACATGAATCCGTAATTGTTTAGGCATTCTAATATAAGTGGTAAATAACATAATTGATTATAGATAGATTTTCGATTTTATGTTAAGAATATATATAATCTAGCTTAAATAAACTTACATGTATGTTTGTTGGTTAGAATTGGTAGTCTTTCTAGTTTTCAATGCTGTTGGTAAATTAAATCTTATGATCGTATTTAAGATTGTTCAACTGACAAGAGAAATAATTAGAGATCGTATCCTGATTATTGAAGAAGTAAGAAGGAATACGTTGTTAGATCGTACCAATAACCATAACCAATTTGGTAAAGATTAAAAGAACTCATTTTTGCATCAATGATCAATTCCCTGAATCTATTCTAAAATTATTCCTTTACTTGGATGTTTTCATTATATTAATTTTCTCTCAATATTTTTACATAGTAATTTTTCTTTGCTACATTTTAATTTTTCTTTTTATTCTCACTACAACAAAATCCCCATTTTACTTTTTAAATATTTTGCAGAAAAAATAGATCTAACCAATCTCTTGGGAAATGACCTTACTCAACTATACTGCAATTTTAATTCTTTTTGAGTAGGAATTATTATTGTTGATCTCGATAACCACCAATGAAGTACCATTTGCACCAAATTCTTTTAAACAAATCTAGAATAAAGATACTTTTTACTCTCACCTCAGGACAACTAGAAATGAAAACACAAAAACCAATCTTATGACATGGGTTTGATTACAAATTCGAAAAATTAACACTACTATGAATTAGCAAGTTTACTCAATGCACTCTTAAATTTGAATTGCAAATTCTATCCAAGGAAAGCTGCCATAAAGTCTGCGTACCTGTTTCCCCGAGGATGTGAGGGTTGGCTAATCATTGAGGCAGCCTGCGAATCTCGAGAAGAAACTATTTCCTCCTCACCAGATGAATGAACTGTAAATAACAACAGAAACGTAAGGGGGAAATATTCAAGTTAGAAGAATTTCAAAGGAAATGAAGAATCAAAAAGGAAAAACAGAATCGCAATAAATTGATACCTGCAACTGAACTGTACTGAACTTCCCCCGGTGCAACACCAGTGCTCAAAGAACTCAATTCCTGTCTTCGTTCTTCGTCATCCTGAAGTTCCTGCTGCCTCATTCTAATTTGTGCTTCTATGACACGTTGTTCTTCCTGTCAAGTGCCAAATTTAATTAGCAAAAATGAATGCTAAATTTATTTTCTATCAGGTGAAAAATTATAGGATTTACACCCCTTTTTTTGTGTGTTTGGGAGAGAGGAGGCGGTCTTACAATTTGCTCTATTCCTTTTTCCTCTTTTGTTTTTACACCTCGATACTCCACAGCATAGTTTGAGGTTTTACAGAAAGGACACCTCAAAATGTCAAGGAATGACAGCATTGAAAGACAAGTATATCGACAACTAATAAAACTGAAATGTTTTACAGTCAAATTAATTAATTTGCAGGATACTGGGTAGGACGGGTCGAATTAGGATTCTTCATCTGCAAAAAACACTCTGGCGCAAATAAAACAGGTCAAAATTTCAATCAACTAGCAATATCACTAAGTATCAATCGGAAAATTCACTAATAGTTTACCTGTGCAAATACTTTTCAAGCAACATCTTGATCTGTTGAGACTCGGATAATACTAAAATATAATGGGAAAAAAATCATATTGAGGTAATCAGAAGGTATTGCAGTCAATCACAACTAATTCGAAAAAATAAAATACATGCGTAACATTCAACAACAACAAAAAAAAAGCCCGTAAACAAGTGCACGAGTAGGCTTCCAATTTGCAGTGAAGTATGAAATTTACAACTGTACAGGAAACATAACAAGAAAGCCAATGCAATCAATACAAACCAAAAAGCAAATTGGGCATTCTTCAAGATCACAACAGCACTCTTCATCACCAGGATAACATGGTGCAAGCTTTGATTCAAGTATCAGCTTTCTTAGCTTCTTAATATCCACATCTTTATGAACATACAACCCTTGTGGGCGCGTATACCTCTCATCCACCACTTGCCTTCTCCTTCCCAACTTATTACCCATGAAAATATCTCAAATTTGTATCTCGTTCCTCCTACTTGTTCTCTTTCTACTTAATATTAGATTACTCTTCAGATTCTCCAAATCCAAAACCAACCAAAATAAATACACATTTGGTTTTGATTATTTGGTTTATAAAAATGACAGACACAAATAATTACGTAGCATCTAAAACCCTAATTCATAGTTTCACAACATAATCAAACACACACTCCGGAAAACTGAATTCTAATCCAAATTGACAACAGTTCACTCCATAAAATTAAGTCCCAAGAGTCCTGCAAATGCAACCAAAAAAAAAGGCTCAAAACTAAACATAGAAATCTGAATCAATAGTTCAAAAAATGCTTTGGAAATGTGAATTTACTAAAAAAAAAATCATTAAAACAAAACCCTAACTCTAAAAGAAGTTAACTTACCAAGTCAAAATTTCAAAGCTCAATTGTCCACAGTGTATTCCTTTCAGAAACATTGCCATACCCTATAATTCAATCAAAAAAATTAACACCAAAACTAAAAAGGTAAAGAAAAATCATTTCGAAAATCAGATTATTTTTGTACGAAAAAAAACAGAGCTAACAAGAAAAAAAGCGATTGAATAAAAAAATCGAAGCAAACAGAAAAAACATAACAAAAATTAAATGTAATTTGAGAGATGAAAAGAAACTGACCATGAAATCCAGAAAGGAAATTGAGAAGTAAAATTGGAGACTTAGAAAAGAGATGAAATACGGAGGAGAGATTTGCTAACGAGAACAGAAACACCATCAGAAAATTCTCTCACAAAATAAGAGAGAGACTTTTCTTTTTCTTTTTAATTTATTTATATTAGCATTCTTTCCTTATATATTAGCAATACGACGAGTATACAAGTATTTGCCCCTTTTTTTTTTTTTTTGAGTTTTGGTCTCGTTCGGCCTTTGGACGGAAACTTTTAGAAGCTTAAAAAAATAGAAAATGAAAAATACTTTTTTATTGGTAGTAACTTTTATAAAAATAAAATTTTAAACTCAATAAAATTAATAAATTAATATTAATGTTACTAATTAAAAATTTATAAATTAGATACGTTGATTTAAGTGATATAAAAGTTTATCTTTATTTTAATTTTTTATTTGAATTCTTTCAAATGAAAAAAATAATATTTTATAAATTTATTAAATTTGATATTAATAAATTTATTTGATTGATTTTAAATAATATATAATAAACTATTTTTGCCACTCAATAAAATATTACAAATTAGATAAAAATGCGATGGTACAATTAAAAAGAAAAATAAAAGAAAACAAGAAGAAGGGGATTATTAGGAAAAGGGTGGAGTGGTAGAGGGAGAAAGGAATCAATCATCATCACCGCGGCACCGCCCCAACACTCGGGTTTGCTTCCACAAGCATTCTTTTCTTCCTCACGCTCTTCCCATAGCGCGTCTTCTTCAAACGCAAAATAATAATAATAATAATAATCTGAAGTTATAGCTAGATATGTTTCCTTTTTGTCGCAATCTCTTTGTATATGATGAAATTAATGCGAATAATTTTGATAAAATAAAAATTTGACAACTTTATTCCTAAAATTTACATATTTGACTCAAATCATAATTTTATTTCTAAAATCTAGAACTAAATAAGTATTTCAATTCTAAGATTAAGATAATATAAATCTTTTTTTTATAAGAGTCTTACATTTCAAATGATCATAAATGAATGTTTACATTTGATATTATCATTACCTAATGCTTATTGAATCGTAACTTTAATCATTAAATCAAAATTTTCTTGATCTAGACTCTAGTTGAAATCTTTATGCATAATTTAGATCATAAAAAAAAAGTTGATAGAATTTTATAATTTAATTTAAATTTAAGCTAAGAAAACTTTTTTTGGTTAGAGAATCCCTCTTTTAATGAAGAAAAAATAAATGAGATGCATTGCAATTTAAGACTCTCTCATTGCATGGCATCATATTATTCATCTAAATATTTAACTTTAAAAATAGAAATTAGAACAATATGAATAAATTTCCCTTCGGATAAATATGTGTTTTTAATTAAGACATGAATAAAATTGATAATAAATGTTGGATTGGGACAGAAGTGGGTAAGTAATCTTTGTGAAAAGCAACAATGCATGGCCCATGAAAAAGGGTTGATTTTGTCGTGTTTGTCGTGATGTGGCAGATGGTGGACCAACATCACTCCAATTTAATTGGTTGACCAAAATCTTCATTGTCTGACTCGTGTCTGAGGTTAGCTTCATCCTACAAAAATTTATGCTCATCCCCATCATAACCTTTATACATTAATGCATTCTTATACATTTATATATATGTATATATATATATATATATATATATTGCCTGAACAAATGTGAGCTGTCCTTCGAGGAATAAGGAATTAAGGATAATAGTAAATATTATTATCATTCTTTCTTTTGTTAAGCATCTGTTTGTTTAAGACTGGTGCTTGGCACCCAATTGGCTATGGAGGAATATGGACGGTGAAACCATGACTCCTTTATGTGTTGCACTCTTATGGCTTATCTCTTTGCCTAACGTCACCTAACCTGATTAAACTTTTATACTTGGAATTGTTCTTATTGAGTGTCAAAGGAATTGAGGGTGCTAACCCATAATTTATTGTCTCCTATGAGTTTTTTTTATTTTTATTTTTTTAAATAACACTAAACGTCAAATGAGAATTCAAAGCGGTTCGATTGGATTGAGAATGAAAGAGATTTAATGAGTAAAATTCATGATGGTTTACCATATTTTTTTAGTAAAATTTATGATATTTAAAAAGGTTGTATTTATTATCCTTGATTTTTGTTTATGCTTTTTTTTTTTTAATCTATGACTTGAAAAGTTACATTTATTATCATCTATGAGCTTTTATTAATATATTTTATTTTCATGTTTGACATTTAGAAGTTGCATTTATCAGTATTCACGTTATTTCAAAAGATTTTATTGTTCATCAACCGTTTAATCAAAAACTAAAAAAAAAAAAAATCATGAAAATATCTGCGAAAAGGTTTACTTTTGTTGGAATAAAACTTATTTTTATGTTAAAAAAGAGATTTGGAGGGAAAAAAAAATAAGTTTCTTTAATAATTTGAAGAAATTGGGTGCAAACTTTTAGATACTAAATCTTGATCGAGCTTTCAAGAAATAAGTTTTATTGTAGGGAAAATAAATATATTATTTATGGAAGAGATATATGCTACATAAATAATTTTTTTTCTTAAGAAATAATAAAAAATTAATTGATCCACATGAAGCCAAGAATTTTTGGTTG
Organism: Firmiana major; assembly: GCA_033439115.1. Taxonomy (NCBI): domain Eukaryota; kingdom Viridiplantae; phylum Streptophyta; class Magnoliopsida; order Malvales; family Malvaceae; genus Firmiana; species Firmiana major. The sequence continues at coordinate 8,044,658 of CM065913.1, read as the reverse complement.
TTTTGTTGCATGCTCACCAAGTTTAGGGAGGTAAACAGATATCACTTAATCAAATATCAGATAATATTTGACCCGATTATATTGGGTTCGGGTTCCTTATAATTGAGTAATAATCACTTTGGGTAGTACTTTAAGGTACACTAAACCCGATTAACAAATAAAAATAAAATTTTTAGAATTATTTATTATTTCTTTTTAATTTAAATACATTGTTGTTTTCCTGTGCTACAAAGTACGTTACCTAATAATAAAATAATAAATAATAAATAAGTAAAAAATAAATTTAAAAGAAAAAGGAAAACTAACTCTTAGTATTTCTTTATACATTATTAATTAGTTTGAGTATTTAAAACACTTCAAATGGTTTAAGAGGTAAAATAATATCAAAATTAAGCTTTTCATGGTTGACTAACGGAAGGACTAACTTGTCATGTAAAATAGAAAAGTTTGGAGCTGAGTGTTCATTTCTTATACTAATGGACTAAAATTGAATTATGGTCAAACCTTAGGACTAAAAAAGTTTGGAGCTATGTGTGTGTGTGTGTGCTGAGTGTTCATTTCTTATACTAATGGATTAAAATTGAATTATGGCAAAACCTTAGGACTAAAAAAGTTTGGAGCTCTGTGTGTGTGTGTACAATGATAGTTTAGTACAATGTCTACGCGTGTGTGTTGACAATTTTGTTTAGTTAAACATAAAACTACTCATTTATATAAGAAACATGTATATATTTATATGTGTATTTGTATCTCTTTATAATAAATTGAAAAAAAAAATTGACTTGAGATATATATATATATATATATATATATATATATATATATATACATATATATAGGTGAATATCTATTTAATCATTTAATATTATGATCATTGGTCAAGTTACATTATAAGAAATTAAATTTTTGAAATTAGAAACAAAACATTATATTCTAGTCTATGATATTAGATTGAAATTAAAAATGTAATATATTAAGATAAAAGTTGATTTTAAATCGAATGATCCAAGTGAAATGACATATGGATCATGGATATGGATGGCATTGTGTTCTTAGAAATTTATTAATTATACTAAAGAGTCAGAACTCTCTTTTGGGTAAATGTCTAATTATCTTTCAACTTTACAAACTAATCTAGTTAGAATAAAATTTGACACTAACATATTAAGATTAATTCATCCTCAAATAAAAGTAAATAATGTAGACAATTTATTAAATATTATTATAATAAAAATTTTAAAAAATGATTATAACACATAAAACAACCAAATTAAGAGAACAATAATATTATAAAAATAATTTTTGAATATTTTGAATGTTTATTAAACTCCATTTTAATAAAAACAGAGAATATGAAAATAATTTATTAAAAAATATGTAACTAATAAAAAACAATCCTGATGTCATAGTTTATGTTTCTTTTTTATTTGCATAAAATAGTTAAAACTCAACGTTTAGACAAAGGGTGAGAAAAAAATTTCTCTCAGTTTAAACCAGTAAACCCTAAATCCCATTAATCCTTGCTTTCTTAATTCCTATCCTTACTTTCTCTCACTAGTGACGACAACAACATTTCACTTCAACAGTATCCTTCTTCTAATATTTTCTCCAAAATCAACACCAATCAAACCCCAAATCATACCTTCAACATCCATCATCAAGCACCATCTTTTAACATCCACCGTTCGTGTCACACCCCGACTCCGGGTGCCCTTCATCCATACACATACTACTACGATTGAGCTGTGAGTCAATGCAATTAATAAATTCCATACATTTATAGCGAAAAATTTTAAAACTTTAATTCACACTCCCAAGTGTGTGTGTAGATATACAAAATCAATTGTATAATATAATGCCTTTACATAACATCCCCATACAACTGTTTACATTTTCGATTTAGGATTGTACGATACATTATATTAGATACAAAATACTCATGTGTATACAAATCTTTATACCTTTGCAACCGGTGGGAGCTGCCCAAAACAAAAGGGATCTCGAGACCACCGTACTATCCTCTCTGACTGACCATCTGTATGAGGATGAAAAGCGGTACTAAAGCTCAATTGGGTCCCCATCGCTTCCTGAAAATGTCCCAAAAAGTGGAAAGTGAAGCGAGCATCCCTATCAGAAACATCACTCAGTGGGACTCCATGCAATCTCACTATCTCCTGTACATACAAGTCCGCCAGTGCACTCAAAATATCTGTAGATCTCATGGCTAAAAAGTGTGCCGATTTCGTTAACCGATCTACTATAACCCATATAGCATCATGGTTCTTACGGGTCCTTGGTAATCCCATTACAAAATCCATGGTGACGTGCTCCCACTTCCATATCGGTATCGGTAGAGGTTGCAATAATCCTCCTGGTTTCTTATATGCTGACAGATGAGACATCTAGCAACATACTCAGCCATGTCTCTTTTCATTCCAGACCACCAATATACTTTTCGGAGATTCTGATACATTTTACTACTCCCCGGATGTACTATATATCTCGATGAGTGAGCCTCTGATAAGATCAACTTCTGGAGCTTTGAATCTTTAGGAACACATATTCTGTTCCCGAACCTTAATACTCCATCTGAATTCAATACAAAATCTGTGCCCTCACCTTTCTGAATTCGGCTAGTTATATCAATACACCATTGATAATTCTGCTGAGCTTGCCGGACTCTCTCAATCAACTCCGGTTCTAATCTCAAGCTAGCTATAATCCCATGACTGCCAATCTCAAGTGGGGTCACATCTAAACTAAGGTTTGTGAATTGCTTCGATAACTCGTGTTCTCTAATCATCATATTTGATACAAACTCGAGACTTTTTCTACTCAATGCATCGACAACCACATTCGCTTTCTCCGGGTGGTACAAAATCTCACAATCATAGTCTTTGAGGAGTTCTAACTACCTTCTCTGTCTCATGATCTTTCAACTGTCTAGATCTATAAGTGACTACCCTTCCGTTTTGGATCAAAATGCAGCCTAGTCCTTGATGTGAAGCATCCATATAAACAAAATAGTTCCTTGAGCTGTTAGGGATAATAAGAACTGACGCGAGGGATGATCTACGCTTAAGTTCCTAAAAACTCCTCTCACAAGCTTCATCCCATGTAAACTCCACATTCTTCCTAGTAAGATGTGTTAATGGAGCAGCCAGTCTAGAAAAACCTCTACAAATCTCCTGTAGTAACCTGTCAAACCTAGAAAACTCCTTATCTCTGTAATTATCCTGGGCTGTTCCCACTGAACAACGACCTCAATCTTGGATGGATCTATTGACACCCCATCCTTTGATACAACATGGCCCGGAAAGGAAATCTGCTCTAGCCAAAAGTCACATTTACCAAGTTTGGCATACAACTTTCTCTTTCAGAGGGTTTGCAAAACAATCCTTAAGTGCTGCTCATGATCTTCCCTGGACCTTGAATACACCAATATATCATCAATGAAAACGATCACGAACTAGTCCAGGTATGGCTTGAATATCTCATTCATTAGAGCCATAAAAGCTGCTAACGCATTCGTCAACCCGAAAGGCATCGTCAAGAATTCGTAATGGCCATAGTGGGTGTGGAAAACTGTATTGGGCATATCCTCCTTCCGAATCTTCAATTGATGGTACCCAAACCTCAGATCTATCTTGAAAAAGATCTGTGCACCCCGAAGTTGATCCAATAAATCGTCGATGAGCAGCAAGGGGTACTTATTCTTAATGGTAGCCTTGTTCAACATCCAATAATTGATACACAATCTGAGGCTCCCATCTCTGTTCTTCACAAACAATACCAGAGCTCCCCATGGTGAGACGCTCGATCTTATAAACCCCTTATCTAGCATATCTTGCAACTGCTTCCTTAATTTCTCTAGCTCAACTGGAGCCATCCTATATGGTGACTTGGATATTGGCTCGGTTACAGGTGTCAAATCTATACTGAATTCCATGTCTCTATCCGGTGGTAATCCCGGTAGGTCGTCTGAAAAGACATCAGAGAATTCTCTAACCACTGGAATGCCATCCATATCTGGATGTGTTTTATCTAAATCTGCCACATAAGTAATAAAACCTTCAAAACAACATTCATGTCATGTATATACCAATGCACTTTACTTGTCACAAAATTCAAGATTTCATTATTTCTTCTAAAATCTTACAACACATTCTTCGGGTAGAGAAAATGTAATAGACTTAGTGTGGCAATCTAAGATAGCATGATTGGTAGCAAAACAATCCATTCCCAAAATTACATTAATGTCATACATATTCAACAAGATTAAGTTGGCTGTCGTACACTTATCTCCTACCCTCACCTTACAATCCTTATACACTTGTTCAACTAATTGACTAACTCTCATTGGAGTACTTATTAATAAAATCCCATTTAAGTATGTGGGTTCTACAAAATCAGTTAACCTTGATACACATGTATGTGATATGAAAGAATGCGTAGCACCAGAATCAAACAAAGCTATAGCTTCTAAATTGAAAATAAAAATTATACCTTTTATCACCTTAGAAGAGGTATCTGTTGATACCTGGTCTATTGCATACACCCTGCCTTGACCCACAACTTACTTCCCCTTTTCTTCAGCTGTAGCTCTCTTCCTTGCAGGAGGTGTAACTGTAGGAACTTCCTCTGGCTCCTTACCCTTCTGTGGAACTACCTCAACTGCTTCTGGGTAATCTCTTACATAGTGCCCAAGCCTACCACATCTGAAGCATCGTGCTCCCTGAAAATGATAGAGCCTATCACTATGATATCGACCATATACTCTGTACTGATCAGTAGTCGGTTGGGGTCCACCAATCACTATACCCCTGACTGGTGTCTGAGTCGGAGGCATAAAAGGTCTAGCAGCTTTCTTCTGTAACTCATTTGCCTCTCTTTGACGCTTACTCATAGTTTTTCATCCAAATCTGGCACTCTTGCCATCTCGTAGTTTCCTCGGACCCTTGTCCATACCCCAACTGAACTCTGAAATTTACAAGTTATAGTCCTGCTCACACAACTAGGTCCGTCGCACATCCTCTATGTATATAGTGACATCAAACGGGGCCAACTTAGCTCGAATTGAAGGCCTCAATCCATCCATAAATCTGCGGACCCTAATAGCTTCACTCCTGATAGAGTCCGGATCATATCAGCTTAATGAGGTGAATTGTGACTCGTACTCATCAACTGTTCGATTCCCTTGAGTCAGATTTTGAAATTCTATCTGTAATCTATGTCGAGCGGTATTTGGGATGTATTGCTCTTTGAAAGTACCCAAAAACATATCCCATGTGATTACCACACCCTAAGCTCTCAACATATGCCTGGTGGACTTCCACCAGTGCTCTGCTTCGCCTCTCAGTATAAAAGCTGCAAGCACTACTCTCTTTGTAGCCGAACATCTACAAAAATCAAACAACTTCTCCATCTGACTGATCCAGTCCTCAACCACTGCCGGATCTTTTACCCCGTTAAAAGAAGGAGGCTTAAAGTCCATAAAATGCCTTAACCTCTCCATATCATAATCATATCCATACCCCAAATCATCATCATCATCATACTGCTGTGGGGCTACTAGAGGAGGTACTGGTCGAATATAGGGATCTCGTGGCCTAACCGATTCAAATTGTCTAGGTGCCACATCCTCAGGTTCAGGTGCAGCTGCTGGTGGATTCGGTGCAGTTTATCCCACTGTACCAGGTGTACCCTCAAACCTAACCATAATTTAATCCATCATGGTCATCATCGTGCGCATGTCTTCCTCTAATCGAGCTATCTGAGGATATAAAATCTTTATCTGTTCTTGGGGCTCATGACTAGAGGACGATCTACTGTGCCTCTCAGTCCTATCATTCCGTCCTTAAGCTCTCGAGCTCTCTCCCCTCTTGCGGTGTCTCTCAGGCATAACTCATAAGCCTGATAACTTCCTGCATTTATAACAAACTTTTAATTTACTACTAGCTCTGTATACATATTTGTATCTAAATATCGCACAGTAACTTGAGGATGTATGTTTCTTAGTCCTATACATCGACTCACATCAGACTAACCAAGCTCTGATACCAAATTTGTCAAACCCTGACTCCGGGTGCCCTTTATCCATAAATATACTACTACAATTGGGTTGTGAGTAAATGTAATTACTAAATTCCATACATTTATAGCGAAAAATTTTAAAACTTTAATTCACACTCCCAGGTGTATGTGTATATATACAAAATCAATTGTATAATATAATGTCTTTACATAACATCCCTATACAACTGTTTACATTTTTGATTTAGGACTGTGCAATACATTATAATAGATACAAAATACTCAGGTGTATACAAATCTTTATACCTTTGCAACTGGTGGGAGCTGTCCAATACAAAAAGGGATCTCGAGACCACTACACTGTCTTACTTCTCAGTATCTGGAGGGGGAAAAGTAGTGGGATAAGCAAACCATAGCTCAGTAAGGAAAATGATGCTAACAGGTAGATATTGTACTATCTACATAGCCCATGCATGCTTAAACAAAACCATGTTTCAATATAAATGGAAATATTACTAGAAAATGCATTTAAACATTACTTCTCACATAAGCATTTTCATGAAAACAAGTATACGATATTCCCATTTGAAAACATGTCATAAACAGTGTTATCATAGCACGAACATTCAAATCAAGAGATTTATCAAACCATTTATTTTCGTCAAATCTATTTCTTTTCTGAGTTTCTCAATTTCTCTTATCTCTAAGACAGGCATGAAATTTTTGACAATCTAATATCCATGACATATGGCCATAGTCAGTGATCCCAGGCCTCACTGATCAGGTGTGCATAGGGCATTAATTCACCTGAAGGGGGATGAGTCAGTCCTACCCTCTAGCTCATCTTAATCAACATCATCTCCCTCATCATATCACATATACTCACGGTACAAGGTACGCCATGTGTCATCTACGCGATACTCGTACTCACATGCACCCAGCACGGTACATAGTATACCAACGGATAACTACACAGTTCAACGTACGACCGTGGAACCAGTGTGAGACCCCGTATATGTATAGCTGTATATAGGAACATAGAAATGTAAATGAAATCCTAAGTATGATGATACATTTGTAATGTGATGTATATGCAATGTAAGTCCATAAGATAATGTACGCACTTGTAATAAGAATCGTGATTATACGTACAAGTTGCATTATGAATGAGTATGAAGAAATAAACTTAAACACGAGAAGAATGTGAATGAAATGGAATATGAGTAGTGTGGTAAAATGGAAGGAAAGATTTACATAAGTTGTATACTTCCATTCGGGCAATATCGTGTATATTTGGTTATACAAAGATTGCCCATAAGTTTTAATACGTGCTAAGTGTGATTGGATGGCATTTTTAAGTCTCAAGGAGGGATGAATGAGGAAAGGACTATGAAGGTAAATTGAGGAAGTTTTGAATGAAGTTGTTGCAAAAAAACTACAGGAAATCTGGAAATGTGAAGGCCATATCGATCTCATAGGATGAGAGATCAATCTGGAAGAGCCAGAATGCTCTTATGTGAGTAATAGAATGGAGCAGATCGATCTCCAAGGGAATCAGATCGATCTCCTTAGCTCTCGAGTTGGAAACAGATCGATCTCCCTTAAGACCAGATTGATCTCCTTAAGCTTCTATTCGACAGCAGATCGATCTCAAGCCTCGACAGATTGATCTCCTTCCTTTAAAATATCTTAGAAAAGAGAGATTTTTAGAGGACCAGATCGATCTCCACCCAAGGAAGATCGATCTCATCAAGTTATATCTATAAATAGGAGCAGTTAGATCTGCAGATTTCGGGATAAACCATTTCTTTTCACTTCAACTTAAAAACCTAGCTTTCTCACTCCTAAATCCAGTCATTTTCAATAAGATTTGAGGAAAAGTTATTAGAGACAAAGTTGTTCACGTCTAAGAAAAGAACAACATAGTCTAGAGGTATTTCCCCATTTGTCGGATTGAAGGAATGAAGGGCATTTCTAATTGGAGCAAAGAGGAAATCTAAGGAGGTAAGTTCTAGTGCACAAATCCAAGTGCATTGGTCTAGTTAATGATTATGAAGTTAATTGGGTGTGCACATTGTGGGTAGAACTACCTAGAATGGCATGAAATGAATACAACTTAGAAATGGTCTAGTGTGAGAAAGTGGAATGTAGAAGTGTTAATGATGAATGAGATATCTTGAGAGGATGATTATGTTGTGGGCATGATTTGGGTATGTTGATATTGGGATAAAACTATGAGATTTACCACAAGGGGTAAAATGTGTATTTAAGGCATTTGATAAATGCTTAGTTGAACAAGAGTTAGAAACGTTAACTCAAGTGTTTGATGGATGAATTTCAGTTTTGGATGATACGCTGGAGCAAGTCAAGATGAGAACGTGAGAAGCATAGAGAAGGATAGTTGCACACAAGTAAAATGAGGTAAGGGACTGTGTGTCATCTATAGAGATGTTCGTGTGTATTTTACAGCAATTTTGTAGATATATTACTAGAACTAGTACGATATTATAATTCTATGAAATGATATGGAAGCATGAAAAGTACTATGATGTATATATGTATTGAGAAATGGGATAGGATAAGGAAATAGCATGATATGCATGTTTTCAATGTTTTTCTCAATTTTATATTGATACTGAGGATTGAGAAATGTTGATGATAGGTTGGCTAATTTTACATGTTTTATCATGAAGAGGCATGCTGTATGAATAAATATGTTTTGAGTTTTAAAAAGAGAAAATAGTCATCTATCAGTTTTGAGATGAGATTTGGTGTTGAAGCGCTAGCTCACACCCGTTTTAATGCCTTTGATGTATCGTGCTGGAGTTTTAACTCGCACGATGGTTTTGAGAAAGTGTGGGAACATTGCTCGTAACTGTTTTATTGAGTTGAGGTAAACCTGGGGGTCTGAGACCCAAGGAGATACCAGCCGACGGCCATTTGAACGGGCTGGGCCTTAACGTAGATCGTACCACGCTGGAGCCTTGCGATGACTGTGTGTCACGCTACTTGCTTACCTGGTATATGAGACATGGTTCATGATGAAAAGTCCATCGAAGTTGGAGTATGGACTTGGGTCCAAAGTCGTCCATAGTACAGTGTAGTTGTCCGTTAGTATACTATGTACCGTGCTGGGTGCACGTGAGTACGAGTATCGCGTAGATGACACACAGCGTATCCTTACCGTGAGTATATGAGGAGATGAGATTGATTGAGATGAGCTAGAGGGCAGGACTGACCCATCCCCCTTCAGGCGAAGTGATGCCCTATGCACACTTGATCAGTGAGGCCTGGGATCACTGACTATGGCCATATGTCGTGGATATTTGATTGTCGAAAATTTCATGCCTGTCTCAGAGATTCGAGAAACAGAGACAATCTCAGAAAAGAAAGAGATTTGCAGGAAAGAGTGATTTGAGAAAATAAAGAGATTTTGTGTTTTGATAAATCTCTGATTTCACATTTGTGTCATGAGGGCACTATTTATGAGTATGTTTTAAATGGAAGCTCAATATATTTGATTGACATGAAAATGCTATTGAGAAATATATGTTTAAATGCATTTTTCGTATGATATTTTCATTTATACTGAAAACATGGTTTTGGTTTATACATGCATGGGCTATGTAGGTAGTACGATATCTACCTGCTAGCATACATTTCCTTACTGAGCTGTGATTTACTCATCCCACTATTTTTCCCCTCCAAGTACTGAGAAGTAAGAGAGCGGTCGTCTCTAGGTCTTTTGTGTCAAATAGCTCCCACAATCCACAAAAGTATAAGATTTGTATACACGAGTATTTTGTATCTAATATATTGTATCGCACAGTTATATCTTGGAATTGTAAACAGTATTATGGGGATGATATGTAAGCACATGGTATTTATACAATTGATTTTGTATATCTACACACACACCTGGGAGTGTGAATTAAAGTTTTAAATCTTCCGCTGTAAATGAATGAATTTTAGTAATTGCATCTTCTCACAGCCCAACCGTAGTAGAGTAAGTATGGATAGAAGGGTTCCCAGAAGTGGGGTGTGACAGATTTGGTATCAGAGCATGGTTGGTCTGATGTGAGTCGATGTTTAGGACTAAGAAAACATACATCCTTAAGTTACTGTGCGATATTTAGATACAAATGTGTGTACGGAGCTGGTAGTGAATTAAATATTTGTTATAACGCAGGAAAGTTATCAGGCTAGTGAGTTATACCTGAGAGACACCGCAAGAGGGAAGAGAGCTCGAGAGCTCTAGGGCGAAATGACAGGACTGAGAGGCACAGTAGGTCATCCTCTAGTCATGAGCCCCAGGAACAGATAGAGGCTTCTGATCCTCGAATGGCCCGATTAGAGGAAGACATGCGCACGATGATGACCATGATGGGCCATATCATGGCTAGGTTTAAGGGTACACCTGGTACAGCGGGACAGGCTGCATCGAATCCCCCAGCAGCTGCACATGAACCTAAGAATGTTGCACCTGCACAAGCTGAACCGGTTAGGCCACGGGAACCTCATATTCGACCAATACCTCCTCCAGTAGCCCCACATCAGTATGATGATGATTTGAGGTATGGATATGAATATGATATGGAGAGATTGAGGCATTTTATGGACTTTAAGCCTCCTTCATTTAGCGGGGTAAAGGATCCGACAGTGGCTGAGGACTGGATCAGTTAGATGGAGAAGTTATTCGACTTCTGTAGATGTTCAGCTACGGAGAGAGTAGCGCTTGCGGCCTTTGTATTGAGAGGCGAAACAGAGCACTGGTGGAAGTTCACTAGGTCGATGTTGAGAGCTCAAGGTATGGCTATCACTTGGGATATGTTCTTAGGTGTTTTCAGAGAGCAATACATCCTAGAAACTGCTCGACGTAGGCTACAGATGGAATTTTTGAATCTGACTCAAGGGAATCGAACAGTTGATGAGTACGAGTCACGATTCACTTCACTGGGTCAGTATGATCCAGACTCGATCAGGAGTGAGGCTATCAGAGTCCGTAGATTTGTAGATGGACTGAGGCCTTCGATCCGAGCGAAGTTGGCCCCATTTGATGTCGCTACATATAGAGAGGCTATACGACAGGCCCAATTATGTGAGCAAGATTATAACTTGCAGACTTCTAAGTTTAGTTGGGGTAAAGACAAGGGTCTGAGGAAGTTGGGAGATGGCAAGAGTGCCAAATTTGGTCGAAAATTCATGAGTAAGCGTTGGAGAGAGGCAGATGAGTTCCAGAAAAAGGTTGCTAGACCTTTTACGCCTTCGACTCAGACACCAGCCAGAGGTATAATGATTGGTAGACCTCGACCGACTACAGATTAGTGTAGACTATGTGGTCGATACCATGGTGGTAGGCCATGTCATCTTCAGGGTATCCGATGCTTCAGATGTGGTAAATTTGGACATTATGCCAGAGAGTGCCCGGAGATAGTTGAGGTAATTCCACAGAGGGGTAAAGAGCCAGAGAGTGTTCCTACAGTTGCACCTCCTGCAAGAAAGAAAGCCTCGACTGAAGAAAAAGGAAAACAAGTTGTGGGTCAAGGCAGGGTATATGTGATAGACCAGGCATCGGCTGATACCTCTTTTGAAGTGATAAAAGGTATAATCTTGATTTTCAATTTGGAGGTTATAGCTTTGTTTGATTCTGGTGCTACGCATTCCTTCATATCACTTGCATGTGCATCAAAGTTAAAAGGTTTTGTAGAACCCACATACTTGAGTAGGACTTTACTAATAAGTACTCCAATGAGAGTTAGCCAATTAGTTGAGCAAGTGTATAAAGATTGTAAAGTGAGGGTGGGAGATAAGTGCATGAAAACTAACTTGATTTTGTTGAATATGTATGACATTGATGTAATCTTGGGAATGGATTGGTTAGCCACCAATCATGCTGTCATAGACTGTCGTTCTAAGTCCATTAAGTTTTCTCTCCCTGAAGAATGTGTTGTAAGATTTTAAGAGAAGAAATGAAATCTTAAATTTTGTGTTAAGTAAAGTACATTGGTATAAATGACTTGAGTGTTGTTTTGAAGGTTTTGTTGCTTATGTGGTGGATTTGAACAAAGTACATCCAGATATGGAGGACATCCCAGTGGTCAGAGAATTCCCTAATGTCTTTCCAATCGATCTACCAGGATTGCCACCCGATAGAGAAACGGAGTTTGGTATAGACTTGACGCCTGGAACTGAACCAATATCCAAGTCACCATATAGGATGGCTCCAGTTGAGCTAGAGGAATTAAGGAAACAACTACAAGAGTTGCTAAAGAAGGGGTTCATAAGACCGAGCATCTCACCATAGGGAGCCTCGGTATTGTTTGTGAAGAAGAGGGATAGGAGCCTCAGGTTATGCATCGACTATCGGATGTTGAACAAGGCTACCATCAAGAATAAGTACCCTTTGCCACGTATTGACAATTTATTGGATCAGCGTCGAGGAGCACAGATCTTTTCCAAGATAGATTTGAGGTCTGGGTATCATCAATTGAAGATTCGGAAGGAGGATGTGCCCAAGACAGCATTTCGTACCCGCTATGGCCATTACGAATTCTTAGTGATGCCTTTTGGATTGACCAATGCGCCAGCAGCTTTTATGGCTCCAATGAATGAAGTATTCAAGCCATACCTGGACCTGTTTGTGATTGTTTTCATTGATGATATATTGGTATATTCAAGGTCCAGAGAAGAGCATGAGCAGCACTTGAGGATTATTTTGCAGACCATCCGAGAGAGAATGTTATATGCCAAGCTTAGTAAATGTGACTTTTGGCTAAAACGGATTTCTTTTCTAGGCCATGTTGTATCGAAGGATGGGGTGTCAGTAGAGCCATCCAAGATTGAGGCTGTTGTTCAATGGGAACAACCTAGGACAGTCACAGAGATCAGAAGCTTTCTGGGTTTGGCTGGTTACTACAGGAGATTTGTATAGGGTTTCTCTAGATTGGTTATTCCATTGACACGTCTTACGAGGAAGAGTGTGGAGTTTTCATGGGATAAAGCTTGTGAGAGGAGTTTCTAGGAACTTAAGCGCAGATTAACCACCGCGCCAATTCTTATCATCCCTAACAGTTCAGGGAATTACTCGGTGTATACAGATGCTTCGCATCAAGGACTAGGCTGTGTTTTGATGCAAGATGGAAGGGTAGTAGCTTATAGATCTAGACAGCTGAAAGATCATGAGAAGAACTACCCCACTCACGATTTGGAGTTAGTGGCCGTAGTGTTTGCGTTGAAGATATGGCACCACTACTTATATGGTGAGAGATTTCAGATCTTTACGGACCACAAGAGTCTAAAATATCTATTCTCACAGAAGGAGTTAAATATGAGACAGAGGAGGTGGTTAGAACTCCTCAAGGACTATGATTGTGAGATCTTGTACCACCTGGGGAAGGCAAATGTGGTTGCCGATGCATTGAGTCGGAAGAGTCTCGGGTTGGTATCACATATGATGGTTAGAGAGCACGAGTTGTTGAAACAATTCATGAACCTTAGTCTGGATATGACCCTACCTGAGATTGGCAACTATGGGATTATTGCTAGCTTGAGATTAGAACCAGAGTTGATTGAGAGAATCTGACAAGCTCAACAAATTGATCAATGGTGTACTGACATGATTAGCCAAATTCGAAAGAGGAAGGGTGTCGATTTTATATTGAGTTTAGATAGAATACTAAGGTTTGGAGATAGAATATGTGTTCCTAAGGATTTAGAGCTGAGGAAGCTGATCTTATCAGAGGCTCACTCGTCGAGATATACGATACACCCGGGGAGTAGTAAGATGTATCAAAATCTCCGAAAGGTATATTGGTGGTCTAGAATAAAGAACATAGCTGAGAATGTCACTAGATGTCTCGTTTGTCAGCAAGTAAAGGTCAAACATCAGAAACCAAGAGGATTATTACAACCTCTACCGATACCAACATGGAAGTGGGAGCATGTCACCATGGATTTTGTGATGGGATTGCCGAGAACCTGTAAGAACCATGATGCGATATGGGTGATAGTAGATCGGTTAACGAAATTGGCACATTTCTTAGCCATGAGATCTACAGATACATTGAGTGCACTGGCGAACCTGTATGTGCGAGAAATAGTGAGATTGCATGAAGTCCTAGTGAGTGTTGTTTCTGATCGGGATGCCCACTTCACTTCCCACTTTTGGGGACATTTTCAGGAAGCGATGGGGACCCAGTTGAGTTTTAGCACCGCTTTTCATCCTCAAACAGATGGTCAGTCAGAGAGGACTATACAGACCCTGGAGGATATGTTGAGAGTGTGTGTGCTAGATTTTAGAGGCTCATGGGACGATCACTTGCCATTGATTGAGTTCGCCTACAATAACAGTCATCACTCAAGTATTGGTACGGCACCTTATGAGGCACTATACGGTCGTAGATGTCGATCGCCCATGGTTGGGAAGAAGTTGGTGACAGACAGTTGCTCGCTCCCGATTTGGTTAAACAAGCCTCCGAGGATGTTCAGATAATATGCGAGAGGCTGCGAACAGCTCAAAGTCGACAAAAGAGCTACGCTGACAGGAGACGGAGACCACTTGAATTTGATGTTGGTGAGTCCGTATTTTTGAAAGTATCTCCTTCTAAGGGAATAACGTGGTTTGGGAAGAAAGGAAAATTAAGTCCTCGTTACATTGGTCCCTTCGAGATTTTAGATAGAGTGGGAGATGGAGCATATAGGCTAGCCTTGCCACCTGAGCTAGCAGAAGTCCACAATGTCTTCCACGTTTCTATGCTTCGAAAGTACTACCCAGATCCGACACATGTAATTAGCTATGAGCCGTTAGAGCTCAAGGAGGATATGTCGTATGTCGAGAGACCGATCCGGATGTTGGACAGAAAAGAGAAGGTGTTGCGGAACAAGACGATTTCATTGGTTAAAGTTTTGTGGCAACATCACACTGTGGAAGAGGCCACATGGGAACTGGAAAGTTTGATACTGGAAAAGTATCCCGAGTTATTCACAGATTGAATTGGTTCTAATTTGGAGGACCAAATTCTCTAAGTGGGGGAGAATGTGAGAGCCCGTATATGTATAGCTGTATATAGGAACATAGAAATGTAAGTGAAATCATAAGTATGATGATACATTTGTAATGTGATGTATATGCAATGTAAGTCCATAAGATAATGTACGCACTTGTAATAAGAATCGTGATTATACGTACAAGTTGCATTATGAATGAGTATGAAGAAATGAACTTAAACACGAGAAGAATGTGAATGAAATGGAATATGAGTAGTGTGGTAAAATGGAAGGAAAGATTTACATAAGTTGTATACTTCCATTCGGGCAATATCATGTATATTTGGTTATACAAAGATTGCCCACAAGTTTTAATATGTGCTAAGTGTGATTGGATGGTATTTTTAAGTCTCAAGGAGGGATGAATGAGGAAAGGACTATGAAGGTAAATTGAGGAAGTTTTGAATGAAGTTGTTGCAGAAAAACTGTAGGAAATATGGAAATATGAAGGCCATATCGATCTCATAGGATGAGAGATCGATCTGAAAGAGCCAGAATACTCTTATGTGAGTAATGGAATGGAGCAGATCGATCTCCAAGGGAATCAGATCGATCTCCTTAGCTCTCGAGTTGAAAACAGATCGATCTCCCCTAAGATCAGATCGATCTCCTTAAGCTTCTGTTCGACAGCAGATCGATCTCAAGCCTCGACAGATCGATCTCCTGCCTTTAAAATGTCTTAGAAAAGAGGGATTTTTAGAGGACCAGATCGATCTCCACCCAAGGAAGATCGATCTCATCAAGTTAAATCTATAAATAGGAGCAGTTGGATCTGCAGATTTCGGGATAAACCATTTCTTTTCACTTCAACTCAAAAGCCTAGCTTTCTCACTCCTAAATCAACCCATTTTCAGTAAGATTTGAGGAAAAGCTATTAGAGACAAAGTTGTTCACGTCTAAGAGAAGACCAACATAGTCTAGAGGCATTTCCCCATTTGTCAAATTAAAGGAATAAAGGGCATTTCTAATTGAAGCAAAGAGGAAATCTAAGGAGGTAAGTTCTAGTGCACAAATCCAGGTACATTAGTCTAGTTAATGATTATGAAGTTAATTGGGTGTGCACATTGTGGGTAGAACTACCTAGAATGGCATGAAATGAATATAACTTAGAAATGGTCTAGTGTGAAAAAGTGGAATGTAGAAGTGTTAATGATTAATGAGATATCTTGAGAGGATGATTATGTTGATGGCATGGTTTGGGTATATTGATATTGGGATAACATTATGAGATTTACCACAAGGGGTAAAATGTGTATTTAAGGCATTGGATAAATGCTTAGTTGAACAAGAGTTAGAAACGTTAACTCAAGTGTTTGATGGATGAATTTCAGTTTTGGATGATACGCCGGAGCAAGTCGTGATGAGAACGCGAGAAGCATAGAGGAGGATAGTTGCACACAAGTAAAACGAGGTAATGGACTGTGTGTTAGCTATAGAGATGTTCGTGCATATTTTACAGCAATTTCGTAGATATATTGCTAGAACTAGTACGATATTATAATTCTATGAAATGATATGGAAGCATGAAAAGTACTATGATGTATATATGTATTGAGAAATGGGATAGGGTAAGGAAATAGCATGATATGCATGTTTTCAATGTTTTTCTCAATTTTATATTGATACTGAGGATTGAGAAATGTTGATGATAGGTTGGCTAATTTTATATGTTTTAGTATGAAGAGGCATGCTGTATGAATAAACATGTTTTGAGTTTTAAAAAGAGAAAATAACCATCTATCAGTTTTGAGATGAGATTTGGTGTTGAAGCGCTAGCTCACACCCGTTTTAATGCCTTTAATGTACCGTGCTGGAGTTTTAACTCGCACGATGGTTTTGAGAAAGTACGGGAACTTTGCTCGCAACTGTTTTATTGAGTTGAAGTAAACCTAGGGGTCTGGGACCCAAGGGGATACCAGCCGACGACTATTTGAACGGGCTGGGCCTTAACGATATATCGTACCGCACTAGAGCCTTGCGATGACTGTGTGTCACGCTGCTTGCTCGCCTGGTATATGAGTGGTTCATGATGAAAAGTCCATCGGAGTTGGAGTATGGACTTGGGTCCATGGTCGTACATAGTACAGTATAGTTGTCCGTTGGTATACTAATGACACACGGCGTATCCGTACCGTGAGTATATGAGGAGATGAGGTTGATTGAGATGAGCCTCCATCCCCCTTCAGGCGAAGTGATGCCCTGTGCACACCTGATCAGTGAGGCCTGGGATCACTGACTATGGCCATATGTCGTGGATATTTGATTGCCGAAAATTCCATGCCTGTCTCAGAGATTCGAGAAATAGAGACAATCTCAAAAAAGAAAGAGATTTGCGGGAAAGAGTGATTTGAGAAAAGAAAGAGATTTTGTGTTTTGATAAATCTCTGATTTCACATTTGTGTCGTGAGGGCACTATTTATGAGCATGTTTTAAATGGAAGCTCGACATATTTGATCGACACGAAAATGCTATTGAGAAATATATGTTTAAATGCATTTTTCGTATGATATTTCCATTTATATTGAAAACATGGTTTTAGTTTATACATGCATGGGCTATGTAGGTAGTACGATATCTACCTGCTAGTATACATTTCCTTACTGAGCTGTAGTTTCCTCATCCCACTATTTTCTCCCTCCAGGTACTGAGAAGTAAGAGAGCGGTGGTCTCTAGGTCTTTTGTGTCAAACAGCTCCCACAATCCACAAAAGTATAAGATTTATATACACGAGTATTTTGTATCTAATATATTGTATCGCACAGTTATATCTTGAAATTATAAACAGTATTATGGGGATGATATGTAAGTACATGGTATTTATACAATTGATTTTGTATATCTACACACACACCTGGGAGTGTGAATTAAAGTTTTAAATCTTCCGCTGTAAATGAATGAATTTTAGTAATTACATCTTCTCACAGCCCAACCGTAGTAGAGTAAGTATGGATAGAAGGGTTCCCAGAAGTGGGGTGTGACACCCAGTCCATCTACCAACTCCAATGGACTTATCATCTTGAACCATGTCTCATATACCAGAGAGCAATCAGCGTGAAACACAGTCATCGCAAGGCTCCAATGCGGTATTTCTCAATGTGAGCAACAGCTTTCAACACTATATCATCTCAACTCAATAAAAACTGGTGCGAGCAACGCTCCAGCACCTTTCTCAAATCCATCGTGTGAGATGAGCTCTAGCACGACATATCAAAACATAGAAACATGTGCGAGCTATCACTCCAACACATTATCATTATAAAACCACGTGCGAGTCACTCTCCCGCACGGTTTATCAAAACATGTAGACGCATGCGACTCCAGCATAGTCAAAATCATTAAAACGAGTGTGAGCTATAGCTCCAACACCAGTTCCCATCTTAAATCCGATAGGTGGCTATTTTCTCTTTTAAAAACTCAAAACATGTTTATTTAAGTAGCATGCTGTCCCATGCTCAACATGTAAAACTAGCTAACCTATCATCATCATTTCTCAATCTCAAAATCAATATATGGTTGAGAAAACATAAAAAACATGCATATCATGCTATTTCCTTACCACATCTTATTTTCATAATACATATATATCATAATACATTTCATGATTTCATATCATTTCATAGTTCCATAGCTAAATGTAGAAATGCTAGCATCATAACTACCGAAATTGCTGTAAAAATACGTACGAATATCTCTATCGCTAACATACAGTCTCTTACCTCGAATCACGCTTGTATTCCCTTCATCTCGTTTGCTCCGTTTGTGACCCGGGTTACTTGTGTTTCACGTATTTAAATCTACACGTGTAATTCATTAAGTTATTTTCCTTTCCCTCTACTGAACATGCACATTGTCTTCTATTTATCTATTCATACTTCTCAATCCTTAAAATCACATTTCACCTTTCCCATTTGTATCCACTATATCTCATCCTAAGTTTCCATCACTTTCCCATAGATTTCCCTTCAAAAACTGCTCTTAACATTTCTCACCCATCACTACAATCATCATTCCTATCCATATTTCACATATTATGCAACTCACAAATGTCTAGAAACCCATATTTAAAGCTTGAAGGTTGAAGAGCTTACCCCTTTACTTAGCTAAACTTGTGGTAGCCAAAACTCATTCTCTTGGTCACGCCAATGTGTGATTTTTGGGTATGTTGTTCTCCTTGCTTCAAGGAACAACTTTCTCTTCTTGAGCTTTTTCATATTTTGGCCGGAATGTAGTGATTTTTAGAGTGAGAAAGTTTAGGTCTTTGAAAGAAAATGGCAGGTGCGATTTGGTGAGAGGGAAATATGATTTTCAGTCTAAATCCCGTGCCTTTTTTATAGATGCAGAGACATGAGATCGATCTAGTCCTTGTAGAGATTGATCTCTGCATGGTTTGGGAGTCATTTTTACCAGATGCAACTACTACCGGATCGATCTTCTTCCATGATGAGATCGATCTGTTTACAAGCAAATTCCTTCTTGGAGATAGATCTGCTCCTTACAGAACCTTAATGAGATCGATCTGTCGAGGGCTTGAGATCGATCTGTCTCAGGTAGAGAGTTAAGGAGATCGATCTGGCTAGGTAAGAGATCGATCTGCTCCAATCCGAGAGCTAAGGAAATCGACCTTCTCATTACAGAATGTTTAGCAGATCGATCTGGCCCCATTGAAGATCGATATGCCCTATTCCATTGCTCAAATAAGAGCATTTTTAGCTCTTCCAAATCGATCTCTCATCCTATAAGATCGATTTGTCATACATATTTTCTAAATTTTACTGCAGTTTTCTGTAGAAACTCACACACATACATCCTAAATTTGCTGCCATAGTCATTTTCTCATCCAACCACCTTTGAGACTTGAAAATGACTTTCATTCATACTTTATACCCATTAAAACTTGTGTGCAATCCTTGTATAACCAAAGGTATACAATACATAACTAAATAGAAGTACCAAGATTTATACCACTTATGTAACTTCACATTACAAGTACATCACCATACCTATGAATTCTTTATTACTTGGTCCAAAATCATCCATATTATAGTTCCATCTATATATATATACAAGGTTAAACATATACGAGGTCTCATAGTTCGACACTATTTTAGGAGGTTTTAGCCAAGGTACTTCTATTTCTTTTGTCTTTTTTAGGCTGATTCTTTGTGCTTGATTTGTGTGGAAATAGTGTGAACTGTAGTTCAATATAGGAAGTTTGAATAAGTAGAACAGGCTCGAGCCTATAGTTTAAAAAGAAAGAACCAAAGAAGAAGTTCTTATAATTTGATTCATTGATTGTAACTTCATGATTACAATTGTATTTATACACTTGAGATTACAATGTGAATGAAAAACAAGTTTTCACGCCACTGCTTCTAACTATAGCAATTAACTCTGCTTTGTCTAGCTATTAACTACTAGCAGCCATTTTTATGAATGTTCCATTTTAGCATATTTCCCAGCTCACCAACAACTCCAATCACTAGCTCACTAGCTTCAATCACCAGCTCTCCAATAGCTCATCAATTCACATGTATCAACTTTCTCCTCCGTCGAATAATGCCTTGTCTTCAAGGCAGAGATTCTAAAACCTTTGCTGAATATCAAACAAGTTTTCTTAAGTAGCATCTTCAATGAAAGAATTAGTCCAAAGGACTAATACTTGTGTTGGTGGCCTGTTTCCACTTTTAATCATCCTCCTGTCTAGTATAGCCATTGGTTATAAGGCAGAAGTGTGAAACCCAAATTTTTGTACTAATGTTTATCTAAAAGCTAAGTCGAGAAGCTTAAGACTTACCTAAATGTTCATGTAGGGCCCGGGGTAGCCGAGACGTCCGGAATAGTGGCATAAGGCTCGAGGCACAAACTTCAAGGTAAGCACCCAAGTTTAAGCATCCCTTAAGAAAGTATGTTTACAAGTAATTTTTGATGGTTAGAAAGTGAAACTAAGGTATTGAAAGTGAAAAAGCTAGGAAAACTTGGGTTTACAATAAATCGAGCAAATGAGCCTAGTAAGCCAAATAAATTCTAAATAAATTCTAAAAATTCACAAAAATTATTTTGAGGCCATAGGAAATTAGTGTAAGGCGTAATTGACATGTGGAAAGTAGATTTAGTGGAAATAAGGAGGTTTCAGTGACCAAATGAAGTTTTAAATTAAACCGAAAACCTTAAGCCATTTCAATCGGTAATGACCAAATAGCGCAAAATGGGCTCAATTAGAGAACTTTTCT
Organism: Firmiana major; assembly: GCA_033439115.1. NCBI lineage: Eukaryota > Viridiplantae > Streptophyta > Magnoliopsida > Malvales > Malvaceae > Firmiana > Firmiana major. Next base: position 8,023,350 of record CM065913.1, on the reverse strand, counting down.
TAAAAAGTGGGACCCAAATTTTAATGAGACATACTAGAGACCTTTTAAAACACCTAAGAAGTGGAAATTTGGGAAGAAATGAGCTGAAAATATTTTTCATGGATTTATGAAAATAGGGCAGTGAGCTGCCCTGGCCTAGAAAATCTGCAGGCCCAACAAGAAATCCCAATTTGAAAGGGTTCCTGAAGGCCTTTTAAGCTAATTTTTTTTGTATGAAAGATAACTTAAAACTTTTTCTGGAAAGCAAAAGATCACCCCGAACCAACCTAAAACCAGAGAGAACCACCCCTAATAAGTTGCGACATGCGTTCTCTATAGAATCCACTTGTGGAAATTGTTCGGCCACCTTACGACCACTTTCAGAATTTGGTAAAGAAGGATAAAATATTACATCTTAAGCCTTATATAACATATAAAAAATTCAGCCAAAAAGAAGCTCGTTTGCTCGGTAAAAAATTAGAGAGAAGAACAGAGGCAGAATTTGCCTTATTTTGAGGTGAGAGAAAAACCTAAATTTGAAAGTTTTTGGTTGGGTTTTAATGTTGTTTTTGATGATTCTAATTTGTATATATGTTGATTAATAGCTAAGAATCTTTGCTGGAGCAAAAAGGATTGGTCAAAGTTGGTCAACTAAGGTAAGAAGTTGGTGGAAGATGATGAACTTGATGCATGTTGATATTTGATGATTTTGGATGATTTTTGGTTAAGTAGAAGTTGATGAAAAATTTTCTAGGGACTTATGTAGGTTCGGCCAGCCTACGTTTAATATGGAAATGGAGAAATTTGGTTGAGTTTGATGTTGTAGACAGTTAAATTAATACCGAAAAGTTTGGTTTATAGCCAGGTTCAGTGAAAAATTGAAAAAAATGAGAATCGATAAATTGGTATGTTGACAAGTGTGAATTGGAGACTTGAATATGTAATTAGGTTGTTAAGTTATGAAATTGAAGTTAAAAGAATAAAAAATTATCGAAATTAGCTAAAATCAGCAATTTAATCGGTAAAACCGAGAAAATAGGAAAAGTGGAGGAAAAAAGGGTCCAATTGACCCCGTTTAAGTTATAAATGAATAAGAAACCGAAGACTCGACGATTTAGCGCTGCCTCATAGCCCCGTTGAGGTAAGGGATGTAATTTAAAGTAGTAATGACATCCTGTACCTGTTTATATTACATGGAATGATTTAATAGATGTATGAAGAGTTTCTGAGGAAAATCGAGCCTTTCCGTTAGGAATTCTCGAAAGGAATGGAAACCTGGTTTAATTCCTGAACCCAACCATTTTTGGTATATCAAGTATGAGTTTTAATACACTAATATTTTATATTAGAAACTTAATATTTTAAGATTTCAACTTCAAATGATTTTAAGTACATATAGAAGCATGTAAAGAAGTTAGGTTTTTCTAAGACTAGAGGGCTACCCCTTAGCTTATGCTATGTGCATATCATGCCCACTACTTGAGGTGTTTCGGCTCCGCCACTTGTAGTGATTGTTACATTTCGCCCATGTAGTGCTTGTCTCCACCTTTGTGGTGTTTGTTTTTGCTACATGTGGCGCATGTTTTGTAGTATCTCGTGTCCGCGTAACACGCATGTATGTTACCCACATGGTGAGTGCCATTGGTGCCTGTACGCTAGCTATGTGCTGGTTAAAGTTTATTCAGATACTACGCTTATTTGCTATACGACCCTAATCTCGTCTATTGCTCCTACCATAGCCATCGGTACTTTATTCTCTCAACGGAGGATAACGTATGTTTGCATGATAGTTATCCAGACATAGCCTAGTCTCTATGTTTTAATGTATGAACATTTTAAGTATGAAAGAAAGTAAGTAAGCTAAAGTAAGTAAGAAGTATGTGAATTTTAAGTAAGTATGTATGCATGCTACATTTCAAAGCAAGTAAGTACGTAAGTTGCTAAAGTAAATATGTATGTAAGTATGCTTTATTTCAAAATAAGTAAGTAAGTATGTAAATTTAATTTCATAAGTATGTATGTACGGATGTTTTATTTCAAAGTAAGCAAGTAAGTTTATGCAAATGGATTTAAGTAAGTACGAAAGCATGTTAACCCTGATCTTCTGCATGTTTTTGGGATTGTTAAGATTTCTTTAAATGCCATCCTTACTGAGTTTTATCAGAAGTTTATCCCTTTTATTCCTCTATTTTAGTTTACTTGCGATAGAATTTGCTCAGCTATTGCGAAGTACTTGAGTAGCTTGGTGAATTTTGAGCCTCTCAGAGTAACTTTAGTACACACTCAGGTATATTCCCTGATGTTTATTTCCAGACTGTGGTAATGTATAGATACTGGATTGTATATGTATACTTTTGGGATGTAATCTATCGTTACGAAATTATAAATAAATGGCTTGGGAAACAAATGAAACGTTGATGATGCTAAGTATGAATATACTTGATGTAGTAGTAATGTATTTTCAATTGGGAGATGGTAAAATATAAGAAAATAAAAGCAACTGCATTGCGATTAGAAATTATTGTTTATTGTAGGGAGGTAGATTAAAAATATAAGAGGTTGTGCTATCGAAATTTCTAGCAAATCTTATACGGTTAATGGATTAAGTAATCGAAGAAAGTAAGTAACCTACATTATACAGGAATGCAACCTAAGTAAGAAAATAAGAATCTAAGGAAAAAGTTAACCCCTATTTTTGCGCTTCCGGGCGTCACAGTTAATGTGATATCAGAGCAAAGGTTGTCTAGTACTGTCAGTGTCGGGTAGTTAAAGTGTGATTATATCCCAAGTATTTGTATTTGTCTGGTTATAAATTGTATATACTTGTTATAGCTGTAATTGAAATCTCTTGGTATTGGCGCAAGTAAGATATATCAGTTACCATGAATAGTAGGTGAGGCCGCCCACGGAGGCAAAATCAGCCATCTCCACCACCTCTCCCTCAACGAGAGAGCCTTAACACCCGGATGAGAAGGCTTGAGTAGGGGATGCAAAGCATGAGAGAGGGGCTTAATGCCCTCACAGCTATGTTTGCCCAGCAGTTCAGGGCAAATGCTTCAAATACTAGAGTTATTGCGCCCACATATCCTCCTCCACCTCTACCTCCACAGGTCCCCCCGGCACCTCCTGTTGCTCAGCCGTCGGTACAGACTGGGGTAGATGACAGAGATAAGAGCAGAATGAAGGTCTTTCTTAAGATGCACCCTCCAGAGTTTAAGGGGGTAAAGGACCCAGTACAGGCTGAAGAGTGATTGATAGATCTAGAGAGGATCTTTAAGTATTTGGAGTACATTGATTCAGAGAGAGCCATAATGACTATATATATGTTGACTGGATAGACCGTTGTATGGTGGAGAGCCACCAGAAAGCATTTGATTTTTCAGCATCCAGAGATTACCTGAGAGATTTTTTTATTTGCTTTTAGGGGTCAGTATGTACTGCCTACTGCTCAGAAGAAGATGCAGGCAGAGTTTCTGGATTTGACATAAGGTAGTATGACTATAGATGACTATGAGAACAGATTTTCTACCATTGTGTGATATGACACCAAAATAGTCAGAGATGAGCAGCGGCGCGTATAGAGGTTTTTTTACGGGTTGAGACCCACCATCCGGGATAGACTACTCGGACTCCATATTATAGAGTTTGGTGATGCTCTAGAGAGCACTCAAGATTTAGAGAGGGGTCTCGACATTACACAGGCCCAATATGGATTCGTGGGAAGCTTAAGGGCAAGAGAGTAGAGTCTTCTAGGATAGAACCGAGAGGGAGTCAGCCAAAGAGACTGAGACTTGGTGGGTCTCTAGCGAGGGTTGATAGGCCCAGGACTCTTGCTACCACCTTTATGATCACCCAGAGCCACTGGACGACTAGGAGGAGTTGCCAGGAATGTGGCAAGATGCATAATAGTTCTTTTCTATGGCGATCAGGTGTTTGTTTTAGATGCAGAGAAAGAGGACACTGATGAAGGATTATTTGCTACTGCAGACTCCACAGCCCTGGGATCGACCACAGCTATCGCTTAAAAGACAGACACAGATTCCATAAAGGCAGACCTCCCAGAGATGGGCTACAGCAGAGGAAAAAGGTAAAAAACTTGTCACTCGAGGGCGTGTCTTTGCCATTGATCAAGACATAACAGATGCCTCATTCGATGTCATCAGAGGTAATCTTTTTGTCTGTAATCATAAAGCTAATGTTTTTTTGACCCCGGGTCCACACACTCGTTCATTTCACCTCAGTTTGCAAAGTGTTCGCATTTAGAATTTGAATTCCTAAATTATGCATGTCATATTAGTACTCTCATGCATGAGACACAAATAATTGATAAAGTGTGTAGTGTCACGACCCAATTCCATTCTCTTTAACTGAAAATCACTGAAAATTTTTCGCGTTTTACTGTTACCTTACCCGATCGTGAACTAAACTCACCACACACTGTTGGGCTGTGAGCCAATAATAAACACCACATCTTATTCATTCTCAATTAATTAAAACGATGTCATACATGTGCATTTAATCGTGTACTTATACAAATACATGTTTTACTGACATCTACATCCCCCATAAGTACAACTCAAAAGAATACTGTGCTTTTACATTGTTTAGATACAAAAAGAATCACTGTGTATATACCTCTTAGCGATGGAGATGCAGCGGAGTCCAAAATAATACGCCCCAGTCCTCACTGGGCTACTATGCACGCTCTGTAGGGGGGAAAATAGAGTGGGATGAGCAACCACACGCTCAGTAAGGCAATAATGCAAGCATGGTAGATAACTACTCTATCTACATACTGATAGTGTTATGCATAAATCATTTATAGTAGGAGCATGAGGAATAAAACTATGCCATGTGAATATACATATATATCATGTATCAAAATCATGTGCATTGGCATATAAAACATGGTAGAGACATCATGTATAAATCATCTCATGCTCAATCTCATTTAAATTCATAAAAGGGCAATTCTTTAAGAAACCTCCTTTCTAAACCCACGTCATAAAACTCTTTCTCATCACATACAATCACACCACATCAAATCACAATCACAACCTCATTTTCATTTCACAATTCAAATCCACGAGGCTCGACCCCTCCTTCGGGTCTACCTTAAACAATCACAATCACACTTAGAGATTTAAAATCATGTGGTAGTAAGTAAATCAAGCAAGGAGACAGGTTACTATATCTCAAGTGACTACGTTGGCCAATCGTCACATATCATCCCAGACCACACGGATTTCGGTGTGCGGGGTATCATGCTGGCACGAAGGTGGGTTAGTTCTCTGCCAGACTTTCTCAAATCAAGTAACCACCACGCGATACATCGTACTCCATGTGGTATACACGGTACATCGTACTCCGCGGACCCATAACATGGTTGGGGGTGCCTGCCATAGGTCTTATCTACCCCATACCAAGTGTAACCTTCATAGTCTCAAGAGCGCGTGGGAGTAACCTCAATACCAGGTCCTAGCCCCTCATGGCCTTGCTCGCCCCTGTTGGGTTCCCTGATCCAGGTCCTAGCCCCTCACCCTCACCCCACCTAAGAGGTCTGTCAGGCCTGTTGGGTTCCCTGGATGGATTATGTCAGGTCCTAGCCCCTCACCCTCACCCCACCTAAGAGGTCTGTCAGGCCTGTTGGGTTCCCTGAGTTAATCCGTATCTCTCACCACGGCCTCATACATACCACAGTGTGAAAACCAGCGCGAGCTACGCTCTAGCGCGAATTCATGCATCAAAACCAATCACTTCGTACGAGCAACGCTCTGGTACGGCATTTATGCATAAAATATGAAGAAACCATGTACGAGCATAGCTCCAGTACAGTTATATGCATAAGAAAAACCACTCAAATCCACGTACGAGCGTAAGCTCCAGTACGGTTTATAAACATCATCACAATTCAAACTCAAAGTGAGAGCTAAGCTCAAGCACGTTTCACACAAGTGAAAACATAGAAATCCAGCGCGAGCGAGGCTCTAGCGCGATTTATGTCATACAAATACGATAGGCGGCTCATATACAATTTATCAATCCCGGCAATCGGGTTTAGCACTCACAAATGCTTTTCCACAACAACAATACAATACTAGCCGACCTATCTACAAGCTTGCTTAAAACCAAGTAATTTCGTTTTGAAAAGCATCAAAACAATAGATTTATGCAATTATTAGCCTTACTATCCCATTTCATAAAATCCACTTCAAATCCAAAACCACGCATATACTCCTCATCATTCACGAATACCATCAATCATTTATTTAAGCATCCATGCATTTCATAAAACACCCAATATTCACCCACAAGTTCAAAGTACGAGCAGCTACCTCTATATACTCACAAAATTCCCTTACCTGGAATCGCGATGCGTGATTCCACTTCCTTAAGCTGCTTACTCGTACGGTTCGATTCGTCTTCAATAACCCTTTGAGACTGCACACAATCATATTTCACATTATATTCGATCCATATAATGCAACCCTTGTGCTTGCTATAGTCAATTTAATCTATAGCCTCTAATAAAGCTTATTTGGCATCGTTTCATTACTTTATCCATAACTCGAGTCTATGGATCTTCTTAGGCCTATTAACTTATTCAAAATCGATGTTAAATCGACATTAAGCTCATAGTGTTCATATTCCATGAATTCCCTCACTATGGCATTTATCAATCATATACATATCCATTTTCATAATTTCCTCCAAACTCACGATGTAATCTCATTTAACCATTTAAAATCATAAACATTACCCCAATAACAACTTTAGCATGCCATAAATCATAGACTCATTCAATCCCACATATCCTCACATTATACCCATTTTAGATTTCTAGGTCACACCAATTTCCACTACATTCCTAGGTAGTTTATCCATCAATACTCATATCAATCAACTCCAAAATCAATTAAATAGCTAATGCATTTGGATTGGAGTGTTAGAATCTTACCAATATGATTTCTCTTCTTGCTCCAATTGGTAATGCCCTTAACTCCTTCAATTCCAAGAATGGGAAAATGCCCTCTCACTATGTTGTTCTTCTCTTTGATAGGAACAACTTTACCTCTAATGATCTCTCTCCAAATCTCACTGAAAGTGGCTGATTTTTGAGAGGGAAAATTAGGTTTTTGGGTTGAAGATGGGAGGTTAATATGTTTTTTCGAGATTTCCAGATTTTCAGCCCTCCTTATATAGAAATAGCTTGAGGATATCGATCTGGTCCCTTAAAATCCCTCTTTTTCACGGCATTTTTAAGCCTGAGATCGATCTGTCGAAGCAATCAGATCGATCTGTTGAAGCATGAGATCGATCTGTCGAAGCATAAGATCGATCTGGTCCCAAACAGAGAGCTAAGGAGATCGATCTGGGTACTTGGGGATCGATCTTTCCACTACAGAATGCTTGGGAGATCGATCTGGCTCCATTGGAGATCGATCTGCTCAATTCTTTCGCCCAAATAAGAGCATTCTGGCTCTTCCAGATCGATCTCTCATCCTATGAGATCGATCTGGGCCTCATGTTTTCCAGATTTCCTGCAGTTTCCTTGCTGCAACTCATACCAACACATCCTTAATCTATTGCCATGGCCATTTTCTCATCCATCCACCTTTATAACTTGAAAATGGCATCCATTCATACCTTATGCACATTGAAACTTGTGTGCATTCATTGTATGTTCAAAGGTATGCTACATAAAACCAAATGGAAGCATAACTCCATTCCATTTTACCACACTACTCATCTTGAGTCTCAATCACATCCATCACTTGCTAGAACTCATTTCTTCGTATTCATACTCAATGAAACTTGTATGTACGTTACAATTTATATTACACATACATACATTGAATCCATGGACTTACATCAATCATACTTTACATTACAAGTCCATTCACATTATTTGATCCAATTACACACATTACCATTATACATATACGGGGTCTTACATGTAGGAACTGTGAAATTATGGTAGGAGATAGGGTAATGATAGTTGATATAATCTTACTAGACATGTACAGATTTGATGTAATTTTGGGTATGGATTGATTAGCCTCCAACAGAGTAAGTTTAGACTGCTATACCAAGACTGTAACCTTCTCCTTACATGATAAATTCGAAGTATGTTTTGCAGTTAAGAAATGAAATAGACAATGTTTTAAAGTGTGAAATTTGCGTAACTCTTGATATTTTGTTCCATGAAGGTTATATAGCTTCTGTTATTGACATGAGGTGAGAACATCCGAGTATTCAGGATATAACTATTGTATGCAAATTTTCGGATGTGTTTCTTGATGAATTCTCGAGGTTACCACCAGAGAGAGAGCTAAAGTTTACTATTAATTTAGTGCCAGTCAATATCTAAAACTCCCTACAAGATGTCACTGGTTGAATTAGAAGAGCTGAAGAAGCAGTTGCAAGAGTTGTTTGACAAGGGTTTTATACCCAGCCAATCTCTAAAACTCCTTACAAGATGGCACTAGTTGAATTAGAAGAGTTGAAAAAGTAGTCGCAAGAGTTGTTTGACAAGGGTTTTATTAGTCCTAGTGTGTCACCTTGGGGAACTCCAGTTTTATTTGTTAGGAAGAAGGAAGGTAGCCTCCGGTTATGCATAGACTACATATTATTGAATAAGGCCACCGTAAAGAACAAGTACCCCCTGCCTAGAATAAATGACTTATTTGACCAATTGATAGGGGCATTGATATTTTCTAAAATTGATCTGAAATTTGACTATCACCAGTTAAAGATCAGGAAGGAAGATATGCCTAAGATAGCATTTAGGACAAGATATGACTACTATTAGTTCTCGATGATGTCCTTTGGCTTGACCAATGCCCTTGCTACTTTCATGATTCTGATGAACGAAGTATTCCAGGATTATTTAGATCGATTTGTAATTATTTTTATTGATGATATCCTAGTTTACTCCAAGTCTCGGGAGGAGCACGAGCAACATTTGAAGACTGTGCTCCAAGCTCTTCGAGAGAAACAACTATATGGGAAACTGAGTAAATGTGAATTTTGGCTGGAACATATAGCCTTCCTCGGTCATATTATATCCAAGGATGAGGTGTCAGTTGATCTGTCCAAGATTGAGGCAGTACTCAAATGGGAGAGGTCAAGGATTATAACTGAGATTCAGAGTTTTCTTGGGCTGGTAGGGTACTATTGGAGGTTTGTAGAGGGTTTTTATAAGATAGCAGCTCCGCTGACTAAGCTCACACGTAAAGAAGTTCCTTTTGTATGATCAGAAACTTGTAACTAGAGTTTTCAAGAGCTCAAACAGAGGTTGAGTACCACGCCTATCCTGACTATTCTGAATGGATTGAGGGGATTTGCAGTATACTGTGATGCCTCTCCTCAGGGGCTGGGATGTGTACTCATGCAGAACGGTCGAAGGATAGCTTATGGTACCACGCAATTGAAGGACCATGAGCGAAATTATCTTACCCATGATTTGGAGTTAGCCGTTGTGGTATTTGCTTTGAAGATTTGGTGGCACTATTTATACGGTGAGAGATTTTAGATCTTCACTGACCATAAGAGTTTGAAGTATATATTTGATCAAAAGGAGCTTAATATGAGGCAAAGACGGTGATTAGAGCTCCTTAAGGATTATGACTGCGAGATTTTGTATCATCCGGGTAAGGCGAACACAATGACGGATGCTCTCAGCAGAAAGGGTATAGTGTCATATATGATGGTAAGAGAATGAGAGCTATTGGAACAGTTCGTCGAACTCAGGATTAGTGTTGAAGAGGCTGATGTTGGATTCATGACTAGCCTACAGATTGAGCCCAACATTTTAGATCAGATCAGAGCAGGGTAGAGAAATGATCAGAGATTAGACATGGTTAGATAGGCAAAGTAAGCTTTGCAGTCCGATTTTACGATCAATGATGATGAGCTGTTGAGGTTTAGGGGATGTATTTGTGTCTTAAGCAACGATGCCCTGAGACACCAGATTCCGAAAGAGTCCCACTATTTTTGTTACTCCATGCACCCAAGCAATACTAAGATATACCAAGATCTGTGAAAGGTGTATTCGTTAAGTGGTATGAAACGAGATGTAATAGAATTTGTGACCAGATGTCTGAATGTCAGTAGGTTAAGATTGAGCACTAGAAGCCTGCAGGACTACTTAAGCTATTGCCCTTGCCTACATGGAAATGAGAGCACATAACGATAGATTTTACTATGGGATTACCACGGACCCGAAGAGGTCATGACGCGATTTGGGTGATAATAGATAGATTGACTAAGAGTGCATATTTCCTTGCCATTAAGAGTACAAATTTTTTGAGTGCTTCGGTAGAATTATATGTCAGAGAGGTAGCTCGATTGCATAGAGCTCCTGTGAGTATTACCTATGATAGGGATTCTAGGTTTACCTCCAGATTTTGGACACACTTTCAGGAAGCCATGGGATCTCAATTGAATTTCAGCACCGCCTATCATCCTCAAACTGACAGTTACTTCGAGCGAACTATTCAAACCTTAGAGGATATGTTAGGGCATGTGTACTGGATTTTAATGGATCATGGGATGACCATTTTCCCCTTATAGAGTTTGCCTATAATAACAGTTACCATGCTAGTATTGGGATGACACCTTATAAGGCTCTGTATGGCAGGAGATGTAGGTCCCAAGTTGTTTGGGAAGAAGTGGGTGACCGAAAGATTATGGCTCCCGATCTTGTAGAATAGGCAACTAAGGGCGTTCAGGTTATTTGTGACAGACTAAGGACTGCTCAGAGTAAAAATAAGAGTTACACCAATGTGCATAGACGACCACTTGAATTTTAGGTTAAGGACTCCATGTTTTTGAAGGTATCTCCAAGTAAGGGCATCATGCATTTTGAAAAGAAGGGAAAGTTGAGTCCTCGCTTCATTGGTCTATTCGAGATATTAGAGAGAGTGAGAGATGTTGCTTACCGATTAGGTTTACCTCCATAGCTTTCTGGGATACATAATGTCTTCCACGTCTCCATGTTGAGGAGATATAATCCAGATCCCTCCCATGTCATTGAATATGAAGCTTTAGACATTCAGGGAGAAATGAGCTATATGGAATAACCAGTCCAGATCCTCAACAAGAAGGAAAAGATACTTTGAAAGAAGAAAATTTTACTAGTAAAGGTTATCTGGCAACACCACTCGATAGAAGAAGCATCGTGGGAGCTGAAGAGCCTTATGAGGGAGAAGTACCTGCGATTGTTTGACGGACCTAACTGAATTTGGAGGACCAAATTCTTAAAAGGTGGGGAGGAATGTGAAATCTAAATTTTTGTACAAATATTTATTTAAAAGCTACGCCGAGAAGTTTAAGACTTACCTAAATGTTCATGTAGGGTTTAGGGTAGCCGAGACGCCCGGAATAGTGGCTCAAGGCACAAACTTCGAGGTAAGCACCCAAGTTTAAGTATCCTTTAAGAAAGTATGTTTATAAGTAAGTTTTGATGGTTAGAAATTGAAACTAAGGTATTGGAAGTGAAAAAGCTAGTAAAACTTGAGTTTACATTAAACCAAGCAAATAGGCCTAGTGAGCCAAATAAATTCGAAATAAATTCTAAAAATGAATTTTTAAAGTAAACCAAAAACCTTAAGCCATTTAATCGGTAATGACCAAATCATGCAAAATGGGCTCAATAAGGGAACTTTTATTAAACAAGTGGTCTCTAAATTTTTATGAGACATATTAGAGACCTTTTTGAACACCTGAGAAGTGGAGATTTGGGAAGAAATTGGCTGAAATAGTTTTCATGGATTTATGAAAACAAGGCAGTGGGCTGCCCTAGTCTAGAAAATCTGCAGGCCCAACGAGAAATCCAAATTTGAAGGGGTTCTCGAAGGCATTTTAAGTTGTTTTTTTTGTATGAAAGATAACTTAAAGCCCTTTCTGGAAAGCAAAAGATCACCCTGAACTGACCTGAAACCAGAGAGAACCACCCCCAACAAGTTGCCATAGGCGTCCTCTATAGAATCCACTTGTGCGAATTTTTCAGCCACCTTCCGGCCACTTGTGGACTTTGGTTTAAAGGATAAAATCTTTCATCCTAGGCCCTATATATTATATAAAAAATCCAACCAAAAAGAAGCTCGTTTACTAGATGAAAAACTAGAGAGAAGAACAAGGGTAGAATCGACCTTATTTCGAGGTGAGAGAAAAACTTAAATTTGAAAGCTTTTGGTTAGATTTTAATGTTGTTTTCGATGATTCTAAGTTGTATAGATGTTGATTAATAGCTGAGAATCTTTGCTGGAGCAAAAGGGATTAGTCAAAGTTGGTCAACTAAGGTAAGAAGTTGGTGAAAGATGATGAAGTTGATGTATGTTGATATTTGATGATTTTTGATGATTTTTGGTTAAGTGGAACTGGAAGAAAAATTTTCTAGGGACTTATGTAGGTTCGTTCAACTAGGGTTAATAGGGAAATGGTGAAATGTGGTTGAGTTTGATGTTGTAGATGGTTAAATTAATACAAAAAAGTTTGGTTTATAGCTCGCCCAGTTCAGTGAAAACTGAAAAATATGAGAATTGATAAATTGGTATGTTGAAAAGTGTGAATTGGAGACTTGAATAAGTAATTAGGCTGTTAAGTTATGAAATTGAAGTTAAAAGAACAAAAATTATCGAAATTAGCTTAAACCGGTACTTCAATTGGTAAAATCGAGAAAGTAGGAAAAATGATCGAAAAAAGGGTCCAATTGACCCCGTTTAAGTTATAAATGAATAACAATATGAAATAAGGATAAACTGAATACTAATTGGGTTGTTTGTGGCAGCTCAAGATACCGACACACAAAACGAGGTAAACCTGGGACCCAACGATTTAGAGTTGCAATAACCCCGTTGAGGTAAGAGATGTAATTTAGAGTAGTAATGACATCCTGTACCTGTTTATATCGCATGAAATGATTTAATAGATGTATGAAGAGTTTTCGAGGAAAACTGAGCCTTTCCATTAAGAAGTCCCGAAAGGAATAGAAACCCGATTTAATTCCTAAACCCAACTGTTTTTTGTATATCAAGTATGAGTTTTAATAACTAATATTTTATATTAGAAATTTTATGATTTTAAGATTTCAACTTCAAATGATTTTAAGTATGTATGAAAGTAAGTAAAGAAGTAAGGTTTTTCTAAGACTAGTAGGCTACCCCATTAGTTTATATTGTATACACATCATGACCACTACTTGAGGTGTTCTGACTCTGCCACCTGTAGTGCTTGTTACATTTCGCCCATGTAGTGCTTGTCTCCACCTTTGTGGTGTTTGTCTTCGCTACACGTGGTGTATGTTTCATAGTATCTCATCCCCACGCAACACGCATGTATGTTACCCGCACAGTGAGTGCTACTGGTGCCCATGCCCTAGCTATGTGCTAGTTAAAGTTTATTCAGATACTATGCTTATTTGTTGTACGACCCTGATCCCGTCTGCAGCTCCTTCCATGGCAATCGGTACTTCATTCCCTCTGCAGAGGATGACGTATGTTTGCATGGTAGCTATCCGAACATAGCCTAATCTCCATTTTTTAATGTATGAACATTTTGAGTATGAAAGAAAGTAAGTAAGCTAAAGTAAGTAAGAAGTATGTGAATTTTAAGTATGTATATATGCATGTTATATTTCAAAGCAAGTAAGTACGTAAGTTGCTAAAGTAAGTATGTATGTAAGTATGTTTTATTTCAAAGTTAGTATGTATGTACATCAAATTTCATAAGTATGTATGTACAAATGTTTTATTTCAAAGTAAGCAAGTAAGTTTATGCAAATGGATTTAAGTAAGTACGAAAACATGTTAACCCTGATTTTCCACATGTTTTTGGGATTGTCAGGATTTCTTTAAATGCCTTCCTTACTAAGTTTTATCAGAAGCTCATCCATTTCTTCCTCCATTTTAGATTACCTGTACTAGAATCTGCTGAGCTATTGCGAAATATTCGAGTAGCCTGGTGAATTTTGAGCCTCCTAGACTAACTTTAGTACATGCTCAAGTATATTCCCTGATTTTTTTTTTCAGACAGTGGTAATGTACAAATACTAGATTGTATATGTATACTTTTGGGATGTAATCTAACATTACGGAGTTATAGATAAATGGCTTAGGAAACAAATGAAATGTTGATGATGTTAAGTATGAATATACTTGATGTAGTGGTAATGTATTTTGAATTGGGAGATAGTAAAGTTTGAGAAAATAAAAGCAACTGCATTGTGATTAGAAATTGTTGTTTATTGTAGGGAGGTAGATTAAAAATATAAGAGGTTGTGCTGCCAAAATTTTTAGCAAATCTTATATGGTTAAAGGATTAAGTAATGAAAGAAATTAAGTAACCTACACTGTGCAGGAATGCAACTTAAGTAAGAAAATAAAAATTTAAGGAAAAAGTTAGCCCCTATTTTCGTGCTTTCGAGGCGTCATAAGAAGTAGAACCAAGAATAAGTAATTGTGGTCCCACCATGCTAGTGGATCTAATATTCTTCTTGAAGTGGGATATATGAAATAAGGATGCATATGTGCTGTAGGAGGTAATGCCAACTTGTAAGCAGCAATACCAACCCTTTTAAAAACTTGATAAGGCCCAAAATACCTTAGACCAAGCTTTCTATACTGCCTATTTGCAAATGAGTTTTGCCTATAAGGCTGTAACTTCAAATATAGCAAATCTCCCACAATAGTTGTTTATTACTTTTGTGCTTGTTTACCCGAGCTTGAATCCTCTACTAAGCCTTCTCCAAATGATGCTTCAGGAGCTGCATCATATCCTTTCTTGATTGCAGCTATAAATCAACCAGGCGCATAACAACATTTTAGGCAAAAAAGATAGATGGATTAGAAGGGGATAGCATATAAGGCTTCAAATGGTGTGAGAAGAATGGTTGAATGGTATGTGGAATTATACCACCATTCAACAAATATTAATAGCTTACCCAAAACTTTCGTTACTCTCTAATCACAGATGTCAAATAGATCTCATGACACTTATTAAAAACTTTACTTTGCCTATATGTTTGTGGGTGGTAAGCTGTAAAGACCTTAATATTGTGAACCAAAATTTTCCTTTTTCTTAATTAATTTGTCATCGCATAATGTAGGTTTCAATTATCAAGTAAGTTACTACCTGACTTTCTTTAAGATTGATTGCCTAAGGTCCCAACATAATTTATGTCCTGATGTTCCTTTTACCTTTTTAAAAAAGATCATAGTTCTTTAGTAAATTCCTTTAACCTACTTAACTATTGTTCGACTAACATTTTCAACCATTAACCATATAGATAATCCGCATCAATATCCCATAATATCAACATACATCATACGTTTAAAATTTATCTTATTTATCTTACAAGGTATATACACGACTTAATATTTACATCCACTAGTTCCTTAACTTACATCCCATCTTTATATTACTATCTACAAAACAACTATCTGAAATATAAAAATATAGACAGTAAGGTTATACCTCCAAAATATGCAAACAGTGTGTGAACACAACCTATAGTGTCGATTCAAATCTCACCCAAAAAATTTGTAAAGGAGGTAACAGAGGAGAATGAGCTAACGCCAAGTTGTAACACATATAAAAAGCAGGTTAGGCTCATATTGCACTAACGCGTATATGTAGAATGCATACACTAGTTTCAAGAGTGTATAAGAAAATGCACTATGCATCCATGCTATGTAGGCCTAACAATCTTTTATCATAACCTATTCCATAATTTGCTTAAGGATATTTAATCAACATAATTCCGTGTTAGGGCTTTTTAGGGTATTAGTTGGAAGAATGCTTTGAATTACCTCATTTCCCCGAATCCTGACACCTGCACAATGCCATCCAAACCTATATAAAATCCCAATGTCTGTATGTAAATATTATGCGTAAAGCATAATTTAATTATAGTAGAAATAATATTCTTAATTAGAAATCAGTTGCAGTATAAACAAGTATGCATAAAAAATTAGTGTAAGACCTGAAATTCGGTGTCATTTTTAAGAAGTTATTATTATAAATATGGATTTATGAAATCTTGATCAATAAAGTGGAAATAATTGAATTTTAAATCCGATTGATCAAGATATGAATTTATTGAGAAGACTCAGAATTTTCACCTCGGGAATTTATTTCGAAAATATGGAAAAATATTTTCGAAAAATAATAATAATAAATAATAATAATATTTTTGGAGAAATAAAAATAAAATATGATATACATATATAATTGTTGAGATAAACTAAATAATTTTATATGTACATGTATGTGGAAATTAAGGTATAAAATACCTTGTTTTAGTATTAATATTATTACAAATAATATTATGAAATATAAGATATTTTCTTATATATATGTATTTTATTTTTTAGATATTTATAAATATCTAGTACAATATATTAGAATATAATATATAAATTTATATAAAATAAAAAAAGAAAAGTAAAGGAAATAGAAAAAAAAAATCGCGAATTAGAAAACTGGAGAAACGCGAAACATAGGAAAACCCGATCCCTTTGGTTTCTCAGCGGTGTCAGCGAACGGCGGGGGCCACGGGCACGAGATGGCCGGCGAAGGGACGACCAACACTGAGGAAACGTTTGAGAGCCACCATGCGCTTGGAGTCGTCGAAAAAAAGGGAGATCGGAGAAGGAGAAGCCGCGGGAGAGTAGGGGAGATTCGACGGAATCCGACGCCGATCGACCCTAGCTGAGGCCAAAAGAATTCTCTAGAGGCAAAGTCGAGCCGATTGGTGGTGGAATTGGCCAAGGAACCGGCCGACAATGGAAAAAATGGCACTGAATTGGGTCAGACCGGTTCAGTGAAAAGAAGGATTGAACTGATCCGAACCGGTTCAGCCTAGAGAGAGAAAAAAAGAAGAGAGAGAAAAAAGGGAAAAATTGAAGAAAAATTTGGTGATGCCTTGGGATTAAGGATAAACCGGTAAGCGGTCGAAATTGACCGATTTAATTTTTGAAAAATTTATTTGAAATTATATTTGACCAAAATTGACCGGTTTAAATATATAACTGTGTAGCGCGACAATAGGCGACGAACATGAGTTTGATCGAGCATTGATTTATGAGCCATCACGAAAACTCGGGTAAGTGAATCTCACTTACTACATTCGTATGATTATACTGGTTAAATTAATCGCATAAATTGTGGATTAATTCCATATAAATTGCCTTACATTTGGAATTGAAAATCGACTATCATAAATAAGAGGTAATGGGCCTCGGACAAGCCCAATAAGAGTTGGTGGGCCCTACAAGCCCAATAGATCCAACGAAAATGAATAGTAAAGTGAAAATGGGCTTGAGACAGAGTTAAGCCCGATTAAAGTGATTAAGGCCCAATAAGTGTAAACGGGCCCATTAAGTGAAATAAACTGTATTAATTGTGTAATACAGTAGGAAAAGTGAAATTAACCTAATAAATGGTTATATGTAGGTTCAGAGTTTATATTAGGAGCTAATCGGACTGCGAGATTGAGTAGCACCAAGGAAGTGAGGTAACGTGACGTGATCCAAGGTAAGGGACTCTGACAAGCAGTTAGAGATATCTGTGTGTAGTTTCGACAACATTTACATTCACTTAAATTGTCTAAGGAATAGAGAAAGTGAATAATATTTATAGAGACTCGATATGGGTAAATTACGATTTTTGTCCCTAGTTAGGCAAAAAGTTAACTTTTGAGAAAAGTTGTAAAAAGCATGGAAACTACGTTTTTGAGCGTTTTTATTGCTGTTTAGCAGAAGAGTAGATACATGGACTAATGTTTTCAAGGTTGATGGGAACTAAGCACAATTTATAGTGCTGACTTTAATGTTTTGAAAACATCACTGTTTAAAAGAGCCATCTATCGAATTATGTGAAAACAATCGTGCAGAGCATAGCTCGCACTTGATTTCAGATGTTTTTCACATACATTAGTGCAGGAGTATGACTCGCACTAGATTTATATGACATGCATGATAGAGTACTAGAGCATTGCTCGTACTTAGTTTTATATGATTTATGCATGATAGAGTGCTGGAGCGATAGCTTGTACTTGATTTTTACATGAGATTGCATGATAGAGTACTGGAGCATTGCTCATACTCAATTCTTCATGATTTACACATGACATAGTACTGGAGCGATTGCTCGTACTTGATTTGATGAGTTTTATGCATAGCATAGTACTAGAGCGATAGCTCGTACTTGATTTGAAATGTGAAATATGCATGACCTAGAGTTGGAGTGTTACTCGCACTAGTGTTTGATATTTTGAGATGCATAAACAGTGTTTGAGCGGGGTGTTGACTGTGAGTCGCACTCAAGGCGCGCACTGTAACTTTTACGTGATATATAAGACATGTTAAAAATCATGCTGATTGCCTCGTGTAGATGTGTGTCACACGGATGAGTTGCTCGCACGTGGATTTAGATTTCATTTTACATTTCATTCACACTTAGAGCTTAAAAACATCTATTACTTGTGATTCATATGTAATGTAACTTGTCTGTATATTTTGAAATCATATACATTACATAGAAATTTACAAGTCTTACACCAGAATGCATAGGAGTTTAACTTTGAAAATTTGGAAAAACTGTAGCTGGAATGCTGCAGAACACAGGGCAGATCGATCTCATTTCAAGGGGAGATCGATCTCATTTCCTTGAAATTGCAATACCAGAACATCCTACAAGAGGGAGATCTATCCCTCACCCAAATAGATTGATCTCAATTTATCTCGGCCAGGAGCAGATCGATCTCATCCCTCTGACAAATCGATCTCCATAAGCCTCTGCTTGAACCAGATCGATCCCTTACTAAGGCCAGATCAATCTCATGCTATAGGAAGACTGATCTCCTGGGTGCAAATTATCAAGATTTTGGGGGAGTTTAAGTAAGGGGAGATCGATCTTCACCCCTTAGAGATCGATTGTAAAATCTATAAAGAGCCAAATAGTCCATGCCTTCTTCTCCTGAACATTTAAAACCTTCCATGTTTGAGCAAACAATCCCTAGTTTCTCACTCTAGATTCTCAACATCTTCTAAAGAGATTTGAGGAAAATGTATTTGAGCAAAGTTGTAGCTTAAGAGGAGGAGAGTAATATAGTGGAAGACTAGAGGTGGTATCAGAGCAGAGTTGGTCTGATGTGAGTCAGTGTTAGTGGTTAGAAAAGTTTACATCCCCATATTACTGTACTATGTTTAAATACAAGTGTGTATTTCGAGATGGGATCAGACGAATTAATGATTGTGAATGTTGGAATCGAGCCATTTATGGCTAATACTAGCCTTGGTAGAGGGGCGAGGTCGAGAGGAAGGGCTAAAGGAGGGTCGAGATGAGTTATCATCTGACCATGTATCGCAGAGTCCCACTGAGGTTTAAGAGAGTACATAGGCATGCTTTACGAGATTAGAGCGTAGCCTAGAGGCTATTGTGGAGAAGTTGTATCGGTTCTTTCAGTGTACTACAGTTGAGATGGTTGCGTTTACCGCCTTTATGCTGAAGGGAGCGGCAGAGCATTGGTGGAAGTCCACCAGACCTATACTGAGAACTTGACACTCTGAGATTAGTTAAGAGAAATTTTTGAATGCCTTTAGGTGGAAGTATGTGCCAGATACAGCGTAGCGAAAGCTGCAGATGGACTTTTGGTGTTGATTCAGGGGAGTCATATAGTTGATGAGTATGAGAGGAGATTTATGTCCCTGGGAAGGTATAACCCCGATACGATGTGTAGAAAGACCAAAAAGGTTAGGAGATTTGTTGATGGATTGAGATCGACGCTACGGTCTAGATTAGTTCCATTTGATCTCCCATCGTATAAGGAGGCAATGCGCAATTATGCACAGGAAGCAACTTTGTGAGCAAGATTATGAGAGGTATTCCTCTGAGTTCGAGAAAGTTAACCGAAGCATAGATAGAGATAGGAAGAGGCCGGTTAGAGATAGAGGTTTTAGTTATCGAGGAGGGAGAAGACTCTTCGGTAAGAGAGACCACAAATTGAGGAGGTACACGAGAGACCTGTTAGACCTCCTACATACTCGGCCATAGCTCCGACGAAGGGCATTATGATTGGAGGATAGAGGCTTACTAGTGATCAGTGCAGTAGATGTGGTAGACATCATGGTAGTAGACCTTATCCGATGACTTCTATAATGTGTTTCTGATGTGGAAAACTAGGACATATTGCTAGAGCTTGCCCAAAGATGATTGAGATTGCCCCACAAAAGGGCAGGGAACCAGAGAGAGCTCTAGTTGATACGTCTGCTTCGAGGAGGAGAGCGACGACAGAGGAGAAGGGGAAGCAGGTGATTGGTCGAGGACGAGTACATGCTTTGGACCAGGGCATAGCTGATGCTTCATCGGGTGTGATTAGAGGTTTCATTGCGTACATGGTTGATATGGATAAGGCACATCTGGAGTTAGTAGATATTCCTGTGGTTAGTGAGTTCCCAGATGCCTTTTTGGATGAATTGCCAGGGTTACCACCTATAGAGAGATGAAGTTCTATATAGATTTTGTGCTTGGTACTGAGCCTATGTCGAAACCATCGTATCACATGGCCTTAGTTGAGCTAGAGGAGCTCAAGAGACAGTTACAGGAGTTATTGGATAGGGGGTTCATTAGACCGAGTGTTTCACCCTGGGGAGCACCGGTTTAGTTTGTGAAGAAGAATGATGGAAGCCTTCGATTGTGTATTGATGCAGGATGGAAGGGTAGTTGCTTATAGATCCAGACAGCTGAAGGACCATAAGAAGAACTATCCGACCCATGATTTAGAGTTAGCAGCAGTAGTGTTTGCGTTGAAGGTATGGTGCCACTACTTTCACGGTGAGAAGTTTCAGAATTATATTGACCACAAGAGCCTCAAGTATCTATTCTCGCAGAAGGAGTTGAACATGAGATAGAGAAGATGGCTAGAGCTTCTGAAGGACTATGATTGTGAGATACTTTATCATTCGGGTAAGGCTAATGTTTTAGCTGATGCTTTGTGTAGGAAGAGCCTTGGGATGGTATCGTATATGATGGTCAGGGAACATGAGTTGCTAGAGCAGTTTGCTAGCCTCAATTTGGGAGTTGTACCTTTTGACATGGATACAGACTATGTGATTGCTAGTCTACGCTTGGAGCTGGATCTGTTGGACAGGATCAGACAGGTTCAGCAGACTGATCCGTATTGCATTGATGTGATTGGTCAGATACAGATGGGCATAGTGACTGATTTTGAGTTGAGTCCTGATGGACTACTGAGATTCAGAGGTAGATTATGTGTTCCTGAGGACCCAGAAATCAGGAGGTTGATGTTTTCGGAAGCTCATTCGTCGAGGTACACGTTACATCCGGGGAGTAACAAGATGTATCAGAACCTCTGGAAGGTGTACTGGTGGTCAGGTTTGAAGAGAGATGTAGTGGACTTTGTGGTGAGATGTCTCGAATGTCACTAGGTGAAGGTAAAGTATCAAAAGCCTGTAGGGTTATTACAGCCCCTACCTATACCGACATGGAAATGAGAGCATATCGCCATAGATTTCGTGATGGGTTTACCGAGGACCCGATGGAACCATGATGCAATTTAAGTGATTGTGGAACGATTGACGAAGTCAGCTCACTTCTTAGCCGTGCAGGCTATGGATACTCTGAGTGCATTGGTGAATCTGTATGTATGGGAGATTGTGAGGCTACATGGTGTTTCAGTGAGTATTGTGTTTGACAGGGACTCCCGCTTCACTTCCCACTTTTGGGAACATTTTCAAGAAGCTATGAGAACTTGATTGAGTTTTAGTACAACTTTCTATTCTCAGTCCGATGGTCAGTGAGAGAGAACCATCCAGACTTTGAAGGATATGTTGAAAGCTTGTGTGATGGACTTTAGAGACTCTTAGGATGACCATTTACTATTAGTCGAATTCATCTACAACAACAGTTATCATCGAGTATTGGGATGACACCGTATCAGGCGTCATATGGTCGTAGGTGTCAATCTCCGATTAGATGGAAAGAAGTGGGTGACCAAAAGATGTTTGCTCCCGATTTAGTGAAGCAAGCCTCTGAAATATCCAGTTGATATGTGATAGATGGAGGATAGCTCAGAGCAGACAGAAGAGTTATGCTGACACGAGGCGAAGGCCTCTGGAATTCATCGTGGGTGAATCAATATTCTTAAAAGTTTCTCCCTCGAAAGGGATAATGAGATACTGGAGCGAGTAGGAGATAAGCCTGTAGGCTAGCCTTGACACTTGAGCTAGCAGGCATTCATAACATCTTCCACATATTAATGCTTCAGAAGTATCATCTAAATCAGACTCATGTGATTCAGTATGAGCCATTAGAGCTCAAAGATGATATGTCGTATGTAGAGAAGTCGATTTAGACATTGGATAGGAAAGAGAAAGTGTTACGTTTGAAGATGATCATTTTGGTTAAGGTTCTCTAGAAGCACCACACTTTGGAAGAAGTTATGTGGGAATTAGAGAGTCTGATGCATGAGAAACACCCCCAGTTATTCGAGGATTGACTTGGTTCTATTTTGGAGGACCAAATTTCTTAAGGTGTGGAGGATTGTAAGACCCACATTCGGTGTCATTTTTAAGAAGTTACTATTATAAATATGGATTCATGAAATCTTGATCAATAAAGAGGAAATAATTGAATTCTAAGTTCGATTGATCAAGATATGAATTTATTGAGAAGACTCGAAATTTTCACCTCAGGAATTTATTTTGGAAATATGGAAAAATATTTTCGAAAAATAATAATAATAAATAATAATAATATTTTCGAAGAAATAAAAATAAAATATGATGTACATATATAATTATCGAGATAAACTAAATAATTTTTTATGTACATGTATGTGGAAATTAAGGTATAAAATACCTTGTTTTAGTATTAATATTATTACAAATAATTTTATGAAATATAAGATATTTTCTTATATATATATGTGTTTTATTATTTAGATACTTATAAATATCTAGTACAGTATATTAGAATATAATATATATATAAAATAAAAAAGAAAAGTAAAGGAAAGAGAAAAAAATCAAGAATAAAAAAACTGGAGAAACGCGGAACAGGGGAAAGCCCGATCCCTCTGGTTTCTCACCGACGTCAGCGAATGGCGGGGGTCACGGGTACGAGATGGCCGACGAAGGGACAACCGACACCGAGGAAACGTCTGACAGCCACCACGCGCCTGGAGTCGCCGAAAAAAAGGGAGATCAGAGAGGGAGAAGCCGGGGGAGAGAAGGGGAGATTCGACGGAATTCGGCGTCGATCTACCCCAGTCGAGGTGAAAAGAACGCTCTAGAGGCGAAGCCGAGCTGATTGGTGGCAGAATCGGCCAGGGAACTGACCGACAGCACTGATAGCAGCGAAAATGGCACTGAGTCGGGTCGGACCAGTTCAGTGAAAAGAAGGACTGAACTGGTCTGAACCGGTTCAGCCTAGAGAGAGAAAAAAGAAGAGTGCAAAAAGGGAAAAATTAGAGAAAAATTCGGTGATGCCCCAGGATTAAGGATAAATCAGCAAGCGGTCGAAATTGACCGATTTAATTTTCAAAAAATTTATTTGAAATTATATTTGATCGAAATTGACCGGTTTAAATGTATAACTGTGTAGCGCGACAGTATGCGACGAACGTGAGCTTGATCGAGCATCGATTTATGAGTCATCATGGAAACTCGGGTAAGTGAATCTCACTTACTACATTCGTATGATTATACGGGTTAAATTAATCGCATAAATTATGGATTAATTCCATATAAATTGCCTTACATTTGGAATTGAAAATCGACTGTCGTAAATAAGAGGTAATGGGCCTCGAACAAGCCCAATAAGAGTTGGTGGGCCCTATAAGCCCAATAGATCCAACAGAAATGAATAGTAAAGTGAAAATGGGCTTGAGACAGAGTTAGGCCCGATTAAAGTGATTAAGGTCCAATAAGTGTAAACGGGCCCATTAAGTGAAATAGACTGTATTAAATGTGTAATACAGTAGGAAAAGTGAAATTAACCTGATAAATGGTTATATGCAGGTTCGGAGTTTATATTGGGAGCTGATCGGACTGCGAGATTGAGCAGCACCGAGGAAGTGAGGTCACGTGACGTGATCCGAGGTAAGGGACTCTGACAAGCAGTTAGAGATATCTGTGCGTAGTTTCGACAACATTTACATTCACTTAAATTGTCTGAGGAACAGAGAAAGTGAATAATATTTATAGGGACCCGATATGGATAAATTAAGATTTTTTCCCCTAGTTAGGCAAAACGTCAACTTTTGGGAAAAGTTGTAAAAAGCATGGAAACTACGTTTTTGAGTGTTTTTACTGTTGTTTAGCAAAAGAGTAGATAGATGGGCTAATGTTTTCAAGGTTGATGCGAATTAAGCACAATTTATAGTGCTGATTTTAATGTTTTGAAAACATCCCTATTTAAAGAGCCATTTATCGAATTATGTGAAAACAATCATGCTGGAGCATAGCTTGCACTTGATTTCAGATGTTTTTCACATACAATAGTGCATGAGTATGACTCGCACTAGATTTATATGACAAGCATGATAGAGTACTAGAGCATTGCTCGTACTCAGTTTTATATGATTTATGCATGACAGAGTGCTGGAGCGATAGCTCGTACTCGATTTTTACATGAGATTGCATGATAGAGTACTGGAGCATTGCTCGTACTCAATTCTTCATGATTTACACATGACATAGTATTGGAGCGATTGCTCATACTTGATTGGATGAGTTTTATGCATAGTATAGCACTGGAGCGATAGCTCGTACTTGATTTGAAATGTGAACTATGCATGACCTAGTGTTGGAGTGTTACTCGCACTAGTGTTTGATATTTTGAGATGCATAAATAGTGTTTGAGTGGGCTGTCGACTGTGAGTCACACTCAAAGCGCTCACTGTAGGTTTTACGTGATATATAAGACATGTTGAAAATCGTGCTGATTGTCTCGTGTAGATTGTGTGTCACATGGATGGGTTGCTCGCACGTGGATTTAGAGACGTGGCATTGAGTATCCATTGAGATTGGGTCCACGGGTGTACGTTGTTCCATGCATGTGGCACGGAGTACACTGTACCGTGTGTTGTTGTGGTGTTGTGGAGATGAGGAGTTGATAGCTGGTGTTGTGATGGACTGACCCCCCTCCCGTTACAGCAGTGATGCCTCGCATACTAGGTACCGTGTAGCCTGGGATCACCATTATAGGATATGGCCATAGTCCAGGATATTTTTGCATTTAGCCACCAAGTCTCGCATGATATATCACATGTTTTTATGATATGGGTAGACCTGAGGGATGGGTCGAAACCCGATTATTGTGTTCCGTGTTGTGAAATGCCATATTTATTGTGATTTGAATGTAAATGACATGTTTTATATAAAGACATTTCGAAATTATATAGATGCACTGTTTTGCATGAATGCTTGCATTTGATAACTCAGCATGATTTTAAGTACATGGGATTTTAAATCTGTACTACCGTTTTATCAGTTTTGATACATGCTTTTGGGATGAGTTAAGGAAATTTTATTTATCAAGGCAAAGTATTATTTTCAGTAGATAGTGTGGATGCCTACTTGCTTGCCTGATTTCCTTACTAAACGTGTGGTTGCTCACCCCTTTCATTTTCCCCTCTCTACAGATCATTTTCAGTAGTTAGTGAGTGGCTGAGGACTTGCATTTCGATATTCGCTGCCTTCCCATCGAGCGAAAGGTATGCATACACACGTACAATTTTGTATCTGAACTTATAATAGCACAATGATGTAAACGATTATAGTACTGGGGATGTATTTATTTATTAATATAGTAAGCTCACTATGAGATAAAAGAAATTATAGTCAATAAATAGTTTATATTGACATGTATTTATGATATGAAATGGAGGACACAGTAAGTAAGAAGGGTGTACTAATACCGAATCACAGCCCAACTGTTAGTAGTAAAATTGTGACGGAAGAAAAGATAAGAAAAGCGAAAAATTTGTAGTAATTTTTGGTAAAAGTCGATCATGACAATTAGTTACAGTAAAAACAAGATTTTAATTCAAGAAATGGTTAGAGTGGAAATAGTACTTGAAATCAGGAAGTAGTTATAGTAGAAAACAGTTACAATACAAAAAACAACTATAATAGAAAACAATTATAGTATAGAAAGCAGCTCTAGTAGAAAACAATTATAATACGAAACTAGGCATAGCTACCATGACTAACAGTAAAACTATTATAAGTAACAATGGTCAGTTTTTTGTTATAGTTTTTGCACGACCCTTTTTTATCCATTTTGTCTCAAAATCACTACAAATTTTTCGCATTTTTTTCCATTTCCCCTACCTGGTCGTGAACAACCCTCACCAATAATAGTTGGGCTGTGAGTCAATATTAATCATCATTTCTCATTCATTTCTAATTAATCAAAAACAATGTCATACATTGAAGTTAAGTCATAGGCTTATACATGGCATGTTTTATAACATTTACATCCCCCATATCACAATTCAAAATGACTACTATGCCTTTACATGTTTAGATACAAAAAGAATCCATGTGTGTATACCTCTTGGCGATGGAGAGCAGCGGATGTCCCAACACAACGCCTCAGTCCTCATTGGGCTACTATGTATGCTCTGTAGAGGGGGAAAGTAGAGGATGATCAACCACATGCTCAGTAAGGCAATAATGCAAGCATGGTAGATAACTACACTATCTACATACTGATAATGTCATGGCATAAATCATTTATAGTCAGAGCATGAGGAAATAAAACTATGCCGCATGTATATACATATATCATGTACTAAATACATGGAAACAAGCATGTAAAACAGGGTAAAATCATCATGTAAAACCTCTCATGCTCATCGTTATTAAAACTCATCATACAAAGGGAAATTCAATACGAAACATCGTTTAAGATTCATCACTTTCTCAAAACACATCAAATCTCATCATAAATAGAATATCATTTCTTTAAACAAAATCCCATAAGGTTTGACCCCTCCCTCGGGTTTACCCTGGACAACACAATCACACTCATTGAATAAAACCATGTAGTACTATGTAATATTATGTGAGACAGGCAGTCACTATATCTCAAGGACTATGTTGGCCAACTATGTCGTAATCATCCCAGACCACACGGATCCCGATGTGCGAGGCATCATGCTGAAACGAAGCTGGGTTAGTTCTTTGTCAGACTTTTCAAATCATCATCACAACCACGCGGTACAGTGTACTCCATGTGATCTATACGGTACAACGTACTCCGCAGACCCATATCATGGTTGGGGGTGCCAGCCGTAGGTCTTATCTACCCCATGCCATGCATAACCTACACAGTCTTAATGCACGTGGGAGTGTTTCATTTCCATGTAAGAGAGCCTCCCTACCAATAGAGCCTCCCCACCTCAACGGGCTTAAGGATGTAGGCTTAAAGATCTTACCGTAAGAGAGCCTCCCCATTGAACAGAGCCTCCCCACCCCATCGGGCTTAAGGATGTAGGGCTTGAGGATCTTACCATCTCCACGACATCATACATACCACAGTGTGAAAACCTGTGCGAGCTAAGCTCTTACACGATTCATGCATCATCAATAAATCTCCTTATATGAGCAACGCTCTAGTACGGCTTTATGCATAAAAATCATGAAGAAATCACGTATGAGCATAGCTCCAGTACGGTTTTATGCATAAGAAAGTTAATCGAAATCCACGTACGAGCAGAAGCTCCAATACAGTTTATGAAGCATCATCATAATTCAAATCAAGGTGCGAGCTAAGCTCTAGCATGTTTCATACATGTGAAAACACCAAAATCCAGTGCGAGCGAGGCTCCAGCACGATTTTAACTCACGTAAACACGATAGGTGGCTCTACTTCAACAAAACATTCTCAAAATCCATGGTTAGCACCTCACTTGTGCTTTTTCACAAAATCAGGAAATCACCAGCTAGCCTATCCGTCAATTTGCTTAAACCAAAGCATTGTGTTTCATAAAACATTAAAACATGTGATTTATGCAATTATTAGCCTTACTATCCCTTTTATAAGAATCACTTTAAAATCAAATCATATACACGAATACTTGTAGTCATTCTCACAAACCATCAATCACTTTCTTAAATAACTATGCATTTTACAAAGCCCTATATTCACCCACAAAATGAGAGCAGCTATCTCTATACACTCACAGAATTCCCTTACCTGGAATCCGTCGTGTTATTCAACTTCCTTAAAGCTGCTTGATTGCGCGTTTCGATTCGCCTCCAACGAAGTCTCCAAAACTGCACGAGATTATGTTCTCACATCAATTTAGTCCAATATAACATAACTCTTGCATCACTATAGT
This sequence comes from Firmiana major, assembly GCA_033439115.1. Taxonomy (NCBI): domain Eukaryota; kingdom Viridiplantae; phylum Streptophyta; class Magnoliopsida; order Malvales; family Malvaceae; genus Firmiana; species Firmiana major. The sequence continues at coordinate 7,994,996 of CM065913.1, read as the reverse complement.
TGATTCAACCTATAGTCTTCATTATTACTCGTAAAGCCCCTTTTTGATTGCTCTACTTATCTCTCGAGAGTCTATTGATGCATACTAAATCGCTACTTAGCTCATAGTGCCTCTAATTCATCATTTATTTCACTATGGTAATTTATCAAGCACCTCATATACTCATTTTCATAATTTGACTATCCTCACAATGTAGCTTCATTCCATCATCTTAAAATCATGCATATTACTCCACTAACACCTTAACATAATCCATTTATCATCAACTCACCCATAACACATTTTCTCACACTAGACTCATTCTAGGTTTTACTTGTTCCAATACATTCCATGTAGTTTTAATTATCAATACACATACCAATCAACTCTAAAATCAATAACTAAACAAATGTACTTGGGTTGGTGCATCAGAAACTCACTTAGCTTAATTTCTTTCTTTCTTCAAATAAGAACACTCATTGCTCCTTCAATCCAAAAAATGGGGTAGTGATTCCAAGTTATGTTATTCTTCTCTTTATAGTGAACAACTTTGCTCTAATGATCTTTCCTCAAATCTTTATGAAAATGAGATGTTTTTAGAGTGAGAAAGTTAGGTTTTAGATTGAAAATGGAAGGAAATGTTTTGTTCCTGTGAAATGCAGATCCAATTGCTCATTTTTTATAGAAATGGCTTGATGAGATCAATCTGCATTGGGTGGAGATCGATCTAGCCTTGCTTAAATTTTGTCAGTTCCTCGACATTTTGAAAGCATGAGATCGATTTGTTCAATGCATGAGATCGATCTGCAGTGTTGCATGGGATCGATCTGCTCAATGGAACAAGATCGATTTATCTTAGGCAGAGAGCTTAGGAGATCGATCTGGCCTTAAGGGGAGATTGATCTGGTCCAACGCAAGAGTAATGGAGATCGATCTGCTTGAGTTAGGGAGATCTTGACATTTTAAAAGCATGAGATCGATCTGCAGTATTGTGTGGGATCGATATGCTCAATGGAACAAGATCAATTTATCTCAGGTAGAGAGTTTAGGAGATCGATCTGGCCTTAAAGGGGGATCGATTTGCTTGAGTGAGGGATCGATCTCCCTCTTCCAGAATGCTTAATATTGCGTTTTCTAGGCCATGAGATCGATCTCTCCTTGCATGGGATCGATCTGGCCTTCATCCTGCACCCTTTTTACTGCAAATTTCTCAATTAAACTCCTACTCAATCACTTTAGCACTCATTTATCAATCCATTCACACTTAGAACTCAAAAAAAATTATTTCTTGTAATTCATATGCAATGTAACTTGTCTATACATCAAATAATCATATACATTACATAGAAATTTAAGGGTCTTACAGTTTTAGTTTTAGTTGCAATTGTAGTTATAGTTATAGTTGTAGTTATAGTTACAATTTTAGTTACAATTATACCTATGACCATAGATCTTCTCAATACTAATGACCAAGTGAGAACCATGAATAAATTTCCACGACTATTGTCGGGTCTAATGCAAAACATTCCCATGCCTCTAATTAGGTGGAAAATGGAGAAATAGATCCATGACTATTTTCGAATCATGACAGTGTCGTGCAGTGTTTAGTCATGAAGTGCTTGTTGCCCCCAAACCAAAATCTTTTGTAAAGATAGCCAGCATAGTAAAACAGTTTGGTGCAGTATTTTTCAAATTATTGCATAATCAAAACCACATGCAACATTAAAAGGTTCATGAATTATGTCAAAGCATGTATTAAAACATTAATAGTTGTGGCTATCAAATTATTTTAAAGAAACACATGTATTAAAAGATTTTAAAGCATTAGCTTTAAATCAATGCATAACTTTCAAATACATAATTTTTATGCTATGCATAAATGTGCTGAGATGTCTTAAGGCATGAATAACCCTCTACCCAATATTTTACTATACATGCTTAGGTGAATACTCTAAGATAAGCATATTATGTTTTCGAATTCCCACTAATCCATCGATAGAAAACCAAACCACATATATCTCCAATGTTTTATTAATAAGACATATATAGTAATAATAATTTATTTACGCCATAAACATTATTTGTTTCGCATTTTGAATGTCCATTTGCCTAATATGCATCCAATAGACATTACTATTGAAAAACTGCCTAAAAATAAAATCATATGCTAGACCAAAATATTATCTCAGCATAAATCATTAATTATTTATCGTTAAGGACGAATTCGGTAGACTTAATTTATTTTCACCCAAGAGTAGTATGTTTTACTAATTTATTTTCACCCCAAGAGTAGTATGTTTTACATTTACAAGGTGTATTCACCTAAATAACCCCTCAAACTGTAATACTGCCTACAATTGCCTAAGTTAAAGATTGTTTACTTATCGAAATTATTTCCTCAATCATCTTACACATAGTCATCATGTTCTTAATAACATTCATACCATATATTTATATCACATGCACCACATGGGTTATTATACCCTCATTAGGCAATAGGTTACACACACTTAGTAATATCACGATACATCACCTTATTATATCATCGATTGTCAAATACTCTAAAATATGTTCACCCTGAATCATCACAATTGATCCACCATAACATGACAACATTTATCTTTGAACATCATTTACTAGTATTACTTAACAATAAGATACTAACAAGCATTTATATTTATCATTTACCGACATACCGATGCTTAGCTATATGTTGGCAACTATACTCGTGGCTGTGAGCTTCCTTATAAATTCCTTATCTTTTTCTACATTTCAAACATACAAACACTAATCAATTATCATGTATATACCACTCGTTCACTAAAACACATCACCATTCACATACTTACCCTTAGCTGAAGGTTAGGGTTTAGTGACAAAAGCTTCCTCTTTATGGTTTCTCTATATATCAAAACTATCAAACAGTTTAGCATCACCATACAACTTATACATATTAAAATCAAGACAAGACAACATCATTTCGTGGCTACCTTTCACTTGGCCAAAACTATAGCTCCTTACTCCACAAAGTTTTGTTTCATCCTATCACTATATATCATCTTAGTATCCTTAGTTAAACAACATATCTTAAAATCAAAGCAAAAACATAACCTTTACCTTATAAAGTACATCATGGCCAAATTTTCATCACCACGCTTGACAAGTTTTTACTATAAACCAAACACATGGAATATCTTAAAATCCTTCCATAAACACCATATATTAAGCATGAAGCATGAAAACAACTCTAACCCTAAGATCTCACATTGGTAGAAAGTTCCTCTCTTTACACACCAAGCTTTGTTTCATGAAAACTCCTTCCAAATCACTACAAGAATTATACCTTCTAACTTAGAAGGTGTAGGATATAACCCTATGGAGTATGGACGATCACTCTTTCTCATTCTTCTTCCTTTTTTTCCTTTTATTATTATTTGTCTTCAAAATTTTCAAACCCTATTTTCGACTTGAATTTTATGTGTACAATAAAAAATAAATAAATTTCTAATTTTCAAGATTACCAATCATTGCAGTTGCTTTGGCATGTGATTTTTATGCCTTATTTTCTCAATATATATATATATATATTATATTTTTGCCTTTTTTCCTTGGTTTCTTTTCCATTAATTAAGAATGCAAGATCATTTTCATTTATTAATATAGTAAACATGCTAAATTTTTATTTGTGACCAGAATTCTACTTTGTTTACGATTTAAAACCCTTATTCTACTTTGTGTAGTTTTAGAATCCTTTTCCTACATTGAGTAGGTTTAGAATCCTTTTTTTTATTTAATATAGGTTTAGGATATTGAGACTATATATATATATATATATATATATATATATATATATATATATATATATATATATCCTAGATATCTTTTTCTACTCAATCTTTTCATTCATAGTGAAACTTTTCTTCCTCTGCTTGTAGTATTTTCCTACTTTGGGGTTTTCTATGTTAAATTGCTTATTTGTTGTTTTACTTTATTATTGATTCCTATTATTTGTCGAATTTGTTTCCTTAACAAATTAGGATCATATAAAGGTTTGATTATTAAGATGACAACTTTAAAATACGATTTGCCTCTTCGAGATTGCAGCACCAGGTTTTTCTTTTGGCATTATTAAGATGACAATTTTAAAATTTGATGAAGGCTTTATAAAATGTCGCCAACTTGGTCTGTGGAAGAAAAAGAATGAAAAGATCAGAAAGCCTATCTCAAATTCATCTACACTTATCTAATCATATTTTGTAGGACACTCTGCATGAAAAAAATTGACGCTGCATTATGGTTGTAATTAGAGCAATTGTGTATGAATAATAGTTTGACCACCAAGTTGCATCAAAAGTATGATTGTATTCTCACCTTATGATAAAAGGTAGGTCTGTTGAACATTATCTAGTGGCCTTTAAGGAAATTATTTTTGATCTAGAGAATATGAAGGTTAAGTATGATAAGAAGATTTAATGTTAATTCTGTCGTGTTCTTTGCTTCTTTCAAATGCAAATTTTAGGGATATAACATTACATAGATGTGAAACTCTTACTCTTAATGAAGCATGTAATGCTCTATTTACAAAGGATAAAATAAACAAACAACTAATAAGTGGACTTGAGGCATACATAGAAGGCTTTGTTGTTAGAAGGAGAACATTAGAGAAAGAGAGTTTTTTTAGGGTGTTGAGAGAGGTAGATCCAAATCTAAAAGTAGATCCACATTTTGTAACTTTTGCTAGAAGAAAGGGCGTATCAAATATAAATGTTATAAATTAAAAAATAAAATTAAGAGATCAAGCACTGATCATAAAAAATTAGAGAAATCTAGTTAAGTTGGTGTTGTAGAAGATGCGAAAAGTGACGGTGAGCTCTTAGTGATTTATGATGGGAATTTCAAATCATGTAAGGATTGGTTTCTAAATTTAGCTTGTACATTAATTAGGAATGGTTTTTGACATATGAAACCTTGTTAAAGGGAGTAGTGCTTATGGGAAATGATGACTCTTGTAAGATAGCTAGTGTTACAGTTACAAATGATGCTACTGTTACTTCTTCTCTTTCATATAATGACGTTACTAAATTATGATATATTCATCTTGGACACATGAGTGAGAAAGGTATGACTGAACTGAGCAAAAGAAATTTTCTCAATGGTTAGAGTATTAATAAACTAACGTTTATGAGCATTGTGTTTTTGGGAAGCGGAAGAGAGTTAGCTATAGTACGAGCATTCACAACACAAACGGGATACTTGACTATGCCTATTTTGATCTTCAGGGACTATTTAAGGTTTCTTTTAAGGATGTTGTTTCACGACCTGAAGGATGTGACTTTTCGATAATTTATTACAGAAGTACAAAAATTTAGGCTAAATTTTTCATTTTTCTTATAACACTTATTTGTCATGTGAGTACAGTCTTACAATGTTTCTAAGTCTCAAACTACCTAAGTCGATTTAAGGTTTTGAACCTAAGATCCCAGTCTAAAATTTTTATTAACTTTCATTTATTAAGCTGAGATGCAATTATTGATTTTGATAAAATTTTGATAGCATAACGGCTTATGTTTTATCATACCCAACTTGCAAGGTATGAAGTATGACATTTTATATCTACAAGGCAGTTGATTTTGTATTTACTTTTTCAAACATAACAAATGACCCTATTGTCTATATTAATTCATTTACATCCCATAACATGATAATTTACTTTCATAATTATGTCTTAACTCAATACACATATTGACTTATGTACTGAAAGGTAATTATCTGAAAATAAACACAATTAAACAGTATAATATATACTGATATGAGTTATGAGATCTTCGAAGCATTAACTTCGAAATCGATTCTGATGTCGATGCTAATACACTTCTAGTCAAAACTTGTGAAGGAAAAAAGTGGGTGTGAGCTTTAGGGAAAGCTCAGTAAGTAACTAACACAAGTACGAAAGTAATAACATACAAATATTGAATTTTTAATGTATGTCTAACACATTCACATTCGATCATTCTTTCTTATCACTTATTCGATTCACATTTCGAAACTTATTGAAGGTTATAGTTTTCTTGGGTTTGCACACTAGAATATTATTTAGACGTTGTCAAGTCTTTTAGAAAGAGAGGTATTTTGAAATACCTCGTTTACCATCAAACCTAACCACTCGGAATTGAATACTGTGACAGCCTAGAAGTGCGGAAAATAAGGTTAATTTAAAATTTTTCTTAGATTAACATTCTACTCAGGTTGCATTCCTGTACAGTGTTAGTTAACTTCTTCTATCCCATCAATCGATATCGCAAGGATCTCCTCACATCCACATTTATTTAAATAAATATCATGACATCAAAAGAAGTATACTTCTCCATTCATTTACTAATGTCAATCTGACTACATCCCAATATTACTCAAATACAAGTGTTTGTATTACATAATTGTCTGGGTTACAAAATGAATTGAATTAAACCTCTCGCGTGTATAAGCAATAACTTGGGGAGAGTCTCGTCCACCAGCCTATGTCACGTACGCCGCAAGTACCAGCGCTCACTGTAAGAAATCTGTGGGGGAGGAGAAAAGGGGGTGAGCTTTTAACTTCACTCATTAAGGAGTGCATATGAGCTTTAAAAATCATCATTAAAGTATAAGTGTAATAATGACATAATTCACATGGTTATAAACACGTGATTAAAATCATAGTTCATTAAAACATCTTATCTCATTTCACAAATACGTCATATCTCAAAAAAATGATGGAGACTAGGCATAGTATAAAAGTTATGAATGAAATCATCACATCACATCATATCATATCATCCAAAACGGAGGCATCTTTTGCTACCAAAATGGAGGCATCTCTCGTTACCAAAACAGAGGCATCTCACGTTACCAAAACAGAGGTATCCACCGATGTGTAAATTCCATGACAAGCCTTTAGTCTTAAATTAAAACATAACATTATTATGCAGAAAACGGTTTCGCCTTCACGTAGAGCTCATGATAGTTTTGCTTGTAAATCTCATTTAAATACAAGAATAGTTTTGCTCATAAACAACTTAATTCACAAAATCGAGTTCAAACTGGCAAAACATGCACTCAAGTTATAAATCTCAAATCAAACACTTTTCTCAATAAGTATGCTCATTTGTGAACTCATTTTATGCTATCAAAGCATTTTTATTAGTAAGAAAATACATATGCACAAAACGGTTTCTTCGTGGTGCAATACTCCCATCTCACGAACTAGCTCTGACTCACAAGTCAAATTCCTGAGCTGTCCCAATAACGTCAAAACATCAATGATTATTCATTATACTACTACTTCACACTTCTACTCATTCAACTCTAAAATGGGGTCACTCAGACCCTTACTCAATTACTTCCTCTATTTTTGTCGGATTTCCTCTTATTCGGTTACAAACTGAGTTCCTTCGGTATCAAATAAGCATCCATTAGTCTTAGTTTAATCTATTTTCGTTCTGTATGGCATTTTGTCGAACACTTCCTATACTCATTTCCAATTATCATCTAATCCAACATTTGGATTCCACAAAGGTATTTTGAAATAATCTATACATGCTTATCAACATCTTTACATACTCAAATCATCATTAACTTCATGCCATTTCAACTTTCTCTCTCTAAGCTTATTCTAGGTCATGGTTACTTAAGCATGTATTTTGAACATTCAAGCCAACAATGTATATACCAAATCAACTCATCTAAATGTTTAGATTATCATACTAGAAGTTGGTGCATTGAAATCTTACCTATCTTGATTTTCCTCATTTTTACCAAATGTGAGGAGAGATTCTTTTTCTCCTTCAACCCTTTGATCCAACCTCTAGTCTTCAACTATGTTGCTCCACTCCTCTTAAGCAACAATTTTGCTCAAATACATTTCCCTCAAATCTCTTTGGAAGGTGTTGAAAATCTAGAGTGAGAAACTACGTTTTTTGCTCAAATATGGAGGGTTTTCAATGTTCAGGAGAAGAAGGCACAAATTGTATGGCCTTTTTATAGAATTTACATTATGAGATCGATCTTCAAGGGGTGGAGATCTATCTCCCCTTACTTAAAATCCTCAAAATCTCGACAATTGCAAGCAGGAGATCGATCTGCCTATAGCATGAGATCGATCTGCTTGGGTGAGGGATCGATCTCCCTCTTGCAGGATGTCCTACTATTGTAATTTCAAGGAAATGAGATTGATCTCCCCTTGCAATGAGATCGACCTGCCCTATGTTCTACTGCATTTTAGCTGCATTTTTCCCAAATTTCCAAAGTTAAACTCCTATGCATTTGCTGCTATACTCATTTTACATTTCATTCACATTTAGAGTTTAGAAACATCCATTACTTGTGATTCATATGTAATGCAACTTGTCTGTACATTCTGAAATCATACACATCACATAGGAATTTACAGGTCTTACATTACTCCCCTCCTTAAAGAAATTTGATCCTCCAAATTTAAAACAAGCCATTCTTCGAAAAAGTCGGGGATACTTCTCTTTCTTTAAGCTCTCGAGTTTCAAAGTCGCCTCTTCCGTTGAGTGGTGCTTCCAGAGAACCTTTACCAATGAAATTCTTTTTGTCCGAAGTACTTTTTCTTTCCTGTCAAGGATCCGGATAGGTTCTTCTACATAACTCATGTCTCCCTGGATGTCAAGTGCTTCATACTCAATGACATGGGTGGGATCCAGATTATACTTCCTCAACATCGAGACGTGGAAGATATTATGAATTGCGAAAAGCTGTGGGGGCAAAGCTAACCAATAAGCAACATCTCCCACTCTCTCTAATACCTCAAACGGACCAATAAATCGGGGACTCAGCTTCCCCTTCTTCCCAAAGCGCATGATCCTTTTACTTGAAGACACTTTAAGGAATACAAAATCTCCCGTTTGAAACTCAAGTGGCCGTCTACGTACATCAGCGTAACTCTTCTGTTGACTCTGAGCAACCCGTAATCTATCACAAATGATCTTCACAGTTTGAACTGCCTGTTCAACGAGGTCGAGAGCAATTACTTTTCTTTCACCCACTTCTTCCTAAGCTATCGGGGATCTACACCTCCTACCATACATAGCCTCATAAGGTGCCATGCAGAGCCTCACAAGGTGCCATGCTAATACTCGCATGATAGCTATTGTTGTACGTAAACTCAGCAAGGGGCAGGTGATCATCCCATGATCTCTTAAAGTCCATCATACACATTCGTAACATATCCTCAAAGGTCTGTATAGTCCGCTCGGATTGACCATTAGTCTGAGGATGATAGGCGGTATTAAAATTCAATCGAGATCTTATGGCTTCTTGAAAATGGGTCTAACATTTGGAGGTAAACATGGAATCTCTATCAGATGTTATACTCACTGGGGCTTCATGCAGTCTAGCTATCTCTCTAACATATAGCTCAACTAAGGCACTCAAAGTATACGTACTCTTGATGGCAAGGAAGTGGGCACTCTTAGTTAATTTGTCTACTATTACCCAGATTGCATCATGACCTCTCCGGGTTCTTAGTAATCCCATGATGAAGTCCATGGTGATATGCTCCCAGTTTCACTTAGGCACTGGCAAGGACTTAAGTAATCCTCTGGGCTTTTGATGCTCAGCTTTTACTTGTTGACACACCAAACACTTGGCCACAAATTTTGCCACTTCCTGTTTCATACCACTTCACTAATACACCTTACGCAAATCCTAATACATCTTGGTACTACCTGGGTGCATGGTGTAACAAGAGCAGTGAGACTCCCTCAATATTTGTTGCTTCAAGGTATCATTGCTCAGGACACAAATACGACCCTTAAACCTTAACAATCCATCATCACTGACTGTAAAATCTGACTGCAGGCTCTTCTCAGCTTGGCTAACCAAATCTAGTAGCTTCTAATCACTTCTCTGTCCAGTTCTAATCTGATCCAAAATATTGGGCTCTATCTGTAGGCTAGCCATAAATCCGACCTCTATTTCCTCAACTCTTATCCTAAGCCCGGTGAACTGTTCCAATAAATCCCATTCCTGGATCATCATAGTAGAAACCATGCTCTTTCTGCTCAGGGCATCCGTAACTATGTTCGCCTTCCTTAGATGATACAAAATCTCACAATTATAGTCTTTAAGGAGCTCCATCCATCGTCTTTGTCTCATATTAAGCTTCTTTTGGTTGAAGATATACTTCAGACTCTTATGGTCAGTGAAAATCTGAAATCTTTCACCATACAGGTAATGCCACCTTATTTTTAATGCAAACACCACTACGGCTAACTCCATATCGTGCGTGGGGTAGTTTCGCTCATGGTCCTTCAGTTGTCATGACCCATAAGCGACTACTTTTCCATGTTGTATGAGCACGCATCCTAAACCCAGATAGGAAGCATCACTATACACTGCGAAGCCTCCAGATCCACTCGAAATCGTTAAAATAGGTGCTGTGGTTAATCACCGTTTAAGCTCTTGAAAACTTTGCTCACACCGATCCGACCATATAAACGGAACGTCCTTGCATGTAAGCTTAGTCAGAGGAGCTACGATCTTAGAGAATCCCTCAACAAACCTCCTGTAATATCATGCAAGTCCCAAAAAACTTTGAATCTCTTTAACTGTCCCCGACCTCTCCCAATTAAGTACAACCTCTACTTTGGACGGATCAACTAACACTTCATCCCTAGATACAATATGACCAAGGAAAACTATCCAATCCAGCCAAAACTCACTTTTATTGAGCTTTCCATACAACTGTTTGTCTCGAAGTATCTTAAGTACAATCCTCAAATGCTGTGTGTGTTCCCCTTGGGACCGAGAATATCATCAATGAAGACTATCACAAATTGATCTAGATAGTCTCAAAATATCTCGTTCATCAAACTCATGAAAGCAGCAGGGGCATTCGTCAAACCAAAGGGCATCTCGAAGAATTCGTAGTGGCCATACCTAGTTCTAAAGGCCGTTTTCAGAATATCCTCTTTCTTGATTCTTAACTACTAATAGCCCGATCTCAAGTCAATCTGAGAAAATACAGAGGCCCCTCTCAGCTGATCAAACAAGTCGTCTATCCTTGGTAGGGGGTATTTGTTCTTCACCGTAGCCTTATTCAGTAATTTGTAGTCTATACACAATCTGAGGCTACCATCCTTCTTCCTTACAAATAACACTGGAGCTCCACATGGTGACAGACTGGGTTTAGTAAAACCCTGGTCAAGCAGCTCTTGCAACTATTTCTTTAATTCTTCTAATTTAACAAATGCCATCCTATAGAGAGGTTTAAAGATTGGTTGGGTATCTGACACTGAATCGATAGTGAACTCCAGCTCTCTCTCCGGTGGTAAACCCAGTAACTCATCTGGGAACACATTTGAAAACTCGCATACTACCGGTATATCCTCTATCCTCAGAGGTTTCTGACTGATGTCAGAGATGAGTGCGATGTAACCTTCACATCAATAGTCTAATAAGTGTTTTTAAGAAATTATAATCATATTCATAAGACTTCTCATAATAATCTTCACACATTTTCATTCCTTAACATTCAAACATACACTAAATTTTTCAGGTAAGGAGAAAGTTACAGTTTTAGTGTAGCAATCTAGACTTACGCGATTGGCCGCTAACTAATCCATCCTTAGAATCACATCAAATCCACACATATTTAGTAAAGCTAGATCTGCTAACATCACTTTATCTCCCACCTTAATCTCACACTTTCTACATACCATATCAGTCCTCTACGACTCACGCATAGGTGTACTTACATGTAAAATATGAGCTAGGGGTTCAAGCTCTAAATTTAATTTACATGCAAAATGTATAGAAATAAAGGAATGCATGGACCCTGGGTCAAACAACACATGAGCCTCATGATTACAGACAAGAAGTGTACCTAGTATAGCCTCGGACGAAGTGTTTGCAATCTCCTTATATAAAGCAAATACACATCCCTCAGTGACAAACTTCTTTCCCTTATCAGCAGCCATTACCCGTCTCTAAGGAATCACTCTTTGAGGCTGCTGTTGAGGAGGCTCTTGAGGATGTTGCCTTTGTGGTTGTGGTTAATCATTCACCTTGTGACCCATATCCCCGCACCGAAACACCCTCGTAGTATCCGAAAATAAGCACCCTCATGCGGTCGACCACAGTCTCTGAAGATCTTAGTGTCGAGTCTGGCACCTCAAAAGGTCTCCATAGTAAGGGGAGGAACTCTAGGTCTATTAAATCTCCCTTTAGGTCACTCAACCATTTGTTTCTTAAAAGAACCCCTCTTGAAGTCGGTGTGGGAAGCTGCAAGTCTCTTACTCTAATCCCTGGTTATCACTTAGGACTCAGATTGAAACTGTATCAACTCTAGTCCCCTATCAACTTCCTACACCCGTCTCCGAGCATTATTAAACTCTGTAATGCAGAGCCCTATTAGTCTATCTCGAATGGCTGATCTCAACCCATAAACAAAGCGCTCTGTCCGATGCTCCTCATCCTTGACAGTCTCCGAATCATATCTCAGCAAAGCAGTGAACCGGTTCTCATACTCATTGACTATCATGCTGCCTTGCACCAGATTCAAAAATTCTGCTTGCATCTTCCTCTGGGCAGCACGAGAAATATACTGGGTTCTAAAAGCCAACTGAAAAGTCTCCCAGCTGATCATTGGATGGATGGCGACCAATATACTTTGGGTGGTTTTCCACTAACACCGTGCTTGTTCCTTAAGCATGTAGGTACCCATACTAACCCTTTCCGCATTGGTCCATCCTAAAAAGTCAAAGATGACCCTCATCTCGATCAACAACTCCTCCACATCTACTGGACCCTTCACCCTTTTAAATGCTGATGAATTCATCTTAAAGAAGTCCTTCAATCGGCCCTTACCTCCATCATCGGGCTTGGTTTGCTTCGGAGGCTGAACGATGGGTGGCATTGGGTCAGTCTGTGTAGGAGGTGGAGGCAAATCCTGTGGTGGTGTAGGAGTCGGTGTAGGCGTGGTACTTGAGGCATTAGCCCTGAAATGTTACACAAATAGCACCGACATCTGCTCAAACCCTTGTCGCACATCCTATTCAAGCCGATTAATTCGAGAGTTAGGACTCTCCGGCTGTGGTTCAGGTGGTGGAGGTGGCTGTGCCTGCCTCCGGGGACGATGTCATCTTCCCCTCATAATTTATCTCCTACGTACTTGCGCGTACACATTAAACATCGGTTACAATGTTAACCATTAAATTTTATTCATTACCGAACAATTACAAACACTTGGGATGTAATCTATTTCCACTAAATCGACACTGACAGTACTAGGCAACCTCTTCTCTGATACCACCAAATCTGTGACAGTCCAGAAGCGCGAAAACTAGAGCTAATTTAGAATTTTTCTTAGATTAACATCCTACTAAGGTTGCATTCCTGTACAGTATCAGTTAACTTCTTCTATCCTGTCAATCGATATCGCAAGGATCTCCTCACATCCACATTTATTGAAATAAATATCATGACATCAAAAGAAGTCTACTTCTCCATTCATTTACTAATGTCGATCTGAATACATCCCAATATTGCTCAAATACAAGTGTCTGTATTACATAATTGTCTGGGTTACAAAATGAATTGAATGATACCTCTCACGTGTACAAGCAATAGCCTGAGGAGAGTCTTGTCCACCAGCCTACGTCACATACGCTGCAGGTACCAGCGCTCACTGTAAGTAATTCGTGGGGGAGGAAAAAAGGGGGTGAGCTTTTAACTTCGCTCAGTAAGGAGTGTATATGAGTGTTAAAAATCATCATTAAAGCATAAGTGTAATAATGGAATAATTCACATGGTTATAAACACGTGATGAAAATCATAATTCATTAAAACATCTGATCTTGTTTCATAAATACGTCATATCTCAAAACAATGATGGAGACTAGGCATAGTATAAAAGTCATGAATGAAATCATCACATCACATCACATCATATCATATCATCCAAAATGGAGGCATCTCTCACTACCAAAACGGAGGCATCTCTCGTTACCAAAATGGAGGCATCTGACGTTACCAAAACAGAGACATCTCTCGTTACCAAAATAGAGGCATCTGACATTACCAAAACGGAAGCATCTCATGTTACCAAAATGGAGGTATCCGTCGATGTGTAAATTCCATGACAAGCCTTTAGTCTCAAATTAAAAATGCCATTATTATGCAGAAAATGGTTTCGCCTTCACGTAGAGCTCATGATAGTTTTGCTTGTAAATCTCATTTAAATTCAAGAATATATTTGCTCATAAACAACTCAATTTACAAAATCGAGTTCAAACCAACAAAACATGCACTAAGTTATAAATCTCAAATCAAACATTTTTCTCAATAAGTATGCTCATTTGTGAACTCATTTTATGCTACCAAAGCATTTTTATTAGTAAGGAAATACATATGCACAAAACAGTTACATCCCTTACCTCTTGCACCTTGGGTGGTGCAATACTCCCGTCTCACGAACTAGCTCCGACTCACGAGTCCAATTCTTGAGATGTCCAAATAATGTTAAAACATCAATGATTATTCATTATACTACTACTTCACACTTCTACTCATTCAACTCTAAAATGGGGTCACTCGGACCCTGACTTAATTACTTCCTCTATTTTTCTCAGATTTCCACTTATCCAGTTAAAACCAAGTTCCTTCGGTATCAAATAAGCATCCATTAGTCTTAGTTTAATCCATTTTTATTCTCTATGGTATTTTGTCGAACACTTCCTATACTCATTTTCAATCATCATCTAATCCAACATTTGAATTCTACAATGGTATTTTGAAATCATCTATACATGCTTATTAATATCTTTACATACTCAAATCATCATTAACTTCATGCCATTTCAACTCTCTCTCTAAGCTCATTTTAGGTCATGGTTACTTAAGCATGTATTTTGAACATTAAAGCCAACAATGTATATACCAAATCAACTCATCTAAATGTTTAGATTATCATACTAGAAGTTGGTACAATGAAATCTTACCTATCTTAATTTTCCTCCTTTTTGCCAAATGTGAGGAGAGATTCTTTTTCTCCTTCAACCCTTTGATCCTACCTCTAGTCTTCAACTATGTTGCTCCACTCCTCTTAAGCAACAACTTTGATCAAATACATTTCCCTCAAATCTCTTTGGAAGGTGTTAAAAATCTAGAGTGAGAAACTAGGTTTTTTGCTTAAATATGGAGGGTTTTCAATGTTCAGGAGAAGAAGGCACGAATTGTTTGGCCTTTTTATAGATTTTACATTATGAGATCGATCTCCAAGGGGTGAAGATCGATCTCCCCTTGCTTAAAATCCTCAAAATCTCTATAATTGCAGGCAGGAGTTCAATCTGCCTATAGCTTGAGATCGATCTGCTCTTAACCGAGACAAATTGAGATCGATCTGCTTAGGTGAGGTATCGATCTCCCTCTTGCAGGTTGTCCTGGTATTGCAATTTCAAGGAAATAAGATCGATCTCTCCTTTCAATGAGATCGATCTGCCCTTTGTTCTGCAGCATTCCAACTGCAGTTTCTCATATTTCCAAAGTTAAACTCATATGCATTTGCTGCTATACTCATTTTACATTTCATTCACACTTAGAGTTTAGAAACATCCATTACTTGTGATTCATATGTAATGTAACTTATCTGTGCATTCTGAAATCATACATATTACATAGGAATTTACAGGTTTTACAAATACACCTTTAGGGGTTTGAAATTTGAAAACATAGTTGAATGCAGAAACCAAAATTTAATGCACTTTAAACATGTAAGCTTTTTCCTCTTGAAATTGCTTACATCTACATTCATCATCAGAACACATTCATTTTCTAAAATCACACTATGTAATCTGAAACATATCACACATAAACATATATTCATATATTCGAAACATATTTTATTTGAAACATAACTTCTATTTGAAACTTATCATATATTGAAACATATCTTATTTTGAAACATAACCCATATTGAAGCATATTCCTTATTCGGAACATGTTTCGTATCCAAAATATATTCATATCCGAAACATATTTCTTATCTAAAACATATTCCTTATCTGAAACACATTTTATATTCAAAGCATATTTCTTATCTAAAATATATCACATCGAAATGTTTTTATATAATCGAAACATGTTTCATATTCAAAACATATATTATATATGAAACTTATTCATATTCCGAAACATATCCATATGATTATTGCTAACTATTCTAACTTGTTAGTAAGGACCCCATTGACTATTATATCCCATCAGCTAGGACCATATTACTAAGATAATCCTCGTTAGTAGGGGTCACATCATATTCGTGTCATCTCAATAGGATATGTTTTATGAACCATGCTCACGTTTGTAAAACATTTTCGAAAACACATTTTACACTTCAAAAAATATTTCACATTTCAAAAATCATTTCAATACATATTTCAAAATCCAAAATGCATTTCGTATAATATCTATTCTAACCTGTGATCAGGGAAATATTAGAAATCTCAAAATACATGACTATTGCAAACTATTATATACCAAGTTAGTAGGGGCCGAAGCATCGCTAACTATTATTTACCCCGTTAGCAGCGGCCAAAAATGGTTATAGCTTAGAATTATCGCCTGTTAGCTAAGGCAAAACGTTTAGCTGTAAAAGTTATTTGAATGTATATTGTAAGACCTGAAATTCAGTGTCTTCTCCTTAAGAACATGTTAGTGTGAACCTTTGTACATAATAGATTAATCAATAAAGAGATTTCGTGTGGATTTTTAAGTCAGTAGGTGGAGCTTTCCTTACCTGTTGTCTCCCCGAATCAACATCTTCGTGGTATGGCTTCAAAAAGCTCACGTGAAAAGTAGGATGCAACTTCATCCTCTTTGGCAGTTTCAGCTGATAAGCCACCGCACCTACCCGCTTTATAACTTCAAAAGGGCCATCGTATTTTTGCACTAGACCTTTGTGATACCGCTTGTCTGTGACTTTTCTCCATTTCTGAGGTGTCAGTTTGAGTAACACCTTGTCACCCACCTCAAATTCTAGTGCCCGCCTATGCTGATCCGTATATTTCACCATCCTCCTTTGTGTCTTCTCCAAGCTCTCCCTAGCCTGTTCCATAAATTCCTGACGATCTCGTACAAATCTGTATGCCGCTAGGCATTCCCCTTAGGACTTAGTCTTAGCTATCTCCAAAGGTATAGTAGGTTGATGTCCAAATACTAATTCCATTATAAAGTTAGACGTCTGACTGCACTAAAGTGCAAAATAAGAGTTTGGGTAAATTTGAAATAAATCGAATGAAATTAGGTTAAATCGATTTAAAATATAGACTCAGAATGCGAAAGTATAGGGAGTCCAAAAAGGGAAATTGGTTCGAAAATGATAAACTAAAAATTACCCTATTTTGGGCAATTTATCCCGAAAATATAGAAAAATATATTTCTTGGAGAAATAAATAAATACAATAAAATAAAATATGATGCCCATATATTGCTGTAAAAAAGAATTAAATAAAATACATGTACAAAAGTATATAAATATTAATGTATAAAATACATTGTGGAAATAAAATATAATTATAATAATATTAATAATTGTTTTATTATTATAATTATTAATAAAATAATAGTGTAAAATTTTAAGATATTTTTATTAATTATATTAAAATTTTAAGATATTGTGTATTATATATTATATTATATTATATTATATTAAAATAAAAAAATATATAAAATAATTAAAAAAACAAAAAAAAAAACAAAATTGAAAAAAAATGAAAATTGGATCGCGCGAACATAAAAGAAAACGAGGATCGACAAAATCGATCCCCGATTCATGGCCACTGACGGTAGCTTGGGAGGGGGAAGAAGGCCGTCGAAGCAAGACCGGCACCAAGGGACCCTCCACCAGCCATCATGCGGGCCCGATTATCAAAAATCGTGAAATCGTCGAGGGAGAAACCAAAAAGGGGGAAGAGAAAATCGACGTGCTCGGCGCCGAATTGCCTTGCACCACCACCGATAGAACGTTCCCCAGGCGAAGTCGGACCGATTGGTTATTGAATCGGCTGACAGCGCCATCAATGGCGAAAGAGAGAAATCGATAGTGACGCCGAAGAGAGAAAGAGTCGAATCGACCACTTTTCAGCCAAGTGAGGCTTGGCGACCACCAGATCCCTGCACCATGAGTCCCCGTGGATCTGCTAGAAGTGGAAGTTGGCGAAGAATCGGCTGGCAGAGCTCCGAACGGCGATGAGGGCGATTGAACCAGACTGAACTGATTCAGCCAGAAGAAAAAAAAGAAAAAAAGAAAAAAAGGAAAAAATGGGAAAAAAATTCGGGGATGCAATCGGGCAACGGGTAAGCTGGTAAGCGGTTGAAATTGATCGATTTAATTTTTGAAATATTTAATTGAAATTATATTTGATCGAAATTAACCTGGTAAATCTATAAACATGTAGCGCAACAATTGGCGTCAAATAAGAGTTCGAGTTAGCCTCGATTTACGTGCTATCACAAAATCTTGAGTAAGCGAATCTCAATTTCTATAAATTGGATAGTTATACGAGTTAGAAATTAATCGCGTAAGTTACGATTTATTCCGTATAAAATTTCGTAATGTTTGAAATTGAAAATAGATTGTCGTAAATTATTTTAAATGGTCGAAAGAGACTAGAAATTGGATAAGATAACGTAACAGTGATGTTAGGCCAAGAATTCTATCAAATGTTCGTAATGGGCCAAACTTGAGTAGCAATCGACCCAATTTAGATTATGGGCCCCACGGAAAGTCCAATAAAAAGTAAATGAACCCAATAAGTTAAATCGAATGTAGTAAACAAGGGAAATATATTTATTGGGTTAAATTGATATGATAAAAATTTCTTTGCAGCTCCAGATATTGGATTAGGAGTAGATCGAACTGGATAAGCTTTTAGCAGTGAAAATTTACCACACTCGACTTAATACGAGGTAAGGGAATTTTGTAAGTATTTAGAGGTAGCTGCATGTATTTTAAGGGTATTTATAGGGAATTAAATTTTCTTGGCTACCTAAAAAAGAAATAATAATTTTTACGAAAAAATTCGGATATAGGTGAAAAAGACGATTTTGCCCCTAGGAGCAAATTTTACAAAAAGGGTAGTAAGGCTAATAAATTGGATGAATATCATGTTTTTGATATTTTTATGAAATATATTGCTTCGATTTAAGCAAATTTACGGATAGGTTGGCTATTGATTTCATAATTTCATGAAATAGCGCGAGTCAGGTGCTAACTTTGATTTTGAGCGTGTTTTGTTGAAATAGAGTTGCATATCAGATTTATATGAGTTTAATCATGTTGGAGCTTTGCTCACATGAGATTTTAATGTTTTAGCTCATATACAGAGTGTTGGAGCCTCGCTCGCACTCATATACGAATAGGTTGGCTATTGATTTCATAATTTCATGAAATAGTACGAGTCAAGTGCTAACTTTGATTTTGAGCGTGCTTTGTTGAAATAGAGCAGCCCATCAGATTTATATGAGTTTAATCGTGTTGGAGCTTTACTCGCACTAGATTTTAATGTTTTAACTCATATACAAAGTGATGTGACAAAGGTGGAATCAAAGCTGAGTTAGCCTGATATGAGTCGGTGTTAGTGGTTAAGGACGTTTATGTCCCCATGTACTGTGTATTGTTTAGATACAATTATGTATTTCGAGATGAGATTCGACAGAGAAAGGGTTGTGAATGAAGGAATATAGTTACCCTGATTGAGAGCTGCCATGGTAGAGGGGTAAGTACACGCGCTCGAGGTCGTATGGGTAAATCTAAGAGCTGAGACAAGTCTTCATCTGATCATACTCCATAGGATCCCATAGAGAGACCAAAGAGTGCTGAGACACGCTTCACGAGAGTTGAGTGAAGCTTAGAGAATATTACGAAGATATTTGCTCAGACAATGTATGAGATTTGAGGCCGAGGCGGAGTATTGGTGGAAGTTCACCCGACTTATCCTGAGAATTAGACATCTTGAACTGACATAGGAAATATTTCTAGATTCATTCTAGAGACAGTATGTCCTAGACACTGCTCAGAGAAAGTTACATGTGGAATTTATAAGTTTGGTTCCTCTGAACCGATCTATTGATGAGTATGAATTGAGGTTCATATCCTCGGGCAAGTATGACCATACTACTATGAGCAGTGAGAGTTGAAAGGTCCGAAAGTTCATGGAAGGGCTCAAACCGTCTATCAGAGCCCGATTGGCCCGTGAGATATCACTACCTATGACGAGGCAGTGCACGAACCATAGTTGTGCGAATAAGGTTATGAGTTGCAGGCCTCTGAGTTTGGGAAAGGTATTAGGCCTTGTCATGTGGCTACTGGAGAATGTTAGAGATATGGTAAGACAGGGTATCTAATGAAGAATTGCCTAGAGCTAGGTGAAACTACCCCACAGAAGGGAAAAGAGCCAGAGAAGGCCCCTGCTGATACCTATGCTTCGAAAAAAAGGCCACAGCCGAAGAGAAGAGGAAACAGACTATTGGTCGATGGCGAGTATATGCCTTGGACCAAGACACTACTGACGCTTCATCCATTATGGTGGAAGTACCATATTGATTTTAATCTTGAAGCATTTGATTTAATTGATCTTGGTACCACACATTTATTTTAACCTTCATTTACATCTAAATTGTTAAAGTATGTACAACCTACACCGTTAGGTAAAATGTTGCTGATTTGCACCCCAATGAATGATAGTAAGCCAACTGAATATGTGTATAGAGATTATAAGTTGAAATTGGGGGGTAAAAGGATAGGCCAGCCAATCTCATTCAATTGAATACGAATGATTTTAAAGTAATATAGAGATGAATTAGTTAACTGCAAACCATGCTGTTTTGAACGGCTACGCTAAGACATAGATATTTTCAACCCTCGAAAAGTGTACTATAAGTTTTGACAAGTGATGGAAAAGTGTAGTGGCTGTAATTAAAGGAGTAAATGATTGTGCAAATGGAATGAATAATGATGAGAAGATTTCATCACCTATGTGGTTGATATGGATAAGGCATATCTGGAGTTGATAGATATCCTACTGGTCAGGAAGTTGCCTGATGTCTTTCTGGTTGATCTACCAGTGTTGTCACCAGTTAGAGGAATGAAGTTTTGTATTGATTTGGTACCTGGTACTGAGCCGATATCCAAACCACAGTATAAAATGGCTTCAGTGGAATTGAAGGGACTAAAGAAGCAATTATAGGAGTTATTGGATAAAGGGTCATCAGACTGAGTGTTTCACCTTAAAGAGCACCGGTTCTGTTTGTGAAAAAGAAATATGGAAGCCTTTGACTATGTAGTGATTTTTGGTTGGTGAATAAGGCTATCATCAAGAATAAGTATTCCCTTCCATGCATTGATGAGCTATTGGATTAGCTTCGGAGAGCACAGACCTTTTTCGAGATTGATCTGAGGTCTAGGTATCATCAGTGAAGGATTCACAATGTAGATGTGGCCAAGATAGCTTTCCATAATTGTTATGTTGTTGATGAACGAGGTATTTAAACCTTACCTAGATCGATTTGGTAGTGTCTTGATTGATGATACTTAGGTGTATTCAAAGTCCAGGGAAGAACATGAGCAGCACTTAAAAAAATGTTTTGCAAACCCTTCGAAAGAAATAGTTATATGCGAAACTAAGTAAGTGTGACTTCTAGTTAGAATAATATCATTTTTGGGTCATATGATATCGAAAGATAGAGTGTTTGTAGATTCATCCAAGATAGACGCAGCGGTTCAACGAGAACAACCTAAAACAGTCACAGAGATTAAAAGTATTCTGAGTTTGGCTAGGTATTACAGACGGTTGTTGAGGATTTCTTGAAATTAGCTGCTCCGTTGGCACATCTTATTTGAAAGAAGGTTGTGTTTGAGAGGGGTGACAAAATAAGAAAGGAGTTTTGGTGAATTGAAGCATAGACTGACCACCACACCTATTCTCACCATACCGAATAGCTCAAGAGATTTCTCAATATATACAGATGCCTCAAAATAAGGACTAGGCTGGGTATTGATGTAAATGGGAAGATAGTCACTTATGGATCCAGACGACTCAAGGACCATGAGAGGAACTATCCGACCCATGATTTAGAGTTGGTAACTATGTGGTTGCACTGAAGATATGACGCCACTACTTATACGGTGAGAAATTTTAGGTATGCACTGATCATAAAGCCCCAATATTTGTTTTCACAAAAAAAAGTTAAATATGAGATAATAAAGAGGGTTAGAGCTTCTAAAGGATTATGATTATGAGATATTGTACCACCCGGGTAAGGCTAATGTAGTGGTTGATGCCTTGAGCAGAAAGAGCTTTGGGATGGTATCACATATGATGGTCAGGGAGCGTGAGCTGTTAGAGCAGTTGTAAGCCTTAGTAGTGATGTGATCCCTTCTGATGCTGACAGTGATTATGTGATAGCTAGCTTGAGAGATCAGAACCGAATTTGGTTGACCAGATTCGACAGGCTCAGCGTGATGATCGACAGGGTGTCGATAGTGTGAGTCAGCTTCAGATGGGTATAGTGATAGAGTTCACAGTGAGTGATGATACTTACTGAGGTTTTGAGGTAGAATATGTATTCTTAAGGACCACAGTTGATGAGATTGTTATTATCAGAAGCTCACTCTTCGAAATATACATTTCATCTGGGGAACGATAAATGCATTAGAATCTCAAAAAGGGTATTGGTGGTTAGGGATGAAAAGAGATATCGTAGAGTTAGTAGCGAAGGGTCACGTATGTCAACAGAGTAAGGTAGAGTATCAAAAACTTGCAGGGTTATTGTAGCCTCTACCTATATTGATATAGAAATGGGAGTACGTTACCATGGATTTTGTCATAGGTTATAGAGGACCCACAAGAATCACAAGGCTATTTGGGTGATAGTCGATAGATTGATGAAGTCAACCCACTTCCTTATTATGAAATCCACAGATACTCTGAGTGTATTGGTGAAGTTATATGTATGGAGACTTGTAGAACACTATGTAGCATTCCAATGAGCATTGTGTCAGATAGGGATTCCCGTTTCATTTATCATTTTTTGGGAACATTTTTAGGAAGCTATGGGAACCTGAGTGAGTTATAACACAACTCTTCATCCTCACGTCGATGGACAATCAGAGAGAACCATCTAGACATAAGAGGATATGTTGAGAGTGTGTGTAATGAATTTGAAAGGCTCTTGGGATGATCATTCATCATTAACCAAATTCATCTATAATAACTATTATCACTTGAGTATCAGAATAGCACCGTATGAGGCATGGTATAATAGTAGGTGTCATTCTCCGATTGGATGGGGAAAAATGGGTGACCGACAGATAATTGCTCCCGATTTTGTGAAACGAGCCTCTGAGGATGTTCAGTTGATGTGTAAGAGATTGAGAACAGCTCAGAGCAGACAGTAAAACTATGCTGACACGAGACAGAGACCATTAGAATTTATGGTTGGCGAATCAGTGTTCTTGAAGGTACCTCCGTCGAAAGATATTATGAGATTCGGTAAGAAGAGTAAACTAAGTACTCGATATATTAGACATGAAGGATGAAGTATTATGGTCAAGACCATCCTGTTGGTTAGGGGTCTATGGCAACTCCACACTTCAGAGGAAATTATGTGAGAGTTAGAGGGTATGATGCGAGAAAAGCATACCCATTTATTTAAGAACTAAGACTGATTCAATTTGGAGGACCAAATTTCTTAAGGAGGGGAGGAATGTAAGACCTGGAATTCGGTGTCTTCTCCTTAAGAACATGTTAGTATGAACCTTTGTACGTAATAGATTAATCAATAAAGAGATTTCGTGTGGATTTTTAAGTCTAAATTATTAAATTAGACGTTCGAATGCACTGAAGTGCAAAATAAGAGTTTTGGTAAATTCGGAATAAACCGAATGAAATTAGGTTAAATCGATTTAAAATATAGACTCAGAACGCGAAAGTATAGGTTGTCTAAAAAGGGAAATTGGTTCGAAAATGATAAACTGAAAATTACCTTATTTTGGGCAATTTATCCTGGAAATATAGAAAAATATATTTCCTGGAGA
This sequence comes from Firmiana major, assembly GCA_033439115.1. Lineage (NCBI taxonomy): Eukaryota > Viridiplantae > Streptophyta > Magnoliopsida > Malvales > Malvaceae > Firmiana > Firmiana major. The sequence continues at coordinate 7,970,926 of CM065913.1, read as the reverse complement.
AAAAATAAATACAATAAAATAAAATATGATACTCATATATTGTTGTAAAAATGAATTAAATAAAATACATGTACAAAAGTGTATAAATATTAATGTATAAAATACATTGTGGAAATAAAATATAAGTATAATAATTGTTTTATTATTATAATTATTAATAAAATGATAATGTAAAATTTTAAGATATTTTTATTAATTATATTAATTTTTTTAGATATTGTGTATTATATTATATTAAAATAAAATAAAAAAATAAAATAATTTAAAAAAAAAACAAAATTGAAAAAAAAACGAAAACTGGATCACGCGAACAGGTCGGGCGACCCAAACAGAAAACAGGGATCGACGTAATATATCACCAATTCACCGCCACTGACAGCAGCTTGGGGGGGGGGGGAGAAGGCCTTCGAAGCAAGACCGACACTAAGGGACCCTCCACCAGCCATCACGCGCGCCCGATTGCCGAAAATCGTGAAATCCCCGAGGGAGAAACCGAAAAGGAGGTAGCGAAAATCGACGTGCTCGACGTCGAATTGCCTTGCACCACCGTTGATTGAACGTTCCCCAGGTGAAGACGGCCCGATTGGTGGTTGAATCGACCAATGAAACGGCCGACAACGCCGTCAACGACGAAAGAGAGAAACCGACAGTGACACCGAAGAGAGTAAGAGCTGAATCGGCCACCTTTTCGCCAGTTGAGGCTTGGCCACCACTAGATCCCTGCACTGCGAGTCCCCGCGGATCTATTGGAAGTGTAATCTGGCGAAGAACCGACCGACAGAGCTCTGAATGATGACGAGGGTGATTGAAGTGGACCGAACCGGTCTGAACCGGTTCAGCCAAAAAAAAAAGAAAAGGAAAAATGGGAAAAAAATCTAGGAATGCAATTGTGACGCCCCAGAAGCGCGAAAAATTGGGCAAATTTAAAACTTTTTATTCATCAATTCACAATTAAGGGTGCATTCCTGTGCAGTGTCATGCATCATCATACATCATAATACATCTTTCATCAAACTTTCACCTCAAGATCTCATCATCTCATAGTTATATATTACATCATATTCATTCTTCAATTCCGAATTAATTAATCCTAATACATCCCATACATCCCTGTTCATCAAGTGTCTGTAAATAAAATATTAGTCTGGGTACATGAAAAGATAAATTATACCTCAAAATACAATATATGGCCTGGAGCTTAAGTCCTCCACTAGCCACTGCTCCGTACGTCGCAAGGAAACTCTCTTCACTTGAAGAAATCTGGGGGGAGATAAAACAGGGTGAGCTTTTAAATCGCTCAGTAAGGGGGTAAGGGATTCGTTAACAAAATAATGATTTTCACAGCACAATCATTTCATCTTGTGGGTCAAAACCCAATAAACTTAATAGAAAAGTGTAGCATGAATAATTAAAACATCATCTTAACCCATTTCTCAAAGCTCATATAGAAACATGATAATAAATGGCTCAAACCATGATTACAAGCATGTATAAAACAGGATGCGATAATGGCTTTTCTCATAAAACGTGATGAAAATCATCGCAATAGTAATGCACGTGGCACAACCACCAAACGTAATCTCATGTGTAAAACAATACTAGGCAAATAAACTCATATAAAAATTCATCATGACACATCAAAACGATTGAACTCGTCCCCTAGGTGGACATCCCCAATCGAGGGATTTCGTCGACAATAATACACCTATGGCCATGGTTCGCTGTAGACTTGATTAGAGTCGTACAACCGTCGATCTTACGTGCTATCAAAGCACGGCCCGACCTTACATGCTATCAAAGCAATGCCACCCATCGCTGTCACGGAGCGGGGTCATCTCACGTTACCAGAACGGAGGAATATCAGACTTACATGCTACCAGAGCAAGGCCCAGACTTACATGCTACCAGAGCAAGGCCCGATGTGTATTCAACATGACACGCCTAAGTCTCAGTAATAGCCATTATCATAGAAAACCGTTTTGCCTTCACGTAGCGCTCATAGTGGTTTTCTCATAAAACTCATCTCAAAATCGTTTTATGCTCAACACAAAACATGTCAAAATCGAGCTCAAACAGGCAAAACCACACGCACATTTCTCAAATCTCAGTATGCCTTAACGTAGAGCCCAAATCACTTTTCACTTTTTAAACTCAAAACGGTTGTAAAACAATTTCACATTTAGTTTACAACTCATAAAAATTGGGCCCCAATTGGCTATAAAATCGTGTGCAATAACTCATTCGCAACTCATAAAAACATGCTTGTTTTCTCAAATCACATTTCATGCTACAATATCATCACAAAATCGCATACACAAATGAGTTTAAGTTTTCCCTTACCTCATTGCACCTCGTATAGTGCAATCATTCCCTCAAATAATGGACTAGCCTCGTATTCCTCTCTAGAACTCTCGGGCTGTCCAAACGATGTTAAGACATCAATAATTCATCTCAATCACATCATCGAGCACATATTTACTCATATTCTCGTTAAATACTACATACCTCATTTTTCGCATATTCCTATCATAATCCACATTCTCATCCACTACATTTCAAATCCTACATTTTTCATGCATACTATCCATGCCAAAATCACCTCATTGCCTCAATTCCAATTTATAGCCAAAATCCCAAAATTACCAAAATTTGTGTAATATCATCATCATTCCCAATAAAATCACAATTTCATCAACTCTAATAATTTCCTAGCCATTTTATCACAACACCTATAGTCACTATCACCAAAATCACCTCAATATCAAAGATCAAAGTTTAGAAACTTACCTAAAACTTATGGAGAGCTCTATTCACACCTCGATTCGATTTGTCCTTCGATTTCCAAGTATGTTGTTCTCCTTTGGATGAGGAACAACTTTCCTTCTTGCCACAACCTCTTATTCGAACGAAAATGGACGATTTGGAGGAGAGAGAAAGCTAGGGATTTTAGTTTCTGAAGAGAGAGAAAGAATGAATTTCCAAAAAACACAGGGATCCTTATATAAGCGGAGGGTAGGAGATCGATTTGGTCCTTGATGAGATCGATCTCTCTTTGAATTTGAGAACGTTTTGGGGTAATTTTGTACCTAGGAGATCGATTTGTCATGGGGTGAGATCGATCTCATAATTGCTTCATGAGATTGATCTGCTCCTTGAGGAGATCGATCTTCTATTTACAGAACACTTCATGAGATTGATCTGCTCCTTGAGGAGATCGATCTTCTCTTTACAGAATACTTTATGAGATCGATCTGCTCCTTGAGGAGATCAATCTTCTCTTTACAGAAAGATTTGGAGATCGATTTGCTTGCCTATGAGATCGATCTGCCTATTAGTTCTTGCACATTTCCTGCATTCTGGAGCCATGAGATCGATCTCTCATCCTTGGAGATCGATCTGACCTTCACAAATTGCACTGCTGCTGCATCAATTTGCAGAAAACTCAATGTAAAACCTCCAAAAATCTACCTCATAGTCCATATTTCAATCCATACACATTCAAGACTTAAAAATCCCATCTTCTTATACTTCATCATATTTAAAACTTGCGTGTACATTAACATATGTTAATTACATACACCAAATTACAATTATCATTACTGGGGTATACAAAATTCTACGTTCTCATAGCAATCGAGCTACAGTTAAGTTGGTAAGTAGTCGAAATTGACCGATTTAATTTTTGAAATATTTAATTGAAATTATATTTGACCGGAATTGACCTGATAAATATATAAACATATAGCGCGGCAATTGACGACAAACGAGTGTTCGAGTCAACCTCGATTTATGTGCTATCACATAATCTTAAGTAAGTGAATCTCGATTTCTATAAATTGGATAGTTATACGAGTTAGAAATTAATCGCGTAAGTTGTGATTTATTCCGTATAAAATTTCGTAATGCTTGAAATTGAAAAGAGACTGTCGTAAATTATTTTAAATGGTCGAAAGAGACTAGAAACTGGATGAGATAACGTAACAATGATGTTAGGTCAAGAATTCGGTCAAATGTTCGTAATGGGCCAAACTTGAGTAGCAATCGACCTAATTTAGATTATGGGCCCCACGGAAAGCCCAATAAAAGTAAATAAACCCAATAAGTTAAATCAACTGTAGTAAACAAGGGAAATATATTTAATGGGTTAAATTGATATGATAAATAATATTTTGCAGCTCCAGATATTGGATTAGGAGTAGATCGAACTGGATAAGCTTCCAACAGTGAAAATTTACCACACTCAACTTAATACGAGGTAAGGGAATTTTGTAAATATTTTGAGGTAGCTGTACATATTTTGAAGGTATTTGAGGGTATTAAATTTGCTTGGCTAACTAGAAAAGAAATAATAATTTTTGTGAAAAAATTCGGATATAAGTGAAAAAGACGATTTTACCCTTAGAAGCAAATTTTACAAAAAGGGTAATAAGGCTAATAAATTGCATGAATATCATGTTTTTGATATTTTTATGAAATATATTACTTCGATTTTAGCAAATTTACAAATAGGTTGGCTATTGATTTCATAATTTCATGAAATAGCACAAGTTAGGTGCTAACTTTGATTTTGAGCATGTTTTGTTAAAATTGAGCCGCTTATCAGATTTATATGATTTTAATCATTCTGGAGCTTTGTTCGCACTAGACTTTAATGTTTTAACTCATATACAGAGTGTTGGAGCCTCGCTCGCACTGAGTTTTACTGATTTATATGCATGAAAATCGTATTGGAGCCTTGCTCGTACGTAATTTTACATTGATTTATTGTGTATAAAATCGTACTGGAGCTTTGCTCGTACGTGATTTACACTGATTTATTTCATATGAAAGTCGTACTAGAGCGTTTCTCGTACGAGGATTTTTGTATGTGCATAAAATCGTGCTGGAGCTTCGCTCGCACGAGATTTTAGATATCATGATATGTATGGCATCGTGCTGGAGCTTCGCTCGTACTAGACGTGATGTGACATGCATAGAGCCGTGCTGGAGTCTCCTATAGACTGTGTCAAAGTGAGATGATATACTCGCACGTGTATGTTGAGACATGGGTTGGTTATCGACATGGTATGATGTGGATAAGACCTATGGCAGGCACCCTCAGACTGTGATATGGGTTCATGGAGTACGTTGTACCGTGTATGTCACACGGAGTACGGTGTACCGTGTAGTCATGACTATGAGATTGGTAATTTGATATTCTGGCGGGTAGGACTGACTCACCTCCCGTTGCAGTCGTGATACCCAACACACTGGGATCCGTGTAGCCTGGGATCACAGGGACATAGTTCTCGATATTTCCTACACAATAACCTACATGCCTCACTTGATATCATACGGTCTAGATGGACCAAGGCAGACCCGAAGGAGGGGTTACCCCTCGATTTGTGATTTTAAAACGAAATATGGTTTTAATATTGTGTTGATGAGTTTTACTGAGTTCTAATAAGGTGTTAAACCTTGAGGGGTTGTTTTATGATAAGTTTTCAATGTGTTGAGCATGAGACGTTGACATGATGATTTTTCATATTTACATGCCTATTTTCATGTTTTCAGTATGTGATATATTTATATACATATGGCATAGTTTTAATTATACCTCATGCTTTGGATATAAATGATTTTTATATTATGACATTATAAGCATGTTGATAGTGTAGTTATCTACCTGCTTACATTATTGCCTTACTGAGTAAGTTGTGCTCACCCTTTTGCTTTCCCCCTACAGAGTACTTTCAGTAGTTGAGAGCGGGTAGCGACTGCATTCCTTGTTATCCACTGCTTCCTATCACGAATCAGGTATATACATTGTACATTTTGTATCTGAACATGTAAAAGCACAGTACTGTACATGGATGAAATATCGGGGATGTAAACCTATGTAAATACAGTAGATGTGATTAGTTAAAGTCAAAGGACAATAGATCCTAATATGTAAATGTGATATGGAAATGGATGTTAAGGTAAGTAACATGACAGGAGGGACTAATGTCGACTCATAGCCCAACTGTTAGTAGTGAAACTGTTCACGACGGGTAAGGAAATGAAAAAAATGAAAAATTTGTAGTGATTTTTAGGAAAAAGAGGTTGTGACATATTTTGGAATCAGTTCTAATCACAATGTGGATAAAAACAAGGTTGGCTTAAATCCAAAATATAAAGACGTATGTCTCATATACTTTCAAAACATGCCATAAGTGAGATTTTAAAGCTTTTTTAATGCAAGCTTTTTGAATCCCACAAAACTCATATTATGCATCAAGATGCAAACGTATTCGATAATCTTATCATCGATATTTCCACATAATAACACTTAGGATCCTTGAACATCATTTGATTTTTGCTCTAAGATCCGATTAATCTATATGATGTTACCTCACATCAAATGAATTAATTTATACCTTATGATACTACCTTACATCATAAAGATCACTTTTCCATTCGATATTCTCATCCAAATAATTAATTTATACCTTATGATACTACCTTACATCATAAAGATCACTTTTCCATTCGATATTCTCATCCAAATTCATCAATATTCTCATAAATCAAAATTTCAATTCCGTCAATCACTCGCACCTATAACACAGTTCTTGAACATTTTCAGTTAATGTTCTATGACACGTTTTATTCCATATGATACTACTACGCATCCATGGCATTAACTTATACCTCATGGTGCTATTTTGCACCTTAATGATCACTTATCAATTTCATATTTTTATCAATAATCCCATCACATTTATAATTCTCAAACATTATTTGATCTCTATTCGAGGTCTCAAATTTACTCCATATGATGTTATCTCGCATCTATGGATTTAACTTGAAATTTTAAGTTCAAAATTATCTCATATGATGCTTTTTTTGCATCCTAAAGGAGAACTATTAACCCGATTTCTTTGTCCACCATTATTCCTTATTAAACTATAATTTATCGATAGTTCACTCGATCTGGTTGCGCATGAAATCCTTAAGCATTTCTAAACTCAGCTTTCATATATAAATTCATTATTTATGAAATTAGTAGATTTTGGATTTTATACTTAAATTCATTATTTATGAATTTACTTAGTAGCCTATGCAGATTTAGTTACATGGCATGCAATCATTACAAAGAAAAACATTAAGCAATTCATATTGTATGATACAAATCTATATTGAATGAAGGTTACTTATCTCGTATGCTATACACGCTGTAATGGGCGTGGTTCACTTACTCTGTTTACAGATTCTAAGCTTAGCGCATGGATACACCGAGCTTGGCCAAACTCTTGTTCATCTTATATCGTCGTGCAGTTTATCCTTAAACCGATGTACCCAAAATTTTCTCTTTTTCTTTCTTTTCTTTCCTTTTTCTTTCTTTTTCTTTTTCTTTTCTTTTTTTTCTAGACTTTTCATTACTGAATCAGTTCAGACCGGTTCAACCACTGCTTTGGCTGGTCTGGGCCTTATCAGCTGGTTTCTGGTCACTTTTTTCTTCCATCAGTATCGGGCGAGTTAGAAAAGCTTTTGATCGAGGGTAATAAAGGCAAATCAGTGGCAGTGACTTCTTTTTCCTTCTTCCTTCTTCCGCCTCTTTCTCTCATTTCTTACACTGATCGTCGCTTCTTCTTGGGTCAGTGGCGTCATCACTGGCTTTTCCTCATCGGTGGCGTCACGCTTTCCCTCTCCCTAGGCCGACGCCTTTTCTGTTTCTTTTCTTTATTTTTCTTCAAAAGAGAAAGAAATGGGAGGGTTTGGGTTTCCTAACCCCTTCTCCTTTCCTTAATATTATATATATTATGAATATTTATATGTTTCATTCAATTATAGACATATATCTAGATATTGATATACATATATATATATATATATATATTTATATTAAATATACAAATAAATAAATAAATAAATATCTAATACAATATATATGTATAAAAAAATTATATATATAAATCTATATTTTCATTTTAATATATATTATCTCATACATTCGAGATAAATTTTCATTAATAGGAAATTTTCGGTTATCACATGTTGTATGTTAACAGTTATTGATGACTTTTCTCGAAAGGTTTAAATTTTCTTTTTGAAATAAAAAAAATGATGTGTTTGCTACATTTAAATAGTGGAAGATCATGATTAAGAAACGAATAGGGAGGCAAGTAAAACGTCTTCGTAACGGTAATGATTTCGCATTTTGTTTAAATGAGTTTAATGTTTTTTTTTACGAGAAAGAAGGAATTTTAAGACATGAAAATTCCTGATACTCCACAACAAAATGGTGTGGAAGAATGTATGAATAAGACTTTAGATAAAAAAACTTAGTATGCTTTCTAATTCTTGTTTACCAAACTCATTTTGGGTTGATGCTACTACAACCAGGGATTTAAATTGCGGTCGCAGCTTCGTTTTCAGTTGCGTTGCGTTTATCGCGGTTGTGGATATTGTAAGACCCGAATTTAATTAAAATACGAAATGAATGAGTATTCATGAAGGGAATCTTCGAGCACGTGCAAGGGCAAAACGGTCAAAAGACCGAAAGCCGATATAATTTCGATAAGAAAATTTAATTAAAAATAATGGATTGAGAAATCTTGGTCAATAAAGGTGAAATAAATTTATTTCGGGTTAAATTGATCAAGATATGAAGTTATGGGAATTAATCGGGATTAATTGGAATTTTTAAATAGAAAAATAATCCCAAAAATAATCGAAAAATATACCGAAAAGTCATTCGGGACAATATCTCGAAAATACGGAAAAATTATACCCGAAAAAATAGGTTATAATAAATTAAATAAATTAAATAAAATTAAATAAATGAATTTAGAATTAAATAATAATTTTAAGGATATTTTAAGGGATATTTGGGTATTTTTAATGTATTTTAATGATTAAAATAATAATAAAAAATAATTAATAAAATAAATGAAAAAAAAGAAGAGAGAAGAAAAAAAAGAGGAATCAGAAATCAGGGAGAGAGAGAAGAAAAAACGGGAAAACAGAATCGAAATCGGGGAAGAAGATCGGACCACCGTTCGGTGACCAATGGCCAATCGAAGGGTCTGAAATGGAAGAGGAGAGGCCGGTGACCTCCCTGGTACAGGTGACGTGCCAAACCGACGTCGGAGGAGGCCGAAAACGGCAGGAGAAGCCGCGAGAAGAAAGAGCTCCATTGGCGGTGAACGGCGCCGATCTGGCCGACCCCGCTCCCAGCCGAAGCTTCCCCAGGCCCAGGCGACGCGATCGGTGGTGGTCACGACTGGCGAAACCAGCGGACGGCGCCCGAAACGGCGGAAAGAGAAATGGGTTTCGACGGCCGAGAGAGAACATGCCGGACCGGCGACTTTTCGACAGCCTTGGACGAAGCCGAGGCCAGATTCGAGCTGCGGACGACCCAACGGAGCTGCTGGCGATGGAAGTCGACGGAGAACCGACCGGCAAGACGGTGAACAAGGGTGAACCGACGGTTTGAACCGGTCTGAACCGAACTGAACCGGTTCAGCCAAAAAGAGAAGGAAAGAAGGAGAAAAAGGGGAAAAGAAAAAGAGAAAAAAATGGAGAAAAATCTCGACGATGTAATCGAGCTACGAGTAAGTCGATAAGCAGTCAAAATTGATCGATGTGAATTTTTGGAATATTTTATTTAATTATTATTTGATTGAAAACTTACCGAAAAATTTATGAAATTGTGTAGCTCGACAATTGGCATCCAACGAGAGCTTGATTTGCATACCAGCATGGAATCTCGGGTAAGTGACCCTTATTTACGACAATTTACATCGTTATGCGTGTTTCAAATTTAATTACCGCATAAAATAAATTAAATTATGGAAAGTCGGATAAATTATCGTAAATAATAAATTTAGCTATTCGAGAGTTAGAACGAGGCCCAATAAATTGTTGGTGGGCCCAATGAGCCTAATAGGCCTCGATAATGTGAAAATTAAGTGAAAAACGGACTTAAGGCCGATTAAGGCCTATTAAGGTGCAATCGGGTCCAATAGGGATAAATGGGCCCAATGATTTAAATTAAGTCCAGAAAGTATTAAATACAATTAAATTGTATGTTATCTGACCTGAGGAATATTTATACGCAGTTTCGGAGTTTTGATTGGGAGTAGAGCGGACTGCGCGACGTGACATCAATGGAAAGGTCAGACTCGACAGGAAAATAAGGTAAGGGAATTCTGTGGACTGCTAGAGGTAACTTTACGAAATTTTAAGTTCATTTGCAGTCCTTTAAAAATTATCTGAAGGGTCTAGAGGTCAAATAAAAATTTTAGGGCCCCGAATGGGAAATTACCAAAATACCCTTGTTAAGGGTAAAATTTACAAATTTAGGAAAAATTGGGAGGAGTAAGAATAAGAGGTTTCTGCTCGTTCTGGAGACATTTTAATGCATGCATGAGTAGGCTGGCTAACCTTGAAAGAAAATGCACAGCATTGCATACTTTCAACGATATAATTGTTTTGAAAACTGTTTTGAGGAAACAGAGCCGCCTACGTGTTTTTATTGACATGTGACGTGCTAGAGCTCAGCTCGCACGATATTTTGATTTGTGTGATGCATGCATTAGTGCTGGAGCGAGAGCTCGCACTAGAGTTTTACATGCATAGGTGCTGGAGTCCAACTCGCACCAGATTTGTATATATATATATATATGATTTTCGTGGCAGGGTGCTAGAGTCTAACTCGCACCATATTTTTATATGATTTTTGAGACAGGGTGTTGGAGCTTCGCTCGCACTAGATTTTTACATGGTTTGCATACAGAGTGCTGAGCATCGCTCGCACTGATTTTATGAGAACATACGATGAGCCGTGCTTGGAGCATCGGGTAGACTGTGTGTCATCGATTAAATAGGCTCGCACATGCGTTTTGAGACATGGCATGAGTATTGAGATATGATATAAGAAACAAAATCTCTCTGTGGGAAGCAGGCCATTTGGGCTGGAGTACCTAGAGCGATATGGGTCCACGGAGTACGATGTACCGTGCAAGTAGCATGGAGTACGATGTACCGTGTGGTATCTTCGGATACGACATCTTCGGATACGGCATCTTCAGATGCATGGGATCGGATAAGACCGACGAGACGGAGTGACCTACCTCCCGAGCGGTTCCCGATCATGGTGAGAACCCGCACACTAGAATCCGTGTAGCAGAGGAACTCCCGAGGACACATGGCCATAGTCCTGGTTATTACCGATATACAGATGTTGCCTAGTCTCGCATGTTGACGACTTTGATGAGATTAAAACTGGGTTTTTAAAATCAAACGTGCATGATGATTACTTCCATGCTTTTCAAACCCATGTGTGATGTAAACTGATTTTCATGGTTTTGTGTGAGTCAGGATCACCCGAAGGAGGGGTCGAGTCCTGACTTTATTGTGAAAATTTTAAATGAAAAAGAAATGATTTGAAATATAGCATGTTGAATTTTCCGTGCAAACTTGTTTTACATAACATCATAACTCACATCATCTGTTTTAAAATGTGTGGAGAAAGGGTGGTTTATGCATGGCACCACTTCATGTAGGTAGTATGTGTCACGACCCGAATTACCTAAAAATCAGAGTAAATTTTTCGCTTTTTTCATTTATTATTTAATTCTTAACTTTCTCTCGTCGTGACCATCCTACAACACAGTTGGGCTATGATTCGGTGTTAGTCACCTCACACTATTTAACATTTCATTCCCATAATCATATATCAGAGTCTACTATCCTTTTGACTTTAAATAAATACATACCCAATGGTATTTACATGACTCTACATCCCCGACATCATATCCATTCACAGTACTGTGCATTACATATTTAGATACAAAACCATACAAATGTGTATACCTGTCTCTCAATGGGTAGCAGCAAGCAGCGGATATTAAGCATGCAAGTCCTCAGCCGCTCAATAATTATTACAAGTGCTCTGAAAAGATGGGAAAATAAGGGGGGTGAGCAAACCACACGCTCAGTAAGGCAATTATGCAAGTAAGTAGATAGCTCCACTATCTACATGCTCATAATGCCATGCCCTTAAATCCATTTCTTTTCATTTAAAATTTACACGCACAAAGTTATGCATATTCAATGCCATAGTTTATCCAAAACTATTTGTGCATATATAAATCATGTAACTCATGCATTCAAAGCATTTTATGTGACATCATTAAATCATATTAAGCATGAATTTAATCAAGATCATGCATTCTTTCATGTCATGTAAGACAATTCAAGGTTTTCAAATGAAAGCATGGAAAACACATCATGCCACTGCATTTAAATCAATTCATTTAAAACGCAGTATAAAATAACCCCTCTGGGTCAATCATCTCAAAACTCATAAAACAATTTGTTATATTTCATTATAAAACTTGAGTTATAAAACCACCCTTCTTTCAGGGTCACATATCATAAAATCATATGAAATCATAAAATCATCAAATCGGGGGCCTGACCCCTCCTTCGGGTCTACCCTGGTCTAACAGACCACAAGTTATATCATGTGAGACAATCAGGTAATTAACAGTAACATCGAGGACTATGGCCATATCCTAGTGATCCCTGGCAACACGGTACCTAGTGTGCGGGGTATCACACCTGAAACGGGAGGTGGGTCATCCTACCCGCCAGAACAGCATAACACCAGGATTGCGAGGGCAAGGCTTGCTGCCTCGTGGCTCATGCCACTCCACTCCAACAATCCCCACGGTACAACGTACTCCGCGTGACATACACGGTACAACGTACTCCGTGGACCCAAGCTCAATCAGGGGTGCCTGTAATAGGTCTTATCCACCCATATCATCTCTGTCTCAGAATGCACGTGTGAGCATATCATCTCACTGTGACACACAGTCTACAGGAGGCTCCAACACGGCTATATGCATGTAATATAAATCCCTGTGCGAGCGAAGCTCAAGCACGGCTCCATGCATATTCATGATATCTGAAAACCTCGTGCGAGCGAAGCTCTAGCACGGTTTCATAGAAATCAGTAAAATCTGCGTACGAGCAGCGCTCCAGTACGACTTAAACTGATTATAATTTCAATTAAAATCCACGTACGAGCAATGCTCTAGTACGGATATGTATAAAAACTCATGAAAACTTCGTACGAGAAAAACTCCAGTACGACATTTAAATGAATTGTGAAACCATATAAAACTTTGTGCGAGCAACGCTCCAGCACAAATGAATGCTCAAGTAAATCAAATCTCGTGCGAGTTACACTCCAGCACGGCTTTATGCATAATTAAATCAAACCTCGTGCGAGTTACACTCCAGCACGGCTTCATGCATAATTAAATCAAAATAGGATGCGAGCTAAGCTCCAACATCTCTCATGCATGTCAAATCATTAAAACTAGTGCGAGCAATCGCTCCAGCACTATTTTATGCATACCACGTTAAAACAAATCAAAACATGTCAAAACAGAGTGCGAGCTAGGCTCCAGCAGCTCTCATTTCACAATAATAAAAATCAGTGCGAGCACCATGCTCTAGCACATTTCATGCATATGATGTCACACAAGTCGGTGCGAGCAACTGCTCAAGCACATTTATGCACATTCACAAACGCAGATATAGTGCGAACTACGTGTCGGCACTACTTGTTTCCATATAAACTTGATAGTTGGCCTCTTTTCCAAAGAAATTTCATTTAAATATTAATAACACCTACGTAGTGTTAATTTGGGAAACTTATGCAATTATTGGCCAATCTATCGATTTACTTTGATTAAAACCAATCAAATCTTTAATTCGGAAAATTCCTTAAATCATGCATTTCATGCATGTCATGCTTTCACCATCCTTAGGTGAACTTCCCTCAATAGGGGTAAAATAGTCTTTTCACCTATTTCGATCCTCAAAATTATTTAAACCACTTTTAGGATCTTTATACATCATCAAGGCATACATACATATTCAGTGTACAGAACACTATTAAAATACGCGTAGCTACCTCTAGCTACTCACACAATTCCCTTACCTCATTTATCTGTACAGTCTGACCTTTCCACTGATGACTCGTCACGCAGTCCGATTTGCTCCAAATCTAAATCAAATCTCCGGAACTGCGGATACACATTCATCAGGTCAAATACAATACAATTTAATGTATTTCATAATTTTCTGGGCTTAATTTAAATCATTGGGCCCGTTTACCCATATTGGGCCCGATTGCACCATAATGGGCCTTAATCGGCCTTAAGCCCGTTTACCACACTTTATCGAGGCCTATTGGGCTCACTGGGCCCATCAGTAATTTATTTAGCTCGTTCTAAATTCTCTGATATCTCAATTTAATATTTACGACAATTTATCTAATTTTCCAGAATTTAATTTATTTATGCGGAAATTAAATCCGAAATTTATGCGTTAAATATCAATCACGCATAACGATATAAAATTGTCGTAAATAAGGGTCACTTACCCGTTATTCCATGATAATACAAAAATCGGGGCTGTCTCAAGCTCTCGGTGGATGCCAATCGTCGAGCTACACAATTAAATATATTTTTTCCGGGTAAATTTCCAGTCGGAATTAATTAAATTAAATATCCAAAAAATTAAATCGGTCAATTCGACCGCTTACCGACTTACCCGAAGCTCGATTGCATCACTGGAATTTTTCCCAATTTTTTCTCTTTTTCTTTTTCCCTTTTTCTTCCTTTTTTTCCCTCTCTTTTTGGCTGAACCGGTCCGGTCCGGTTCAACCCGGTTCGGACCGCCGGTTCAGCTCGGTCCGGTTCAGCTCAAACCACCGGTTCAGTCCGGTTCACCATCATTTTGCCGTTCTGGCGCCGTCCGGCCGGTTCTCTGGCCGATTCCGCCACCAATCGATGCGCCACGGCCTGGGCTTCTCAAATCGGGCCTCGGTTTGCCTCGAATCACAGCCGATGGCCGCCGATCGGCGTTTCTTCCCCCGCGGTTTCTCCTCCGTTTTCGGTGGTTTCCGGCCACCTCGCCGCGCGTCGCTGCCGCCTGTGGGCTCGCCTGAGGTCAGTCGACCTTCGCCGACCCTCGCCTGGGGTCCTATGCCGCCGGTGACCGTCGGACGGAGGGATCTCCCTCGGGTTCGCTTTTCGGCTTCCGTTTCTTCTCTGCTTCTGTTTCAGACTTTCAATTCGCGTTTTTTTTTTTTATTTCATTTTATTTATTTATAATTTATTTTTAATATTATTTTATTCAATAAAATAATATTAAAATGCATAAATATCCTTAAAAAAATATATTTAATTCATTTAATCTGTAAATAATTTTCTCAGTCCGATTTTACCTTTTCGGTATATTTTTCGATTATTTTCGGATCTCGGTTTATTCCAATAAATTCATATCTTGATCAATTTAACCCGAAATTTAATTATTTCTTCATCATTGATCAAGATTTCTCATTTTCATATTTTTAATTAAATTTTCTTGTCCCGATTAATACCGAACATTAGTCTTTCGACCATTTTGCCCCTGCACGGGTTCGGGAATGTCATTTAAGTCCTTTTGCATTTTTTAAATGCACTCGAAAATATCGGGTCTTACAATCTCCCCCACTTAAGAAATTTGGTCCTCCAAATTAGAACCAAGTAATATGAGTCCATAATTAACTCCGGGTACATCTATCGTATCATATACTGTCATCCTCAAGTGACTTTCTCCGGAGTGTAATATTACCATCATACTTAACTGGGGAGATTATCTTAAACCTCAACACTTTCTCCTTCCGTCTAATACCCGAATCGATTTCCAATCATATGTTATACTTTCATTGAGCTAAACCGTTGAAGCTCATATCCGATTACATATATCGGGTTCGGATAATATTTTCGAAACATCATAAGATAGGACACATAGTGGATGCCTGTTTATTCAAGTGGTAACGCCAACCTACAGGTCTTACCTCCCACTTTGTCCAATATCTCTATCCGAATCTTGTTACGTCCTTAAGACAAGTAACTGCCAACATAATGATTCACCCTCGGTGAATTCCAATGATTTCCTGTCTCTTGTCAGCATAGTCTTTTCTATCTGCTCTGAGGTGTTCTTAATCTCTCTCAAATCAACTGAACATACTCAGAGGTTTGTCTTACTAATTCGGGAACAATTTTCTATCTGTCACCCACTTCTCTTATCAAAGTCAGGGAACAACTCCCTACGGCCATATAATGCCGAATATAATCCCATCCCGATACTCAAGTGACAACTATCATCACTGGCGAATTTGATTAGTAGCAACTGATCATCCCAGGAGCTCATAAAATCAATGGCACACGCTCTCATCACATCCTCCAGAACCTGTACAGTCCTCTCTGACTGACCATCTGTCTGAGGGTGGAAGCTGTGCTAACACACAATCAGGGTCCCATAGCTTCAAAAAACATATTCCCAGAAGTGGAAAGTGAAGCGGGAATCCCTATCTGATACCATGCTCACTGGAACGCTACACAATGTTTCACAATATTCCACACACATAAATCCGCCTATACACTTAGAGTATCTAGGGATTTTCATAACCAGAAGGTGGGTAACTAAATCAATCTATCAACTATCACCTAGATAGCCTCGAGATTCATTCGGGTCCTCTGTAACCCATCACGAAATCCATGGTAACTTGTTCCCATTTTCGTGTCAATATAGGTAGAGGCTGCAATAACCCTGCAACTTCTTTTACTCTACCTTACTCTGCTGACATACGAGACACTTTTTCGCAATTCTCTACAATATCTCTTTTTCATACCTGACCACCAATACCCTTTTCAGAGATTTTGATATATTTATTACTTCTCGGATGCACTGTATATCCCGAAGAGTGAGCTTCTGACAATAGCACTTTCTTATCAACTATGGTCCTGAGGAGCACTTATACTGTCTCTGAACCTCTGTGAGTCATCATCACTCACTGTGAACTCTGTCACTATACCCTTCTGAATCTGACCCACACTATCGATACCATGCCGATCATCACGCTAAGCCTGGTAAATCCGGTCACACAAATCCGGTTCTAACCTCAGGCTAGCTGTCACAAAATCACCGTCATCATCAGAAGGAATCACATCACTACTGAGGTTCACAACTGCTCTAGCAGCTCACGCTCCCTGACCATCATATGTAATACCATCTCGAGGCTCTTTCTGTTTAAAGCATCAGCCTTTACATTAGCCTTTCTTGGGTGGTACAATATTCATAATCATAATCCTTAGAAGCTCTAACCCTCTTGGTTATCTCATCCGACTCTTTCTGTGAAAACAGATACTCGGGGCTTTTACGATCAGTGCATATCCGAAATTTCTTACCATATAAGTGGTGGCGCCATACCTTTAGTGTAAACGCTACGGCTGCCAACTCTAAATCATGGGTCGGATAGTTTCTCTCAGGTCCTTGAATTATCTGGATCCATAAACGACTATCTTCCCATTTACATCAATACATAGCTCAATCCTTATTTGGAGGTATCCATACACACTGAAACCTCTTGAGCTGTTAGTTATGGTGAGAATACTTACGGTGGTCAGTTCATACCTTAATATACTAAAACTCATCGAAGCCATTTACATACTTATCATACCACCTGTATGAAATCTTTTTTTCCAAACGAGACGTGTCAACTGAGCAGCCCATTTCAAGAAACTCATAAAACCTTGTCTGTAAGGCAGTTTCCTGTTGCTACTCATACTCTTCCTTGGACTTCGAATACATCATAATATCATCATTAAAAACGATAACCCTATCGGTCCAGGTAAGGTTCAAATACCTTAACGTAGTTGAGTTCTACTCAATATTTCAATTTTTCATATACTTGACCTATGTACGCATAAACGTACAATGTCATTTCGAAATAGCTTTCGTTCAAGATACTAGCTCACGTCATTTCTTTCCTCTTATATTGACGGCTTTTTTTTTTTTATAAAATTTTAATTTTTTTAAACTTTCATGATTAATCAAGTTCTATATTTCTTTATCGTACCAGCAAAGGTACCCAAATTTTAATGTATATATTATGACCGTCGAATTCAATCTATAGATTATGCGTGCGCTTCCAGACGCTGTCAAATCTTCAGGCAGGGAAGTATTTTAAAATACCTTTATTATCCCTCAGACTTGACTACATACCGCTTAATCCAATTTACTTTGCATATCAAGGATATCCTTACCTTGCATACGTCTCTTATTCCAATATATCTCCTTTAATATATCACTTATAACTAACTCTTTCATTATGTGTGAAAACTTACAATCCTTATACCCATATTCAGTTAGTGAAAATCAACTAACTATCATCATCATGCCTAAGGGTACAGGCTTCACATTTTTCACTAACTTATAAGCAACTGAAGGCGGTATAATTAAATGCGTGGCACCAGGATCAATTAAAATAATTATTTCATTATTCTTAACCAGTGTGGTATCTTCCACCACATCCTATGAAACATCAATAGTGTCCTGGTCCAAGGCATACACTCGCCCTCGTCCAACATCTTATTTTCGTGGTAACTACCACACATCTTACACTGCTACTCTGTTATACTGTTTACAATGCTCCGTAGTAGGTTGCGATCTTCAAATCATAATACCCCTCAATAGTGTTAAAATTAGATATACTGGGGTTTATCAATCAACTTACCCCGTGATTTATCAACTCTAAGCTTTTACCAATTACCTTTTTTTTTCCGTTCTGACATTCTTGTCATCCTCTATTCTCTTTTGTCTCAATTTCGGCCCTCACTACCTTTCTCAATCTCAGAGGCGTGCAACTCTTGATTTTATTTACACAGCTGTAGTCTGCGCACTGCCTCGGCATAGGTAGTGATGTCTAACGGGCAAATCGGACTCTAATTGACAATCTGAGTCCTTCCATAAACTTTCAGACATCTTGACTCTCACTGTTCATCATGTTCGAGTCACATCTGCCCAGGAATATAAACTGAGTATCATACTCGTTAATTAACATGTTCCTCTGGGTCAGAGTAAAGAATGTCATCTGTAATTTTCTTTTAAACACTGTCCGGGATATTCTGTCACCGGAATACATTTCGAATTATTTTTCATGTCCATTCGGGACGTCTAACTCTTCAAATGGGTCGAGCGAACTTCAATTAATGCTCTAACTCGCCCTCATATATCATATATACCCTGAGCAATTAGCTCGCAAAATATTCTCCACACTCCGCTCCAACCTCGCGAAGCGTATCTCAATACTGTCTGATCTCTTTGTCAGACTCTATCCGATCTCTCTATCGGACTCTGTGGGGCATGATCAACCAGCCTCCACGTCAATCTCATCTCAAGTCTCATGTGGCGACTCAGTACAACTCATGGGCCTACCTCAACGGCCTTGAGCTCGTGTACTCGCCTCCCAACCATAGCGGCTATCAGTCAATGAGTCTATTCTTGCATTTAAAACCAAATTCTTAGCTGCACTTCCATCTCGATATACACAATTGTATCCAAATAATGCACAGTACAAGGGGATGTAAACTTCCTTAACCACTAACACCGACTCATATCAGGCCAACTCAAGCTCTGATACCATTAAACCTGTCACGACCCGAATTACCTAAAAATCAGAGTAAATTTTTCGCTTTTTTCATTTATTATTTAATTCTTAACTTTCTCTTGTCGTGACCATCCTACAACACAGTTGGGCTATGATTCGGTGTTAGTCACCTCACACTATTTAACATTTCATTCCCATAATCATATATCAGAGTCTACTATCCTTTTGACTTTAAATAAATACATACCCAATGGTATTTACATGACTCTACATCCCCGACATCATATCCATTCACAGTACTGTGCATTACATATTTAGATACAAAACCATACAAATGTGTATACCTGTCTCTCAATGGGTAGCAGCAAGCAGCGGATATTAAGCATGCAAGTCCTCAGCCGCTCAATAATTATTACAAGTGCTCTGAAAAGATGGGAAAATAAGGGGGGTGAGCAAACCACACGCTCAGTAAGGCAATTATGCAAGTAAGTAGATAGCTCCACTATCTACATGCTCATAATGCCATGCCCTTAAATCCATTTCTTTTCATTTAAAATTTACACGCACAAAGTTATGCATATTCAATGCCATAGTTTATCCAAAACTATTTGTGCATATATAAATCATGTAACTCATGCATTCAAAGCATTTTATGTGACATCATTAAATCATATTAAGCATGAATTTAATCAAGATCATGCATTCTTTCATGTCATGTAAGACAATTCAAGGTTTTCAAATGAAAGCATGGAAAACACATCATGCCACTGCATTTAAATCAATTCATTTAAAACGCAGTATAAAATAACCCCTCTGGGTCAATCATCTCAAAACTCATAAAACAATTTGTTATATTTCATTATAAAACTTGAGTTATAAAACCACCCTTCTTTCAGGGTCACATATCATAAAATCATATGAAATCATAAAATCATCAAATCGGGGGCCTGACCCCTCCTTCGGGTCTACCCTGGTCTAACAGACCACAAGTTATATCATGTGAGACAATCAGGTAATTAACAGTAACATCGAGGACTATGGCCATATCCTAGTGATCCCTGGCAACACGGTACCTAGTGTGCGGGGTATCACACCTGAAACGGGAGGTGGGTCATCCTACCCGCCAGAACAACATAACACCAGGATTGCGAGGGCAAGGCTTGCTGCCTCGTGGCTCATGCCACTCCACTCCAACAATCCCCACGGTACAACGTACTCCGCGTGACATACACGGTACAACGTACTCCGTGGACCCAAGCTCAATCAGGGGTGCCTGTAATAGGTCTTATCCACCCATATCATCTCTGTCTCAGAATGCACGTGTGAGCATATCATCTCACTGTGACACACAGTCTACAGGAGGCTCCAACACGGCTATATGCATGTAATATAAATCCCTGTGCGAGCGAAGCTCAAGCACGGCTCCATGCATATTCATGATATCTGAAAACCTCGTGCGAGCGAAGCTCTAGCACGGTTTCATAGAAATCAGTAAAATCTGCGTACGAGCAGCGCTCCAGTACGACTTAAACTGATTATAATTTCAATTAAAATCCACGTACGAGCAATGCTCTAGTACGGATATGTATAAAAACTCATGAAAACTTCGTACGAGAAAAACTCCAGTACGACATTTAAATGAATTGTGAAACCATATAAAACTTTGTGCGAGCAACGCTCCAGCACAAATGAATGCTCAAGTAAATCAAATCTCGTGCGAGTTACACTCCAGCACGGCTTTATGCATAATTAAATCAAACCTCGTGCGAGTTACACTCCAGCACGGCTTCATGCATAATTAAATCAAAATAGGATGCGAGCTAAGCTCCAACATCTCTCATGCATGTCAAATCATTAAAACTAGTGCGAGCAATCGCTCCAGCACTATTTTATGCATACCACGTTAAAACAAATCAAAACATGTCAAAACAGAGTGCGAGCTAGGCTCCAGCAGCTCTCATTTCACAATAATAAAAATCAGTACGAGCACCATGCTCTAGCACATTTCATGCATATGATGTCACACAAGTCGGTGCGAGCAACTGCTCAAGCACATTTATGCACATTCACAAACGCAGATATAGTGCGAACTACGTGTCGGCACTACTTGTTTCCATATAAACTTGATAGTTGGCCTCTTTTCCAAAGAAATTTCATTTAAATATTAATAACACCTACGTAGTGTTAATTTGGGAAACTTATGCAATTATTGGCCAATCTATCGATTTACTTTGATTAAAACCAATCAAATCTTTAATTCGGAAAATTCCTTAAATCATGCATTTCATGCATGTCATGCTTTCACCATCCTTAGGTGAACTTCCCTCAATAGGGGTAAAATAGTCTTTTCACCTATTTCGATCCTCAAAATTATTTAAACCACTTTTAGGATCTTTATACATCATCAAGGCATACATACATATTCAGTGTACAGAACACTATTAAAATACGCGTAGCTACCTCTAGCTACTCACACAATTCCCTTACCTCATTTATCTGTACAGTCTGACCTTTCCACTGATGACTCGTCACGCAGTCCGATTTGCTCCAAATCTAAATCAAATCTCCGGAACTGCGGATACACATTCATCAGGTCAAATACAATACAATTTAATGTATTTCATAATTTTCTGGGCTTAATTTAAATCATTGGGCCCGTTTACCCATATTGGGCCCGATTGCACCATAATGGGCCTTAATCGGCCTTAAGCCCGTTTACCACACTTTATCGAGGCCTATTGGGCTCACTGGGCCCATCAGTAATTTATTTAGCTCGTTCTAAATTCTCTGATATCTCAATTTAATATTTACGACAATTTATCTAATTTTCCAGAATTTAATTTATTTATGCGGAAATTAAATCCGAAATTTATGCGTTAAATATCAATCACGCATAACGATATAAAATTGTCGTAAATAAGGGTCACTTACCCGTTATTCCATGATAATACAAAAATCGGGGCTGTCTCAAGCTCTCGGTGGATGCCAATCGTCGAGCTACACAATTAAATATATTTTTTCCGGGTAAATTTCCAGTCGGAATTAATTAAATTAAATATCCAAAAAATTAAATCGGTCAATTCGACCGCTTACCGACTTACCCGAAGCTCGATTGCATCACTGGAATTTTTCCCAATTTTTTCTCTTTTTCTTTTTCCCTTTTTCTTCCTTTTTTTTCCCTCTCTTTTTGGCTGAACCGGTCCGGTCCGGTTCAACCCGGTTCGGACCGCCGGTTCAGCTCGGTCCGGTTCAGCTCAAACCACCGGTTCAGTCCGGTTCACCATCATTTTGCCGTTCTGGCGCCGTCCGGCCGGTTCTCTGGCCGATTCCGCCACCAATCGATGCGCCACGGCCTGGGCTTCTCAAATCGGGCCTCGGTTTGCCTCGAATCACCGCCGATGGCCGCCGATCGGCGTTTCTTCCCCCGCGGTTTCTCCTCCGTTTTCGGTGGTTTCCGGCCACCTCGCCGCGCGTCGCTGCCGCCTGTGGGCTCGCCTGAGGTCAGTCGACCTTCGCCGACCCTCGCCTGGGGTCCTATGCCGCCGGTGACCGTCGGACGGAGGGATCTCCCTCGGGTTCGCTTTTCGGCTTCCGTTTCTTCTCTGCTTCTGTTTCAGACTTTCAATTCGCGTTTTTTTTTTTTATTTCATTTTATTTATTTATAATTTATTTTTAATATTATTTTATTCAATAAAATAATATTAAAATGCATAAATATCCTTAAAAAAATATATTTAATTCATTTAATCTGTAAATAATTTTCTCAGTCCGATTTTACCTTTTCGGTATATTTTTCGATTATTTTCGGATCTCGGTTTATTCCAATAAATTCATATCTTGATCAATTTAACCCGAAATTTAATTATTTCTTCATCATTGATCAAGATTTCTCATTTTCATATTTTTAATTAAATTTTCTTGTCCCGATTAATACCGAACATTAGTCTTTCGACCATTTTGCCCCTGCACGGGTTCGGGAATGTCATTTAAGTCCTTTTGCATTTTTTAAATGCACTCGAAAATATCGGGTCTTACAGTATGGTTACCTACTTGTTCGTAGGATTGCCTTACTGAGCTTGATGTGCTCACCACTTTCATTTTCTCAGACAGATAATCTCCAGTAGACGTTGAGGCGACTCAGTACTGCATTCCGGATATCCGTTGCTGCCCATCATTTAAGGTATATACACTTGTACATATTGTATCTAAATAAGCATAGCACAGTAACATGTTTATAAGTAACTTTAGGGGATGTATAAATATTGTAAACACATATAAATGACTGAAAAAGAATTAAGTCATATGGTAAATGAATGGTGGGACTGGCATTGACGCACAGCCCAATTTGTTAGTGGAGTGTGGTCACGACCAGAGGACAGGTAAGCATGAAAGAAAATAACAAAACGCAAAAAATTAACTCTGATTTTTGGGTAGTTTTGGGTCGTGACATATAAAGGTGGTATCAGAGCAGAAATTGGTCTGATGTGTGTCAATGTCAGTAATTAGAAAATTACATCCCCGTGTTACTGTGCTTGGTTAGATACAATGGTGTATATCGAGATGGGTTTTGACTAAGAAATGGTTGAGAATGCATGAATGCCTAATATGAGTCGCGTTAGATGAGATAATGCACGAGGCAGAGGTCGTAGAGGTAGACCTGAGTCTGTTAAGTCGTGCTGAGTTGACCTATGAGAATCAGGATGAAATTGAAATGAAGGCTAATGTTGAGCATGCCCCACTGAGTCCGACAGAGAGATCGGAGAGTATTGAGACACGCTTCGCGAGGTTGGAGTAGAGTGTGGAGATTATTTTGAGGAGCTAATTGCTCAGATTATGAATGAGATTTGAGGGCGAGATGGAGCATTAGTGGAAACCCGCTCGACCCATCTTAAGTGTTTAACATCCAGAGCTAAGATGAGAAATGTTTATGGATGTATTCCAGTGATAGAATATCCCGGACATTGTTTAAAAGGAATTGATTTATTGATGAGTATGATTTATGAGTATGAAACTCGGTTATATTCTTGGGCAGATATTACCTCGACACTATGAACAAGTTATAGTCGAGATGTCTAAAAGTTCATGAAATGGCTCAATTTTCCAATTAGAGTCCGATTGGCCCGTGAGATATTACCTATACCGAGGCAGTGCGCAGATTTACAGTTGGGTAAATAAGAACATGAATTGCACGCCTCTGAGATTGGGAAAGGTAGTGAGGGCTGAAATAGAGACAGAAAAGAGAATCGAGAAATGACAGAGATGTTAAAAATGGGAAAAATGGTAATTGGTAAAAGATTTAATTTGATGAGTCATGGAGTAAGAAAATTGATAAGGCCCCAGTGCATCCAATTTTGGCACTCTTGAGGGGCATTGTAATTGGAGGACCCCGACCTGCTACGAAGCAGTGTAGCAGTGTAAGCAGTGTAAGCAGTGTAAGCACTGTAAGCAGTGTGGGATGTGTGGTAGATACCACGGAAGGAGGGTCTATACTTACACTGTATTGATGAAAATGGCCGTTAAGTGTGGTAAGACGGACCATTGATTTTGATTGCATAGAGTTGGACGAGATCGCCCCAAGAAAAAGTAAAGAGACAGGGAAAAACTTCATTGGTATAGCTGCAACGAAAAGGGAGGCCATAGCCGAAAAGAAAAAGGAAAGTAGGCTGTTGGACGAAGGCGAGAGGATGTCTTGGACCAGGACACTATTGATGTTTCATGGATGTGGTGTAAGATACCACACTTGTTATGAATAATGAAGTACATATGTTCATTGATCCTGGTGCCACACATTTATTCATACCGCCTTCATTCGCATATAAGTGAGTAAAAGGCATGAATACCTACATCATTGGGCACAATACTGATAAATGAGTACCCCAATAGAGGAGGATTAATTAACGGAATATGGATATAGAGATTTTAAGTTGAAAATAGGGGTGAAAACATCACTGAAAAGTATACTGTAAGTGTTGACAAGTGATAAAAAGGGGTGCAACAGTTGAAATTAAAGGAGTAAAGGATTGTACTCACGGAATGAATAATGAAAGAGTTTTGTCATGAGGGATATACGAAAGGAGATAATCTTTAAGATAAGATAGATCCTAAATACAAGATGTATTGGAGTAAGAGACATATTCTAGGTAAGGAATACCCCTAATATGCGAAGTAATTGGGATTAAGTGATAAGTAGGGAATATAAATTATAACCAAGGATAAAGATGGATATAACCATAACCAGTCTATGTGGTTAAGTCTGAAGGTTAATAAAGGTATTTCAAAATACCTCCCCGCCTGAAGACTTGACAGCGTCTAAAAGTATATATATATAACCTATAACGTGAAATCGATCGTCGTAATAAATACCTTTAGCATTAGGATACCTTTACTAAGACGATAAGAATATTAAAATTCGACAATCATAAAGGTTAACATAGTGAAATATAAAAAGAGCCATTAAGATAAGAAAAGGAAATGACGCAGGTTAGTACCTGAAAACGTAAGCGATTTTGAAGGATCTGATACGCTTATGCGTAAATAAGTCAAGGATATGGACGATTGAAATAAGTAGTGGAGCTCGACTACGATAAAGTATTTAAACTTTACCTGGACCGATTTGTCATCATCCTTATTGATGATATGCTAGGTGTAGTTAAAGTCCATGGCGATTTATAAGCAACAATTGGAAAATTGGCTTTTACAGATAGTTGCTGCGAGTTCTAAAAAGGGTATACTTTGTTGGCACGTTTAACTATGAAAACGTGGTCTTTGAATGAGATGATAAATAAGATGATAGATGTGACATGAATTTCGGTGTAGTGAAGTATGAACTGACCACCGTGATTAATTTCACCATACCCAACAGCTCAAGAGGTTCTCAGTGAGTATGGATACCTCAAAATAATGAAGGAGCTGTGTATTGATGTATAATGGGAAGATAGTCAATTATGGAGTCAGACAACTCCTTAATCATGAAATAAACTATCTGACTCATGATTTTAAGTTAGCAACGGTAGTATTTGTACCGAGGATATGGTACTATTATGTACAAGGTGAGAAATTTTGGATATGCACTGATCATAAAGCCCCGAGTATCTGTTTTCACAGAAAGAGGCGAATATGAGAATACATAGTGGGTGAGAGCTTCTGAGAGATTTTGATTGTGAAAATTATACCACCCAGGAAAAGCTAATGTAATGGCTGATGCCTCGAGCAGAAAGAGCCTCGAGATGGTATTACACATGATAGTCAGGGAGCGTGAGCTGCTAGAGCAGTTGTGAGCCTCAATATTGATGGGATCCCTTTTGATGATGACTGTGATTATGTGACAGCTAGCCTGAGATTAGAACCGAATGAGAGTACCCGGATTTGACAGGCTTAGCTTGATGATCGGCATGGTGTCGATAGTTTGGGTCAAATTCAGAAGGGTACAGTGATAGAGTTCACAGAGTGTGATGATGATTTACAGAGGTTCCGAGACAATATGAGTGCTCCCCAAGACCACAGTTGATAGGATAGTGATATTGTCAGAAGCTCACTCTTCGGGATATACGGTGCATACGGAAAGTAAAGAATGTATCAAAATCTCGGAAAGGGTATTGGTGGTCAGATATGAAAAGAGACATGGTAGAGATTGTGGAAAAGTTCCTAGTAGTTCAGCAGAGTAAGGTAGAGTATTAAAAAGTCTGCAGAGTTATTGAAGCCTCTACCTATATCGACACGAAAATGAGAGCAAGTCTCCATGAATGTCGTGATGGGTTACAGAGAACCCAGGTGAATTACGAGGCTATTTGGATAATAGTCGATAGATTGACTAAGTCTACCCACATTCTGGTTATGAAATCCCCAGATACTCAGAGTGTATATGAGGATTTATGTATAAGGAAGATTGTAGAACATTAAGTAGCGTTCCAGTGAGCATGGTATCATATAGGGATTCCCGCTTCACTTCCCACCTCTGAGGATATTTTTAGGAAGCTATGGGAACCCGGCTGAGTATTAGCACAGCTTTCCATCCTCAGACAGATGGTCAGTCAGAAAGGACTGTACAGGTTCTGGAGGATCCGATGAAAGCGTGTGCCCTTGATTTTTATGCTCTTGGGATGATCAATTGTTACAAATTGAAGTCGCCAATAACGACAGTTGGCACTTGAGTATCGAGATAACAAGATATGAGGCAGTGTATGGCTGTAGGGGTTGTTCCCCAAATTGGATAAGAAAAAGTGGGTGACAGATAGAATTATTTTCGACTTTGGATAATAAGTCTCTGAGGATGTTTAGTTAAGGATGAGAGATTAAAAACACCCCAGAGCAAATAGAAAAGTATTGGAATTCACCGAGGGTGAATTAGCATGGTTGAAATGTTTTTTGTCCTAAGAGAATAAGGACATAGTGAACTTTTGGAAGAAGGTAAATTGAGTTTCGCTGGATTGAATCTTTTGAGAGATTGGACAAGTGGAAGATAAAACCTGTAGGTGGCATTTCCACTTGAATAAGCAGACACCCACAATGTGTCTCATCTTTTGATATTTCGACAATACTATCCAGATCCAGCATAGGCGATAGGATATGAGATCCAACAGTTCAGCTTAATGCAAATACAAGTATATTGAAGAAGTTGATTCGGGCATTAAACAGGAAAGAGAAAGTATTGAGGTTTAAGACGATCTCCCTAATTAAAGTCCTTTGATAGTGTTACACTTCGAAAAAAGGTCACATGAGAATTAAAGAAGTATGATACGATTAATGTACCCGGAGTAGTCTATGGACTCATATGAATTGGTTCTAATTTGGAGGACCAAATTCCATAAGTGGGGGAGAGTTGTAAGACCCGAATTTAATTAAAATACGAAATGAATGAGTATTCGTGAAGGGAATCTTCGAACATGTGCAAGGGCAAAATGGTCAAAAGATCGAAAGCCGGTATAATTTCGATAAGAAAATTTAATTAAAAATAATGGATTGAGAAATCTTAGTCAATAAAGGTGAAATAAATTTATTTTGGGTTAAATTGATCAAGATATGAAGTTATGGGAATTAATCGGGATTAATTAGAATTTTTAAATCGAAAAATAATCCCAAAAATAATCGAAAAATATACCGAAAAGTCATTCGGGACAATATCTTGAAAATACGGAGAAATTATACCTGAAAAAAAGGGTTAAAATAAATTAAATAAATTAAATAAAATTAAATAAATGAATTTAGAATTAAATAATAATTTTAAGGATATTTTAAGGGATATTTGGATATTTTTAATATATTTTAATGATTAAAATAATAATAAAAAATAATTAATAAAATAAATGAAAAAAAAGAGAGAAGAAAAAAAAAGAGGAATCAGAAATTGGGGAGAGAGAGAAGAAAAAACAGGAAAACGGGATCGAAATCGGGGAAGAAGATCGGACCACCGTCCGGCGACCAACGGCCAATCGAAGGGTCGAAAATGGAAGAGGAGAGGCCGGCGACCTCCCTGGTACCGGCGACGCGCCAAACCGTCGCCGGAGGAGGCCGAAAACGGCAGGAGAAGCCGCGGGAAGAAAGAGCTCCATTGGCGGCGAACGGCGCCGATCTGGCCGACCCCGCTCCCAGCCGAAGCTTCCCCAGGCCCAGGTGACGCGATTGGTGGTGGTCACGACTGGCGAAACCGGCGGACGGCGCTGAAAACGGCGGAAAGAGAAATGGGTTTCGACGGCCAAGAGAGAACATGTCGGACCGACGACTTTTCGGCGTCCTTGGACGAAGCCGAGGCCAGATTCAAGCTACAGACGACCCAACGGAGCTGCTGGCGGTGGAAGCCGGCGAAGAACCGACCTGCAAGATGGTGAACCAGAGTGAACCGGGGTGAACCGACGGTCTGAACCGGATTGAACCGGTTCAGCCAAAAAGAGAAGGAAAGAAGGAGAAAAAGGGGAAAAGAAAAAGAGAAAAAATTGGGAAAAAATCTCGACGATGTAATCGAGCTACGGGTATGTCGATAAGCGGTCAAAATTGACCGATGTGAATTTTGGAATATTTTATTTAATTATTATTCGACTGAAAACTTACCCGAAAATTTATGAAATTGTGTAGCTCCACAATTGGCATCCAACGGGAGCTCGATTTGCGTACCAGCATGGAATCTCGGGTAAGTGACCCTTATTTACGACAATTTGCATCGTTATACGTGTTTCAGATTTAATTACCGCATAAAATAAATTAAATTATGGAAAGTCGGATAAATTGTCGTAAATAATAAATTTAGCTATTCGAGAGTTAGAACTAGGCCCAATAAATTGTTGGTGGGCCCAATGAGCCCAATAGGCCTCGATAATGTGAAAATTAAGTGAAAAACGGGCTTAAGGCCGATTAAGGGCTATTAAGGTGCAATCGGGTCCAATAGGGATAAATGGGCCCAATGATTTAAATTAAGCCCAGAAAGTATTAAATACAATTAAATTGTATATTATCTGACCTGAGGAATATTTATATGCAGTTCCGGAGTTTTGATTGGGAGCAAAACGGACTGCGCGACGTGACATCAATTGAAAGGTCAGACTCGATAGGAAAATAAGGTAAGGGAATTCTGCGGACTGCTAGAGGTAACTTTACAAAATTTTAAATTCATTTATAGTCCTTTAAAAATTATCTGAAGGGTCTAGAGGTCAAATAAAAATTTTAGTGCCCCGAATGGACAAATTACCAAAATACCCTTGTTAAGGGTAAAATTTAAAAATTTAAGAAAAATTGGGAGCAGCAAGAACAAGAGGTTTCTGCTCGTTCTGGAGATATTTTAATGCATGCATGAGTAGGCTGGCTAACCTTGAAAGAAAATGCACAGCATTGCATACTTTCAACGATATAATTGTTTTGAAAACTGTTTTGAGGAAACAGAGCCGCCTACGTGTTTTTATTGACATGTGACGTGCTAGAGCTCAGCTCGCACGATATTTTGATTTGTGTGATGCATGCATTAGTGCTGGAGCGAGAGCTCGCACTAGAGTTTTACATGCATAGGTGCTGGAGTCCAACTTGCACCAGATTTGTATATATATATATATGATTTTCGTGGCAGGGTGCTAGAGTCTAACTCGCACCATATTTTTATATGATTTTTGAGACAGGGTGTTGGAGCTTCGCTTGCACCAGATTTTGCATGGTTTGCATACAGAGTGTTGAGCATCGCTTGCACTGATTTTATGAGAACATGCGATGAGCCGTGCTTGGAGCATCGGGTAGACTGTGTGTCACCGATTAAATAGGCTCGCATGTGCGTTTTGAGACATGGCATGAGTATTGAGATATGATATAAGAAACAAAATCTCTCTGTGGGAAGCAGGCCATTTGGGCTGGAGTACCTAGAGCGATATGGGTCCACGGAGTACGATGTACCGTGCAAGTAGCATGGAGTACGATGTACCGTGTGGTATCTTCGGATACGGCATCTTCGGATGCGGCATCTTCGGATGCGGCATCTTCGGATGCGGCATCTTCGGATGCATGGGATCAGATAAGACCGACGAGACGGAGTGACCCACCTCCCGGGCGGTTCCCGATCATGGTGAGAACCCGCACACTAGGATCCGTGTAGCAGAGGAACTCCCGAGGACACATGGCCATAGTCCTGGTTATTACCGATATACAGATGTTGCCTAGTCTCGCATGTTGACGACTTTGATGAGATTAAAACTGGGTTTTTAAAATCAAACGTGCATGATGATTACTTCCATGCTTTTCAAACCCATGTGTGATGTAAACTGATTTTCATGGTTTTGTGTGAGTCAGGATCACCCGAAGGAGGGGTCGAGTCCTGGCTTTATTGTGAAAATTTTAAATGAGAAAGAAATGATTTGAAATATAGCATGTTGAATTTTCCGTGAAAACTTGTTTTACATAACATCATAACTCACATCATCTGTTTTAAAATGTGTGGAGAAAGGGTGGTTTATGCATGGCACCACGTTCATGTAGGTAGTATGGTTACCTACTTGTTCGTAGGATTGCCTTACTGAGCTTGATGTGCTCACCCCTTTCATTTTCTCACACAGATAATCTCTAGTAGACGTTGAGGCGACTCAGTACTGCATTCCGGATATCCGCTGCTGCCCATCATTTAAGGTATATACACTTGTACATATTGTATCTAAATAAGTATAGCACAATAACATGTTTGTAAGTAACTTTAGGGGATGTATAAATATTGTAAACACATATAAATGACTGAGAAAGAATTAAGTCATATGGTAAATGAATGGTGGACTGGCATTAACGCATAGCCCAATTTGTTAGTGGAGTGTGGTCACGATCAGAGGACAGGTAAGCATGAAAGAAAATAACAAAACGCGAAAAATTAACTCTGATTTTTGGATAGTTTGGGTCGTGACAGATATAACGGAGACCATCGCGGTCATTACGGCTATCGCGGTCGTGATTTTTTTTAATTCGCACAACTTCACTAAAAATGTAATATTTGCAATTATAATCATAATTGGTCACTATCAAAAATCAATATCAATATTATTTTTCTCTTAAGTTATAATAATATTTAGTACTATATTTTTAAACATTAATAACATAAATTTAACAATTAAAAATTCTACTGAAAAATTTATATTAACAATATTAATTTTACTCTATTTGAGATAAATACTAAACATTTAAATTAATTAATAAACATTTTTTATACAATTATCAAATATTTACTTAAAAAATTATTAATTAATACTAACTTTTTAAAAAATTGTATTAATTATACTAATTAAAAAATTAACTATTAAAAATTATACTAATTACAAAAATTATATTAATTTAATTAAAACTTTTACCCATTTACCCAACCCACCCACGTTAACCCACCGACCACCCACCCAGCCACTGTCCCTAACCCCCACCCAGCGAGGCCCCTTAATCTTTTTGTTGCTTCTACGATTTTCTTTCTAATTCCTCCCATTTTCTCTATCACTTCTCATCCTTCTGCTCTGTAATTCAATGCTAATTTCAGATCTGCTCCAAGAAAGCAGATGCCTTTCCCAGCTCTAACCATTCTGTCCCCTCCCCACCCATCTCTTTGGTCACCTTCTTCCCCAGCTATCCTTCCTATCCATCGATTTTACAATCAAACATAAAAAATCTGAGATTTAACTCTGCCTCACACGGTTGCTGTTGTTTGCCTCTCTGTTTCTATTATTGTTTGTTTCTCTGTGTTGTGTGTGTGTGGTTGTGTGCTACTACTGCCGAGCAAGTGTTGATTGCTGTTGATTTGGCTTCATATGCTCTCTGTTTGATGTGGGTTGTTTGATACTCTTATATTTTTTTTATATAAACAGTGTTTTCTGGCACAGTTATGGGTGTGAAAATTTTTCACACTCGTTATTTCTTCAGTAGCGGTGACAACCACCACCGCTACCAGCCGTTATTTGAAACCCTGACTATAACAGCTAGTTTCTTGATTAATCACTCTGTGAAACCAAAATTTTGCACACTATGTTAGTTATTTAGTATGTTAAGAAGTGACTAAGAACTTGAAATAATGTTATGCAGGCTCGAAGACGATCCAAGTACTCGGTTAGTAACGTGGGGCCCGGTGGCATGAAAATCGAGGTAAGGTCCTAAGCCCGAGAATTCATTTAGCATTTCATAAACATGCTTGAAATGACGTCTAGGAATTAAAGCTAAGCCATTGCAAGTGAAAAAGTTAGTTAAACTCAGGTTTTGCATTGAACCGGGAATATGGGCCTAGTTAAGGAAATAAATCAGAATAAATTATAAACAATTCAACGAATTTAGTACGAGACCACGGGAAGTTAGTACAAAGTAATATTAACCTTGGAAAATTAAATCAAGTGGAAATAATGAAGTTTGGATGACCAAATGAATTTTTAAAGTAAGTTAGAAAGTTTAAATCGATTAGCTCGATTTTGATCAAATCAAGTAAATGAGCTCGATTTAGGAAACTTTTCTGAAACAAGTGACCCCCAAAGTTTTATGAGAGATACTAGAGACATGATAGAATATTGAAGAAGTGAAAATTTGGGAGAAATTGAACTAGAAATTGTTTTTTGGGATTTTACAAAACAAGGCAGAAAATCTGCACTGCACAATCAACCAGACCCACTTGTGTAAACTATTGGATTTGATTAACCTCTTCTAATCTGAGGCTCTAATTCACTCCAGATATTAATTACACTTAATAAGGATTCCATGGCACCTAAAATCACCCCATTTTCTCACCTAACTTGAGAGAACCAACCAACTCTTTCTCTTCTTCTTCCTCCAGAAGCATTACTATATAGGCTATCTTGTGAAATTTTTCGGCAGCCTTTTAGCTAGAATCAGGTAATTGCCAAAAGGACTAAATATTCCCTTATGAGTCCTCTCTAACATATTAAAAATCCAGCTAAAAACAAGTTCATTTACCTAGGGAAAGCTTAGAGAGAAGTTGCTGGATAGAAACTGTCTTGTTCATGGGTAAGTGTAAGTTGGCTTTTTAATGATTTTTATTGGGTTTTTCTTGTGTTTTTGAGTGAATCTAAGATATACATTTGATGATTTTCAGTTGAGGACTGATTTGGAGTATTTGTGGAGTGATTTTCTTTGATCAAAAGGTAAGAGAAATTGATGAATGATGAAGAACATGTGATATGTTCTTGTTTGGTATATTTAAATAATTTTTAGTGAAATGGAATTGGAGGAAGTAATTTGTATGAATTGATGTAGTTGCTGCCAGCATGAGAAAAGTATGGAAATGATGAATTTTGATTTAATTCGAGGATGTTTACTGTTAAATTTATACCATAAAAGTCTGATTTAGATCTTAAACTGGTGAAATATCAAAAATCATAAGAATAGGCAATTTGGCAAGTTATTTAGGGTGAATTATGAGCTTGAGTGAATAAGTAGGCTATAAGAGTATTGAAATTGAAGTTGGAAATGCCAAATTAGTCAAAATAGCTTAAATCGATACTTAAACGGGAAAAACCAAGAAAACTGGCAAAGTTAAAGAAAAAGTTAAACTTGGTCAACAAAAGGGAAAGTGATCACATATTTGAACATGTTGACATGTTATTAAGCATTGTTTGAAGAATTGGTCATGTTTGGGTAGCTCGAGTTATTAGCATGCATATCGAGGCAAACCTGGGAATCGACGTTTTACACCATCTAAGGTTTAAGAGGTAAGGGGTGTACTTTAAAGTAGTATTGGTATTCCAATACCCTTCTTATATAGATACGTATGCTTAAGTATGCATGTTTTTACATGTTTCCATGAAAAAGTCCCCCGAAAACCCAAAAAAGGTTACTATTCACCCAAAACCGAGAAACCCTATTTTTCGAGCTTTTTAAACACACTTTTCATGATCTATGAGATGCTTTGAAAAGTAAATGTCTACGTGAAAATGATTTTGTTTATGAAATGAAAGAAAAGTGTTGTTTTCTACGAGTATACGGGATATAAACCCAAAAAATGCTTTAAAAGCTATGTTTTGAGACTGAGTCCACATGAAATCTACGAGAACTTGTCATGAATGGGTCGTGTGAGGTTTGAACCTCTGTGGTCCGTGCTATAAACCACCTGGTGTACTTTTTATCCATTGTGGAGCACATTTGAGCATGTCGTCTGATCCAGTCTATAGCCCCTTACCATGACCATAGGTTCCCTATATATGCGGATTTCCTTCGGGAAACATCTACGAGAACATGACATGAAATGCTACGTGTTATTGCCTAGTCTCCATAAAAGAATGTTTAACTATGTGTTATATGGCTTATATGCTTCATGCTATGTGATGTATGATATGCGAACACTTGATCTGATGTTTTCAAGTACTTTACGTGATATAAACGACATGAAAGCTTTGATTTTACTTACAAAATATTCTACGTGTTCTATCCTATGTGAATTTCATGTGATGCATCCTATGAGCTATATAGGTTACGCAGTTCATTTTCTACATAAATTATACTTTCGCATATTACGAGCTTTAATTTCAAGCATCTTTTATCTTGCTTATCAGACTATAAATATTTCAACTTGTATACATGTATATGTTGATTTGAAAAGCTACGTGATTTACATGTTTTATTGCTAAGACTGCTTTAAACGCACATCTTATTGGGCTTGAAGAACTCACCGCTTCCTTTCCATCTTCCATATTACCTACAGTGATCGTTTCTGCACTCGCAGTATAGTGGCCGTGGACGAGGCACCCGACCCTTCCAAACTATTTTGTATTAGCAAGGTATTACTTTACTTTATATGCCATGCTTATTGTAAAGCATAGACAATGATGTAAATTTATGTTTGGGATGTAATTAGGTGTAAATGGATGTAAACACAGTTGTAAACATGTAATCTATACATTGATGTATATTATATGTTTTATGTGTATTGCAATGAGAATAAAGATGGTATTGAGTTGGGAAAGGATTCTAAAATCAATCAGATTACGAATATGAACTGTGTTTAAACTTTGCAGGTGGGTTAGGTCTAATGGTAACTATTTATGCTGCTGAAATTTTTATAAATAAATTAGGTTAAGTTTATGACACTGATAGGAATGCAACTTAGATTAAAAGTTAAAAATAGCCTGTTTTCAACGCTTCCAGGGCGTTACAATTTACGTGGTATCAGAGCAATAATTGTCTAGTACTGTCAGTGTCGGTCCGAAGATTAGATTACATCCCAAATTATCTATGCTTGTTTGGTAATAAAGTAAGTATATCAGTTAAAGTATGAATACAGTTTTGGGTATATATGCAGATAAACTATCACTGGAAAGATGAGTGGTAGGAGAAGTCGTCCACGAAGACAAACACAACCACCTCTGCCACCTCTCCCATAGCCTGAGAGCCCTACTGACAGAATAAGAAGACTAGAGGAAACTGTTCAGGGTATAAATAAAGGAATAGATGCGTTGACTGCTATAATTACCTAGCAGTTTGTGGCAACTACACCTGGTACTAGTGCTACTACACTCGCACCTAGTCCTCCACCACCGGTCCCTCCGACAGCCCCTGCCTCTCAGCTTGTAGTCCCACAGCCTAGGGATGATAGAGGGACACAGAGGCTGAGAAACTTTTTTAGTATGCATCCACCGAAATTCAGAGGGGTGAAAGATCCGGTCAAAGTTGAGAAGTAGATAATAGAGATGGACACAATATTTCAATTTATGGGGTGTGCAGACATGGAGAGAGTTACTATGGCTGGATATATGATGAAAGACCAGGCTAAATTCTGGTGGAGAGCTACATAGACTGTATTAGCAAAGGAACTATTAGAGATTACATGGGATGCCTTCCTTACTGTATTTCAAGCTCAGTGTATTTCGCTCATGACATAAAAGAAGATGCAGGCGGAGTTTTTGAATTTGATTCAGCGGAGTATGACCGTAGATGAGTATGAAAATCGATTCACTACCCTGATGAGATATGACCCACACATAGTCAAAAATCTCGTGCGTTGGACTGAGAGATTCTTAGCAGGATTGAGGTCAGGGATCTGGGATAGGTTATTAGGACAACGGGTCATAGATTTTAAGGATGCTTTGGAACGAGCCCAGGAGATTGAGAGAGGACTAGAAGTGACTCAGACAGAGCATGGGTTTAGAAGAATGGGCAAGGATAAGGGAAAGAGGATAGAGACTTCCCAATATGACTTAAGAAGGGGATAGCTCAAGAAGCAGAGGGTAGAGAGACCTCAGATCGGGGCTGGTAAATCAAGGACCCCTAGTGGTGTTGTTGATACTACCCAAGGTCCTGAGATAGGGGTACTGTGATGTAGGAGATGTGGTAGGTTTCATTACTGACTCTGCTGTACTGCTATAGGTGCCTGCTACAGATGTGGAGAGGTAGGACACTTGATTAGGGATTGTCCTTTGATGAGATCTCAGAAACCTTGAGAGGAACCTAAGCAGACCGAGAGACAGGCTTCGACTCCACAGAGACAAGCCCCACAGAGGAGAGCCACAGTCGTAGATAAGGGCAAGAAACCTGTCTCGTAGGGCCATGTATATGCTATCGATAAGGAGATAGCTGACACATTCACTGATACTATTCGAGGTACACTCTTTATCTATAATCATGAGGCGCATGTATTAATTGATCCAGGTTCCACACACTCCTTTATATCCCCACAATTTACATGTAAGTTGCACCAAATACCTGAGCTTCTAAATTACATGTTACATATAAGCACACCTATGCATGTATTGCAAATGACTTACATGATATGTAAAGATTGCGAAATCATGGTAGGAGATAAGAAATTGTTAGCAGATCTAGTTTTGTTAAACATGAAGGATTTTGATGTAATATTAGGCATGAACTGGCTAGCTGCCAATAGTGTAAGCCTAGACTGCTTGACTAAGACTCTGACTTTCTCCTTACCGAAAAAGTTTGATGTATGCTTTGTTAAAAAGAAATAAAATGCATGGTGTTAAATTTTGTGTTATTATAAGATGGTTACGTTTAAAATTGACTGATGATATCCAACTTTGTGAAGGGTATATTGCTTTTATTTCTAACGATAGTCAAGAATCACCAAGTATCCAAGAAGTTTCGATTGTATATGCATTTCTCAATATTTTTTCGGAGGATTTATCAGGGTTACCACTAGAGACAGAAGTTGAGTTTATAATTGAGTTAGCACCTGATATACAACCTATCTCCAAGCCACCTTACCGAATGACACTGATTGAGTTAGAGGAGCTGAAGAAATAATTACAAGAGTTGCTTGATAAGGGGTTTGTAAGATCGAGTGTGTCACTGTGAGGTACTCCAGTACTCTTCGTCAGAAAGAAAGATGGCAATCTTTGTCTATGTATCGATTACAGACTCTTGAATATGGCAACGATTAAGAATAAGTATCATCTGCCAATAATAGATGACTTGTTTGATCAGCTCAGAGGGGCTTCAGTGTTTTCAAAGATAGATGTGAGGTAGGGTTACTATCAGTTAAGGATTAAAGAGGCCGATATACCGAAGACAGCTTTTCAGACCTGATATGGGCATTATGAGTTTTTGGTGATGCCTTTCGGACTGGCTAATGCCCCTGTCGCATTTATGAGTCTCATGAATGATGTCTTTCGAGAATACTTAGACAAATTCATGATTTTATTCATTGATGACATCTTAATCTATTTCAGGTCCCAGGAGAAGAACGAGCAGCACTTGAGAATTGTGCTCCAGACTCTTCATGAAAGGGAACTGTACGGGAAGTTTAGTAAGTGCGTATTCTGGTTGGAACAGATTACCTTCCTCGGACATGTTGTATCTAAAGACGGGGTGTCTGTTGATCCATCCAAGGTCGATGCAGTGTTGAGATGGAAAGACCGAGGACAATCATAGAGGTTAGAAATTTCTTGAGATTGACAGGGTACTACCGACGATTTATGGAGAGATTTTCTCGAATCATAGCTCCATTGACCAGATTGACCCGTAGGGATGTTCCGTTTGTATGGTTTGATCAATATGAGCTTAGTTTTCAAGAGCTTAAGTGTCGGTTAACCACGGCACCAGTCTTGGCCATCCCGAGTGGTTCTAGAGGATATGTAGTGTATAATGATGCCTCCCACCAACGTGGTAGAGTAGTTGCTTATAGGTCCCATCAGCTGAAGGACCATGAGCGTAACTACCCCACTTATGATTTGGAGTTAGCTGCATTGGTTTTTACACTAAAGATATGGTGGCACTACCTATATGGTGAGAAATTCCAGATCTTCATTGGCTATAAGAGTCTTAAGTATATATTTGATCAAAAGGAGCTTAATATGAGACAGCGGAGATGGATAGAGCTCCTGAAAGACTATGACTGCGAGATCCTGTACCATCCAAGTAATGCAAATATGGTAGCGGATGCACTTAGCAGGAAAGAAATGATGTCCTACATGATGATTAGAGAATGAGACTTTGTGGGACAGTTTGTCGAGCTTCGGGTCAGTGTAGATGAGGTTGAGAATGGATTCATGGCTAGCCTGCGGATTGAGCCCAGTATATTGGACCATATTAGAGCAGGGCAGAGGAATGATCAGAAGTTACTGGATATGGTTAGCCAAGCCGAGGAGAGATCGTAGTCAGAATTTTTGGTCAGTGATGATGGCTTGTTGAGATACCAGGGTCGTATTTGTGTGCCATATTACAACACCTTGAGACAAAGTATTTTGAAGGAGTCCTATTTTTCTCGATTCACCATGCACCCAGGTAGTACTAAGATGTACCATGATCTCCGTAAGGTGTATTGGTGGACTGGGATGAAGAGAGATGTTGCAGACTTCGAAGCTAGATGTTTATTTTGCCAACAGATTAAGACTGAGCACTAGAGACCTGCGGGACTGCTTAAGTCATTACTGATACCTATGTGGAAGTGGGAATACATTACCATAGATTTTATTATCGGATTACCAAGGACACAGAAGGGTCATGATGCAGTCTGAGTGATTATAGACAGGCTGACTAAGAGTGCTCACTTCCTCCCCATCAAGAGCACTGACTCACTGGATAAGCTAGCAGACTTGTATGTCAGAGAAGTGGCACGATTGCATGGGGCACCTGTGAGCATTACTTCTAATAGAGATTCTCGTTTTAGTTCTAAATTTTAGAACCAATTTTAAGAGGCTATGGGTTTTCGACTGAACTTAAGCATCGCCTACCATCCTCAGACCGACGGTCAGCTCGAGCGAACTATTCAGACCTTAGAGGACATGTTAAGGGTGTGTATATTGGATTTTAAGGGCTCATAGGATGACTACTTGCCTCTTGCATAGTTTACCTATAATAACAGTTATCATGCTAGCATTGGAATGGCACCATATGAAGCTCTGTATGGCATGAGATGTAGGTCCCCGGTTACTTGGGAAGAAGTGGGTGACAGAAAAGATACTTGCTCCCGATTTGGTTGAACAAGTAGCTAGAGGTGTTCAACTAATCTATGATAGACTAAGGACGGCCCAGAGTAAATAGAAGAGCTATGGTGATGTACGGAGGCATCCTCTAGAGTTTCAAATTGAGGACTCTATATTTGTGAAGGTGTTTCCGGTAAAGGGTGTCATACGCTTCGGGAAGAAAGGGAAACTAAGTCCTCGATTCATTGGTCAATTTTGAGATATTGAAAAAAGTGGGAGACGTAGTTGATAGACTTGCACTACCTCCGTAGCGATCAGGAATACATGACGTCTTTCATGTCTCCATGTTAAGGAAGTACCATCTGAACCCTGCTCATGTCATTGAATATGAACCATTGGAGATTCAGGAGGACATGAGTTATATTGAGCAACCAATCCGGATTCTCGATCGGAAGGAGAAAGTGTTGCGATCTAAGACTATCTCACTAGTAAAGGTTCTTTGGCAACACCATGGAACAGAAGAGGCCACATGGGAGATAAAGAGCCACATAAGGGAGAAGTACCCTCGGCTATTTGATAGACCAGCTTGAATTCGGAGGATCGAATTCCTAAAAGGTGGGGAGAAATGTGAAACCCAATGTAAGACCTGTGTTTTTATGTAGCTTGTTCCTTATGATTTATATATGTACAGAAGATGTATTAAGTAAATTAAATCATAAGAAGAGTATTTACTAGATTTAAGTGTTAGTAAAATGCTATAACACTTCAAAGCTACATAAAAGTTGAAAAAGGGCTATAAGAGCCACATCACTAAACCGAATGGATCTAAATCATTGTGACTAAAGAGAAGAACTTAAAATGAGAAAATATAAAGAGCTCGTGAAGGAAAGTCAGATTGATTTAGTCCCGAACATAGAGAACAAGAGTGAAAGGCAAAAATGGGCAAAACAGACCTTTTCAATGGTTTAAGGTATTTAGGTATATTTACCTATTGGAAACGGCTAAAATGTAAAGACGAGAGTGTAAACCTTAAGATATGACACTTTCAGATTTTTGAGAAAAAGTCAATGTGATCAATGATTTAGGAAAAAGTAAACTATAGTTAGGAAAATGGACTTTTACCATAGTTGACTAACCATGGTTAAAAATTATGGAGAAAAATTTGAGAAAAAATATTTTTGGTCAGAATACAAGATAATCATCCCCGGAAGTAAGGAAAATTTATTTGGATAAATTTCGGGTTAAATTTAACAGGTAACAAATGTAATGTGCCAAAGTGAAGATTTTAAAGCCTATTAAGGTATAATAAGTGTATATCGAATTTCTTAGGTCCATTAGACTGAATTGTTGGACCGATTGGTAGGTTAAATATTCAGATAATTAAAGGCCTGATGTATAGTAAAAATTTTAGCCCGAAACCCATTAGGAAGGCCCAAACAGAGAAGCTCAATAAGAGTTGGTGGGCCCCACAAGCCCAATAGGCCTAACAAAAATGAATAGTAAAGTGAAAATGGGCTTAAGGCAGAGTTAGGCCCATTAAGGTTTATTAAAGCCCATTAAGTGAAATAGACTGTATTATATGTGAAATACAGTAGGAAAAGTAAAATTTACTTGTCACGACCCAAACTACCCAAAAATCAGAGTAAATTTTTTTTCGCATTTTATTATTTTATACTTACCACTGATCGTGACCAACCATAACCAAAAATTGGGCTGTATGTCAGTGCCCACATCTTCTCCATGCATTTACAATTAGTGCACAATTTAATTTAAATATACATTCATAAATTCCGCACTACATTACTTTGATTTAATTACATAATTATACCCACTCTATACATCCCAGTGTCATACAAAATAAAATACTGTGCTCAAGTTATTTAGATACAAAAATCGTATACGTAACGTGTATATACCTCAAAAGATAGGCAGCAGCGGACAACTATAATGCCGTACCCAGTCGCCTCCCAATCTACTGGAAGAAATTTGTGTGAGAAAGTGAAAGGGGTGAGCACATCAAGCTCAGTAAGGCAATTCTACGAACAAGTAGATAACAATACAACCTACATGTACGTAGTGCCATGCATAAACCGCCCCTTCTCCACAGATTTCCAAAACAGATGATATGTTATGATGTCGTGTAAAATAACTCTTATGAAAACTCAAAAGCATGAAAACTTAACATGCATATCATTTTAAATCATTTATTTCTCGTTAAAATATCAAATAAGGTCAGGACTCAACCCTTCCCTCGGGTTGCCCTGACTCACACAAAATCTGTGAAATCATGCTCCTCGAAAACAATTACATCGAAAACATAAATCTACGAGATGCAAGACTAGGCAACATCGGTATATCGGTAATAACTAGGACTATGGCCACATTTGTCCTCGTGAGTTCCTCAGCTACACGGATCCTAGTGTGCGGGTTCTCACCATGATCGGGAACCGCCCGGGAGGTGGGTCAGTCCATCCCGTCAGTCTTATCCGATCCCCGGCATCCGAAGATGCTGCATCCGGAGATGCCGTATCCGAAGATACCACACGGTACATCGTACTCCATGCTACTTGCACGGTACATCGTACTCCATGGACCCACAGCCTTATCCCTCGTTCGGGCTCATCAGCTGGATCTCCAACCCTTATCCCTCGTTCGGGCTCATCAGGTGGATCTCTAACCCTTATCCCTCGTTCGGGCTCATCAGGTTATTTTAACATGCCATGTCTCAAAACGCACGTGCGAGCCTATTTAATCGGTGACACACAGTCTACCCGATGCTCCAAGCACGGCTTATCGTATGATCTCTGAAAATTAGTGCGAGCGGTGCTCTAACACTGTCCGTAACTCAGGTAAAACTAGTGCGAGCTAAGCTTAAGCACTCTGTCATGAAAAATCATATATAAAAATAGGGTGCGAGTTAGACTCCGACACCGTGTCATGAAAATCATGAAAAATCCTAGTGCAAGCTCTCGCTCCAGCACTAGTGAAATCATTGCACAAATCAAAGCTCGTGCGAGCTGAGCTCTAGCACGTCGCATTTATGAAAGGTCACGTAGGCGGCTACATTTCTTAAATCGATTTCAACGAAAATCCACGTTTGTTGAAAATATGAAATGTTGTGCAATTTCATTTAAAAGTTAGCCGACCTACTCATGCATGTACCAGAATACTTCAAAAATAAGCAGGAACCCTTTGTCCTTGCTTCTTACACTTTTTCCTAAAACTTGGAATTTTACCCTTGACAGGGGTATTTTGGTAATTTGCCCAACCGGGGCCCTAAAAATTTTATCTCAA
Organism: Firmiana major; assembly: GCA_033439115.1. Classification (NCBI taxonomy): domain Eukaryota; kingdom Viridiplantae; phylum Streptophyta; class Magnoliopsida; order Malvales; family Malvaceae; genus Firmiana; species Firmiana major. The sequence continues at coordinate 7,927,339 of CM065913.1, read as the reverse complement.
ATCTAGACCCTTCGGACAATTTAAGGGAATGTAAATGATGTCGAAAATTCGTAAAGCTATCTCTAGCAGTTCGTAAAATTCCCTTACCTGGAATCGCGCGCAGACTACACCTGTCTCGATAATACCGAACCCCTCGGCCCAAGTGCGCGCCAACCTATGTACGCAACTGCATATAACCACATAATCGAGGTTAATTCAATTATCCCGATCAGTATATTGCATTTACTGATCAATTCGAAGCTATTGGGCCTTATCTACCTTAGTGGGCCTCAGCCCATTTTAGCCCTTTTTATATTTATCAATTCCCTTCTTCGGGTATACCGAGCTTATACAGCTTTCTAATAATTATCGGGCTTCATTCCACTTTCATTGGGTAGCCCGTATACCATTTACGACAATTATATTACAATTTCGCATAATATTCCTTCCTACGCGAAATTAATCCATAATTCCATAAAATAATTAAAACTCGGTATCTAAGAACTCTAATTGCCGAAATTAAATTGTACTTACCCGATACGATGCGTAGTACGAAAATCAGAGCTCGATCGGCTCTCGTTCGGTCTCCGTCGTAAAACTGTATAATTAGGTAAATCCGGATTATTTTCCATTAAAATAATATTAAATTAAATTTTCAGAATTTACCCGTAGGTCAATATCGACCCTCGGTCAGCTTACCCGAACCTCGAGTCGTCCCCCGATAATTTTCTTTCCTTTTTTCCCTTTTTTTTCCTTCCTTTTCCTTCCTTTTCCTTCCTCTTTTCCTTCCCTTTCCTTCCCTTTCCTTTCGACCAAACGGTACCGTTTCACTGCCAATGGCCTTCGCCGGCGATTCCGGCGGTCTCACCGGCCGAGACCGGTCTCAAAAGAACCGGCTTGCTCCCCTGGTTGCGTCGGTGGTCTCCTTTTCAACCCAGACGCGGCGGTTCGCTGGGAATCAACCTGTTTTTTCGGCGGTCTTCCTCGGCTCCGATCGGGCTGCTCCAGCCACCTGACGGCGTGAAACCGGTACCCACGTGCTCGCCGGACTCTCCTCTTGCTCCTGGAAGCTTCGTCGGACGTCGAAGGTCGCCGGTGGGTAGGATTCGACGGTGAACGGGTGCGGGTCACTGTTTTCGGTTTTGGTTTCTCGGGTTGTTCCCGAGCTCTCTCTCTCTCCTCTTTTTTTTTGTTTCGGTTGTTTTTTTTATTAATTTTATTTTTATTTTTATTTATTTTAATTAATTTACTATTCAATAAAATACTCATAAAATCCCAAAATATCTCCACTTACATTATTTTAATTCTACTTTAATTTATTCCATTTGAATTTAATTTATAAATTTTATTTTTCTCTAAATTTTGATATTATTTCTTCACGTTTTTCGAGATATCGTTTCGATAATTTTTTCGGTATTTTTAAAATTTTCGAATCTTGATCAATTGACCCAAAATTTATAATTTCCTTATTGTCGATCAAGATATCTTAATTCCTTATTTTTAATTAAATTTTTCTTATCGAATTTATCCCGAATTTCGGTCTTTTGACCGTTTTACCCCTACACTTGTCTCGGAACCAAATTAACCTAACTTTCCTTCATACCTCCACCATATTTTCTTATTTAATTTCCGTATTTTCGGTTAACTTCTTTCTGATCAATTTCGTTTGATCAGTGGTCATCCCGGCTCATATTTAATTACTTCTGACGTCTATCGATATTCCATTTTATTTTGCTTCACAAATTTAATTAGTCAACGCTCTTCTTATGATTCGATAAATATGTATAAGTGTACATCACGTGAATCATAAGGAATATAACAACAATATATACAAAGTGGGTCTTACATTACTTGATGAATGGTTATATGCAGCTCTAAAGATTATTGGAGTAGCTAATCAGACTGCTGGATTGAGCAGCGTTGAGAAAGTAAAATTTCTCGTGTGATTACAAGTAAGGGACTTTTGTGAGTAGTTAGAGATACCTGCACGTATTTTCATATGCTTTTACATTCACTTAAAAACTATGAGGGTCAGAGAAAGTGAATCATAATTATAGTGACCCGATAGTGGCAAATTACGATTTTGACCCTAGTTAGTAAAAAAAGTCAACTTTTGAAAAAAGTTATAAAAAAATAGAAACCATTATTTTGAGTGTTTTTACTGCTGTTTAGCAGAAGAGTAGGTAGATGGGCTAATATTTTCTTGGTTGATGAGAAATAGCACAATTTATAGTGCTGATTTTGATGTTTTGAAAATCATCCCTTTTTAAAGAGCCATCTATCGAATTTTGTGAGGATAAATCGTGCTATAGCACAACTTGCACTTAATTTCATATATTTTCCACATATATTACTATTGATGTGTGATTCACACTAGATTTCCATGACATGCATGATAGTGCGCTGGAGTTATTACTCGTACTCGAATTTTACATGAGATGCATGGCAGAGTGCTAGAGCGTTGCTCGTACTCGATTCTTCATGATTTATACATGACATAATACTTAAGCGATTTGCTCGTACTTGATTTGATAGGTTTTGTGCATAACATGGTACTGGAGCGATTGCTCGTACTTGATTTGAAACATGAACTATGCATGACCTAGTGCTGGAGGTTTACTCGCACTAGATTTTGACATTGTGATATGAAACAGTGTTTGAGCGGAGTGTCGAGTGTAAGTCGTGCTCAAAGGCACGCACCGTAGTTTTATGTGATATATAAGACATGTTGAAAATCATGTTGATTTTTTCGTGTAGACTGAGTGTTACACTATGAGAGGTTCACATGTGGATTTAGAGACGTGGTATTAATTATCCATTGAGATAGGGTCTATGAGTGTACGTTGTACCGTACGAGTGGCATGGAGTACACTGTACCGTGTGTTGTTGTGATGTTGTGGAGTTGAGGAGTTTATAGCTGGCAGTTGTGATGGACTGACCCCCCTCCCGTTACAGCCGTGATACCCCGTACACCGAGGCCTGTGTAGTCTGGGATCACCATTATAGTATATGGCCATAGTCCAGGATATTATTGCATTTCACCACAGAGTCTCACATGATATATCATTTAATTTAGTTTATGATACGGATAGACCTGAGGGATGGGTTGGAATCCGATTTTTATGTTGTGAATGATTTAAATGCCATATTTACTGTGATTTGAATATAAATGGCATGATTTATCTAAAGGCATTGAGAAATTATACAGATGCATTGTTTTGCACGAAATGCCTACATTTGAGAACTAAGAATGATTGTTGTACATGAGATTTTATCTGTATAAGTATATATATATATTTAAAGACATGCTTTTGAAGTGAGTTAAGGAAATAATATTTTCAAGGCATATCATTATTTTGAGTAGATAGTGTAGATGTTTACTTGCTTGCCTGATTTTCTTACTGAGCTGTGTGCTCACCCTTTTTTTTACACCTCTCTACAGAGTATCCATAGTAAAGCGATTTCGAGAGAGGGATAATGTTCCTGTTGTCCGCTGCCATTTCCTATCGATCGACAGGTATACATATTTTGTACGGTTCTATATCTAAACATATAAACAACACAGTGATGTAAATGATGTAAATTATGGGGAATGTATTTGTATTAGATTTTATATGAGTTCACATATATTTTAAAAGAAATTACAGTCAGTAGATAGTATATTGACATCTATGTATGATAATGGATGAATGGTATAGTAAGCGAGGATACTAGGATTGAATCACAGCCCAACTGGTGATGAGGAAAAAGGTAAGGAAAAAGTGAAAAATTTGTAGTGGTTTTGGTTAAGTTACGGAGGGTCGTGACAGAATGGTATCAGAATAGAGTTGGTCTAATGTGAGTCGATGTTAGTAACTAGGAAAGTGTATATCATCATATTACTATGTTGTGTTTAGATACGAATGTGTATACGAGATGGGGAACAACTAATTAATGATTGTGAATGTAGCAATTAAGGCTCGATTCCTATATGGCGAATACCCGTAGTGGTAGAGGGACTAGAGGTAAGGCTCGAGGTTATAGTGATAGGCCTAAGAGTCGAGATGTACATACCCATGAGACTTCAGGTACTATTGAGGTACCAGAGAGTGCTGAGGCACGTTTCACGAGGTTAGGGCGTAGCTTAGAGACGATAGTGGAGATGTTGGCACAAACGCTGCCAGGTAGACAGGGACAGGATGTAGGGACTGCGACTGGACAAGCCACTGCACCTGATACACCTGTACAGCCTACAGATACTTCTACACCCCCACCAATTCAGGATACGCCTTCTCCTGTTGCTCCGCAATAGAGTAATAGTGGTTTGAGGTACGAATGTGAGCTAGATCGATTGCAACAGTTCCAGAAGTTTAGACCTCCATCTTTTAGTGGGGTCAAGAACCCAATTGCCGCTGAGGAGTGGATTGGAGAGATGGAGAAGTTATATGGATTCTTAAAGTGTACGACATCAGAGATGGTTACATTTGCTGCGTTCCTACTGAAGCGATCTGCAGAGCATTGGTGGAAGTCTACCAGACCCATATTGAGAGCCCGACATACAAATATCAGTTGAGAGATATTTTTGGATGCCTTTAGAAGGCAGTTTATTCCAGATACCGCTCAGCTGAAACTACAGGCTGAGTTTTTTGGACTGAACTAGGGGAGTTTGTCAGTGGATGAGTATGAGACTAGATTCTTATCCCTTGGAAGGTATGGCCCCGACACCATGTAGAGTGAGACCAAGAAGGTCGACAGATTTATTGATAGACTGAGATTGGTTCTACAATCCAGATTAGTCCCATTAGATATAGCAACATATGAGGAGGCAGTGTGCAAGGCTCAACTGTATGAGCAGGATTATAAGAGGAATGCTTCCGAGTTCGGGAAGTTTAGTCAAAGTCGAGATAGAGAGAGGAAGAGGCCTGCTAGAGATAGAGGTTTCGATTATCGAGGAGGGAGGAGACTCTTCGGTAAGAGACCACAGATTAAGGAAGCACGAGAGAGACCTGCTAGACCTCCTGTTTATCCGGCCACAGCTCCAGCAAAGGGTATTGTCATTGGAAGACAGAGGCCTACTACTGAGCAGTGCAGTAGATGCGGTAGACATCATGGCAATAGATCTTATCCGATAACTCCTATACACTGTTTTCGATGTGGGAAACCAGGGCATATTACTAGAGTTTGCCCGGAGATGGTTGAGACTACTCCACTGAAGGGTAGGGAGCTAGAGAGAGCGACAGTAGAAGAGAAGGGGAAGCAAGTGATTGGTCGAGGGCGCATACATACTTTGGACTAGGGCACAGCTGATGCTTCATCGGATGTGATTCGAGGTAACATCCTGATTTATGATATTGAAGCATTTGTTTTATTTGATCTTGGTGCCATGCATTCATTTGTATCGCCTTCATTTGCATGTAAGTTAGAAAGACATGTCGAGCGTACACCTTTAAGTATGATGATGTTGATTAGTATGCCTATGAATAATAGTCAGCTTGTAGAATATGTATTTAATGATTGCAAGTTGAGAGTAGGGAAAAAAGGATATGACAGCCAATCTATTACTGCTAAGTATGAGCGATTTTGATGTAATATTAGGAATGGACTGGTTGTCTATAAACCATGTTGTGTTAGATTGCTATGCTAAGACAGTGATGTTTCCTAACCCTGAAAAATATGTTGTAAAGTTTGCTGAAAAGAAATAAAAACAATAGTTTCTATTAGAATAAACAACATGTTATGCTGACTGAGAAACTGATATGTTGAAGGTTTTATTGCGTACGTGGTTGATATGGATAAGGAACATCTAGAGTTGACAGATATTCCTGTTGTTAGTGAGTTCTCAGCTGTCTTTCCGGATGAACTACCAGGGTTACCACCAAATAGAGAGATGAAGTTTTGTATAGATTTGGTGCCTAGTACTAAGCCTATATCGAAATGACCGTACCACATAGCTTTAGTTGAGCTGGAGGAGATCAAGAGACAGTTGCAGGAGCTGTTGGATAAGGGGTTCATCAGACCGAGTATTTCATCTTGGGGAACACCGATTTTGTTTGTGAAGAAGAAGGATGGAAGCCTCCGATTGTGTATTAACTACAGATTGTTGAATAAGGCTACCATCAAGAATAGGTTTCCCTTTCCATGCATTGACGACTTGTTGGATCAGCTTCGAGGAGCACAGGTCTTTTCCAAGATGGATCTGAGGTCTGGGTATCATCAGTTGGGAGTTCGGAGTAGAGATGTACCCAAGACAACGTTTCGGACTCGATATGGCCATTATGAGTTCTTAGTTATGCCATTTAGATTGACGAATAATCTTGCGGCTTTTATGACTTTGATGAACGATGTGTTTAAGCCATACTTAGATCAGTTTGTTATCGTCTTTATCGATGACATTTTAGTGTATTCGAAGTCTCAGGAGGAGCATGAGCAGCACTTGAGGATCGTATTACAGACTCTTCGAGAGGAGTTGTACGCTAAACTCAGTAAGTGTGACTTCTGGTTGGAGGAGATCTCATTTTTGGGACACGTTGTGTCGAGGGATGATGTATCAATAGATCTATCCAAGATAGAGGCTATATTTCAGTGGGAACAGTCGAGGACAGATACTGAGATCGAAAGTTTTCTAGGGTTAGTAGGCTATTATCGGAGATTTGTTAAGGGATTTTCGAAGTTAGCTGCTCTGTTGACACATCTCACTTGGAAGAGTGTACCGTTCGTGTGGAACGAGGATTGTGAGAAGTGTTTTTAGGAGCTGAAGCATCGATTGACCACCGCTCCGATTCTCACTATCCCTACCAGCTCAAGAGGATTTTCAGTGTATACCGATGCTTTGCATCAGGGACTGGGTTGTGAATTGATGCAGGATAGGAGGGTAGTTGCTTATGGATCCATACAACTGAAGGACCATGAGAAGAATAATCCAACCCACAATTTGGAGTTAGCAGCAATAGTGTTGGCGTTGAAGGTATGGCGCCACTACTTGTATGGTGAGAAGTTTCAGATATTCACCGACCATAAGAGCCTCAAGTATCTGTTCTCGCAGAAGGAGTTGAACATGAGACAGAGAAGATGGCTGGAGCTTCTAAAGGATTACGATTGTGAGATACTTTATCATCCGAGTAAGGCTAATGTTGTAGCTGACGCTTTGAGGAGGAAGAGCCTAAGGATGGTATCATATATGATGGTTAGGGAACAAGAGCTGTTGGAATAGTTTGCCAGCCTCATTTTAGGTGTTGTGCCTTCTAATATGGATACAGGCTATGTGATAGCTAGTATACGCTTAGAGCTGGATCTGTTGGACAGGCTCATTAGATTGATCCATATTGTGTTGAGATGGCTAGTCAGATACAGAAGGGCACGGTAACTGATTTTGAGTTGAGATCTGATGGATTGTTGGGGTTCAGGGGTAGATTGTACGTTCCCGATGACCTAGAGCTCATAAGATTGATATTGGTGAAAGCTCATTTGTCGAGGTACTTGTTACATCCGGGGAGTAACAAGATGTATCAGAACCTCCGAAAGGTGTACTGGTGGTCAGGTATGAAGAAAGACGTGGCAGAGTTTGTGGCGAGATGTCTCGTATGTCAGTAGGTGAAGGTAGAGCATCAGAAGCCTGCAGGGTTATTGCAGCCTCTACCTATACTGACATGGAAATGTGAGCATATCACCATGGATTTCGTGATGGGCTTATCAAGGACCCGTGGGAATCACAATGCTATATGGGTGATTGTTGACAGACTGACAAAGTCAGCCCACTTCCTAGCTATGAGAGCCACCGATACTCTGAGTTCATTGGCAGAATTGTATGTACGCGAGGTAGTGAGGTTACATGGTGTACCAGTGAGCATAGTCTGTGATAGGGATTCCCGCTTCACTTCCCACTTTTGGGAACATTTTCAAGAAGCCATGGGAACCTAGTTGAGTTTGAGCATCGCTTTCCATCCTCAGATAAATGGTCAATCAGAGAGGACTATACAGACTCTGGAAGACATGTTGAGAGCTTATGTGCTAGATTTTAGAGGCTCTTAGGATGATCACTTACCACTAGCCGAGTTCTCTTACAACAACAGCTATCATTCGAGTATCGGGATGGCACCGTATGAGGCTTTATATGGCCGTAGATGTCGTTCCCTTATCAGATGGGAAGAAGTAGGTGATCGTAAGATTTTCGCTCCTGATTTGGTTACACAAACCTTTTAGGATGTCTGTTTAATTGTTAAGAGACTGAGGACAGCTCAGAGCAGATAAAAGAGCTATGCTGATAAGAGATGAACGCTACTAGAGTTTACAATTGGTGAATCAATGTTTCTGAAAGTTTCTCCTTCCAAGGGTATAGCGAGATTTGGGAAGAGAGGTAAGCTGAGTCCTTGCTACAGTGGACCCTTTGAAATACTTGATCGAGTGAGAGATAAGGCTTATAGGTTGGCATTGCCACCAGACTTATCAGGTGTCCATAATGTCTTCCATTTTTCGATGCTCTGGAAGTATCACTCGGATCCGGCACATGTGATTAGTTATGAGCCGTTAGAGCTCAGAGAGGACATGTCATATGTTGAGAGACCGATTCGGATACTGGATAGGAAGGAGAAAGTCTTGAGATCGAAGACTATCGGATTAGTGAAGGTTCTCTGGCAGCATCATACTTCAGAGGAGGCTACTTGGGAGCTAGAGAGTCTGATGTGAGAGAAACACCCCCATCTGTTTGATGACTGACTTGGTTCTAATTTGGAGGATCAAATTTTCTTAGTTAGGGAGATTGTAAGATCCGTGTTTTTATGTAGCTTGTTCCTTATGATTTATATATGTACAGATGATGTATTAAGTAAATTAAATCATAAGAAGAGTATTTACTAGATTTAAGTGTTAGTAAAATGCTATAACACTTCAAAGCTACATAAAAGTCGAAAAAGGGCTATAAGAGCCACATGACTAAACTGAATGGATCTAAATCATTTTGACTGAAGAGAAGAACTTAAAATGAGAAAATATAGAGAGTTCATGAAGGAAAGTCAGATTGATTTAGTCCCGAACATAGAGAACAAGAGTAAAAGCCAAAAAGGGGCAAAACAGACCTTTTCAACGGTTTAAGGTATTTAAGGTATATTTACCTACCGAAAACAGCTAAAACGTAAAGACGAGAGTGTAAACCTTAAGATATAAAACTTTCAAATTTTTTAGAAAAGTCAACGTGGTCAATGATTTAGAAAAAAGTCAATTGTAGTTAGGAAAAGTGGACTTTTACCATAGTTGACTAACCATGGTTAAAAATTATGGAGAAAAATTTTAGGAAAAATATTTTTAGTCAGAATACAAGATAATCATCCCCGAAAGTAAAGAAAATTTATTTGGATGAATTCCGGGTTAAATTTAACAGGTAAAAAACGTAATGGGCAAAAGTGAAGATTTTAAAGCCCCATTAAGGTATAATAAGTGTAGATCGAATTTCTTAGGTCCATTAGACTGAATTGTTGGACCGATTGGTAGGCCAAATATTTAGACAATTAAAGGCTCGATGTATAGTAAAAATTTCAGCCCGAAAGACCATTAGGAAGGCCCAAACCGAGAAGCCCAAATGCTAGGCCCAAATTGATTAAAATCAAACCCATTAGTAAAAGGTAACCATAGCCAATTTGGTAACCATTGCCTAAATCAATTCAAATTGAATTTTGTTAGCTGAAAAGTAAGGCTTAATGACTAAGTAATGGACATATAGATCAGCCAACACATATAGCTAAGCTTTCTCTCACTAGAAATCACTAGAAAAAGGCATATTTGGAACTTGCATTCTTCATGAAAGTTGTTTCAAACTAAGAGAGGATTAACATATGTTGGAATTGGCTATCAAGGAGCCATAGTGTACAAACCGAGAGGCTTCAAAGATTTGGCCAAGTGTGAACGCATATACTAGGTATAATTTTAAGCTTTCAAATTCATATATGTTAATGTATGAATTATTCTAAGTATAATGGTGTATGTTTTAAGCATTGAAACACATGAAATCACTATGAACATGGATTGGCCGAGAGTGAGTGGTGATAAATTGATGAATGCCTATATGATTTTAAGGCATGAATGAGTTAATATACATGTGTTCATGATTATGGCATAGTTAGAATTAATCAATTTGATCAATTGATGAATGAATTAAATTGACAATCAAGGTGTTTGATAAAATGCCTAAGTGAACTAAGAGAAGCTTAAGAACATTGCCCACCAAGTGTTTCTAAAAATACCTAAGTGAAATGACTAGCAAATGGCTGACGGTGGCGTGGTGCTTGACATGGCTAGGCATGCATGGTCTTGGCCATGGCATGTGGCCGAGAGGTCCAATGGGCCAAGCCCAATTGATTTTGGCCTAATTTGATGTAATGGGTCTCAGATAAGCCCAATAAGAGTTGGTAGGCCCCATAAGCCCAATAGGCCCAACGAAAATGAATAGTAAAGTGGAAATGAGCTTAAGGTAGAGTTAGGCCCATTAAGGTTTATTAAAGCCCATTAAGTGAAATAGACTGTATTATATGTGAAATACAGTAGGAAAAGTAAAATTAACCTGATGAATGGTTATTTGCAGCTCCAGAGATTATTGGAGGAGATAATCAGACTGCTAGATCGAGCAGTGTTGGGAAAGTAAAATTTCTTGAGTGATTACAGGTAACGAACTTTTGTGAGTAGTTAGAGATACCTGCATGTATTTTCATTTGCTTTTGCATTCACTTAAAAACTCTAAGGGTCAGAGAAAGTGAATAATAATTACAGTGATCTGATAGTGGCAAATTACGATTTTACCCCTAGTTAGTAAAAAAAATCAACTTTTGAGAAAAGTTGTAAAAAACATGAAAACCACTATTTTGAGTGTTTTTACTACTGTTTAGCGGAAGAGTAGATAAATGGGCTAATGTTTTCTTGGTTGATGAGAAATAGCACAATTTATAATGCTAATTTTGATGTTTTGAGACTCATCCCATTTTAAAGAGCCATCTATCGAATTTTGTAAGGATAAATCATGCTAGAACACAACTCGCACATGATTTCATATATGTTCCACATATATTAGTGCTGATGTGTGATTCACACTAGATTTCCATGAATTACATGATAGAGTGCTGGAGTTATTACTCGTACTCAAATTTTACTTGAGATACATGACAGAGTGCTAGAGCATTGCTCGTACTCAATTCTTCATGATTTATACATGACATCGTACTTAAGCGATTGCTAGTACTTGATTGATGAGTTTTATGCATAGCATGGTACTGGAGCGATTGTTCGTACTTGATTTGAAACATGAACTATGCATGTCCTAGTGCTGGAGGTTTACTCGCATTAGAGTTTGAGTTTGTGATGTGAAACAGTGTTTGAGCGATGTGTCGAATGTGAGTCGCGCTTAAAGGTGCGCACAACAGTTTTATGTGATGTATAAGACATGTTGAAAACTATGCTGATTTCCTCGTGTAGACTGAGTGTCACACTGTAAGAGGTTCGCATGTGGATTTAGAGACGTGGTATTGATTATCCATTAAGATAGGGTCCATGAGTGTACGTTGTACCGTGCGAGTGGTATGGAGTACATTGTACTTTGTGTTGTTGTGGTGTTGTGGAGTTGAGGAGTTTATAACTGGCGGTTGTGATGGATTGACCCCCCTCCCCTCTCTCGTTACAACCGTGATGCCTCGCACAACGAGACTTGTGTAGCCTGGGATCACCATTATAGGATATGGCCATAGTCCAGGATATTATTACATTTAACCACAGAATCTCACATGATATATCACTTGATTGATTTTATGATACGGATAAACCTGAGGGATGGGTCGAAATCTGATTTTTGTGTTGTGAATGATTGAAATGCCATATTTAATGTGATTTGAATATAAATGGCATGATTTGTCTAAAGGCATTATGAAATTATAAAGATACATTATTTTGCACGAAATGCATACATTTGAGAACTATGCATGATTTTTGTACATGAGATTTTATCTGTATAAGTATATATATAAATATATTTAAAGACATGCTTTTAAAGTGAGTTAAGGAAATAATATTTTCGAGGCATAGCATTATTTTGAGTAGATAGTGTAGATGTCTACTTGCTTGCCGATTTCCTTACTGAGCTATGAGCTCACTCCTTTTTTTTACACCTCTCTACAGAGCATCCGCAGTAGAGCGATTACGAGAGAGGGATAGTGTTCCTGTTGTTCCTGTCTTTTCCTATCGATCGACATGTATATATATTTTATACGGTTCTGTATCTAAACATGTAAACAACACAGTGATGTAAATGATGTAAATTATGGGGAATGTATTTGTATTTGATTTTATACGAGTTCACATATATTACAAAAGAAATTACAATTAGTAGATAGTATATTAACATGTATGTATGGTAATGAATGGTATGGTAAACGAGGATGCTAACATCGAATCATAGCCTAACTGTTGATAAGGAAAAAGGTAAGTAAAAAGTGAAAAATTTGTAGTGGTTTTGGCTAAGTCACGGAGGATCGTGAACCCAAAATTTTCACACTATGTTAGTTATTTGGTATGTTAAGAAGTGACTAAGAACTCGAAATAATGTTATGCAGGCCCGAAGACGATCCAAGCACTCGGTTAGTAATGTGGGACTCGGTGGCATGAAAATCGAGGTAAGGTCCTAAGCTTGAGAATTGATTCAGAATTTCATGAACATGCTTGAAATGACGTCTAGGAATGAAAACTAAGCCATTGCAAGTAAAAAAGTTAGTTAAACTCGGGTTTTACATTGAACCGGGAAAATGGGCCTAGTTAAGGAAATAAATCAGAATAAATTATAAACAATTCAAGAAAATTATTCCAAGGCCACAAAAAGTTAGTACAAAGTAATAGTGACCTGGGAAAATTAAATCAAGTGGAAATAATGAAGTTTGGATGACCAAATGAATTTTTAAAGTAAGTTAGAAAGTTTAAACCGATTAGCTTGGTTTTGATCGAATTAAGTAAATGAGCTCGATTTAGGAAACGTTTCTTAAACAAGTGACCCCAAAATTTTTATGGGAGATACTAGAGGCATGATAGAATATTGGAGAAGTGAAAATTTGGGAGAAATTAGACTAGACATATTTTTTTGGGATTTTACAAAACAGGGTAGAAAATCTGCCCTGCACAGTCAACCAGACCCACTTGTGTAAACCATTAGATTTGATTAACCTCCTCAAATCTGATGTCTCTCATTCACTCCAGATATTAATTAAACTTAATAAGGATTCCATGTCACTTGAAATTACCCCATTTGCTCACCTAACCCAAGCTAACCAACTAACTCTTTCTCTTCTTTTTCCTCCCGAAGTGTTACTATGCAGGCTGTCTTTTGAAATTTTTTCGGCGGTCTTTTGGCTAGAATCAGACAATGGTAAAGAAGGACGACATCTTCCCCTATGAGTTCTCTATAACATATAAAAAATACAGCTAAAAAAAGTTCATTTACCTAGGGAAATCTTAGAGAGAAGTTGCTGGACAGAAACTGTCCTGTTCATGGGTAAGTGTAAGTTGGATTTTGATGGTTTTTGTTGGGTTTTTCTAGTGTTTTTGGGTGAATCTAAGATATAAATTTGATGATTTTCAGTTGAAGACTGATTTGGAGTATTTGTGGAGTGATTTGTTTTGATCAAAAGGTAAGAGAAATTGATGAATGATGAAGAACATGTGATATGTTCTTGTTTGGTATATTTAAATAATTTTTAGTGAAATGGAATTGGATGATTTAATTTGTATGAATTGATGTAGTTGTTTCCAGCATGAGGAAAGTATGGAAATGATGAATTTTGATTTAATTCGAGGATGCTTATAGTTAAATTTATACCGTAAAAGTCTGATTTAGAGCTTAAACCTGTAAAATATCAAAAATCGTAAGAATAGGCAATTTGACAAGTTGTTTAGGGTGAATTTTGACCTTGAGTGAATAAGTAGGCTATAAGAGTATTGAAATTGAAGTTGGAATTGCCAAATTAGTCAAAATAGCTTAAATCGACACTTAAACGGGAAAAACCGAGAAAACGGGCAAAGTTAATGAAAACGTCATACTTGGTCAACAAAAGGGAAAGTAATCACATATTTGAACATGTTGACATGTTATTAAGCATTGTTTGATGAATTGGTCATGTTTGGGTAGCTCGGGTTATTGGCACGCATATCGAGATAAACTCGAGAATCAACATTTTGCACCATCTAAGGCTTAAGAGGTAAGGGGTGTACTTTAAAGTAGTGTTATATATATATACGTATACTTAAGTATGCATGTTTTTACATGTTTCCATGAAAAGTCCCCCGAAAACCAAAAAATGGTTACTATCACCTAAATCCGAGAAACCTTGTTTTTTAAGCTCTTCAAACACATTTTTCATGATCTATAAGATGCTTTGAAAAGTAAATGTCTATGTGAAAATGATTTTGTTTATCAAATGAAAGAAAAGTATTATTTTCTACGAGTAAACGAGATATAAACCCGAAAAATGCTTTAAAAGCTATGTTTTGAGACTGAGGCCACATGAAATCTATGAGAACTTGTCATGAATGGCTCGTGTGAGGTTTGAGCCTCCATGGTCCGTGCTATATACCACCTGGTGTACTTTTCATCCCTTGTGGCGCACCTTTGAGCACGTCGAGTGGTTAAACCACACAGAGCCTTATTGTTGCCATTTGATTAAGTGGCGTAGGGCGTTGTACGACCCTGATCCAATCTACAGCCCCTTACCATGGCCATAGGTTCCCTATCTAAACGGATTTCCTTTGGGAAACATCTACGAGAACATGACATGAAATGCTATGTGTTATTGCCTAGTCTCCATAAAAGAATGTTTAACTATGTGTTTCATATGCCATGTGCTATTTTATAAGTTATATGTCTTATATGCTACGTGCTATGTGATATATGCTATGTGAACACTTGATCTGATGTTTTGAAGTACTTTACGTGATATAAACTACATGAAAGCTTTGATTTTACTTACAAAATATTCTACGTGTTCGATCCTACGTGAATTTCATGTGATGTGTCCTATGAGCTATATAGGTTATGCAGTTCGTTTTCTACATAAATTATACTTTCGCATATAACAAGCTTTAATTTCACTCATCTCTTATCTTGCTTATCAGACTATAAATAGTTCAACTTGTATACATGTATATGTTGATGTCACGACCCTCAATTTACCGAAACTCTCTACCAATTTTTCATTTTTTTTGTTTATTGATCCATTATTTAATCCATTATTCTTACCTTCCTCTGATCGTGAACAACTTCACCACCAATAGTTGGGCTGTGTATCAGTGTAAATATCATCCAACCATACCATTTCAATTTACATTTTATTTAAAGGTAAACACTAGCATTTCTTAAAATCAGAGTTGCGATTTACAAGTGTTTACAATTCTTTACATCCCCAAATGTTACATTCAAAATATTACTGTGCTGTTGCATGTCTAGATACAAAACTGTACAGATGTGTATACCATTATGTGATGGGATGCAGCAGACTCCAAAAATCAACTCCTCAATCGCTCTCAATCTATTGAAAAGTGCTCTGTAGATGGGGAAAATAAGGGGGTGAGAAAACCACGCGCTCAGTAAGGCAATCATGCGAGCAGGTAGATAATTGCACTATCTACGTGATCGTGATGCCATGCTTAAACCACACAGTTACTTGTCATACCCAAAATATAACAGTTCATGCTCGTGTTCGTGATATGTAAAGAAGTTCATGCTATTTAAAATAGTGCACAATTCTTAAACAAAGCATGGAAAATCATCATGCGTAAATCGAAATCAAAACATAGTAAATCATCATGCAAGGTGCACTTCAAAGCATTTTAAAACTCAACAGAAATCAATACAAATCACCATTTGTCAGGACTGAGCCCCTCCCATGGACTATCCTGATCCACAAACACATTTCAAAACATGAATTTATCATAAAGCAATACATGTGAGATAGGCATATAATAATAATTAGGGAAATAACTAGGACGTGGCCATATCCTCTGTGATCCCAGGCTACACGGATCCTAGTGTGCGGGGTATCACCTCTATCTGCTTCCATATGGGAGGTGGGTCACGTCTAACCCGCCGGTCCGTAGCAGAGTATCCATAGTCTAAAGATGGTATATATATATAATACCCATACACGGTACAATGTACTCCATGCTATAAGCACGGTATAGCGTACTCCGTGGACCTATATCATCACATTATACACTGCCATATCTCAATACGTACATGAGAGCCTATTTAATCTACGTGACACACAGCCTACCCGAAATTCCTAATACGGCTCCCAACATGTCATAAAACCACGTGCGAGTAGTCTCAAGCACGACAACAAGTATAGTGGACATCTAGTGCGAGCAACGCTCTAGCACAATGTCAAAACTAGTATGAAAATCAGTACGAGCTAGCTCTAGAACTCATGCATGTAAAATTCTAGTGCGAGCTATGCTCCAACACTATATCGTGAAATCCATGTAAAAACTAGTGCGAGCTAAGCTCCAGCAGTAATGCACATGTAACCACATCAAATCTTGTGCGAGCAACGCTCTAGCACGTTTCATTTCCACACAACTCATGTAGGTGGCTTATCCTTTGCAAGCATGGTTATAAAGACCAATTCAAGTTATTTTCGTGCAAATCATTTAAATGCTAACCAGCCTACTAATTTTACATGCTAAAAGCAGTAAAAGATTCAAGAACCTTATGTTCTTGCTTTTCATGAACTTTTCTCAAATCCCATTTTTATTGCCCTTTAATCATTCTTTTCATTCTAAGACCCTTAGACACTTTAAGAAATCACCCATGTGCCTAAAAGTGTGTACAGATACCTCTAGGGCTAACACAATTCCCTTACCTCGATACACTTAGAGGCAACTCCTTCTTCCTTTCTTGCTTCTCACAATTGGGCTCAATTTGCTCCAGATATATCCTCGGTAGCTGCAAACATTCGTCAATCATATGAGTCAATACCGATAACTCATGTTCTGACTTCAACTAGTCAGTATATCTTATCGAGCCTATTTCATCAAGTTCGGCCCATTATCACATTTAGCCATCATTATGCCATTTCTAGTCAATTTAGCTAGCAACTCACTTAGTAGCTTATCAAACACTTAGCATAGATTTTTATCCAAAATTTTCCATCCATTCATGCATTTCTACAACCTCATTTATGCACATTTTATCACTTGACTAATCTCACAAATGTGACTTCACCCAATTATCTCAAAATCATACATATAACATCATTAACACCTTGGTATAATCCATTTAATATCTAATCAACCATATTCTATTTTCTCACACTAAACTCATTCTAAGTCATGCTTGCTTTATTTCATTCTAGGTAGTTTCAACTATGAATACATACACCAATCTACTCATAACAACATCTAGATAAATATACTTAGAGTTGGTGTATTGGAAACTCAGTTAGCTTGACTTTCCTCGTATCCCAAATAAGAAGACTCTTTTGTTCCTTCAATCCCACAAGTTGAGTTTTGATTCCAAGGTTTGTTGTTCTCCTCTTTACAATAACAACTTTGCTCTAATAATTTTTTTCTCAAATCATTTTGGAAAGGGTGGTATTTTAGAGAGAGAAAGCTTACTTTTTTGGGTAAAAATAGAGGGGAAAGGTTTGATTTGTTGAAGAATGAGGTTTGGCCGTCGGGTTTTTATAGGATAGGAGTGATGAGATCGATCTGCTAAGTTGAAGATCGATCTGCCAGGGTGAAGATCGATCTGCATTTGGTTTTTGAACTACCAAGACGTTCAGGCATGAAAGGTGGGATCGATTTGCTCTTTAGAGGAAGAGATCGATCCATTCTTGGCAGAAGCTTAAGGAGATCGATCCGCTCATAGGGGTAGATCGATCTGATCTGAACAAGATCAAATGGAGATTGATATGCACTTAGGAAGGGATCAATCTCTGCTAAGTAGAAGCAAATGTAGATCGATCTCCATTTTCTTTGAACTTGGAATTGTTCTGCTTGCATAAGGGATCGATTTTCTTTGAATAGGAGATCGATCTAGACTTCATCTGTAGGTTTCCTGTTGTAAATTTTCTAATTTTTCAAAGGAAAAAATTGTGTTTAATTGTTTCACTAGTCATTTTACAATCTATTCATATTTTAAGCATGGAAAGGTTCATTCCTTATGATTTTCATGTTATGGAACTTGTGTGTACTGCTTGAAATCAGAAAGGATACACAAAATTCGTAGTCTTTGCATTATCATTTCATGTTTTAAATCCTTATATTCAGCCTAAAGGGTTTTAATTCCATTTGTTTAATGAGTGGTCATTTCAACCCTTATTTAACCTTTACATGCATTCATGATACTCATTCATTCTCTATACAACTTCATTTAAGTTAAAAGTTCTCTTTATGATTCAATTACATATAGAAATGTGTTACATCACATAAATCATAAGATATTCATCACCAAAAGTGGGTCTTACAGTTGATTTGAAAAGCTACATGATTTACATGTTTTATTGCTAATACTACTTTAAACGCACGTCTTACTGGGCTTAAACAGCTCACCCCCCTTCCTTTCCATCTTTTAGATTACCTACAGTGATCGTTTCTACACCTGCAGTATAGTGGTCGGGGACGAGGCACCCGACCCTTTCAGACTATTTTGTATTAGTAAGGTATTACTTTACTTTATATGCCATGCTTATTGTAAAGCATAGACAATGATGTAAATGTATGTTTGGGATGCAATTATGTGTAAATGGATGTAAACACAGTTGTAAACATGTGATCTATACATTGATGTATATTATATGTTTTATGTGTATTACAATGAGAATGAAGATGGCATTGAGTTGGGAAAGGATTCTAAAATCAACTGGATTGCGAATATGAACTGTATTTAAACTTTGCAGGTGAGTTAGGTCCAATAGCAGTCGTTATACTACCAAAATTTTTATAAATAAATTGGGTTAAGTATATGACACTTATAGGTTTTCTCTTAAGCAAGAAAAGGAGCGGTTGTAAAGGTTATTTCCCTCAGCATGCAAATGGGAAAGTGTAGGTTATCCTTGAGCCTGTGACAAAGGAAGGTTATCCTTGAGCCTGATAAAAAGGATGGTTTTATCCTTGTACTTGTAAAAAAAAGAGGCTGTTAGTTTTAAATAAGTGAATTTCATAGAAATCCTTGAGAAAACCTTAAGGTAGATGACGTAGGCAATGGTGTCGAACCTTTATAAATCATTGTGTAAAGCTTCTATTCCATACACTTTTTAATTTTTTTATTGTTCATTATTTTTTTGTCTCTAGTTGTTGCTTGATTGTATATCACTTAGATAATGTAGGTTGTACCTTAGTTAGAAAAGCCATTAAGATAGTAAAAAGTTTATAAACAGATTCACCCCCTCCGATTTAGATTCGAGCCAACAAACTAAGGGCTAGAATTCGTATCTTTCTTTTCTATGAATATAGAGTTAAGGAATACAAACTTTGGTGTTTAGAAATTAACGAAGTTATAATTAGAAGAAATCTTGTATGTGATGAAACAACTATGCTTTAAAGCTTGCCAACTAGAGGTTCTTATGATTTAAGTCATAAGAAATCAAACATGCAGGTGGAGCTTAGGATTAGACTAAATCATATACTAGAGATTAAATCAAGTTCCATGCAAGTTACTCATACTATACACCATTTCAATAATAGTGCTCTATTTCTTAAAACAAGCCAAAGAGAGATATTAGGCTTAATAGTAAAATATACCCTCAATTTTTTACACAAAATGGATATGTAAGACCCTTATTTCTACTATGTCCCTTATGATTCCTATGTGTAAACATTTGATTATGTTAATTGAATCATATGGAGAGTATTTACTGAAATGAAAATACAAGTGAAATGATTAAATGCATATAAGCCATGTAAAGGGCAAGTAAAGGTCGAGATGGCCATAGACTAAATCGAAGGGATTTAAATCCTTCTGACTAAAAAGAAGAACTTAAAGCATCAAAAGATGGAGGGTTCAAGAATGAAAGTTGGTTTGGTTTGATCACGAATATGTTGAAGTAGAGGAAAAGCCAAAAAAGGGCTAAACGAGCTATAAACGGTCTATTCGAGGTGTTTTTAGCTATTTCACTTCACGAAAATGATCAAAACGTAGAGATGAGCATGTTAACCATGAGAATTGACATTTTTGGATTTTTTTTAAAAAAGTCAAATGTGCTCAATGGTCAAGAAAAGTCAAGGTTAGTTAAAAAAATGTTAACTTTAACCTTAAAGAACTAACCATGATTAAAATTTAACCTAATCAAGGTTAAAAGGTGGAGAAGAAATATTTTTAGTTGAACCACTCGATCTTTAACTCCTTAAGTATGGAAAATTAATTTAATCAAAATTCGGATTAAATCAAATGGGTAGAAATCGATGGGCCACCTAATAGAAATTATAAAGCCCATTAAGATGCATTAAGCATGGGCCGAATTTTGTAGGCCTAATGGATGGAATTGTTGGGCTATTTGGTAGGCCCAACATTAATCCAATTAAAGGCCCAAATTGTAGAAAACATTTCAGTCCAAAAGCCCAAATCGAAAGCCCAATTGGAAAGCTCAATTGGAAAGCCCAAAAACTAGGCCCATTAGTTAAAAGTTTAGGCCCAAAACTTAAGCCCAAATTGCCAAACCCCAAAACCTTTACTAAGCCCAAATGGTGGGCTGAAATTTAACATTTAAAAGATGAATTAGCTAATGGAAAATCAGCCAAGCAAGTTATTGTGAGACCCCGTATGTGTATAGCTATATATATAGGAACATGGGAATGTAAATAAAAATCATAAGTATGATGATACATTGTAATGTGAAGTATATGCAATGTAAGTTCATAAGATTATGTACCCACTTGTAATAAGAATTGTGATTATACGTACAAGTTGCATTATGAATGAGTAGGAAGAAATGAACTTGAACACGAGAAGAATGTGATCAAAATGGAATATGAGTAGTGTAGTAAAATGGAAGGAAAGATTTACATAAGTGTATATTTCCATTCGAGTAATATCGTGTATATTTGGTTATACAAAGATTTTCCACAAGTTTTAATATATACTAAGTGTGATTGGATGACATTTTTAAGTCTCAAGGAGCGATGAATGGGGAAAGGACTATGAAGGTAAATTGAGGAAGTCTTAAAGGGAGTTGTTGCAGAAAAACTGCAGGAAATCTGGAATTTGTGAAGGCCAGATCGATCTCATAGGATGAGAGATCGATCTGGAAGAGCCAGAATGCTCTTATGTGAGTAATGGAATGGAGCAGATCGATCTCCAAGGGAATCAGATCGATCTCCTTAGCTCTCGGGTTGGAAGCAGATCGATCTCCCCTAAGACCAGATCGATCTCCTTAAGCTTATGTTCGACAGCAGATCGATCTCCCCTAAAACCAGATCGAACTCCTTAACGTTCTGTTTGACAGCAGATCAATCTCAAGCCTTGACAGATCGATCTCCTGCCTTTAAAATGTCTTAGAAAAGAGGGATTTTTAGAGGACCAGATCGATCTCCACCCAAGGAAGATCGATCTCATCAAGTCAAAACTATAAATAGGAGCAGTTGGATCTGTAGATTTTCGGGATAAACCATTTCTTTCCACTTCAACTCAAAAACCTAGCGTTCTCACTCCTAAATCCAGCCATTTTCAGTAAGATTTGAGGAAAAACTATTAGAGAGAAAGTCGTTCACGTCAAAACAACATAGTCTAAAGGCATTTTCCCATTTGTCGAATTTAAGGAATAAAGGGCATTTCTAATAGGAGCAAAGAGGAAATCCAATGAGGTAAGTTCTAGTGCACAAATCCAAGTACATTGGTTTAGTTAATGATTATGAAGTTAATTGGGTGTGCACCTTATGGGTAGAACTACCTAGAATGGCATGAAATGAATATAACTTAGAAATGGTCTAGTGTGAGAAAGTGGAATGTAGAAGTGTTAATGATGAATGTGAGATTTACCACAAGGGGTAAAATGTGTATTTAAGGCATTGGATAAATGATTAGTTGAACAAGAGTTAGAAACGTTAACTCAAGTATTTGATGGATGAATTTCAGTTTCAGATGATACGCCGGAGCAAGTCGAGATGAGAACGCGAGAAGCATAAAGGCGGATAGTTGCACACAAGTAAAGTGAGGTAAGGGACTGTGTGTTAGCTATAGAGATGTTCGTGCGTATTTACAGCAATTTCGTAGATATATTGCTAGAACTAGTACGATATTATAATTCTATGAAATGATATGGAAGCATGAAAAGTACTATGATGTAAATATGTATTGAGAAATGGGATAGGGTAAGGAAATAGCATGATATGCATGTTTTCAATGATATTCTCAATTTTATATTGTTATTAATGATTGAGAAATGTTGATGATAGGTTGGCTAATTTTATATTGTTATTAATGAAGAGGCATGCTGTATGAATAAACATGTTTTGAGTTTTAAAAAGAGAAAATAGCCATTTATCAGTTTTGAGATGAGATTTGGTGTTGAAGCGCTAGCTCACACCCGTTTTAATGCCTTTGATGTACCGTGCTGGAGTTTTAACTCGCGCGAGGGTTTTAAGAAAGTGCGAAAACTTTGCTCGCACCTGTTTTATTGAGTTGAGGTAAACCTGGGGGTCTGGGACCCAAGGGGATACTAACCGACGGCCATTTGAACGGGCTGGGCCTTAACGATAGATCGTACCGCGCTGGAGCTTTGCGTTGACTATGTGTCACGCTGCTTGCTCGCCTGGTATATGAGACATGGTTTAGGATGAAAAGTCCATCGGAGTTGGAGTATGGACTTGGGTCCACGGTCGTACGTAGAACAGTGTAGTTATCCGTTGGTATACTATGTACCGTGCTGGGTGCACATGGGTACGAGTATTGCGTAGATGACACACGATATCATACACCGTATCGCGTAGTTATCCGTTGGTATACTGACCCATTCCCCTTCAGGCAAAGTGATGCCCTGTGCACACTTGATCAGTGAGGCCTGGGATCACTGACTATGGCCATATGTCGTGGATATTGGATTGCCAAAAATTCCATACCTGTCTCAGAGATTCGAGAAACAGAGACAATCTTAGAAAAGAAAGAGATTTGCAGAAAAAGAGTGATTTGAGAAACGAAAGAGATTTCGTGTTTTTGATAAATCTCTAATTTCACATTCGTGCCGTAAGGGCACTATTTATGAGCATGTTTTAAATGGAAGCTTGATATTTGATTTACACGAAAATGCTATTGAGAAATATATGTTTAAATGCATTTTTCGTATGATATTTCCATTTATAACGAAAACATGGTTTTGGTTTATGCATGCATGGGCTATGTAGGTAGTATGATATCTACCTGCTAGCATACATTTCCTTACTGAGCTGTGGTTTGCTCATCCCACTATTTTCCCCCTCCAGGTACTGAGAAGTAAGAGAGCGGTGGTCTCTAGGTCTTTTGTGTTGAACAGCTCCCATAATTCTGTAAAGGTATAAGATTTGTATACACGAGTATTTTTTATCTAATTTATCGTATCGCACAGGTATATCTTGGAATGGTAAACAGTATTATGGGGATGATATGTAAGCACATAGTATTTATATAATTAATTTTGTATATCTACACACACACACCTGGGAGTGTGAATTAAAAACTTAAATCTTCCGCTGTAAATGAATGAATTTTAGTAATTGCATCTTCTCACAGCCCAACCGTAGTAGAGAATGTATGGATAGAAGGGTTCCCAGAAGTGGGGTGTGACAGATTTGGTATCAGAGCATGGTTGGTCTGATGTGAATTGATGTTTAGGACTAAGAAAACATACATCCCCAAGTTACTGTACGATATTTAGATAAAAATGTGTGTACGGAGCTGGTAGTGAATTAAATGTTTGTTATAACGCAGGAAAGTTATCAGGCTAGTGAGTTATGCCTGAGAGACACCGCAAGGGGAGAGAGCTCGAGAGCTCTAGGGCGAAATGACAGGACTGAGAGGCACAGTAGATCATCCTCTAGTCATGAGCCCCAGGAACAGATAGAGGCTTCTGATCCTTGAATAACTCGATTGGAGGAAGACATGCGCACGATGATGACCATGATAGGTCAGATCATGGCTACGTTTGAGGGTACACCTGGTACAGCGGGACAGGCTGCACCAAATCCCCCAGCAGCTGCACCTGAACCTGAGAATGTTGCACCTGCGCAAGCTGAACCGGTTAGGCCACGGGAACCTCATATTCGACCCGTACCTCCTCCAGTAGCCCCACAGCAGTATGATGATGATTTGGGGTATGGATATGACTGTGATATGGAGAGATTGAGACATTTTATGGACTTTAAGCCTCCTTCGTTTAGCGGGGTAAAGGATCCGACAATGGCTGAGGACTGGATCAGTCAGATGGAGAAGTTATTCGACTTTTATAGATATTCAGCTACGGAGAGAGTAGCGCTTGCGGCTTTTGTATTAAGAGGCGAAGCAGAGCATTGGTGGAAGTCCACCAGGCCGATGTTGAGAGCTCAAGGTATGACTATCACGTGGGATATGTTCTTGGGTGTTTTCAGAGAGCAATACATCCCAGATACTGCTCGACGGAGACTACAGATGGAATTTTTGAATCTGACTCAAGGGAATCGAACAGTTGATGAGTACGAGTCACGATTCACTTCACTGGGTCAATATGATTCGGACTCGATCAGGAGTGAAGCTATCAGAGTCCGTAGATTTGTAGATGGACTGAGGCCTTCAATCCGAGCGAAGTTAGCCCCATTTGATGTCGCTACATATAGAGAGGCTGTGCGACGGGCCCAGTTATGTGAGCAAGATTATGACTTGCAGATTTCTGAGTTTAGTTGGGGTAAAGACAAGGGTCCGAGGAAGCTGGGAGATGGCAAGAGTGCCAAATTTGGTCGAAAATTCATGAGTAAGCGTCGAAGAGAGGTAGATGAGTTCCAAAAAAAGGTTGCTAGACCTTTTATGCCTCCGACTCAGACACCAGCCAGGGGTATAGTGATTGGTGGACCTCGATCGACTACAGATCAGTGTAGACTATGCGGTCGATACCATGGTGGTAGGCCATGTCATCTTCAGGGTACCCGATGCTTCAAATGTGGTAAATTTGGACATTATGCCAGAGAGTGCCCGAAGATAGTTGAGGCAATTCCACAGAGGGGTAAAGAGCCAGAGAGGATTCCTACAGTTGCACCTCCTGCAAGAAAGAAAGTCTCGGCTGAAGAAAAAGGAAAACAAGTTGTGGGTCAAGGCAGGGTGTATGCGATAGACCAGGCATCGGCTGATACCTCTTCTGAAGTGATAAAAGGTACAATCTTGATTTTCAATCTGGAGGTTATAGCTTTGTTTGATTCTGGTGCTACGCATTCCTTCATATCACCTGCATGTGCATCTAAGTTAAAAGGTTTTGTAGAACCCACATACTTGAGTAGGACTTTACTAATAAGTACTCCAATGAGAGTGAGCCAATTAGTTGAGCAAGTGTATAAAGATTGTAAAGTGAAGGTGGGAGATAAGTGCATGACAGCCAACTTGATTTTGTTGAATATGTATGACATTGATGTAATTTTGGGAATGGATTGGTTAGCCACCAATCATACTGTCATAGACTGTCGTTCTAAGTCCATTAAGTTTTCTCTACCTGAAGAATGTGTTGTAAGATTTTAAGAGAAGAAATGAAATCTTAAATTTTGTGTTAAGTAAAGTACTATGGTATAAATGACTGGAGTGTTGTTTTAAAGGTTTTGTTGCTTATGTGGTGGATTTGAACAAAGTACATCTGGATATGGAGGACATCCCAGTGGTCAGAGAATTCCCTGATGTCTTTCCAGACGATCTACCAGGATTGCCACCTGATAGAGAAATGAAATTTGGTATAGACTTGACGCCTGGAACCGAACCAATATCCAAGTCACCATATAGGATGGCTCCAGTTGAGTTAGAGGAATTAAGGAAATAGCTGCAAGAGTTGTTAGAGAAGGGGTTCATAAGATCGAGC
Source organism: Firmiana major (assembly GCA_033439115.1). Classification (NCBI taxonomy): domain Eukaryota; kingdom Viridiplantae; phylum Streptophyta; class Magnoliopsida; order Malvales; family Malvaceae; genus Firmiana; species Firmiana major. Next base: position 7,901,369 of record CM065913.1, on the reverse strand, counting down.
GTCTCACCATGGGGAGCCCGGTATTATTTGTGAAGAAAAGAGATGGGAGCCTCAGGTTATGCATCGACTATCGGATGTTAAATAAGGCTACCATCAAGAATAAGTACCCCTTGCCACGCATTGACGATTTATTGGATCAGCTTCAGGGAGCACAGATCTTTTCAAAGATAGATTTGAGGTTTGGGTATCATCAATTGAAGATTCGAAAGGAGGATGTGCCCAAGACAGCATTTTTTACCCGCTATGGCCATTACGAATTCTTAGTGATGCCTTTTGGGTTGACCAATGCGCTGGCAGCTTTTATGGCTCTAATGAATGAAGTATTCAAGCTATACCTGGACCAGTTCATAATTGTGTTCATTGATGATATATTGGTGTATTCAAGGTCCAGAGAAGAGCATGAGCAGCACTTAAAGATTATTTTGCAGACCCTCCGAGAGAGAAGGTTATATGCCAAGCTTAACAAATGTGACTTTTGGCTAGAACAGATTTCTTTTCTAGGCCATGTTATATCGAAGGATGGGGTGTCAGTAGATCCGTCCAAGATTGAGGCCGTTGTTCAGTGGGAACAACCTAGGACAGTCACAGAGATCAGAAGTTTTCTGGGTTTGGCTGGTTACTACAGGAGATTTGTAGAGGGTTTCTCTAGATTAGCTGCTCCATTGACACGTCTTACGAGAAAGAGTGTGGAGTTTTCATGGGATGAAGCTTGTGAGAGAAATTTTCAGGAACTTAAGCGCAGATTAACCACCGCGCCAGTTCTTATCGTCCTTAACAGTTCAGGGAATTACTCGGTGTATACATATGCTTCGCATCAAGGACTAGGCTGTGTTTTGATGCAAGATGGAAGGGTAGTAGCTTATGGATCTAGACAACTGAAAGATCATGAGAAGAACTACCCCACTCATGATTTGGAGTTAGCGGCCATAGTGTTTGCATTGAAGATATGGCGCCACTACTTATATGGTGAAAGATTTCAGATCTTTACGGATCATAAGAGTCTGAAATATCTATTCTCACAAAAGGAGTTAAACATGAGACAGAGGAGGTGGTTGGAACTCCTCAAGGACTATGATTGTGAGATCTTATACCACCCGGGGAAGGCAAATGTGGTTACCGATGCATTGAGTCGAAAGAGTCTCGGGTTGGTATCACATATGATGGTTAGAGAGCATGAGTTGTTGGAATAATTCACGAACCTTAGTCTGGATATGACCCTATCTAAGATTGACAACTATGGGATTATTGCTAGCTTGAGATTAGAACCGGAGTTCATTGAGAAAATTCGACAAGCTCAACAAATTGATCAATGGTGTATTGACATGATTAGCCAAATCTGAAAAGGAAAGGGTGCCGATTTTATATTGAGTTCAGATGGAATACTAAGGTTTGGAGATAGAATATGTGTTCCTAAGGATTTAGAGCTGAGGAAGCTGATCTTATCAGAGGCTCACTCGTCGAGATATACGATACACCCGGGGAGTAGTAAGATGTATCAAAATCTTCGAAAGGCATATTGGTGGTCTGGAATGAAGAGAGACATAGCTGAGTATGTCGCTAGATGTCTCATTTGTCAGCAAGTAAAAGTCGAACATCAGAAACCAGGAGGATTATTACAACCTCTACCGATACCAACATGGAAGTGGGAGCATGTCACCATGGATTTTGTGATGGGGTTACCAAGAACCCGTAAGAACCATGATGCGATATGGGTGATAGTAGATCGGTTAACGAAATCGGCATATTTCTTAGCCATGAGATCTACAGATACATTGAGTGCACTGGCGAACCTGTATGCGCGAGAAATAGTGAGGTTGCATGGAGTCCCAGTGAGTGTTATTTCTGATCAGGATGCCCGCTTCACTTCCCACTTTTGGGGACATTTTCAGGAAGCGATGGGGACCCAATTGAGTTTTAACACCGCTTTTCATCCTCAAACAGATGGTCAGTCAGAGAGGACTATACAGACCCTGGAGGATATGTTGAGAGCGTGTGTGCTGGATTTTAGAGGCTCATGGGACGATCACTTACCATTGATTGAGTTTGCCTACAATAACAGTCATCACTCAAGTATTGGTATGGCCCCTTATGAGGCACTATACGGTCGTAGATGCCGATCGCCCATTGATTGGGAAGAAGTTGGTGACAGATAGTTGCTCGCTCCCGATTTGGTTAAGCAAGCCTCCGAGGATGTTCAGATAATATGCGAGAGGCTGCGAACAGCTCAAAGTCGACAAAAGAGCTACGTTGACAAGAGACAGAGACCACTTGAGTTTGATGTTGACGAGTCTGTATTTTTGAAAGTATCTCCTTCTAAGGGAATAACGACGTTTGGGAAGAAAGGAAAATTAAGTCCTTGTTACATTAGTCCCTTCGAGATTTTGGATAGAGTGGGAGATGGAGCATATAGGCTAGCCTTGCTACCTGAGCTAGCAGAAGTCCACAATGTCTTCCACGTTTCTATGCTTCGAAAGTACTACCCGGATCCGATACATGTAATTAGCTATGAGCCGTTAGAGCTTAAGGAGGATATGTCGTATGTCGAGAGACCGATCAGGATGTTGGATAGAAAAGAGAAGGTGTTGCGGACCAAGACGATTTCATTGGTTAAGGTTTTGTGGCAACATCACACTGTGGAAGAGGCCACATGAGAACTGGAAAGTTTGATGCGGGAAAAGTATCCCGAGTTATTCACAGATTGAATTGGTTCTGATTTGGAGGACCAAATTCTTTAAGTGGGGGAGAATGTGAGACCCCGTATGTGTATAGCTATATATATAGGAACATGGGAATGTAAATAAAAATCATAAGTATGATGATACATTGTAATGTGAAGTATATGCAATGTAAGCTCATAAGTTTATGTACCCACTTGTAATAAGAATTGTGATTATACGTACAAGTTGCATTATGAATGAGTAGGAAGAAATGAACTTGAACACGAGAAGAATGTGATCGAAATGGAATATGAGTAGTGTAGTAAAATGGAAGGAAAGATTTACATAAGTGTATTTTTCCATTCAAGTAATATCGTGTATATTTGGTTATACAAAGATTTCTCACAAGTTTTAATATATACTAAGTGTGATTGGATGACATTTTTAAGTCTCAAGGAGCGATGAATGAGGAAAGGACTATGAAGGTAAATTGAGGAAGTCTTGAAGGGAGTTGTTGCAGAAAAACTGCAGGAAATCTGGAATTTGTGAAGGCCAGATCGATCTCATAGGATGAGAGATCGATCTGGAAGAGCCAGAATGCTCTTATGTGAGTAATGGAATGGAGCAGATCGATCTCTAAGGGAATCAGATCGATCTCCTTAGCTCTCGGGTTGGAAGCAGATCGATCTCCCCTAAGACCAGATCGATCTCCTTAAGCTTATGTTCGACAGCAGATCGATCTCCCCTAAAACCAGATCGAACTCCTTAACCTTCGGTTTGACAGCAGATCGATCTCAAGCCTTGACAGATCGATCTCCTGCCTTTAAAATGTCTTAGAAAAGAGGGATTTTTAGAGGACCAGATCGATCTCCACCCAAGGAAGATCGATCTCATCAAGTCAAAACTATAAATAGGAGCAGTTGGATCTGTAGATTTTCGGGATAAACCATTTCTTTCCACTTCAACTCAAAAACCTAGCTTTCTCACTCCTAAATCCAGCCATTTTCAGTAAGATTTGAGGAAAAACTATTAGAGACAAAGTCGTTCACGTCAAAACAACATAGTCTAAAGGCATTTTCCCATTTGTCGAATTTAAGGAATAAAGGGCATTTCTAATAGGAGCAAAGAGGAAATCCAATGAGGTAAGTTCTAGTGCACAAATCCAAGTACATTGGTTTAGTTAATGATTATGAAGTTAATTGGGTGTGCACCTTATGGATAGAACTACCTAGAATGGCATGAAATGAATATAACTTAGAAATGGTCTAGTGTGAGAAAGTGGAATGTAGAAGTGTTAATGATGAATGTGAGATTTACCACAAGGGGTAAAATGTGTATTTAAGGCATTGGATAAATGATTAGTTGAACAAGAGTTAGAAACGTTAACTCAAGTATTTGATGGATGAATTTCAGTTTCAGATGATACGCCGGAGCAAGTCGAGATGAGAATGCGAGAAGCATAAAGGCGGATAGTTGCACACAAGTAAAGCGAGGTAAGGGACTGTGTGTTAGCTATAGAGATGTTCGTGCGTATTTACAGCAATTTCGTAGATATATTGCTAGAACTAGTACGATATTATAATTCTATGAAATGATATGGAAGCATGAAAAGTACTATGATGTAAATATGTATTGAGAAATGGGATAGGGTAAGGAAATAGCATGATATGCATGTTTTCAATGATATTCTCAATTTTATATTGTTATTAATGATTGAGAAATGTTGATGATAGGTTGGCTAATTTTATATTGTTATTAATGAAGAGGCATGCTGTATGAATAAACATGTTTTGAGTTTTAAAAAGAGAAAATAGCCATTTATCAGTTTTGAGATGAGATTTGGTGTTGAAGCGCTAGCTCACACCCGTTTTAATGCCTTTGATGTACCGTGCTGGAGTTTTAACTCGCGCGAGGGTTTTAAGAAAGTGCGGGAACTTTGCTCGCACCTGTTTTATTGAGTTGAGGTAAACCTGGGGGTCTGGGACCCAAAGGGATACTAACCGACGGCCATTTGAATGGACTGGGCCTTAACGATAGATCGTACCGCGCTGGAGCTTTGCGTTGACTGTGTGTCACGCTGCTTGCTCGCCTGGTATATGAGACATGGTTTAGGATGAAAAGTCCATCAGAGTTGGAGTATGGACTTGGGTCCACGGTCGTACGTAGAACAGTGTAGTTATCCGTTGGTATACTATGTACCGTGCTGGGTGCACATGGGTACGAGTATTGCGTAGATGACACACGATATCATACACCGTATCGCGTAGTTATCCGTTGGTATACTGACCCATTCCCCTTCAGGCAAAGTGATGCCCTGTGCACACCTGATCAGTAAGGCCTGGGATCACTGACTATGGCCATATGTCGTGGATATTGGATTGCCAAAAATTCCATACCTGTCTCAGAGATTCGAGAAACAGAGACAATCTCAGAAAAGAAAGAGATTTGCAGAAAAAGAGTGATTTGAGAAACGAAAGAGATTTCGTGTTTTTGATAAATCTCTAATTTCACATTCGTGCCGTGAGGGCACTATTTATGAGCATGTTTTAAATGGAAGCTTGATATTTGATTTACACGAAAATGCTATTGAGAAATATATGTTTAAATGCATTTTTCGTATGATATTTCCATTTATAACGAAAACATGGTTTTGGTTTATGCATGCATGGGCTATGTAGGTAGTATGATATCTACCTGCTAGCATACATTTCCTTACTGAGCTGTGGTTTGCTCATCCCACTATTTTCCCCCTCCAGGTACTGAGAAGTAAGAGAGCGGTGGTCTCTAGGTCTTTTGTGTTGAACAGCTCCCATAATTCTGTAAAGGTATAAGATTTGTATACACGAGTATTTTTTATCTAATTTATCGTATCGCACAGGTATATCTTGGAATGGTAAACAGTATTATGGGGATGATATGTAAGCACATAGTATTTATATAATTAATTTTGTATATCTACACACACACACCTGGGAGTGTGAATTAAAGACTTAAATCTTCCGCTGTAAATGAATGAATTTTAGTAATTGCATCTTCTCACAGCCCAACCGTAGTAGAGAATGTATGGATAGAAGGGTTCCCAGAAGTGGGGTGTGACAGATTTGGTATCAGAGCATGGTTGGTCTGATGTGAATTGATGTTTAGGACTAAGAAAACATACATCCCCAAGTTACTGTACGATATTTAGATAAAAATGTGTGTACGGAGCTGGTAGTGAATTAAATGTTTGTTATAACGCAGGAAAGTTATCAGGCTAGTGAGTTATGCCTGAGAGACACCGCAAGGGGAGAGAGCTCGAGAGCTCTAGGGCGAAATGACAGGACTGAGAGGCACAGTAGATCATCCTCTAGTCATGAGCCCCAGGAACAGATAGAGGCTTCTGATCCTTGAATAACTCGATTGGAGGAAGACATGCGCACGATGATGACCATGATAGGTCAGATCATGGCTACGTTTGAGGGTACACCTGGTACAGCGGGACAGGCTGCACCAAATCCCCCAGCAGCTGCACCTGAACCTAAGAATGTTGCACCTGCGCAAGCTGAACCGGTTAGGCCACGGGAACCTCATATTCGACCCGTACCTCCTCCAGTAGCCCCACAGCAGTATGATGATGATTTGGGGTATGGATATGACTGTGATATGGAGAGATTGAGACATTTTATGGACTTTAAGCCTCCTTCGTTTAGCGGGGTAAAGGATCCGACAATGGCTGAGGACTGGATCAGTCAGATGGAGAAGTTATTCGACTTTTATAGATATTCAGCTACGGAGAGAGTAGCGCTTGTGGCTTTTGTATTAAGAGGCGAAGCAGAGCATTGGTGGAAGTCCACCAGGCCGATGTTGAGAGCTCAAGGTATGACTATCACGTGGGATATGTTCTTGGGTGTTTTCAGAGAGCAATACATCCCAGATACTGCTCGACGGAGACTACAGATGGAATTTTTGAATCTGACTCAAGGGAATCGAACAGTTGATGAGTACGAGTCACGATTCACTTCACTGGGTCAATATGATTCGGACTCGATCAGGAGTGAAGCTATCAGAGTCCGTAGATTTGTAGATGGACTGAGGCCTTCAATCCGAGCGAAGTTAGCCCCATTTGATGTCGCTACATATAGAGAGGCTGTGCGACGGGCCCAGTTATGTGAGCAAGATTATGACTTGCAGATTTCTGAGTTTAGTTGGGGTAAAGACAAGGGTCCGAGGAAGCTGGGAGATGGCAAGAGTGCCAAATTTGATCGAAAATTCATGAGTAAGCGTCGAAGAGAGGTAGATGAGTTCCAGAAAAAGGTTGCTAGACCTTTTATGCCTCCGACTCAGACACCAGCCAGGGGTATAGTGATTGGTGGACCTCGATCGACTACAGATCAGTGTAGACTATGCGGTCGATACCATGGTGGTAGGCCATGTCATCTTCAGGGTACCCGATGCTTCAAATGTGGTAAATTTGGACATTATGCCAGAGAGTGCCCGAAGATAGTTGAGGCAATTCCACAGAGGGGTAAAGAGCCAGAGAGGATTCCTGTAAGACCCGAATTTAATAAAAATACGAAAACTAAATAAGAAAAGATAGAGGAAGTATGAAGGAAGTCGGGTTAAATTAATCCCGAACACGTGTAAGGGCAAAATGGTCAAAAGACCAAAAGTCGGTATAATTTCGATAAAGAAATTTAATTAAAAATAAGGATTTAAGAAATCTTGGTCAATAAAGATGAAATAAAATTATTTCGGATTAAATTGATCAAGATATTAATTTATTGGAATTAATCGGGATTAATCGAGATTTTTAGTTCGGAAAAATAATCCCGAAAATAATCGAAAAATATACCGAAAAGTCATTCGGGACAATATCCCGAAAAATGAAGAGAAATTATACCCGAAAAATGATTAAAAATAAATTAAATAAATTAAATAAAATTAAAATAAATTAATTTAGAATTAAATAATAATTTTGTATGATATTTTGGGGTGTTTTAATATATTATAAGGAATAGTAAAATAATTAAAATAAATAAAAATAAAATAAATAAAATTAATAAAAAAAAAAAAAAAAAAGAGAGAGAGTGTCGGGGAGAGAGAAACCGAAACAAAGAAATGGAGAGGAAACGGAGCCGAGCAACCCGAGGAGCCCGATGAGCCACCGGCGGCCGATGGTCCCAGCTGCAGGTTGGAAAACGTAGAGCGACGCCCGACGAACACGATGGTACCGGCGGTGCAGCTTACCGACGCCGGAGGAAGCCGAACGGAGGAAGAAAAGGTCACGGGAAAAATGGGGTCGGTACCGGCGATCCACGGCAGCTGGAGGCGAACGGCGGGTACCGGTGTGATCAGGAGGAGGAGCCGGTCCTTTTGAGACCAATACCGGCCGACGAAGCCGCCGGAATCCGCCGGATCGGGAGGAAACAGCCGCGGGGGAGAAGAGGTGATTCGCCGGCGATGGGGCTGATTCGACCCCAGCCGAGGCCCGATCTAGTGAGCCCAGACGATTGCGCGTCGATTGGCACCGGAATCGCGCCGGGAACCGGCCGGACGGCGCCGGCACGACCAAAGGGAGCCTGGACCGGCCGAACCGGACAGAACCGGTCGAACCGGACCAGACCGAACCGGCGGTCTGAACCGGGTTGAACCGGTCCGAACCGGTTCAGCCAAAAAGAGGAGAAAAAAAAGGGAGAAAAAGGGAAAAGGAAAAAGAGAAAAAATTGGGGAAAATTTCAGTGATGCAATCGAGCTTCGGGTAAGTCGATAAGCGGTCAAATTGACCCGATTTAAATTTGGAATATTTTATTTAATTAAATTTCGACCGAAAAGTTTACCCGAAAATAAAATTAATTGTGTAGCTCGACGATTGGCATCCACCGAGGGCTCGAGACAGCCTCGAAGTACGTACTAGCATGGAATATCGGGTAAGTGACCCCTATTTACGACAATTACCTTGTATTGCGTGATATTGATTTAATTCCCGCAATTATTAGAATTAATTTATGGAAATTTAGATAAATTGTCGTAAATACTGAATTTAGATATTCGAGAATTAGAACGAGGCCCGATAAATTATTGGTGGGCCCAATGAGCCCAATAGGCCTCGATAAGTGGGAATTTAGTGAAAAACGGGCTTAAGGCCGATTAAGGCCCATTAAGGTGCAATCGGGCCCGATAGGGGTAAACGGGCCCAATGATTTAAATTAAGCCCGGAAAAGATTAAATTCAATTAAATTATATGTTATCTGACCCGAGGAATGTTAATACGCAGTTCCGGGCATTGGATTGGAAGCATATCGGACTGCGCGACGGGACTACATTGGAAAAGAAAAAGGTCAGACTCGACGAGAATCGAGGTAAGGGAATTCTGCGGACTGCTAGAGGTAACAGTACGCAATTTTAAATTCATATGCAGTCCTTTAAAATATCCTGAAGGGTCTAGAGGTCAAATAATAATTTTAGTGCCCCGAATGGGCAAATTACTAAAATACCCTTGTTAAGGGTAAAATTCTAAAAATCTAGGAAAAATTGGGAGGAGCAAGGACAAGAGGTTCCTGCTCGTTCTGGAGATATTTCAACGCATGCATGAGTAGGCTGGCTCGCCTTGAAAGAAAGTGCACCGCATTGCATACTTTCAACGTGAAATTGATTTGAAAACTGTTTTGAGTAAATAGAGCCGCCTACGTGTTTTATTGACATATGACGTGCTAGAGCTCAGCTCGCACGGTAATTTCGATTTGTGTGATGCATGCATTAGTGCTGGAGCGAGAGCTCGCACTAGAGTTTTACATGCATAGGTGCTAGAGTATAACTCGCACCAGATTTCACATGCTCTTTCGTGACACGGTGCTAGAGTCTGACTCGCACCATATTTTTACATGATTTTCGAGACAGAGTGCTGGAGTTTAACCCGCACCAGTATTTATAAAATTTTCATGTGATTTATAATATACAGAGTGCTGAGCTTAGCTCGCACTAGTTTTACCGGATTTGTGGAGTACCGCTGTCTGCCCTTGGAGTCAGCCAAAAGGCCCAACAGGCTCAAGAGACCTCTTAGGTGGGGTGAGAGTGAGGGATGAGGTTGGCGGCCTTGTGGGGATGTAAGCGGGCTCTGCCAGTTGACGTGTTTTGATGAGAGTGCTGAGCATCGCTCACACAGATTTTATGAGAACATGCGATGAGCCGTGCTTGGAGCATCGGGTAGACTGTGTGTCACCGATTTAATAGGCTCGCACGTGCGTTTTGAGACATGGCATGAGTATTGAGAAACAAACCTCTGTGGGAAGCAGGCCAATTGGGCCGGAGTACCTAGAGATATTACATGGGTTCATGGAGTACGATGTACCGTGCAAGTAGCATGGAGTACAATGTACCGTGTTGTATCTTCGGATACGGCATCTCCGGATGCAGCATCTTCGGATGCCGGGGATCGGATAAGACTGACGGGATGGACTGACCCACCTCCCGGGCGGTTCCCGATCATGGTGAGAACCCGCACACTAGGATCCGTGTAGCTGAGGAACTCACGAGGACAGATGTGGCCATAGTCCTAGTTATTTACCTATATACAGACGTTGCCTAGTCTCGCATGTTGATGATTTCTATGATGATTTAAACTGGGTTTTAAAACTAAATTGCATGATGGTATTTCCATGCTTTTCAAAACCCACGTGTGATGTAAATGTTTTCATGATTTTGTGTGAGTCAGGATCACCCGCAGGAGGGGTCGAGTCCTGACTTTATTGTCAAAATCTTAATTGAGAAAGAAATGATTTATGATAATTGCATGTTGATTTTTCGTGCAAAAGTATTTTACATATCATCATAATGCATAGCATTGTTTTAAAATGTGTGGTGAAAGGGTGGTTTATGCATGGCACTACGTTCATGTAGGTAGTATGGTTACCTACTTGTTCGTAGGATTGCCTTACTGAGCTTGATGTGCTCACCCCTTTCATTTTCTCCCACAGATGATCTCCAGTTGAAGTTGAGGCGACTCAGTACTGCATTCCGGATATCCGCTGCTGCCCATCAACATAAGGTATATACACTTGTACTTATTGTATCTACATAAGCATAGCACAGTAACATGATTGTAAGTAACTTTAGGGGATGTATAAATAATATAACAATTATAAATGACTGGAGAAGAAATAAGTACTAGGGTAGATGTATGGTGGGACTGGCATTGACGCACAGCCCAATTATTAGTGGAGTATTGGTCACGATTCGAGGACAGGTAAGAATTTAAGTAAATAATAAAACGCGAAAAATTAACTCTGATTTTTGGGTAGTTTGGGTCGTGACATATAAAGGTGGTATCAGAGCACAATTGGTCTGATGTGTGTCAGTGTCAGTAATTAGGAAATTACATCCCCGTGTTACTGTGCTTAGTTAGATACAATAGTGTATATCGAGATGGGCTTGACTAAGAAATGGTTGAGAATGCAGGAATGCTTAATATGAGTCGCGTTAGATGAGATAGTGCACGAGGCAGAGGTTGTGGAGGTAGACCTAAGTCTGCTAAGTCGTGCTGAGTTTGATTTGAGAATCATGATGAGATTGAAATAGAGGCGAATGTTGAGCATGCCTCACAGAGTCCGACAGAGAGATCGGACAGTATTGAGACACGCTTCGCGAGATTGGAGCGGAGTGTGGAGATTATTTTGAGGAGCTAATTGCTCAGATTATGTATGAGATCAGAGGGCGCAGCGGAGCATTGGTGGAAACCCGCTCGACCCATCTTAAGAGTTGAGATGAGAAATATCTTGGATATATTTCGGTGACAGGATATCCCGGACATGATTTAAAGGAAATTTCGGATTAAAGCCCTTGCTTTGACCCAGATGATTTAATTTATTGACGAGTATGGAGACTCGATTATATTCTGGGCAGATATTACCTCGACACTATGAAAAGTGACAGTCGAGATGTCTAAAAGTTTGTGGAAGGGCTCAGATTGTCAATTAGAGTCTGATTGGCCCTTGAGATATTACTTATACCGAGGCAGTGCACAGATTTACAGTTTGGTAAATGAGAACATGAATTGCACGCCTTTGAGATTGGGAAAGGTAATGAGGGCTGAAATAGAGACATAAAAGAAAAACGAGAAATGATAGAGATGTTGATATGGTATTTTGTAAAAGATTAAATTTGACGAGTCATGGAGTAAGATAATTGGTGAGGCCCCAGTGCATCTAATTTTGGCACTTTTGTGGGCAGTGTGATTGGAGGACCCCGACCTGCTACAAAGCAGTGTAGCAGTGTGAGCACTGTAAGCGGTGCGAGATATGTGGTGGATACCACGGAAGGAGGGTCTATACCTACACGGTATTGATGAAAATGACCGTTAAGTGTGGTAAGACGGACCATTAATTTTGATTTGCTCAGAGTTGAGCGAGATCGCCCCACAGAAAAGTAAAGAGGCAGAGAAAATTTCGTTGGTATAGCTTTATTGAAAAGGGCGGACATAGCCGTAAAGAAAAAGGAAAGTAGACTGTTGGACGAAGGCGAGAGGATGTCTTGGACCAGGACACTATTGATGTTTCATGGATGTGGTGTAAGATACCACACTTATTATGAATAATAAAGTACATATGTTTATTGATCCTGGTGCCACATATTTAATCATACCGCCTTCATTCGAATATAAGTGAGTAAAAAGGCATGAATGCCTACATCATTAGGCAATACTGATAAATGAGTACCCCAATAGAGGAGGATTAATTTATGGAATATGGCTATAGAGATTTTAAGGTGATAAAAATGGGTGCGACGGTTAAAATTAAAGGAGTAAATAATGGTACGCACGGAATGAATAAAGACAAGAGTTTCGTCATGATTGATATACGAAGGAGATAATCTTTGAGATGTGTTGATCCTAAATACAAGATGTATTGGAGTAAGAGGCGTATGATAGGTAAGAGCATCCTTACGATACGAAGTCATTAGGATTAAAGTAATTAGTAGGGAATCTAAATTATAACCAAGGATAAAGAGTGCGTATATGAAGTCACTGAGATATTACGTAGTTGTGGTTAAGTCTGAAGGTCAATAAAGGTATTTCAAAATACCTCCCCGCCTGAAGATTTGACAGCGTCTAAAAATATATATATATATATATATCCTATAGCGTGAAATCGATCGGCGTAAGAAATACCGTTAGCATTAGGATACCCTTACTAAGACGATAGGAATATTAAAATTCGACAAATCATAAAGACTAACATAGAAAAATTTAATAGGTGCCGTTAAGGTAAGGAAAGGAAGTGACGCAGGTTAGTACCTGAAAACGTAAGCGGTTGAGAAGGATCTTATACGCTTATGCGTAAATAAGTCAAGGATTGGACCGATATGTAAATCATCATTATCGATGATATGTTGGGTGTAGTTAAAGTCTAGGGCGATTTATAAACAATAATTGGAAGATGGCTTTTACAAATGGATTGTTGCGAGATTCTCAATACGGTCTATTTGGTTGACACGTTTAATTAAGAAAACGTGGTCTTGGAATGAGATGATGAATAAGACGAGAGATGTGATATAAATTATGGTGTAGTAAAGTATGAATTGACCACCGTGATTAATTTCACCATACCCAACAGCTCAAGAGGTTCTCAGTGAGTATGGATACCTCGAAATAATGAATGAGCTGTGTATTGATGTATAATGGGAAGATAGTCAAGTATGGAGTCAGACAACTCCTTGATCATGAAATAAACTATCTGACCCATGATTTAAAGTTGGCGACAGTATTTGTACCGAGGATATGGTACTATTATGTACATGGTGAGAAATTGGGGATATGCACTGATCATAAAGCCCGAGTATCTGTTTTCACAGAAAGAGGCGAATATGAGAATACATATTGGGTTAGAGCTTCTGAGAGATTTTGAATTATGAAAATTGTACCACCCAGGAAAGGCGAATGTGATGACTGATGCCTTGAGCAGAAAGAGCCTCGGGATGGTACCACATATGATGGTCAGGGAGCGTGAGCTGCTAGATGCAGTTGTGGACCTCAGTATTGATGTGATCCCTTCTGAGGATGACAGTGATTGTGTGACAGCTAGCCTGATGATTTGTACCGGATGAGAGTGCCCGGATTTGCCAGGCTTAGTGTGATGATCGACCGGATGTCGATAGTTTGGGTCTGATTCAGAAGGGTACAGTGACAGAGTTCACGGAGTATGATAATGAGTTACTGAGGATTCCGAGACAGTATGAGTGCTCCCCAGGACCACAGTTGATGAGATAGTGATATTGTCAGAAGCTCACTTTTCGGGATATACAGTGCATACGGAAAGTAACGATTATATATACGAAATCTCGAAAAGGGTATGGGTGGTCAGATGTGGAAAGAGATATTGGTGGAGATTGTGGAAAAGTGCCTAGTGTGTCAGCAGAGTAAGGTAGAGTATTAAAAGTCTGCAGAGTTATTGCAGCACCTACCTATATCGACACGGCACGGAAAATGAGAGCAAGTCTCCATGAATGTCGTGATGGGTTACAGAGGACCCAGGTGAATCAGGAGACTAGTTGGATGATAGTCGATAAAGTGACTAAGTCCACCCACCTTCTAGTTATGAACTCCCCAGATACTCAGAGTGTGTATAAGGATTTATGTGTAAGGCAGATTGAGGAACATTAAGTAACGTTCCAGTGAGCATGGTATCATATAGGGATTCCCGCTCCACTTCCTACCTCTGTGGATATTTAAGGAAGCTATGGGAACCCGACTGAGTATTAGCACAGCTTTCCATCCTCAGACAGATGGTCAGTCAGAGAGGACTGTACAAGTTCTGGAGGATCCGATGAAAGCGTGTGCCATTGATTTTATAAGCTCCTGGAATGATCAGTTGATTTCTAATTAAATTAGCCAATGGTGACAGTTGGCAGTTGAGTATCGGGATAACAAGATATGAGACAGTGTATGGCTGTAGGGGTTGTTCCCCAAATTGGATAAGAAAAAGTGGGTGACAGATAGAATCATTCTGATTTTGGATAATAAGTCTCTGAGGATGTTTATTTAAGGTTGAGAGATTAAGAACACCTCAGAGCAGATAGACAAGTATTAGAAATTTCCCTTGGTGAATTATTATGGTTGAAAGTTACACGTCCTAAGAGAATAAGGACATAGCGGAACTTTTGGAAGAAGTAAATTGAGTTAAGCTGGATCGAATCCTTGAGAGATTGGACAAGTGGGAGATAAGACCTGTAGGTTGTTGTTAGTCACTTGAGTTAACAGGCACCCACGATGTGTCACACTTTTGATACTTCAGCAGTACTATCCAGATCCGGCAGAGGTGATAGGATATGAACTCCAAAAGTTCAGTTTGATGAAAATACAAATATATTGAAGAAGTCGATTCGGGCATTAAACAGGAAAGAGAAAGTATTGAGGATTAAGATAATCTCCCTAATTAAAGTTCTTTTGGTAGTAATACACTCCGGAGAAGGTCACATAAGACTTTAAGAGTATGATACGATTAATGTACCCGGAGTTGTATATGGACTCATCTGACTTGGTTCTAATTTGGAGGACCAAATTCCTTAAGTGGGGGAGAATTGTAAGACCCGAATTTAATAAAAATACGAAAACTAAATAAGAAAAGATAGAGGAAGTATGAAGGAAGTCGGGTTAAATTAATCCCGAACACGTGTAAGGGCAAAATGGTCAAAAGACCAAAAGTCGGTATAATTTCGATAAAGAAATTTAATTAAAAATAAGGATTTAAGAAATCTTGGTCAATAAAGATGAAATAAAATTATTTCGGATTAAATTGATCAAGATATTAATTTATTGGAATTAATCGGGATTAATCGAGATTTTTAGTTCGGAAAAATAATCCCGAAAATAATCGAAAAATATACCGAAAAGTCATTCGGGACAATATCCCAAAAAATGAAGAGAAATTATACCCGAAAATTGATTAAAAATAAATTAAATAAATTAAATAAAATTAAAATAAATTAATTTAGAATTAAATAATAATTTTGTATGATATTTTGGGGTGTTTTAATATATTATAAGGAATAGTAAAATAATTAAAATAAATAAAAATAAAATAAATAAAATTAATAAAACAAAAAAAAAAAAAAGAGAGAGAGTGTCGGGGAGAGAGAAACCGAAACAAAGAAATGGAGAGGAAACGGAGCCGAGCAACCCGAGGAGCCCGATGAGCCACCGGCGGCCGATGGTCCCAGCTGCAGGTTGGAAAACGTAGAGCGACGCCCGACGAACACGATGGTACCGGCGGTGCAGCTTACCGACGCCGGAGGAAGCCGAACGGAGGAAGAAAAGGTCACGGGAAAAATGGGGTCGGTACCGGCGATCCACGGCAGCTGGAGGCGAACGGCGGGTACCGGTGTGATCAGGAGGAGGAGCCGGTCCTTTTGAGACCAATACCGGCCGACGAAGCCGCCGGAATCCGCCGGATCGGGAGGAAACAGCCGCGGGGGAGAAGAGGTGATTCGCCGGCGATGGGGCTGATTCGACCCCAGCCGAGGCCCGATCTAGTGAGCCCAGACGATTGCGCGTCGATTGGCATCGGAATCGCGCCGGGAACCGGCCGGACGGCGCCGGCACGACCAAAGGGAGCCTGGACCGGCCGAACCGGACAGAACCGGTCGAACCGGACCAGACCGAACCGGCGGTCCGAACCGGGTTGAACCGGTCCGAACCGGTTCAGCCAAAAAGAGGAGAAAAAAAAGGGAGAAAAAGGGAAAAGGAAAAAGAGAAAAAATTGGGGAAAATTTCAGTGATGCAATCGAGCTTCGGGTAAGTCGATAAGCGGTCAAATTGACCCGATTTAAATTTGGAATATTTTATTTAATTAAATTTCGACCGAAAAGTTTACCCGAAAATAAAATTAATTGTGTAGCTCGACGATTGGCATCCACCGAGGGCTCGAGACAGCCTCGAAGTACGTACTAGCATGGAATATCGGGTAAGTGACCCCTATTTACGACAATTACCTTGTATTGCGTGATATTGATTTAATTCCCGCAATTATTAGAATTAATTTATGGAAATTTAGATAAATTGTCGTAAATACTGAATTTAGATATTCGAGAATTAGAACGAGGCCCGATAAATTATTGGTGGGCCCAATGAGCCCAATAGGCCTCGATAAGTGGGAATTTAGTGAAAAACGGGCTTAAGGCCGATTAAGGCCCATTAAGGTGCAATCGGGCCCGATAGGGGTAAACGGGCCCAATGATTTAAATTAAGCCCGGAAAAGATTAAATTCAATTAAATTATATGTTATCTGACCCGAGGAATGTTAATACGCAGTTTCGGGCATTGGATTGGAAGCATATCGGACTGCGCGACGGGACTACATTGGAAAAGAAAAAGGTCAGACTCGACGAGAATCGAGGTAAGGGAATTCTGCGGACTGCTAGAGGTAACAGTACGCAATTTTAAATTCATATGCAGTCCTTTAAAATATCCTGAAGGGTCTAGAGGTCAAATAATAATTTTAGTGCCCCGAATGGGCAAATTACTAAAATACCCTTGTTAAGGGTAAAATTCTAAAAATCTAGGAAAAATTGGGAGGAGCAAGGACAAGAGGTTCCTGCTCGTTCTGGAGATATTTCAACGCATGCATGAGTAGGCTGGCTCGCCTTGAAAGAAAGTGCACCGCATTGCATACTTTCAACGTGAAATTGATTTGAAAACTGTTTTGAGTAAATAGAGCCGCCTACGTGTTTTATTGACATATGACGTGCTAGAGCTCAGCTCGCACGGTAATTTCGATTTGTGTGATGCATGCATTAGTGCTGGAGCGAGAGCTCGCACTAGAGTTTTACATGCATAGGTGCTAGAGTATAACTCGCACCAGATTTCACATGCTCTTTCGTGACACGGTGCTAGAGTCTGACTCGCACCATATTTTTACATGATTTTCGAGACAGAGTGCTGGAGTTTAACCCGCACCAGTATTTATAAAATTTTCATGTGATTTATAATATACAGAGTGCTGAGCTTAGCTCGCACTAGTTTTACCGGATTTGTGGAGTACCGCTGTCTGCCCTTGGAGTCAGCCAAAAGGCCCAACAGGCTCAAGAGACCTCTTAGGTGGGGTGAGAGTGAGGGATGAGGTTGGCGGCCTTGTGGGGATGTAAGCGGGCTCTGCCAGTTGACGTGTTTTGATGAGAGTGCTGAGCATCGCTCACACAGATTTTATGAGAACATGCGATGAGCCGTGCTTGGAGCATCGGGTAGACTGTGTGTCACCGATTTAATAGGCTCGCACGTGCGTTTTGAGACATGGCATGAGTATTGAGAAACAAACCTCTGTGGGAAGCAGGCCAATTGGGCCGGAGTACCTAGAGATATTACATGGGTTCATGGAGTACGATGTACCGTGCAAGTAGCATGGAGTACGATGTACCGTGTTGTATCTTCGGATACGGCATCTCCGGATGCAGCATCTTCGGATGCCGGGGATCGGATAAGACTGACGGGATGGACTGACCCACCTCCCGGGCGGTTCCCGATCATGGTGAGAACCCGCACACTAGGATCCGTGTAGCTGAGGAACTCACGAGGACAGATGTGGCCATAGTCCTAGTTATTTACCTATATACAGACGTTGCCTAGTCTCGCATGTTGATGATTTCTATGATGATTTAAACTGGGTTTTAAAACTAAATTGCATGATGGTATTTCCATGCTTTTCAAAACCCACGTGTGATGTAAATGTTTTCATGATTTTGTGTGAGTCAGGATCACCCGCAGGAGGGGTCGAGTCCTGACTTTATTGTCAAAATCTTAATTGAGAAAGAAATGATTTATGATAATTGCATGTTGATTTTTCGTGCAAAAGTATTTTACATATCATCATAATGCATAGCATTGTTTTAAAATGTGTGGAGAAAGGGTGGTTTATGCATGGCACTACGTTCATGTAGGTAGTATGGTTACCTACTTGTTCGTAGGATTGCCTTACTGAGCTTGATGTGCTCACCCCTTTCATTTTCTCCCACAGATGATCTCCAGTTGAAGTTGAGGCGACTCAGTACTGCATTCCGGATATCCGCTGCTGCCCATCAACATAAGGTATATACACTTGTACTTATTGTATCTACATAAGCATAGCACAGTAACATGATTGTAAGTAACTTTAGGGGATGTATAAATAATATAACAATTATAAATGACTGGAGAAGAAATAAGTACTAGGGTAGATGTATGGTGGGACTGGCATTGACGCACAGCCCAATTATTAGTGGAGTATTGGTCACGATTCGAGGACAGGTAAGAATTTAAGTAAATAATAAAACGCGAAAAATTAACTCTGATTTTTGGGTAGTTTGGGTCGTGACAATTCCTACAGTTGCACCTCCTGCAAGAAAGAAAGTCTCGGCTGAAGAAAAAGGAAAACAAGTTGTGGGTCAAGGCAGGGTGTATGCGATAGACCAGGCATCGGCTGATACCTCTTCTGAAGTGATAAAAGGTACAATCTTGATTTTCAATCTGGAGGTTATAGCTTTGTTTGATTCTGGTGCTACGCATTCCTTCATATCACCTGCATGTGCATCTAAGTTAAAAGGTTTTGTAGAACCCACATACTTGAGTAGGACTTTACTAATAAGTACTCCAATGAGAGTGAGCCAATTAGTTGAGCAAGTGTATAAAGATTGTAAAGTGAAGGTGGGAGATAAGTGCATGACAGCCAACTTGATTTTGTTGAATATGTATGACATTGATGTAATTTTGGGAATGGATTGGTTAGCCACCAATCATACTGTCATAGACTGTCGTTCTAAGTCCATTAAGTTTTCTCTACCTGAAGAATGTGTTGTAAGATTTTAAGAGAAGAAATGAAATCTTAAATTTTGTGTTAAGTAAAGTACTTTGGTATAAATGACTGGAGTGTTGTTTTAAAGGTTTTGTTGCTTATGTGGTGGATTTGAACAAAGTACATCTGGATTTGGAGGACATCCCAGTGGTCAGAGAATTCCCTGATGTCTTTCCAGACGATCTACCAGGATTGCCACCTGATAGAGAAACGAAATTTGGTATAGACTTGACGCCTGGAACCGAACCAATATCCAAGTCACCATATAGGATGGCTCCAGTTGAGTTAGAGGAATTAAGGAAATAGCTGCAAGAGTTGTTAGAGAAGGGGTTCATAAGATCGAGCGTCTCACCATGGGGAGCCCGGTATTATTTGTGAAGAAGAGAGATGGGAGCCTCAGGTTATGCATCGACTATCGGATGTTAAATAAGGCTACCATCAAGAATAAGTACCCCTTGCCACGCATTGACGATTTATTGGATCAGCTTCAGGGAGCACAGATCTTTTCAAAGATAGATTTAAGGTTTGGGTATCATCAATTGAAGATTCGAAAGGAGGATGTGCCCAAGACAGCATTTTTTACCCGCTATGGCCATTACGAATTCTTAGTGATGCCTTTTGGGTTGACCAATGCGCTGACAGCTTTTATGGCTCTAATGAATGAAGTATTCAAGCTATACCTGGACCAGTTCATAATTGTGTTCATTGATGATATATTGGTGTATTCAAGGTCCAGAGAAGAGCATGAGCAGCACTTAAAGATTATTTTGCAGACCCTCCGAGAGAGAAGGTTATATGCCAAGCTTAACAAATGTGACTTTTGGCTAGAACAGATTTCTTTTCTAGGCCATGTTATATCGAAGGATGGGGTGTCAGTAGATCCGTCCAAGATTGAGGCCGTTGTTCAGTGGGAACAACCTAGGACAGTCACAGAGATCAGAAGTTTTCTGGGTTTGGCTGGTTACTACAGGAGATTTGTAGAGGGTTTCTCTAGATTAGCTGCTCCATTGACACGTCTTACGAGAAAGAGTGTGGAGTTTTCATGGGATGAAGCTTGTGAGAGAAATTTTCAGGAACTTAAGCGCAGATTAACCACCGCGCCAGTTCTTATCGTCCTTAACAGTTCAGGGAATTACTCGGTGTATACATATGCTTCGCATCAAGGACTAGGCTGTGTTTTAATGCAAGATGGAAGGGTAGTAGCTTATGGATCTAGACAACTGAAAGATCATGAGAAGAACTACCCCACTCATGATTTGGAGTTAGCGGCCATAGTGTTTGCATTGAAGATATGGCGCCACTACTTATATGGTGAAAGATTTCAGATCTTTACGGATCATAAGAGTCTGAAATATCTATTCTCACAAAAGGAGTTAAACATGAGACAGAGGAGGTGGTTGGAACTCCTCAAGGACTATGATTGTGAGATCTTATACCACCCGGGGAAGGCAAATGTGGTTACCGATGCATTGAGTCGAAAGAGTCTCGGGTTGGTATCACATATGATGGTTAGAGAGCATGAGTTGTTGGAATAATTCACGAACCTTAGTCTGGATATGACCCTATCTGAGATTGACAACTATGGGATTATTGCTAGCTTGAGATTAGAACCGGAGTTCATTGAGAAAATTCGACAAGCTCAACAAATTGATCAATGGTGTATTGACATGATTAGCCAAATCTGAAAAGGAAAGGGTGCCGATTTTATATTGAGTTCAGATGGAATACTAAGGTTTGGAGATAGAATATGTGTTCCTAAGGATTTAGAGCTGAGGAAGCTGATCTTATCAGAGGCTCACTCGTCGAGATATACGATACACCCGGGGAGTAGTAAGATGTATCAAAATCTTCGAAAGGCATATTGGTGGTCTGGAATGAAGAGAGACATAGCTGAGTATGTCGCTAGATGTCTCATTTGTCAGCAAGTAAAAGTCGAACATCAGAAACCAGGAGGATTATTACAACCTCTACCGATACCAACATGGAAGTGGGAGCATGTCACCATGGATTTTGTGATGGGGTTACCAAGAACCCGGAAGAACCATGATGCGATATGGGTGATAGTAGATCGGTTAACGAAATCGGCATATTTCTTAGCCATGAGATCTACAGATACATTGAGTGCACTGGCGAACCTGTATGCGCGAGAAATAGTGAGGTTGCATGGAGTCCCAGTGAGTGTTATTTCTGATCAGGATGCCCGCTTCACTTCCCACTTTTGGGGACATTTTCAGGAAGCGATGGGGACCCAATTGAGTTTTAACACCGCTTTTCATCCTCAAACAGATGGTCAGTCAGAGAGGACTATACAGACCCTGGAGGATATGTTGAGAGCGTGTGTGCTGGATTTTAGAGGCTCATGGGACGATCATTTACCATTGATTGAGTTTGCCTACAATAACAGTCATCACTCAAGTATTGGTATGGCCCCTTATGAGGCACTATACGGTCGTAGATGCCGATCGCCCATTGATTGGGAAGAAGTTGGTGACAGATAGTTGCTCGCTCCCGATTTGGTTAAGCAAGCCTCCGAGGATGTTCAGATAATATGCGAGAGGCTGCGAACAGCTCAAAGTCGACAAAAGAGCTACGTTGACAAGAGACAGAGACCACTTGAGTTTGATGTTGACGAGTCTGTATTTTTGAAAGTATCTCCTTCTAAGGGAATAACGAGGTTTGGGAAGAAAGGAAAATTAAGTCCTTGTTACATTAGTCCCTTCGAGATTTTGGATAGAGTGGGAGATGGAGCATATAGGCTAGCCTTGCTACCTGAGCTAGCAGAAGTCCACAATGTCTTCCACGTTTCTATGCTTCGAAAGTACTACCCGGATCCGACACATGTAATTAGCTATGAGCCGTTAGAGCTTAAGGAGGATATGTCGTATGTCGAGAGACCGATCAGGATGTTGGATAGAAAAGAGAAGGTGTTGCGGACCAAGACGATTTCATTGGTTAAGGTTTTGTGGCAACATCACACTGTGGAAGAGGCCACATGAGAACTGGAAAGTTTGATGCGGGAAAAGTATCCCGAGTTATTCACAAATTGAATTGGTTCTGATTTGGAGGACCAAATTCTTTAAGTGGGGGAGAATGTGAGACCCCGTATGTGTATAGCTATATATATAGGAACATGGGAATGTAAATAAAAATCATAAGTATGATGATACATTGTAATGTGAAGTATATGCAATGTAAGCTCATAAGTTTATGTACCCACTTGTAATAAGAATTGTGATTATACGTACAAGTTGCATTATGAATGAGTAGGAAGAAATGAACTTGAACACGAGAAGAATGTGATCGAAATGGAATATGAGTAGTGTAGTAAAATGGAAGGAAAGATTTACATAAGTGTATTTTTCCATTCAAGTAATATCGTGTATATTTGGTTATACAAAGATTTCTCACAAGTTTTAATATATACTAAGTGTGATTGGATGACATTTTTAAGTCTCAAGGAGCGATGAATGAGGAAAGGACTATGAAGGTAAATTGAGGAAGTCTTGAAGGGAGTTGTTGCAGAAAAACTACAGGAAATCTGGAATTTGTGAAGGCCAGATCGATCTCATAGGATGAGAGATCGATCTGGAAGAGCCAGAATGCTCTTATGTGAGTAATGGAATGGAGCAGATCGATCTCTAAGGGAATCAGATCGATCTCCTTAGCTCTCGGGTTGGAAGCAGATCGATCTCCCCTAAGACTAGATCGATCTCCTTAAGCTTCTGTTCGACAGCAAATCGATCTCCCCTAAGACCAGATCGATCTCCTTAAGCTTCTATTTGACAGCAGATCGATCTTAAGCCTCGACAGATCGATCTCCTGCCTTTAAAATGTCTTAGAAAAGAGGGATTTTTAGAGGACCAGATCGATCTCCACCCAAGGAAGATTGATCTCATCAAGTCAAAACTATATATAGGAGCAGTTGGATCTGCAGATTTTCGGGATAAACCATTTCTTTCCACTTCAACTCAAAAACCTAGCTTTCTCACTCCTAAATCCAGCCATTTTCAGTAAGATTTGAGGAAAAGCTATTAGAGACAAAGTCGTTCACGTCAAAGAGAAGAACAACATAGTCTAAAGGCATTTCACCATTTGTCGGATTTAAGGAATAAAGGGCATTTCTAATTGGAGCAAAGAGGAAATCCAATGAGGTAAGTTCTAGTGCACAAATCCAAGTACATTGGTTTAGTTAATGATTATGAAGTTAATTGGGTGTGCACCTTATGGGTAGAACTACCTAGAATGGCATGAAATGAATATAACTTAGAAATGGTCTAGTGTGAGAAAGTGGAATGTAGAAGTGTTAATGATGAATGTGAGATTTACCACAAGGGGTAAAATGTGTATTTAAGGCATTGGATAAATGATTAGTTGAACAAGAGTTAGAAACGTTAACTCAAGTGTTTGATGGATGAATTTCAGTTTCGGATGATACGCCGGAGCAAGTCGAGATGAGAACGCGAGAAGCATAAAGGCGGATAGTTGCACACAAGTAAAGCGAGGTAAGGGACTGTGTGTTAGCTATAGAGATGTTCGTGCGTATTTACAGCAATTTCGTAGATATATTGCTAGAACTAGTACGATATTATAATTCTATGAAATGATATGGAAGCATGAAAAGTACTATGATGTAAATATGTATTGAGAAATGGGATAGGGTAAGGAAATAGCATGATATGCATGTTTTCAATGATATTCTCAATTTTATATTGTTATTGATGATTGAGAAATGTTGATGATAGGTTGGCTAATTTTACATGTTTTAGCATGAAGAGGCATGCTGTATGAATAAACATGTTTTAAGTTTTAAAAAGAGAAAATAGCCATCTATCAGTTTTGAGATGAGATTTGGTGTTGAAGCGTAGCTCACACCTGTTTTAATGCCTTTGATGTACCGTGCTGGAGTTTTAACTCGCGCGAGGGTCTTGAGAAAGTACGGGAACTTTGCTCGCACCTGTTTTATTGAGTTGAGGTAAACCTGGGGGTCTGGGACCCAAGGGAATACCAGCAGACGACCATTTGAATGGGCTGGGCCTTAACGATAGATCATACCGCGCTGGAGCTTTGCGTTGACTGTGTGTCACGCTGCTTGCTCACCTGGTATATGAGACATGGTTTAGGATGAAAAGTCCATCGGAGTTGGAGTATGGACTTGGGTCCACGGTCGTACGTAGAACAGTGTAGTTATCCATTGGTATACTATGTACCGTGCTGGGTGCACGTGAGTACGAGTATCGCGTAGATGACACACGACGTATCTTCACCGTGAGTATACGAGGAAATGAGGTGGATTGAGATGAGCCGGAGGGCAGGACTGACCCATTCCCCTTCAGGCGAAGTGATGCCCTGTGCACACCTGCTCAGTGAGGCCTGGGATCACTGACTATGGCCATATGTCGTGGATATTGGATTGTCGAAAATTCCATGCCTGTCTCAGAGATTCGAGAAACAGAGACAATCTTAGAAAAGAAAGAGATTTGCAGAAAAAGATTGATTTGAGAAACGAAAGAAATTTCATGTTTTTGATAAATCTCTAATTTCACATTCGTGCCGTGAGGGCACTATTTATGAGCATGTTTTAAATGGAAGCTTGATATTTGATTTACACGAAAATGCTATTGAGAAATATATGTTTAAATGCATTTTTCGTATGATATTTCCATTTATAACAAAAACATGGTTTTGGTTTATGCATGCATGGGCTATGTAGGTAGTACGATATCTACCTGCTAGCATACATTTTCTTACTGAGCTGTGGTTTGCTTATCCCACTATTTTCCCCCTCCAGGTACTGAGAAGTAAGAGAGCGGTGGTCTCTAGGTCTTTTGTGTTGAACAGCTCCCACAATTCCATAAAGGTATAAGATTTGTATACACGAGTATTTTGTATCTAATTTATCGTATCGCACAGTTATGTCTTGGAATGGTAAACAGTATTATGGGGATGATATGTAAGCACATAGTATTTATACAATTATTTTTGTATATCTACACACACACCTGGGAGTGTGAATTAAAGATTTAAATCTTCCGCTGTAAATGAATGAATTTTAGTAATTACATCTTCTCATAGCCCAACCGTAGTAGAGAATGTATGGATAGAAGGGTTCCCAGAAGTGGGGTGTGACAGTTATCTTCTCCCTTAAGCTCTCAACAACAGAAGGAAACATCATGGAAACATAATTAGTTAAGCTGTCTCTCTCTAGAATTCATCCTTCTACAAGCCAATTGGAAAAAGTTGTCTTCATGGAAGTTGTTTCCCATGATGAGTAGATTAACATAGTCTAAATCCAACACCTAAAGAGCTGATTTCAACCACCCAAGGAATCCTATAAGTTTCGGCTAAGAAGAGAATTATAAGCTAAGTAAGTTTTCAAGCTTCCAACTTCTAGTATGTTAATCTAGGAATTATTCTAAGATGATTGGTACATGTTTTATGGATCAAAACACACATAATCACCATGAACACATGTTGGCCAAAAATAGGTATTTAGGTTTTGATGAATACCCATGTGATTTTAAGACATGGATAGGTTGGTAAACATGTATACATGATTATGACATAGTTAGTTTTAATCAATTTGGTGATCATCGGCCAAGGGTGGCGTGCATGGCTCTCGACCACCATGCCATGGTCGAGAGGCATAATGCGCCAAGCCATGTGGTTTCGGTCCAATAAGGATTAATGGGCCTCTGACCAAGCCTAATAATTCTTAGTGAGCCTCACAAGTCCAATAGGCCCAGATGAAATGAATAGTAAAGTGAAATGGGCTTAAGACAGTGTTAGGCCTATTAAGATGCAATTAGGCCTAATAAGAGTAAACAAGCCCATTAAGTGAAATAGACTATATTAAATGTGGAATACAGTTGAAAAAGTGTAATTGATGTAATAAATGATTATATGTAGCTCCGAAGATTATATTGGGAGTTAAACGAATTGCGTGATCGAGCAGCAATACATAAGTGGACGCGCTCTATGTGATTCGAGGTAAGCGAATTTTACGGGTAGTTAGAGATATATGCGCATATTTTTTCTAGTGTTTACATTCACTTAAAAATTCTGAGGGTCAGAGAAATGGAATAAAATTTATAGAGACCTGATATAAATAAATTACCATTTTACCCCTATTAAGGGTAAAATTAGGAAAATTAAGAAAAGATGTATAAAGAATTGAAAACATGTTTTTGAGTGTTTTTACTGTTGTATAGCAGAAGAATGGATAGATTGGTGAGTGTTTTCATGAAATACACAAAATAGCACAATTATGGTGCTAATTTTACTTATTTAAAATATTCCTTTTGAAATGAGCCATCTATTGAGTTGCATGAAAACAAATTATGCTGGAGCATTGCTCGTACTGTATTTTATATGTTTTATGCATGAAAAAGTGCTGGAGTGTTAGTCGCAATAGATTTCCATGATATGGCATAGTACTGGAACGTTGCTCGGACTTGATTTTTATACAATTTATGCATGGCATAGTACAGGAGTGTTGCTCTACTTGATTTGAAATACGATTTATGCATGGTATAGTGATGGACTGTTACTCGCACTAGATCTTATATGAAATGTGAAAAAACAATGTTTGAGTGGGGTGTCGACTGAGATTCGCACTCAAGGCGCGCATTGTATTTTGATGTGATATACATGACATGTTTAAGGCCATGCAGGATGCCTCGTGTAGACTGTGTGTTACACGGATGAGATGCTTGCATGTGCATTTAGAGACGTGACATGGACTATTGACTTGAGATAGGGTCCATGGGAGTACGTTGTATTGTTCACGTGACACGGAGTACGTTGTATCATGCGGTGTTAAGGGGGATATGCGAAGTTGTGGAATTGTTAGCTGACAGGTAGGATTTGACACACCTTCTGTTGCAGCAGTGATGCCCCACACACTAGGTACCGTGTAGCTTTGGATCACAGTATTAGATATAGCCATAGTGCTAGATATTATCATAGTAATTGTCCAATTTCACATGATCATATCACATAGTTTTATATGAACTCGAGTAAACCATAGGGATGGGTCGGACCTTGATAAATGAATTTATGATTCTACATAAATGTAAAGGGTTGTGAATCAGGATAGACCTGAGATATGGGTTGAGACTTGATAGATATATTTTGACACGATGAAATGCCATATTTTATATGATTTAAATGAAATGGCATGATATGTTTTATAGACATTACTTGAGATTATATAAAATGCAATGTTTTGCATGAAATGCCTGTATTTATGAACATAGCATGATTTCAGTATATGTGAGTAAATATATATACACACTACATCAGTTTTCTAATTCATGCTTTAATTGTGAAACGAAGAAAAGAGTATTTTAACGCATGGCATTATGAATATGTAGATAGTGTAGTTATCTACTTACTTACCTTATTGCCTTACTGAGCTAGTGAGCTCACCCTATTCATTTTCCTACTCTGTACAGAGCATTTACAGTAGCATAGTGAATGGTTGAGGACTTGTATTTTGGTATCCGCTACATTCCCATCGAGCAAAAGGTATAAACATTCGTACGATTTTGTATCTAAACATATAACAGCACAATAATGTAAACAGATGTAATATGAGGGATGTAAATGTATGTAAATATACGTGAGCTCACTTATGATATAAAAGTATTTACAGTCAATCGATAGTTTATATTGAGATGTATGTATGATATAGAATGGATGATAAGGTAAGTAAGGATGGTGTGACTAATACCGAATCATAACCCAACTGTTGGTGGTTAAATTGTCACGAAGGGAAAAATGTAAGTAAAAAGCAAAAATAATTTGTAGTAATTTCAATAAAAAGAGGTCGTGACAGAGGTGGTATCAGAGTAGAGTTGGTCTGATATGAATCAGTGTTAATGGTTAGGAAAGTTTACATCCCCATATTAATGTGCTCTGTTTAGTTACAAATGTGTATTTCGAGATGAGATTTGACTAAGCAGTGGTTGTGAATGCAGGAATCGAGTCATATGGCTAATCGTAACCATGGTAGAGGGGTAAGAGGTCGGGCTAAAGGCCGTAATGTAAGATCTGCATTTTTGTAATATGTAACCTTAATGAGATTGTGATATATGAACAGGTCACAAATTATATAAATTATGAGGAATGAATGTTTTGGAATTATAGTTGTGAGTATATTGAGTTTTGAGTGGTGTGGTAAAATGGAATGAGATGCATGAGTTTTGTACTTCCATTTGGTGATATATTGTATGTCTTTGTCTATACAATGAATGCACACAAGTTTCAATGTATATAAAGTATGAATGGATGTCATTTTCAAGCCTTAAAGGAGGTTTGATGAGAAAATGATTATGGCAGCAAAATTTATGAAGTTTGGTGTGTGTTTACTACAGAAAACTGCAGTAAAATCTAGAAAATATGAACGAGAGATCGATCTCATGGGATGACAGATCAATCTTAAAGAGCCAAAAATGCTCTTATTTGAGTGATGGAACAAGTCAGATCGATCTCCAAAGGGGCATGATCGATCTACTGAGCATTCTATGTTGAAGGAATCAATCCCAAGAGGGACAGATCGATTTCTTTAAACTACTGACTTGTAACAGATCGATCTCATGAAAGAGAAGATCGATCTCATGTGGTCTAAAAGGTCGGTTTCAAGAGGAAAAATATAGAGCAGATCGATCTCCTATGGTAGCAGATCGATCTCATAGAGACAATTCTATAAATATTGGGCTTCTGCACTTCATTTTCCCGAGAGTTACTATTCCATTAGAGAACTAAACCTAAACCTAGCCAAGAAACACTAGAAAACTTCAGTTTGTGATCAGTTTTGAGTGAGATACAGTTAAGCAAAGTTGTTCTTAGCAAGAAGAGAGCAACATACTCGGAAGCAAGAGATTAAAATCAAGAGTTAAAGGAGCAAGGAGGATTTTACCATTTTGGTGAAAAAGGAAGGAAAGTTAAACTAGGTAAGATTCAATACACCACTTTGATATATATTAAACTAGGTGTATTGGAGAGTTGATAAGTGCATGTTTGATTTGTTAAAAACACCTTGAAAATGAAAAATCATCATGACCTAATATTGATGAGAATTTGAGAAAATGATGAGGAAATGGTGTTAACATGAGTTTGAGGATGAAATATGCATGCATGGAAGATTCTGAGGTAATCTTATGAAATTCATAAATTAGAAATGAGGAGAAATAAAGATAGTTATGTGAAAATGGGATTTTATACCATATTGGAAGAAAATAGTGAGATGATGTATTAAATTGAGATTTGGCAAATGAAATGAGTATATAGTGATATACTAATGCCAATTTTTATAACAAACTCGAAAATCACATTAGAAGCTGATCGGATCGCGAAAGTGAGTTGCACTGAGGAAGAGAGGTCACGTGATCCGAGGTAAGGGAATTTTGTGAGTAGCTAGAGATGGCTACACGTAATTTAAATAGAGTTTCAATTATTATTCTCTATATGAATTCCCTGAAATAGACATGTTGTTATGCTAAGGATTAATGAGATAAAGTGTGTTTTATCCAAAAATAGGATAAAAAGCCTTAGAAGCATGTTGTGACCCATAATTCATGAGTTACATGATAGAATGGCTAATGTTTTCATGTATATGCGAAAATAGTACATTTAAGTGCTAATTTGATTTGAATTGAGAAAGTTGTGATTTAAGTGAGCCATCTATCTGGTTTTGTGTGAAAACCATGGTTTTGTGTGAAAACCATAAGTGCTAGAGAATACTTGCACTATATTATGATATATGCATCACATAGTACTAGAGGTTATACTCGTACTACATTTTAATGTGAGTTTATGCATGTTAGAGTATTGGGAGCATAACTCGTACTCAGTTTGTGATTAATGCATTATAGAGTATTGGGAGCTTTGCTCATACTCAGTTTTACATGATAGAGTATTGGGAGCAATGCTCGTACTTGACTTTTCATGATTTATACATGATATTGTACTAGAGCGATAGCTCATACTTGATTTGAAAAGAGAATTATGCATTTACCTAGTGCTAGATGTTACTCGCACTAGTGTTTGATATTTTGAGATGCATACACAGTGTTTAAGAGGCGGAGTATTGATTGTGAGTCACATTCAAGACGTGCACTATAGTTTTTCCATTATATATAAAACATGTTAGTAAAACCATGACGATTTCTTCCGTATAGACTGAGTGTCACACTGTTGAGATGTTCGCACGTGGATTTAGAGACATGACATTTATATTCCATAGTATGAGGGCTAAGACTTATGGCAAGCACCCCGACTACGATGTATTTTCGTGGTGTGAGGACTAAGACCTATGGTAGGCATCCCGACTATGAGGAGAGGGTCCACGGGTGTATGTTGTACCGTGCGAGTGGCATGGAGTACACTGTACCATGTGTTATGTGGATTTATGGAGTTGAGGAGTATATAGCTAGCGGTTGTGATGAACTGACCCCCATCTCGTTGCAGCAGTCATTACCTGCACACCGAAATCTATGTTGCATGAGATTTCACCATTATAGGATATGGCCATAGTCCAAGAGAGTATTGCATTTAGCCACTGAGTCTCGCATGATATATCACTTGTTTTTATGATACGGTTAGACCTAAGAGAGATGGGTCAGAAATCGATGATTGTGTGTGTTGTGAACTGCCATATTTACTGTGATTTATATGTAAATGGCATGATTGATATAAAGGCATTTCAAATTTTATAAAGATGCATTGTTTTGCATGAATGCCTACATTTGATAACTCAGCATGATTTTAAGTATATGAAATTTATTCTGTACTATTATTTTATTATTTTGATACATGCTTTGAGATGAGAGAAGGAAAGCCAAAGCCTTATTTTCAGTAGATAGTGCAGTTGTCTACTTGCTTACCTGATTTCCTTACTGAGCGCGTTGTTTGCTCATCCCCCTTTATTTTTCACTCTCTACAGATCATCCGCTGTAGATTGAGTCTGGCTGAGGTATAGCATTAATTGTATCCGCTGCCTATCCATCTTACGAGAGGTATACACACTCGAACATTTTGTATTGAACAATATATAAGCACAGTTACGTACACTATTGTACAGTCGTGATGTATATGTACAAATATTGTATAACAGTTTATGTTATTAAAAAGAATACTAAATTCTATTACGTACACTATTGTACAGTCGTGATGTATATGTATAAATATTGTATAACAGTTTATGTTATTAAAAAGAATACTAAATTCTATGTATATTGTGAATGAATGTGAGTGAGTGACTAATATCGAATCACAGCCCAACTGTTGGTGAAAAGAAAGGTAAGTAAAAAGTGAAAAATTTGTAGTGGGTTCAGGTAAGTCATGGAATGAGGTCGTGACAGAATGGTATCAGAGCAGTGTTGGTCTGATGTGAGTCGGTAT
This sequence comes from Firmiana major, assembly GCA_033439115.1. Classification (NCBI taxonomy): domain Eukaryota; kingdom Viridiplantae; phylum Streptophyta; class Magnoliopsida; order Malvales; family Malvaceae; genus Firmiana; species Firmiana major. Next base: position 7,869,520 of record CM065913.1, on the reverse strand, counting down.
TAGTTTAGGAAAGTGTACATCCCCATAGTACTGTGCTTTGTTCAGTTACAATTGTGTATACAAGATGGGAATCGGACTAATATACGATTGTGATTGCAGGAATTTAGTCTATATGGCTAATACCAACCGAGGTTGAGTGGTGAGAGGTAGGGCTCGAGGCCATAGAGGTAGGCTAGAGACCCGAGATGAGAATGTGGGTACTAATGAGGTACCAGAGACTGCAAAGGCATGCTTTACGAGGATCGACCGTAGCCTAGAGATGATAGTGGAGATACTGGCACAAACTAGATCAGGTAGACATAGACAAGATGCAGAGACTGCGAGAGGAGATGCAGTTGCACCTGACACACCTGTACAGCTTGCACCTGAGATGCCACAGGCTACAGGTACTCCTACACCCCCACCAGTTCAGGATAGTAGTAGATTGGGATATGGGTGTAATTTAAATAGATTGCGACAATTTCAGAAGCTTGGACCACCATCTTTTCGTGGGGTTAAGGACTCAGTTGTTGTTGAGGAGTGGATTGGAGAGATGGAGAAGTTGTATGGATTCTTTGAATGTACGACTTCAAAGAGGGTCGTATTTGCTGCATTCTTACTGAAAGGAACAACAGAGCATTGGTGGAAGTCCACCAGGCCTATACTAAGAGCCCGACATGCTGAGATTAGTTGGGACCTATTTCTGGATGCCTTCAGGAGGCAATTTGTTCTAGATACGACATAGCGGAGTCTGTAGGCTGAGTTCTTATGGTTGAGCCAGGGGAGTCTATTAGTGGATGAGTACGAGACGAGATTTTTAGCCCTGGGAAGGTATGATCCAGATACCATGTAGAGCGAGACTAGGAAAGTCCACAGGTTTATCGATGGATTGAGGCCAGTGTTACGATCTAAACTGGTTCCATTCGATATCTCTACATATGATGAGGCAGTGCGCAGGGCGCAATTATGTGAGCAGGACTCCAAGAGGAATACCTCTGAGTTCGAGAAGATCAGTCGGAGCAGAGAGAAAGATAGGAAAAGGTCGGGTAGAGACAGAGGTTTCAATTATCAATGAGGGAGGAGACTCTTCGATAAGAGACCATGGATAGATGAGGTACGAGAGAGATCAGTTAGACCTGCTACATACCCGACTATAGCTCCGACAAAGGGTATTATGATTGGAGGACCGAGGCCTACTACTGATCAGTGCAGTAGATGTGGTAGATATCACGGAGGTAGACCTTATCCGATGAGTCCTATTATGTGTTTTCGATATGGGAAACCAAGACATATTGCTAGTGTTTGCCCAGAGATGGTTGAGACTACCCCATAGAAGGGCAGGGAGCCAGAGAGAGCTCCAGCTAATACGTCTACTCAGAGGAGGAGAGCGACGACAAAAGAGAAAGGGAAGCAGGTTATGGGACGAGGGCGAGTTCATGCCTTAGACCAGGACACGACGGATGCTTCGACGGATGTGATTAGAGGTAACATCCTAAATTATGATTTAGAAGCACATGTTTTGATTGATCCGGTGCCACGTATTCATTTGTATCACCTTCATTTGCATATAAATTAGCAAAGCATGTAAAGCGTACTCCTTTGAGTAGGATGATGTTGATTAGTACGCCTATAGATAATAGTCAGCTAGTGGAGTATATGTTGAATCATTGTAAACTGAAAGTAGGGGAAAAGAACATGACAGCCAATCTAATATCGTTAAGTATGAGTGACTTTGATGTAATCTTAGGAATGGATTGTTATCGTCAAACCATGCTCTTTTATATTGTTATGCTAAGACAGTTATGTTTCCTAACCCTACGAAATATGTTGTAAAGTTGATCAAAAGTAATAAAAGTAGCAATTATAGCTATACTTGATAATGTTCTATGCTGACTGAGAGATGAATATGTTGAAAGTTTCATTGCGTACGTGGTTGATACGGATAAGGTACATCCGAAGTTGGCAGACATTCCTATGGTTAGTGAATTCCCAAATGTCTTTCCGGATGAATTGCCAGGGTTGCCACTAGACAAAGAGATGGAATTCTGTATAAACTTGATGCTTGGTACTGAACCTATATCGAAACCACCGTATTGCATGGCCTTAGTTTAGGTAGAAGAGCTCAAGAGACAGTTACAGGAGCTGTTGGACAGGGGTTTCATTAGGCCGAGTGTTTCGCCTTGGGGAGCACCTATTTTATTCGTAAGGAAGAAGGATGGGAGCCTTCGATTGTGTATTGATTACAGATTGTTGAATAAGGCAACCATCAAGAATAGATATCCTCTTCCTCGAATTGATGATTTATTGGATCAGCTTCGGGGAGCGCAGGTCTTTTCTAAGATTGATCTGAGGTCTGGGTATCATCAATTGAGAATTCATAGTGGAGATGTGCCCAAGACAGCATTTAGGACCCGATATGGGCATTATGAGTTCTTGGTTATGCCATTCGGATTGACGAATGCTCTCGCAGCTTTCATGGCTTTGATGAACGATGTGTTTAAACCATATTTGGATCAATTTGTTATCGTCTTCATAGATGACATTTTGGTATATTCTAAATCTGAGGAAGAGCATGAGGAGCACCTCAGGATTGTGTTGCAGACTTTACGAGAGCAGAAGTTGTATGCTAAACTCAATAAGTGTGATTTTTGGTTACTACATATCTCATTTTTGGGACATGTTGTTGTCAGACCCGTATTTTATGTAGCCTGTGCCTTATGATTCCTATTTGTATGAACACTCTATTATTATAGTTGAATCATAAGAAGAGTATTTACTAGATTTAAAGAGTATGTGAAATGATTTAACACGCATAAGCTACATAAAAGCCTAAGGTGAGCTATAAAGTCACAAGCTAAACCGAGTGGATCTGAATCATTCTGATTGAAAATAAGAACTTAAAATGAGAAAATATAGAGAGCTTATGAAGGAAAGTCAGTTTGATTTAGTTCCGAACACAGAGAACGAGAGTAAAAGCTAAAAAGGGTAAAATTGACCTTTTTAGCGAGTTAAAGTATTTAAGGTGTTTCGAGTGTATTTACCTACCGAAAATGGCTATAACGTAAAGACAATAGTGTAAGATATAAGATATGACACTTTCGAAATTTTTAGAAAAAGTCAACTTGGTCAATGATTAAGGAAAAAGTCAACTATAGTTAAGAAAATTGGACTTTTACCATAGTTGACTAACCATGGTTAGGAATTAACCTAAGTATGGAGAAAATTGAAAAAAAATATTCTTGGTCAGAATACAAGATAATCATCCCCGAAAGTAAGGAAAATTTATACGAAAGGATTTCGAATTTTATTTAAGAGTTAAAAACGTAATGGGCCTAAAGTGAAGATTTTAAAGCCCATTAAGGTATACTAAACGTAGATCGAAATTCTTAGGTCTCTTAGACCGAATTGTTAGACCAATTGATAGGCCAAATATTGAGACAATAAAAGGCCCGAGTTATAGTAAAAATTTTAGCCCGAAAGCCCATTAAGAAAGTCCAAACCGAGAGGCCCAATTGAAAAGCCCATTAGGTAAATATCTAACCATAGTTAAAGCTAACTATGACTCATTTGGTGACTCATAACTAAACCTTAGGAAGTCAATTATAATGGATGAAAAGTAAGGCTTAATGGCTAAGCAAATGGCTTATAAAATCAGCCACACCATTGTCATCTTCACCATACCATTATCGGCTAGAAGAAGGAAACCATTGAAATACATTTTCCAAGCTTTCTCTCACTAGAAATCACTAGGAATTAGGCATATTTGGAACTTGCATTCTTCATGAAAGTTGTTCCAAATTGAGAGGAGAGTGACGTATGTTGGATTTGGCTATCAAGAAGCCATAGTGTGGAAACCATGAGACTCCAAAGTTTCGGCCAAGTGTAAACATAAATACTAGATATATTTTCAAGCTTTCAAATTCATATATGTTAATGTATGAATGATTTTAAGTATGTTGGTATATGTTTCAAGCATTGAAACATATGAAATCACTATGATCATGGTTAGGCCGAGAGTGAGTAGTGAAATATTGATGAATGCCCATATGATATTAAGGCATAAATGAGTTAATGTACATGTGTTAATGATTATGGTATAGTTAGATTTAATCAATTTGATTAATTAATACATGTATTAAGTTGGCAATCAAGGTGTTTAATAAAATGCCTAAATGAACTATGTGATGCTTAAGAACATTGCCAACCAAGTGTTTGTGAAAATGCCTAAGTGAATTGGCTAAGAAAATGGACATGGACGGCATGCCATGGTGTGTAACCGACGGCATAGAGTGCTCTTGGCCATGGCATGTGGTCGAGAGGTCCAATGGGCCAAGCCTAATTATTTTAGGCCTAATGTGATGTAATGGGTCTAGGACAAGCCGAATAAGAATTGGTGAGCCCCACAAGCCCAATAGGCCCAACGAAAATGAATAGTAAAATAGAAATGGGCTTAAGGCATAGTTAGGCCCATTAAGGTTTATTAAAGCCCATTAAGGGAAATAGATTGTATTTAATGTGAAATACAGTAGAAAAAGTATAATTAACCTAATAAATAGTTATATGCAGCACCAGAGATTATTGGAGGAGCAAATCAGACAGCTGGATCGAGCAGCGTTGAGAAAGTAAAATTTATCGAGTGATTGCAGGTAAGGGACTTTTATGAGTAGTTAGAGATACCTGCACGTATTTTCATTTGCTTTTACATTCACTTAAAACCTCTGAGGGTCAGAGAAAGTGAATAATAATTATTGTGACCCGATAGTGGCAAATTACGATTTTACCCTTACTTAGGAAAAAAGTTAACTTTTGTGAAAAGTTGTAAAAAGCATGGAAACCACCATTTTGAGTGTTTTACTGCTGTTTAGTAGAAGAATAAATAGATGGGCTAATGATTTTAAGGTTGATGTGAATTAAGCACACTTTATAGTGCTGATTTTGATGTTTTGAAAATCATCCCTTTTTAAAGAGCCATCTATCGAATTATGTGAGAATAAATAGTGCTAGAGCATAGGTCGCACTTGATTTCATATATTTTCCACATATATTAGTGTTGGATTGTGATTCGCACTAGATTTCCATGACATGCATGATAGAGTGCTGGAGTTATTACTCGTACTCAGTTTTATATGATTTATGCATGAGAGAGTGCTGGAGCGATTAGCTCGTACTCGAATTTTACATGAGATACATGACAGAGTGCTAGAGCGTTGCTCGTACTCGATTCTTCATGATTTATACATGACATAGTAGTGGAGCTATTGCTCGTACTTGATTTGATGAGTTTTGTGCATAGCATGGCACTGGAGCTATTGTTCGTACTTGATTTGAAACATGAACTATGCATTGACCTAGTTGCTGGAGGTTTACTCGCACTAGAGTTGAGTTTGTGATGTGAAACAGTGTTTGAGCGGAGTATCGACTGTGAGTCACGCTCAAAGGCGCGCACTGTATTTTATGTGATATATAAGACATGTTGAAAAACTGTGCTTGATTTTCTCGTATAGACTGAGTGTCACACTATGTCACGACCCTCAACTTACCAAAATACGTACAAATTTTTTTCATTTTCATGCATCAATCCTTAATCATCCTTCCTCGATCGTGAACAACCACACGCTTAACAGTTGGGCTGTGTGTCGACGTCTAACTCACTCCACCATACCAATTCAATTTGAAACATTATTTATGAGTAAACACTTGTATAAATGTATATATATCAGAGTTGTTACATGTGTTTACATTGTTTTACATCCCCAGTGGTTACATACAAAATGCTACTGTGCTATGTCTAGTTTAGATACAAAATAATCAAGGTGTGTATACCTTTAGCGATGGGATGCAGCGGAATTACCAGAAAGGGAATGCCTCCAGTCACGTCCAATCTATACTCAAATCTCTGTAGAGAGGGGAAAATAAGGGGGGTGAGCAAACCACACGCTCAGTAAGGCAATCATGCGAACAGGTAGATACTGTACTATCTACGTGATCGTGATGCCATGCTCAAAAGCATTTTATTCAATGTTTATCTCAAAACATGAGTGTATGATTGTGTTAATGGTATGTAAAGCATTCATGCTATTAAAATTCAGTGCACATTTCAACTCAAAGCATGGTATAAATCATCATGCATAATTCACAATAAAAGCATGGCATTAAACATCATGCATTTTCACAATAAGGCATGGCATTAAACATCATGCATTCGTGCACTTTAAAAACCATTAACAAATCAATTCAACGTCAGGTCCCAGCCCATCCCTCGGGCTTTCCTGACCACAATCACTTCAAACATGGATTTATTCTCAAATAGCATTATACATGTGAGATAGGCAGTTTCAACAATAGGTAATAACCTCAAGGTCTATGTACATAACCTGTGATACCGGCTACACGGATCAGGTGTGCGGGATATCACCACCATCTGCTTCCACACGGGAGGTGGGTCAAATCCTACCCGCCGGTTCATAGCAGATCTCGTCCGAAGACGGCACATCACATCACAACACGGTACAATGTACTCCATGCTACATGCACGGTACAACGTACTCCGTGGACCCCCAGCCTTATCCCTCGTTCGGGCTCGTCAGGCGGATCTCCAACCCTTATCCCTCGTTCGGGCTCGTCAGGCGGATCTCCAACCCTTATCCCTCGTTCGGGCTCATCAGGTTGTTTTAACATGCCATGTCTCAAAACAATGCACGTGTGAGCCTATTTAATCGATGTGACACCAAGTCTACTCGAAGCTCCAAACACGGCAACATGCAAGATGGGCATCCAGTGCGAGACAAACTCAGAGCACAATGCCAAAACAATATGAAATCCATGTGAAAACTAGTGCCTCTTGCACTCTTCCATACTCACGAAATCATGTAGGTGGCTCAAAACTTGCAAAATGTGGTTATCAAAACCAAAACATACTCATTTCTTTTGCAAATCATTTCAATGTTAGCCAACCTACCAATCATTTGCTAAAAAGCAATAAAACATGATTTTCAAAGCAATATGCTTTTGTTTTCATGCACATTTCTCAAACTCCCAACTTTTACCCTTCAATCACCCAACAACAACATTTCCTAATCTCATGCATTCCAGCAATACATTTATGCGCCCAAATTGCGCACAATATCTCTAAGAGTCCACACAATTCCCTTACCTCGATTTACTTGGTGTGACTCCTTTTCTCTTAGCTCCTCACGCTCTTGGGTCAACTCGCCTCGGCGTATCCTCGGAAGCTGCGATTCATTCATTAAATCGATTGAGTTAACGTATTTAACCCATAATTGACCTCACTAGTCAACATTATTTACTTATGCATTTTACAAATGCCTTAACCCTCATTTTACCTCTTTTAGGTAAACCTCACAATTTATCCACTAACCACATCTTAAAATCATACCACAATCACTATTACTGATTTCTACATATCTCATTCATCATTAATCTCCATCAATTTCACTTTCTCACTCTAGACCATTTCTAGGTCAAAATCATTCCAATGTATTTAGATAGTTTCTAACCATCCATACTCATGCCAAACAACTCCAAAATCAATTAAATAAACAATGTACCATAGTTGGAGTGTTAGAATCTTACCAAATTTGATTTCTCTTCTTGCTCCAATGGCAATGCCCTTAAATCCTTCAATATCAACAATGGGAAATTGCTTTCAAACTATGTTGTTCTTCTCTTTGATAGGAACAACTTTGTCTCTAATGGTCTCTCTTCAAACCTCACTGAAAATGGCTGATTTTTGAGAGAGAATGTTAGGTTTTTGGGTTGAAAGTGAAAGGTTTGTGTTTTTCCCGAAATTTTCTGATTTCCAGCACTCCTTATATAGAAATAACTTGAGGAGATCGATCTGGTCCAAGAGGAGATCGATCTGGTCCCTTAAAATCCCTCTTTTTCACGGCATTTTTAAGCCTGAGATCGATCTGTCGAAGCATGAGATCGATCTGTCGAGGCATGAGATCGATCTGTCGAAGCATGAGATCGATCTGCTCCCAAACAGAGAGCTAAGGAGATCGATCTGGTCCATTGGAGATCGATCTGTTCTATTCTTTCGCCCAAATAAGAGCATTCTGGCTCTTCCAGATCGATCTCTCATCCCATGAGATCGATCTGCCCTTCAAAATTTCCAGATTTCCTCTGCAACAACACTTACCAAACATCCTAAATTTGCTACCATGATCATTTCCTCATTCACTCATCTTTGAGACTTGAAGATGGCATCCATCCTCACTTCATACACATTAAAACTTGTGTAGGATCTTTGTATGACCAATGGTACTTAATATAAACTAAAATGGAAGTGCACATCTTATGCAATTATACTTCCATTTTACCAAGCTATTCAAAATCCATTCTACACACATTCTCCACATGTTTAAGTCCATTTCTACACATTTGTACAAAATGAAACTTGTATGTACGATTACCACTCTCATTACAATGTGTACATTACTTGTGGACTCACATCACATATACTTCATAGTACAACTCTATTTACACTTCTATGTACATATATACCCTTATACATATACGGGGTCTCACATTCTCCCCCACTTAGAAAATTTGGTCCTCCAAATTGGAACCAATTATTCTGTGAACAACTCGGGATACCTCTCCCGCATCAAACTCTCCAATTCCCATGTGGCTTCTTCCACAGTGTGATGTTGCCAAAGTATCTTCACCAAGGGAATTGTCTTTGTCCTCAGCACTTTCTCTTTTCTGTCCAATACCCGAACTGGCTTCTCAACATAGGTCATACCCTCATTGAGCTCCAAAGGCTCATATCTTATCACATGTGTCGGGTCCGGGTGATACTTCCTCAACATGGATACGTGGAAGACGTTATGCACACTTGCCAACTCTGGTGGCAATGCCAGTCTATACGCCTTGTCTCCCACCTTATCAAGTATCTCAAATGGCCCGATATATCGAGGGCTCAACTTTCCCTTCTTCCCAAATCTCATAATTCCCTTCGAAGGGGAAACTTTCAAAAACACTGACTCACCCACCTCAAACTCTAGTGGTCTCCGTCTCTTGTCAGCATAACTCTTTTGCCTGCTCTGAGCTGTCCGTAACCTCTCACATATCAATTGGACGTCCTCAGAGGCTTGTCTAACCAAGTCGGGAGCAAAGATCTGTCTGTCACCAACCTCTTCCCATCCAATAGGGGAACGGCATCTACGCCCATACAATGCCTCATATGGTGCCATCCCGATACTCGCATGAAAACTGTTATTATACGCGAACTCTGCGAGTGGCAAATAGTCATCCCAGGAGCCTCCAAAATCCAATGCACACGCTCTCAACATGTCCTCCAGGGTCTGTATAGTCCTCTCTGACTGACCATCTGTCTGAGGATGAAACGCGGTGCTAAAATTCAACTGGGTCCCCATCGCTTCCTGAAAATGTTCCCAAAAGTGGGAAGTGAAGCGGGCATCCCTATCAGAAACAACGCTCACTGGAATTCCATGTAGCCTCACTATCTCGCGCACATATAGGTTCGCTAACTGGCTCAGAGTATCGGTAGCTCTCATAGCTAGAAAATGGGCTGATTTCGTCAACCGATCCACAATCACCCATATGGCATCATGACCTCTCTGGGTCCTCGGCAATCCCATCACAAAATCCATGGTGACATGCTCCCACTTCCATGTCGGTATCGGTAGAGGCTGCAATAACCCTGCAGGCTTCTGATGCTCTACCTTCACCTGCTGACAAACGAGACACTTAGCAACATATTCAGCAATGTGCTTTTTCATTCCCGACCACCAATAAACCTTTCGAAGGTTTTGATACATTTTGGTACCCCCTGGATGTATCGTATACTTCGATGAGTGAGCCTCTGTCAGGATCAACCTTCTGATCTCTGCGTCATCAGGAACACATATTCTACCTCTGAACCTCAACAATCCATCCGAACTCAACCCAAAGTCCGTCTCTATACCCCTCTGTATCTGCCCGACAATATCACTACACTGCTGATCAACTCGCTGAGCCTGTCGGATTCGATCTACCAGATCCAGTTCCAACTGCAGGCTAGCTATCATAAATCCACTATCAGCGTCAGGCGGGGTCATATCCAAACTGAGGTTCATGAACTGTTCCAACAGCTCGTGTTCCCTGATCATCATGAATGATACCATCCCGAGATGCTTCCTACTCAATGCATCAGCAACCACATTTGCTTTACCCGGGTGGTATAAGATTTCACAATCATAATCCTTTAACAACTCGAGCCATCTCCTCTGTCTCATGTTCAACTCTTTCTGTGAGAACAGGTACTTAAGGCTCTTATGATCTGTATAAATCTGAAATCTCTCACCATAGAGGTAGTGGCGCCATATCTTCAGCGCAAACACCACCGCTGCCAACTCCAAGTCATGGGTCGGGTAGTTCCTCTCATGATCCTTTAACTGTCTTGATCCATAGGCTACTACCTTCCCATCCTGCATCAATACACAGCCCAGTCCTAGGTGTGAAGCATCTGCATACACCGAGAAACCTCCTGAGCTGGTAGGAATGGTGAGTATTGGAGCTGTAGTTAATCTCCTTTTCAACTCCTCAAAACTGTCTTCACACTTTTTGTCCCACACAAACTCTACATTTTTCCTTGTGAGACGTGTCAAAGGAGCAGCTAACCTCGAAAATCCCTCTACAAACCTTCGATAATACCCAGCTAAACCCAGGAAACTTCTGATCTCTGTCACTGTTTGGGGTCTCTGCCACTGAACTACGGCCTCAATCTTAGATGGATCCACTGATACTCCATCCTTTGATACTATGTGACCCAGAAAAGAGATCTGTTCCAACCAAAAGTCGCACTTACTGAGTTTAGCGTACAACTTCTTCTCTCGGAGGGTTTGTAGCACTATCCTTAAATGCCTTTCATGTTCTTCTTTAGACCTTGAATACACCAGTATATCATCAATAAACACAATAACAAATCGATCCAATTACTGGTGGAATACCTCATTCATCAAGGACATAAAAGCTGCGGGAGCATTCGTCAACCCGAATGGCATAACCATAAACTCATAATGTCCATACCGGGTGCGAAAGGCTGTCTTGGATACATCTCCATCTCGTATCTTCAACTGATGGTACCCTGATCTCAGATCTATCTTGGAAAAGACCTGCGCTCCCTTAAGCTGATCCAACAAATCATCGATGCGTGGGAGGGGATACTTATTCTTGATGGTGACCTTATTCAACAACCGGTAATCTATACACAGTCGGAGGCTTCCATCCTTCTTCCTTACAAACAGAACCGGCGCTCCCCAAGGTGAGACACTCGGCCTGATGAACCCCTTCTCCAGCAACTCTTGTAATTGTTTCCTTAACTCCTCTAACTCAACTTGAGCCATTCTGTATGGTGGCTTGGACATCGGCTCTGTACCAGGTGCCAAGTCTATACCAAACTCCATCTCCCTATCTGGAGGTAACCCTGGTAACTCATCCGGAAAGACATCTGGAAATTCCCTAACCACTGGTATGTCTTCCAATTCCGGATGTGCCTTATCCGTCTCAATCACAAAAGCGATGAATCCTTCACATTATTCCTTCCACCATTAGTATCATAAATCATCACATCACATACATAAATGAAATCAAATTTATCTTTCATACATCATGTATCGAGATTATACTCATCACACTTATAAAAATCATGTTCTTTAATTTCATTTCACAAAATTAACTACAAGATTGTCTATCTTTGGAAACATCAAAGTTTTCGCATGACAATCCATAACAACATGATTGGCAGCTAACCAATCCATTCCTAGGATCACATCAAAATCACTCATGTTTAATAAAATTAAATCGGCTGCCATCTCTTTACCTCCTATCTTCATTTTACAATCCCTATATATATGCTCAGTCAACTGACTATCATTCATAGGGGTAGATATCAATAACATCTTATCAAGCAGCGTGGGTTTTACATGCTTCAACAATTTACATGCAAAGGATGGCGAAATAAAGGAGTGTGTGGCACCAGGATCAAACAGTACATAAGCTTCTAAATCAAAGATTTGGATGGTACCTTTTACCACATCTGATGACTGATCTGCAGTATCCTGATCCAGTGCGTGCACTCGTCCTCTGCTTACACCCACTACTTGCTTCCCCTTTTCTTCAGCTGTAGCCCTCCTCCTCGGAGCAGCAGTACCAACTGGAGCTCTCTCTGGTTCCTTGCCCTTCTGTGGGGCTCTCTCTATCATCTCTGGGCAATCTCTGATTACGTGCCCTGGCTTCCCACATCTGAAGCATACAACCTGAGGTCCGTAACATGGTCGAGTACCATGGTACCTACCACACCTGCCACACTGTTCTGTAGTAGGCCGTGGTCCTCCAATCACGATTCCCTTAGCTGGAGCAATGGCTGGATACATGGGAGTATCAACTGTCCTCTCCCGGATCTCATCAATTCTCGTCCTCTTTCCAGAGAACCTCTTACTCCCTTTGTAGCTGAAGCCTCTATCCATCATAGGTCTCTTCTTATCTCTGTCCCTCATCTTACCAACCTTTCCAAATTCCGAGGCGATTCTATCAACATCTTGTTCACATAATTGCGCTCTGCGCACTGCCTCTTCATAGGTCGGTATATCCAAGGGAACCAATTTAGACCTGATGGTTGGTCTCAATCCATCCACAAACTTCTGGATCTTCTCGACCTCATTACTCATCGTGTTGGGATCATATCTGCCCAGGGATATAAAAGCAGTCTCATACTCATCCACAGTCCTGTTCCCTTGGGTCAGTCCCAAAAATGCCATCTTTAGCTTTCGCTGGGCGGTATCCGGGACATACTGTCTCCGGAAGGCCTCTAGAAACACATCCCAGCTGATCTCAGTATGCCGGGCTCTCAAAATAGGCCTGGTGGATTTCCACCAATGTTCTGCTGATCCCTTCAGCATGAAAGCGGCAAATGCTACCATCTCGGTAGTAGTGCACTCAAAGAACCCATATAATTTCTCGATCTCATTGATCCAGTCCTCAGCCGCTACTGGGTCCTTTACTCCACTGAAAGACGGCGGTCCAAACTTCTGGAACTGCCGCAGTCTATCCAAATCACATCCATATCCCCAACCTCTACTGCCTGGCGTAGCAACCGGCGTAGGCACATCCTGTGGGGGTGGGGTATCTGTCGTCTGAGGTCCTTGGGCTTGTCTCGCCCGTGCCTCGGGAGCAGCTGCTTGCTCAGCATCACCCTGTGTAGCGGGACTCTGTCTACCGCCAACTCCAGGTAAAGATTGAGTGACCAATTCCAAAATCATCTCAATGCTCCGCTCTATCCTCGCGAAGCGAGCCTCAGTACTCTCGGGCCTCTCCTCTGGACCCTGTGGAGCTTGCTCAACGTCGACCTCCACCTCAACATCCTCCTGAGCCTCGTGTGTTTTCGGCTTAACACGACCCCCAGGCCTACCTCTACGGCCTCGAGCCTGTGCTCTCATCCCTCTACCGCGACTGGTATTAGGCATACTTACTCAGTTCCCTACATTCACAACCAATTACTTAGTCAACCCATCGACATACACTATTTGTATCTAAACAAGCACAGTAACTTGGGGATGTAAATTTTTCACTTATTATGTATTTTAGACACGACACACGTCAGACCAACTCGAGCTCTGATACCAACTTCTGTCACGACCCTCAACTTACCAAAATACGTACAAATTTTTCGCATTTTCATGCATCAATCCTTAATCATCCTTCCTCGATCGTGAACAACCACACGCTTAACAGTTGGGCTGTGTGTCGACGTCTAACTCACTCCACCATACCAATTCAATTTGAAACATTATTTATGAGTAAACACTTGTATAAATGTATATATATCAGAGTTGTTACATGTGTTTACATTATTTTACATCCCCAGTGGTTACATACAAAATGCTACTGTGCTATGTCTAGTTTAGATACAAAATAATCAAGGTGTGTATACCTTTAGCGATGGGATGCAGCGGAATTACCAGAAAGGGAATGCCTCCAGTCACGTCCAATCTATACTCAAATCTCTGTAGAGAGGGGAAAATAAGGGGGGTGAGCAAACCACACGCTCAGTAAGGCAATCATGCGAACAGGTAGATACTGTACTATCTACGTGATCGTGATGCCATGCTCAAAAGCATTTTATTCAATGTTTATCTCAAAACATGAGTGTATGATTGTGTTAATGGTATGTAAAGCATTCATGCTATTAAAATTCAGTGCACATTTCAACTCAAAGCATGGTATAAATCATCATGCATAATTCACAATAAAAGCATGGCATTAAACATCATGCATTTTCACAATAAGGCATGGCATTAAACATCATGCATTCGTGCACTTTAAAAACCATTAACAAATCAATTCAACGTCAGGTCCCAGCCCATCCCTCGGGCTTTCCTGACCACAATCACTTCAAACATGGATTTATTCTCAAATAGCATTATACATGTGAGATAGGCAGTTTCAACAATAGGTAATAACCTCAAGGTCTATGTACATAACCTGTGATACCGGCTACACGGATCAGGTGTGCGGGATATCACCACCATCTGCTTCCACACGGGAGGTGGGTCAAATCCTACCCGCCGGTTCATAGCAGATCTCGTCCGAAGACGGCACATCACATCACAACACGGTACAATGTACTCCATGCTACATGCACGGTACAACGTACTCCGTGGACCCCCAGCCTTATCCCTCGTTCGGGCTCGTCAGGCGGATCTCCAACCCTTATCCCTCGTTCGGGCTCGTCAGGCGGATCTCCAACCCTTATCCCTCGTTCGGGCTCATCAGGTTGTTTTAACATGCCATGTCTCAAAACAATGCACGTGTGAGCCTATTTAATCGATGTGACACCAAGTCTACTCGAAGCTCCAAACACGGCAACATGCAAGATGGGCATCCAGTGCGAGACAAACTCAGAGCACAATGCCAAAACAATATGAAATCCATGTGAAAACTAGTGCCTCTTGCACTCTTCCATACTCACGAAATCATGTAGGTGGCTCAAAACTTGCAAAATGTGGTTATCAAAACCAAAACATACTCATTTCTTTTGCAAATCATTTCAATGTTAGCCAACCTACCAATCATTTGCTAAAAAGCAATAAAACATGATTTTCAAAGCAATATGCTTTTGTTTTCATGCACATTTCTCAAACTCCCAACTTTTACCCTTCAATCACCCAACAACAACATTTCCTAATCTCATGCATTCCAGCAATACATTTATGCGCCCAAATTGCGCACAATATCTCTAAGAGTCCACACAATTCCCTTACCTCGATTTACTTGGTGTGACTCCTTTTCTCTTAGCTCCTCACGCTCTTGGGTCAACTCGCCTCGGCGTATCCTCGGAAGCTGCGATTCATTCATTAAATCGATTGAGTTAACGTATTTAACCCATAATTGACCTCACTAGTCAACATTATTTACTTATGCATTTTACAAATGCCTTAACCCTCATTTTACCTCTTTTAGGTAAACCTCACAATTTATCCACTAACCACATCTTAAAATCATACCACAATCACTATTACTGATTTCTACATATCTCATTCATCATTAATCTCCATCAATTTCACTTTCTCACTCTAGACCATTTCTAGGTCAAAATCATTCCAATGTATTTAGATAGTTTCTAACCATCCATACTCATGCCAAACAACTCCAAAATCAATTAAATAAACAATGTACCATAGTTGGAGTGTTAGAATCTTACCAAATTTGATTTCTCTTCTTGCTCCAATGGCAATGCCCTTAAATCCTTCAATATCAACAATGGGAAATTGCTTTCAAACTATGTTGTTCTTCTCTTTGATAGGAACAACTTTGTCTCTAATGGTCTCTCTTCAAACCTCACTGAAAATGGCTGATTTTTGAGAGAGAATGTTAGGTTTTTGGGTTGAAAGTGAAAGGTTTGTGTTTTTCCCGAAATTTTCTGATTTCCAGCACTCCTTATATAGAAATAACTTGAGGAGATCGATCTGGTCCAAGAGGAGATCGATCTGGTCCCTTAAAATCCCTCTTTTTCACGGCATTTTTAAGCCTGAGATCGATCTGTCGAAGCATGAGATCGATCTGTCGAGGCATGAGATCGATCTGTCGAAGCATGAGATCGATCTGCTCCCAAACAGAGAGCTAAGGAGATCGATCTGGTCCATTGGAGATCGATCTGTTCTATTCTTTCGCCCAAATAAGAGCATTCTGGCTCTTCCAGATCGATCTCTCATCCCATGAGATCGATCTGCCCTTCAAAATTTCCAGATTTCCTCTGCAACAACACTTACCAAACATCCTAAATTTGCTACCATGATCATTTCCTCATTCACTCATCTTTGAGACTTGAAGATGGCATCCATCCTCACTTCATACACATTAAAACTTGTGTAGGATCTTTGTATGACCAATGGTACTTAATATAAACTAAAATGGAAGTGCACATCTTATGCAATTATACTTCCATTTTACCAAGCTATTCAAAATCCATTCTACACACATTCTCCACATGTTTAAGTCCATTTCTACACATTTGTACAAAATGAAACTTGTATGTACGATTACCACTCTCATTACAATGTGTACATTACTTGTGGACTCACATCACATATACTTCATAGTACAACTCTATTTACACTTCTATGTACATATATACCCTTATACATATACGGGGTCTCACACACTATGAGATGTTCGCATGTGGATTTAGAGACATGGTATGTATATGCCATGGTTTGAGGGCTAAGACCTATAGCAGGTATCCCGACTGTGATGTAGGGTCCACGAAGTACGTTGTACTGTGCGAGTGGCATGGAGTACATTGTACTGTGTGGTGTTGTGGAGTTGAGGAGATTATAGCTGGTGGTTGTGATGGACTGATCCCCCTCCCGTTGCAGCAGTGATGCCCTGCACACCGAAATCTGTGTTGCCTGGGATCACCATTATAAGATATGGCCATAGTCCAGGATATTATTGCAGTTCACTACAGAGTCTCACATGATATATGTAAGACCCACTTTGTATATATTGTTGCTATATTCCTTATGATTCACGCGATGTACACTACTATATATTTATCGAATCATAAGAAGAGCGCTGACTAATCAAATTGTGAAGTAAAATAAAATGGAATATCGGTAGAGGTCAGAAGTAATTAAATATGAGTCGAGATGACCACTGATCAAACGAAAATGATTATAATGAAGTTAGCCGAAAATACGGAAATTAAATAAGAAATTATGGGGGGCGTATGAAGGTAGGTCAAGTTAAATTGAATTCCGAAACAAGAGCAGGGGTAAAATGGTAAAAATACCAAAACCCGGTATTAGGGCGATAAGAAAATTTTAATTAAAAATTTCGGATGTAAGATATCTTGATCGACAATAAGGAAATTATAAATTTTGGGTCAATTGATCAAGATTCGAAAATTTTAAAAATACCGGAAAAATTACCGGGGTTATATCTCGAAAAACGCGAAGAAATAATATCAAAATTTAGAGAAAAATAAAATTTATAAATAAAATTTAAATGGAATAAATTAAAGTAGAATTAAAATAATGTAAGTGGAGATATTTTGGGATTTTATGAGTATTTTATTGAATAGTAAATTAATTAAAATAAATAAAAATAAAAATAAAATTAATAAAAATAAAACAAAAAAAAAGAGGAGAGAGAAAGAAACTCGGGAAAAACCCGAGAGAGGAAACCGAGCGAAGACCCGAGGAAGACCACCATCGAATCCCACCCACCGGCGACCTTCGACGTCCGACGAAGCTTCCAGGAGCAAGAGGAGAGTCCGGCGAGCACGTGGGTACCGGTTTCACGCCGTCAGGTGGCCGGAGCAGCCCGATCGGAGCCGAGGAAGACCGCCGAAAAAACAGGTTGATTCCCGGCGAACCGCCGCGTCTGGGTTGAAAAGGAGACCACCGACGCAACCAGGGGAGCAAGCCGGTTCTTTTGAGACCGGTCTTGGCCGGTAAGACCGCCGGAACCGCCGGCGACGGTAAGAGGCAGTGAGAGGATCGAAACGGTGCCGTTTTGCTGGAAGGAAAGGGAAGGAAAGGGAAGGAAAGGAGAAAGGAAAAGAGAAAGGAGAAGGAAGGAAAAGGAAGGAAAAAGGGAAAGAAAATTACCGGGGGACGACTCGAGGTTCGGGTAAGCTGACCGAGGGTCGATATTGACCTACGGGTAAATTTCGAAAATTTAATTTAATATTATTTTAATGAAAAATAATTCGGATTTACCTAATTATGCAGTTTTACGACGGAGACCGAACGAGAGCCGATCGAGCTCTGATTTTCGTACCACGCATCGTATCGGGTAAGTACAATTTAATTTCGGCAATTAAAGTTCTTAGATACTGAGTTTTAATTATTTTATGGAATTATGGATTAATTTCGCGTAGGAAGGAATATTATGCGAAATTGTAATAAAATTGCCGTAAATGGTATACGGGCTATCCAATGAAATTGGAATGAAGCCCGATAATTATTAGAAAGCTGTGTAAGCTCGGTATACCCGAAGAAGGGAATTAATAAATATAAAAAGAGCTAAAATGGGCCGAGGCCCAATAAGGTAGATAAGGCCTAATAGCTTCAAATTGATCAGTAAATGCAATATACTGATCGGGATAATTGAATTAACCTCGATTATGTGGTTATATGCAGTGGCGTACATTGGTTGGCGCGCACTTGGGTCGAGGGGTTCGGTATTATCGAGACAGGTGTAGTCTGCGCGCGATTCCAGGTAAGGGAATTTTACGAACTGCTAGAGATAGCTTTACGAATTTTCGACATCATTTACATTCCCTTAAATTGTCCGAAGGGTCTAGATTTGAGATAAAATTTTTAGGGCCCCGGAAGGGCAAATTACCAAAATACCCCTGTCAAGGGTAAAGTTCCAAATTCTAGGGAAAAGTGTAAGGAGCAAGAACAAAGGGTTCTTGCTCGTTTTTGAAGTATTCTGTTACATGCATGAGTAGGTCGGCTAACTTTTAAATGAAACTGCACAACATTTCATAATTTCAACAAACGTTGATTTTCGTTGAAAACGATTTGAGAAATGTAGCCGCCTACGTGATCTTTCATGAATGTGACGTGCTAGAGCTCAGCTCGCACGAGTTTTGATCTGTGCAATTATTTCATTAGTGCTGGAGCGAGAGCCCGCACTAGAGTGTTACACGATTTTCATGACACGGTGCTGGAGTCTAACTCGCACCATATTTTTCATATGCGATTTTCGTGACAAGTGCTTGAGCTTAGCTCGCACTAGTTTTATTTGATTTACTGTCAGTGTTAGAGCACCGCTCGCACTACTTTTCAGAGATTATACGATATCATACGATAAGCCGTGCTTGGAGCATCGGGTAGACTGTGTGTCACCGATTAAATAGGCTCGCACGTACGTTTTGAGACGTGGCATGAGTATTGAGAAACAAAACCTCTGTGGGAAGCAAGCCATTTGGGCTGGAGTACCTAGAGTGATATGGGTCCATGGAGTACGATGTACCGTGCAAGTAGCATGGAGTACGATGTACCGTGGTGTATCTTCGGATACGGTATCTTTGTGATACAGGGTATCTTCGGATACGGTATCTTTGTGATACGGGGTATCTTTGTGATACGGTATCTTTGTGATACGGGGTATCTTCGGATACGGCATCTTCGGATGCGTGAGATCGGATAAGACTGACGGGTTGGATTGACCCACCTCCCGGGCAGTTCCCGATCAGGGTGAGACCTCGCACACTGGGATCCGTGAAGCTAGAGGGACTCACGAGGACATATTGGCCAATCCTGGTTATTACCGATATACAGTTTGCCTAGTCTCGTATCTTGTACATATATATATGTTTTCGGATATCGATGCTTTCGAGAAACTCAATTTTATGAATTTTGTGTGTGTCAGGGCTACCCGAGGGAGGGGTTGAGTCCTGACCTTATATGAAATTTTTACTAGAAATAAATGATTTAAAAGTTATGCATGTGCAGTATTCATGCTTTTGAGATTTCATATGAGTTATTTTACATGACATCATAACATAACATCTGTTTTGGAAATGTGTGGAGAAAGGGCGGTTTATGCATGGCACTACGTTCATGTAGGTTGTATTGTTATCTACTTGTTCGTAGAATTGCCTTACTGAGCTTGATGTGCTCACCCCTTTCACTTTCTCACACAGACTTCATTCAGTAGATTGGGAGGCGACTGGGTACAGCATTCTAATTGTCCGCTGCTGCCTATCTTTTAAGGTAATATATACACGCTACTTATGGTTTTGTATCTGAATAACTGGAGCACAGTATTTTATCTTGTATGACACTGGGATGTGTAGAGTGGGTATAACTATGTAATTAAATCAAAGAAATGTAGTGCAGAACATTACGAATGTATATTTAAATTAAATTATGCACTAATTGTAAATGCATGGAGAAGATGTGGGCATTGACATACAGCCCAATTTTTGGTTATGGTTGGTCACGATCAGAGGTAAGTATAAATAATAAAAACGCGAAAAATTCACTCTGATTTTTGGGTAGTTCGGGTCGTGACAATATATCACCTGATTGACTGATTTATTTTATGATACGGATAGACCTGAAGGATGGGTCAGAATCTAATTATTATGTTGTGAATAATTTAAATGCCATATTTACTATGATTTAAATATACATGGCATGATTTATCTAAAGGCATTGTGATATTATAAAGATGCATTATTTTGCACTACATGCCTATATTTGAGAAAGCAAGCATGATTTCTGTACATGGGGTTTAATCTGTATAAGTATATATATATTTAAAGACATGTTTTTAAAGTGAGTTAAGGAAATGATATTTTCGAGGCATAGCATTATTTTGAGTAGATAGTGTAGATGTCTACTTGCTTGCCTGATTTCCTTACTGAGCGCATTATATGCCCATCCCCCTTTCTTTTACATCTCTCTACAGAGCATCAGCAGTAGAGTGAGAGCATTTCAGGGATAGTATTCCTGTTGTCCGCTGCTATTTCCTATCGATCGACATGTATATATATTTTGTACGGTTATATATCTAAACATAGAAACAGCACAGTGATGTATACGATATATATTATGGGGAAGTATTTGTATTAGTTTTTATATGATCTCACATGTATTATAAAAGAAGTTATAGTCAGTAACAGTATATTGACATGTATGTATGATAATGGATGATATGGTATGCGAGGAAGCTAACATCGAATCACAGCCCAACCATTGATGAAAGGAAAGGTAAGTTAATATGCAAAAAAATTGTAGTAGTTTTGGTTAAGTCAGGAAGGGTCTTGACAGGAGAAGGGGAAGCAGGTGATGGGTCGAGGGCGAGTACACACTTTTTTACCAGGACACGGCGGATGCTTCGACGGATATGATTAGAGGTAACCTCCTGATTTATGATTTAGAAGCATATGTTTTAATTAATCCTGGTGCCACCCATTCATTTGTATCGCCTTCATTTGCATGTAAACTAGCAAAGTATATAGAGCGTACACCTTTGAGTAGGATGATGTTAATTAGTACGCCTATGGATAATAGTCAGCTAGTGGAGTATGTGTCAAATGATTGTAAGTTGAGAGTAGGGGAAAAGGATATGACAACAAATCTGATATTGTTAAGTATGAGTGACTTTGATGCAATACTAGGTATGGATTGGTTATCTGTAAACCATGTTGTTTTAGTTGTTATGCTAAGATAGTTATGTTTCCTAACCCTAAAAAATATGTTGTAAAGTTTGATGCAAAGAAATAAAAGTAATAGTTATGATTTGTGATTTATAAAGTACTATACTGACTGAGAAATGAATATGTTGAAGGTTTTATAGTGTACTTGGTTGATACGGATAAGGTACATCCGAAGTTGGCAGACATTCCTGTGGTTAGTGAATTCTCATATGTCTTTTCGGATAAATTATCAGGATTACCACCAGATAGAGAGATGAAATTCTATATAGACTTGGTGCCTGGTACTGAACCTATATTGAAACCACCGTATCGCATGGCCTTAGTTGAGCTAGATGAGCTCAAGAAATAGTTACAGGAGCTGTTGGACAGGGGTTTTATCTGACCGAGTGTTTCAATGTGGGGAGCACCGATTTTGTTTGTCAGAAGGATGGAAGCCTCTGATTATGTATAGATTACAGATTGTTGAATAAGGAAACCATCAAGAATAGATATCCCTTTCCACGCATTGATGATTTGTTTGATCAACTCCGGGGAGCGCATGTCTTTTCTAAGATTAATTTGAGGTCTGGGTATCATCAGCTGAGAGTAAGGAGTGGAGATGTGCCCAAGACAGCATTTAGGACCCGATATGGCCATTATGAGTTCTTGGTTATGTCATTCGGATTGACGAATGCTCCGCAACTTTCATGGCTTTGATGAATGATGTGTTCAAGCCATATTTGGATAAGTTTGCTATCGTTTTCATCGATGACATTTTGGTGTACTCTAAATCTGAGGAAGAGCATGAGAGACACCTCAAGATTGTATTGCAGACTTTACGAGAGCAGAAGTTATATGCTAAACTCAACCAATGTGATTTTTGGTTGTCACAGATCTCATTTTTGGGACATGTAGTGTCGAAGGATGGTGTATTAGTGGATCCATCCAAGATTCAGGCTGTAGTTCAGTGGGAACAGTCGAGGATAGTTACCGAGATCAAAAGTTTCTTGGGTTTAGCAGGATATCATCGGAGATTTGTAGAAAGATTTTTGAAGTTAGCTGCTCTGTTAACACATATCACTAGGAATGGTGTAGCATTTATGTAGAACGAGGATTGTGAGAAGAGTTTTTAGGAGTTGAAGAGTCGATTGACTACTACACTGATTCCCACTATCCCTACAGCTCAGGAGGATTTTCAGTATATACCGATGCTTCGCATCAGGGACTGGACTGTGTATTGATGCAGGAAGGGAAGGTAGTTGCTTATGGATCCAAACAGCTGAAGAACCATGAGAAGAACTATCCGACCCATGATTTGGAGTTAGCAGCAGTAGTGTTTGTGTTGAAGGTATGGCGCCACTACTTGTATGGAGAGAAATTCCAGATATTTATTGACCACAAGAGCCTTAAGTATCTGTTCTCATAGAAAGAATTGAATATGAGACAAAGAACATGGCTAGAGCTTTTAAAGGATTATGATTGTGAGATACTTTATCATCCGGGTAAGGCTAATGTTGTAGCCGATGCTTTGAGCAGAAAGAGCCTTGGGATGGTATTGTATATGATGGTTAGGAAACATGAGCTACTAGAGCAGTTTGCTAGCCTCAGTTTGGGAGTCGTGCCTTCTAATATGGATACGGACTGTATGATTGCTAGTCTATGCTTAGAGCCGGATCTGTTGAACAGGATCAGATAGGCTCAGCAGACTGATCTATATTGCATTGACATGAGTAGTCAGATACAGAAGGGTACAAAGACTAATTTAGAGATGAGTTCTGATGGATTACTAGTGTTTGAGGTAGATTGTGTGTTCCCGAGGACCCAAAGCTCAGGAGATTGGTAATGACAGAAGCTCATTCGTCGAGGGACACGCTACATCCGGGAAGTAACAAATGTACCAAAATCTCTGGAATGTGTACTGGTGGTCAGGTATGAAGAAGGATGTTGCAGATTTTATGGCAAAATGTCTTGTATGTCAGCAAGTGAAGGCAGAGCATCAGAAACCTGCAGGGTTATTGCAGCCTCTACCTATACCGACATGAAAATAGGAGCATATCACCATGAATTTCGTGATGGGTTTACCAAGGACCCAGAGGAATCACGATGCTATATGGGTGATAGTTGATAGACTGACGAAGTTAGCCCACTTTCTAGCTATGAGAGCTACCGATACTCTAAGTGCATTGACAGAACTGTATGTACGCGAGGTAATGAGGTTGTATGGTATTCTAGTGAGTATTATCTCGGATAGGGATTCCCGCTTCACTTTCCACTTTTGGGAACATTTTCAGGAAGCCATAGGAACCCAGTTGAGTTTGAGCACCGCTTATCATCCTCAGACAGATGGTCAGTCAGACAGGACTATACAGACTCTGGAGGATATGTTGAGAACGTGTGTGCTGGATTTTAAAGGATCTTGGGAAGATCATTTGCCACTAGACGAGTTCGACAACAACAACAGTTATCATGCGAGTATCGGGATGGCACCGTATGAGGATTTATATGGCCGTAGATGTCGTTCCCCTATCGGTTGGGAAGAAGTGGGTGACCGAAAGCTTTTTGCTCCTGATTTGGTTACACAAGCCTCTTAGAATGTCCAGTTGATTGTTGAAAGATTGAGGACAGCTCAGAGTAGACAAAAGAGTTATGCTGACAGAAGACAAAGACCACTTGAATTCACAGTTGATGAGTCAGTATTTCTAAAGCTTTCTCCTTCGAAGGCTATAACGAGATTTGGGAAGAGAGGTAAGCTGAGTCCTCGCTACATTGAACCCTTTAAGTTACTGGACAGAGTGGGAGATAAGGCATATAGATTGGCTTTGCCATCGGATTTATCGGGAGTGCACAATGTCTTTCACATTTCGATGCTAAGGAAGTATCATCCAGATCCAAATCATGTGATTCGATATGAGCCATTGGAGCTTAAAGATGATTTGACATATGTAGAGAAATCGATAAGGATACTAGATAGAAAGGAGAAAGTCTTGAGGAATAAGACCATTGGGTTAGTGAAGATTCTCTAGCAGCATCACACTTCAGAGGAAGCTACTTAGGAGCTAGAGAGTCTGATGCGATAGAAATATCCCCATTTGTTTGTAGAGTAATTTGGTTCTAATTTGGAGGACGAAATTCTTTTAAGGAGGGGAGGATTGTAAGACCCTCAAATTCATAAGTACATACATGTACATGCTATGTGAAGCATAAAAGATGTAAAGTCCATAAATTAAATGTACACACTCATAATATGAGTTTGTGATGTACGTACAAGTTTCATTTTGTATGAATAATAAGAAATAGACTTTTGTAGATGATGAATGTGAGTGGAATAGAAAATGAGTGGTGTGGTAAAATGGAATGAAGTATGCAGAAGTTGCATAAATGGTTATACTCCATTTGGTTGTAAATTGTATACCTTTGGTTTACAATAAATGCACACAAGTCTTAATGTATATAAAGTAGGAATGGATGTCATTTTCAATCCTTAAAGGGATAAGAAAATGACTATGGCAGCAAAATAAATGAAGTTTGATGTAAGTTACTGCAGAAAACTACAGTAAAATATGGAAAATATGAATGAGAGATCGATCTCATGGGATGAGAGACCGATCTAGAAGAGCCAAAAATTGCTTATGTTCGAGCAATGGAACAGGGTAGATCGATCTCCAAAGGGGGCCAAATTGATCTGGTAAGCATTCTGTGAAGAAGGAATCAATCCCTAGAGGGCCAGATCGATTTCCTTAAGCTACTGACTTGCAACAGATCAATCTCTTGCAAGAGCAGATCGATCTTCTTAAGGTTCTGTGTTGTGCAGATCGATCTCATGCTAGGAGCAGATTGATCTCATTAAGCCTGAAAGGTCGATTTTGAGAGGAAAAACTGCATGGCAGATCGATCTCATTGGAGAGTAGATCGATCTCATAAAGACAATTCTATAAATACTAGACTTCTGTACTTCCGTTTGCATGGGAGAAACTATTCCATTCAAGAGCAAAAGTGTAACCTAACATTTCTACACTAGAAAACTTAAGTTTGCATTCAGTTTTGAGTGAGGTATAATTGAGCAAAGTTGTTCTTGGCAAAGAGGAGAACAACATACTTGGAAACAAGAGATTGAGATCAAAGATTTTAAGAGCAAGGAGGATTTTACCATTTTGGTGACAAAGGAAGGAAATCTCAGCTAGGTAAGATTTAATGCACCAAGTTGATATATGTTAAATTTGGTGTATTGATGAGTTAAATGGTATATGTATGACTTGTTAGAAATGAAAGGATCATGAGAAATGTATATGACCTAGTTTTGGCATGAAAATGAGAACATGATGAAGAAATGGAGTGAACATTGATTTAATGATGGAATATGCATGTATGGAAGATTATAAGGTAATAGCATGAAATGCATAAATTTGAAATGAGGAGAAATGAATATAAGTATATGGAAAATATGGCTTTAGACCATATTTAGAGAAAATGATAAGATTGAAGTATTAAATTGAGATTTGGCAAATGAAATGAGTATATACGATATACTAATGCCAATAATTATAACAGCTTTGGAAATTTCCTTGGAAGCTGATCGGACTGTAAGAGTGACCAGGAATGAGGAAGAGATGTCACTTGACGTGATCCGAGGTAAGGAAATTTCGTGAGTAGCTAGATATGGCTACACGTATTTTGAATAGAATTTCGATATTTTACTCTATATGAATTCCCTGAAATAGGCATGTGTTGTGATGAGTATTAAAGAGATAAAGTGTGATTTTATTCAAAAATAGGATAAAAAGCCTTAGAAGCAGGTTGTGACCCATAATTCATGAGTTGCATGATAGAATGGCTAATGTTTTCAAGTATATGCGAAAACGGCACATTTGAGTGCTTATTTGATTTGAACTTGGGTGAATTATGATTTGAATAGCCATCTATCAGGTTTTGTGTGAAAACCATAAGTGCTAGAGATTACTCGCACTATATTTTAAGATATGCATCACATAGTACTTGAGTGTTTACTCGTACTAAATTTTAATGCTAAAGCATACTAGAGTACTAGGAGCATCGCTCGTACTCAGTTTTGTGATTGATGCATATAGAGTACTGGGAGCAGTGCTCGTACTTGATAGGCCCTAAACGTATTACCGCAAGTGCACGGGTCATACAAGTAATAATGGGATTTGAGTCCCAAGTTATCGTCTCTCAGAGAAGTTGGTTAGCCTAATTAACTACCGGTTAATCTTACCCTAAGTATATCCTAGCAAATTATGAAGTTTTGATTATCGGTGGGTGTTCTACTAAATCTAAAGTTAAAAGTACTGGAAAGCAATAAAATAAAAAGAATAAAACCGAGCAAAATTACTTACAGTGCTCCACGCAATTAAAATAAAAAACCTACAAAAATAATTAAAACAGTTAAAACTAATTAACACAATTAAAATAAAATGCAATTATGAAAATAACAAAGTAAGATTAATTAAATTAAACTAACCTAAAATGCAATTAAACTACTTAATCAAAATGCAATTTAAACTAAGTTAAGATTTAATGAAATAAATTTACCCCTTATTTAATTCTAAATGAACACTTAATTAGCTATCAACCTTAATTAAAACTAAGTTCTAAACTATTAAGCAAGAATATTAATCATGCAATTTAATTAAAGACTCTAAACTAAGCGAACAAATTAAATTGAAATTAAACTAAATTAACAATGCATGAAAATGAATCAATTACTATTATGCACTAGCCAAACAAGCCTTAACCAATTTTAAATCGTCCACATCCCTCCATTCACTGTTTATTCTTCATTTCATTTTTATTTCCAGGTAATGTCTCGGTTTGTCCTCTAGAGGCATTATGTTGATTCTGCTCCAGGTTGCTATCGGTTATATTTTGCTCCATGCAGTGCTCAGGTTTGTCTAGGCTACTGCGCAGGCCACTGTCCTCACACTGCTGCAGCTGCTGTCTCTCGGTTTAATGCTTCTGCCACCAAATTGGAGATAGGTTCCTGTCCGAGCATCATCCCTTTTGTTTGAACTGCTGCTACCATATCTCTAAAACAAATAACCAGTCACGGAAAAGTGAAGAAAGATGTGAATATGTAAGGCTAAGTCATGCTATCCTATAACTAACATCATGCTTTTACAAAACAACAATCATTGATTATATAAAGCTAAACTTGAAGCAACAAGAACAAAGTAAAATATTAGCAAACCAGCAGAATCAGCACATTAAAAACATGGAAAAATACACAATATCCAACAAAACGACA
Organism: Firmiana major; assembly: GCA_033439115.1. Taxonomy (NCBI): domain Eukaryota; kingdom Viridiplantae; phylum Streptophyta; class Magnoliopsida; order Malvales; family Malvaceae; genus Firmiana; species Firmiana major. The sequence continues at coordinate 7,841,597 of CM065913.1, read as the reverse complement.
TGAACAGTATGTGGAGGAATAAAACAGAGCACAACAGAGGCTGAAAATTAAGTAAACTTGCTGTCAAGAGGGAAACTCTACATCGAGCAATCATCTATATTCTTTTCACAATCCAACAGCAAGTAACAATCAATAATCAAACTAAAATAAATTTGCAGTAAATGAAATTGATGCATGACGTGAGGGAAGGCAGTAAAAAAAATGGAAAATAACTTTAAATGCAATCAAGATCTGAACATAAAATGCATGCAAGTAAGAATGATAGAAAGAATAGAAAGCACAAGAAAACATAGCAAACTAGAAGATTGAAACCGGAATGAAATATATAAAACAGAAAACAAAACAACTACTGACATTACACACTTAAACCCGTAGCTTCATCAACGTAAAAAAATCATCATCATCAGCTTACTCTATTCCAACTCTTTAATGCCATGGTTCCACTTTGCTTAAATGTGAAATAATGCTTAGCATTTGCCCACATTAAAGCACCAAAACCAAATAGCATAGAGGAAGGAATAAGTGAGGAACCGAATGCACAAAGAGCACTACCCGAGAGCAACTAAGATAGGAAAATGGAAGCTATGCAATAGAAATGAAATAAAAGGAGAAAATGTCTTAAACAAATCGAGAAGCATAAAGGAATTTGATTGCCATAAAATAAACTATTTAAGACTAGAAAATGAAGAACTTTCATTCAACTTGAATGCATTGAATCAACAATAAAGCAAAGAGATTGCAAAATCGAGAAGAACATGAGAAAATCACTATTCATTAAACCAATGTAAAGTTTTTACAAAAACAAGAGAAGAAAATGCTGAAACTCAAAGAAACTATTCGGAAGAAAACTTAGAAATTAACCTAAAAAGCTATTCTACCCTAAAATTACATCCTCTTCAATTGCCATCTTTTTATATTTATAAACACATTAGGGGTAAAATTGTAATTTTCCATCCTAGATGAGTTGGCCTTTTTTTAGCCACTTGTCATCACACCATTGGCTCCTTGAAAAGATATTTCCATGTCATCGGTCTTCTTGTCCAATTGGATGTGCTAAGTGGCATGGCTCGTGTTGTCCGCGTGGCTCAATCTCGATTTTAGCCCAATTTCGATCCATTTTTTACCGAAATATTCAAAATTCATCCGGATTTAATTTATCTGCAAACATGAGAATTTTAATTAAATAAAGGGGATAATTAACAAAATAAATTGGAGATTTAAATAATTAATTAGGAAATTAAGTATAAATAATTCTAAAAATATAGAATTATCAGTACTCAGTTTTCATTGGTTAATACATGATAAAGTATTGGAAGCATAGCTCATACTCAAATTTTATAGGAGAATTATGCATTAACCTAGTACTAGAGGTTACTCACACTAGTGTTGAATATTTTGAGATGCATACACAGTGTTTAAGAGGCGGAGTGTTGATTGTGAGTCACACTCAAGACGCGCACTGTAGTTTTTATGTGATATATAAGACATGTTAGAAAAACTGTGACGATTTCCTCGTGTAGACTGAGTGTCACACTGTGAGATGTTCGCACATGGATTTAGAGACGTGGCAGTTATTTTCCATAGTATGAGGACTAAGACTTATGGCAAGCACCCTAACTATGATGTATTTCCATGGTTTGAAGGATAAGACCTATGACAGGCAACTCGACTATAAGGAGAGGGTCCACGGGTGTACGTTGTACAGTGCAAGTGGTATGGAGTACACTGTATCGTGTGGCGGAGTTGTGGAGTTGAGGAGTTTATAGTTGGCGGTTGTGATGGACTGACCCCCTCCCATTACAGCACTGATAACCCACACACTGAGATCTATGTTGGTTGGGATTTCACCATTATAGGATATGACCATAGTCTAGTAGAGTATTACATTTAGCCACAGAGTCTCGCATGATATATCACTTGTTTTCATGATACGGTTATACCTGAGGGATGGGTCGAAAATCGATTTTTGTGTTGTGTTGTGAACTGCCATTTTTACTATGATTTATATGTAAATGGTAATGATTTCGATAAAGGCATTTCAAAAGTATAAAGATGCACTGTTTTGCATGAGTGCCTACATTTGATAACTCAGCATGATTTTAAGTACATGGGATTTATTCTGTACTACTATTATATCATTTTGATACATGCTTTTGAGATGAGAGAAGGAAATGCAAAACATTATTTTCAGTAGATAGTGTGGACGCTTGCCTAATTTCCTTACTGAGCGCATTGTTTGCTCATCCCCTTTATTTTCCCCTCTCTATAGATTATCCGCAGTAGATTGAGTCCAGCTGAAGTATAACATTTCTTTTGTTTGCTGCCATTTCCCATTGAGTTAAAGGTATACACATCGCGTACTATTTTGTATCTAAACAATGTATAAGCACAGTGATGTATACGTTGTAATACTGGGGATGTAATTATGTAATGTAAATAAATCTACTTATGAGAAATATGTGTGTACGGTCAAAAGATATTTATGATGACATGTATATATGATGTGATAAGATGAGTATGAATGAGATGACAAATGTCTAATCATAGCCTAACTGTCGAGGAGAGAAAGGTAAGTAAAAAGCGAAAATTTTGTAATAGTTCTTGGTAAGTCACGAAGGAGGTCGTGACATAAACACAGGGCATATTGATCTCTCACTCTTAGGAGATCGATCTCCAAAGGCAATTCTATATACACTAGACTTCTGAACTTCATTTTCCTAAGAGCACCCAATCCCTATTGAAACCAAAGTAAAACCTAACTTTCCTACTTCAAAAATCATCACCTTTCAAGCTGTTTTGAGTGAGATTCATTTCAGCAAAGTTGTTGCTAGTGAAGAGGAGAACAAAATAGTTGGAAACTAGAAGTTGAAATCAAGGATTGAAGGAGCAAGGTGAATTTTCCCCAAATTGGCAAAAAGAGGAAAAATCAAGCTAGGTAAGAGTCAAGTCACCAACTTCAAGTGTGTTAATATAGGTATCTTGGTGAGTTGATTGGTGTATGTTTGAGTTGCTGAAAACACCTTCAATATGAAAAATTTCCATGACCTAGAAATTGACATGAAATTGAGAAAAATTAGGAAAAGTTGAGTAAGCATGGATTTAAGGATGAAATAAGCATGTATGTATGATTGTTAGATAGTTTTATGAAAAACATAGATTGGAATAGATGAGAAATGAAAATAGATATATGGTGAAATACCATAGTGGGAGAAAATGATGAAATGAAGGCATAGGGAGATCATGCCGGTTTAATTCAAATCAGTAGACTTTGACAAGTCTACTAGGTTCTTGAGAAATGAGTTGTAAAATCGAAAGGGACTTAAGAGAGAGTAAAGTCCAATAAGCTGAAATAAGGCCAAATGAGTATAAAAAGGCATAAATGCATTGATTTAGATTCATGCAAGTGAAAACTAAGTATATTAAAGTATACTGATGTGAATGATTATTAACAGCTTCGGAAGTTATATTGGAAACTGATTGGATTGCGAGAGTAAGCAGCATCGAGGAAGTGAGGTCACGCGACATGATCCAAGGTAAGGGAATTACGTGAGTAGCTAGAGGTAGCTACACGTATTTTGAATAGAATTTTGATTATTATACTGTATATGAAATTTTGTGTATAGAAAAGTTTCGGTAGGAATCGAAAATGATCAAATTGTGGTTCTATCCAAATTAAAGAGTAAAAAGCTTAGGAAGCATGTTTGTGACTAGTTTTGACATTGTTTGACAGTTGCATAAATAGATTGGCTAATGTTTTCATGTTATATATGAAAACAGCACGTTATAGTGCTGATTTGATTCAATTGAGTGAATTTCAATTGAAATAAGCCATCTATCAGTTTGTGTAAAAACCATTGGTGCTAGAGTGATACTCACACTAGATTTTATGAGAATTGCATCACATAGTACTTGAGTATTTCTTGTACTTGATTTAATGCAATTTATGCATGATAGAGTACTGAAGCGTTGCTTGTACTCAGTTTTATTGATTGATACATGATAGAGTGTTGGAGTATTACTCATACTCAGTTTTACATGACATAGTGTTGGGAGCATTGCTCGCACTAGTTTTATATGACCATATGCATGAGTCTGTGTTGGGAGTTTACTCGCACATACCGGGTTTTGAAAGAGATAGCATGAAACAGCCGTGTTGGGAGCCTGTACAGACTATGTGTCACACCATTTATATGCTTACACATACAACATTTTGAGATATTACCGAGCGCTATGGAAAAAAATTATTATCCATGGTATGAGGGCTAAGACCTATGACAGGCACCTTGACCTTGAGATTGGGTCCATGGAGTACTTTGTACCATGTATGTCACATGGTGTACGATGTACCGTGAGTACACGATGTTATTGAGTTGTGAGCTGACAGTAGAGGTTTTGACCCACCTTCCGTTACAGCAAATGTGAGACCCCATACACCGAGTACTGTGTAGCCTGGGATCATGAAAAATGAGTTATGATCATAATCTCAGAACAAGTAGTCGCCTATCTCACCTTACTGATATTTCTTGTTTGAATTGTCACGTGAGTTCTTATAATTGGGTAAACCCGAGGGATGGGTTGAGCCTCGACATGTGACCTTGTGTGTGAAAGGGTAACCCGAGAGATGGGTGAGGCCCGAATTTTCATGTTTTTAATATGATGATATGCCATCTTTGTTTTTGATTTAATTAATATGGCATAAAGAAATGTGATTTATAGTAATTACATGAAAATGCAATGTTTTACATAAACTGCTGAGATTATTAAACCAGCATGTTTCCAGTTCATACTGATGATTTGAATCTATATATATTGCATAAATGTTTCAAGAAAGACACATGCTTTATATGCGAATCAAAAAGGAAATGATTTAATGACATGAGCATTATATTTTATAGATAGTGTGGTTATCTACTTGCTTGACTTATTTCCTTACTAAGTTGTGAGCTCACTCCCTTTTTTATTTTTCGCTCTCTACAGAGCGTCTGCAGTAGTTGGATACGGTTGAGGACCAATATTCCTTTATCCACTGCATACTCATCTTACGAAAGGTACACACATTTGAAACATTTTGTATTGAACAATGTAAAAGCACAGTTATGTAAACAAATGTACGGTCGAGGATGTATATGTACAAATATTTGTATTAATGTATATGAAATTTACTTTTAAGAAAAGACTACTTACAGTCAATGGATAATTGTATTGACTTGTATGCATGATATGGAATGAATGTGGTTGAGGTGATTAATATCGAATCATAGCCCAACGATTTGGTGTTGAGTTATGATAGAAGGACAGGTAAAAAAAAATGCAAAAAAATTTGGAGTGGAATTTGTTAAGTCACGGGAGGTCGTGACAGAATGGTATCAGAGCTAAGTTGGTCTGAGGTAAGTCTTTATTAGTATTTAGGAAAGTGTACATCTCCATATTACTGTGCCTTATTCAGTTACAATTATGTATACGAGATGGAAATCAAACTAATTAATGGTTATAAATGCACGAATTGAGCCATTATGGCTAATACCAATCGTGGTAGAGGGGCTAGAGGTAGGTTCAAGGCCGTAAAGGTAGGCCTAAGACCCGAGATGAGACGAAAGATCCCACTCAGGTACCAAAGAGTACTGAGGCTGGTTTCACGAGATTAAAGTGTCACCTTGAGACTATAGTGGAGTTATTGGCACAGACTTTGCCAGGTAGATAGGGACAGGATGCAGGGACTGTGCCTGGAGAGGCAACTGCACCTAATACGCCTGTACAACCAGCTTAGACGCCACGGCCTACAGATACTTCTACACCCCTACCAGCTCAAGATACGCCTTCTCATGTTACTCCACGACAGGGCGGTAGTGCTTTGGGGTATGGTTATGAGCTTGATAGACTGCGAAAATTCCAAAAGTTTGGACCTCCGTCATTTAGTGGGGTGAAAGACCCCGTGGTTGTAGAGGATTGGCTTGGAGAGATGGGGAAGCTTTATAGATTCTTTGAGTGTACTACAATCGAGATGGTCGCATTTGCTGCGTTCCCACTGAAGGGATAAGTAGAGTATTGGTGGAAGTCCACCAGGGTTATATTGAGAGCCCAACACTCGAAGATCATGTGGGATATCTTTTTGGATGCCTTTAGGAGGCAGTATGTCCAAGACATGGCACAGTGGAAGCTATAGATGGAAATCTTGGGGTTGAGCCAGAAACCTCAATCACTAGATGAATACGAGACATGATTTATATCCCTGGGTAGGTATGACCTGATACCATGAGTAGTGAGACCAAGAAGGTCCGCAGATTTATTAATAGATTGAGACTAGTATTACGGTCTAGATTAGTTCCATTTGACATCTCTACCTATGATGAGGCAGTGCGCAGGGCGCAACTCTGTGAGCAGGACTATGAGAGGAATGTCTCTGAGTTTAAGACAATTGGCAAGGGTAGAGACCGAGATAGGAAGAGGTCGGTGAGTGACAGTGTAAGAAGTTTCGGATATCGAGGAGAGAGACTCTTTGATAAGAGACCAAGGATCGAGGAAGTATAGGAGAAGACTGTTAGATCTCCTGCATATCCGGTTATAGCTCCAACTAGAGGTGTTGTTATTAGAGAATCAAAGCCTACCACTGAGCAGTGTAGTAGATGTGGTAGATTCCATGAAGGTAGACCTTGTCCTGTTTCTAGTGGATTGTGCTTCAGATGTGGGAAGCCAGGGCATATGGTGAGAGTTTGTCTAGAGATTATCGATATTGCCCCATAGAAGGGCAAAGAGCCAAAGAGAGCTCCAGCAGACATGTCTACTCCGAGAAGAAGAGCGATGGCAGAGGAGAAGAGGAAGCAGGTCATTGGACGAGGACGAGTACATGCCTTGGACCAGGTCACAGCTGATGCTTCATCGGATGTGATTAGAGGTAACATCCTGATGTATGATTTAGGAGCATATGTTTTAATTGATCCTGGTGCCACGCATTCATTTGCATGTAAGTTAGGAAACCATGTAGAGCGTACACCTTTAAGTAAGATGATGTTGATCAGTACTCCTATGGATAACAGTCAACTAGTTAAATATGTGTTAAATGATTGCAAGCTAAGAGTAGGGGAAAAGGATAAGACAGCCAATCTAACATTGTTAAGTATGAGTGATTTTAATGTAATCTTAGGAATTGATTGGTTATCATCAAACCATGCTGTGTTAGATTGTTACACTAAGACAGTTATGTTTCCTAACCCTAAAAAATATGTTATAAAGTTTGATGAAAAGAAATGAAAGTAGTAGTTATGGTTACAATAACTAATGTACTATGCTAACTGGAAAATAAAAATCTTGAAGGTTTTATTGCATACGTGGTTGATACGGATAAGGCACATCCGGAGTTAGCAGATATTCCCATGGTCAATGAGTTCCCAAATGTCTTTCTGGATGAATTGCCAAGGTTACCACCAGACAGAGAGATAGAGTTCTGTATAGATTTGGTACCTGGTACTGAACCTATATCGAAACCATCGTATCGCATGGCCTTAATTAAGTTGGAGGAGCTCAAGAGACAATTACAGGAGTTATTAGATAGGGGGTTCATCAGACCAAGTGTTTCACCTTAGGGAGCACCGATTTTGTTTGTAAAGAAGAAGGATGGAAGCCTCTGATTCTGTATAGATTACAGATTGTTGAATAAGGCTACCATCAAGAATAGGTATCCCTTTCCACGTATTGATGATTTGTTGAATCAGCTCTAGGGAGCGCAGGTCTTTTCTAAGATTGATCTGAGGTCTGGGTATCATTAGTTAAGAGTTCGGAGTGGAGATGTGCCTAAGACAACATTTAAGACCCGATATGGCTACTATGAGTTTTTGGTTATGCCATTCGGATTGACGAAAGCTCCCGCAACTTTCATGGCTTTGATGAACAATGTGTTCAAGCCATATTTGGATCAGTTTGTTATCGTCTTCATTGATGAAATATTAGTATACTCGAGATCCGAAGAGGAGCATGAGAAGCACCTTAGGAATGTATTGCAGATTCTACGAGAGTAGAAGCTGCATGCTAAACTTAGTAAGTGTGACTCTTGGTTGGCGCAAATCTCATTTTAGAACACGTTGTGTCGAGGGATGGAGTATCAGTAGATCCATCCAAGATTGAGGCTGTGGTTCAATGGGAACAGCCGAAGACAGTTACCGAGATCATGAGTTTTCTGGGTTTAGCAGGATATTATCAGAGATTCGTTGAGGGATTTTGGAAGTTGGCTGCTCCGTTGACACGTCTCACTCAGAAAGGTGTAGCATTCATGTGGGATGATGATTGTGAAAGGAGTTTTCAGGAGTTGAAGCGTCGATTGACCACCGTTCCAATTCTCACTATCCCTATCAACTTAGGAGGATTTTTATTGTATACCGATGCTTCGCATCAGGGACTAGGCTGTGTATTGATGCAGGATGGGAGGGTAGTTGCTTATGGATCCAGACAGCTGAATGATCATGAGAAGAATTATCCGACCCATGATTTGGAGCTAGCAGCAGTAGTGTTTGCGTTGAAGGTATGGCGCCACTACTTGTATGGTGAGAAGTTTCAGATTTTTACCGACCACAAGAGCCTCAAGTATCTGTTCTCACAGATTGAGATGAACATGAGACAGAGAAGATGGCTAGAGCTTCTGAAGGACTATGATTGTGAGATACTTTATTATCCGGTTAAGGTTATCATAGTAGCTGATGCTTTGAACAGGAAGAGCATTGGGATGGTATTGTATATGATAGTCAGGAAACATGAGTTGTTAGAGCAGTTTGCTAGCCACAGTTTGGTAGTTGTGCCTTCTGGCATGGATACGGACTGCATGATTGCTAGTCTACGCTTAGAGCCGAATCTGTTAGATAAGATCAGACAGGCTCAGCAGATTGATCCGTATTGCATTGATATGACTGGTCAGATATAGAAGGGTATAGTAACTGATTTTGAGATAAGTTCTGATGGACTACTGAGGTTGAGAGGTATGCCCAAGGACCCAAAGATCAGGAAATTGATATTGTCGGAAACTCATTCGTCGAGGTACACGTTACATCTGGGGAGTAACAAGATGTATCAAAACCTCTGGAAGGTGTACCGGTGATTGGGTATGAAGAAAGATATGGCAAAATTCATGGCAAGATATCTCGTATGTCAGCAGGTGAAGGTAGAGCATCAGAAGCCTACAGGGTTATTGCAACCTCTACCTATACCAACATGAAAATTGAAGCATATCCCCATAGATTTCGTAATGGGTTTACTGAGGACTCAGAGGAATCACAATTCAATATGGGTGATCGTTGATAGACTAACGAAGTCAGCCCACTTCTTAGCTATGAGAGTTACCGATACTCTGAGTTCATTGACAGAGTTGTATGTACACGAGGTAGTGAGGTTACATGGTGTTCCAGTAAGCATTGTCTCGGATAAGGATTCCCATTTCACTTCTCATTTTTGGAAACATTTTCAGGAAGCCATGGGAACCCAGTTGAGTTTGAGCACCGCTTTTCATCCTCAGACAGATGGTCAGTCAGAAAAGACTATACAGACTCTGGAGGATATGTTAAGAGTGTATGTGCTAGATTTTAGAGGCTTCTGGGATGATCATTTACCATTAGTTGAATTCGCTTATAACAACAGTTATCATGCGAGTATCGGGATAGCACCGTATGAGGCTTTATATGATCGTAGATGTCGTTCTCCTATTGGTTGGGGAAAAGTGGGTGACCAGAAGATTGTTTCTCCTGATTTGGTTACACAGGCCTTTGAGAATGTCTAGTTGATTGTTGAGAGATTGAGGACAGTTCAGAGTAGACAGAAAAGCTATCCTGACAAGAGACGATGACCACTTGAGTTCGTAGTTGGTGAATCCGTGTTTCTGAAGGTTTCTCCTCCCAAGGGTATAGCGAGATTTAGGAAGAGAGGCAAGCTGAGTCCTCGCTACATTGGACCCTTTGAGATACTTGATCGAGTGGGAGATAAGGCCTATAGGTTGGCTTTGCCACCAGATATATCGGGAGTGCATAATGTCTTCCACATTTCGATGCTTCGAAAGTATCATCCAGATCCAAATCATGTGATTCGATATGAGCCATTGGAGCTCAAGGAAAACTTGACATATGTAGAGAAATCGATTCGGATATTGGATAGAAAGGAGAAAGTCTTGAGAAGCAAGACCATCGGGTTAGTGAAGATTCTCTAGCAGCATCACACTTCAAAGGAAGCTACTTAGGAGCTAGAGAGTCTGATGAGAGAGAGACACCCTCAGTTGTTTTATGATTGACTTGGTTCTAATTTAGAGGACCAAATTTCTTTAAGGAGGGGAGGATTCTAAGACCTGTAATTTAATATACACTCTTTATGATTTTGTGATATACGGACAAGTCACATTTGATATAAATTAGAAGGAATAAATGTTTTTAAGTTTCAAATGTGTAAGAAATGCAAAACGGTTAGTGAAGCAAATTGGATATGAATGTAACAGTGGAATTCTGGGAAAATTGCAGTAGAACTGCTGCAGAATAGAAGTAGATTGATCCCTCATTCAAAGCAGATCAATCTTGGATAGGTTCTGGATAGAACAGATCGATCTCATTCAAGGGCCAGATCAATCTCTATATGATTCTGTGTAAAGCAAATCGATCTCATGCTAAAGAACAGATCGATCTCCTAAGCATAAAAAGTCAAATTCTGAAGAGATAAACACAGGGCAGATCGATCTCTCACCATTAGGAGATCGATCTCCTAGGGCAATTCTATATATACAGGACTTCTGCACTTCATTTTCCTGAGAGCACCCAATCCCCATTAAAACCAAAGTAAAACCTAACTTTCCTACTCCAAAAATCATCACCTTTCAAGCAGTTTTGAGTGAGATTCATTTTAGCAAAGTTGTTCCTAGTGAAGAGGAGAACAACATAGTTGAAAACTAGAAGTTGAAATCAAGGATTGAAAGAGCAAGGTGAAGTTTCCCCAAACTAGCAAAAAGAAGAAAAATCAAGCTAGGTAAGAGTCAATTCACCAACTTCAAGTATGTTAATATAGGTATCTTGGTTAGTTGATTGGTGTATGTTTGAGTTACTGAAAACACATTCAATATGAAAAATTTCCATGACCTAGAAATTGACATGAAATTGAGAAAAATGAAGAAAAGTTGAGTAAGCATGGATTTAAGGATGAAATAAGCATGTGTGTATGATTGTAAGATAGTTTTATGAAAAACATAAATTGGAATAGATGAGAAATGGAAATAGGTATATGAGGTATATGGTGAAATACCATAATGGGAGAAAATGATGAAATGGAGGCATAGGGAGATTATGCCGGTTTAATTCGAATCGATAGACTTAGACGAGTCTTATAGGTTCTCGAGAAATGAGTTGTAAAATCGAAAGGGATTTAAGAGAGTAAAGTCCAATAAGCTGAAATAAGGCCAAATGAGTATAAAAAAAAAGCCTAAATGCATTGATTTAGATTCATGCAAGTGAAAACTAAGTATGTTAAAGTATACTGATGTGAATGATTATTAACAGCTTCAGAAGTTATATTGGAAGCCGATCGAATTGTGAAAGTGAGCAGTACCGAGGAAGTGAGGTCACGTAATGTGATCTAAGGTAAGAGAATTTCGTGAGTAGCTACACGTATTTCGAATAGAATTTCGATTACTATACTGTATATGAAATTTCGTGTATAGAAAAGTTTCAGTAGGAATCGATAATGGTCAAATAGTGGTTCTATCCAACTTGAAGGGTAAAAAGCTTATGAAGCATGTTTGTGACTAATTTTGACATTGTTTGACAGTTGCATGATAGATTGGCTAATGTTTTCATGTTATATACAAAAACAACACGTTATAGTGCCGATTTGATTTAATTGAGTGAATTTCAATTGAAATAAGTCATCTATCAGTTTGTGTGAAACCATTGGTGCTAAAGTGATACTCGCACTAGATTTTATGAGATATGCATCACATAGCACTTGAGCATTTCTCGTACTTGATTTAATATGATTTATGCATGATAAAGTACTGGAGCATTGCTCATACTCAGTTTTATTGATTGATGCATGATAGAGTGTTGGAGCATTGCTCATACTCAGTTTTACATGACATAGTGCTAGAAGCATTGCTCGCACTAGTTTTACATGACCATAAGCATGAGTCCATGTTGGGAGTTTACTCGCACGTACTGGGTTTTGAAAGAGATAACATGAAACAACCGTTTTGGGAGCCTGTGCAGACTGTGTATCGCACCGATTATATGCTCGCATGTGCAACATTTTGAGATATGACCAAGGGCTATGGAAAAAAATTATTATCCATGGTATGAGGGCTAAGACCTATGACAAGCACCCCGACCTTGAGATTGGGTCCATGGAGTACTTTGTAGCGTTTATGTCATATGGAGTACGATGTACCGTGAGTACACGATGTTCTTGAGTTGTCAGCTGACGGTAGAGGATTTGACCCACCTTGTGTTACAGCAAATGTGAGACCTTGCACACCAAATACTGTGTAGCCTAGGATCACAAAAAATGAATTATGATCATAATCTCAAAACAAGTAGTTGCCTATCTCACCTTATTGATATTTCTTGTTTGAATTGTCACATGAGTTTTTATAATTGGGTAGACCCGAGGGATAGGTTGAGTCTCGACATGTGACCTTGTGTGTGAAAGGGTAACCCGAGGGATGAGTGAGGCCCGAATTTCCATGTTTTTAACATGATGATATGCCATCCTTGTTTTTTATTTAATTGATATGGCATAATGAAATGTGATTTACAGTAACTACATGAAAATGCATTGTTTTACATAAATTGCTGAGATGATTAAACTAGCATGTTTCCAGTTCATACTGATGATTTGAATCTATATATATTGCATAAATGTTTCAAGAAAGACACATGCTTTAGATGCGAATTGAAAAGGAAATGATTTAATAGCAAGAGCATTATATTTTGTAGATAGTGTGGTTATCTACTTGCTTGCCTTATTTCCTTACTGAGCTGTGAGCTCACCCCCTTTTTATTTTCCCCTCTCTACAGAGCATCCGCAATAGTTCGATACGGCTGAGGACCAGTATTCCTTTATCTACTGCATACTCATCTTACGAAAGGTATACACATTTGAAACGTTTTGTATTGAACAATGTAAAAGCACAGTTATGTAAACGAATGTACAGTCAGGGATGTATATGTACAAATATTTGTATTAATGTATATGAAATTTACTTTTAAGAAAATAGTACTTACAGTCAATGGATAATTGTATTGACTTGTATGCATGCTATGGAATGAATGTGATTGAGGTGACTAATATCGAATCACAGCCCAATAGTTTAGTGTTGAGTTCTGACAGAAGGAAATGTAAGAAAAAATACGTAAAATTTGGAGTGGATTTTGTTAAATCACAGGAGGTCGCGACAATAAGAGATCACTTACAAGATATGTTTTCATAATTGGTGGTTATGCTATCAATGGAAAGTTACCTTACATACTACAATTGTGTTGTCTGTTACTAAGGCTAAGCACATGGCTATTACTAAGGCTATTAAAAAAGCTATTTGGTTGAAGGGATTATTTGGTAAGCTTATAAAGTCCCACAGGCTACTACAATTTATTGTGATAATCAAAGTGTGTTTTTCTTGTAAAAGATGAGATGTTTCATGCAATGAAAAAGCACAATGATATACGATATCATTTTATACATGATATTATTGCTCATGCTTGGACTTAATTGGTATTTATTATTAAGGGTCACCCTTAAAGGATTTTGTTGGAAGAGGCAAAGAGTTTCTTATTATTTTTTTCTTTGTTAAAGATTGGAGATTCATTCCTTATCATGAAATTCATGTCAAGGTGGAGATTGTTATTTGTGACCTAAATTTTGCTTTGTTTAGGATTTAAAGCCCTTATTCAATTTTTTAGAGGTTAGAATCCTTTTTCTACATGTTTAGAACCCATTTTCTATGTAGGTTTAGGATATTTGAGCTAAATATATGTATATTGGGATATCTCTTCCGCATTAACTTGCTAAAGACACCTAATTTTAGTACAGACATTTAAATGTCATTCGAAATAACTGAAGTTTTATTTTCAATTCCAACATCCTTCATTTGGGCCCTTTAACCATTTTAACCAATTTAACTTTTTTTTTTGTTGAGCTAATCAATGTTTGATCACATAGGCTTTCAGGCCCAAGCCCAAGGTCCATTTTCAATCTTCAAGCTCACTAGCTATTATTATTAATTTTTATTTTATTTTTATATTTTATTATTAAAGAATAATGAATTAAAAAAAAAAAAATCAAAAGCTGGTGTCATGCATGTCACTAGCTCCTCGGACGACAGACGGTTACAACAGCCATGTGGCCACCTCAAGCCACCCTTGCCATCCCAAATTTTCTAGGATTTGGTTAGGGATTTCCCTTTCAAAAAGGGCGAGAGCTTGCTGCCACCCCGAGAACTCTAGACAGTCGCCATCACAGTCCTCCATTTGCAACTGAAGCCTAACAAAACAGGGGGAACGAAAAAAAAAAATTTCCACGAGCACCCTCTCATAGGCATCGTACACCACCGAACCACCAACATCACCCAAGCCCCAAACACCAAATGCTACCTCAAAACCTCCAAACCCGAGTACCAAGTAAACTCGAGAACTCAGCAAACCCAAAATCCCAATTCTGTCGCTAAACTCAGCAAAAACAATTAGACATTGATGCCTTTCTTTTGGGACGATTTTTTTCCATCGAAAGTTTTTTACTTTAGCGAACAAAATTTCATCTCTAAATTCTGTTGCCAGAATTAAAAAATTGCTAAATTCCGTTTACTATCGAAAATCAATCGGTGATACTCCATTTTAGCTCCGGAAAAATTTGGTCGCTAAATTTCTGTCACTAATAGTCCTTTCTCTTACAGTGAAATTGAAAAGAAATAAAAATATTAGCATAATGATAATTAAAACAAGCTCATCTATTACTATTACCGATATGTGATCTATTAGTAAAATATTTAATTTTTAATTTTAATGATTATTTATTAATTTCTAAAAGTTTCAAGTCATGGAGATATTTATTGTTTGAATAAAAAAATTGAGGTATTTTTTGTGTAATTATCATGGAGATCAAATTTAAATTTCAAAATTTTCCCTGGTCCACAAAGGAAGCCGAAGGAAACTTACAAATTCAGTGTCTAGGTGATTAAATTTCAAATATGTTAGCTCTTACTAATTCTGAGAACTAGATGAACAAGCAACCGTGAAGCAGCCACAAAAAGCTTTCCTATGCCAAGGCAATTTCAGCCAAAAATTTTCTCAACATTTATAGTTCCTGTCAAAAGGATATCCATGCAAATAAAAAGTACCGGTAATCACAATTTTCTTAATTTCTATGTTTATTTTGCAAATTGATGAGCTGATCTGCGTCAAATGCTCATTATCTGCATTGAGAAAGACTGAGTTTAATTTGAAGCAAGCGTTACAGGCTTACACCTTCAGAGACAACCCCCTTTGATGAACCAGTTGAGCTGATGAACGATTATCAAATCAAATTGGGAGACTCCAAAGAAGTCACTGGTTCATATAGGAAACACTAGGAAGCTGCGGCCTGATTTTATAATCACGTGATAAAAGGCAAGGAAAGATCAGAAATTACTGAGAAAGAGAAAACGAATGAAATAGTTCTATAATTTATTATAATATACATTGGAATAGGATATATAGGAACAAAAATAATGAAAGAATACGTAGCTAAGTTAACCCATGATTAGAATGGCTGCATCTCTGCATGTAGATAGATAAGAAGAAAAGCATACCGATGCTGCAGCCATTCTAGCTGGTAATGCAATTTGGCCCTCCTCCCCCCAGGAAAATATATGTAAGTGAATGTAATCTAACTTATTCACTCCAAATTCCATAAAAAATCATCCACCGAAGGCATGTCCTTCAGCAAACTTTCGAATTCTCTGAACGGTAAATTTTTCATCAAAACCGAATCGCCTGATTTAGAACTTCCGACCCCTGGAGGAATCCCTTCTTCTTTCTTGTTTATCTGCTCGTGGTAAAACCGGCTTCTCGGCTTTGTTTGGTTGTTCATAACCCTTGAATCTTTACCGGTCAGCTCTTGTACCACGGACTTAAAGCTTGTGGCATCTGTCTCTACGTACTTGGTGTTGATGATTACTACCTTCATTGGCTGTCGACCACTTGCCATGTGAAGTTAGCAGCGTAGCTAGCAAGTGTAGAATCGAGTTGTAGTATGGAAAGAAGATTGAAAAGAAAACAATCTAATTGTTTTAAAGGGTTTTCGCCGTGTGATTCGGGTCTTTTATGCACACCCACTTATATAGAAGTAGATTACCAAAAGATGAAAGGAATAGTATAACCACCAATAAAGAAAAACTTAGTACGGAGGGGAGGGATTGGTTGAAATCTATAGGCTTAGAAAAGCTTGGAGAGATGAGATCATTTGACTGCTATGTTTCTAAGCAGTCTAGAAGGACCAAAATTTGAATATTTAAAAACATTGATTGCGTCAAAAGTGTGTAAGCTTAATAATGCATATGCATTTGACAGGAAATCGCTTGTTGAAATATATTCATTCACTCAGTCAAACCCACATGTATACAATTGTTGACCTCTTGACATGATCCGAATCTTCGTCTCCTTCAATTTTGCGGTTGATTAAGGAAGAAGAGTTGGAGTAGCAATTATCATCACGCCACGTAAATTATCGAAAATATAAGCTTCTTAAAAAGACCAATTATAGGACCTAATTAGATTTTTTTTATTTTCAATTTTTTGCTGCGATTAATTAATTAATTAATTGAGAAATGCGGTAACAAATTATGAGATGCAAATTTTTAATTATATATTTTAAATGAAAAATTAATTAATTAATTTTTCTTTTTTACCATAAATTTTATTTTATTTAGTATTTACAAGTAATTCGATTAGTTATATCACAATAGCAATATTGTAAATTAAAATCTTAATCGTGAAAAAGAAGATTTTTATTTCGATTTGTCAACTAATTCGCGTTATTTGTGTTTGTGAATATTTAAGTAAAAAGTGTATGGTTTGACTTCAATCCATTTGAATTTTATATTTTATACAGAAGTATCTATATTTTCTGGATGGTTCCCAAGGTTTTATATATATATATATATATATATATATATATATATATATATATATATATATATATATATATATATATATATATATATATATATATATATATATAATGCCTCACATTGAGTCCACTCATTTTAGATTTAGTTTTCGTTTTAAATTTTTAGTTTCAAATAACATATATACCAAGAATAATATATGAAGAATTGATTAAAATAATTAGTGCGTATATGGTTTCTTCAAATAATCGAATTTAAGTTTAAAAAAAAAAAACAAAATTATATCTATTTTTTACTGAAATAAAATGAAATGTTTTCTTTCAAATACGTTAGCATTTTATTACTAATTTGTCTTTAAAAATAATTAGTGGTTACATCATCAACCTGGAAATCACAAAATTCAAATATCCTAACCAGAGAAATGAGATTTATTTAAAGAAAGAAGCTCACTTCTGGTTACGTGACCGAATACTTATCTATTTACATATATTTACCCCAAAAAAAACCATTTGCTACTTTAATTTAATTGGTTGGCACCCTAATTTAATTATACTTAATATATATAAGATTAATATTTAATACACCGTTAATAAAAAATTTTTAATTTTATAAACGAAATTAAAATTATAATATATATCTTTTGAAAATATTAAAAAAATAAATAAATAAAATAAAATATCTATTATTATGATAGTAATTGGTTTGTAAAGTAAAAAATTTTATTGATGATATATTAAATAATTATTTATATATATATATATATATATATATATATATATATATAAATTTTTTTTTTTAATGTTTATGGTCATGATTAGTCCTAATTAATTATTTAGTTTGAGCGTCGTATGCTTGCTTGCAGCCCATAAGGATTCCTCGAAAGTAAATTATAAATAAGGAAGTCAACGTCAGCAAACAAACCGGCATTAATTAGAATAGCCAATTAGCAATGAAAAAAAGAACAAAAACAAAGAAGAAAAGGTGGCAAATATGACCACAAATCTTGACCGGTGCTTTGGACAACGATGGTAGGAGACTTAAGAAAAGGTCACTTTTGGCTGGAGCATACAGGCTAGCTCTTATATATTTTCATTTTCGAAAAATAATTTTCAGTTTTCAACTGTATAATTAAGGATATTATAAAATTTACATTATTTAATTAAAATATTAAATATTAATTTTGTTATTTTATTTTCAATTTTTATAATTAGATTTTATTAAAATGGAAAAGAAAAATTAGGAAAACAAACAAGGAAAAAAATTAAATGTAAGAAAAGGACATAAAAAATTGATATATTTTGTTTGCAAAGCATTAACAAATTAATTTTTGTTTTGATCGTAGTAATTAAATATACTTTTAATTTTTTTGTATAAAATAAATATAAACACTCAACGTTTTATTATATATAAATAAATTTATAATTTTTATTTTATTGTAAATTAAATCATAAACTTTAAAAATTACATAATTAAACGATAACTTTGTTGAATGATAGTAACGGCTGTTTATTTGCACAGATGGCAACCTACATGACATGCTAATTTTTTTACCTTTGCACAGATGGACAAATTTGTTCATATGGCGTGACATGTCAATTTTGTTAATTTTTTTGCCTTTTTAATTTCTAGAAAAAAAAATAAAGGTGAGAAAAGCTATGGAAATGGGCAACTATCGCTTGCTTACTCCTCACCCATCATTCATTCTCCCTCTCCCTCCTTCTCCCTCTATAAATCAATAATAGAGTTGAAGGCAAGGAGAAAGTGCACAATCTACAAGGAAAGCCGTCAGTAGTAGAGTTGGAGAGTAGAAAGTGGGCGATGGCTAAGAAAAGCCATGGAAATGGGTGACGATGGCCCAGTTTCTCCTTGCCCATTGAACTTTTTCCCTTCCCTTTTCTTCCCCTCCACTCTCTCTCCCCTTTCTCGGCTCCCCTCTTTTTTTAATTTTTAATTTATTTTCTTTTTTTGATTTTTTTTCAAAAAATAAAAAAATTAACATGCTAACTTGTTAAGCCACATGGAAAATTTTGTCCTTGTCACTATGCCATAGACACACTACCTATGTAGAACAAATGACGACAAGTAGATTTAACGAAATTATGCTTAATTATATGATTTTAAAATGTTTTAGCTATTAGCATGCGATAAAACGTTTTGGGCCTATATTCTTTTTATGCAATAGGTTAAAGCTATAATTATCTATTAAGAAAATATATATTTTTTTCTTATATGACCAGCTGATGTATCAAACATCCCCTTCTTAAAAGAGTATCAAACATCATGCACGCTTTCGGGATCTTATTTCGTACTCAAAATGATTGCTTCACTATCATCTGAGTTCTAAGAGATAACTCATTAAGAGCTCTTAGATTTTAGCCATCATGTATAATTCTATTCAATTGTAAATTGCTTAAATTAATGATATTTTCATGTATAAATATCTCTATCATTGTATGTCCTAAAAACACATTTCATTACACATTATTCAAACCATCTTATATTTTATCTCCCTTAATTACTATATAATAAAGGTAGTAACTTGGACAAGCAATCCAAAGAACAACCTATCATATAATTGTGTAAGTACGGCCCTATAAATATAAAAATATATATATCTAATATATAAATTTTGTAGAAAAGTTGCAACTTTAGGGGGCCACATCAATTTTGCCATTTTTTCATGTTTCTTCCCTTGTGTTTTTTCCCCTACTTTATATATATATATATAATATGGATTACCCATTACATAATAAGTCAACTCAGTTTCCCCATTTTATCGCCTCTATTATAATTACCATTCACAAGTTTAGATTACAAAAAAAGCGATAATGCTCTCTTCCGCAACTCCTAGAGTTTCTGTATGATGCTAGGGTTTGTAGTCAGTGTTAAGTCTTATCCTCGTATAGGTAGGGTTATATCATTGCCTTTATGATTTCATAAGTCTCGATCAAAATGGTGGCACCAAATTAGACATATAAAGTTTTGTTTTGATAAAAAGGGAAGTTTTCTATAATATATATAATAGATGTAGGATGGAATAAATGAAAGAAGATATATTTGATTTACGGGATTAAATGAAGCTAACAGAAGAGGAAACAAAAGATATGATAGTTGATGAAAGTGTGATTTAAAATGCTAATGAATTAGGTAAATTCTCTTTTATTGGATCTCTTTTAACACAAAACCCTTCCAACCATAAAACAATCTTTTCAACCTTCAAAGCTATATGAAGACTTGTACAAATTGTGGCTTTTAAGGTTTTGGATGAGAACCTATTCCTATTTTAGTTTTTTGCTAAAGGAGATTGGATAAGGATGTTAGAAAGGGCTCTATGGTCCTTTAACTGGTGTGCTTTCTTGCTAAACAAATATAATGGATTAAAAAGACCTAGTGAGTTCTAGCTTTCTTCATTATCAATTTGGGTAAGGGTTTATGATTTGTCCCTAAACATGATGTGTAAGGATGTAGAAGAATGAATTGGTGAAAGGATAGGTAAGATTTTGGAAGGCAATATGGGAGATGATTTAGGAAGTTAGGGGTGTTTTCTTTTCTATAATAGTAGAGATGAATGTAGAGAAGGCTTTAAGGAGGGGCACACGTGTAATAGATGGCTTCCACAAACAAAAGTTCTTGGTAAAGCTCAAATATGAGAGATTGCCTAACTTTTGCTATTTATGCCGTTTGTTAGGGCATGTAGAAAACTATTAAGAAATTAATGGAAGAGAGGAAACTATGCCTTATGATGAATGGTTATGGTTTGCACCACTGGCAAAATGGTTTAGTAATAGGGAAAAAGGAAAACATAGTGCATGATATTCATGGAGGAATAGAGGAGAAGAATTTTCCAACATAAGGAAATATTCCACGGAAGGCTCTTGCTCAAAGAGGAATGGGGTTAACACCCCATGTAATAAGGTGGTAGCTAGAAAATTAAATCTAAAGTGAAATGGTGAGAAATGATATTGAATGAATCAAGATTTAAGTAATAATACAACAGAAGACATGGAAGTCATCCTTAAAACATAAAAATGTCTTCAATCAAACAAGGCATTGAACCCTAAAAAATAAGAAAAAATTAGGATAAAAAGGTTATTGAGGATGTAAATCATAGCATGCAGGTTGAGGTATCCAAAAATGAAACACTTTAAAGAACCCAAACAACATGAGTTAGAAGAAAGGAGACAATGCGGTTGCAGCTAGCAAGAACAAGTTCAAGCATAAGGAAAAAATGGCACAGAAAAGAGAAATGAAGATGTCCAACATTGGCTCATTATGAATCATCACAATTATCTAAAAAAAAAAAGAGTGTTTCATGCACATGAAGCCAAAATTCATACATTTAAAACAACAAGTTATCTTCTAAACCATTGAAGAAGCCAAAAGGTAACAGAAGATCACTCATGAAGATTTAGAAATGGAAAAAACTGATAATACCCATTCCTTCTAAAAGCCATGAGCATCATATGCCTTAACTTTCATGGATTAGGAGGCCATGAACAATTCATAGACTTAAAATTCTCTTAACAAAGGAAAAACATCAACTGGTTTTCCTTTGTGAAACAAAATTTTTGAGTTTAGAAGTTGAACTTGAAAGATTGAGAATAAGGCTAGGTTACTCATTTATGATTTGTATAGGTAGGAAAAAAGTTTAAATACTAATGTGGCAAGAGGAATTTAGCATCACTTCATACAGTTTTTCTAATTATTATACAAATGTGCAAGTAGGTAGAAAAGGGGAAGGGGAGATTTTGTTTCACTAGATTTTATGGCCACTCAGACAAGCAACTACGAGAAAAAGATAAGACATCTTTCGTAGATTGAAAACTTGCAATTCACTTTCTTGGGTCTATGTTGGAGACTTCAATGAAATGGTTCTTCGATAGGAAAAATATGGAAAGTTTCTTAAAGAGAAAAAAACAGATGGAATCCTTCAAGGAGGTCATTAGTGAATGTGGAGTGGGAAACTGGTAAGTGTCTAGTCACATAAAATAAATTACTCTAAAACCACTAATTTGTAGTTAGAGAAGTAGAGCTTGATCCCACTAATACTACAGTAATTGAATTAAGTTAATTAAAGTTCAAAGAAAAGAAAAGAAAAGAAAAAAGAAAAGAAAGAAAACATTGGGGGGTTTTGAGGAATCGGTTTAATATTAATTTAAAGGTTAAATGGTCAAAAAAATGGTTTTATCTATTGAGTTCCTAATATTTTTTTGCAATCAATTGCGCCCTTACATTTTAATTTTCAATCAATTGAGCCCTTACATTTCAACTTTTAATAATGGTTTTTGTTAGAGAAAGAGTCCAATTGAGTTAAAATTGAAATATAAGAGTTCAATTGATTGCGAAAAAACATAAGGTCTCAATTGTTAAACCTTTTTTTTCCTCGATGGCTTTTTTAACACTTTTGCCTAAGTTAAATTAAAAATTGCAAGTATATAATATTAAAATCGGCAAGCAATAAAAGAAAACAATTTAAAGTGTTTTAATAATTTATTAAAAGACTTCAGCTAGCATGCATCTTGACTATTTTGGATTTTTTATTGTTAATCATTGAATTCCAAAAATTTCATTAAGTTAAGCATTTAACCATCGTGCAACAACAAACCGTGTTAACACCATTTTCCCTTACTTTTTAGTTAATTACAAGAGAATTCTGTAATTAATCCTTAACTACCTAAACTGTCTAGAAAAAAACTCCCTAGACATATTCATGTAGTATCATTAAAATTTGTGAAAGATATTGATTGAGATTAGGTGACAAAAACAAGAACTTGAATTATCTACTTAAACTTAGATTTTTCTCTATCTTTATGTAAACTATCTAAGAATAATCTTCAATTATCATAGAGTGTTGACTTGTAGTTAACCTCTAATTACAATTTTGAATAATTATCTAAGAGTAATCTTCAATTATCTTGGAGTGTTGAAAAATTGCTTTGCTAACTCATCAAGATTCTTCTCCCTCATTTTAATTATCTTTCCAAAAAAGGCTTTGATTTAATTTGTCAATTATCCTTGTAACAATCCCATTTTGACTAGGAGTTGACTTCTTAATTTTTAGTGTTGACTTTGTAACGACTTTTGATCAATCAAACAAACTCTGATTTGAATGGTCTTGGACATTCTGGAAAGCTTGAGAAGTCCTATAAAACTTTCATGCAGATCACTTTTTCCCTCAAAATCCAAATAGATGCAAAATTATCAAAATGTCTCTTCTAGTCAGAAATTGCAAAAAAAGTCATTTTGGCTCAATTTTCTCCTATAAGCTTATTTTTATTGCCTAAAACATCAAATGCACAATAAATAGCACTTTTAAGGATAAAATAATGCTAAGAGAATATTATTATACAACATAAATATAAGATGTTAAGCACTTATCAAAAAGCTAGCTACCATGGGTCTGTATTCACATGTTGGAACTGAGGATGACGAAATAAAGTCGTCATGCTTCGACTTGCTAGAGGTTTGGGAAATAATGGGCATAATGGCCTAAATAGTGGAATTGTAAACCAAAATTTTCTTTTTCTAAATTGATTTGTCAACACGTGGTGTAGGTTTTTGTCTATTAAGTAGGTTTTCACTTAAATTAATTTAAGGTAATGTGCCTAAGGTCCCATTCTTATTACCTTGTGATGCAAGCATTTATTGTCTTAAGCCATATATCAGTCATAATCCTTTTTCATTCCACAGACATACCATTAGTATCATACAAGCAAATTCAACTTGATTTACATCATTCGATTTTATGGAATTTAATACTTAAAACCATGTCACGACTCGAAGGACACGACTTTTCATTAACTTATAGCAGAAGTATGAAAATTTGTACTAAGTTTTATCATTTTTATTTTAACACTTGTTTGTTATGTGAGTTGTAAGACCCACTTTTAGTGATGTATTCCTTATGATTCATATAATGTAACACATTTCTATAAGCTAAATTGAATCATAAGAAGAGATTTTGGCTTGAATGAAGTTGCAAGAGAATGAATGAATGAGTACCATGGATGCATGCAATGAGTTAATAAGGGCTGAAGTGGCCACAAACTAAACGAATGAAACTTAAAGCATTCAGACTGAAGTTAAGGATTTAAAACACGAAAGGATGACGCAAGAATTGAGCATTCTGTGTACCCTTTTTGAATCTAAGCAGTACACACAAGTTTCATAATACGAAAATCATAAGTAATGAACCTTTCCATGATCTAAGTGTGAAAAAATTACAAAATGACTAGTGAAGCAATCAAACATAAATTTTCCCTTAAAAAATTGGAAAATTTACAGTAGGAAGCCTGCAAATGAAGGCCAAATCGATCTCTTATTCAAGGCAGATTGATCCCTAGTGCAAGCAGAACAATTCCAAGTGAATCTGCCAAGGCCAGATCGATCCCCCATATTGAGCAAATCGATCTCCCTCATGAGCACATCGATCTGCATTTGCCTCTGCCTAGCAAAGGTCGATCCCCTACTAAGTGTAGACATATCTCCATTTGATCCTATAAGAGCAGATCGATCTCTTTCCATGAGCAGATCAATCTTCTCAAGCTTCTTCCAAGAAAGGATCGATCTTTTCTCCCAAAGACTAGATCGATCCCACCTTTTATGCCTGAACATCTCGGTAGTTCAAAAACCAAAAGGCAGATTGATCTTTACCCTAGCAGATCGATCTCCTCACTCTTATCCTATAAAAACCCGATGGCCAAAACCCCCTTCTTCACTAAATCAAAACATCTCTTCATTTACAAGCTTTCTCTCTCAAGAATACCACCCCTTCCAAAAATATTTGAGAAAAAGCTATTAGAGCAAAGTTGTTTAATGTGAGGAGAAGAACAACATAGCTTGGAGCCAACATTTCATTTGTTGGATTGAAGGAGCAAATGAGTCTTCTTATTTGGAACAAGAGGAAAGTCAAACTAGATGAGTTTCCAATACATCAACTCTAAGTATGTTTATGTCATGCCCCGCTTTTGGGAACCCTTCTATCCATACATTCTCTACTACGGTTGGGCTGTGAGAAGATGCAATTACTAAAAATTCATTCATTTACAGCGGAATATTTAAAACTTTAATTCACACTCCCAGGTGTGTGTGTAAATACATAAAATTAATTGTATAAATACCATGTGCTTACATATCATCCCCATAATACTGTTTACAATTTCCAAGATATAACTGTGCGATACAATATATTAGATACAAAACACTCGTGTATACAAATCTTATACCTTTACGGATTGTGGGAGCTGTTTAACACAAAAGATCTAGAGATCACCGCTCTCTTACTTCTCAGTACCTGGAGGGGGAAAATAGTGGGATGAGCAAACCACAGCTCAGTAAGGAAATGTATGCTAGCAGGTAGATATCGTACTACCTACAAAGCCCATGCATGTATAAACCAAAACCATGTTTTCGTTATAAATGGAAATATCATACGAACAATGCATTTAAACACATGTTTCTTAATAGCATTTTCGTGTAAATCAAATGTCAAACTTCCATTTAAAACATGCTCATACATAGTGCCCTCATGGCACAAATGTGAAATCAGAGATTTATCAAAAACACGAAATCTCTTTCGTTTCTCAAATCACTCTTTTTCAGCAAATCTCTTTCTTTTCTGAGATTGTCTCTATTTCTCGAATCTCTGAGATAGGCATGGAATTTTCGGCAATCAAATATCCACGACTTATGGCCATAGTCAGTGATCCCAGGCCTCACTGATCAGGTGTGCATAGGGTATCACTTCGCCTGAAGGGGGATGGGTCAGTCCTACCCTCCGGCTCATCTCAATCCACCTCATCTCCTCGTATACTCACGGTGAAGATACGTCGTGTGTCATCTACGCGATACTCGTACTCACGTGCACCCAGCACGGTACATAGTATACCAACGGGTGACTACACTATTCTAAGTACGACCGTGGACCCAAGTCCATACTCCAACTCCGATGGAATTTTTATCCTAAACCATGTCTCATATACCAGGCGAGCAAGCAGCGTGACACACAGTCAACGCAAAACTCCAGCGAGGTACGATCTATCGTTAAGGCCCAGCCCGTTCAAATGGCCGTCGGCTGGTATCCCCTTGGGTCCCAGACCCCCAGGTTTACCTTAACTCAACAAAACAGGTGCGAGCAAAGTTCCCGCACTTTCTCAAAACCCTCGTGCGAGTTAAAACTCCCGCACGGTACATCAAGGCATTAAAACGGGTGTGAGCTAGCGCTTCAACACCAAATCTCATCTCAAAACTGATAGATGGCTATTTTCTCTTTTAAAACTCAAAACACGTTTATTCATACAGCATGCCTCTTCATGCTAAAACATGTAAAATTAGCCAACCTATCATCATACTTCCACATCATTTCATAAAATTATAATATCGTACTAGTCCTAGCAATATATCTATGAAATTGCTGTAATTACGTACGAACATCTCTATAGCTAACACACAGTCCCTTACCTCGTTTTACTTGTGTGCAACTATCCGCCTTTATGCTTCTTGCGTTCTCATCTCGACTTGCTCCGGCGTATCATCCGAAACTGAAATTCATCCATCAAACACTCGAGTTAACGTTTCTAACTCTTGTTCAACTAATCATTTATCCAATGCCTTAAATACATATTTTACCCTTTGTGGTAAATCTCACAATTTTATCCCAATATCAACATGTCCAAACCATTCCCACAACATAATCATCCACTCAAGATATCTCATTCATCATAAACACTTCCACTCTCCACTTTCTCACACTTGACTATTTCCAAGTTATATTCATTTCATACCATTCTAGGTAGTCCTACCCACAATATGCACACCCAAATATCTTTATAATCATTAACTAAACCAATGTACTTGGATTTGTGCATTAGAACTTACCTCATTGGATTTCCTCTTGCTCCAATTAGGATTGCCCTTTATTTCTTCAATCCATCAAATGGGGAAATGCCTCTAGACTATGTTGTTCTTCTTTTTGTTGTGAACAACTTTGTCTCTAATAGACTCTCCTTAAATCTCACTGAAAATGGTTGGATTTAGGAGTGAGAAAGCTAGTTTTCTTGTGTTGAAGTGGAAAGGAAATGGTTTGTCCCGAAATCTAATGATCCAACTGCTCCCATTTATAGTTTTGACTTGATGAGATCGATCTTCCTTGGGTAGAGATCGATCTGTCCCTCAAAAATCCCTCTTTTCTAAGACATTTTAAAGGCAGGAGATCGATCTGTCGAGACTGGAGATCGATCTGCTGTCAAACAGAAGCTTAAGGAGATCGATATGGTCTTATGGGAGATCGATTTGCTTCCAACCCGAGAGCTAAAGAGATCGATCTGCTTCCTTTGGAGATCGATCTGTTCCCTTCCATTTCTCACATAAGAGCATTCTGGCTCTCCCAGATCGATCTCTCATCCTATGAGATCGATCTGGCCTTCACAAATTCCAGATTTCTTGCAGTTCCTCTGCAACAACCCTTACCAAACACCCTTAATTTGCTACCATGATCATTTCCTCATTCATTCATCTTTGAGACTTGAAAATGGGATCCATCCTCACTACATACACATTAAAACTTGTGTAGAATCTTTGTATGACCAAATATATACGATATTACTCGAATGGAAATATCCACTTATGTAAATCTTTCCTTCCATTTTACTATACCACTCATATTCCATTTCGATCACATTCTTCTCGTTTTAAGTTCATTTCTTCCTACTCATTCATAATGCAACTTGTACGTATAATCACAATTCTTACTACAAGTGCGTACATAATCTTATAAACTTACATTGCATATACTTCACATTACAATACATCATCCTACTTATGGTTTTATTTACATTCCCATGTTCCTATGTACAGCTATACATGTACGGGGTCTCACATTCTCCCCCACTTAGAGAATTTGGTCCTCCAAATTAGAACCAATTCAATCCGTGAATAACTCGGGATACTTTTCCCGCATCAAACTTTCCAGTTCCCATGTGGCCTCTTCCACAGTGTGATGTTGCCACAAAACCTTAACCAACGAAATCGTCTTGTTCCGCAACACCTTCTCTTTCCTGTCCAACACCCTGATCGGTCTCTCGACGTACGACATATCTTTCTTGAGCTCCAACGGCTCATAGCTAATTACGTGTGTCGGATCCGGGTAGTACTTCCGAAGCATAGAAACGTGGAAGACATTGTGGACTTCTGCTAGCTCAGGTGGTAAGGCTAGCCTATATGCTCATTCTCCCACTCTATTCAAAATCTCGAAGGGACCAATGTAATGAGGACTTAATTTTCCTTTCTTCCCAAACCTCATTATTCCCTTAGAAGGAGATACTTTCAAAATACAGACTCGCCAACATCAAACTCAAGTGGTCTCCGTCTCCTGTCAGCGTAGCTCTTTTGTCGACTTTGAGCTGTTCGCAGTCTCTCACATATTATCTGAACATCCTCGGAGGCTTGCTTAACCAAATCGGGAGCGAGCAATTGTCTGTCACCAACTTCTTCCCAACCAATGGGCGATCGGCATCTACGACCGTATAGTGCCTCATAAGGGGCCATACCAATACTTGAGTGATGACTGTTATTGTAGGCGAACTCAATCAATGGCAAGTGATCGTCCCATGAGCCTCTAAAATCCAGCACACACGCTCTCAACATATCCTCCAGGGTCTGTATAGTCCTCTCTAACTGACCATCTGTCTGAGGATGAAAAGCGGTGCTAAAACTCAATTAGGTCCCCATCGCTTCCTGGAAATGTCCCAAAAAGTGGGAAGTGAAGCGGGCATCCCGATCAGAAACAACACTCACTGGGACTCCATGCAATCTCACTATTTCTCGCACATACAGGCTCGTCAATGCACTCAATGTATCTGTAGATTTCATGGCTAAGAAATGTGCCGATTTCGTTAACCGATCCACTATCACCCATATCGCATCATGGTTCTTACGGGTTCTCGGTAACCCCATCACAAAATCTATGGTGACATGCTCCCACTTCCATGTTGGTATCGATAGAGGTTGTAATAATCCTCCTGGTTTCTGATGTTCGACTTTTACTTGCTGACAAATGAGACATCTAGCGACATACTCAGCTATGTCTCTCTTCATTCCAGACCACCAATATGCTTTTCGGAGATTTTGATACATCTTACTACTCCCCGGGTGTATCGTGTATCTCGACGAGTGTGCCTCTGATAAGATCAGCTTCCTCAGCTCTAAATCCTTAGGGACACATATTCTATTTCTAAACCTTAGTATTCCATCTGGACTCAATATAAAATCAGCACCCTTCCCTTTTCGGATTTGGCTAATCATGCCAATACACCATTGATCAATTTGCTGAGCTTGTCGGATTCTCTCAATCAACTCCGGTTCTAATCTCAAGCTAGCAATAATCCCATAGCTGCGAATCTCAGGTCGGGTCATATCCAGACTAAGGTTCGTGAATTGCTCCAACAACTCGTGCTCTCTAACCATCATATGAGATACCAACCCGAGACTCTTCCGACTCAACGCATCGGCAACCACATTTGCCTTCCCCGGGTGGTATAAGATCTCACAATCATAGTCCTTGAGGAGTTCCAACCACCTCCTCTGTCTCATGTTTAACTCCTTTTGTGAGAATAGATATTTCAGACTCTTATGATCCGTAAAGATCTGAAATCTCTCACCATATAAGCAGTGGAGCCATATTTTCAACGCAAACACTACGGCCGCTAACTCTAAATCGTGAGTGGGGTAGTTCTTCTCATGATCTTTCAACTGCCTAGATCCATAAGCTACTACCCTTCCATCTTGCATCAAAACACAGCCTAGTCCTTGATGCGAAGCATCTGTATACACCGAGTAATTCCCTGAACTGTTAGGGATGACAAGAACTGGCGCTGTAGTTAAAATGCGCTTAAGTTCCTAAAAACTCCTCTCACAAGCTTCATCCCATGAAAACTCCACACTCTTTCTCGTAAGACGTGTCAATGGAGCAGCTAATCTAGAGAAACCTTCTACAAATCTCCTGTAATAACCAGCCAAACCCAAAAAACTTCTGATCTCTGTGACTGTCCTAGGTTGTTCCCACTGAACAACTGCCTCAATCTTGGATGGATCTACTGACACCCCATCTTTCGATATAACATGGCCTAGAAAAGAAATCTGTTCTAGCCAAAAGTCACATTTGTTAAGCTTGGCATATAACCTTTTCTCTCGGAGGGTTTGCAAAATAATCCTTAAGTGCTGCTCATGCTCTTCTCTGGACCTTGAATACACCAATATATCATCAATGAAAATAATTACGAATTGGTCCAGGTATGGCTTGAATACTTCGTTCATTAGAGCCATAAAAGCTGCCGATGCATTGGTCAACTCAAAAGGCATCACTAAGAATTCGTAATGGCCATAGCGGGTACGAAATGCTGTCTTGGGCACATCCTCCTTCCGAATCTTCAATTGATGATACCCAGACCTCAGATCTATCTTGGAGAAGATCTGTGCTCCCCGAAGTTGATCCAATAAATCGTCAATGCGTGGAAAGGGGTACTTATTCTTGATGGTAGCCTTGTTTAACATCCGATAGTCAATGCACAACCTGAGGCTCCCATCTCTCTTCTTCACAAACAATACCGGGGCTCCCCATGGTGAGACGCTCGGTCTTATGAACCCCTTCTCTAACAACTCTTGCAGCTGTTTCCTTAATTCCTCTAACTCAACTGGAGCCATCCTATATGGTGACTTCGATATTGGTTCGGTTCCAGGCGTCAAGTCTATATCGAATTCCGTTTCTCTATCAGGTGGCAATCCTGGTAAATCGTCTGGAAAGACATCAGGGAATTCTCTGACCACTGAGATGTCCTCCATATCCGGATGTACTTTGTTCAAATCCACCACATAAGCAACAAAACCTTCAAAACAACACTCAAGCCATTTATACCAAAGTACTTTACTTAACACAAAATTTAAGATTTCATTTCTTCTCTTAAAATCTTACAACACATTCTTCAGGTAGAGAAAACTTAATGGACTTAGAACGACAGTCTATGACAGCATGATTGGCGGCTAACCAATCCATTCCCAAAATTACATCAATGTCATACATATTCAACAAAATCAAGTTGGCTGTCATGCACTTATCTCCCACCCTCACTTTACAATCTTTATACACTTGTTCAACTAATTGGCTAACTCTCATTGGAGTACTTATTAGTAACGTCCTACTCAAGTATGTGGGTTCTACAAAACCTTTTAACTTAGATGCACATGCAGGTGATATGAAGGAATGCGTAGCACCAGAATCAAACAAAGCAATAACCTCCAAATTGAAAATCAAGATTGTACCTTTTATCACTTCAGAAGAGGTATCAGCCGATGCCTGGTCTATCGCGTACACCATGCCTTAACCCACAACTTAGTTTCCTTTTTCTTCAGCCGAGGCTTTCTTTCTTGTAGGAGGTGCAACTGTAGGAACCCTCTCTGGCTCTTTACCCCTCGGTGGAATTGCCTCAACTATCTCCGGGCACTCTCTGGCATAATGTCCAAATTTACCACATCTGAAGCATCGGGTACCCTGAAGATGACATGGCCTACCACCATGGTATCGACCGCATAACCTACACTGATCTATAGTCGGTCGGGGTCCACCAATCACTATACCCCTGGCTGGTGTCTGAGTCAGAGGCATAAAAGGTCTAACAACCTTTTTCTGGAACTCATCTACCTCTCTCCGACGTTTAATCAGGAATTTTCGACCAAATTTGGCACTCTTGCCATCTCCCAGCTTCCTCGGACCCTTGTCCTTACCCCAACTAAACTCAAAAATCTGCAAGTCATGATCCTGCTCGCATAACTGGGCCCGTCGCACGGCCTCTCTATATGTAGCGACATCAAATGGGGCCAACTTCGCTCGGATCGAAGGCCTCAGTCCATCTACAAATCTACGGACTCTGATAGCCTCACTCCTGATCGAGTCCGGATCATATCTACCCAGTGAAGTGAATCGTGACTCGTACTCATCAGCTGTTCGATTCCCTTGAGTCAGATTCAGAAATTCCATCTGTAGTCTCCGTCGAGCAGTATCTGGGATGTATTGCTCTCTGAAAACGTCCAAGAACATATCCCAAGTGATAACCATTCCTTGAGCTCTTAACATCGGCCTAGTGGACTTCCACCAGTGCTCTGCTTCGCCTCTCAATACAAAGGCCGCAAGCGCTACTCTCTCCGTTGCTGAACATCTATAGAAGTCGAATAACTTCTCCATTTGACTGATCCAGTCCTCAGCCACCGTCGGATCCTTTATCCCGCTAAACGAAGGAGGCTTAAAGTCCATAAAGTGCCTCAATCTTTCCTTATCACAATCATATCCATACCCCAAATCATCATCATGCTAATGTGGGGCTACCGGAGGAGGTACCGGTTGAATATGAGGTTCCCATGGCCTAGCCGGTTTAGCTTGCGCAGGCGCAACATTCTCAGGTTCAGGTATAGCTGCTGGGGGATTCGGTGCAGCCTGTCCCGCTGTACCAGGTGTACCCTCAAACCTAGCCATGATCTGACCCATCATGGTCATCATCGTGCGCATGTCTTCCTCCAATCGAGTTATTCGAGGATCAGAAGCCTCTATCTGTTCCTGGGGCTCATGACTAGAGGATGATCTACTGTGCCTCTCAGTCCTGTCATTTTGCCCTCGAGCTCTCGAGTTCTCTCCCCTCTTGCGGTGTCTCTCAGGCATAACTCACTAGCCTGATAACTTACCTGCGTTATAACAAACATTTAATTCATTACCAGCTCCGCACACACATTTGTATCTAAATATCGCACAGTAACTTGGGGATGTATGTTTTCTTAGTCCTAAGCATCAACTCACATCAGACCAACCATGCTCTGATACCAAACCTGTCATGCCTCGCTTTTGGGAACCCTTCTATCCATACATTCTCTACTACGGTTGGGCTGTGAGAAGATGCAATTACTAAAAATTCATTCATTTACAGCGGAATATTTAAAACTTTAATTCACACTCCCAGGTGTGTGTGTAAATACACAAAATTAATTGTATAAATACCATGTGCTTACATATCATCCCCATAATAATGTTTACAATTTCCAAGATATAACTGTGCGATACAATATATTAGATACAAAACACTCGTGTATACAAATCTTATACCTTTGCGGATTGTGGGAGCTGTTTAACACAAAAGATCTAGAGATCACCGCTCTCTTACTTCTCAGTACCTGGAGGGGGAAAATAGTGGGATGAGCAAACCACAGCTCAGTAAGGAAATGTATGCTAGCAGGTAGATATCGTACTACCTACATAGCCCATGCATGCATAAACCAAAACCATGTTTTCGTTATAAATGGAAATATCATACGAACAATGCATTCAAAAACACATGTTTCTCAATAGCATTTTCGTGTAAATCAAATGTCAAACTTCCATTTAAAACATGCTCATACATAGTGCCCTCATGGCACAAATGTGAAATCAGAGATTTATCAAAAACACGAAATCTCTTTCGTTTCTCAAATCACTCTTTTTCAGCAAATCTCTTTCTTTTCTGAGATTGTCTCTGTTTCTCGAATCTCTGAGACAGGCATGGAATTTTCGGCAATTAAATATCCACGACTTATGGCCATAGTCAGTGATCCCAGGCCTCACTGATCAGGTGTGCATAGGGTATCACTTCGCCTGAAGGGGGATGGGTCAGTCCTACCCTCCGGCTCATCTCAATCCACCTCATCTCCTCGTATACTCACGGTGAAGATACGTCGTGTGTCATCTACGCGATACTTGTACTCACGTGCACCCAGCACGGTACATAGTATACCAACGGGTGACTACACTATTCTACGTACGACCGTGGACCCAAGTCCATACTCCAACTCCGATGGACTTTTTATCCTAAACCATGTTTCATATACCAGGCGAGCAAGCAGCGTGACACACAGTTAACGCAAAGCTCCAGCGCGGTACGATCTATCGTTAAGGCCCAGCCCGTTCAAATGGCCGTCGGCTGGTATCCCCTTGGGTCCCAGACCCCCAGGTTTACCTTAACTCAACAAAACAGGTGCGAGCAAAGTTTTCGCACTTTCTCAAAACCCTCGTGCGAGTTAAAACTCCCGCATGGTACATCAAGGCATTAAAACGGGTGTGAGCTAGCGCTTCAACACCAAATCTCATCTCAAAACTGATATATGGCTATTTTCTCTTTTAAAACTCAAAACACGTTTATTCATCCAGCATGCCTCTTCATGCTAAAACATGTAAAATTAGCCAACCTATCATCAACATTTCTCAATCATCAATAACAATATAAAATTGAGAACATCATTGAAAACATGCATATCATGCTATTTCCTTACCCTATCCCATTTCTCAATACATATATACACCATAGTACTTTTCATACTTCCACATCATTTCATAAAATTATAATATCGTACTAGTCCTAGCAATATATCTATGAAATTGCTGTAATTACGTACGAACATCTCTATAGCTAACACACAGTCCCTTACCTCGTTTTACTTGTGTGCAACTATCCGCCTTTATGCTTCTTGCGTTCTCATCTCGACTTGCTCCGGCGTATCATCCGAAACTGAAATTCATCCATCAAACACTCGAGTTAACGTTTCTAACTCTTGTTCAACTAATCATTTATCCAATGCCTTAAATACATATTTTACCCTTTGTGGTAAATCTCACAATTTTATCCCAATATCAACATGTCCAAACCATTCCCACAACATAATCATCCACTCAAGATATCTCATTCATCATAAACACTTCCACTCTCCACTTTCTCACACTTGACTATTTCCAAGTTATATTCATTTCATACCATTCTAGGTAGTCCTACCCACAATATGCACACCCAAATATCTTTATAATCATTAACTAAACCAATGTACTTGGATTTGTGCATTAGAACTTACCTCATTGGATTTCCTCTTGCTCCAATTAGGATTGCCCTTTATTTCTTCAATCCATCAAATGGGGAAATGCCTCTAGACTATGTTGTTCTTCTTTTTGTTGTGAACAACTTTGTCTCTAATAGACTCTCCTTAAATCTCACTGAAAATGGTTGGATTTAGGAGTGAGAAAGCTAGTTTTCTTGTGTTGAAGTGGAAAGGAAATGGTTTGTCCCGAAATCTAATGATCCAACTGCTCCCATTTATAGTTTTGACTTGATGAGATCGATCTTCCTTGGGTAGAGATCGATCTGTCCCTCAAAAATCCCTCTTTTCTAAGACATTTTAAAGGCAGGAGATCGATCTGTCGAGACTGGAGATCGATCTGCTGTCAAACAGAAGCTTAAGGAGATCGATATGGTCTTATGGGAGATCGATTTGCTTCCAACCCGAGAGCTAAAGAGATCGATCTGCTTCCTTTGGAGATCGATCTGTTCCCTTCCATTTCTCACATAAGAGCATTCTGGCTCTCCCAGATCGATCTCTCATCCTATGAGATCGATCTGGCCTTCACAAATTCCAGATTTCTTGCAGTTCCTCTGCAACAACCCTTACCAAACACCCTTAATTTGCTACCATGATCATTTCCTCATTCATTCATCTTTGAGACTTGAAAATGGGATCCATCCTCACTACATACACATTAAAACTTGTGTAGAATCTTTGTATGACCAAATATATACGATATTACTCGAATGGAAATATCCACTTATGTAAATCTTTCCTTCCATTTTACTATACCACTCATATTCCATTTCGATCACATTCTTCTCGTTTTAAGTTCATTTCTTCCTACTCATTCATAATGCAACTTGTACGTATAATCACAATTCTTACTACAAGTGCGTACATAATCTTATAAACTTACATTGCATATACTTCACATTACAATACATCATCCTACTTATGGTTTTATTTACATTCCCATGTTCCTATGTACAGCTATACATGTACGGGGTCTCACATTCTCCCCCACTTAGAGAATTTGGTCCTCCAAATTAGAACCAATTCAATCCGTGAATAACTCGGGATACTTTTCCCGCATCAAACTTTCCAGTTCCCATGTGGCCTCTTCCACAGTGTGATGTTGCCACAAAACCTTAACCAACGAAATCGTCTTGTTCCGCAACACCTTCTCTTTCCTGTCCAACACCCTGATCGGTCTCTCGACGTACGACATATCTTTCTTGAGCTCCAACGGCTCATAGCTAATTACGTGTGTCGGATCCGGGTAGTACTTCCGAAGCATAGAAACGTGGAAGACATTGTGGACTTCTGCTAGCTCAGGTGGTAAGGCTAGCCTATATGCTCATTCTCCCACTCTATTCAAAATCTCGAAGGGACCAATGTAATGAGGACTTAATTTTCCTTTCTTCCCAAACCTCATTATTCCCTTAGAAGGAGATACTTTCAAAATACAGACTCGCCAACATCAAACTCAAGTGGTCTCCGTCTCCTGTCAGCGTAGCTCTTTTGTCGACTTTGAGCTGTTCGCAGTCTCTCACATATTATCTGAACATCCTCGGAGGCTTGCTTAACCAAATCGGGAGCGAGCAATTGTCTGTCACCAACTTCTTCCCAACCAATAGGCGATCGGCATCTACGACCGTATAGTGCCTCATAAGGGGCCATACCAATACTTGAGTGATGACTGTTATTGTAGGCGAACTCAATCAATGGCAAGTGATCGTCCCATGAGCCTCTAAAATCCAGCACACACGCTCTCAACATATCCTCCAGGGTCTGTATAGTCCTCTCTGACTGACCATCTGTCTGAGGATGAAAAGCGGTGCTAAAACTCAATTGGGTCCCCATCGCTTCCTGGAAATGTCCCCAAAAGTGGGAAGTGAAGCGGGCATCCCGATCAGAAACAACACTCACTGGGACTCCATGCAATCTCACTATTTCTCGCACATACAGGCTCACCAATGCACTCAATGTATCTGTAGATTTCATGGCTAAGAAATGTGCCGATTTCGTTAACCGATCCACTATCACCCATATCGCATCATGGTTCTTACGGGTTCTCGGTAACCCCATCACAAAATCTATGGTGACATGCTCCCACTTCCATGTTGGTATCGATAGAGGTTGTAATAATCCTCCTGGTTTCTGATGTTCGACTTTTACTTGCTGACAAATGAGACATCTAGCGACATACTCAGCTATGTCTCTCTTCATTCCAGACCACCAATATGCTTTTCGGAGATTTTGATACATCTTACTACTCCCCGGGTGTATCGTGTATCTCGACGAGTGTGCCTCTGATAAGATCAGCTTCCTCAGCTCTAAATCCTTAGGGACACATATTCTATTTCTAAACCTTAGTATTCCATCTGGACTCAATATAAAATCAGCACCCTTCCCTTTTCGGATTTGGCTAATCATGCCAATACACCATTGATCAATTTGCTGAGCTTGTCGGATTCTCTCAATCAACTCCGGTTCTAATCTCAAGCTAGCAATAATCCCATAGATGCCAATCTCAGGTCGGGTCATATCCAGACTAAGGTTCGTGAATTGCTCCAGCAACTCGTGCTCTCTAACCATCATATGAGATACCAACCCGAGACTCTTCCGACTCAACGCATCGGCAACCACATTTGCCTTCCCCGGGTGGTATAAGATCTCACAATCATAGTCCTTGAGGAGTTCCAACCACCTCCTCTGTCTCATGTTTAACTCCTTTTGTGAGAATAGATATTTCAGACTCTTATGATCCGTAAAGATCTGAAATCTCTCACCATATAAGCAGTGGAGCCATATTTTCAACGTAAACACTACGGTCGCTAACTCTAAATCGTGAGTGGGGTAGTTCTTCTTATGATCTTTCAACTGCCTAGATCCATAAGCTACTACCCTTCCATCTTGCATCAAAACACAGCCTAGTCCTTGATGTGAAGCATCTGTATACACCGAGTAATTCCCTGAACTGTTAGGGATGACAAGAACTGGCGCTGTAGTTAAAATGCGCTTAAGTTCCTGAAAACTCCTCTCACAAGCTTCATCCCATGAAAACTCCACACTCTTTCTCGTAAGACGTGTCAATGGAGCAGCTAATCTAGAGAAACCTTCTACAAATCTCCTGTAATAACCAGCCAAACCCAAAAAACTTCTGATCTCTGTGACTGTCCTAGGTTGTTCCCACTGAACAACTGCCTCAATCTTGGATGGATCTACTGACACCCCATCTTTCGATATAACATGGCCTAGAAAAGAAATCTGTTCTAGCCAAAAGTCACATTTGTTAAGCTTGGCATATAACCTTTTCTCTCGGAGGGTTTGCAAAATAATCCTTAAGTGCTGCTCATGCTCTTCTCTGGACCTTGAATACACCAATATATCATCAATGAAAATAATTACGAATTGGTCCAGGTATGGCTTGAATACTTCGTTCATTAGAGCCATAAAAGCTGCCGATGCATTGGTCAACTCAAAAGGCATCACTAAGAATTCGTAATGGCCATAGCGGGTACGAAATGCTGTCTTGGGCACATCCTCCTTCCGAATCTTCAATTGATGATACCCAGACCTCAGATCTATCTTGGAGAAGATCTGTGCTCCCCGAAGTTGATCCAATAAATCGTCAATGCGTGGAAAGGGGTACTTATTCTTGATGGTAGCCTTGTTTAACATCCGATAGTCAATGCACAACCTGAGGCTCCCATCTCTCTTCTTCACAAACAATACCGGGGCTCCCCATGGTGAGACGCTCGGTCTTATGAACCCCTTCTCTAACAACTCTTGCAGCTGTTTCCTTAATTCCTCTAACTCAACTGGAGCCATCCTATATGGTGACTTCGATATTGGTTCGGTTCCAGGCGTCAAGTCTATATCGAATTCCGTTTCTCTATCAGGTGGCAATCCTGGTAGATCGTCTGGAAAGACATCAGGGAATTCTCTGACCACTGAGATGTCCTCCATATCCGGATGTACTTTGTTCAAATCCACCACATAAGCAACAAAACCTTCAAAACAACACTCAAGCCATTTATACCAAAGTACTTTACTTAACACAAAATTTAAGATTTCATTTCTTCTCTTAAAATCTTACAACACATTCTTCAGGTAGAGAAAACTTAATGGACTTAGAACGACAGTCTATGACAGCATGATTGGCGGCTAACCAATCCATTCCCAAAATTACATCAATGTCATACATATTCAACAAAATCAAGTTGGCTGTCATGCACTTATCTCCCACCCTCACTTTACAATCTTTATACACTTGTTCAACTAATTGGCTAACTCTCATTGGAGTACTTATTAGTAACGTCCTACTCAAGTATGTGGGTTCTACAAAACCTTTTAACTTAGATGCACATGCAGGTGATATGAAG
Source organism: Firmiana major (assembly GCA_033439115.1). Classification (NCBI taxonomy): domain Eukaryota; kingdom Viridiplantae; phylum Streptophyta; class Magnoliopsida; order Malvales; family Malvaceae; genus Firmiana; species Firmiana major. Next base: position 7,802,204 of record CM065913.1, on the reverse strand, counting down.
GAATGCGTAGCACCAGAATCAAACAAAGCAATAACCTCCAAATTGAAAATCAAGATTGTACCTTTTATCACTTCAGAAGAGGTATCAGCCGATGCCTGGTCTATCGCATACACCATGCCTTGACCCACAACTTATTTTCCTTTTTCTTCAGCCGAGGCTTTCTTTCTTGCAGGAGGTGCAACTGTAGGAACTCTCTCTGGCTCTTTACCCCTCGGTGGAATTGCCTCAACTATCTCCGGGCACTCTCTGGCATAATGTCCAAATTTACCACATCTGAAGCATCGGGTACCCTGAAGATGACATGGCCTACCACCATGGTATCGACCGCATAACCTACACTGATCTGTAGTCGGTCGGGGTCCACCAATCACTATACCCCTGGCTGGTGTCTGAGTCGGAGGCATAAAAGGTCTAACAACCTTTTTCTGGAACTCATCTACCTCTCTCCGACGTTTAATCAGGAATTTTCGACCAAATTTGGCACTCTTGCCATCTCCCAGCTTCCTCGGACCCTTGTCCTTACCCCAACTAAACTCAAAAATCTGCAAGTCATGATCCTGCTCGCATAACTGGGCCCGTCGCACGGCCTCTCTATATGTAGCGACATCAAATGGGGCCAACTTCGCTCGGATCGAAGGCCTCAGTCTATCTACAAATCTACGGACTCTGATAGCCTCACTCCTGATCGAGTCCGGATCATATCTACCCAGTGAAGTGAATCGTGACTCGTACTCATCAATTGTTCGATTCCCTTGAGTCAGATTCAGAAATTCCATCTGTAGTCTCCGTCGAGCAGTATCTGGGATGTATTGCTCTCTGAAAACGTCCAAGAACATATCCCAAGTGATAACCATTCCTTGAGCTCTTAACATCGGCCTAGTGGACTTCCACCAGTGCTCTGCTTCGCCTCTCAATACAAAGGCCGCAAGCGCTACTCTCTCCGTTGCTGAACATCTATAGAAGTCGAATAACTTCTCCATTTGACTGATCCAGTCCTCAGCCACCGTCGGATCCTTTATCCCGCTAAACGAAGGAGGCTTAAAGTCTATAAAGTGCCTCAATCTTTCCATATCACAATCATATCCATACCCCAAATCATCATCATGCTAATGTGGGGCTACCGGAGGAGGTACCGGTCGAATATGAGGTTCCCATGGCCTAGCCAGTTTAGCTTGCGCAGGCGCAACATTCTCAGGTTCAGGTACAGCTACTGGGGGATTCGGTGCAGCCTGTCTCGCTGTACCAGGTGTACCCTCAAACCTAGCCATGATCTGACCCATCATGGTCATCATCGTGCGCATGTCTTCCTCCAATCGAGTTATTCGAGGATCAGAAGCCTCTATCTGTTCCTGGGGCTCATGACTAGAGGATGATCTACTGTACCTCTCAGTCCTGTCATTTTGCCCTCGAGCTCTCGAGCTCTCTCCCCTCTTGCGGTGTCTCTCAGGCATAACTCACTAGCCTGATAACTTACCTGCGTTATAACAAACATTTAATTCATTACCAGCTCCGCACACACATTTGTATCTAAATATCGCACAGTAACTTGGGGATGTATGTTTTCTTAGTCCTAAGCATCAACTCACATCAGACCAACCATGCTCTGATACCAAACCTGTCATGCCTCACTTTTGGGAACCCTTCTATCAATACATTCTCTACTACGGTTGGGCTGTGAGAAGATGCAATTACTAAAAATTCATTCATTTACAGCGGAATATTTAAAACTTTAATTCACACTCCCAGGTGTGTGTGTAAATACACAAAATTAATTGTATAAATACCATGTGCTTACATATCATCCCCATAATACTGTTTACAATTTCCAAGATATAACTGTGCGATACAATATATTAGATACAAAACACTCGTGTATACAAATCTTATACCTTTGCGGATTGTGGGAGCTGTTTAACACAAAAGATCTAGAGATCACCGCTCTCTTACTTCTCAGTACCTGGAGGGGGAAAATAGTGGGATGAGCAAACCACAGCTCAGTAAGGAAATGTATGCTAGCAGGTAGATATCGTACTACCTACAAGCCCATGCATGCATAAACCAAAACCATGTTTTCGTTATAAATGGAAATATCATACGAACAATGCATTTAAACACATGTTTCTCAATAGCATTTTCGTGTAAATCAAATGTCAAACTTCCATTTAAAACATGCTCATACATAGTGCCCTCATGGCACAAATGTGAAATCAGAGATTTATCAAAAACACGAAATCTCTTTCGTTTCTCAAATCACTCTTTTTCAGCAAATCTCTTTCTTTTCTGAGATTGTCTCTGTTTCTCGAATCTCTGAGACAGGCATGGAATTTTCGACAATTAAATATCCACGACTTATGGCCATAGTCAGTGATCCCAGGCCTCACTGATCAGGTGTGCATAGGGTATCACTTCGCCTGAAGGGGGATGGGTCAGTCCTACCCTCCGGCTCATCTCAATCCACCTCATCTCCTCGTATACTCACGGTGAAGATACGTCGTGTGTCATCTACGTGATACTCGTACTCACGTGCACCCAGCACGGTACATAGGATACCAACGGGTGACTACACTATTCTACATACGACCGTGGACCCAAGTCCATACTCTAACTCCGATGGACTTTTTATCCTAAACCATGTTTCATATACCAGGCGAGCAAGCAGCGTGACACACAGTTAACGCAAAGCTCCAGCGCGGTACGATCTATCCTTAAGGCCCAGCCCGTTCAAATGGCCGTCGGCTGGTATCCCCTTGGGTCCCAGACCCCCAGGTTTACCTTAACTCAACAAAACAGGTGCGAGCAAAGTTCCCGCACTTTCTCAAAACCCTCGTGCGAGTTAAAACTCCCGCATGGTACATCAAGGCATTAAAACGGGTGTGAGCTAGCGCTTCAACACCAAATCTCATCTCAAAACTGATAGATGGCTATTTTCTCTTTTAAAACTCAAAACACATTTATTCATACAGCATGCCTCTTCATGCTAAAACATGTAAAATTAGCCAACCTATCATCAACATTTCTCAATCATCAATAACAATATAAAATTGAGAACATCATTGAAAACATGCATATCATGCTATTTCCTTACCCTATCCCATTTCTCAATACATATATACACCATAGTACTTTTCATACTTCCACATCATTTCATAAAATTATAATATCGTACTAGTCCTAGCAATATATCTATGAAATTGCTGTAATTACGTACGAACATCTCTATAGCTAACACACAGTCCCTTACCTCGTTTTACTTGTGTGCAACTATCCGCCTTTATGCTTCTTGCGTTCTCATCTCGACTTGCTCCGGCGTATCATCCGAAACTGAAATTCATCCATCAAACACTCGAGTTAACGTTTCTAACTCTTGTTCAACTAATCATTTATCCAATGCCTTAAATACATATTTTACCCTTTGTGGTAAATCTCACAATTTTATCCCAATATCAACATGTCCAAACCATTCCCACAACATAATCATCCACTCAAGATATCTCATTCATCATAAACACTTCCACTCTCCACTTTCTCACACTTGACTATTTCCAAGTTATATTCATTTCATACCATTCTACGTAGTCCTACCCACAATATGCACACCCAAATATCTTTATAATCATTAACTAAACCAATGTACTTGGATTTGTGCATTAGAACTTACCTCATTGGATTTCCTCTTGCTCCAATTAGGATTGCCCTTTATTTCTTCAATCCATCAAATGGGGAAATGCCTCTAGACTATGTTGTTCTTCTTTTTGTTGTGAACAACTTTGTCTCTAATAGACTCTCCTTAAATCTCACTGAAAATGGCTGGATTTAGGAGTGAGAAAGCTAGCTTTCTTGTGTTGAAGTGGAAAGGAAATGGTTTGTCCCAAAATCTGAAGATCCAACTGCTCCTATTTATAGTTTTGACTTGATGAGATCGATCTTCCTTGGGTGGAGATCGATCTGTCCCTCAAAAATCCCTCTTTTCTAAGACATTTTAAAGGCAGGAGATCGATCTGTCGAGACTGGAGATCGATCTGCTGTCAGAAGCTTAAGGAGATCGATCTGGTCTTATGGGAGATCGATCTGCTTCCAACCTGAGAGCTAAAGAGATCGATCTGCTTCCTTTGGAGATCGATCTGTTCCCTTTCATTTCTCACATAAGAGCATTCTGGCTCTCCCAGATCGATCTCTCATCCTATGAGATCGATCTGGCCTTCACAAATTCCAGATTTCTTGCAGTTCCTCTGCAACATCCCTTACCAAACACCTTTAATTTGCTACCATGATTATTTCCTCATTCATTCATCTTTGAGACTTGAAAATGGGATCCATCCTCACTACATACACATTAAAACTTGTGTAGAATCTTTGTATGACCAAATATATACGATATTACTCGAATGGAAATATCCACTTATGTAAATCTTTCCTTCCATTTTACTATACCACTCATATTCCATTTCCATCACATTCTTCTCGTTTTAAGTTCATTTCTTCCTACTCATTCATAATGCAACTTGTACGTATAATCACAATTCTTACTACAAGTGCGTACATAATCTTATAAACTTACATTGCATATACTTCACATTACAATACATCATCTTACTTATGGTTTTATTTACATTCCCATGTTCCTATGTACAGCTATACATGTACGGGGTCTCACAGTTTATCTAGATGTTGTTAGGAGTTGATTGATATATGTATTGTTGGTTGAAACTACCTAGAATGTGATGAATCAAGCATGACCTAAAATGGGTTTAGTGTGAGAAAATATGATATGGTTGATTTGATAATAAATGGATTATACTAAGGTGTTAGTGAGGTGAAATGCATGATTTTGAGACGATTGAATGGAATCACATTATGAGATTAGTCAAGTGATAAAATGTATACAAATGATGTTGTAGAAATGCATGAATGAATGGGAAATTATGGATAAAACATCTATGCCAAGTGTTTGATAAGTTACTAAATGAGTTACTAGCTAAATCGACTAGGAATGACATAATGGTGGCCAAATAGGATAATAGGCTAAAATTGATGAAATATGCTCGATAAGATATACTGACTAGTTGAAGTCAGAACATGAGTTATCGGTATTGACTCATATGATTGATGAATGTTTGCAGCTCCAAAGGATATATCCGGAGAAAGTTGAACCCAATCGCGAAAAGTGAGAAAGGAAGAAAGAGTTGCTTCCAAGAGAATTGAGGTAAGGGAATTGTGTTAGCCTTAGAGGTAGATGTATGCGTTTTGGGCGCATAAAGGTTTTCTAGAATGTGTGTGAGTCATAGGAAAGGAATTAAGTGTTTGAAGGGTAAAGAAGATTGAGATTTGGGAAAAGTTCATGAAAAACAAGAATCATGATGTTTTGAATCTTTTTACTGCTTTTAGCATGAGAATTGGTAGGTTGGCTAGTATTTTAAGTGACTTGCATGAAAATAACTCGATTTAGTTTTTATAACCCTGCTTTGTAAAAGAATGAGCCACCTACATGAGTTTTGCGGAAACAAAACGTGCTAGAGCGTTGCTCGCACGAGATTTGATGAGTTTACACGTGCATTAGTGCTAGAGCGATGCTCACACTAGAATTTTACATGCTCACACTAGTTTTCACATGGATTTTATGACAATGTGTTGGAGCCTGGCTCGCACTAATTTTTATATTGATTCTGACATGGTGCTAGAGCATTGCTCGCACTAGATGTCTATTATACTTGTTGTCGTGCCGGAGATTACTCGCATGTGATTTTTATGACATGTTGGGAGCCGTGCTAGGAGCTTCGGTTAGGCTATGGGCTACACCGATTAAATAGGTTCGCACATGCGTACTGAGATGTGGCAGGATATGTTGTGATGATATGGGTCAACGGAGTACGTTGTACCGTGCATATAGCATGGAGTACGTTGCACCGTGCATATAGCTGCAGAGGGTTGGGTGAATGAGATTGAGAAATTATATGAGTTTTTTGAGTGCACTATTACCGAGATGGTAGCGTTTGCCTCATTCATGTTGAAGGGATCAGCAGAGCATTGGTGGAAGTCCACCAGACCTATTTTGAGAGCCCAACATACAAAGATCAGTTGAGATGTATTTTTGGAGGCCTTCCAGAGGCAATATGTTTTGGATACTACGTAGCGGAGACTGCAGATGGAATTCTTAGATTTGACCTAAGGGAGTAGATCGGTAGATGAGTATGAGACAAAATTTATCTCCTTGGGTAGATATGATCCTGATACAATGGACAGTGAGGTCAAGAAGGTCTGGAAGTTTGTGGATGGACTAAGACCAGCCATCAAGTCCCGATTGGTTCCCTTTGACATACCGACCTAGAGGAGGCAGTGCACAGGGCACAGTTGTGTGAACAAAATATTGAGCGAGTTGCCTCAAAGTTTGGGAAGATTGGTAGAGTGAGGGACTAAGATAGGAAGAGACTGACAGTGGATAGAGGCTTCAGTCATAAGGGAAACAAGAGATTTTTTTGGAAGAGGCCGAAGATTGAGGAAATCCAGGAGAGGAAAGTTAAACCTCCCGTGTATCGGGCCATAGCTCCAGCAAAGGGTGTAGTGATTGGAGGGTCACGACCTACAACAGAACAGTGCAGTAAGTGTGGTAAGTACCATGGTACTCGACCATGTTATGGATCTCCTGTAGTATGTTTTCGATGTAGAAAACCAGGGCATGTGATTCAAAATTGCCCAGAGATGACAAAGAGTGCCCACAGAAGGGCAAGGAGTCGGAGAGAGCTTCAATGATACTCCTACTTAGAGACAAAGGGCGGCAGCTGAAGAGAAGGGGAAGTAGGTAGTTGATAGAGGGCGAGTACATGCACTGGACCAAGATACTACAGATCAGTCGTCAAATGTGGTGAAAGGTACCATCTTGATCTTTGATCTTGAAGCTTATGTTTTGATAGATCCTGGTGCCACACATTCATTTGTATCGCCTTCATTTGCATATAAGTTGTTTAAACATGTGAAGCTTATCTCGTTAAATAGGAGGATGCTGACAAGCACTCCCATGAACAATAGTCAGCTAGTCGAACATGTATTTAGGGATTGTAAGTTAAAAATAGGGGAAAAGGAAATGTTAGCTGACCTCATTTTAATGTACATGAGAGATTTTGATGTAATCCTAGGAATAGATTGGTTGACTGTAAATCGTGCTGTAGTAGATTATTTTTCTAAGACGGTAACATTTTCACTGGTATATAACATTACTGTGAGTTTCCCTGAAAAATGTAATGTAAAATTCCCTTGAAAGTAATGAAAGTAGTAGTTGTTGTAAGTCAAATAGAAGAATTTCTATGCTGACTAAATGATTGATATTTTGAAAGGTTATATTGTGTACGTGGTTGAGGCAGATAAGGCATGCTTGGAATTAAGAGACATCCCAATGGTCAGGGAATTTCCAGATGTCTTTTCGAATGATTTACCAGGGTTACCGCCAGATAGAGAGATGAAGTTTTGTATAGATTTGGCACTTGGTACAGAGCCAATATCCAAGCCACCGTACAGAATGGCTCTGATTGAGTTGGAGGAACTTAAGAAGCAGTTACAAGAATTATTGGATAAGGGGTTCATCAGACCGAGTTTATCGCCTTGGGGTGCACCGATTCTGTTTGTAAAGAAGAATGATGGAAGCCTCTAACAGTGTATTGATTACAAGTTACTGAATAAGTACCTCCTTCCACGCATTGATGACTTGTTAGATCAGCTTCGGGGAGCGCAAGTCTTTTCTAAGATAGATCTGAGATCTAGGTACCATTAGTTGAGAATTTGGGATAGAGATGTACCCAAGACAGCTTTTCACATCCGGTATGGTCATTATGAATTTATGGTTATGCCATTCGGTTTGATGAATGCTCCCGCAGCTTTTATGTCATTGATGAATGAGGTGTTCCACTAGTATCTGGATCGATTTGTTATCATATTTATCAATGACATCCTGGTGCACTCATGATCGAGAGAGGAGCATGAGCAGCATCTAAGGATAATGCTACAAACCCTCCGAGAGAAGAAGTTATGCGCTAAACTCAGTAAGTGTGATTTTTAGCTAGAGCAGATCTCTTTTCTAGGTTATATTGTATCGAGAGATGGTGTGTCAGTGGACTTATCCAAGATTGAGGCAGTGGTTCAGTGGCAAAAACCCCAGATAATCACGGAGATCAGGAGTTTCCTAGGTTTAGCTAGATATTATCGATGATTTATAGAAGGATTCTCGAGATTAGCTACTCCATTGACACGTCTCACGAGAAAGAATGTTGAGTTCATATGGGATGAGAGATGTGAGAAAAGTTTCCAGGAGTTGAAGCGAAGAATAACTACAGCTCCGATTCTCACCATTCCTACTAGCTCAGAAGGTTTTTCTGTATATACAGATGCTTCGTACCAAGGATTAGGCTGTGTACTAATACAGGATGGGAAAGTAGTTGCCTATAGATCTAGACAGCTGAAGGATCATAAGAGGAACTACCCGACCCACAATCTAGAGTTAGTTGTTATGGTAGATTTGGCACCAGTATCTCTATTGTGAGAAATTTTAGGTATATACAGATCACAAGAGCTTGAAGTATCTATTCTCAGAGAAGAAGCTGAATATGAGACAGAAAAGATGGCTTGAGCTTCTGAAGGACTATGATTGCAAGATCTTGTACCACCCAGGTAAGGCGAATGTAGTAGCTGATGCACTGAGTAGGAAACATCTCGGGTTGGTATCATATATGATGATCAGGGAACACGAGTTGTTGGAACAGTTCGCGAGCCTCAGTTTAGATGTGACCCTGCCTTATGCTGATAGTGATTGTATGGTAGCTAGACTACAGTTGGAACTTGATGTAGTGGATCGTATCCGATAGGCTCAGCAGATTGGTTAGCAGTGTAGTGATATTATCGGGTAGATACAGTGGGGTACAGAGACTGATTTTAAGTTGAGTTCAGATAGATTGCTGAGGTTCAGAGGTAGGATATGTGTTCCCGATGACCCAGCGATCAAAAGCTTGATCTTGACAGAAGCTCACTCGTCGAAGTATACATTGCATCTGGGAAGTAACAAGATGTACCAAAATCTCTGAAGAGTGTATTGGTGGTCAGGGATGAAGAGACATGTAGTAGAATATGTGGCAAAGTGTCTCGTCTGTCAGCAGGTGAAGGTAAAGCATCGGAAACCTGTAGGGCTATTGTAACCTTTACCTATATCGACTTGGAAATAGGAGCATGTCACTATGGACTTTGTTATGGGTTTACCTAGGACCCGCAGGAATCACTATGCGATTTGGGTGATAGAGGACAGATTGACGAAGTCAGCACACTTCCTAGCTGTGAGAGCCACCGATACTCTGAGTACATTGGCGAAATTGTATGTGCGCGAGATAGTGAGGTTACATGGTATTCCAGTGAGCTTTGTGTCATATAGGGATGCTCGCTTCACTTCCCACTTTTGAGAACACTTTTAGGAAACACCTAACTGAGTTTTAGCACAACCTTTCATCCTTAGACAGATGATCAGTTAGAGAGGACTATACAGACCTTGGAGGACATGTTGAGGGCATGTGCACTAGATTTTGGAGGCTTTTAGGATGACCATTTACCACTTGCAGAGTTCACCTATAGTAACAGTTATCATTCGAGTATCGGGATGGCACCGTATGAAGCTTTGTATGGTCGTAGATGCCGTTTTCCTATTGGATGGGAAGAGGTTGGTGACTGACAGATATTTGCTTCCGATTTAGTGAGACAAGCCTCTGAAGATGTCCAATTGATTTGTAAGAGGTTACAGATAGCTCAAAGTCGATAAAAGAGTTATGCTAACAAGAGACGGAGACCATTAGAGTTCACAGCGGATGAATTAGTGTTTTTATGAGTTTCTCCTTCCAAGGGTATAACGAGGTTCGGTAAGAAGGAAAAGTTGAGCCCTCGGTATATTGGGCCATTTGAGATATTGGATATAGTGGGAGATAAGGCCTACAGGCTAGCATTGCCACCTGAGCTAACGAGCATTCATAACATCTTCCACATTTCAATGTTACGGAAGTATCACTCAGATCCGATACATGTAATAAGATATGATCCATTGGAGCTCAATGAGAACATGTCATATGTTGAGAAGTCGGTTCAGATATTAGATAAGAAGGAGAAGGAGTTGAGATCGAAAATGATTCCCTTAGTGAAAGTCCTTTGGCAGCACCACATTGCAGATGAAGCTACATGGGAATTTGAGAGTTTGATGCAGGAGAAGTACCTCGAGTTGTTCACCGATTAATTGGTTCCAATTTGGAGGACCAAATTTTTTTAGTGGGGGAGATTATGTAAGACCCACTTTTAATGATGTATTCTTTATGATTCATATAATGCAACACATTTCTATAAGCTAAATTGAATCATAAGAAGAGATTTTGGCTTGAATGAAGTTGCAAGAGAATGAATGAATGAGTACCATGGACACATGCAAAGAGTAAATAAGGCCCGAAGTGGTCACAAACTAAATGAACAAAACTTAAAGCATTCGGACTGAAGTTAAGGATTTAAAACACGAAAGGAGGATGCAAGAACTGAGCATTCTATGTACCGTTTTTGAATCCAAGCAGTACACACAAGTTTCATAACACAAAAATCATAAGAAATGAACCTTTCCATGATCTAAGTGTGAATAAATTGCAAACTGACTAGTGAAGCAATCAAACATAAATTTTTCCTTGAAACACTGAAAAATTTACAGCAGGAAGCCTGCAGATGAAGGCCAGATCAATCTCCTATTCAAGGCAGATCGATCCCTTGTGCAAGCAGAACAATTCCAAGTGAATCTGCCAAGGCTAGATCGATCTCCCCTATTGAGCAAATCGATCTCCCTTATGAGCAGATCGATCTGCATTTACCTCTGTCTAATAGAGATCGATCCCCTACTAAGTACAGACCGATCTCTATTTGATCCTGTCAAGAGTAGATCGATCTCTCTCCATGAGCAGATCGATCTCCTCAAGCTTCTGCCAAGAAAGGATCGATCTCTTCTCCCAAATAGCAAATCGATCCCACCTTTCATGCCTGAATGTATTGATAGTTCAAAAACCAAAGGCAGATCGATCTTCACCTTAGCAGATCAATCTTTTCACTCTTATCCTATAAAAAACTGACGGTGAAAACCCCCTTCTTCACCAAATCAAAATATCTCTTCATTTTTACCCAAAATATCAAGTTTTCTCTCTCTAGAATACCACCCCTTCTAAAAAGATTTAAGAAAAAGCTATTAGAGAAAAGTTGTTTATTATGAGGAGAAGAACAACATAGCTTGTAGCCAACATTTCATTTGTTAGATTGAAGGAGCAAATGAGTCTTCTTATTTGGAACAAGAGGAAAGTTAAGCTAGGTGAGTTTCCAATACACCAACTCTAAGTATGTTTATCTAGATGTTGTTAGGAGTTGATTGGTGTATGTATTGTTAGTTCAAACTACCTAGAATGTGATGAATCAAGCATGACCTAGAATGGGTTTAATGTGAGAAAATATGATATGGTTGATTTGATGATAAATGGATTATACTAAGGTGTTAGTGAGGTGATATGCATGATTTTGAGACGATTGGATGGAATCACATTGTGAGATTAGTCAAGTGATAAAATGTGTACAAATGATGTTGTAGAAATGCATGAATGAATGGGAAATTATGAATAAAACATCTATTCCAAGTGTTTGATAAGTTACTAAGTGAGTTACTAGCTAAATCGACTAGGAATGGCATAATGGTGGCCAAATGAGATACTAGGCCAAAATTGATGAAATAGGCTCGATAAGATATACTGACTAGTTGAAGTCAGAACATGAGTTATTGGTATTAACTCATATGATTGATGAATGTTTGCAGCTCCCGATGATATATCCAGAGCAAGTTGAACCCAATCGCGAAAAACGGGAAAGGAAGAAAGAGTTTCTTCCAAGAGAATTGAGGTAAGGGAATTGTGTTAGCCCTAGAGGTATCTATACACGTTTTGGGTGCATAAAGGTTTTCTAGAATGTGTGTGAGTCATAGGAAAGGAATTAAGTGTTTGAAGGGCAAAGAAGATTGAGATTTGGGAAAAGTTCATTAAAAACAAGAATCATGATGTTTTGAATCTTTTTATTGCTTTTAGCATGAGAATTAGTAGGTTGGCTAGTATTTTAAGTGACTAGCATGAAAATAACCCGATTTGGTTTTTATAACCATGCTTGGCAAAAGAATGAGCCACTTTCATGAGTTTTGTGAAAAAAAATGTGCTAGAGCGTTGCTCTCACGAGATTCGATATGCTTACACATGTATTAGTGCTGGAGTGATGCTCGCACTAGTTTTCAAATGGATTTTATGACAATGTACTGGAGCCTGGCTCACACTGATTTTCACATTGATTTTGACATGGTGTTGAAGCATTGCTCGCACTAAATGTCCATTATACTTGTTACCGTGCTAGAGATTACTCGCACGTGATTTTTATGACATGTTGGGAGTCGTGCTAGGAGCTTCGGGTAGGCTGTGTGCCACGCTGATTAAATAGGCTCACACGTACGTATTGAGATGTGGCAGGATATGTTGTGATGATATGGGTTCATGAAGTACGTTGTACTGTGCATATAGCATGGAGTACGTTATACCTTGTATCAATATTATATATATACTGTCTTTGGATGATGGATATTTTGCTATGGATCGACAGGTTGGACATGACCCACCTCCCGTGCGGAAGCAGATAGAGGTGATACCCCGCACACTAGGATACGTGTAGCCTCGGATCACAGAGGATATGGCCATAGTCTTAGTTATTACCCTTATTATATTATTCTCCTATCTCACATGTCTTGTTTTATGATAATCCATGTTTGAAATGTGTTTGTGTGTCAGGACAGTCCATGGGAGGGGCTGAGTCCTGACGAATGGTGAATTTTGTGATGATTTGTGTTGAGTTTTGGAATGCTTTTAAAGTGCACATTGCATGATGATTTTTCCATGCCATACTTATGACTCTCGCATGAGGATTTTCCATGCTTTGATTTAGACTTGTGCACTAATTTGAATAGCTTGAATTGCTTTACATATCATGAACACGAGCATGAACTGATATATTTTATGAATGACAAGTAACTGTGTGGTTTAATCATGACATCACGATCACGTAGATAGTACAGTTATTTATCTACTCACATGATTGCCTTACTGGGTGCGTGGTTTGCTCACCCCCTTATTTTCCCCTTCTACAAAGCACTTACAATAGATAGAGAGCGACTGAGGATTGGATTTTGGTGTCCGTTGCATCTCATCATACAACGTATACACAATTGTATAGTTTTTGTATCTAGATATGCCATAGCACAATAATATTTTGGAATGCAACTTTTGGGGATGTAAAGAATGATAAATACATGTAAACAACAACTCTGATTTAGAAATACAAGTATTTACATTTAAATGAATTGTAAATTGAAATGATTTGATTGGATGAGATTGACATCGATACATAGCCTAACTGTTGGTGGTGTAGCTATTCACGATCAGGTAAAGTAAAGGTAAAGAACAAACAACAAGAAATGAATTAAATAATAAACAAAAAATGAAAAATTTTGTAGTGGATTTTCGGTCGATTGAGGGTCGTGACATGAGTACAATCTTACAATATTTTTAGGTCTCAAACTACTTAGCTTGGTTTAAGGTTTTCAACCTAAGGTACCAGTCTGATTATAACTTTCATTTATTAAGTCGAGATGCAATTATCGATTTTGATAAAATTTCGGTAGCATAATGACTTATATTTGGTCATACCCAACTTGCAAGGTATGAAGTAGAACAATTCATATCCACAAGGTAGTTGATTTTATATTTACTTTCTCAATCATAACAAATGATCTTATTGTCTATATTACTTCATTTACATCCCATAACACGATAATTAACTTCCAAAATTATGTTTTAACTCAATATACATCTCAACTCATGAAATAAAAGGTAACTATATGAAAATAAATACAATTAAATAGTATAAACATATATGATATGAGCTGTAAGATCTCCGAAGCATTAACTTCAAAATCGATGCTGATATCGATGCCAATGCACCTCTAGTCTGAACCTGTGATGGAAAATAAGAAAAATTGAGCTTTGAGGAAAGCTCAGCAAACAAACAACACAAGCATAGAGGTAATAACATACAAGACACTGAATTCTAATGCATGTCTAACGTATTCACATTCAATCATTCTTTCGTATCACTTGATTTACATTTCAAAACTTATCAAATGTTACACTTTTCCTAGGTTTTACGAACTAGAATATTATCCTGATACAATCATGTCTTTCAGGCAGAGAGGTATTTTAAAAAATATCGTTTGTTTATCAAACCTGACCTCCTATAACTAAATACACCCATAAGGGTTTCAAAATTTGAAGACATAGTTGAATGCAAAAACTGAGGTTTAATGCACTTCAAACATATAAGCTCTTTTCTCTTGAAAATGCTTACATCCATAATCATCCTCAAAACACATTCATATTTTGAAATCACATCACATAATCTGAAACATATCTCATATCAACATATATTTATATATTCGAAACATAATAACTCATATAGAAGCATATTCCTTATCTGGAACATATTTTATATTCGAAACATATTTCATATTCCAAAACACATTTCACAATTCAAACATATTTCATATTCTAAAATAAACTTCACAATTTGAAACTTATTTCATATTTTAAAACACACTTCACAATTCGAAACATAGTTCATATTCTAAAACACTTTTCATAATTCGAAACGTATTTCTTATCTCAAAACATACTTTACAATTCGAAACGTATTTCATATTATCTTTGCCAATTATTCTAAGCCATTAACAGAGATACTATTGACTATTATATCCCATCAACTGGGACCAAAGTATTAAGATGATTCCCATTAGCAGGGGTCATATCATGTTCATGTCATCTCGACAGAATATGTAAGACACGTATTTTTGGATGTAAATGTTATGAAATCATAAGTGTGTTAATGTACTTGTAATGTAAAGTACAATTGGTGTAAAGTCTATAAATGTAATGTACATATGTGTAACATGAGTTTGTAATGTACATACAAGTTTCCTTGTGTATGAATATGAAGAAAAGAGCTTTTATAAGTGATGAATGTGATTGGAACTCAAAATGAGTAGTGTGTGGTAAATGGAAGGAAGTTGCATGAATCTAAATACTTTCATTTAGCTTGGTATGGTATACTTTTGGCTATACAGAGAATACACACAAGTTTTAATGTGTATAAGGTATGGATGGAGGCAATTTTCAAGTCTTAAATGTGGTTGGATAAGAAAATGACTATGACAGCAAATTAAGGATGTTTGGGTGTGTGATGCTGCAGAAAAACTACAGAAAATCTGAAAAATATGAAGGCCAGATCGATCTCATAGGATGAGAGATCGATCTGGAAGAGCCAGAATGCTCTTATTTGAGCAATGGAATAGAGCAGATCGATCTCCAATGGGGCTAGATTGATCTCCTAAACATTCTGTAATGAAAAGATCGATCCTTAAGCATAGAGATCGATCTCCTTAACTCTCTGTTTGGAGCAGATCGATCTCAAGCTTCGACTGATCGATCTCATGCTTAAAATGCCGTGAAAAAGATGAATTTAAAGGGACCAAATTGATCTCCTCCTAGTGCAGATCGATCTCCTCAAGTGATTTCTATAAAAAGGGCGCTGAAAATCTACAATTTTCAGGAAACAACATCACCCTTCCGTTTTTCTCCCAAAACCTAACTTTATCTCTCTAAAATCAATCCACTTTCAATAAGAATTGAGGGGAGGCTATTAGATACAAAGTTGTTCATCTTGAGGAAGAGAACAACATAGTTGAAACCCAAAACCTCATTGTTGGTATTGAAGGAGCAAGGAACATTTCCCTTTAGAGCAAGAAGAGAAATTTGATTTGGTAAGTTTCTAATACTCCAATCCAAGTACATTGTTTATTTAAATGATTTTAGAGTTGATTTGCATGTGTATGGATGATAGAAAACACCTAGGATGAGATGGAATTAGTATGTGACCTAGAAATGGAATGAGTCTAGTGTGAGAAAGTGTACATTGGGTGAGTTGGTGGTTTATGGATGTTGATAAGTTGTTATTAGAGTAATGTGGATGATTTGAGATGGGTAAATGAAGTCATATTGTGAGTTTAAAGAATTTATGGAAATGAGTAGGTGAAATGCTTGATAAATGTCATAGTGAAGAAATCAAGGAAAATTAATGAAATAGGAACGCTGTGAGCTTAATATCGATTTGATATCGATAGGGTATGAATCAATAGGCCTAAAAGAATAATTGAGTTCAAGATATGAATAGAACAATGAACCTAGGCCTTATGAGAGCTAATGGGGACTATAGGTCGAATCAACTATAGTAAACACAAGAGTTGGATTATAATGGACTATAATGATGCGAAATACGACTTTGTGCAGTTCCTGAGAGCTCGAAGGAGATGAATCTAACCGCACGAGTAAGCATCTTAAAGGAAGTGGAAATATCACGACGCAATTTTTAGGTAAGGGAATTTGTAAGTATATAGAGGTAGTTGCTCGTATTTTGTGGGTGTATAGGGCTTTGGAAATGTGCATGAATTTACAAAAATGTGTTTGACGATGTATGAGAGTAACAATGAGTATTTGTAAGAGATTTGGTTGTTTGAAATAGTATTATAAAGAAATGGGATAGTAATGCTAATAATTGCATAAATCAAATGTTTTGAATGTTTTCACAAAATATATTGCTTTGTTTTAAGCAAATTGATGGATAGGCTGGCTAGTGTTTGAATGATGTTGTGTGATAGCACATAGGAGGTGCTAAATGTGTTTTGAGATTGGTTTTTGAATGTTTATGAGCTGCCTATCGTGTTTATGAGAATTAAACCGTGCTGGAGCCTAGCTCGCACTGGATATTGATGTTTTCACATGTTTGAAACGTGTTGGAGCTTAGCTCGCACTTTGATTTAAACTGTGGTGATGTTTTATAAACCGTACTGGAGCTTTTGCTCGTACGTGGATTTTGAGTAGATTCCTTATGCATATAATCGTACTGGAGCTATGCTCGTACGTGGTTTTTTCATATTTTTATGCAGAAATGCCGTTCTAGAGTGTTGCTTGTATGAGGTGATTTATTATGATACATGAATTCGCGTTAGAGCGTAACTTGCGCTAGTTTTCACACTTTGGTATGTATGAGGCCGTGGTAAGAGTGATACAGATTGGTGTTCAGGGAACCCAACAGGCCTAACAGACCTCTTGAGTGGGGTGAGGGTGAGGGGCTAGGACCTGACATAATCCATTCAGGGAACCCAACAGGCCTAATAGACCTCTTGAGTGGGGTGAGGGTGAGGGGCTAGGACCTGAATCAGGGAACCCAACAGGGGCGAGCAAGGCCATGAGGGGCTAGGACCTGGTATTAAGAGTACTCCCATGTGCACTCGAGACTAGAGGTTTCACTTAGTATGGGGTAGATAAGACCTACTACAGGCACCCCCAACCATGATATGGGTCCGCAGAGTACGATGTACCGTGTATATCACATGGAGTATGATGTACCGCGTGGTGGTTACTTGATTTGAGAAAGTCTGGCGGAGAACTAACCCACCTTCATTCTAGCATGATACCCTGCATACCGGGATCCGTGTGGCTTAGGATGATTTAGGACATAGTTGGGCAACATAGTCTTATGACATAGTGAATTGTCTTAATTGATTTATTTACTACCACATGTTTTGACATGTAAGTGTGATTGTAAACTGTCCAGGGTAGACCCGAGGGAGGGGTCGAACCTTGTGGGATTTTAAATTGAGAAATGATAATGACGTTGTGATTGAGAAACCATTTTTATGGGATTTTGATGTGTTTGAGAAAGAGTTTTGTGATGTGATTTAAAAAGGAGGTTTCTTAAATGAATTGCCCTTTTTATGAGATTAAATGAGAATGAGCATGATATGGTTTTACATGTTGATGTTCCATGTTTTATATGTCAATTTTACATGATTTTGATACATGATATATGTATATTCATATGGCATAGTTTTAATTCCTCATGCTTCTATTATAAATGATTTATGCATAACACTATCAGCATGTAGATAGAGTAGTTAGCTACCATACTTGCATTATTGCCTTACTGAGCATGTGGTTGCTCATCCCTCTATGTTTTCCCCTCTTACAGAGCGTACATTGCAGCCAAGTGAGGACTAAGGCGTTGTATTTTGGATATCCGTTGCCATCCATCGCTAAGAAGTATACACATGAGGATTCTTTTTGTATCTAAACAATTGTAAAAGCACAGTAGTCTTTTTGAGTTGTAATTATGGGGGATGTAGATGTCAGTAATCATATTTTGTATAACTGAATGATTAACGTTCAAATGTATGACATCACTTTTATTAACTGAGAATGGATATTGCGAGTGGATTATTATTGACTCACAGCCCAACAGTATAGTGGTAAGTTTGTTCACGATCGAGTAAAGGAATAAATGCAAAAAATTTATTGAGATTTTGATTAAAAAGAATGGAAAAGGTTGTGACAGAATATGTTCTGTAAATCATGCTCATGTTTGAAAAACATTTTCGAAAACATAATTCACAATTCAAAACGCGTTCCATATTTCAAAATACAATTCACATTTCAAAACACATTTCACATATCAAAACATATTTTAAAGTATATTTCAAAATCTGAAACACATTTCATATGTCACAATTTTAACCCCTGATGGGGGAAATATTAGAAATCTCAAAATACATGACCATTGCTAACTATTATAGCTCATTAATAGGGCCCAAAATTGCCAACTATTATATACCCTGTCAACAGGGCAGAAACATTGCTAACTCTTATATACCCCATTATCAATGGCCGAAACATTGCTAATATTCAGTTTGTAAGGGCCGAAACATTGCTAACTATTATCTACCCCATTGGTAAGGGCTGAAACATTGCTAATTATTGTATAGCCCATTAGTAAGGGTCGAAACATTTCTAACTATTATATAGCCTGTCAGTAAGGGCTGAAACATTTCTAATTATTATATAACCCATCAGCAAAGGCTAGAACATTGTTAATTATTA
Organism: Firmiana major; assembly: GCA_033439115.1. Classification (NCBI taxonomy): domain Eukaryota; kingdom Viridiplantae; phylum Streptophyta; class Magnoliopsida; order Malvales; family Malvaceae; genus Firmiana; species Firmiana major. The sequence continues at coordinate 7,783,095 of CM065913.1, read as the reverse complement.
TATACTCCATTAGCAAGGGCTGAAACATTGCTAACTAATTATATACCCCATTAGCAATGACAAAAAATGGTCATGGCTGACTATTATCGTCTGTTAGCTAATGCAAAACATCTAGCTGCAAAAGTTATCTAAATACATGTTTTGAAATCAGTTTTGATCACAATGTGGAAGCTTAAATCCAAAACAGGGATACGTATGTCTCATATATTTTCAAAACCTGCTATAAGTGAGATTTACAGCTTTTTTAATACAGGAATAAACCAATGCAAGCTTTTTTAAATCCCATGAAATTATAATATGCATCAAGATGTAAATGTAATACAAAACAAGGTTCATATAAGAACATATCCTTTTCAATAATCTTATCACCGATATTTTCACATACTTATAACATGTAGGATCCTTGAACATTATTTGATTAGGATCCAATTAATCCGTATGATGCTATCCTACATTAAAAGAATTAACTTGTACCTTAAGATGCTATCTTGCATCCCAAGGATTACTTTTTCATTTGATATTCTTATCCAAATCAATCAATCTTTTCATAAATCAAAATTTCAATTATTTCGTCAATAATTCATACCTACGACACATAGCCTTTGAGCTTTTTTTCAATTTATGTTTTAAGATCTGTTTTATTCCATATGATGCTACCTTGCATCTATGGAATTAACTTATATCTCATGCTGCTACTTCGCACCTCAATAATCACTGATTAATTTTACATTCTTATCAATAATCCAATTACGTATTCTTTTACACTGATAATCCTCAAACATTATCTAATTTATGTTCGAGGACTCAAATTTACTATATGGATGCAACCTTGAATCTATAGATTTAAGTTAAAATTTTCTATGTCCAAAATTATCTCGTATGATGCTTCTTTACATCGTAAAGAACTAATAACCCTATTTATATGTCGACAATTATTCCTTATCAAATTACAATTTATCGATAGTTCACTCGATTTGATTACACATGAAATCCTTAAACATTTCTTGTCATGACCTTTGATACGAACTATGCACACTCTAAGTGACCTAGACGTGTATTCGCAAATGCACGGGTCATACAAGTAATAATGAGATTTGAGTCTCGGATTATTGTCCCACAGATAAGTTGATTAGCCTAATTAACTACCGGTTAATCTTACCCTAAGTGTATCCTAGCAAATTATGAATTTTTAGGGAGTGATCTACAAGGCTAAAATTAAAAGTACTGAAAACAATAAAAATTATAAACTAATGAAAATAAAACAGAGCAAACATTACTTACAGAGCTCTAAGTAACTAAAAGCAATAACCTACAAAAGATAATTAAAACAGTTAAAATTAATTAACGCGATTAAAAATGCAAATATGAAAATAAGAAACAAAATTAATTCAACTAAAATTAAACAAACCTAAAATAAAATATGCATCTAATTAAACTAATTACTAAAAATGCAAATTAAACTAAATTAAAATTTAATGCAATAAACTCCAAGAAAATAACCATAAATCTAAATGTCTAAACTAAGAAATCTAAAATTAATCCTAATTATATCTAAATTCTAACTTAACAAAAAAAAAAATCTAAATAATGCATGAGAAATATTTTTTGGATTTTTCAATTTAAGATGAAAACTAAAAAAAAAAAATGCATCAAACAAATTTAATATAAATTAATTCTAAATGCAACTCATAAAATTCTACATTAAAATTAAGTCCTAAATCCTATTATATAAAATTAACCATTAACATAAATTAAAACTAAAAATTAAATTAGCAAGCAAGACATTAAAACTAACCTACCATTTTAATTGATCAAATTACCTAAACTAACAACTAATAAAGGATTAAAACAATTAAACTAATTAATATAAGAACATGAAATATAAAGTTTGCAAAGGGAATGAGCAGCCGAAGGTGGCCTTAACAAAGAAGCCAGCCGAGTGGTCCTGTGTACTGGCACACTACTGTTCATGCTTCGTTTTGGTTCTGCCTCCAGGTGCTCCAGCTGTTGTTATAGGCACGTTCTGCTTCTGCTGTCCGCTGCACATCCTCATCCTGTCTAGCTCAGATGTCGTCCTTGAAGCCTTGTACAGGTGCTGTTCTGGTTCTACTCCTGCTCCTTGCCTTGTACAAACCTCTACGCGGTCTGTCCTCAGCTAGTGCTGCAGCAAATAAGGTCACCCGTACACTGCTGTTTCTGATTTAGCTACCATTCCGGCAGCAGCCTTCATCCCTTCAGCACACGCATTCTTCCTACACAGGCCACAAACGAACACTGCAGCAACTTCCAGCAAGTGCTTCACGATCCTGCTCAGCACCATGTCCTGCTCAGCTCCTCGATTGCCTGCCAACGAGATCCGAGACTGTCTAGACTGGAGTGGCAGCAATCCAGCATTCGAGAGGTAGAGCCGTGATTCTCTATTCTTCATCCATCTGTAGCTATCCACCAACTTCTGCAAAGCCACGGGTTGCTGTTGTTTAGACCAGCAACCAGCAACCTTGTCTAGCCTGCCTCGCTTACACTAAAGGCCTTCACGACACCACATAGCAAAGAAACCCGAGAAAAACACAAACAGTAAAAGAAAAAAACTTTAAACAACAAATGAAAAGAATAAGGAAACACACAGTTAATGTAAAAATGATGGATTCAGAAACAAAGGAATAAATAACCAGTAAGTTAATGGATGCAACGGAGCAAAGAGATGATGCTTAGCCATTGTCACCAGCTATGTATAACCTCTCACACTACTCGGTTGCCCCCTTAAAACCATGAACTCAAATAATAGTGGAAAAATAAAGAGATAAAGATCAACAAGCAACAAAAATAATGAGTAAAAAAATGAAAGAAAGTGCAAATCGAGAGCTTAAGACAATAAGAAAAATGAAGGCTTTTCATTAAAACAAAAACATTAAACAATGAGCAAATAGAAACTTGGCAAAACCGAGAATGAAAATGGAAATGGTGGTTGTTCATCAAACTAAAGCTAATGTGAAAAACTTTTAAAGAAAACAAAATACAAAAAACTTTAATCTAAAGATTACTTTACCCTAAACTACGGTACTCCTAAATTACTCGACCCTAAAAACTACCCTAAATTCTACACCTTTTCAATTGCTCATCATATTCTATTTATACACAAACCTAGGGGTATAATGGTAAAAGTTTTTAATCCTAGACGAGTTGACATTGTTTAGCCACTTGTCTTCATTTTATTTGCTGCAGAGTAGATATTTTCACGTCACTTGTCAGTTTGTCCAATTGGCTGTGCGATCTGGCTCGACGTGTGTCTTCCAGAAGGTTGGCACGGTGTCTGTCGATCTTATCGTTTCAGAGCTAATAAAATACGGACACCTGACATCATGCGTGTCCAGACTACTGGTGACTCGGTCTGCAAATTGGAGGTTGTTTAGTCTCCTTTAGCCCGTTTTCAGCCCATTTTTGATTGAAACGATTGAGTTTCATCCGGATTTAATTTGCCTGCACATTAAAGAAATTTAATTAAATAAAGGGGATAATTAATAAAATAATATGGGGATTTAAATAATTAATTGAGAAATTAAGCACAAATATTTCTATTAAAAATAGAATTATCAACCTCTTTTTAACTAAATTCACTACAAATTTTTTGCTTTTCACCTACCTTTCCCCTTCATGACAATTTAACTACCAACAGTTGGGCTATGTGTAAGACCCGTGGTTTGATGTGTACTCTTTATGATTTTGTGATGTATAGACAAGTCACATTTGATATAAATCATAAGGAATGACTGTTTTTAAGTTGCCAATGTGTATGAATCGTAAAACGGGTAATTAAGCAAACTTAAAATCAATGTAACAATGAATTTTGGGGAAACTTACAGTAGAATTGCATCTGGAGAAGAGCATATCAATCTCATTAGCAAGGGAGATCGATCTCATTTCTCAAAGTTGCAAAACTAAAACATTTTGTAAAGAACAAATTGATCTCATTGTAAGGCCAAATCGATCTCCTTAAGGTTTTGTGTAAAGCAGATCAATCTCATGCTTAAAAGCATATCGATCCCCTAAGCTTAAAAGGTCAGTTTTTGAAGGGAAATATGCAGGACAGATCGATCTCACTTAGTTAACAGATCGATCTCCAAGAGCAATTTTATAAATATATGACTCTGTAACCTCTGTTTTCCCAAGAGACATCAAACCCTTCATGAAACAAAGTTAATTTAAGGTAATTTCAAGTAACCTCTTTATCTTTCAGGTAATTTCAAGAGAGATTCATTTAAGCAATGTTGTCCTTAGTAAAGAGGAGAACAACATAGTTGGAAGCTAGAAGTTGGAATCAAGGATTTAATGAGCAAGGTGGATTTTGCCAAAATTGGTGAAAAGAGGAAAAAACTCAAGCTAGGTAAGATTCGATACACCAAGTTCATACATGTTAATCTAGGTGTCTTGGTGAGTTGGTGAGTGTATGTTGAAATTGCTTAAAATAAATGGATTATGAAAAATATCCATGACCTAGCTAATGGTATGAAATTAAGAAAATGAGGAGATTGAGGTATTGAGAGGAGTTAAATGCATTGATTTAGAGTCATGCATGTGAAAACAAAGTATATTACAGTAACTGATGTGAATGACTATTTACAGCATCGGAAGAGGATATTGGAAGCTAATCGGACTGTGAGAGTAAGCAGGACCGAGGAAGTGAGGTCATGTGATGTGATCTGAGGTAAAAGAGTTTCATGAGTAGCTAGAGGTAGATACACGTATTTCAAATAGAATTTCGATTATTATACATTATATGAAATTTCGTGTTATAGAAAAGTTGCGAGGAGATAAAGTGTGGTTTTATCCAAATTTAAGGTAATAAACCTTATCAGTATGTTGTGACCAATATTTATAGTTGCAGTGATAGAATGACAAATGTTTCATGATATATATGAAAACAGCACATTTGAGTGTCGATTTGATTAGATTGCGTGAATTGCTATTTGAAATAAGCCATCTATTGAGGTTTGTGTATAAACCATTAGTGCTAGAGAATACTCGCACTATATTTTATGAGATATGCATCACATAGTACTTGAGTATATTCTCGTACTAAATTTTAAATGCGAATTATGCATTATGGAGTATTGGGAGCATTGCTCATACTCAGTTTTACATGATAGAGTACTAGGACCTTTGCTCTACTCAGTTTTCATTGATTGATGCATTATAGAGTATTGGGAGCATTGTTTATACTTAGTTTACATGGTAGAGTACTGGGAGCTTTGCTCGTACTCAGTTTTCATTTATTGATGCATTATAGAGTATTGGGATCATTGCTCATACTCAGTTTTACATGACATAGTGCTAGGAGCATTGCTCATACTCAATTTTACATGACATAGTGTTAGGAGCATTGCTCGTACTAGATTTATGTGACTTGTGCATGTGGTCGTGCTGGGAGTTTACTCAAACGTACCAGTTTTAAAAGAGAGCATGAAATAGCTATGTTGGGAACCTGTGCTGACTGTGTGTTGCACCGATTATATACTCGCACGTGCAAAATTTTGAGATATGGCCGAGGGCTATCAAAATTATTATCCATAGTATGAGGACTAAGACTTATGGTAAGCATCCCGACTATGAGGTATATCCAAGGTATGAGGGCTAAGACTTATGACAAGCACCCAGAACTTGAGATTGGGTCTATAGAGTACTTTGTATCGTGTATGTCACGTGGAGTATGATGTACCGTGAGTACATAATAAGAGAGAGAGAGTTATTGGCTGACGGCTAGGATTTGACCTACCTCCCGTTGCGGCATATGTGAGGCCCCGCACACCGAGTACTGTTTAGCCCGAGATCACAAAAAATGAGTTATGATCATAATCTCAAAACATGTAGTCGCCTATCTTGTTTCGTTTCATCACTAGAATGTTCTTGAATGACTTATCACATGGTTTTATGATTTGAACATGTGAATTTGTGTGTGACAAAGGGTAACCCGAGAGATGGGTGAGGCCCAGAGTTTCCATGTTTTTAAATGATGATATGCCATATTATTTTGGCTTGATTAAATGTCATGATGAATTTGAATTTTATGAAATTACATGAGAAATGCAATGTTTTGCATAAACTACTGAGATTATTAAACTAGCATGTTTTCAGTTCATACTGATGATTTATATCTATATGTATATATTGCATAAATGTTCAAATAAAGACACATGCTTTAGATATGAATCGATAAGGAAATGATTTCAAGGCATAAGCATAGTATTTTGTAGATAGTGTGGTTATCTACTTGCTTGCCTGATTTCCTTACTAAGCTATAAGCTCACCCCATTTTTATTTCCCCTCTCCATAGAGCGTTCACAGTAGTGGGACACTCATCATACGAGAGGTATACACCTTTGTTACTTGTTGTACTGAACAATGTAAAAGCACATTTATGTAAACGAATGTACTATCGGGGGATGTATATGTATACAAATATGTATTTGAAATGTATATAAGTAAACTTAATTGTGGAAATGAATGTGGTTGAGGTAACTAATATCGAATCACAGCCCAACTGTTCGATGTTGAGTTATGACAGAAGGAGAGGTAAGTAAAATGTAAAAAATTTGTGGTGAATTTGGTAGGTCACGAAATGAGAGGTCGTGATAGAATGGTATCAGAGCAGGGTTGGTCTGATGTGAGTCGATATTAGTAATTAGAAATTGTACATCTTCATAGTACTGTGTTTTGTTCAGTTACAATTGTGTATACAGGATGAGAGTCAATCTAATTAATGGTTATGAATGTCACGACCCTCAACTTACCAAAATACGTACAAATTTTTCGCATTTTCATGCATCAATCCTTAATCATCCTTCCTCGATCGTGAACAACCACACACTTAACAGTTGGGCTGTGTGTCGACGTCTAACTCACTCCACCATACCAATTCAATTTGAAACATTATTTATGAGTAAACACTTGTATAAATGTATATATATCAGAGTTGTTACATGTGTTTACATTGTTTTACATCCCCAGTGGTTACATACAAAATGCTACTGTGCTATGTCTAGTTTAGATACAAAATAATCAAGGTGTGTATACCTTTAGCGATGGGATGCAGTGGAATTACCAAAAAGGGAACGCCTCCAGTCACGTCCAATCTATACTCAAATCTCTGTAGAGAGGGGGAAATAAGGAGGGTGAGCAAACCACACGCTCAGTAAGGCAATCATGCGAACAGGTAGATACTGCACTATCTACGTGATCGTGATGCCATGCTCAAAAGCATTTAATTCATTGTTTATCTCAAAACATGAGTGTATGATTATGTTAATGGTATGTAAAGCATTCATGCTATTAAAATTCAGTGCACATTTCAACTCAAAGCATGGTATATATATCATCATGCATAATTCACAATAAAAGCATGGCATTAAACATCATGCATTTTCACAATAAAGCATGGCATTAAACATCATGCATCCGTGCACTTTAAAAACCATTAACAAATCAATTCAACGTCAGGTCTCAGCCCATCCCTCGGGCTTTCCTGACCCACAATCATTTCAAACATGGATTTATTCTCAAATAGCATTAGACATGTGAGATAGGCAGTTCAACAATAGGTAATAACCTCAAGGCCTATGTACATAACCTGTGATACCGGCTACACGGATCAGGTGTGCGGGATATCACCACTATCTGCTTCCACACGAGAGGTGGGTCAAATCCTACCCGCCGGTCCATAGCAGATCTCGTCCGAAGACGACACATCATAACTCAACACGGTACAATGTACTCCATGCTACATGCACGGTACGACGTACTCCGTGGACCCAATCAACACATCATATCACGCCACATCTCATACGCACGTGTAAGCCTATTTAATCGGGGCGACCTCTTGTCTATCCGAAGCTCTTAACACGGCTAATTAATCATGTCAAAACAATGCACGTGTGAGCCTATTTAATCGATGTGACACCCAGTCTACTCGAAGCTCCAAACACGGCAACATACAAGGTGGGCATCCAGTGCGAGACAAACTCGAGCACAATGCCAAAACAATTATGAAATCCTTGTGAAAACTAGTGCCTCTTGCACTCTTTCATACTCACGAAATCATGTAGGTGGCTCAAAACTTGCAAAATATGATTAACAAAACCAAAACACACTCATCTCTTTTGCAAATCATTTCAATGTTAGCCAACCTACCAATCATTTGCTAAAAAGTAATAAAACATGATTTTCAAAGCAATATGCTTTTGTTTTCATGCACATTTCTCAAACTCCCAACTTTTACCCTTCAATCACCCAACAACATTTCCTAGTCTCATGCATTCTAGCAAAATATTTAAGCGCCCAAATTGCGCACAGATATCTCTAAGAGCCCACACAATTCCTTTACCTCTATTTACTTGGTGTGACTTCTTTCCTTTTAGCTTCTCACGCTCTTGGCTCAACTCGCCTCGGCGTATCCTCGGAAACTGCGATTCATTCATTAAATCGATTGAGTTAATGTATTTAACCCATAATTGACCTCACTAGTCAATATTATTCACTTATGCATTTTACAAATGCCTTAATCCACATTTTACCTCTTTTAGGTAAATCTCACAATTTATCCGCTAACCACATCTTAAAATCATACCACAACACTATAAATAACTTTTACATATCTCATTCATCATTAATCTCCATACATTCCACTTTCTCACTCTAGACAATTTCTAGGTCATAATCATTCCAATGTATTTAGATAGTTTCTGACCATCCATACTTATGCCAAACAACTCCAAAATCAATTAAATAAATAATGTACCATAGTTGGAGTGTTAGAATCTTACCAAATTTGATTTCTCTTCTTGCTCCAATGGCAATGCCCTTAACTCCTTCAATACCAACAATGGGAAAATGCTTTCCAACTATGTTGTTCTTCTCTTTGATAGGAACAACTTTGTCTCTAATGGTCTCTCTTCAAACCTCACTGAAAATGGCTGATTTTAGAGAGAGAAAGTTAGGTTTTTGGGTTGAAAGTGGAAGGTTTGTGTTTTTCTCGAAATTTTCTGATTTCCAGCACTCCTTATATAGAATTAGCTTGAGGAGATCGATCTGGTCCCTTAAAATCCCTCTTTTTCACAGCATTTTTAAGCCTGAGATCGATCTGTCGAAGCATGAGATCGATCTGTCGAAGCATGAGATCTATCTGCTCCCAAACAGAGAGCTAAGGAGATCGATCTGGCTCCATTGGAGATCGATCTGCTCTATTCTTTTGCCCAAATAAGAGCATTCTGGCTCTTCCAGATCGATCTCTCATCCCATGAGATCGATCTGCCCTTCAAAATTTCCAGATTTTCTGCAGTTCCTCTGCAACAACACTTACCAAACATTCTTAATTTGCTACCATGATCATTTCCTCATTCATTCATCTTTGAGACTTGAAAATGGCATCCATCCTCACTTCATACACATTAAAACTTGTGTAGGATCTTTGTATGACCAATGGTACTTAATATAAACAAAAATGGAAGTGCACATCTTATGCAATTCTACTTCCATTTTACCAAACTATTCATAATCCATTCTACACACATTCTCCACATGTTTAAGTCCATTTCTACACATTCATACATAATGAAACTTGTATGTACAATTACCACTCTCATTACAAGTGTGTACATTACTTATAGACTTACATCACATATACTTCACTCATGAATTCATAGTATAACTCTATTTACACTTCTATGTACATATATACCCTTATACATATACGGGGTCTCACATTCTCCCCCACTTAGAAAATTTGGTCCTCCAAATTGGAACCAATTATTCTGTGAACAACTCGGGATACCTCTCCCGCATCAAACTCTCCAATTCCCATGTGGTTTCTTCCACAGTGTGATGTTGCCAAAGTATCTTCACCAAGGGAATTGTCTTTGTCCTCAGCACTTTCTCTTTTCTGTCCAATACCTGAACTGGCTTCTCAACATAGGTCATACCTTCATTGAGCTCCAAAGGCTCATATCTTATCACATGTGCCGGGTCCGGGTGATACTTCCTCAACATGGATACGTGGAAGACATTATACACACTTGCCAACTCTGGTGGCAATGCCAATCTGTAAGCCTTATCTCCCACCTTATCAAGTATCTCAAATGGCCCTATATATCGAGGGCTCAACTTTCCCTTATTCCCAAATCTCATATTTCCCTTCGAAGGGGAAACTTTCAAAAACACTGACTCACCCACATCAAACTCTAGTGGTCTCCGTCTCTTGTCAGCATAATTCTTTTGCCTGCTTTGAGCTGTCCGTAACCTCTCACATATCAATTGGACGTCCTCAGAGGCTTGTCTTACTAAGTCGGGAGCAAAGATCTATCTGTCACCAACCTCTTCCCATCCAATAGGGGAACGGCATCTACGCCCATACAATGCCTCATATGGTGCCATCCTGATACTCGCATGAAAACTGTTATTATACACGAACTCTGCGAGTGGCAAATGGTCATCCCAGGAGCCTCCAAAATCCAATGCACACGCTCTCAACATGTCCTCCAGGGTCTGTATAGTCCTCTCTGACTGACCATCTGTCTGAGGATGAAACGCGGTGCTAAAATTCAACTGGGTCCCCATCGCTTCCTGAAAATGTTCCCAAAAGTGGGAAGTGAAGCGGGCATCCCTATCAGAAACAACGCTCACTGGAATTCCATGTAGCCTCACTATCTCGCTCACATATAGGTTCGCTAACTGGCTCAGAGTATCGGTAGCTCTCATAGCTAGAAAATGGGCTGACTTCGTTAACCGATCCACAATCACCAATATGGCATCATGACCTCTCCGGGTCCTCGGCAATCCCATCACAAAATCCATGGTGACATGCTTCCACTTCCATGTCGGTATCGGTAGAGGCTGCAATAACCCTGCAGGCTTCTGATGCTCTACCTTCACCTGCTGACAAACGAGACACTTAGCAACATATTCAGCAATGTGCTTTTTCATTCCCGACCACCAATAAACCTTTCGAAGGTTTTGATACATTTTGGTACCCCCTAGATGTATCGTATACTTCGATGAGTAAGCCTCTGTCAGGATCAACCTTCTGATCTCTGCGTCATCAGGAACACATATCCTACCTCTGAACCTCAGCAATCCATCCGAACTCAACCCAAATTCCGTCTCTATACCCCTCTGTATCTGTCCGACAATATCACTACACTGCTGATCAACTCGCTGAGCCTGTCGGATTCGATCTACCAGATCCGGTTCCAACTGCAGGCTAGCTATCATAAATCCACTATCAGCGTCAGGCGGGGTCATATCCAAACTGAGGTTCATGAACTGTTCCAACAGCTCTTGTTCCTTGATCATCATGAATGATACCATCCCGAGATGCTTCCTACTCAATGCATCAGCAACCACATTTGCTTTACCCGGGTGGTATAGGATTTCATAATCATAATCCTTTAACAGCTCGAGCCATCTCCTCTGTCTCATGTTCAACTCTTTCTGTGAGAACAGGTACTTAAGGCTCTTATGATCTGTATAAATCTGAAATCTCTCACTATAGAGGTAGTGGTGCCATATCTTCAGCGCAAACACCACCGCTGCCAACTCCAAGTCATGGGTCGGGTAGTTCCTCTCATGATCCTTTAACTGTCTTGATCCATAGGCTACTACCTTCCCATCCTGCATCAATACACAGTCCAGTCCTAGGTGTGAAGCATCTGCATACACCGAGAAACCTCCTGAGCTGGTAGGAATGGTTAGTATTGGGGCTATTGTTAATCTCTTTTTCAACTCCTCAAAACTGTCTTCACACTTTTTGTCCCACACAAACTCTACATTTTTCCTTGTGAGACGTGTCAAAGGAGCAGCTAGCCTCGAAAATCCCTCTATAAACCTTCGGTAATACCCAGCTAAACCTAGGAAACTTCTGATCTCTGTCACTGTCTGGGGTCTCTACCACTGAACTACGGCCTCAATCTTAGATGGATCTACTGATACTCCATCCTTTGATACTATGTGACCCAAAAAAGAGATCTGTTCCAACCAAAAGTCGCACTTACTGAGTTTAGCGTATAACTTCTTCTCTCGTAGGGTTTGTAGCACTATCCTTAAATGACTTTCATGTTCCTCTCTAGACCTTGAATACACCAGTATATCATAAATAAACACAATAACAAATCGATCCAAGTACTGGTGGAATATCTCATTCATCAAGGACATAAAAGCTGCGGGAGCATTCGTCAACCCGAATGGCATAACCATAAACTCATAATGTCCATACCGGGTGCGAAAAGCTGTCTTGGGTACATCTCCATCTCGTATCTTTAACTGATGGTACCCTGATCTCAGATCTATCTTGGAAAAGACCTGCGCTCCCTTAAGCTGATCCAACAAATCATCGATACGTGGGAGGGGATACTTATTCTTGATGGTGGCCTTATTCAACAACCGGTAATCTATACACAGTCGGAGGCTTCCATCCTTCTTCCTTACAAACAGAACCGGTGCTCCCCAAGGTGAGACGCTCGGCCTGATGAACCCTTTCTCCAGCAACTCTTGTAATTGTTTCCTTAACTCCTCTAACTCAACTTGAGCCATTCTGTATGGTGGCTTGGACATCGGCTCTGTACCAGGTGCCAAATCTATACCGAACTCCATCTCCCTATCTGGAGGTAACCCTGGTAACTCATCCGGAAAGACATCTGGAAATTCCCTAACCACTAGTATGTCTTCCAATTTCGGACGTGCCTTATCCGTCTCAATCACAAAAGCGATGAATCCTTCACATTATTCCTTCCACCATTAGTATCATAAATCATCACATCACATACATAAATAAAAATCAAATTTATCTTTCATACATCATGTATCAAGATTATACTCATCACACTTATAAAAATCATGTTCTTTAATTTCATTTCACAAAATTAACTACAAGATTGTCTATCTTTGGAAACATTAAGGTTTTAGCATGACAATCCATAATAACATGATTGGCAGCCAACCAATCCATTCCTAGGATCACATCAAAATCACTCATGTTTAATAAAATTAAATCGGCTGCCATCTCTTTACCTCCTATCTTCATTTTACAATCCCTATATATATGCTCAGTCAACTGACTATCATTCATAAGGGTAGATATCAACAACATCTTATCAAGCAGCGTGGGTTTTACATGCTTCAACAATTTACATGCAAAGGATGGCGAAATAAAGGAATGCGTGGCACCAGGATCAAACAGTACATAAGCTTCTAAATCAAAGATTTGGATGGTACCTTTTACCACATCTGATGACTGATCTGCAGTATCCTGATCCAGTGCGTGCACTCGTCCTCTGCTTACACCCACTGCTTGCTTCCCCTTTTCCTCAGCTGTAGCCCTCCTCCTCGGAGCAGCTGTACCAACTGGAGCTCTCTCTGGCTCTTTGCCCTTCTGTGGGGCTCTCTCTATCATCTCTGGGCAATCTCTGATTATGTGCCCTGGCTTCCCACATCTGAAGCATACAACCTGAGGTCCATAACATGGTCGAGTACCATGGTACCTACCACACTTGCCACACTGTTCTGTAGTAGGCCGTGGTCCTCCAATCACGATTCCCTTAGCTGGAGCAATGGCCGGATACATGGGAGTATCAACTGTCCTCTCCCGGATCTCATCAATTCTCGACCTCTTTCCAGAGAATCTCTTGCTTCCTTTATAGCTGAATCCTCTATCCATCATAGGTCTCTTCTTATCTTTGTCCCTCATCTTACCAACCTTTCCAAACTCTGAGGCGATTCTATCAACATCTTGTTCACATAGTTGCGCCCTGCGCACTGCCTCCTCATAGGTCGATATATCTAGGGGAACCAGTCTAGACCTGACGGTCGGTCTCAATCCATCCACAAACTTTTGGATCTTCTCGACCTCATTACCCATCGTGTTGGGATCATACCTGCCCAAGGATATAAAAGCAGTCTCATACTCATCCATAGTCCTGCTCCCTTGGGTCAGTCCCAAAAATGCCATCTTTAGCTTCCGCTGTGCAGTATTCGGGACATACTGTCTCCGGAAAGCCTCTAGAAACACATCCCAGCTGATCTCAGTATGTCGGGCTCTCAAAATAGGCCTGGTGGATTTCCACCAATGTTCTGCTGATCCCTTCAGCATAAAAGCGGCAAATGCTACCATCTCGGTGGTAGTGCACTCAAAGAACCCATATAATTTCTCGATCTCATTGATCCAATCCTCAGCCGCTACTGGGTCCTTTACTCCATCGTTTTCGACGGCGGTCCAAACTTCTGGAACTGCCGCAGTCTATCCAAATCACATCCATATCCCCAACCTCTACTGCCTGGCATAGCAACCGGCGTAGGCACATCCTGTGGGGGTGGGGTATCTGTCGTCTGTGGCCTCTGGGCTTCCCTTGCCCGTGCCTCAGGAGCTGCCGCCTGCTCGGCATCACCCTGCATAGCAGGACTTTATCTACCGGCAACTCCAGATAAAGATTGGGTGACCAACTCCACAATCATCTCAATGCTTCGCTCAATCCTCGCGAAGCGAGCCTCAGTACTCTCGGGCCTCTCCTTTGGACCTTGTGGAGCGTGCTCAACATCAGCCTCCACCTCAACATTCTCCTGAGCCTCGTGTGTTTTTGGCTCAACACGACCCCCAGGCCTACCTCTACGGCCTCGAGCTTGTGCTCTCATCCCTCTACTACGACTATTATTAGGCATACTTACTCAGTTCCCTACATTCACAACCAATTACTTAGTCAACCCGTCGACATACACTATTTGTATCTAAACAAGCACAGTAACTTGGGGATGTAATTTTTTTTCACTTATTAAGTATTTTAGACACGACACACGTCAGACCAACTCGAGCTCTGATACCAACTTCTGTCACGACCCTCAACTTACCAAAATACGTACAAATTTTTTGCATTTTCATGCATCAATCCTTAATCATCCTTCCTCGATCGTGAACAACCACACACTTAACAGTTGGGCTGTGTGTCGACGTCTAACTCACTCCACCATACCAATTCAATTTGAAACATTATTTATGAGTAAACACTTGTATAAATGTATATATATCAGAGTTGTTACATGTGTTTACATTGTTTTACATCCCCAGTGGTTACATACAAAATGCTACTGTGCTATGTCTAGTTTAGATACAAAATAATCAAGGTGTGTATACCTTTAGCGATGGGATGCAGCGGAATTACCAAAAAGGGAACGCCTCCAGTCACGTCCAATCTAGACTCAAATCTCTGTAGAGAGGGGGAAATAAGGGGGGTGAGCAAACCACACGCTCAGTAAGGCAATCATGCGAACAGGTAGATACTGCACTATCTACGTGATCGTGATGCCATGCTCAAAAGCATTTAATTCATTGTTTATCTCAAAACATGAGTGTATGATTGTGTTAATGGTATGTAAAGCATTCATGCTATTAAAATTCAGTGCACATTTCAACTCAAAGCATGGTATATATCATCATGCATAATTCACAATAAAAGCATGGCATTAAACATCATGCATTTTCACAATAAAGCATGGCATTAAACATCATGCATCCGTGCACTTTAAAAACCATTAACAAATCAATTCAACGTCAGGTCTCAGCCCATCCCTCGGGCTTTCCTGACCACAATCATTTCAAACATGGATTTATTCTCAAATAGCATTAGACATGTGAGATAGGCAGTTCAATAATAGGTAATAACCTCAAGGCCTATGTACATAACCTGTGATACCGGCTACACGGATCAGGTGTGCGGGATATCACCACTATCTGCTTCCACACGGGAGGTGGGTTAAATCCTACCCGCCGGTCCATAGCAGATCTTGTCCGAAGATGACACATCATAACTCAACACGGTACAATGTACTCCATGCTACATGCATGGTACGACGTACTCCGTGGACCCAATCAACACATCATATCACGCCACATCTCATACGCACGTGTGAGCCTATTTAATCGGGGCGACCTCTTGTCTATCCGAAGCTCCTAACACGGCTAATTAATCATGTCAAAACAATGCACGTGTGAGCCTATTTAATCGATGTGACACCCAGTCTACTCGAAGCTCCAAACACGGTAACATACAAGGTGGGCATCCAGTGCGAGACAAACTCGAGCACAATGTCAAAACAATTATGAAATCCATGTGAAAACTAGTGCCTCTTGCACTCTTTCATACTCATGAAATCATGTAGGTGGCTCAAAACTTGCAAAATATGATTAACAAAACCAAAACACACTCATCTCTTTTGCAAATCATTTCAATGTTAGCCAACCTACCAATCATTTGCTAAAAAGCAATAAATCATGATTTTCAAAGCAATATGCTTTTGTTTTCATGCACATTTCTCAAACTCCCAACTTTTACCCTTCAATCACCCAACAACATTTCCTAGTCTCATGCATTCTAGCAAAACATTTAAGGGCCTAAATTGCGCACAGATATCTCTAAGAGCCCACACAATTCCCTTACCTCGATTTACTTGGTGTGACTCCTTTCCTTTTAGCTTCTCACGCTCTTGGCTCAACTCACCTCGACGTATCCTCGGAAGCTGTGATTCATTCATTAAATCGATTGAGTTAATGTATTTAACCCATAATTGACCTCACTAGTCAATATTATTCACTTATGCATTTTACAAATGCCTTAATCCACATTTTACCTCTTTTAGGTAAATCTCACAATTTATCCGCTAACCACATCTTAAAATCATACCACAACACTATAAATAACTTTTACATATCTCATTCATCATTAATCTCCATACATTCCACTTTCTCACTCTAGACAATTTCTAGGTCATAATCATTCCAATGTATTTAGATAGTTTCTAACCATCCATACTCATGCCAAACAACTCCAAAATCAATTAAATAAACAATGTACCAAAGTTGGAGTGTTAGAATCTTACCAAATTTGATTTCTCTTCTTGCTCCAATGGCAATGCTCTTAACTCCTTCAATACCAACAATGGGAAAATGCTTTCCAACTATGTTGTTCTTCTCTTTGATAGGAACAACTTTGTCTCTAATGGTCTCTCTTCAAACCTCACTGAAAATGACTGATTTTAGAGAGAGAAAGTTAGGTTTTTGCGTTGAAAGTGGAAGGTTTGTGTTTTTCCCGAAATTTTTTGATTTCCAGCACTCCTTATATAGAATTAGCTTGAGGAGATCGATCTGGTCCAAGAGGAGATCGATCTGGTCCCTTAAAATCCCTCTTTTCCACGACATTTTTAAGCCTGAGATCGATCTGTCGAAGCATGAGATCGATCTGCTCCCAAACAGAGAACTAAGGAGATCGATCTGGCTCCATTGGAGATCGATCTGCTCTATTCTTTTGCCCAAATAAGAGCATTCTGGCTCTTTCAGATCGATCTCTCATCCCATGAGATCGATCTGCCCTTCAAAATTTCCAGATTTTCTGCAGTTCCTCTGCAACAACACTTACCAAACATCCTTAATTTGCTACCATGATCATTTCCTCATTCATTCATCTTTGAGACTTGAAAATGGCATCCATCCTCACTTCATACACATTAAAACTTGTGTAGGATCTTTGTATGACCAATGGTACTTAATATAAACAAAAATGGAAGTGCACATCTTATGCAATTCTACTTCCATTTTACCAAACTATTCATAATCCATTCTACACACATTCTCCACATGTTTAAGTCCATTTCTACACATTCATACATAATGAAACTTGTATGTACGATTACCACTCTCATTACAAGTGTGTACATTACTTATGGACTTACATCACATATACTTCACTCATGAATTCATAGTACAACTCTATTTACACTTCTATGTACATATATACCCTTATACATATATGGGGTCTCACAATGAATGTAGGAATTAAGCCATTATGACCAATAGCAGCCGTGGTAGAGGGGCTAGAGGTAGGGCTCGAGGTCGTAGGGGTCGGCCTGAGACCTGAGATGAGTCGACAGATCCTACTGATGTACTAGAGAGTACCGAGGCACACTTCGTGAGATTAGAGCATCGCCTTGAGACTATAGTGGAGTTATTGGCACAGACTATACTAGATAGGCAAGGATAGGATCCAGAGACTGCAGCTCGAGAGGCAGTTACACCTAATACGCCTACATAGCCTGCTCATGCACCGTAGTCCATGGATACTCCTACACCCACACCAGTTTTGGGTATTAGTGGATTAGGGTATGGATATTAGTTAGATAGATTGCGACAATTCTAGAAGCTTGGACCTCCATCTTTTCGTGGGGTCAAGGACCTAGTTTTGGCTGGGGAGTGGATAAGAAAGATGGAGAAGTTGTACAGATTCTTTGAGTGGACGACTTCGGAGATGGTCGCATTTGCTGCTTTCCTACTGAAGGGAATGGTAGAGCATTGGTGGAAGTCTACCCGACCCATATTCAGGGCTTGACATACAGAGATTAGTTAGGAGATATTTTTGGATACCTTCAGGAGGCAGTTCGTTCCAGATGCAGCACAGCGGAGGCTGTAGATCGAGTTTTTGAGGTTGAGCTAAAGGAGACTTTCAGTGGATGAGTACGAGATTAGATTTTTATCCTTGGGAAGGTATGATCCTGACACTATGAGTAGCGAGACCAGTAAGGTTCACAAATTCATTGATGGACTGAGGCCAGTATTATGGTCTAAACTGGTTCCATTTGACATCTCTACCTATGATGACGCAGTGCACAAGGCGCAACTCTGTGAGCAAGATTATGAGAGGAATGTCTTCGAGTTTAGGACAGTTGGAAAAGGCAGAGACAGAGATAAGAAAAGGTCGATGAGTGACAGTACTAGAGGTTTCAGATATCGAGGAGGGAGGAGACTCTTCGGAAGAGACCAAAGATCGAGGAAGTACAAGAGAAGACTGTTAGATCTCCTGCATACTCGGCTATAGCTCTAGCTAGAGGTGTTATTATTTAAGGATCGAGACCTACCACTAAGCAGTGTAGTAGATGTGGTAGATTCCATGGAGGTAGACCATGTTTTGTTTCTAGTGGATTATGATTTAGATGTGGGAATCCAGGGCACATGTCGAGAGTTTGCCCAAAGGTTATTGATATTACCCCACAGAAGGTTAATGAGCCGGAGAGAGCTCCAGTTGATATGTATGCTTTGAGGAGGAGAGCGACGACAGAGGAGAAAAGGAAGCAGGTCATTGAACGATGATGAGTACATGCCTTGGACCAGGGTACAGCTGATACTTCGTCGGATGTGATTAGAGGTAACATCCTGATATATGATTTAGAAACACATGTTTTAACTGATCCTGGTGCCACGTATTCATTTGTATCGCCTTCATTTGTATGTAAGCTAACAAAAGATGTAGAGCGTATACCTTTAAGTAGGATGGTGTTGATTAGTACGCCTATGGATAACAGTCAGCTAGTTGAATATGTATTAAATGACTGCAAACTAAGAGTAGGGGAAAAGGACATGACAACTAATCTAATCTTGTTAAGTATGAGTGATTTCGATGTAATCTTAGGAATGGATTGGTTATCTGCAAACCATGATGTTTTAGATTGTTACGCTAAGATAGTTATGTTTCTAAACCCTAAAAAAATATGTTGTAAAGTTTGATGAAAAGAAATAAAAGTAGTAGTTATGGTTACCATAATCAATGTGTTATGCTAACGGCAAAATGAAAATCTTAAAGGTTTCTTTGCATACGTGGTTGATACGGATAAGGCACATCCAAAGTTGACAGATATTCTTGTGATCAGTGAGTTCCCAGATGTCTTTTCGGATGAATTTCTAGGGTTACCACCAGACAAAGAGATGGAGTTCTATATGGATTTCGTGCCTGATATTGAACTTATTTCGAAACCACCGTATCGCATGGCCTTAGTTGAGCTAGAGGAGCTCAAGAGACAGTTACAGGAGCTGTTGGATAGGGGTTTCATCAGACTGAGTGTTTCACCTTGGGGAGCACTAGTTTTGTTTGTGAGGAAGAAGGATGGAAGCCTCCGATTATGTAAAGATTATAGATTATTGAATAAGGCTACCATCAAGAATAGGTATCCCCTTCCACGTATGGATGATTTGTTGGATCAGCTCCAGGGAGCGTAGGTCTTTTCTAAGATAGATTTGAGGTTTGGGTATCATCAGTTGAGAGTCTGAATTAGAGATATACCAAGACAGCATTTAGAACCTAATATGGCCATTATGAATTTTTGGTCATGCCATTCGAATTGACTAATGCTCCCGCAGCTTTCATGGCTTTGATGAACAATGTGTTCAAGCCATATTTGGATCAGTTTGTTATTGTTTTCATCGATGACATTTTGGTGTACTCGAAATCTAAGGAAAAGCACGAGAAGCACCTCAAGATTGTATTGCAGACCTTACGGGAGCAGAAATTGTATGCTAAACTCAACAAGTGTGACTTTTAGTTGTCACAGATCTCGTTTTTGGGACATGTTGTGTTGAGGGATGGTGTATCAGTGGATCCATCCAAGATTGAGGTTGTAATTTAGTGGGAACAATCGAGGATAATCACCGAGATCGGGAGTTTTCTGGGTTTAGCAGGATATTATTGGAGATTTGTAGAGGGATTTTCGAAGTTAGCTGCTTCGTTGACACGTCTCACTCGGAAGAGTGTAGCATTTGTGTGGAATGAGGATTGTGAGAGGAGTTTTCAAGAGCTGAAGCGTCGATTAACCACCACTCCAATTCTCACTATCCCTACCAGCTCAGGAGAATTCTCAGTGTATATTGATACTTCTCATCAGGGACTGGGCTGTGTTTTGATGCAGGATAGGAGGGTAGTTGCTTATGGATCCAAATAGCTGAAGGACCATGAGAAGAACTATCTGACCCACGATTTGGAGTTAGTAGCAGTAGTGTTTGCATTGAAGGTATGACACCACTACTTGTTTGGTGAGAAGTTCCAGATTTTTACCAACCACAAGAACCTCAAGTATATGTTCTCTCAGAAGGAAGTGAATATGAGACAGAGAAGATGGCTAGAGCTTCTGAAGGACTATGATTGTGCGATACTTTATCATCCGGGTAAGGCTAACGTTATAGCTGATGCTTTGAGCAAGAAGAGCCTTGGGATGGTATCATATATGATGGTTAGGGAGCATGAATTGCTAAAGAAATTTGCTAGCCTCAGTTTGGGAGTTGTGCCGTTTGACATGGATACGGATTGTATGATTGCTAGTCTACGCTAGGAGCCGGATCTGTTGGATAGGATTAACAGGCTTAGCAGACTGATCCGTATTGCATTGATGTGATTGGTCAGATACAAAGGGGTACAGTGACTGATTTTGAGTTGAGTTCTGATGAACTACTGGGGTTCAGAGGTAGATTGTGTGTTCCTAAGGACCCAAAGCTCAAGAGATTGATATTGCGGAAGCACATTCGTCGAGGTACACGTTACATCCGAGGAGTAACAAGATATATCAAAACCTCCTAAAAGTATACAAGTGGTCGGGTATGAAGAAGGATGTGGCAAATTTTGTGTCGAGATGTCTCGTATGTCAACAGGTGAAGGTAGAATATCAGAAGCTGGTAGGGTTATTGTAGTCTCTACCTATACCGACATGGAAAATGAGCATATCACCATGGATTCCATGATGGGTTTACCGAGGACCTGGAGAAATCACAATGCTATTTTGGTGATCGTTGATAGGTTGACGAAGTCAGTCCACTTCTTAGCTATGAGAGCTATCGATACTCTGAGTACAT
This sequence comes from Firmiana major, assembly GCA_033439115.1. Lineage (NCBI taxonomy): Eukaryota > Viridiplantae > Streptophyta > Magnoliopsida > Malvales > Malvaceae > Firmiana > Firmiana major. Next base: position 7,761,404 of record CM065913.1, on the reverse strand, counting down.
TGACAGGGTTGTATGTACTCGAGGTAGTGAGGTTATATGGTGTTCTAGTGAGCATTGTCTCGGATAAGGATTCCTGCTTCACTTCCCACTTTTGGGAACATTTTTAGGAAGCCATGGGAATCCAGTTGAGTTTAAGCACTGCTTTCCATCCTTAGACAGATGGTCAGTCAAAGAGGACTATACAGACTCTGAAGGATATGTTGAGAGCATATGTACTAGATTTTAAAGGCTCCTGGGATGATCATTTGCCACTAGCCAAATTCGCCTACAACAACAGTTATCATTCGAGTATTGGGATGGCACCGTATGAGGCTTTGTATGGCCGTAGATGTCGTTTTCCTATCGGTTAGGAAGAAGTGGGTGACCAAAAGATTTTTTCTCTTGAATTGGTTACACGAGCCTCTGAGGATGTTGGTTGATTGTTGAGTGATTGAGGATAGCTCAGAGTAGACAGAAAAGCTACGCTGACAGGAGACGAAGACCACTTGAGTCCGCAGTTGGTGAGGCAATGTTCCTAAAGGTTTCTCTTTCCAAGGGTATAGTGAGATTCGAGAAGAGAGGTAAATTGAGTCCTCGTTATATTGGACCCTTTGAGATACTTGATCGAGTGGGAGATAAGGCATATAGGTTGGCTTTGCCACCGAATTTATCGAGAGTGCATAATGTTTTCTACATTTCGATGCTACGAAAGTATCATCTAGATCCAAACCATGTGATTTGGTATGAGCCATTGGAGCTCAAGGAAGATTTGACATATGTAGAGAAACCGATCTGGATACTAGATAGAGGGGAGAAAGTCTTAAGGAATAAAACCATTAGACTGGTGAAGATTCTCTGGCAGCATCACACTTCAAAGGAGGCTACTTAGGAGCTAGAGAGTTTGATGCGAGAGAGATACCCCCAGTTATTTGATCTTTGACTTGGTTTTAATTTGGAAGACCAAATTTCTTAATGTGGGGGGGATTGTAAGACCTGTGGTTTGATTTGTGCTCTTTATGATTTTATGATGTATGGATAAGTCACATTTGATATAAATCATAAGGAATGAATGTTTTTAAGTTGCCAATGTGTATGCATCGTAAAACGGGTAATCAAGCAAAGTTAAAATCAATGTAAGAGTGAATTTTGGAGAAAATTATAGCAGAACTGCATCTGAAGAAGAGCAGATCGATCTCATTAACAAGGGAGATCGATCTCATTGCTTAAAGTTACAAAACCAAAGTATTCTGTAAAGAACAAATCGATCTTATAGTAAGGCCAGATCTATCTCCTTAAGGTTCTGTGTAAAGCAGATCGATCTCATGCTTAAGAGCAGATCGATCCCCTAAGCTTAAAAGGTCAGTTTTTGAAGGGAAATATGCAGGACAGATCGATCTTACTTAGTTAGCAGATCGATCCCCAAGAGCAATTTTATAAATACACGACTCTGTAACCTCTATTTTCCCGAGAGACATCAAACCCTTCATGAAACAAAGTTAAACCTAACCTTTCTACACTAAAAATCTTTATCTTTCAGGTAGTTTCGAGAGAGATTCATTTAAGCAAAGTTGTCCTTAGTAAAGAGGAGAACAACATAGTTGGAAACTAGAAGTTTGAATCAAAGATTTAAGTACCAAGGTGGATTTTACCAAAATTAGTGAAAAGAGGAAAAAATTCAAGCTAGGTAAGATTCAATACACCAAGTTTATACATGTTAATCTAGGTGTCTTGGTGAGTTGGTGGGTGTATGTTGAAATTGCTGAAAACAAATGGATCATGAAAAATATCCATGACCTAGCTAATGGTATGAAATTGAGAAAATGAGGAGATTGAGGTATTGAGAGGAGTTAAATGCGTTGATTTAGAGTCATGCACGTGAAAACAAAGTTTATTACAGTTTACTAATGTGAATGACTGTTTACAGAATCGAAAGAGGATATTGGAAGCTAATCGGACTATGAGAGTAAGTAGCACCGAGGAAGTGAGGTCACATGACGTGATCCAAGGTAAGGGAGTTTCATGAGTAGCTATAGGTAGCTACATGCATTTTGAATTGAATTTTGATTATTATACAATATATGAAATTCCGTGTTATAGAAACGTTGCGAGGAGATAAAGTGTGGTTTTATCCAAATTTAAGGTAATAAACCTTATCAGCATGTTGTGACCAATATTTATAGTTGCATTGATAGAATGACAAATGTTTTCATGATATATGCGAAAACAACACATTTGAGTGCCGATTTGATTTTATTGGGTGAATTGCTATTTGAAATAAGCCATCTATCGGGGTTTATGTGTAAACCATTAGCGCTAGAGAATACTCTCACTATATTTTATGAGATATGCATCACATAGTAGTTGAGTATATTCTCGTACTAAATTTTAAATGCGAATTATACATTATGGAGTATTGAGAGTATTGCTCATACTCAGTTTTACATGATAGAGTAATGGGAGCTTTGCTTGTACTCAGTTTTCATTGATTGATGCATTCTAGAGTATTGAGAGCATTGCTCATACTCAGTTTTACATGATAAAGTACTAGGAGCTTTGCTCGTACTTAGTTTTCATTGATTGATGCGTTATAGAGTATTGAGAGCATTGTTCATACTCAGTTTTACATGACATACTGTCGGGAGCATTGTTCGCACTAGATTTATGTGACTTGTGCATGTGGTCGTGCTGGGAGTTTACTCGCACATACCAGTTTTGAAAGAGAGCATGAAGCAACTATGTTGGGAGCCTGTACTAACTGTGTGTCGCACCGATTATATGCTCACACATGTAACATTTTGAGATATGGCCGAGGGCTATTGAAATTATTATCCATATTATGAGGACTAAGACTTATGGCAAGCATCCCGACTATGAGGTATATCCAAGGTATGAGGACTAAGACTTATGGCAAGCATCCCGACTATGAGGTATATCTAAGGTATGAGGGCTAAGACTTATGGCAAGCACCCCGAACTTGAGATTGGGTCCATAGAGTACTTTGTACCGTGTATGTCACATGGAGTACGATGTACCATGAGTACACGATGCGAGAGAGAGTTGTTGGCTGACGGCTAGGATTTGACCCACTTCCCTTTACAGCATATGTGAGGCCCTGCACACCGAGTACTGTGAAGCCTGGGATCACGAAAAATGAGTTATGATCATAATCTCGGAACATGTAGTTGCTTATCTCGGTTCGTTTCTTCACTTGAAATTTCTTGAATGACTTATCACATGGTTTTATGATTTGAGCATGTGAATTTGTGTGTGACAAAGGGTAACCCGAAGGATGGGTGAGGCTAAGAATTTCCATGTTTTTAGATGATGATGAGCCATATTATTTTGATTTCATTGAATGATGAATGTGAATTTTATGAAATTACATGAGAAATGCAGTGTTTTGCATAAACTGTTGAGATTATTAAACCAGAATGTTTTCAGTTCATACTAATGATTTATATCTATATGTATATATTGTATAAATGTTAAAATAAAGACACATGCTTTAGATATGAATCGATAAGGAAATGATTTCAAGGCATGAGCATAGTATTTTGTAGATAGTGTGGTTATCTACTTGCTTGCCTGATTTCCTTATTGAGCTGTAAGCTCACCCCATTTTTATTTTCCCTCTCCATAGAGCATTCATAGTAGTGGGACACGACTTAGGACTGGTATTCCCTAATCCGCTGCACACCCATCATACGAGAGGTATACACCTTTGTTACTTATTGTACTGAACAATGTAAAATCACAGTTATGTAAACGAATGTACTGTTGGGGGATGTATATGTATACAGATATGTATTTGAAATGTATATATGTAAACTTAATTGTGGAAATGAATGTGGTTGAGGTGACTAATATCGAATCACAGCCCAACTGTTTGATGTTGAGTTATGACAGAAGGAGAGGTAAGTAAAATGCAAAAAATTTGTAGTGAATTTGGTAGGTCACAGGAGGGGAGGTCGTGACACTATGATTCAGTATTATTCACACCATATTTACCATCAATTCTATATCATACATACATGTTAATATGAACTATCGATTGATTGTAAATACTTTTATCTTACAAGTGAGCTCACATATATTTACATACATTTACATCCCCTATATTACATCTGTATACAATACTATACTGTTACATGTTTAGATACAAAATCGTATGAATGTGTATACCTTTCGCTCGATAGGAATGCTACGGATACCAGAATACGAGTCTTCAGTCACTCGCTAGCTATTGTAAATGCTCTGTAGAGAGGTGGAAAATGAAAGGGGTGAGCTCACTAACTCAGTAAGGCAATCAGAAAAGTAAGAAGATAACTACACTATCTACATGAATATAATGTCATGCCTTGAAGTATTCGTTACTTTGTTTTACAACTAAAGCATGAATTGGAAAACTGATATAGTGTGTATATATACCTACTTACATATACAGAAATCATGTTGTGTTCATAATTACAGGCATTTCATGCAAAACATTGCATTAATATAAAATCTCATATAATGCTTTTGAAATATAACATGCCATTTCATTTCACGCATATAAAATATGGCATTCAATCAAGTAAAACATATCTATCAGGTCTCGACCCATCCCTCAGTCTACCTGAATCTTTATAAAACTAAGTGATACAATCATGCGAGACTGGGTGGCTATATGCAATACTATCGAGGACTATGGCCATATCCAATACTGTGATTCCAGGCTACAGGATCCTAGTGTTCGGGGCATCATTGTTGTAACGGAAGGTGGGTCAAATCCTAACCGCCAGCTAACAACTCCACATACCTACCATAAACACCACACGGCACAGGGTACTCCGTGTCACATGCACGGTATAACATACTCTCGTGGACCCTATCTCATGTCGATAATCAATGCCACGTCTCTAAATACACGTGCGAACATCTTATCCGTGTGACATTCAGTTTACATGAGGTAATCAGCATGACCTTAACATGTCAATTATATCACATCAAAATCCAGTGCGTTCCTTGAGTGCGACTTTTAGTCGACGCCACACTCAAATACTGTTTTATGCACATTTCACATAAAAATCTAGTGCGAGTAACATTCCAGCATTATGTCATGCATAAATCATATTAAATTGAGTACGAGAAACACTCCTGTACTACACCATGCATATCATGGGAAATCTAGTGTGAGTAACACTCTAGCACTTTTTCATGCAGAAAACATTTAAAATCAAGTGCGAGCAGTGCTCCAGCACAATTTGTTATCACATAACTCGATAGATGGCCCATTTTAAACAAGATATTTCAAATTAGTAAAATCAACACCATAATTGTGCTATTTCTCATAAATCATGAAATCATTGGCCAATCTATCTATACTTCTGCTAATCAGCAGTAAAAACACTCAAAAACAAGTTTTTCATGCTTTATTTACCTTTTCTTAATTTTCCTAATTTTACCCCTAATAAGGGTAAAATGGTAATTTTCTCATATCGGGTCTCTATAAATTTTATTCACTTTCTCTGACCCTCAGACTTTTTAAGTGAATGTAAACGCCGATGAAAATACTCGCAGATATCTCTAACTACCTACAAAATTCCCTTGCATTGAATCACATCGAGTGAATTCACTTTCCCAACAATGCTCGATCGCGCAGTCTGATTTGCTCCCAATATAATCTCTAGAGCTGCATATAACAATTATCAGGTTAATTACACTTTTTCAACTGTATTTCACATTTAATACAGTCTATTTCGCTTAATACGCCTATTTACTCTTATTGGGCCTAATTGCATCTTAATGGGCCAACACTGTCTTAAGCCCATTTTCACTTTACTATTCATTTCATCTGGGCCTATTGGCCTTGTAGGGCCCACTAACTCTTATTGGGCTTGGTTTGAGGCCCACCAATCCTTATTGGGCTTAAACCAATTCGGCTTAGCCCATTTGGCCTCTCGGCCATGGCATGCCACGACCTCAATCCTTGACTTACCCAAAACCACTATAAATTTTTCGCTTTTTACTTTACTTACCTTTCTCTCCTCAACAGTTGGGTTATGATTTGATATTAGTCACCCACTCACATTTATTCACATTATACATAGAATTTAGTATTCTTTTCAATAACATAAACTGTTATACAGTATTCGTTTATATACATCCCGACCGTATAATAGTTTACATAACTGTGCTTATACATTGTTCAGTACAAAATGTTCGAGTGTGTATACCTCTTGTAAGATGGATAGGGAGCGGATACAATGAATGCTAACCTCAGCCAGACTCAATCTACTATGGATGATCTGTAGAGAGTGGAAAATAAAAGGGGATGAGCAAACAACGCGCTCAGTAAGGAAATTAGGCAAGCAAGTAGACAGCCGCATTATCTACTGAAAATAAGGCTTTGCCTTTCCTTCTCTCATCTCAAGCATGTATTAAATGATATAACAGTAGTACATAATAAATTCCATGTACTTAAAATCATGCTGAGTTATCAAATGTAGGCATTCATGCAAAACAGTGCATCTTTATAAAATTAGGAATGCCTTTATCTCAATCATGCCATTTACATTTAAATAACATTAAATATGGCAGTTTACAACACAACACAATTATCGGTTTCCGACCTATCTCTCTCAGGTCTAACCGTATCATGAAAACAAGTGATATATCATGTGAGACTCAGTGGCTAAATGCAATACTCTCCTGGACTATGGCCATATCCTAAAATGTGAAATCCTAGGCAACACAGATCTCGGTGTGCGGGTATCACTGCTGCAATGGGAGGGGGGTCAGTCCATCACAACAGCTAGCTATCAACTCCACCACACGGTACAGTGTACTCCATGCCACTCGCACGATACAACGTACACCCGTGGACCCTCTCCTCATAGTCGGGATGCCTGCCATAGGTCTTAGTCCTCACACCACGGAAATACATCATAGTCGGGGTGCTTGCCATAAGTCTTAGCCTTCACACTATGGAATAAATGTCACGTCTCTAAATCCACGTGCGAACATATCAACAGTGTGACACTCACTCTACACAAAGGAAATCATCACAGTTTTGCTAACATGTCTTATATATCATGTAAAAATAGCAGTGCGCGTCTCGAGTGTGACTCACAATCAACACTCCGCCTCTTAAACACTGTGTATGCATTTCAAAATATCAAACACTAGTGCGAGTAACCTTTAGCACTAGGTTAATGCATAATTCTCTTTTCAAATCAAGTACGAGTTATTACTTAAGTACTATATCATGTATAAATCATGAAAATTGAGTATGAGCAACGCTCCCAATACTCTATATGCATCAATCACAAACTGAGTACGAGAAATGTTCCTATACTCTAATATGCATAAAATAGTATTAAAATATAGTACGAGTATATCCTCCAGTACTATGTGATGCAAATCTCAAAATATAGTGCGAGTATTCTCCAACACTTATGGTTTTCACACAAAACCAGATAGATGGTTGTTCAAATCACATTTCACTCATTTCAAATCGAATTAGAACTTAAATGTACTGTTTTCGCATACACATGAAAACATTAGCCATTCTATCATACAACTCATGAATTTTGGGTCACAACATGCTTCTTAGGCTTTTTATCCTATTTTTGGATAAATCTACACTTTATCTCATTAATCCTTAGCACACACAACATGCTTATTTCAGGGAATTCATATAGAGTATAATATCGAAACTCTATTCAAAATACTTGTAGCCATCTCTAGCTACTCACGAAATTCCCTTACCTCGGATCACGTCAAGTGACCTCTCTTCCTCGGTGCAACTCACTTTCGCAGTCAGAGTAGCTTCCATAATGATTTTCGAAGCTGTTACAATTATTGGCATTAGTATATCACTCTATACTCATTTCATTTGCCAAGTCTCAACTTAATACATTATTATACCATTTCTCTCAATATGGCATCATACCATATTTTCACATAATTATATTCATCACTTGTTATTTCTAATATATGCATTTCATAAGATTAACTTATAATCTTCCATACATGCATAGTCTATCAATAAATCAATGTTAACATCATTTCCTCATTACTTTCTCACTTTCATGCCAAAACTAGGTCATGCTCTTTTTTCATGATCCTTTCATTTCCAACAAATCATATGTACACAAACAATCTCATTAACACATCTAGTTTAACATATATCAACTTGGTGCATTAAATCTTACCTAGTTGAACTTTCTTTCTTTTTTCACCAAAATGGTAAAATCCACCTTACTCCTTGAACTATTGATTTCAATCCTTTGTTTCCAAGTATGTTGTTCTCCTCTTTGCTAAGAACAACTTTTCTCACTATATCTCACTCAAAACTGATCATAAACTGAAGTTTTCTAGTGTTTCTTGGATAGGTTTAGGTTTAGTTCTTGAATGAAACAGTAATTCTCGGGAAAATGAAGTGCAGAAGTCCAGTATTTATAGAACTATCTTGATGAGATCGATCTGCTCTGAATTTTTCCTCTTGAAACTGACCTTCCAGACTACATGAGATCGATCTAGTCTTACATGAGATCGATCTGTTGCAACACAAAACCTTAAGGAGATCGATCTGCTCTTGCATGAGATCGATATGTTATAAGTCATTAGTTTAAGGAAATCGATCTGACGGTTCAGAGATCAATTCCTTCAACACAGAATGTTTAGCAGATCGATCTGGCCCCTTTGGAGATCGATTTGTCCTGTTCCATCTCTCAAATAAGAGCGTTTTTGGCTCTTCCAGATCGATCTCTATCCCATGAGATCGATCTCTCATCCATATTTACCAGATTTTACTGCAGTTTTTTGCAGTAACACATGACAAACTTCATACATTTTGCTACCATGGTCATTTTTTCATTCATCCACATTTATGGCTTGAAAATGACATCCATTCATACCTTATACACATTGAAACTTGTGTGTATCATTTGTATAACCAAAGGTATACCATTTACAACCAAATGGAGTATAAAACTTATGCGTACTTAAATCCATTTTACCACACTACTCAATTTTCCATATATTCCCATTTATCACATACTAAAGTCTATTTCTTATTATTCATACATAATGAAACTTGTATGTACATCACCAACTCATATTACAAGTATGTACATTCAATTCTATGGACTCTACATCATTCATGCTTCACATAGCATGTACATGTATGTACTAATGAATTTGAGGGTCTTACAAATCCTCCCCTCCTTAAAAGAATTTGGTCCTCCAAATTAGAACCAAGTTAATCTTTAAACAATTGGGGATATTTCCCTTGCATTGGACTCTCTAGCTCCCAAGTAGCTTCCTCTGAAGTGTGGTGTTGCTAGAGAATCTTCACTAACCCTATAGTCTTATTTCTCAAGACTCTCTCCTTTCTATCCAGTATCTGTATAGGTTTCTCTACATAATTCAAATTATCTGTAAGCTCCAATGGCTCATACTGAATCACATGATTTGGATATGGATAATACTTCCTTAACATCGAAATGTGGAAGACATTATGCACTCCTGATAAATCCCATGGCAAAGCTAATCTCTATGCCTTATCTTCCACTCTATCTAGTACCTCAAAAAATCCAATGTAGTGAGGATTTAGCTTACCTCCCTTCCCAAATCTCACTTACCCTTAGAAGGAGAAACCTTCAGAAATACTGACTCACCAACTACAAATTCAAGTGGTCTTTGTCTCTTATCAGCATAGTTCTTTTGTCTACTCTGAGCTATCCTCAATCTCTCAATAATCAAATAGACATCCTCAGAGGCTTGTGTAACCAAATCAGGAGCAAAAATCTTTTTGTCACCCACTTCTTCCCATCTAATAGGGGAACGACATCTACGGTCATACAAGGCCTCATATGGTGTCATCTCGATACTCGCATGATAACTATTGTTATAGGCGAACTCGGCTAGTGGCAAATGATCATCCTAAGGGCCTCTAAAATCCAGCACACACGCTCTCAACATATCCTTCAGGGTCTGTATAGTCCTCTCTGACTGCCCATCTGTCTGAGGATGATAAGCGATGCTCAAACTCAATTGGATTCCCATGGCTTCCTGAAAATGTTCCCAAAAATGGAAAGTGAAGCGGGAATCCCTATCCGAGACAATACTCACTGAAATACCATGTAACCTCACTACCTCGCGTACTTATAGTTCTGCCAACGTACTCAAAGTATCGGTAGCTCTTATAGCTAGAAAGTGGGCTAACTTCGTCAGTCTATCAACTATCACCCATATAGCATCATGATTCCTTCGGGTCCTCGATAAACCCATCACGAAATCCATGGTGATATGCTCCCATTTCCATGTCGATGGAGATAGAGACTGCAATAACCCTGTAGGTTTCTGATGCTCTACCTTCACTTGCTGACATACAAGACATTTTGCCATAAAATCCGTAACATCTTTCTTCAAAATTGACCACCAGTACACCTTTTGAAGATTCGATACATCTTATTACTCCTCGGATGTAGCGTGTACCTCAACAAATGAGCTTTCGACAATATCAATCTCCTGAGCTCTGGGTCTTTGGGAACACACAATATGTCTCTGAACCTTTGGAGTCCATCTGAACTTATCTAAAAGTTAGTCACTATGCCATTCTGTATCTAACCTCTCATGTCAATGCAATACAGATCAGTCTGCTGAGTCACTCTGATCCTCTCTAACAGATCTAGCTCCAAGCATAGACTAGCAATGACACAGTCCATATTCATGTCAGAAGGCACGACTTCCAAACTGAGGCTAGCAAACAACTCTAGCAACTCATGTTCCCTGACCATCATATACGATACCATCCCAAGGCTCTTTCTACTCAAAGCGTCGGCTACAACATAAGCCTTGCCCGGATGATAAAGTATCTCACAATCATAATCCTTTAGAAGCTCTAGCCATTTTCTCTGTCTCATGTTCAGCTCCTTCTGTGAGAACAGATACTTGAGGCTTTTGTGGTCGGTAAATATCTGAAACTTCTCACCATTCAAGTAGAGGCGCCATACCTTCAATGCAAACACTACTACTGCTAACTCCAAATCGTAGGTCGAATAGTTCTTCTCATGGTGCTTTAGCTGTCTGGATCCATAAGCAACTACCCTCACATCCTGTATCAATACATAGCCCAGTCCTTGATGCGAAGCATCGGTATATACTAAAAATCCTCCTAAACTGGTAAGGATAGTGAGAATTGGAGTGGTGGTCAATCGACCCTTCAACTCCTGAAAACTCTTCTCACAATCCTCGTTCCACAAAAATGCTACACCCTTCCTAGTAAGACGTGTCAACGGAGCAACTAACTTCGAAAATCCTTCTATGAATCTCCGATAATACCCTGCTAAACCCAAGAAACTTCTGACCTTAGTGACTGTCCTCAGCTGTTCCCACTGAACTACAGCCTCAATCTTGGATGGATCTACTGATACACCATCCTTCGACACTACATGTCCAAAAAATGAGATCTGTGACAACCAAAAATCACACTTGTTGAGTTTAGTATATAGCTTCTATTCTCGTAAAGTCTACAATACTATTTTGAGGTGTCTCTCATGCTCTTCCTCAGGCTAAGAGTATACCAAAATGTCATCTATGAAGACGATAACAAATTGATCCAAATATGGCTTGAACACATCGTTCATCAAAGGCATGAAAGCTGCGGGAGCATTCGTCAATCTGAATGGTATAACCAAGAACTCATAATGGCCATATCGGGTCCTAAATGCTGTCTTAGGCATATCTCTACTCCGAACTCTTAGCTGATGATACCCAGACCTCAGATCAATCTTAAAAAAGACATGCGCTCCCCGGAGCTGATCTAACAAATCATCAATACGTGAAAAGGGATATATATTCTTGACGGTTGCCTTATTCAATAATATGTAATCAATACACAATCAGAGGCTCCCATCCTTCTTCCTCACGAATAAAATCGGTGCTCCCCAAGGTGAAGCACTTGGTTGGATAAAACCTCTGTCCAACAGCTCTTATAACTATCTCTTGAGCTCCTTTAGCTCAATTAAAGCCATGCGATACGGTGGTCTTAAAATAGGCTCAGTACCAGGCACTAACTCTATACAGAACTCCATCTCTTTGTCTGGTGGTAACCCTGGTAACTCATCCGAAAAGACATCTGGGAATTCATTAACCACAGGAATATCTTCCAACTCCGGATGTACCTTATCTGTATCAACCACATACGCAATAAAACCTTCAACATATTCATTTCTTAATCAGCATAGTACATTATTAATTACAATTATAACAACTCTTTTCATTTATTTTCATCAAACATTACAACATACTTTTCAGGGTTAGGAAACATAACTGTCTTAGCGTAACAATCTAAGCTTGGTTTGACGATAACCAATCCATTCCTAATATTACATCAAAGTCACTCATACTTAACAATATTAGATTGGCTGTCATATCCTTTTCCCCTACTTTTAACTTACAATTATTCAACACATACTCCACTAGCTGACTATTATCCATAGGCGTACTAATCAACATCATCTTATTTAAAGGAGTATGCTCTACATGCTTTGCTAACTTACATGCAAATGAAGGGAATGCAAATGAATGCGTGGCACCAAGATCAGTTAATACATATGCTTTTAAATCATAAATCAAGATGTTACCTCTAATCACATCTGATGAAGCATCAGCTATCCCTTGGTCCAAGGCATCTACTCGCCCTCGTCTCATCACTTACTTCCCCTTCTCCTCGGTCGTCGCTCTCCTCCTCTGAGCAGACGTATCACCCGGAGCTCTTTCTTACTCCCTGCCCTTCTGTGGGGCAGTCTTAACCATCTCTGGGCAAACTCTAGCAATATGCCCTGGTTTCCCACATCAAAAACACACAATAGGACTCATCGGACAAGGTCTACCACCATGGTATCTACCACATCTACTGCATTGATCAGTAGTATGCCTCGGTCCTCCAATCATAATGCCCTTTGCCGAAGCTATTGCTGTGTATGTAGGAAATCTCACAATCTTTTCCTATACTTTCTTGATCTTTGGTCTCTTACCGAAGAGTATCCTCCCTCCTCGATATCCGAAACCTTGAGCATGGCCACTCATTAACCTCTTTCTATCTCTATCTCTACCTTTTTCGACTGATCTAAACTCTGAGACATTCCTCTCATAATCTTGTTCACAGAGTTGTGCCCTGCGGACAGCCTCATCGTTGGTAGAAATGTCGAATGGAACCAGTTTAGACCGCAACACTGGCCTCAATCCATCAATAAACCTGCAGACCTTCCTAGTTTCGCTGTAGATGGTATCGAGGTCATACCTTCCCAGGGCTAAAAATCTAGTTTCATACTCATCCACTGAAAGACTTCCCTAGCTCAACCCCAAGAATTCGGCCTGCAGCCTTCGCTGTGCCGTATCTGGAACAAACTGCCTCCTGAAGGCATCTAGAAATAGCTCCCAACTAATCTCAGTATGTCGGGCTCTCAATATAGGCCTGGTGGACTTCCACTAATGCTCTGCAGTCCCCTTTAGTAGGAATACAATAAATTCGACCCTCTCTGAAGTCGTACACTCAAAGAATCCATACAACTTCTCCATCTCTCCAATCCACTCCTCAGCAACAACTGGGTCTTTTACCCCTCGAAAAGATGGAGGTCCAAGCTTCTGGACGTGTCGCAATCTATCTAAATCGTACCCATATCCCAATCCACTACTCTCTTGAACTGGTAGCGGTGTAGGAGTATTTGTAGCCCGTGGCATCTCAGGTGCTGGCTGTACAGGTGTGTCAGGTGCAATTGCCTCTCCTGTCGCAGTCTCTGCATCTTATCCCTGTCTACCTGGTCTAGTCTATGCCAGTATCTCCACTATCATCTCTAGGCTACGCTCAATCCTCATGAAACATGCCTCTGCAGTCTCTGGTACCTCATTAGTACCTATATTCTCATCTCGGGTCTCTGGCCTACCTCTACGGCCTTGAGCACTGCATCTCGCCCCTCTACCTCGGCTTGTATTAGCCATATAGACTAAATTTTTGCATTCATATTCATTAATTAGTCTGATTCCCATATTGTATACACAATTGTAACTGAACAAAGCACAGTACTATGGGGATGTATACTTTCCTAAACTAATACCGACTCACATCAGACCAACACTGCTCTGATACCATTCTGTCACGGCCTCAATTCATGAATTACCTAAAACCACTATAAATTTTTCGCTTTTTACTTTACTTACCTTTCTCTCCTCAACAGTTGGGCTGTGATTCGATATTAGTCACCCACCCACATTCATTCACATTATACATAGAATTTAGTATTCTTTTCGATAACATAAACTGTTATACAGTATTCTCACATATACATCCTGACCGTACAATAGTTTACATAACTGTGCTTATACATTGTTCAGTATAAAATGTTCGAGTGTGTATACCTCTCGTAAGATGGATAGGCAGCGGATACAATGAATGCTATACCTCAGCCAGACTCAATCTACTGTGGATGATCTGTAGAGAGTGGAAAATAAAGGGGCATGAGCAAACAACGCGCTCAGTAAGGAAATCACGCAAGCAAGTAGACAACCGCACTATCTACTGAAAATAAGGCTTTGCCTTTCCTTCTCTCATCTCAAGCAACTATTAAATGATATAATCGTAGTACAGAATAAATTCCATGTACTTAAAATCATGCTGAGTTATCAAATATAGGCATTCATGCAAAATAGTGCATCTTTATAAAATTAGGAATGCCTTTATCTCAATCATGCCATTTACATTTAAATCACATTAAATATGGCAGTTCACAACACAACACAATTATCGATTTCTGACCTATCTCTCTCAGGTCTAACCGTATCATGAAAACAAGTGATATATCATGTGAGACTCAGTGGCTAAATGCAATACTCTCCTAGACTATGGCCATATCCTAAAATGTGAAATCCTAGGCAACACAGATCTCGGTGTGCGTGTATCACTGCTATAGCGGGAGGGGGGTCAGTCCATCACAACAGCTAGCTATCAACTCCAGCATGCGGTACAGTATACTCCATGCCACTCGCATGGTACAACGTACACCTGTGGACCCTCTCCTCATGGTCGGGATGCCTGCTATAGGTCTTAGTCCTCACACCATGGAAATACATCATAGTCAGGGTGCTTGTCATAAGTCTTAGCCATCACACTATGGAATAAATGCCACGTCTCTAAATCCACGTGTGAACATCTCAACAGTGTGACACTCACTCTACACGGAGGAAATCATCACGGTTTTGCTAACATGTCTTATATATCATGTAAAAACAATAGTGCGCGTCTCGAGTGTGACTCACAATCAACACTCTGCCTCTTAAACACTGTGTATGCATTTCAAAATATCAAACACTAGTGCGAGTAACCTTTAGCACTAGGTTAATGCATAATTCTCTTTTCAAATCAAGTACGAGTTATTACTCAAATACTATATCATGTATAAATCATGAAAACTGAGTACGAGCAACGCTCCCGGTACTCTATATGCATCAATCACAAACTGAGTACGAGAAATGCTCTAAGTACTCTAATATGCATAAAATAGCATTAAAATATAGTACGAGTATATCCTCCAGTATTATGTGATGCATATCTCAAAATATAGTGCGGGTATTGTCTAGCACTTATGGTTTTCACAAAAAACTAGATAGATGGCTATTCAAATCACTTTTCACTCATTTCAAATTAAATTAGCACTTAAATGTACTGTTTTCGCACACACATGAAAACAATAACCATTTTATCATACAACTTATGAATTTTGGGTCACAACATGATTCTCAAGCTTTTTATCCTATTTTTGGATAAATCTACACTTTATCTCATTGATCCTTAGCACACACAACATGCTTATTTCAGGGAATTCATATAGAGTATAATATCGAAACTCTATTCAAAATACTTGTAGCCATCTCTAGCTACTCACGAAATTCCCTTACCTTAGATCACGTCAAGTGACCTCGCTTCCTTAGTGCAACTCACTTTCGCAGTCCGAGCAGCTTCCACAATGATTTTCAAAGCTGTTACAATTATTGGCATTAGTATATCACTCTATACTCATTTCATTTGCCAAGTCTCAACTTAACACATTATTATACCATTTTCTCTCAATATGGCATCATACCATATTTTCACATAATTATATTCATCACTCCTTATTTCCAATACATGCATTTCATAAGATTAACTTATAATCTTCCATACATGCATATTCTATCATTAAATCAATGTTAACATCATTTCCTCATTATTTTCTCACTTTTATGCTCATGACACACCCTGAAGGTATTGTCCGCAAGTGCACGGGTCGTACAAGTAATAATGGGATTTGAGTCCCAGAATTATCGTCCCACAGAGAAGTTGATCAGCCTAATTAAGTACCGATTAATCTTACCCTAAGTATATTCTAGCAAATTATGAAATTAAAGTGGTGATCTACTAAGGCTAATTAAACGTACTGAAAACAATAAACATTAAAAATAAAGAAAATAAAACTGAACTAAGATTTGCTTATTGAACTCCGAGCAATTAAAGTAAATACCTACAAAATAAATTAAAACAGTTAAAATGAATTAACGCAATTAAAATAAAATGCAAATATGAAATTAAAGCAATAAAACTAATTAAACTAAAATTAAACAACCTTAAAATAAAATGTGCATGCAATTAAACTAACCAAGAAACTGCAATTTAAACTAACTTAAAGTCTAATGAAAATAAATTTACCCCTAATTTAATTCTAAATGAACACGTAATTAACTATCAACCTAATTAAAACTAAGTTCTAAACTATTAAACAAGAATACTAATCATGCAATTTAATCAAAGACTCTAAACTAAGCTAACAAATTAAATTGGAATTAAACTAAACAAATAATGCATGAAAATGGATTAAAGCTATAATGCAAATGTGCCAAACATGGCCTTAAGTAAATTTAAACCATTCCCTCTAAAAACTGTTCACATCTTCAGAAATTTGCTTCTTTTCCAAGAGATGGCCTCGGTCTGTCCACGCGTGTCCATTGCATGCTCTCAAGTGTGTCCTGCCCATGCCTCTCGGTTCAGTTGTTCAGCTCCATGCCTCTCGTCCAAGTCTGTTGCGTTAAGTGCTGCTACTTGCCCTGTCGTCCTACCATGTCCTGCTGTCAAACCGTGCTCTGTACTGACATCCCGAATGCTATGTTCTTCAATTCTAGATGCTACAGCCGTTGTCCAGATTCAGGTACTGCTCTCGTCCTGCCCAGTGGTGCTGTATGTGCTCCTTATTTTGCTCCAGTCTGTTGTAACTAGTTCTGCTACTGCCTTGCTTCAGGTGCTACCTCAATTGCCCGATCATGCATTGAACTGCTAACCCAATTGCTCAGTATTTCATTTCCTGGTGCAGCGAATGTCTACTGCTACACCAAGCTGTTCCAATCCTTGCTCCACGTCTTGGTTTACCCAGCTCACTATATGTACTCAGCCTACCCAGTTGGCATATATATTTTCACAGTACATAATATGTAGCTAACGTGCATCTGCTATCAACTCTCTGCCCCGGTGCTATTTTCTATTGTTTTCTCAGATCCATCCTCGGCATGCTGCTGCAAAGTAGAAGTTAAAACACAAAAGGCAATGATTAACAATGAAGTCTAAAGCAATAACTGCAAACTAAAAATGTAAAACTAGATTAAAACCAAGTTAAGAAAAATAAAGATGATGAACAATGTAAAAATTCTAAAACAGAGGAGAACAGAGGAGGAAAGTTGTGGTTCTCGGTTTTGGCTATGATGCCATGGTTCTGTCCCGACTAGTTGCTGCCTCCATATGCATTCCAGCTTTCCAACAACTCCACTCAACAGCACAAACACTCTCTGGTCAGTGAAGAAAATCGCTCGAAATAACAGAAACTAGAATTTAAAAACGAGTTATAAACGACGAAAATGGAGAAGAAAATAGATAAGCATAAAACGGAATTCTAAATCCAAAGAGCTACCACAGCAAAGATATGAAATGAAACAATCTAGAAAATATAAAACAAGAATTGCAGGAAATGGAAATGCTACGAGAAAACCATAAATGAAAATTTCTTCTTTGAATAAAAGTTGGTAACAAAACCAAATCCCATGCTTGAATTTATCTACTGAAATAGAAAATAAATTGTTGAACAGGGAAGAAGACTTGGCCACTGTCACCAGCCGAGCTTCTTACTTCCTCATATCCAACAATCGGCGAATCCAAAAGACAAAATAGAAATTAGATAAAATCATATGTAAACCGAGAACATGAATGAAATTTGCGCTTTTCTTTTTTTATTGAAATAAAATTATCCAAGACAATTGAAAAACATAAAGAAGAATGGAATGAACATTAAACAACTTGTAAAACTAATTGGAAATTTCAAAGAAAGTTTTAAAAATTAACCTAAAAACTATTCTACCCTAATTTACCTCTACTCCTAAATTACTTCTATTCTAACCTAGGCTCCCTTTTTCAATTGCCATCATATTCTATTTATACACACACTTAGGGGTACAATTGTAATAATTTTTTTTATCCTAGATGAGTTGGCATTGTTTGGCCACTTGTCTTCACACCATTGGCTCCTTGAAAAATAATATTTCCATGTCATCTATCTTTTTGTCCAATTGGATGTGCTAGGCTTGTGTTGTCCGCGTGGTCCAATCTCGATTTTAGCTCAATTTCGATCTATTTTCTACCGAAATATTCAAAATTCATCCGGATTTAATTTATCTGCAAACATGAAAATTTTAATTAAATAAAGGGGATAATTAACAAAATAAATTGGGGATTTAAATAATTAATTAGAAAATTAAGCACAAATAATTCTAAAAATATAGAATTATCACACCCCCAAACTTGATCTTTTGCTTGTCCTCAAGCGAAACAAAATAATTGTAGAAATGACAAGTACAAAACATAATAATCTCCCCAATATTTTCCTCAAAGATAAAGTACAAACTATGATCTCAAAGACTCACAATTACAAGTCCAACATTCAAAATCATTCAATCATAAGTCCTAACCCAAATTTGATTCCTTTTGTGTGTGTGTGAAAATTTCAAAGTCACTTCACAGTACATTATTCGGATCAGATTATGCAAACACAGTGAATACAAAGTCAATGACATGTGATCATTCCCATAAGTTTGCTTTTCACTTCTCTCTCCACTAATGTAGTCACACTCAATCAAAGATTAATAGGACTTCATTAAGCTTGTAATGTAAGGCTGGGGCTAAGGTATGATAAAGTCGATTTAGGTTTAATTACCCCTTAACATGCATTACTTCTAGGATCTTAATGTAAGAGCTCAAATCATTCCCCCCAAACTTATTTATTTTGCTAGACATTTTATTCTATTTTTGTATTTTTCATCTTTCTTCTTTTCTTTTTCTTTTTTTTTTTCAAATTTTTTTTCGAATCAATACTCCTTCACTATCACTTAATACCCATATGTACAAAGCTCACAATATATCCCAATAAATTTTCATGCTTTCGGGGTAAAGGGATAGGAAAATAGTATTTAAGCTAAGGAAAATAACGCAAGTGTATTTATAGAGAAAAGCTTATTTGGCCCAAATGGGTGACTAGGGGTAAAATATGTACAGGGATGGCTAGAAAGGCTCAAACGATCCAAAGATGACCTAAATCATCTCCCTAATTAAGTGTGATCTAATATTTCACCTCGAGATCAGATAAAACAAATTCTAGAATATGATGCATAAAATCAACTGAACAAATGCAATCCTAAATCCACATAAGCTTTCTCTAAATAAATATACAGATTCATGACATGACATGTGCGTAAGATGAGGAAATCACAATTAAAATTACGACAAATTCAAGAATTCAACTTCATGCTTTTCCTATAATCATGCTTCTTAGTAAATCAAAATCAGACTTAATCATGCGGTCATATCATCGGAATATGAGAAAACTACATGCTAAGCATTAAATCATCCCAAAATCAAACAGTTTAAGCTCAGATTTTTCAAAAAAAATTGAAATTTTTTTCAATTTTGCTCAAATTTTTGAAAAATACTCAAGTGATATCCCTTCCCCCAAACTTAAAGTGCACAGTGTCCTCAGTGTGCAGATAATATAAGAATTGAAGTTCAGGAACAAAGTACTCCCCTTTCTGATGATGATGAACAACTGAAGCTTTTATTGAAAGCGTAAAACTAGAAAATAAACCTGCAAAATAAATAAAGAAAGAAATAACAGAAAAGAAAAAGAAAAAGAAACAGAAAAAGAACTATATACAAGGTGGAAAGAAAAACACAACCACTTTAAATGCAGCTGAAGAAAACAACACTCGGCAGCAAGGTGAAGAGTAGGAGGATCAACCAGAGTGGTGATAAAATGTCGACAGTTAACTCCTCATTGGCTCTAGCTACTTCCCTCATTCTTTGAGATTTCTTGTGCTCAAGCCTTATATCCTCAATATCAATCTTAAAACACTCTTGAGAGTCATCAGAGAGCTTCAAAGGTTTGAAAACATTAAATTTCACTTCCTGATCTAGGACTCTCATAGTTAACTTCCCCTTCTGTACATCAATTAAGGTTCTACCAGTCACTAGGAAAAGTCTGCCTAGTATAATGGGGACTTCCCTGTCTTCCTCCATATCCAAAACAATAAAATCTAAAGGGAAAATAAATTTGTCCACCTTTACTAGCACGTCCTCAATAACCCCTTTTGGATATTTAATGGATCGGTCAGCTAGCTGAAGGGTCACTGTGGTAGGCTTGATATCCCATATTCCTAACTTTTGGTAGATAGACAGAGGCATCAGATTGATACTGGCTCCTAAATCACACAGGGCTCTACCAAAGAACATATTTCCAATAGTGCAGGGTATGGTAAAACTCTCGGGATCTTTGAGCTTGGGGGGTAATTTCCTCTGGATAATTGCACCACATTCCCCAGTTAAGGCCACCGTCTCATAATCTTCTAATCTTCTCTTCCTCGAGAGGATATCCTTTAAAAACTTCACATAATTTGGCATTTGCTCCAAGGCATCTGCAAAAGGATTGTTGATGTGAAGCTTCTTAAAAACCTCAAGAAATTTAGCAAATTGTTATTCCAGTTTTTGATTTTGGAACCTCTGAGGAAAATGTACTGGTGATCTAACTAGAGGCAATGTAGTGGAAACCTGTATAGAATCAAAGGTCGAGGGGTGGTAAAGAAGAAGAAGGTAAAGATGAAGAAGCGCCTAACTTTGTTTCCTTTGCAGCTCGATCATGATGTTCTTGCTCCTTCTAAGCTGCCTCTTTAGAACTTAAGGGTTTATCAACTATGGGCTGTTCAGGTGCAGACTTAACTTGTGGCTCATCTAACTCTCTGCCACTCCTAAGGGTGATGGATCTAACATGTTTCTTACCCTCCCTTTGCTTAATAGGATTAACTTCAGTGTTACTAGGAAGGGCCCCTTGAGGACGTTGGCTAAGGGCACTAGCTATTTGTCTAACCTGAACTTCTAATTTCTTAATTGAGGCAGCTTGATTTTCAGGATAGTTGTGAACATTTCCTCAAGCGAGGGCTTCTTCTCAGCTACTGGTGCATGGTAATGTTGGGGCTGCACGGGTTGTGGTGGTGGTAGTGGTGGTGGTGATGGATGATGTGGGTATGGGTGATGAGAAGGCGGATGAAATGGAAATTACGGCTGTGATGGTACCTGAACCGGTGGAGCTTAAAAACCAGGGAGTCCTATAGGTCTAGAGCTAGAAGTTTGCCCTTGGTTTTGGCTCCAGGAGAAGTTAGGATGGTTCCTCTACCCTGGATTGTAGGTGTTTGAAAAAGGGTTGTTTTGTTGCGTTTGAGAAGGGGCAACATACTGAACCGATTCTAAGTTGAGCAGACACCTATCTACAGAGTGGGTACCACTACACAGCTCATAGGAAAGAAAAGGACTTTAGACAGAATAAATCAGATTAGGACTGGTGGGAGGATTATGTTGGGTACTAAGCGACTCTACCTTCTTCGTAAGATTAACGATTTGAGAGGTCAAGGTAGACAGTGTGTCGAGCTCATAAATACCCATCGGCTTCTTTAGTAATTGCCTCTCCGAGGACCATAGATAGTTGTTAGCAGCCATCTTTTCTAACAACTCGTAAGCTTCCTCCTCTGTTTTACACATTAGCGCTCCACCCGTAGCAGCGTCAACAATGGTCCTATTTTGGCTTGTAAGTCCGTTGTAGAAGGTCTGGACTTGCAGCCACATAGGTAGGCTATGGTGAGGGCACTTCTTAAGAAGCTCTTTGTATCGTTCCCATGCTTCATAAAGAGATTCAGAGTCATACTGGGCAAAGGAAGATATGTTACTACGGAGTTGGGCCATTTTAGAAGGAGGAAAAAACTTAGATAGAAATTGATGGGCTAACTCGTCTC
Organism: Firmiana major; assembly: GCA_033439115.1. Taxonomy (NCBI): domain Eukaryota; kingdom Viridiplantae; phylum Streptophyta; class Magnoliopsida; order Malvales; family Malvaceae; genus Firmiana; species Firmiana major. The sequence continues at coordinate 7,739,033 of CM065913.1, read as the reverse complement.
ATGTAGAAATGGATCATGAAGGCAGGGAGGTTAACCAGTGTCGCGCCCTATCCCTAATTGAGAAGGGGAATAATCTAAGCCTAAGCGCATCATCAGATAACCTATTGTGTTTGAACGTGTTGCACAAGTCCAGGAATTATCCAAGGTGAGCATGTGGGTCATCGTGTGGAAGCCCACTGAACTGTAAAAAGTCTGAATCATCTGGAGGATTACGGGCTTAATTTCAAAGTTATTTGTAGGGACAACTGGTGGCCTAATGCCGAAATAATATCCTCTAATCGTCGGCATTGCATAATCTCCGACTGTCCTAATTTCCCTATTTTCTGCCATGATGTTTTGCAGTGGAGCTAATAATTTCCTAGAGTCCTTTCGATTTTTTCTAAGAGTGCGTTCAATTTCAGGATCTAGAGGAAAGCAATCAAAACTCTTGGCTCTACGCATGCAAACATCAGAAAGTCCTTAGAATTTTTTTTTGAATTTTTAAATTTTTGAATTTTTTATTATTAATTTTTTTTCAATTAACTAATCTAGATTAAATATTTACAACCTAAATATTTACAAGCTAGAATTACACCTAAGCATTATTTCACCGATATTAATTAACAACCATGTAAAACTTCCCCGGCAACGGCGCCAAAAACTTGACACGCCCTGAAGGTATTGCCCGCAAGTGCACGGGTCGTACAAGTAATAATGGGATTTGAGTCCTGGAATTATCGTCCCACAAAGAAGTTGATCAGCCTAATTAAGTACCGATTAATCTTACCCTAAGTATATTTCTAGCAAATTATGAAATTATAGTGGTGATCTACTAAGGCTAATTAAACGTACTGAAAATAATAAACATTAAAAATAAAGAAATTAAAACTGAACTAAGATTTGCCTACTGAACTCCGAGCAATTAAAGTAAAAACCTACAAAAGAAATTAAAACAGTTAAAATGAATTAACGCAATTAAAATAAAATGCAAATATGAAATTAAAGCAATTAAACTAAAATTAAACAAGCTTAAAATAAAATGTGCATGTAATTAAACTAACTAAGAAAATGCAATTTAAACTAAATTAAAGTCTAATGAAAATAAATTTACCCCTAATTTAATTCTAAATGAACACTTAATTAACTATCAACCTAATTAAAACTAAGTTCTAAACTATTAAACAAGAATACTAATCATGCAATTTAATCAAAGACTCTAAACTAAGCTAACAAATTAAATTGGAATTAAACTAAACTAATAATGCATGAAAATGTATTAAAGCTATAATGCAAATGTGCCAAACATGGCCTTAAGTAAATTTAAACCATTCCCTCCAAACACTGTTACGTCTTCACAAATTTGCTTTTTTTTCCAAGAGATGGCTTCGGTCTGTCCAAGCGTGTCCATTGCATGCTCTCGGGTGTGTCCTGTCCATGCCTCTCGGTTCAGTTGTTCAGCTCCATGCCTCTCGTCCAAGTCTGCTGCGTCAAGTGCTGCTATTGGCCCTGTCGTCCTTCCGTGTCCTGCTGTCAAACTGTGCTATGTTCTTCAATTCCAGATGCTGCAGCTGCTGTCCAGATTCAGGTACTACTCTCGTCCTGCCCAGTGGTGCTGTATGTGCTCATTGTTTTGCTCCAGTCTGCTGTAACTGGTTCTGCTACTGCCTTGCTTCAGGTGCTACCTCAACTGCCCGATCATGCATTGAACTGCTAACCCAATTGCTCAGTATTTCATTTCCTGGTGCAGCGAATGTTTGCTGCTACACCAAGCTGTTCCAATCCTTGCTCCACGTCTTGGTTTACCCAGCTCACTATATGTACTCAGCCTACCCAGTTGGCATATATATTTTCATAGTACATAATATGTAGCTAATGTGCAACTGCTATTAACTCTCTGCCTCGGTGCTATTTTCTATCGTTTTCTCAGAACCATCCTCGGCATGCTGCTGCAAAGTAGAAGTTAAAACACAAAAAGCAATGATTAACAATGAAGTCTAAAGCAATAACTGCAAACTAAGAATGTAAAACTAGATTAAAACCAAGTTAAGAAAAATAAAGATGATGAACAGTGTAAATATTCTAAAACAGAGGAGAACAGAGGAGGAAAGTTGTGGTTCTCGGTTTTGGCTATGATGCCATGGTTCTGTCCCGACTAGTTGCTGCCTCCATATGCATTCCAGCTTTCCAATAACTCCACTCAACAGCACAAACACTCTCTGGCCAGTGAAAAAAATCACTCGAAATAACAGAAACTAGAATTTAAAAACAAGTTATAAACAACAAAAATGGAGAAGAAAACAGATAAGCATAAAACGAAATTCCAAATCCAAAGAGCTACCATAGCAAAGATATGAAATGAAACAATCTAGAAAATATAAAACAAGAATTGCAAGAAATGGAAATGCTACGAGAAAACCATAAATGAAAATTTCTTCTTTGAATAAAAGTTGGTAACAAAACCAAATCCCATGCTTGAATTTATCTACTGAAACGGGAAAATAAATTATTGAACAGGGAAGAAGACTTGGCCCCTGTCACCAGCCGAGCTTCTTACTTCCTCATATCCAACAATCGACGAATCTAAAAGACAAAATAGAAATTAGATAAGATCATATGCAAACCGAGAACATGAATGAAATTTGCACTTTTCTTTTTTTATTGAAATAAAATTATCCAAGACAATTGAAAAACATAAAGAAGAATGGAATGAACAATAAACAACTTGTAAAACTAATTGGAAATTTCAAAGAAAGCTTTAAAAATTAACCTAAAAACTATTCTACCCTAATTTACCTCTACTCCTAAATTACTTCTATTCTAACCTAGGCTCCCTTTTTCAATTGCCATCATATTCTATTTATACACACACACTTAGGGGTACAATTCTAATAATTTTTTTTATCCGAGATGAGTTGGCATTGTTTGGCCACTTGTCTTCACACCATTGGCTCCTTGAAAAATAATATTTCCATGTCATTTATCTTTTTGTCCAATTAGATGTGCTAGGCTCGTGTTGTCTGCGTGGTCCAATCTCGATTTTAGCTCAATTTCGGTCCATTTTCTACCGAAATATTCAAAATTCATTCGGATTTAATTTATCTGCAAACATGAGAATTTTAATTAAATAAAGGGGATAATTAACAAAATAAATTGGGGATTTAAATAATTAATTAGAAAATTAAGCACAAATAATTCTAAAAATATAGAATTATCAGCTCATTTTTCATGATCTTTTCATTTCCAAAAAATCATATATACACCAACAATCTCATTAATACATCTAGTTTAACATATATCAACTTGGTGCATTAAATCTTATCTAGTTAAACTTTATTTCCTTTTTCAACAAAATGGTAAAATCCTCCTTGCTCCTTGAACTCTTGATTTCAATCCTTTGTTTCCAAGTATGTTGTTCTCCTCTTTGCTAAGAACAACTTTACTCACTTATATCTCACTCAAAACTGATCACAAACTGAAGTTTTCTAGTGCTTCTTGACTAGGTTTAGGTTTAGTTCTTGAATGGAATAGTAACTCTTGGGAAAATGAAGTAAAGAAGTCCAGTATTTATAGAACTATCTTGATGAGATCGATCTGCTGCCCTAGGAGATCAATCTGCTATGCATTTTTCCTCTTGAAACCAACCTACCAGACTACATGAGATTGATCTGTTGCAAGTCAGTAGTTTAAGGAAATCAATCTGACCTTTCAGAGATCGATTCCTTCAGCACAGAATGTTTAGCTGATCGATCTGGCACCTTTGGAGATCGATTTGACCTGTTCCATCTCTCAAATAAGAGCATTTTTGGCTCTTCCAGATCGATCTCTTGTCCCATGAGATCGATCTCTCATCCATATTTACCAGATTTTACTATAGTTTTCTGCAGTAACACATGCCAAACTTCATACATTTTGCTACCATGGTCATTTTCTCATTCATCCACATTTAAGGCTTGAAAATGACATCCATTCATACCTTATACACATTAAAACTTGTGTGTATCCTTTGTATAACCAAAGGTATACCATTTACAACCAAATGGAGTATAAAACTTATGCATACTTAAATCCATTTTACCACACTACTCAATTTTCCATATATTCCCATTCATCACATACAAAATTCCATTTCTTATTATTCATACATAATGAAACTTGTACGTACATCACCAACTCATATTACAAGTATGGACATTCAATTCTATGGACTTTACATCATTCATGCTTCACATAGCATGTACATGTATGTACTTATGAATTTGAGGGTCTTACATGGCATGTGGTTGAGAGCCATGCATGCCACCCATGGCCGACGGTCACGCCACCCCTTGCCAACCTTGGCCATTTTGCTAACCTTTCACTTAGGCATTTCATCAAACACAACCTATGCATGCCTTAAGCATTTAGTTTTTTGTTCATTTAGGCATTTTATCAAACACCTTATATGCCATTACCAATTCATCAACCAATTGACCAAATTGATTAAAATTAACTATGCCATAATCATGTATATATGCATACCAATCCATCCATGCCTTAAAATCACATGGGTATTCATCAAAACCTAAATACCTATTTTTGGGTAACTTAGGTTCACAGTGATTTTGTGTGTTTTGATCCTTACAACATACACCAATCATCTTAGAATAATTCCTAGATTGACATACTAGAAGTTGGAAGCTTGAAAACTCACCTAGCTTGGTGTTCTCACTTTTGCCAAAACTTGCTTGGTTTTCGCCCCCTTCAATATGGCTCATTGATAGCTAATTCCAAGGTATGTTAATCCTCTCTCAATTTGGAACAACTTTCATGAATATCACTTGTTCCAAATATGTCTCTAGGTTAGTGATTTCTAGTGAGATAAAGCTTGAATGTTTATGTTTTAATGGTTTCCTTGCTTTGGCCGAGAGCTATGGAGAAGAAAACTAAAGCTTTACCAATTTTTAACTTAGTAAATTTATCAATCTAATGTTAATTTTCAGCCCACCAATTGGGCTTGGTAATGGATTTGGGCTTGGTGACAAATGGGCTAAATTTTAGGCTTAAGCATAAAACTAATGTACTTGGTTTTGGGCTTTGCATTTTGGGCTTTGCATTTTGGGCTTTGGTTTGGGGTTCTTGGACTGAAAATTTTTCTACCAATTAGGCTTGCAATTGGAAAAATATTGGGCCCACCAATTGGCCGAACAATTTGGCCTATGTTGAATCCACCTCAATGGGCTTAAAATTTCAACTAGTTGGCCCATCAATTTCTACCCATTTAATTTAATCCAAATTTCGATTAAATTAATTTTCCATACTTAAGGAGATGAAGATTAAGTGTTTTAACCAAAAATATTTCTTCCCCACTTTTTAACTTTGGTTGGGTTAAATTTTAACCATGGTTAGTTCTTTAAGGTCAAAGTCAACATTTCTTAACTCACCTTGACTTTTCTTGACCATTGACCATGTTTGACTTTTTCTCAAAAATTCAAAAGTGTCAATTTTCATGGTTTACACTCTCATCTCTACGTTTGGTTGCTTTCAAGAGGTGAATGTGTCAAAAACACCTCAAACGGACTATTTCGAGCTCGTTTAGCCCTTTTTTGGCATTTTCACTACTTCGTCATATTCGGGATCAAATCAAACCGACTTCCCTTCACGAACCCTCTATATTTTGATATTTTAAGTTCTTAACTTCAATCGAAAGGATTTGAATCTCTTCGGTTTAGCCTGTGGCCATCTTGGCTCTTACTTGCCTATTACATGGCTTATATGCAGCAAATAATTTTTCTTGTATTGTCGTTTTAGTAAATACTCTTCTTATAATTCTATTCACATAACCAAATGTTTACACATAGGAATCATAAGGTACATAGTAAAAATGTGGGTCTTACATTCTAAATTCAATTTTCTTATTTAAATTCATTAGTTATGAATTTAATTAGTAGATTTTGGATTTCATGCTTAAATTCATCCTTTTTGAATTTAGTTAGTAGCTTATGTAGATTTAGTTACATGGCATGCAATAGCTATAAAGACAACCATTAAGTAATTCATATTTTATGCTACAAATCTGCATCGAGTGAGGGTTACTTACCTCATATGTTATACACGTTATAATAGGCATGGTTCACTTACTCGAAATACCATGATGACACGCAAAAACAGACTTGATCAAACTCATCTTCGTCGCCTATTGTCATGCTACACGTTTACATATTTAAATCGGGTTAGTTTTGGTCGAATATAAATTTCTAATTAATTTTAAAAAAATATTAAGTTTGTCTGCACGCCTTTCTTATCACTTTTCCTTAAACCGAGACACTCGAAAAATCTATTTGTCTTTGCTTTTCTTTCCTTCTTTTTTTAACTGAACCGATTCAGACCGATTTAGTCTCTTTCTTTTTTTGCTGAATTGGTTTGTATTGGTTTAGCTGTTGTCCACCGGTTCAGCTGCTGCCAGAACTATTCATGGCTTGGTTCGCCTCCCGAAGCCCGGATCTAGTGTCAATTGTAAACCCCTGAAATTTTCCCCGAAATTCGGCTCGAGTGTAATCCAATTTAAATTAATTCACAATTTGTGTGCAGATAATTAAATTAATTATGTCAAAATAGAGAATTAGGTTAGGCTGAAAATTCTGTTAAAAATTCTATTTATGAAAATAAACTAATAATAATAATGATAGTAATGATAAGATAAACAATATGTGTATATAAATATACATTTATTTTGATTATATAAATGTGTATATATATATATATATATATATATATATATATATATAAATGTATATTTATATATGTAGATATATTTTGATTTTATTTTGATTATATAATTATACTAATGCATAAAGCTATAAATAAATGAATATATTTTGATTATATAAATATACATTTATTTTGAATTCTATAGATGAATTATTTTGATTATATAAATGTATATATATATATATATATATATATATATATATATATATATAAATAAATTTATTTTGATTTAAATGTAAATATTTTGACTTCATAAATGTACATTTAATTTGATATGTATATGTAAATTTATTTTCATTACATAAAATATATATGTATATATAAAGGCATGTAATTGGATATTATTTTAATTACATAAATATACATTTACTGTAAGACCCGAATTTAATTAAAATATGAAATGAATGAGTAATTGTGAAGGAAGGTCGGGTTAAATTAATCCCGAACATGTGTAAGGGCAAAATGGTCAAAAGACCAAAGGTCGGTATAATTTCGATAAGAAAAATTTAATTAAAATATGGATTTAAGAAATCTTGGTCAATAAAAGTGAAATAAATTTATTTTGGGTTAAATTGATCAAGATATTAATTTATTGGAATTAATCGGGATTAATTGGAATTTTTAGTTCGAAAAAAATAATCCCGAAAATAATCGAAAAATATACCGAAAAGTCACCCGGGACAATATCCCGAAAATACGGGAAAATTATACCCGAAAAAGAGGTTAAAATATAATAAATAAATTAAATAAAATTAAATTGATAAATTTAGAATTTAATAATAATTTTTGTAGATATTTGGATATTTTAATGTATTTTAATGAATAGTGAAATAATAATAATAAATAAAATAGATTAAAGAAATCTAAAAAAAAAAAAAAAAGAAACAAAAAAAAAGAAACGAAAATCGGGGAGAGAGAATGGGTAACGAAACGGAAAACGGAGCAGCCGACCGAGGAGCTGCCGGCGGCCAGGCGACCAGGCGAGGCCGGCGAAGGCAAGCCCGACGAGGGCCGACCCACTATCGGCCCCATGGAGGCCCGAACGGTGGCGATAGGCGGCGGACAGAGCAGAAAACCGAGACCGAGGGGGGAGAAGAAAAATCCGATGGCCGGCGCCGATTTAGGCCCGACCACCGACAGCCGAAGGTAGTCCACGCGGAGACCGGCTGAACGACGGCTGGATTGACCTCTGAAACCGGCGGACGGCGCCGGAAACAGCAAGAGAGGAAAGTGGGTACCGACGGAGGAGGAGAACGGCCGGACCGGCGACTTTCCGGCGGCCTTGGGCGAAGCCGAGCCCAGATCTGAGATGCGGACGACCCAGCGGAGCGATTGGCGGTGGAAGCCGACGGAGAACCGGCCGGCAAGGTGGTGAACCGGCGGTGAACCGGTCGAACCGGGGTGAACCGGCGGTCTGAACCGGTCCGAACCGGACTGAACCGGTTCAGCCAAAAAAGAGAGGAAAAAAGGAGAAAAAGGGAAAAAGAAAAAGAGCAAAAAAATTGAAAAAATTCCTATGATGCAATCGAGTTTCGGGTAAGTCGATAAGCGGTCAAATTGACCTGATTTAAATTTGAAATATTTTATTTAATTAATTATCGACTGAAAGTTTACCCGAAAAATATATTTAATTGTGTAGCTCGACGATTGGCATCCACCGAGGGCTCGAGACAGTCTCGATTTACGGACTAGCATGGAATCTCGGGTAAGTGACCCCTATTTACGATAATTACCTCGTTATGCGTGATATTGATTTAATTTCCGCATAAATTGAATTAAATTATGGAAAATTAGTTAAATTGTCGTAAATATTAAATTTAGTTATTCAAGAGCTAGAACGAGGCCCAATAAATTATTGGTGGGCCCAATGAGCCCAATAGGCCTCGATAAAGTGAGAATTTAGTGGAAAACGGGCTTAAGGCCGATCAAGGCCCATTAAGGTGCAATCGGGCCCAATAGGGGTGAACGGGCCCAATGATTTAAATTAAGCACAGAAAGTATTAAATACAATTAAATTGTATAATATCTGACCTGAGGAATATTAATACGCAGTTCCGGGTATTTGATTGGGAGCATATCGGACTGCGCGACGAGACAACAATGAAAAAGAAAAGGTCAGACTCGACAGGAAAATAAGGTAAGGGAATTCTGCGGACTGCTAGAGGTAACTTTACGCAATTTTAAATTCATATGCAGTCCTTTAAAATTTATCTGAAGGGTCTAGAGGTCAATTAATAATTTTAGTGCCCCGAATGGGCAAATTACCAAAATACCCTTGCTAAGGGTAAATTCTAAAAATTTAGGAAAAATTGGGAGGAGCAAGAACAAAAGGTTTCTGCTCATTCTGGAGGTGTTTTGATGCATGCATGAGTAGGCTGGCTCACCTTGAAAGAAAATGCACAGCATTGCATACTTTCAACGTGATATTGTTTTGAAAACTGTTTTGAGGAAACAGAGCCGCCTACGTGTTTTTATTGACATGTGACGTGCTAGAGCTCAGCTCGCACGATGTTGTCGATTTGTGTGATGCACGCATTAGTGCTGGAGCGAGAGCTCGCACTAGAGTTTTACATGCATAGGTGCTAGAGTACAACTCGCGCCAGATTTCATATGCTTTTTCGAGACAGGGTGCTAGAGTTTAACTCGCACTAGATTTTATAAGATTTTCATGTGATTTATATACAGAGTGCTGAGCTTAGCTCGCACTAGTTTTACCGGATTTGTGGAGTAACGCTGTCTGCCCTTGGAGTCAGCCAAAAGGCCCAACAGGCTCAAGAGACCTCTTAGGTGGGGTGAGAGTGAGGGATGAGGTTGGCGGCCTTGTGGGGATGTAAAGCGGGCTCTGCCAGTTTTATTTGACTTGATGAGAGTGCTGAGCATCGCTCGCACTAATTTTATGAGAACATGCGATGAGCCGTGCTTGGAGCATCGGGTAGACTGTGTGTCACCGATTAAATAGGCTCGCACGTGCGTTTTGAGACATGGCATGAGTATTGAGAAACAAAACCTCTGTGGGAAGCAGGCCAATTGGGCTGGAGTACCTAGAGATATTATATGGGTTCACGGAGTACGATGTACCGTGCAAGTAGCATGGAGTACGATGTACCGTGTGGTATCTTCGGATACGGCATCTCCGGATGCAGCATCTTCGGATGCCGGGGATCAGATAAGACTGACGGGATGGACTGACCCACCTCCCGGGCGGTTCCCGATCATGGTGAGAACCCGCACACTAGGATCCGTGTAGCTGAGGAACTCCCGAGGACAGATATGGCCATAGTCTTGGTTATTGCCGTTATACAAATATTGCCTCGTCTCGCATGTTGACGATTTCGATGATTTAAACTGGGATTTAAATTAAATATGCATGATGGTTATATTCCATGCTTTTAAAACCCATATGCGATGTTAACGATTTTCATGATTTTGAGTGAGTCAGGATCACCCGAAGGAGGGGTCGAGTCCTGACTTTACTGTGAAATTTTAAACGAGAAAGATATGATTTTGAATATACTTGCATGTTGGATTTTTCGTGCAATGTGTTTTACATAACATCATAATTCATAGCATCTATTTTAAAATGTGTGGAGAAAGGGTGGTTTATGCATGGCACCACGTTCATGTAGGTAGTATGGTTACCTACTTGTTCGTAGGATTGCCTTACTGAGCTTGATGTGCTCACCCCTTTCATTTTCTCCCACAGATAATCTCCAGTTGAAGTTGAGGCGACTCAGTACTGCGTTCCGGATATCCGTTGCTACCCATCGACATAAGGTATATATACACTTGTACATATTGTATCTACATAAGCATAGCACAGTAGCATGTTTGTAAGTAACTTTAGGGGATGTATAAATAATATAAACAATTATAAATGACTGGAGAATAAATAAGTTAAATGGGAAATGTATGGTGGGACTGGCATTGACGCACAGCCCAATTATTAGTGGAGTGTGGTCACGATTCGAGGACAGGTAAGAATTCAAGTAAATAAACAAAACGCGAAAAATTAACTCTGATTTTTGGGTAGTTTGGGTCGTGACAATTATTATGGTATCAGAGCACAATTGGTCTGAAGTGTGTCAGTGTTAGTAATTAGGAATTACATCCCCGTGTTACTGTGCTTAGTTAGATACAATAGTGTATATCGAGATGGGTTTTTACTAAGAAATGATCGAGAATGCAGGAATGCCTAATATGAGTCGCGTTAGATGAGATAGTGCACGAGGCAGAGGTCGTAGAGGTAGACCTGAGTCAGCTAAGTCGTGCTGAGTTGACCTGTGAGAATCAGGATGAAATTGAAATGGAGGCTAATGTTGAGTATGCCCCACAGAGTTCGACAGAGTGATCGGACAGTATTGAGAGACGCTTCGCGAGATTGAAGCGAAGCATGGGTATTATTTTGAGGAGCTAATTGCTCAGATTATGTATGAGATCAGAGGGCGCAGCGGAGCATTGGTGGAAACCCGCTCGACCCATCTTAAGAGCTGATATGAGAAATATCTTGGATATATTCCGGTGATAAGATATCCCGGACATGATTTAAAGGAAATTTCAAGGAAAAATTTCTTACACTGCCCAAGAATACTAAATTGATTATGAGTATGAAACTCAGTTATATTCTTTGGCAGATAGTACCTCGACGCTATGAACAAGTGACAGTCGAGATGTCTAAAAGTTTATGGAAGGGCTCAACTTTTCAATTAGAGTCCGATTGGCCCGTGAGATATTACCTATACCGAGGCAGTGCGTAGATTTACAGTTGGGTAAATAAGAACATGAATTGCACGCCTCTGAGATTAGGAAAGCTAATGAGGGCCGAAATAGAGACAGAAAGAGAATCGAGAAATGACAGAGATGTTAAAATGGGAAAATGGAAACTGGTAAGAGATTTAATTTGATGAGTTATGGGCTAAGATAATTGGTAAGGCCTCAGTGCATCTAATTTTGGCACTCTTGAGGGGCATTGTGATTGGAGGACCCTGATCTGCTACGAAGTAGAGTAGCAGCATGATCACTGTAGCAGTGTGAGCACTGTAAGCAGTGTGAGATGTGTGGTGGATACCACGAAAGGAGGGTCTATACCTACACGGTATTGGTGAAAATGGTCGTCAAGTGTGGTAAGACAGACCATTGATTTTGATTGCTCAGAGTTGAGCGAGATCGCCTTACAGAAAGGTAAAGAGACAGAGAAAAAACTTTATTGGTATAGCTGCAACGAAAAGGGAGGCAATAGCCGAAAAGAAAAGGAAAAGGGAAAGTAGGTTATTGGACGAAGGCGAGAGGATGTCTTGGACCAGGACACTATTGATGTTTCATGGATGTGGTATAAGATACCACACTTGTTATGAATAATGAAGTACATATGTTCATTGATCCTGGTGCCACACATTTATTCATACCGCCTTCATTCGCATATAAGTGAGTAAAAGGCATGAATGCCTACATCATTGGGCATAATACTGATAAATGAGTACCCCAATAGAGGAGGATTAATTAACGGAATATGGGTATAGAGATTTTACGTGACAAAAAGGAGTGCAATAGTTGAAATTAAAGGAGTAAAGGATTGTACTCACGAAATGAATAATGACAAGAGTTTCGTTATAATTGATACACTAAGGAGATAATCTTTGAGATGTTGATCCTAAATACAAGATGTATTGGAGTAAGAGGCGTATGCTAGGTAAGGAATACCCTTAATATGTGAAGTCATTAGAGGTTAAGCAATTAGTAGCGAATATAAATTGTGACCACCTAGACTGAGACATAACGTAGTTGTGGTTAAGTCTGAAGGTTAATAAAGGTATTTCAAAATACCTCCCCGCCTGAAGACTTGACAGCGTCTAAAAATATATATATATGACCTATAACGTGAAATCGATCGATGTAATAAATACCTTTAGCATTAGGATACCTCTGCTAAGACGAAAACAATATTAAAATTCGACAAATCATAAAGGTTATCATAGTGAAAATTTAATAGGAGCCGTTAAGATAAGAAAAGGAAATGACGCAAGTTAGTACCTGAAAACGTAAGCGATTTCGAAGGATTTTATACGCTTATGCGTAAATAAGTCAAGGATTGGACCGAATTGTAACTAGCAGTATCGGTGATATGTTGGGTGTAGTTAAAGTCTAGGGCGATTTATAAGCAACAATTGAGAAATGCCTTTTACAATGGGTTGCTGCGAGTTCTAAAAGGATATACTTGGTTGACACGTTTAACTAAGAAACGTGGTCTTGGAATGAGATGATAACTAAGACGATAGATGTGATATGGATTTCGGTGTAGTGAAGTATGAACTGACCATCGTGATTAATTTCGTCATACCCAACAGCTCAAGAGGTTCCCAGTGAGTATAGATACCTCGAAATTATGATAGAGCTGTGTATTGATGTATAATGGGAAGATAGTCAAGTATGGAGTCAGACAACCCCTTGATCACGAAATAAACTATCTGACTCATGATTTAAAGTTGGCAACAGTATTTGTACCGAGGATATGGTACTATTATGTACAGGGTGAGAAATTGTGGATATGCACTGATCATAAAAAGTCCCAAGTATCTATTTTCACAGAAAGAGGCAAACATGAGAATACATAATGGGATAGAGCTTCTGAGAGATTTTGATTGTGAAAATTATACCACCCAGGAAAGGCTGATGCCTCGAGTAGAAAGAGCCTTGGGATGGTATTACATATGATGGTCAGAGAGCGTGAACTGCGAGATGCAGTTGTGAGCCTCAGTATAGATGTGATCCCTTCTGATGATGACAGTGATCGTGTGACAGCTAGCCTGATGATTAGAACCGGATGAGAGTGCCCGGATTTGCCAGGCTTAGCGTGATGATCGGCATGATGTCGATAGTGTGGGTCAGATTCAGAAGGGTACAGTGACAGAGATCACAAAGAGTGTGATAATGATTTACAGAGAGGTTCAGAGATAGTATAAGTGCTCCCCAGGACCACAGTTGATGAGATACTAATATTGTCAGAAGCTCACTCTTCGGGATATACAGTGCATACGGAAAGTAATAAAGATATATTGAAATCTTAAAAAGGGTATTGGTGGTCAGATATGAAAAGAGATATGGTAGAGATTGTGGAAAAGTGCCTAGTATGTCAGCAGGATAAGGTAGAGTATTAAGAGTCTGCAGAGTTATTGCAGCCTCTACCTATATCGACACGGCACGAAAAATGAGAGCAAGTCTCCATGAATTTTATGATGGGTTACAGAGAACCCAGGTGATATTACGAGGCTATTTGGATGATAGTCGATAGAGTGACTAAGTCTACCCACCTTCTAGTTATGAACTCCCCAGATACTCAGAGTGTATATGAGGACTTATGTGTAAGAAAGATTGTGGAACATTAAGTAGCGTTACAGTGAGCATGGTATCATATAGGGATTCCCGCTTCACTTTCTATTTCAGGGAATATTTTTTTTAGGAAGCTATGGGAACCCGACTGAGTATTAGCACAGCTTTTCGTCCTCAGACAGATGGTCAGTCAGAGAGGACTATACAAGTTCTGGAGGATCCGATGAAAGCGTGTGCCATTGATTTTATAAGCTCCTAGAATGATCAGTTGATTTTCAATCAAATTAGCTAATAGTGACAGTTGTCACTTGAGTATCGGGATGACAAGATATGAGGCAATGTATGGCTGTAGGGGTTGTTCCCCGAATTGGATAAGAAAAAGTGGGTGACGGATAGAATCATTTTTGACTTTGGATAATAAGTCTCTGAGGATGTTTAATTAAGAGTGAGAGATTAAGAACACCTCAGAGCAGATAGACAAGTATTGAAATTCACCTTTGGTGAATTAGTATGGTTGAAATAATTCTTGTCCTAAGAGAATAAGGACATAGCGAGCTTTTGGAAGAAGGTAAATTGAGTTGCGCTGGATGGAATATTTTGAGAGATCGGACAAGTGGGAGATAAGACCTGTAGGTTGATGTTATCACGTGAATTAACAGGCACCCACAATGTGTCCCAGCTTTTGATGTTTCAGCAATACTATCCAGATCCAGCATAGGTGATCGAATATGAATTCCAAAAGTTCAGTTTAATGAAAATTTAAGTGTATTGATAAGTCGATTCGGGCATTAAATAGGAAAGAGACAGTATTGAGGTTAAAGATCTCCCTAATTAAAGTCCTTTGATAGTAATACACTCCGGAGAAGGTCACATAAGAATTTAAGAGTATGATATGATTGATGTACCCGGAGTTGTATATGAACTCATATGAATTGGTTCTAAATTTGGAGGACCAAATTCCATAAGTGGGGGAGAGTTGTAAGACCCGAATTTAATTAAAATATGAAATGAATGAGTAATTGTGAAGGAAGGTCGGGTTAAATTAATCCCGAACATGTGTAAGGGCAAAATGGTCAAAAGACCAAAGGTCGGTATAATTTCGATAAGAAAAATTTAATTAAAATATGGATTTAAGAAATCTTGGTCAATAAAAGTGAAATAAATTTATTTTGGGTTAAATTGATCAAGATATTAATTTATTGGAATTAATCGGGATTAATTGGAATTTTTAGTTCGAAAAAAATAATCCCGAAAATAATCGAAAAATATACCAAAAAGTCACCCAGGACAATATCCCGAAAATACGAGAAAATTATACTCGAAAAAGAGGTTAAAATATAATAAATAAATTAAATAAAATTAAATTGATAAATTTAGAATTTAATAATAATTTTTGTAGATATTTGGATATTTTAATGTATTTTAATGAATAGTGAAATAATAATAATAAATAAAATAGATTAAAGAAATCTAAAAAAAAAGAAACAAAAAAAAAAAGAAACGAAAATCGGGGAGAGAGAATGGGTAACGAAACGGAAAACGGAGCAGCCGACCGAGGAGCTGCCGGCGGCCAGGCGACCAGGCGACCAGGCGAGGCCGGCGAAGGCAAGCCCGACGAGGGTCGACCCACTATCGGCCCCATGGAGGCCCGAACGGTGGCGATAGGCGGCGGACAGAGCAGAAAACCGAGACCGAGGGGGGAGAAGAAAAATCCGGTGGCCGGCGCCGATTTAGGCCCGACCACCGACAGCCGAAGGTAGTCCACGCGGAGATCGGCTGAACGGCGGCTGGATCGACCTCCGAAACCGGCGGACGGCGCCGAAAACAGCAAGAGAGGAAAGTGGGTACCGACGGAGGAGGAGAACGGCCGGACCGGCGACTTTCCGGCGGCCTTGGGCGAAGCCGAGCCTAGATCTGAGATGCGGACGACCCAGCGGAGCGATTGGCGGTGGAAGCCGGCGGAGAACCGACCGGCAAGGTGGTGAACCGGCGGTGAACCGGTCGAACCGGGGTGAACCGGCGGTCTGAACCGGTCCGAACCGGACTGAACCGGTTCAGCCAAAAAAGAGAGGAAAAAAGGAGAAAAAGGGAAAAAGAAAAAGAGGAAAAAAATTGGAAAAATTCCTATGATGCAATCGAGTTTCGGGTAAGTCGATAAGCGGTCAAATTGACCTGATTTAAATTTGGAATATTTTATTTAATTAATTATCGACTGAAAGTTTACCCGAAAAATATATTTAATTGTGTAGCTCGACGATTGGCATCCACCGAGGGCTCGAGACAGCCTCGATTTACGGACTAGCATGGAATCTCGGGTAAGTGACCCCTATTTACGACAATTACCTCGTTATGCGTGATATTGATTTAATTTCCGCATAAATTGAATTAAATTATGGAAAATTAGTTAAATTGTCGTAAATATTAAATTTAGTTATTCAAGAGCTAGAACGAGGCCCAATAAATTATTGGTGGGCCTAATGAGCCCAATAGGCCTCGATAAAGTGAGAATTTAGTGGAAAACGGGCTTAAGGCCGATCAAGGCCCATTAAGGTGCAATCGGGCCCAATAGGGGTGAACGGGCCCAATGATTTAAATTAAGCCCAGAAAGTATTAAATACAATTAAATTGTATAATATCTGACCTGAGGAATATTAATACGCAGTTCCGGGTATTTGATTGGGAGCATATCGGACTGCGCGACGAGACAACAATGGAAAAGAAAAGGTCAGACTCGACAGGAAAATAAGGTAAGGGAATTCTACGGACTGCTAGAGGTAACTTTACGCAATTTTAAATTCATATGCAGTCCTTTAAAATTTATCTGAAGGGTCTAGAGGTCAATTAATAATTTTAGTGCCCCGAATGGGCAAATTACTAAAATACCCTTGCTAAGGGTAAATTCTAAAAATTTAGGAAAAATTGGGAGGAGCAAGAACAAAAGGTTTCTGCTCATTCTGGAGGTGTTTTGATGCATGCATGAGTAGGCTGGCTCACCTTGAAAGAAAATGCACAGCATTGCATACTTTCAACGTGATATTGTTTTGAAAACTGTTTTGAGGAAACAGAGCCGCCTACGTGTTTTTATTGACATGTGATGTGCTAGAGCTCAGCTCGCACGATGTTGTCGATTTGTGTGATGCACGCATTAGTGCTAGAGCGAGAGCTCGCACTAGAGTTTTACATGCATAGGTGCTAGAGTACAACTCGCGCCAGATTTCATATGCTTTTTCGAGACAGGGTGCTAGAGTTTAACTCGCACCAGATTTTATAAGATTTTCATGTGATTTATATACAGAGTGCTGAGCTTAGCTCGCACTAGTTTTACCGGATTTGTGGAGTAGCGCTGTCTGCCCTTGGAGTCAGCCAAAAGGCCCAACAGGCTCAAGAGACCTCTTAGGTGGGGTGAGAGTGAGGGATAAGGTTGGCGGCCTTGTGGGGATGTAAAGCGGGCTTTGCCAGTTTTATTTGACTTGATGAGAGTGCTGAGCATCGCTCGCACTAATTTTATGAGAACATGCGATGAGCCGTGCTTGGAGCATCGGGTAGACTGTGTGTCACCGATTAAATAGGCTCGCACGTGCGTTTTGAGACATGGCATGAGTATTGAGAAACAAAACCTCTGTGGGAAGCAGGCCAATTGGGCTGGAGTACCTAGAGATATTATATGGGTTCACGGAGTACGATGTACCGTGCAAGTATCATGGAGTACGATGTACCGTGTGGTATCTTCGGATACGGCATCTCCGGATGCAGCATCTTCGGATGCCGGGGATCGGATAAGACTGACGGGATGGACTGACCCACCTCCCGGGCGGTTCCCGATCATGGTGAGAACCCGCACACTAGGATCCGTGTAGCTGAGGAACTCCCGAGGACAGATATGGCCATAGTCCTGGTTATTGCCGTTATACAAATATTGCCTCGTCTCGCATGTTGACGATTTCGATGATTTAAACTGGGATTTAAATTAAATATGCATGATGGTTATATTCCATGCTTTTAAAACCCATATGCGATGTTAACGATTTTCATGATTTTGAGTGAGTCAAGATCACCCGAAGGAGGGGTCGAGTCCTGACTTTACTGTGAAATTTTAAACGAGAAAGATATGATTTTGAATATACTTGCATGTTGGATTTTTCGTGCAATGTGTTTTACATAACATCATAATTCATAGCATCTATTTTAAAATGTGTGGAGAAAGGGTGGTTTATGCATGGCACCACGTTCATGTAGGTAGTATGGTTACCTACTTGTTCGTAGGATTGCCTTACTGAACTTGATGTGCTCACCCCTTTCATTTTCTCCCACAGATAATCTCCAGTTGAAGTTGAGGCGACTCAGTACTGCATTCCGGATATCCGTTGCTACCCATCGACATAAGGTATATATATACTTGTACATATTGTATCTACATAAGCATAGCACAGTAGCATGTTTGTAAGTAACTTTAGGGGATGTATAAATAATATAAACAATTATAAATGACTGGAGAATAAATAAGTTAAATGGGAAATGTATGGTGGGACTGGCATTGACGCACAGCCCAATTATTAGTGGAGTGTGGTCACGATTCGAGGACAGGTAAGAATTCAAGTAAATAAACAAAACGCGAAAAATTAACTCTGATTTTTGGGTAGTTTGGGTCGTGACATTTACCTTGATTATATAAATGCAAATGTGCATATATATATATATATATATATGAATACATTTATTTTGATTTTATAAAATGCATATATATATATATATATTTTTTGGAATTATACTTTAATTTTGTAATATATATTTGTATTGATTATATAAATATACATATATATATATTAATATAAAAATTTAAATTAAAAAAAAAACAAACAAAACGGTGCGTTTAGGGAGGGGATAGCTTCCATGCACCCAATCCCCAGCACCCTGCCTGTACGTCAGGCGCCTAGCATCAGTTGCAGCGCCAAGCTTTAGGCCAGAGCCAATCTGCGTAGTGCCAGCCTTGCACCCGGACACTGCCCTACGTCGAGCGGCAGTCTGCGCACACTAGGCCCTGCACCCCAGCACACCCTGCGCACCAGCTTGCACCCTTGCTCCATGCCAAGGATGCCTGTGCTTAGACCGTGCCCAGCCTGCATAATGCGCCAGACCTGCGCGGACCAACCTGTGCCCCAGCTCACACCATGTCAGCCTGCACCTAGCTCCCGTACCCCGTCAAACACATGTATCACCCAGTCCTGCATATACCAGGGCATTACCCACGCTAGGCCTCTGCCATCCTGTCTGGCACCCCTGCACCCCCCACGTCTACCACTGATGACTATAAAATGTATATATATATATATATATATATATTTTGAATTATACTTTAATTTTGTAATATATATTTTTATTGATTATATAAATATACATATATATTAATATAAAAATTTAAATTTAAATTAAAAAACAAACAAAACGGTGCTTTTTGGGAGGGGATAGCTTCCATGCACCAAAGCACTAGCACCCTACCTGCACGCCAGGCGCCTAGCATCAGCTGTCGCGCCCTGCTTCAGGCCAGAGCCAGTCTGCGCAGCACCAGCCCTGCACCCGAACACTGCCATACATCGAGTGACAGTCTGCATACACCAGGCCCTGCACCCCATGACACCCCTACGCACCAGCTTGTATCCCTGTTCCACGCCAAGCACGCCTACGCCTAGACCGCGCCCAGCCTGTAGAATGCGCCAGACCTGCGTGGACCAGCCTGTGCCCCAGCTCACACCATGTCAGCCTAAACCCAGCTCCCGTACCCCACCAGACACCTGCATCACCCATTCCTGCGTACACCAGGGCATTGCCCATGCCAGTCCTCTGCCATCCTGTCTGGCACCCCTACGCGCCTCAACCCTGCACCCCCCACGTCTACCACTGATGACTATAAAATGTATATATATATATATATATTGAATTATACTTTAATTTTGTAATATATATTTTTATTGATTATATAAATATACATATATATATTAATATAAAAATTTAAATTTAAATTAAAAAACAAACAAAACGGTACGTTTTGGGAGGGGATAGCTTCCATGCACCAAAGCCCTAGCACCCTACCTGCACGCCAGGCGCCTAGCATCAGCTGCCGCGCCCTGCTTCAGGCCAGAGCCAGTCTGCGCAGCACCAGCCCTGCACCCGAACATTGCCATACGTCGAGTGACAGTTTGCGTACACCAGGCCCTGCACCCCATGACACCCCTGCGCACCAGCTTGTACCCCTGTTCCACGCTAAGCATGCCTACGCCTAGACCGCGCCCAGCCTGTACAATGCACCAGACCTGCACGGACCAGCCTGTGCCCCAGCTCACACCATGTCAGCCTAAACCCAGCTCCCGTACCCCACCAGACACTTGCATCACCCATTCCTGCGCACACCAGGGCATTGCCCATGCCAGTCCTCTGCCATCCTGTCTGGCACCCCTACGCGCCTCAACCCTGCACCCCCCACGTCTACCACTGATGACTATAAAATGTATATATATATATATATATATATATATATATATAAATATATAAATATTTTGAATTATACTTTAATTTTGTAATATATATTTGTATTGATTATATAAATATACATATATATATATATTAATATAAAAATTTAAATTTAAATTAAAAAATAAACAAAACGATGTGTTTTAGAAGGGGATAGCTTCCATGCACCTAAGCCCTAGCACCCTGCCTGCACGCCAGGCGCCTAGCATCAGTTGCCGCACCCTGCTTCAGGCCAGAGCCAATCTGCGTAGCGCCAGTCTTACACCCAGACACTGCCCTACGTCGAGCGATAGTCTGTGCACACCAGGCTCTGTACCCCAACACACCCCTGCGCACCAGCTTGGACCCCTACTCCATGCCAAGCACGCTTGTGCCTAGACCGTGCCCAGCCTGAACAATGCGCCAGACCTGCACGCACCAACCTGCTGCCCAACTCACACCATATCAGCCTGTACCCAGCTCTAGTACCCGACTAGATGCCTACATCACCCAATCCTGCGCATACCAGGGCATTACCCACGCCAGGCCTCTACCATCCTGTCTAGCACCCCTGCGTGCGCCAACCCTACACCCCCATGTCTACCACTGATGACTATAAGAGAAAGGGGAAAACGAGAGAGGAAAAGGTTGGTTGGTGAGGAAACAGTCGAGAGGAAACTTAAACAGAGGAGAACAGGGGAAGGGAGAGAGAGACTGGAGGGAGGTGTTTGGTTGATGGCGAAGATGATGATGGTGATTAAGGTGGTGGCCGAAAGGGAAGGAGGAGGAAGGGCCACCATGGATCGTGACTGAGGCTGGGGAGGAAGAAACCGAGAAGAAGAAGAGTAATGGCGATGGTGATGATGACCGAGACCCAAGGTTGATGATGGTGGTGGTCGGAGCAAGAAACAGAGGTGATGAGGATGGTGATCAAGCCGATGGAAGGAAGGAGATGGTAAGCATCTCCTCGAGTGACCAGTGGAAGGGGAAACCGAGAGGGAAAAGGAGGAAGAAGAAGAAGGAGGAGGAGGAAGAAGAAAGGAAAAGGAATTTTGCGCGAACGCGCCAAATTCAAACAGGAAAAAAAAGGAAGAATATATTTTTGTATTTTACAAAAATATATATTTGGGAATAGAGAGAGGTACAAGGGAAAATTTGGAAAATATGGAAAAAGAGCTCAGTGGAGAAAAATTAATCTAGTGGGCAGGCCCAGACGTAAAACATCTAGGACTACGTATAGATATCAAGGTAAGGAAAATCGAGTTGTGCTATTAGAGATGAATGCACGTATTTTCTGATGATTTTTGTAGATATGAATTTTATGAAATATATTTATTTATGCTATAGAAAATTACCTATGAATTGTCGAAATTATACTATGTATATTTGATGTGTATTTGGAGACTGCAAACCTTAAGACAAAATTTTGATACGCCTGAACATAGAGAATCCCTAAGCAAATTTTACTGCCCAAAATTAGAAAGAAGTTTTAAGAAAGCTTAAAATTTACCTCGATTTTTTTGAAATAGCCTTATTTAGTGTATTTAAATAAATAAAGTATTTTTAAAATTATCGTGGAAAAACTTTAAATTTTGGATTTGAACCCGAGGCTATGTTTTGTGGATTTTTAGCTAAAAAAGGAAGACCAGCCCCTTTTAATTTGTTTTACAAGCTAAAACAAAATTTAAGTATTTTAAAAATGAAACCCGTGACAGTCAAATGTGTATTGCTGTGTGATCTTGCATAGAACTGTCTGAACAAGATTTTGAGATGTTTTAACGACAAAATCACGCCAGCCGGACGTGTATTGCTGTGTGATCTTGCACGGACCCACTTGCATGTGATTTTAAGCGATTTGATAAAATCGTGCCAGCTAGATGTGTATTGTTGTGTGATCTTGCACGGACCCGCTCTGACGTGATTTTAAGTGATTTGATAAAACCATGCTAGCCGGTCGTGTATTGCTGTGTGATCTTGTATGGACTCGCTCGCACATCATTTTAAGTGATTTATTAAAATCGTGCCAGTCGATCGTGTATTGCTGTGTGATCTTGCACAGACCTACTCGCACGTGATTTTAAGTGATTTGATAAAATCGTGCCAGCTAATCATGTATTGCTGTGTGATCTTGTACGGACCCGCTCATACGTGATTTTAAGTGATTTAATAAAATCGTGCTTGATAAACGTGTATTGCTATGTGATCTTGCACGTATATGCTCGCATGTGAATAGAAGCAAAGAGGGCAATGATGAATTACATGGAAATGTGACTAATGAAATTATATGGAACTGTGAATGATGTCGAGGTCCATGGAGTACGATGTACCGTACTGTGTGCATGTGAGTTCGCAATACCGTGTTATTGAAAAATAGTGCAATGAGTAAGCCGATTGGGTAGCTGACCACTCCCACGCACTTGACATCCTGGTATACCTGATCAGTGATTGCCCAAAGTAATTGACATTGGCCAATTGCCTTAATGATTGATTATTGATGATGAATATTCTTCCATGCCTCACTTATTTGATTTATTTGAACTGAGTTTGATGAATTGAATTTTTGATATGAATGAGGTTTATTTTACTTCATTTGATTTAAGTGATATTTTGCAGTAATGATTTCTGAGATTCCGACACTGTGAGAAAATAGAAATCTTCACTTTACTACACTAAATTGTATGGTATTACTTCAAGCCCGTATTTTATAGATAGTGTATTTATCTACCTGCCGCTTAATTTTTCTTGTTGAGCATGTTGAGCTCACTCCTTACTTTACTCCGCAGAGCCTTGTCAATAGCTAAGAGTGTTTGTAAGTCGAATAAATTTGCACAGTTATCTGTTAGCGAATGACTCTTCAGCACTAAAGGTATACTTGGCATAGACATTTATATTGTATCTATATTTTGAAAGTACAATAATGTATAGAGAAATGTGTTTAGGGAATTGTGAACATGAAAGAACAATTATAATGATCAATTTTGTTTAAATTTGTCACCAAAAAATGAAAGCTAGTACTCGTATTTACTATTTCTGATCTAATATTGACTCGTAGCCCAACCATAAAAGTGTGAGTAAAATGGGTCGTTACATCAACAAAGGGTGGTTCGACCTAGAAATCCCATTTCCTTCATCTTCTCTCTTCCTCATTTGTTTTTTAGTCTCTTCTCCATATTCGCCTCTCTTTGGTGGCAAACCAAACGATAGGGGCATACGGGATGGCCAACATCGTACCCACTCCCTTTGTCAACATCAGCTTCTTTTCTTTTCTCTCCCTCTTTTTTTTAATAGAGGGGTATGCGGTGCGCAGAAACCTCTCTCCCTATTGTAATGAAAGTGTCATGCTTTCGGATTTTCTTATTTACTTATTTTTATAATATATCTATATATATTATATTAATATAATTTATAATAGATAAATATCTATATATATGTTATATTATATATTAATATATAATATATATACCTTTATATTTTATCTATATATTTCATATATATTTTCATTGTCTTAAAAAAAATATATTATCCCGTATTCTCGAAATAAATTTTCAAAATGAAAAATTTCAGGTTATCACAAATCATGAGTCATGACTTACATCTCAACTTTACTTTATTGTGTACAAAGTATGTATGAAATATAAACAAATACAACAATGAGGTTATAAGTTCAAAAACAAGTAAGGTATGCTCATGAGACGTGATCAACTCAAAGCAATCCTAAAATGTCACGTCTGAGCCTAATTGAAATAATATGAAATGGAAGGAACATAAGGAATGAGTTAACGACCAAAAAGTAACATATATTACTGAGAGTTAGGCTCATATCGATCCAAGTGCATGCATGTAAAATACATAAACCGATTACAGTCGTATAAGAAATAGACCATTAATATATGTTATGCATACTTAATCTTCTATAGCTATCATAATTCTTGTGTTAACACTTTGTAGGGCATCAATCGAAATGATACTCTGAAGTACCTCATTTCCTCTAACTCTAACACTGACTTCATGTAAGACCCGTATTTTTGGATGTAAACCTTATGGATTCATAAGTGAGGTAACGTACTTGTAATGTGGAGTAAAATTGATGTAAAGTCCATAAATGTAATGTACATATGTGTAATATGAGTTTGTAATGTACATACAAGTTTCATTGTGTATGAATATGAAGAAATGAGCTTTTATAAGTGATGAATGTGATTGGAGCCTAAAATGAGTAGTGTGGTAAATGGAAGGAAGTTGCATGAATCTAAATACTTCCATTTGATTTTATATTGTATACCTTTGGTTATACAATGAATACATGCAAGTTTTAATATGTATAAAGCTTAAATTGATGTCATTTTCAAGTTATAAAGGTGGTCAAATGAGAACATGACTATGGCAGCAAATTGAGGACGTTTAGTGTGAAGTTACTGCTGAAAACTACAATGAAATTTGGAAATATGAATGCCATCAATCTCATAGGATGAGAGATCGATCTGGAAGAGCCAGAATGCTCTTATTTGAGCAATGTAATAGAGCAGATCGATCTCCAATGGGGCCAGATCGATCTCCTAAACATTCTATAATGAAAAGATCGATCCTCAAGCATACAAATCGATCTCCTTAGCTCTCTGGTTGGAGCAGATTGATCTCAAGCTTCGACAAATCAATCTCATGCCTTAAAATGCTATGAAAAAGAGGGATTTAAAGGGACCAGATCAATCTCCTCCTAGTGCAGATCGATCTCATCAAGCTATTTCTATAAAAGAAGCAGTGAAATCTGCATTTTTTTTAGATAGAACCATTCTTTCCATTTTACCTTCAAAACCAAGTTTTTTCTTTCTAAAATCAGCCCATTTCTAGTAATATTTGAGGGGAAGCTATTAGATACAAAGTTGTTCATCTTAAAGAAGAGAACAACATAGTTTGAAATTAAAACCTCACTTATTGGATTGAAGGAGCAAGGTGTATTTTCCTTTGGAGGAAGAAAAGGAGCTAGACTTGGTAAGTTTTAATACTTCAGCCCAAGTACATTGTTTATTTATTAACTTTGGAGTTTATTGGCATGTATATGGATGGTTGAAACTATCTAGGATGAAATGGAACTAATGTGATCTAGAAAATAGAATGGGCTAGTGTGAGAAAGTGTGATTTTGATGAGTTGGTGGTTTATGGATTTTGATAAGTTGTTGTTGGAGTAATGTGGATGATTTGAGATGGGTAAATGAAGCCACATTGTGAGTTTAGAGAATTTATGAGAATGAGTATGTAAAATGCTTGATAAATGCCATAGTGAAGAAATCAAGGAAAATTGATGAAATAGGAACACTGTGAGCTTAATATCGATTCGATATCGATTGGGTATAAATCAATAGGCCTAAACGAATCATTGAGTTCAAGATATGAATAGAACAATGAATCTAGGCCTTATGAGAGCTAATGGGGACTATAGGTCGAATCAACTATAGTAAACGAAAGAGTTGGATTATAATGGACTATAATGATGCGAAATTCGACTTTGTGCATTTCCGGAGAGCTCGAAGGAGACGAATCGAACCGCACAAGTAAGCAGCTTAAAGGAAATGGAAATCTTGCGACTTGATTTCCAGGTAAGGGAATTTTGTGGGTATATAGACGTAGCTGCTCGTATTTTGAACTCGTGTGTATATAGGGCTTTGGAAATGTGCATGAGTTTATAGAAATGTGTTTGACAATGTATAAAAGTAACTATGAGTATTTGTATGAGATTTGGTTGTTGAAATGGTATTATAAAGAAATGGGATAGTAAGGCTAATAATTGCATAAATCACATGTTTCGAATGTTTTCACAAAACACCTTGCTTTGTTTTAAGCAGATTGACTGATAGGTTGGCAAATGTTTGAATGATGTTGTGTAATAGCACATGTGAGGTGCTAAATGTGTTTTGAGATTGGTTTTTGAATGTTTACGAGCTGCATATCATGTTTATATGAATTAAACTGTGCTGGAGCTTAGCTCGCACTGGATATTGATGTTTTCACATGTTTGAAACGTGTTGGAGCTTTGTTCGCACTATAATTTGAATTGTGGTGATGTGTTATAAATCGTACTAGAGCTTTTGCTCGTACGTGGATTTCAAGTGGATTTTTTATGCATATAACTGTATTGGAGCTATGCTCATACGTGGGTTTCTTCATGTTTTATGTATAAATGTCATACTAGAGTGTTGCCAGTACGCAGTGATTTGTTTATGATACATGAATTCACGCTAGAGCGTAACTCGCGCAGGTTTTTCACACTGTGGTATGTATGATGCCGTGGTGAGGGTGTTACGGATTGGTGTTCAGGGAACTCAACATGCCTAACAGACCTCTTGAGTGGGGTGAGGGTGAGGGGCTAGGACTTGGTACTAATCCATTCAGGGAACCCAACAGGTCTAACAGACCTCTTGAGTGGGGTGAGGGTGAGGGGCTAGGACCTGAATCAGGGAACCCAACAGGGGTGAGCAAGGCCATAAGTGGCTAGGACCTGGTGTTAAGAGTACTCCTACATGCACTTGAGACTAGAGGTTTCACTCGGTATGGGGTAGATAAGACCTACTGCAGGCACCCCTAACCATGTTATGGGTCCGCGAAGTACGATGTACCGTGTATATCACATGGAGTACGATGTACCGCATGGTTGAGATAGTGAGGAGAAAAGTCTGGCGGAGAACTAATCCACCTTCGTTCCAGCATGAAACCCTGCATACCGGGATCCGTGTGGTCTGAGATGATGTATGACATAGTTGGCCAACATAGTCTTGTGATATAGTGACCTGTCTCATTTGATTTATTTACTACCACATGTTTTGACATATAAGTGTGATTGCGAACTGTCCAGGGTAGACCCGAAGGAGGGGTCAAACCTTGCGGGATTTTAAATTGAGAAATGATAATGATGTTGTGATTAAGAAACCATTTTTATAGGATTTCGATGTGTTTGAGAAAGAGCTTTGTGATGTGATTTAAAAATGAGGTTTTTTTTTAAATGAATTGCCCTTTTCTATGAGATTTGACGATGGATGAACATGAGATGATTTGCACATGATGATTTTACCATGTTTTATATGCCAATTTCCATTATTTAAATACATGATATATGTATATGCATATGGCATAGTTTTGTTTTCCTCACGCTCCAATTATAAATGATTTATGCATAACACTATTAGCATGTAGATAGAGTAGCTATCTACCATGCTTGCATTATTGCCTTATTGAGCGTGTGGTTACTCATCCCTCTCTATTTTCCCCCACCTACAGAGCGTGCATAGTAGCCTAGCGAGGACTGAGGCATTTTATTTTTGGACATCTGCTGCTTTCATCGCTAAAAGGTATATACACATGATTCTTTTTGTATCTAAACAATGTAAGGGCACAGTAACCATTGAGTTGTAATTATGGGGATGTAGATGTCAATAATCGTATTTTGTATAAGTGAATGATGGACTTTCACGTATCTGACATCACTTTTATTAACTGAGAATGAATGTTGAAAGTGGATTATTATTGACTCACAGCCCAACAGTGTAGTGGTAAGTTTGTTCACGACCGAGTAAGGAAAGAAATAAATGCAAAAACATTTATTGATATTTTCAGTTAAAATGGATAAAAAGGGGTCGTGATACTTTAGGTAATGCATAACATATACAAAATATCTATATGCTTAAATGCATATGCCGTGTATAAGCTTGAGTGCATCAAAAATATAGTTTATGCCAATTTCAAGATTGAGGCATAAAACCATCATGCATAAATCATTACGCAACAGTATAAAACCTATGCATAATACATCATGTAACAGTTTTAAAACTTAAATTCTCAGTCAATAAGAAATCTGATGTAAAAAAAAAGAAAAAGAAAAGATCATTAGATGCAGAAAAAACCATTCATAATGGAAATGATATCTAAATCTTATTATGTAGAGCAAATTATAAATATTAAAATCATTTATTCATATTAGGACAGATGTATTAAAACCAATTATGCATAACAAAATAGAGCAGAAACCAACATTTAAAATTAGTTATGCACACTAGAAAATAATTAGAAACTGTTTATAAAATATATTAGTTTATAGACAAGATAAGACTAGCCGAAGATCCTAGAGACTAGTAGAACCATTATAACTATCAATGGTGAGTGTTACGTATAGAAATAGATCTTCCCAACCTTAGTGTACATCTAGAAACTAACGATATGTCAAAACTTTTTCGTACAAGCATAGCAGAGTAGAGTAAATGTCATAAGGGTGCATGTTGTCTCAAAACCATTTTCTTAAAATGTTCATAAAGACTTTGAATGATTTCCGAAACTGAGTTGTTTTAAAAGGCTTATAGCTTAAATATTCCAAGGTTGGAATTTTTTAACTAGAAATCATGCTTTCACAACATAAATTCTTTTTTAAAAAGTGTTTTATGCAAAATATGGCATCTTCCCAAAACTATTAATGACAACCACATTAAAACACTCTGAATATATTAAGTTTTAAAATCAATGCATAAATTGTGATGTCATAAAATTCATGACATGCATGAATGGTCGAAATGAATCAAGGCATGTCTTGTCATTTACCTAGTCTAACACTATGTATGTTTAGACTAATACACTAAGGTATGCTTATCGAGGTCTAAAGTTCCTGATTACCAATCGATAAAGATCAAAACACAATTATCTCTAATATTTTATTTGTAAGGCATTTCCAGCAATATCAATTTATTTACATCTCAAACAATTAATGTTTTGCATTCTGAATGTCCATTTACCTACCTTACTTCTCAATATATATTATTGCTAGAAAACTGCCTTAACAGACAATCATTTACTTAGCGAAAATATTCAACTTAGATTTTTTGCAATATTTTTATTGGTAAGATACATCTAGCAATATTTTTATTGGTAAGATACATCTAGCAATATTAATTTGCATCACAACAATAATTGTTTCACATTTTGAAAGCTAATTTACATGGTTTACGCCCCAATAGACATTATTACTGAAAAACTGCCCAAACAGAATATTATTTACTTATAAAAAAAATTCCACTATTCAATCATATAAATTCACCAGGCATCACAATTGCACGATTCAATCATATAAATCTTCAAGGCATCATAACTCCACAAATCAATCATATAAATCCTCAAGGCATTATAATTTCACAATCAAACATATAATCCTCAAAGTATGATAATTCCATTGTCGTAGCCAAAATATCATCTCAAAATACATTCATCATGAATCATCATGTACCATTCATATCACATGATAAAATAAATCTTTATAGACAAAACTTACTAATGTCATCTAGCAATAGGATACTAATAAACACTTATTTATATCACTTACCAATGCACCAAAATACTTAACGCTTAGTCACATGCCACTTTGGCCGAATATGCATTATCATCACCTCATCAATTTCTCTACAATTCGAACATACACATAACTTAGAATAAGCTCACACACATAAAAACATTTAAATCGAACTAATTAATTATGTCTTATACTAGTATCACCAAACGGCCATGGCCTTCCAAGGGTTTCCTTATGGTTTTTTTTTTCTACAATTAAATCATACTCATACTCTTATAACATCATGCTTAAACCCCTAGTGCCATGAGATTCATCAAGACATCAAAACTGTCACAACCCTTTTTATCCAATTCGTCTAAAAATCACTGTAAATTTTTCGTATTTTCATTTCCTTTACCCGGTCGCGAACATTCTTGCCACTACACAGTTGGGCTGTGAGTCAATAATAATAATCATTTCTCATTCATTTTCAATAAATCAAAATCCATGTCATACAGTTAAAAGTTAAGTTATACACTTATACAAGACATGTTTACTGACATTTACATCCCCCATATAACAATTTAAAATGACTATTGTGCCTTTACATGTTTAGATACAAAAAGAATCCCTGTCGATATACCTCTTGGTGATGGAGTGCAGCGGATGTCCAAAATACCATGCCTCAGTCCTCACTGGGCTACTATGTGCGCTCTATAGAGGGGGAAAGTAGAGGGATGAGCAACCACACGCTCAGTAAGGCAATAATACAAGCATGGTAGATAACTACCTTATCTACATAATGATAATGTCATGGCATAAATCATTCATAATCGGAGCATGAGAAAATAAAACTATGCCGCATGTATATACATATATCATGTACTAAGAACATGGAAAATAGGCATGTAAAACATGGAATAATCATCATGTAAAACCTCTCCTGCCTATCTTTATCAAAACTCATCATGAAAAGGGAAATTCATTAAGAAACATCCTTTAAGATTTTTCATCTTCTCAACACATCAAATCTCATCACAATAAATATATTTTCTTTAAACAAAATCCCACAAGGTTTGACCCCTCCCTCGGGTCTACCCTGGACAATCACAATCACACTCAGTGTATAAAACCATGTGGTACTATGTAATATTATGTGAGACAGGCGGTCACTACATCTCAAAGACTATGTTGGCCAACTATGTCATAACCATCCCAGACCACATGGATCCCGGTGTGCGGGGTATCATGCTCGAACGAAAGTGGGTTAGTTCTTCGTTAGAGTTTTCAAATCATCATCACAACCACGCGGTACAACATACTCCATGTGATATACACGGTACAACATACTACACGGACCCATATCATGGTTGGGGGTACCAGCGATAGGTGCCATGTGTAACCTGTATAGTCTCAAATGCATGTAGAGCTTTTCGTTTCCATGTAAGAGAGCCTCCCTACCCCGTCGGGCTTAAGGATGTTAGGCTTGAGGATCTTACCATCTCCACGACATGATACATACCATAGTGTGAAAACCTGTGTGAGCTAAGCTCTAGCACGATTCATGCATCATCACTAAATCACCTTGTACGAGCAACGCTCCAGTACGACTTTATGCAGAAAATCATGAAGAAATCGCGTACGAGCATAACTCCAGTACGGTTATATGCATAAGAAAGTCGATCTGTGACGCCTTGAAAACACGGAAAAACATGGCAAATTTAAAACTTGTTCACATCCATTCATAATAAAGGGTGCATTCCTGTGCAATGTCATACATTATCATACATATCATACCTCAGGATCTCATCATCTCCTAATTGTATCTCATCCAATTTACATTACTGAATTCAAGGTTAATTAATCCTAATACATCATATACATCATTGGACAACACGTGTCTGTAATTACAACTTTAGTCTAGGTACAAGAAAAGATAAATTATACCTTAAATACGATATATGGCCTGGAGCTCAAGTCCTCCACTAGCCACTACTCTGTACGTCGTAGGAAAAACTCTCTTCACTTGAAGAAATCTAAGGGGAAGAGAAAACAGGGTGAGCTTCTAAATCGCTCAGTAAGGGGGTAAGGGACTCAATAATAAAACAATGATTTGCACAGCACAATCATTTTATCTCATAGTTGAAACTCAATTAAAATGTAGTATGAACTCATTGAAACATCATTCTCATCTCATTTCTCTAAAATCATGTAAAACATGAGTGTACATAACTTAGTACGAATCACAGTCACAAGCATGTGGAAATCAGAATGCGATAATAGCTTTTCTCATTAAGATGTGATAAAAATCACCTCAATAGAATGCACGTGGCACAGCCACAAAACATAACTCATGTGTATAAAAAGGAGACTAGGCAATAAAACTCATATAAAACTTGTCATGGCACATCATAGTAAATCTCCTCTGGGTGCACATCCCAGGCATCCTCATAAGAGGGAACGTCGACATATGGTCGTGTACATGGTATATTGGACTTACACGTTACCAAAACAAGGTCTGGCCTTACATGCTACCAGAGCAATGCCTCTCCTCATGCACACTATCACCTGGTCCCTGGGTTGATTCCTAGGAGGCCCACTCTATCGGTCTTACATGCTACGCATTACCAGAACGGGGGTCATCTCACGTTACCAAAACGGAGGCATCTCTCGTTACCAAAACAGAGGAATATCAGACTTACATGCTACCAGAGCAAGGCCCGGACTTACATGCTACCAGAGCAAGGCATCCCAACGCTACCAAAGCGGAGGAATAATCGGATTGACATGTTGCTAGAATAAGTCTCGGACTTACATGCTACCAAAGCAAGGCCCGATGTGTATTCAAAATGACACGCCTAAGTCTCAATCATTAGCCATTATCATATAAAACGTTTTGCCTTCACGTAGAACTCATAATGGTTTTCTCTGATAAATCTCATTTAAAACATTTGTGTACCCAACACAAAACAGGTTAAAAATCGAGTCCCAACCGGCAAAACATATTTCTCAACCTCAGTACGCCTTAACGTAGAGCCCAAATCTCTTTTCACGTTTTAATCACAAAAAGATTGTAAAATATTTTCACGCTTAGTTAATAACTCATAAAAGTTGGGCCCCAACTGGCTATAAAATCGTGTGCACTACTCATTCACAACTCATAAAAACATGCTTGTTTGCTCAAATTACTTTTCATGCTACAATTAAAATAAAAACACATACATAAACGAGTTTAAGTTTTTCCCTTACCTCTTTGCACCTCGTATAGTGCAATTGTTCCTTCGTATCACGGACTAGTCTCGCATTCCTCTCTGAAACTTTCAGGCTGTCCAAACGATGTAAAAACATCAATAACCCAACTCAATCGCATTATTGAGCACACATTTACTCATATTCTCATTAACACCTCAAATAACTCAATTCTTACAACTCTATCACAATTCACATTCTTATCCACTATATCTCAGAATTTTACATTTCTCACACCATATTCCATGCTAAATTCAGCTTATTGTCCCAATTCAAATTTATAGCCATAATTCCCGAAACTACCATAAATTGCCTAACATTACTTTTACTAAAACACAAACATAGTTTCATCAATCCTTAACCATTTCCTAGCTATTTAATCTCATTGCCTACAACCATAATCACCAAAAATCACTTTAAAAATCCAAGATCAAAGTTTAGAATTTACCCAAACTTGTGGAGTGCTCAACTTTTGCCTCGATTCAATCTGTCTTTCAATTTTCAAATATGTTGTTCTCCTTTGGATGAGGAACAACTTTCCTTCTTGCTACAACCTTCGATTTAAACAAAAATGGGGACTTTGAAAGAGAGAGAAAGCTAGGGCTCGACTAAAATGGAGGTTTAGAAGAGAGAGAAAAGATGAATTGCAGGAAAACACTGGGGTCCTTTTATAGACGGAGGGTAGGAGATCGATCTGGTCCCTGATGAGATCGATCTGCATTTGAATTTGGGAACATTTTAGGGTAATTTTATGCCTAGGAGATCGATCTCTTAATGGCTTTATGAGATCGATCTCTAGTTTACAGAATGCTTCACGAGATCGTTTTGTTCCTTGAGAAAATCGATCTTCTCCTTATAGAATGCTTTATGAGATCGATTTCTTCCTCATGAGATCAATCTCTTCATTACAGAATCATATGGAGATCGATCTGCTCACTTAATTTCCTCATTCCTTGTCAGTTTGGCCTATCAGATCGATCCTTTCTTCTCTGAGATCGATATGGTTTCATAGTTTCACTCTTAACATAAAATCTCCACATATAATGACAATAGTTTACTTCATTGATTAAATTCTCATCCATAACTCATTCATCACTGAAAGATCTCATTCCATACCATCTTAATATAGGGGTACATCACATTTAGTTCAATTCAATTACACTTCATGTTCTCATTACATAATTTAGATATGTACTAAATTCTTAGATCTCACATCCTCCCCACCTTAAAAAGAATTTGGTCCTCCAAATTCAACTCAACTCGTCAAACAGATGAGGGTACTGCTCCTTTATGAGACTTTCCAATTCCCACGTTACCTCTTCCATTGACTGATGTTTCCATAAAACTTTCACTGATGGATGCTTTTGGTTCTAAGTACCTTCTCTTTCCTATTAAGGATCTGGACGGGTTCTTCAGTGTAGCTCATGTCCTCTTGTATGTCCATCTTTTCATACTTTATGACATGAGAAAGGTCCAGGTGGTACTTCATCAACATAGACACATGAAAGACGTTGTGTATTTTGGACATCTGTGGGGGTAATGCCAACCTGTAGGCTACCACTCCCACTCTCTCAAGAATCTGGCATGGTCCTATGTATCGAGGACTCAATTTCCCTTTCTTCCCAAATCTCATGATACCCTTACTCGGTGATATCTTCAGAAATACTACATCACCAACATTAAACTCAAGTGGCCGTCTACTCATATTCGCATAGCTTTTCTGTCTACTGTGTAGCCTGTAATCTCTCACATATGAGTTTCACACTTTGTACAGCTTGCTCAACAAGCTCGGGAGCATTTATCTTTCTGTCACTGACTTTTTCCCAAGCTACGGGGGATCTACACCTCCTACCATATAGAGCCTCAAAAGGTGTCATTCCAATACTTGCATCATAGCTATTATTGTACGCAAACTCTGCTAGGGGCAGGTGATCATCCTATGATCCCTTAAAATCCATTGTACACGCCCTCAACATATCTTCCAGGGTTTGAATAGTCCTCTCTAACTGACTATCTATTTGAGGATGATAGGCAGTACTAAAACTCAATCGAGATCCCATGGACTCTTGAAACTGGGTCCAAAATATGAAACTGAATCGAGAATCTCTGTCAGAAGTAATACTCACTAGAGCCCCATGTAATCTAGCTATCTCGTTGAAATATAACTCAGCTAAGGCATCCACCGTATATGTACTCTTGATGGCAAGGAAGTGAGCACTCTTTGTTGGTCTATCTACTATAACCCATATAGCGTCATGACCTCTCCGGGTCCTCGGTAAACCTATGATAAAGTCCATGGTGATATGCTCCCATTTCCATGTAGGTATAGGTAAAGGTTGTAGTAGTCCTCTGGGCTTTCGATGCTCAGCTTTCACTTGCTGGCATACTAAACATCTGGCCACATACTCTGCCACGTCTCGCTTCATACCACTCCACCAGTACACCTTTCTTAAATCTCGATACATCTCAGTACTCCCTGGTCGCATGGTGTATCACGAGCAGTGGGATTCTCTCAGTATTTGTCTCTTCAGGGTATCATCGTCTGGTACACATATCCATCCTCTAAATCTCAACAATACAACCTCACTGATTATGAGATCTAACTACAAAGTCTGCTCAGCTTGGCTAACCATATCTATCAACCTTTGATCATTACGTTGCCCAGTTCTAATCTGATCCATGATCCTGAGCTCTATTCGTAGGCTAGCCAAAAATCCAATCTCTACCTCTTTAACTCTGATCCAGAGTTCAGCGAACTGCTCCAACAAATCCCATTCCCTGATTATCATAACAGATATCATACTCTTTCTGCTCAGGGCATTAGCAACTACATTTGCCTTACCCTGATGGTATAAAATCTCACAGTCATAATACTTAAGAAGTTCCATCCATCTCCTTTGTCTCATGTTTAACTCCTTCTAATCAATGAGATACCTCAAACTCTTGTGATCAGTGAAGATTTGGAATTTTCCCCATATAAGTAGTGTCGATAGATCTTCAAGGCAAATACCACAGCTGCTAACTTCAAATCATGCGTGGGGTAATTTCACTCATGATCTTTCAATTGTCGCGATCTATAAGCGGCCACTCTTCCATGCTACATGAGCACACACCCCAATCCTTGATGCGAGGCATCATTGTATACTGAGAATCATCCTGATCACTTAGGAATAGTCAACACAAGTGCCGCGGTTAATCTCCTATTTAATTCTTGAAAGTTGAGCTCACATTGATTAGTCCATATGAATGGAGTCTCCTTATGCGTGAGCTTCGTCAAAGGAGCGACAATCTTGGAAAATCCTTCCACAAATCTTCTGTAATACCCTGCCAAACAAGGAAGCTTTGTAGCTCTGTAACTGTCCTCGATCTTTCCCAATTAAGCACAGCTTCTACTTTACTAAGCACAGCTTCTACTTTACTTGGATCCACCTATACTCCTTCCTCTGAAATTATGTGACCAAGGAAAGCTGTCATATCCAGCCAAAACTCACACTTATCAAGCTTCCTATACAATTGTTTATCTCAAAGTAACTGAAGTATTAACCACAAGTGTTGTGTGTGCTCCTCAAAAGACCGAGAGTACACCAAGATATCATCGATAAAGACTATCACAAACTTATCTAAATAGTCTCTGAACACCTCGTTCATTAATCTCATAAAGGCTACAGGGCCATTCGTCAATCCTAAGGGCACCACTAAAAATTCATAATGTCCATACCTTGTCCTGAAGGCCGTCTTCGAAATATCTTCCTCCTTAATCCTCAGTTGGTGATAGCTCGATCTTAAATCAATCTTAGAGCAGACTGAGGCCCATCTTAGCTGATCAATCTTCACTGTGGCTTTACTCAATAATCGGTAGTCTACGCATAATCTGAGACTAACATCCTTCTTCTTAACAAATAAAACTGGTGCTCCCCACGGTGAAACAATGGGTCTAATAAACCCTTGATCCAATAACTCATGTAGTTGTTTCTTCAATTCCTCAAGTTCCACTAATGCCATCCTAATGGAGGTCTAGAGATAGGCTGAGTATTTGGTACCAAATCAATGGTAAACTCCAGCTCTCTCTCTGGTGGTAAACCAGGCAACTCATCTGGGAAGACATCCGAAAATTCACATACCATAGGTATATCCTCGATCCTTGGATGTTCCTGATCATCATCTAAGATGAATGTTTCATAACCTTCACCTGAATGATCAAATTTAGTACTCTTAAAAGCAACGTCATAATTTCTAATTACCTACAAAATTCCATACGTCCATTTACTCAATATTTCAAATGTACACTGTAAGGTTCAAGTAGGGAGAAAGTTACAATCTTAGTGTAGCAATCTAAACTCACTCGATTGGTTGCCAGCCAATCCATTCCCAAAATTACATCAAACTCATGCATATTTAACATTATTAGATCTACTAACATTACTCTATCTCCTACCTTTATTTCACATCCTCTACAGATCAACTCGGTTCTCTGGGATTCACATATGGGGGTATTTACATGTAGTATATACTCTAGAGGTTCAAACTTCAAATTTAAACTACATGCAAAATGCTTAGAAATAAACGACTGTGTGGACCCTGAATCAATCAACACATGAGCCTTATAATTACAAACAGAGTGTACCTCTTATAGTTTCTGCTGAAGTGTCTGTTGTTTCCTTGTCCAGAGCAAACACACATCCCACTGTAACGGGCTTCTTTCCTTTCTCTGCAACAGTGGCTCGTCTATGAGGATTTACTCTCTGAGGCTGTGATAATTCTATATTTTTAGAATTATTTGTGCTTAATTTCCTAATTAATTATTTAATCCCCAACTTATTTTGTTAATTATCCCCTTTATTTAATTAAAATTCTCATGTTTGCAGATAAATTAAATTCGGAGGAATTTTGAATATTTCAGTAGAAAATGGATCGAAACTGTGCTAAAATCGAGATTCGACCACGCGGACAACACGAGCTAGCACATCTAATTGGACAAAAAGATAGATGACATGAAAATATTATCTTTCAAGGAGCCAATAGTGTGAAGACAAGTGGCCAAACAATGCCAACTCATCTAGGATGAAAAAATTACAAGCATACCCCTTATGTGTGTATAAATAAGACATCGATGATAATTGAAAGCCTATGTAATTTAGGAGTAGAATGTAATGTAAGTAGGAGTAGTGTAAGTTAGGAGTAATTTTAGTTTAGAAGTAGTGTTAAAGTAGCTTAGTTAGCTTAGTTTAGTGTTTATGTTTAGAGCTTTTCCCAAAATCGATTTATATTTTACTGTTCATGTTTATCTTCAATTGTGATCCTTTATGAAAAGCTTTTCATGTTCTATTTACAGCCTCATTTGCTCATCCTTCTTCTCGGATTGTAAATGTTTAGTCCTTTTTGTTTTTATTTTGTGAGTTTTAAATGAAAGTTTATGGTTTTCAAATGTCAAAGCTCTCAGTTTGTCATTCTTCAGAATCAACCTCTATTCTTCAATGTTCAATCGAGTAATTCGTTTCCCTCCATTACAGTCCTTGATTCTGATGCTTTGATGTGGTCTTGATGCTCAGCATTATTTCCACATCAATGGTAATGTGGGATCACAGCAGTAGGAGGAAGATTGGAAGCAACCCGAGAATGCTAGTTTTTCAAGTTTGTGTGATTTACGGGTATTGATAACTTGGGTTAATTTTTTTTATTGTTGATCTTCACTTAGTTCTTTTCGTTTTTAAGTTTTTAGTTAGCAATGCACTGTTATTTGAATTTCTTTTCATTTTTAGTTATCTGCATTTCACTGATTCTGCACTTTACTGCATATTAACGCTAGCTTCTGTTATTTTCTACTGCATGTTATTCATTCTTCTCGGTTTTGCATTTGTTCATCGATGCATTTCCTGTCTTTCCTTTATCTAGTTATTGATTTTCACCTTGTTTATTGTTACTTATTGTCACCATTCATCACAAACATAGACTGAGTGCAACATGGCAGCAATTGGGGATTAACAACACACTCTGTTAGCCTCTGTTTAAGTGTAATATTACTGTTCACTTTCGGGTTGTTTGTAATCTGCATTGCTCATTGTTGATGCTGGGCAAACCGTGAGGAGTAGCAATAGCACTTACAGAAGTTGCGGATGTGTAGATGATAAACAGTACCTGTGTATCAGTCTGGAGCAGCAGACAGCAGATAGCTGACCTCATCTGGAGCTGTTTCTGGTCAGGACCGAGAGGAACTGCACAAACTTGAGAGTGCAGGACCCATGCAGCAGAGCAGCATCAGTGGACAGCCAAGAGCAGCAACATAACAGAAGCAGAAACAGACAAGG
This sequence comes from Firmiana major, assembly GCA_033439115.1. Taxonomy (NCBI): domain Eukaryota; kingdom Viridiplantae; phylum Streptophyta; class Magnoliopsida; order Malvales; family Malvaceae; genus Firmiana; species Firmiana major. The sequence goes on along the minus strand of CM065913.1, from coordinate 7,699,625 downwards.
CAGGATGAACAATAGCTGAAGCAGGTCGAGAGCAGTTGCGTGGCTTGCTGATGAATGAAACCGAAGCAGTTGGAGACGTGCAGAGCAGAGAGCAGTGCATCGCTTGCAGAACCGAGAGTGCAGGAAAGAGCAGGACATATGCCAGAAGCATGGGCAGAGAATGAAGAAGCACATGAAACCAAGCAGGGTTGGTGAGAGTCAGACCGAGGACAACAGCTGGACATGCCTAGACAACCAACCCGAAAGCACCTGGAAATGAAAATAGACAAACCAAAATGAAGACATGAATAGTGAATGGGGGGATTTGGATGATTTAAAAGTTGTTAAGGCTTTGTTTGGCTAGTTCATTGCAGGAATTAATCCATTTTCATGCATTGTTAGTATAAGTTAATTTCAATTTAATTTGTTAGCTTAGTTTAGAGTCTTTAATTAAATTGCATGATTAGTATTCTTGTTTAATGGTTTAAAACTTAGTTTTAATTAGGTTGATAGTTAATTAAGTGTTCATTTAGAATTAGATTAGGGGTAAATTTATTTCATTAAATCTTAACTTAGTTTAAATTTCATTTTAATTAAGTAGTTTAATTGCATATTAAGTTAGTTTAATTTTAGTTTAATTAGTCTTGCTTTGTTATTTTCATAATTGCATTTTATTTTAATTGCGTTAATTAGTTTTAACTGTTTTAATTATTTTTGTATGTTTTTTATTTTAATTGCGTGGAGCACTGTAAGTAATTTTCCTTGGTTTTATTTAGTTTATTTTATAGTTCTTATTATTTTATTGCTTTCAGTATTTTTAATTCTAGCTATGTAGATCACTCCTGTTAATTTCATAATTTGCTAGGATATACTTAGGGTAAGATTAACCGGTAGTTAATTAGGCTAGTCAACTTCTCTGTGGGACGATAATCCAGGACTCAAATCCCATTATTACTTGTACGACCCGTGCACTTGCAGACATTACCTTCAGCACGTGTCAAGTTCTTGGAGCCGTTGCCAGGGAAGTCTTAATTAGCCATTAGTTAATATCGGTGAAATTATGCTTAGTTGTAATTCTAGCTTGTAAATATTTAGGTTGTAAATATTTAATCCAGATTAGTTAATTGGAAAATTAAAATTAAAAAATTAAAAAATTAAAAAATTAAAAAAAAATGTAAGGACTTTTTGATGATTGCATGCGTAGAGCCAGAAGTTTTGATTGCTTTCCTCTAGATCCTAAAATTGAATGCACTCTTTGAAAAATTCGAAAGGATTCTAGGAAATTAATAGCTCCGCTGCAATTCACCATGGCAGAAAATAGGGAAATTAGGACCGTTGGAGATTATATGATGCCGACAATTGAAGGATATTATTTAGGCATTAGGCCACCAGCTGTCCCTGCTAACAACTTTGAAATTAAGCCTGCAATCCTTCAAATGATCTAGACCTATTTACAGTTCAGTGGGCTTCCGTACGATGACCTACACGCTCACCTTGGGCAATTCCTAGACTTGTGCAACACGTTCAGGCAGAATGGATTATCTGATGATGCGCTTAGACTTAGACTATTCCCCTTCTCGTTTAGGGATAGGGTACACCACTGGTTAACCTCCTTGCCTCCAGGATCTTTTTCTACATGGGATGAGTTAGCCCATCAATTTCTAGCTAAGTTTTTTCCTCCCTCTAAAATGGCCCAACTCCATAGTAACATATGTTCCTTTGCCCAGTTCGACTCGGAATCTCTTTATGAAGCATGTGAACGATATAAGGAGCTTCTTAGGAAGTGCCCTCATCATGGTCTACCTTTGTGGCTGCAAGTTCAGACCTTCTACAACGGACTTACAAGCTAAAATAGAACCATTGTTGACGCTACTGCGGGTGGAGCCTTGATGTGTAAAACAGAGAAGGAAGCTTATGAGCTTTTAGACAAGATGGCGGCTAATAACTATTTATGGTCCTCGGAGAGCCAATTGCCAAAGAAGTCGGTGGGTATTTATGAGCTCGACACACTGTCTACCTTAACCTCTCAAATCGATAATCTTACGAAGAAAGTAAAGTCGCTTAGTACCCAACATAATCCTTCTACTAGTCCTAATCCGATTTATTCTGTCCAAAGTCCTTTCCCTTCATGCAATTTGTATAGTGGTACACACTCTGTGGATAGGTGTCCACTTAACCTAGAATCGGTTCAGTATGTTACTCCACTTTAGAAGCAACAGAATAACCCCTTGTCAAACACCCACAACCCATGGTGGAGGAACTATCCTAACTTCTCCTGGAGCCAAAACCAAGGGCAAACTTTCAGCTCTAGACTTGTAGGAGCCCGTAGTTTTCAAGTTTCACCGGTTCATGTACCACCACAGTCGTAATATCCATATCATCCACCATCCCCACCTCATTTTCAGCATCATCCACCTCATTACCATCAGCCACCACCACCACCACAGCCCCAACACTTACCAGCAGCTGAGAAGAAGCCCTCGCTTGAGGAAATGTTCATGACTATCCTGCAAAATCAAGCTGCTTCAATTAAGAACTTAGAAGTTTAGGTTGGACAAATAACAAATGCTCTTAGCCAACGTCCTCAAGGGACCCTTTCTAGTAACACTGAAGTTATTCCTATTAAGCAAAGGGAGGGTAAGGAATATGTTAAATCCATCACCCTTAGGCGCGGTAGAGAGCTAGATGATGATCCACAAGTTAAGTCCCAACCTGAACAGCACATAGTTGAAGAATCCTTAAGTTCTAACGAAGCAGCTCTGAAAGAACAAGAACATCAGGATCAAGTTGCAAATGAATCAAAGCTAGGCACTTCTTCATCTATACCTTCTTCTATTTCACAGCCTTCCTCATCCTCTGATGCTACACAGGTTTCCACTATATCCCCTCTGGTTAGACCACCAGTACCTTTTCCTCAGAGGTTTCAAAACCAAAAGCTTGACCAACAATTTGCCAAATTTCTTAAGGTTTTCAAGAAACTTCACATCAACATTCCTTTCGCACATGCCTTAGAGAAAATGCCAAGTTATGTGAAGTTTTTAAAGGATATCCTCTTGAGGAAGAGAAGACTGGAAGAATATGAGACGGTGGCTTTGACTGAGGAATGTAGTGCAATTATTCGGAGGAAATTACCCCTAAGCTCAAAGATCCCGAGAGTTTTACCATACCATGCACTATTGGAAATTTATTCTTTGGTAGAGCCCTGTGCGATTTAGGAGCTAGTATAAATTTGACGCCTTTGTCTATCTATCAGAAGTTAAGAATAGGGGATGCCAAGCCCACCATAGTGACCCTCCAGTTGGCTGATCGATCAATTAAATATCCGAAGGGGGTCATTGAGGATGTGTTAGTAAAGGTGGACAAATTTGTTTTCCCTATGAATTTTATTATTTTAGACATGGAGGAAGACAGGGAAGTCCCCATTATACTAGGCAGACCTTTCCTAGCTACTGGTAGAACAATAATTGATGTACAAAAGGGGGAGTTAACAATGAGAGTTCAGGATCAGGAAGCGAAGTTTAATGTTTTCAAACCTTTAAAGCTCCCTGATGACTCTCAAGAGTGTTTTAAGATGTATATTGAGGAGGATTTAAGGTTTAACCATATAAAATCTGAAAGAATGAAGGAAGTAGATAGAGCTCAAGAAGATTTAACTGTTAACATTCTATCACCATTCTGGCTAATCCTCCTACTCTTCGCACTGCTACTGAGTGTTGTTTTCTTCAGCTGCATTTGAAGTGGCTGTGTTTTCCTTTTCAGTTTGTATATAGTTTGTTTTTCTTTTTCTTTTCTGTTGTTTCTTTCTTTGTTTATTTTGAAGGTTTATTTTCTAGTTTTACGCTTTCAATTAAAGCTTCAGTTGTTCATCATCATCAGAAAGGGGAGTACTCTGTTCTCGAGTTTAAATTTTTACATTATCTGCACACTAAGGACACTGTGCACTTTAAGTTTGGGGGAGGGGATATCACTTGAGCAATTTTGTTAAAAATTGAAAAAATTTTCAAATTTTTTTTGAAAATCTGAGAAAGAATTTTCAAATTTTTTTCAATAGTATGAGCGTAAATTGTTTGATTTTAGGTTGATTTAGTGCTTAGCATGTAGTTTCCCATATTCCGATGACATGACCCCATGATTTAGTTTGACTTTGATTGACTGAGAACCATGATTATAGGAAAAGCATGAAGTTGAATTCTTGAATTTGTCTTAATTCTGATTGTGATTGCCTCATCTTATGCACATGTCATGTTATGAATCGGTATATTTATTTATAGAAAGCTTATGTGTACATAGGATTGCATTTGTTCAATTGATTTTATGTATCATATTTTAGAATTTGTTTGATCTAATCTCGAGGTAAAATATTAGATCACACTTAATTAGGGAGATGATTTAGGCCATCTTTGGATCGTTTGAGCCTTTCTAGCTTTCCTTGTACATATTCTACCCCTAGTCACCCATCTGGGCCGAATAAGCTTTTCTCTGTAAATATACTTGCGTTATTTTCCTTAGCTTAAATACTTTGTTCCTATCCCTTACCCTAAAAGCATGAAAAGTCATTAGGATAGATTGTGAGCTCTATGGGTACTAAGTGATAGTGAAGGAGTATGTATTAAAAAAAATGAAATGAAAGAAAAAGAAAAAGAAAAGAAGAAAAATACAAAAATAGAATAAAAGGTTTAGTTTGGGGGAAATAAATTTGAGCTCTTACATAAAGATCCTAGAAGTAATGCATGTTAAGGGGTAATTAAACCTAAATCGACTTTATCATACCTTAGCCCCAGCCTTACATTACAAGCTTAATGAAGTCTTATTGATCTTTGATTAAGTGTGACTACATTAGTGGAGAGAGAAGTGAAAAGCAAACTTATAGGAATGATCACATGTCATTGACTTTGCATTCACTGTGTATTCATAATCTGATCCGGATAATGTACTGTGAAATGACATAGACATTTTTCACACACTCACAAGGAGTCCAATTTGGATTAGGACTTATGATTAAATAATTCTAAGTGTTGGACTTGTAATTGTGAGTCTTTGATTTCATAGTCTGTACTTTTTCTTTAAGGATGATATTGGAGAAATTATTGTGTTTAGTACTTGTCATTTCTACAATTATTTTGTTTTGCTTGAGGATAAGCAAAAGCTCAAGTTTTGGGGTATGATAATTCTATATTTTTAAAATTATTTGTGTTTAATTTTCTAATTAATTATTTAAATTCCCAATTTATTTTGTTAATTATCCCCTTTATTTAATTAAAAAATTCTCATGTTTGCAGATAAATTAAATCCGAAGGAATTTTGAATATTTCGGTAGAAAATGGATCGAAATTGGGCTAAAATCGAGATTGGACCACGCGGACAAGAGCCTAGCACATCCAATTGGACAAAAAGACAGATGACATGAAAATATTATTTTTCAAGGAGCCAATGGTGTGAAGACAAGTGGCTAAACAATGCCAACTCATTTAGGATGAAAAAATTACAATTATACCCCTTATGTGTGTATAAATAAGACATGGATGGCAATTGAAAAACTATGTAATTTAGGAGTAGAATGTAATGTAAGTAGGAGTAGTGTAAATTAGGAGTAATTTTAGTTTAGAAGTAGTGTTAGAGTAACTTAGTTAGCTTAGTTTAGTGTTTATGTTTAGAGCTTTTCCCGAAATCGATTTCTATTTTACTGTTCATGTTTACCTTCAATTGTGATCTTTTATGAAAAGCTTTTCATGTTCTATTTGCAGCCTCATTTGCTCATCCTTCTTCTCGGATTGTAAAAGTTTAGTCCTTTTTGTATTTATTTTTTGAGTTTTAAATGAAAGTTTACGGTTTTCAAATGTCAAAGCTCTCGGTTTGTCATTCTTCAAAATCAACCTCTATTCTTCAATGTTCAATCGAGTAATTCGTTTCCCGCCATTACTGTCCTTGATTCTGATGCTTTGATGTGGTCTTGATGCTCAGCATTATTTCCACATCAATGGTAATGTGGGATCATAGCAATAGGAGGAAGATTGGAAGCAACCCGAGAATGCTAGTTTTTCAAGTTTGTGTGATTTACGGGTATTAATAATTTGGGTTAATTTTTGTTGTTGTTGATCTTCACTTAGTTCTTTTCATTTTTAAGTTTTTAGTTAGTAATGCACTGTTATTTGAATTTCTTTTCATTTTTAGTTATCTACATTTCACTGATTCTGCACCTTACTGCATATTAACGTTAGCTTCTATTATTTTCCACTGCATGTTATTCATTCTTCTCCATTTTGCATTTGTTCATCACTGCATTTCTTGTCTTTCCTTTATTTAGTTATTGATTTCACCTTACTTATTGTTACTTATTGTCACCATTCATCACGGAACATAGACTGAGTGCAACATGGCAGCAATCGGGGATTAACAACACACTCTGTTAGGCTCTGTTTAAGTGCAATATTACTGTTCACTTATGGGTTGTTTGTAATCTGCATTGCTCATTGTTGATGTTGGGCAAACCGTGAGGAGCAGCAATAGCACTTGCAAAGGTCGCAGATGTGTAGATGATAAACAGTACCTGTGTATCAGCCTGGAGCAGTAGACAGCAGATAGCTGACCTTATCTGGAGCTGTTTCTGGTCAGGACCGAGAGGAACTGCATAAAATCGGGAGTGCAGGACCCGTACAGCAGAGTAGCATCAGTGGACAGCCGAGAGCAACAGCATGACAGAAGCAAAAATGGACAAGGCAGGACAAACAGCATCTGAAACATGTCGACAGCAGTTGCGTGGCTTACTGATGAATGAAACCGAAGCAGTTGAAGACATGCAAGAGCAGAGAGCAATGCATCACCTACAGAATCGAGAGTGTTGGAAAGAGCAGGACATATGCCAGAAGCATGGGCAGAGAATGAAGAAGCACACGAAACCGAGCAGGGTTGGTGAGAGTCAGACCGAGGACAACAGCTGGACACACCTAAACAACCAACCCGAAAGCACCTGGAAATGAAAATAGACAAACCGAAATGAAGACATGAACAGTGAATGGAGGGATTTGGATGATTTAAAAGTTGTTAAGGCTTTGTTTGGCTAGTTCATTGTAGCAATTAATCCATTTTCATGCATTGTTAGTAGAAGTTAATTTCAATTTAATTTGTTAGCTTAGTTTAGAGTCTTTAATTAAATTGCATGATTAGTATTCTTGCTTAATGGTTTAAAACTTAATTTTAATTAGGTTGATAGTCAATTAAGTGTTCATTTAGAATTAGATTAGGGGTAAATTTATTTCAATAAATCTTAACTTAGTTTAAATTGCATTTTGATTAAGTAGTTTAATTGCATTTTAAGTTAGTTTAATTTTAGTTTAATTAATCTTGCTTTGTTATTTTCATAATTGCATTTTATTTTAATTGCGTTAAGTAGTTTTAACTGTTTTAATTATTTTTGTACATTTTTTATTTTAATTGTGTGGAGCACTGTAAGTAATTTTGCTCGGTTTTATTTAGTTTATTTTATAGTTTTTATTCTTTTATTGCTTTCAGTATTTTTAATTCTAGCTATGTAGATCACTCCTGTTAATTTCATAATTTGCTAGGATATACTTAGGGTAAGATTAACCGGTAGTTAATTAGGCTAGTCAACTTCTTTGTGGGATGATAATCCGAGACTCAAATCCCATTATTACTTGTACGACCCGTGCACTTGCGGACATTACCTTCAAGGCGTGTCAGGCTGTTTTCTAGTAGATTCTGGAGCATGTGGTATCTGAGGTTGAAGACAGTTTTTTACTATATGACCCATGTCTCCACATCTAAAACATCCACTGATTAACCCAGTACAACTCCCCTCATGCGGTCGATCACAGTCTTTGTAAACCCTCATCTCAGGCCAAACATATCGAGGGGTCTCCTTGATAATAGGATAACCTCTGGGTCTCTCCATCCTGCCCTTCTGCACCTCAATCCTTCCTCTCCTGAAAGAACCTCTTTGAACATCTGCCTAGGACATCGCTGGACTCTTGCCCTTGTCCCTAGTCACTGCTCCGAACTCATTATGGGATTGTACAATTTCAATTCCCCTCTCAATCTCTTGTGCTCGTCTCAAAGCTTCTTCAAACTCAGTAATATATAGCCCTATCAATCGATCTCTGATTATGGGCTTTAATCCATACACAAATCTCTCTGTGCGGAGCTCTTCATTCTTGAAGGTCTCTAGATCATATCTCAAAAGAGCGGTAAATCGGCTCTCATAATCGTCCACAGGCATATCGCCCTGTACCAGATTCAAAAACTATGCCTTCTTCCTTCTCTGAGCAGCTCGTGGTATAAATTGGGCTTAAAAAGCAGCTTGAAACTCTTCCCAACTAATCACATCCTGATTGGACATCAGAATACCCTGGGTAGTACCCCACCAATCTTAGGCTCTCCCTTTCAACATATAACCACTCATACTCACCCTTTCAGCATCAGTGCATCCTAAATAGTCAAATATGACTCTCAACTCAATCAGCCACTCTTCAGCCTCAGCTTGATCCTTTTTCCCTTTGAATGCGGGAGGATTCATTTTCAAAAAGTCCTTTAGTTGGACCATACTTCTGTCATCAGGCTGAGTGACGGGAGGCACCGGATCCATCTGTACTGGGGGCACAGGAGGTCCTTGTAGTGGTGTTGGAGCAGTACCCGAGGCATTAACTCCAAAATGTTAAGTGAATAGCACTACCATTTTCTCAAATCCTTGTCGTACATCTGTCTCAATTTGGTTAAATCGAGAGTTAGAACTCTCAGGTTGTGGGGCAGGTGGCGAAGGTGGCTCTGCCTGCCTCCTCGAACGACCTCGTCGTCCACTCATTCTCAATCTCAACACGTTTCCTGTGCGTACATATCAAACTTGATTGAAATCTTAATCCTCAATTTCAGTTCATGACCAAACTTTTACAGACACTTAGGATGTATTCTATTTCACTTAACTGATACTGACAGTACTAAACACCCTAAGCTCTGATACCAAGAAAACTTTCTGATGCCCCGAAAACACGAAAAAACATGGCAAATTTAAAACTTTTTCACATCCATTCACAATAAAGTGTGCATTCCTGTGCAGTGTCATACATCATCATACATATCATACCTCAGGATCTCATCATCTCCTAATTGTATTTAATCCAATTTACATTACTCAATTCAAAGTTAATTAATCCTAATACATCTCATACATCATTGTACAACAAGTGTATGTAATTACAACTTTAGTCTGGGTACATGAAAAGATAAATTATACCTCAAATACGATATATGGCTTGGAACTTAAGTCCTCTACTAGCCACTACTCCGTACGTCGCAGAAAAAACTCTCTTCACTTGAAAAAATCTGGGGGGAAGAGAAAACAGGGTGAGCTTCTAAATAGCTCAGTAAGGGGGTAAGGGACTCGTTAATAAAATAATGATCTGCACAGCACAATCATTTTATCTCGTAGTTGAAACTCAATTAAAACGTAGCATGAACTCATTGAAAAAACATTCTCATCTCATTTCTCTAAAATCATGTAAAACATGACTGTACATAACTCAGAACAAATCACAGTCACAAGCATGTGGAAATTAGAATGCGATAATGGATTTTCTCATTAAAACGTGATAAAAATCACCTCAATAGAATGTAGTGGCACAGCCACAAAACACAACTCATGTGTATAAAAAGAAGACTATGCAATGAAACTCATATAAAACTTGTCATGGCACATCATAATAAATCTCCTCTGGGAGCGCATCCCAGGCATCCTCATAAGAGGGAACGTCGACATATGGTTGTGTACATGGTATAATGGACTTACGCATTACCAGAACAAGGCCCGACCTTACATGCTACTAGAGCAATGCCTCTCCTCATGTACATATCACGTGGTCCCTGGGTTGATTCCCAGGCGGCACACTCTATCGATCTTACATGCTACCAAAGCAAGGCCACCAAGCGTTACCAGAACGGGGGTCATCTCACGTTACCAAAACGGAGGAATATCAAACTTACATGCTACCAGAACAAGGCCCGGACTTACACGCTACCAAAGCAATGCCTCCCAACGCTACTAAAGCGAAGGAATAATTGGACTTACATGTTACCAGAACAAGGCCCAGACTTACATGCTACCAAAGTAAGGCCCGATGTGTATTCAACATGACAAGCCTAAGTCTCAATCATTAGTCATTATCATATAAAACGTTTTGCCTTCACGTAAAACTCATAATAGTTTTCTCTCATAAATCTCATTTAAAACATTTGTGTACCCAACACAAAACATGTTAAAAACCGAGTCCCAACTGGCAAAACCACACACACATTTCTCAACCTCAGTATGCCTTAACGTAGAGCCCAAATCTCTTTTCACGTTTTAATCACAAAACAATTGTAAAACATTTTCACGCTTAGTTAATAACTCATAAAAGTTGAGCCCTAATCGACTATAAAATCGTGTGCACTACTCATTCACAACTCATAAGAACATGCTTATTTGCTCAAATCACTTTTCATGCAACAATTAACATCAAAACACATACATAAGCGAGTTTAAGTTTTTCCCTTACCTCTTTGCACCTCGTATAGTGCAATCATTCCCTCGTATCACAGACTAGTCTCGCATTCCTCTCTGGAACTCTTGAGCTGTCCAAATGATGTAAAAACATCAATAACCCAACTCAGTCGCATTATTGAGCACACATTTGCTCATATTCTCATTAACACCTCAAATAACTCAATTCTCACAACTCTATCACAATTCACTTTTTCATCCACTACATCTCATAATTCTACATTTCTCACACCATATTCCTTGCTAAATTCACCTTATTGTCCCAATTCAAATTTATAGCCATAATTCTCGAAATTACCACAAATTGCCTAACATTACTTTTAGTCCAACACAATCATAGTTTCATCAATCCTTAACCATTTCCTAGCTATTTAATCTCAATGCCTACAACCATAATCACCAAAAATCACTTAAAAAATCTAAGATCAAAGTTTAGAATCTACCCAAACTTGTGGAGTGCTCAACTCTTGCCTCGATTCAATCTGTCTTTCGATTTTCAAGTATGTTGTTCTCCTTTAGATGAGGAAAAACTTTCCTTCTTGCTACAACCTTCGATTTGGACGGAAATGGGGACTTTGAAAGAGAGAGAAAGCTAGGGCTCGGCTAAAATGGAGGTTTGGAAGACAGAGAAAAGATGAAATGCAGGAAAACACTGGGGTACTTTTATAGACGGAGGGTAGGAGATTGATCTGGTCCCTGATGAGATCAATCTGCATTTGAATTTGGAAACATTTTAAGGTAATTTTATGCCTAGGAGATTGATCTGTCGTGGGGTGAGATCGATCTCTTAATGGCTTTATGAGATTGATCTGCTCCAATTATAAGACCGATCTCTAGTTTACAGAATGCTTCACGAGATTGATCTGCTCCTTGAGGAGATCGATCTTCTCCTTACAGAATGCTTTATGAGATCGATTTCTTCCTCATGAGATCGATCTCTTCATTACAGAATCATAAGGAGATCGATCCTCTTCCATTGGAGATCGATCTGCTCACTTAATTTCCTCATTCCTTGTCACTTTGGCCTACCAGTTCGATCCTCTCTTCTCTGAGATCGATCTGGCCTCATAGTTTCACTCTTAACATAAAATCTCCACATATAATGGCAATAGTTTACTCCATTTATTAGATTCTCATTCATAACTCATTCATAACTTAAAGATCTAATTCCATACCATCTCAATATAGGGGTACATCACATTTAGTTCAATTCAATTACACTTCATGTTCTCATTACATAATATAGATATGTTCAAAATTCTTAGATCTCACACAATCGAAATCCATGTACTAGAAGAAGCTCCAGTATGGTTTATAAAACATCATTACAAATCAAATTAAAGTGCCAACTAAGCTCCAGCACATTACATGCATGTGAAAACATCAAAATCAAGTACGAGCGAAGCTCCAGCATGATTTAACTCATGTAAATACGATAGGTGGCTCTATTTCAACACAACCCATTTCAAATCAAAGCCAGCACATGCCTCATGCTATTTCATGAAATCAAAGAAATTAAATAGCCAGCCTATCCCTCGCTTTGCTTAAGCTAAAGCAATGTGTTTTCATAAAAGCATCAAAACATATGATTTATGCAATTATTAGCCTTACTATCCCTTTTTATAAGAATCACTTCAAAATCAAACCACATACATATACACTTGTAGTTATTTTCATACACCATCAATTACTTTTCTAGATACTCATGCATTTTTCCAAAGCCCTATATACCCACAAATTACGAGCGCTATCTCTATATACTCACAGAATTCTCTTACCTAGAATCGCGTCATGTGATTCCACTTCCTTAGAGCTGCTTGATTGCACGGTTCGTTTCATCTCTAACGAACTCCTCGGGACTGCACAAAATCATATCCCACGTCAATTGGGTCTAATATAACGCAATCTTTGCGCTTACTATAGTCGACTTGTCATATAGTTTTCCTTAACGCCTATAAGGCTTTATTGATTACTCTACTCATATCTCGAGAGTCTATGTCACGCCCCGAAAACGTGGAAAATAGGGCAAATTTAAAACTTTTTACTCATCAAATCACAATTAAGGGTGCATTCATGTGCAGTGTCATACATCATCATACTTATCATGCCTCAGGATCTCATCATAAAATAGTATATATCATATCATGTACATTACTCAATTTCGAGTTAATTGATCCTAATACATCCCATACATCATAGTACATCAAGTGTCTGTAAATACAATTATAGTCTAGTTACATGAAATAATAAAATATACCTCAAGTACAATATGTGGCCTGGAGCTCGAGTCCTTCATTGGCCACTAATCTGTACGTCGCAGAAAAATTCTCTTCACTTGAAGAAATATGGGGGAAAGATAAAACAGGGTGAGCATCTAAATTACTCAGTAAGAGGATAAGGGATTCGTTAATAGAAAATGATTTGCACAACACAATCATTTTGTTTTACATGATAAACTCAATAAACTCAGTGGAAAATGTAGCATAAATAGTTAAAACATTATCTCAAAGCCCATGTAAAAACATGATAATAAATGGCTCAATTCAAGGTTACAAGCATGTAGAAATCAAGATGCAATAATGACTTTTTCTCTTTAAAACGTGATAAAAATCACTGCAATAGTAATGCATGTGGCAAGACCACTAAATAAAATCTACACGTGGCACAACCACTAATTAAAATCCGCACGTGGCACAACCACCAAACACACGTGGCACAGCCACTGATTTAGATTAGCACGTGGCACAGCCACCAAATACACGTGACACAGCCACCAAATACACATGGCACAGCCACTGATTAAGATTCGCACATGGCACAGCCACCAAATACACGTGGTAGGTAACCAATGCTACCAGAGTAGAGGTCATCCCACGTTACCAGAATGAAGGAATATCAGACTTAAATGCTACTAGAGCAATGCCCGGTGTGTATTCAAAATGACATACTTAAGTCTCAATCAATAGCCATTATCATAAAAATCGTTTTGCCTTCACGTAAAACTCATAATGGTTTTCTCTCACAAAACTCTTTCAAACCGTTTTGTACTCAACACAAAACATGTTAAACCCGAGTTTCAACCGGCAAAACCACGCACATATTTCTCAAATCTCAGTGCGCCTTAACGTGTCACGACCCAAAACTACCCAAAATTCAGAGTCAATTTTCTACGTTTTGTTATTTTCTTTCATGCTTACCTGTCCTCTGATCGTGACCACACTCTACTAACAAATTGGGCTGTGCGTCAATGCTAGTCCCACCATACATTTACCATATAACTTAATTCTTTCTCAGTCATTTATAAGTGTTTACAATATTTATACATCCCCTAAAGTTACTTACAAACATGTTACTGTGCTATGCTTATTTAGATACAATATGTACAAGTGTGTATACCTTAAATGATGGGCAGCAGCGGATATCCGTAATGCAGTATTGAGTCGCCTCAACTTTAACTGAAAATTATCTGTGTGAGAAAATGAAAGGGGTGAGCACATCAAGCTCAGTAAGGCAATCCTACGAACAAGTAGGTAACCATACTACCTACATGAACGTGGTGCCATGCATAAACCACCCTTTCTCCACCCATTTTAAAACAGATGATATGAGTTATGATGTTATGTAAATCCATTCGCATGGAAAAATTCAACATGCAATTATTTCAAATCATTTCTTTCTCGTTTAAAATTTCACAACAAGGCCAGGACTCAACCCATCCCTCGGGTGGTCCTGACTCACATAAAACCAAAAAAATCAATTTACATTCGCACATGGGTTTGAAAAGCATGGAAGTAATCATCATGCACGCTTGATTTTAAAAACCCAGTTTTAATCTCATCAAAGTGGTCAACATGCAAGACCAGGCAACATCTGTATATCGGTAATAACCAGGACTATGGTCGTGTGTCCTCGGGAGTTCCTCTGCTACACGAATCCTAGTGTGCCGGTTCTCACCATGATCGGGAACTGCCCAGGAGGTGGGTCAATCCATCTCGTCAGTCTTATCCGATCCCATGCATCCGAGGATGCCGCATCCGAGGATGCCGCATCCGAAGATGTCGTATCCGAAGATACCACACGGTACATCGTACTCTATGCTACTTGCACGGTACATCGTACTCCGTGGACCCATATCATGTCTCTATACTCATGCCATGTCTCAAAACGCACATGCGAGCCTATTTAATCGGTGACACACAGTCTACTCGCTGCCCCAAGCACGGATGATTGCACGTTCTTATAAAAATCAGTGCGAGCGATGCTCAACACTCTCATCAAATCAGGTAAAACTAGTGCGAGCTAAGCTCTAGCACTCTATATGCAAACCATGTGAAAATCTGGTGCGAGTTAGACTCTAGCACCGTGTCACGAAAATCATATAGAAAGAATCTGGTGCGAGTTGGACTCCAGTACCAATGCATGTAAAACTCTAGTGCGAGCTCTCGCTCCAGCACTAATGCATGCATCACACAAATCAAAACATCGTGCGAGCTAAGCTCTAGCACGTCACATGTCATAAAAACACGTAGGCGGCTCTGTTTCCTCAAAACAGTTTTCAAAACAATAATATCGTTGAAAGTATGCAATGCTGTGCATTTTCTTTCAAGGTTAGCCAGCCTACTCATGCATGCATTAAAATGTCTCCAGAACGAGCAGAAACCTCTTGTTCTTGCTCCTCTCAAATTTTCCTAAATTTGTAAATTTTACCCTTAACAAGGGTATTTTGGTAATTTACCCATTCGAGGCACTAAAATTATTATTTGACCTCTAGACCCCTCAGATAATTTTTTTAAAGGACTGCAAATGAACTTAAAATTTCGTAAAGTTACCTCTAGCAATCCGCAGAATTCCCTTACCTTATTTTTCTGTAATGTCTGACTTTTCCTTTTCCACTGCTGTCTCGTCACGCAGTCTGATCTGCTCCCAATCAAACCTCCGAAACTATGTATAAATATTCCTCAGGTCAGATATTATACAACTTAATTGTATTTAATACTTTCTAGGCTTAATTTAAATCATTGGGCCCATTTGTCCCAATTGGGCCCGATTGCACCTTAATGGGCCTTAATCGGCCTTAAGCCCGTTTTTCACTTAATTTTTTCACATTATCGAGGCCTATTGGGCTCATTGGGCCCACCAACAATTTCTTGGGCCTCGTTCTAACTCTCGAATAGCTCAATTTATTATTTACGACAATTTATCTAAATTTCCATAATTTAATTTACTTTATGCGATAATTAAATCTGAAGCACGCATAACGATGTAAATTGTCATAAATAAGGGTTACTTACCCGAGATTCCATGCTAATACGTAAATCGAGGCTGTCTCGAGCTCTCGTTGGATGCCAATTGACGAGCTACACAATTTCATAAATTTTTCGGGTAAATTTTCGATCGAAAATTAATTAAATTGAATACTCCGAAATTTAAATCGGGTCAATTTCGACCACTACTTATTGACTTACCCGTAGCTCGATTACATCGCCGGGATTTTTCCTCAATTTTTCCTCTTTTTCTTTTTCCCTTTTTTTCTCTTTTTTTTCCTCTTCTTTCTGAGCTGAACCGGTTTGGTCCGGTTCAACCCGGTTCGGACCGTCGGTTCACCCCGGTTCACTCCGGTTCACTCTGGTTCAGGGCCTTGCCGACCGGTTCTCCGCCAGCTTCCACCGCCAGCAACTCCGCGAGGTTGTCCGCAGTTTGGATCTGGTCTCGATTTCACACGAGGTCGTCAGAAAGTGGTCGATCCGGCCTCTTCTCCTTTCCGGCGTCAGTGGCTTCCTCATTTCTCGCCGTTGCTGGCGCTGGCCGCCGTTTCCCTATCTGTTTCCGCACTCATTCGGCTCGGCATCACGCAGGGGTTCTTCGGTGGTCGGTGGTTGGGGCCAAATCGGTGTCGATCGCCGAACAAATCTCTTCTCTCCCCGTCGGTTTCTCTCCCTCGATCCGTCGGATTCCGGCGTCGGTGGGCTTTGTCTCCAGTACCAGGGAGATCGCCGGCCTTTCCTCTTCCTTTTTCAGCCCTTCGCCTGGTCGTTGGTCACCGGACGGCTCGCCGGTGGTCTCCTCAGTTTGGCTTCGTTTTTTTCGTTCTCTCTTCTCTTTCTCTCTCCCCGATTTCATTTTTCTGATTTCTCTCTTTTTTTTTGTTTCCAGTTTCTCTTTTTTTTTTATAATTTTATTAATTATTTTTATTATTATTTTAATCATTAAAATACATTAAAAATACCCAAATATCTCTTAAAATATCCTTAAAATTATTATTTAATTCTAAATTCATTTATTTAATTTTATTTAATTTTTTTAACCCTTTTCGGTATATTTTTCGATTATTTTTCGGAGTAAAAATTTTGATTAATCTCGATTAATTCCCATAAATTAATATCTTGATCAATTTAATCCAGAATAAATTTATTTCACCTTTATTGACCAAGATTTCTCAATCCATTATTTTAATTAAATTTTTCTTCTCGAATTTATACCGGCTTTCTGTCTTTTGACCATTTTACCCTTGCACGTGTTCGAGATTAATTTACCCTAACTTCCTTTCACGAACACTCACTCACTTCGCATTTTAAATCCTTATTTCCAATCCGAATCCCATTCAGTTAAATTTTTGACCATTTTCATCCCTCATAAAAATTTACGATTTAATTTCGGGTCTTACATAACGTGGGGCCTAAAACACTTTTCACATTTTAAACACAAAATGGTTATAAAACGTTTTCACGTATAGCTTATAACTCATAAAAGTTAGGCCCCAACCGGCTATAAAATCGTGTGCAATTCTCATTCACAACACATAAAACATGCTTGTTTTCTCAATCGAAAATCGTGCTACAATATTATCACAAAACACATACACAAATGAGTTTAGTTTTCTCTTACCTCTTTGCACCTCGTGTAGTGCAATCGTTCCCCCGTATCACGGACTAGCCTCGCATTCCACTCTGGAACTCCCGAGCTGTCCAAACGATATTAAAAACAACAATATCTCGACTCAATTTCATTATCGAGCATACATTTGCTCATATTTCTCACTAACACCTAAATCTCTCAATTCTCATAACTATATCACCGTTCATATTTCCATCCACTACATTTCCAATCCTAGATTTATTGTGCACAAAAATCCATGCCGATATTCATCTCATTCCCTCAATTTCAATTTATAGCCCAAAACTCCCTAAATTACCACAAATTGCATAATAACATCTCTACTCCAACGAAATCATAGTTTCATCAATCCTAATCATTTCTCAACTATTTCATCACAATGCCCATGTCCACAATCACTAAAGATTACTTCAAAATTAAGGATTGAAGTTTAGAGATTACCTAAACTTGTGGAGTGCTCAACTCCCACCTCGATTCGATTTGTCCTTGGATTTTCAAGTATGTTGTTCTCCTTTGGATGAGGAACAACTTTCCCTCTTGCAACAACCTTCGATTTGGACAAAAATAGGGAATTTAGAAGAGAGAGAAAGCTAGGGTTCAGCTGAAATAGAGGTTAGAAGAGAGAGAAAAGATGAAATGCAGAAAACACAGGGGTCTTTATATAGGTCGAGGGTAGGAGATCGATCTGGCTCTTGATGAGATCGATCTGCATTTGAATTTGGGGACGATTTACGGTAATTTTATACTAAGGAGATCGATCTGTCGAGGGGTGAGATTAATCTCTTAATGGCTTTATGAGATCAATCTGCTCCGATTATGAGATCGATCTCTAGTTTACAGAATGCTTCATGAAATCAATCTACTCCTTGAGGAGATCGATCTTCTCCTTAACAGAAACATTTTGAGATCAATTCCTTCCTCATGAGATCAATCTCTTCATTACAGAATCATAAGGAGATCGATTCTCTTCCATTAGAGATTGATTTGCTCACTTAATTTCCTCTTTCCTTGTCATTTTTAACTTACCAGATTGATCCTCTCTTCTCCAAGATCGATCTGGCCCCATAGTTTCACACTTTAACATAAAATCTCATTTATAACTCATTCATCACTTAAAATTTAATTCCATACCACCTCCATGTATGAATACATCATATTTAGTTCAATCGATTACACTTCATGTTCTCATTACATAATTTGATATGTGTAAAATTCTCAGATCTCACAGTCTATTGAATTCTTTTAGATCCATTAATTCCTACTAAATCAATATTTAAGCCCATAGTGTTTATATTTCATCATTTACTTCACTATGGCATTTTGTCAAACACCTCATATACTCATTCACTTAACTAAGCCAATCTAACAATGTGGCTTCATTCAACCTTCTAAAAATCATATATAATACCTCATAGACGCTTTAGCATACTCCATTATCATCAACTCACCCATAATACATTTTCTCACACTAGACTCATTATATTTTCTAGGTTACCCACTAATAAACTCAAAATCAATAGCTAGATGAATGTACTTTGGATTGGTATATTAGAAACTCACCTAATTTGATTCTGTCCTTACTCTAAATGAGAATGCACCTTTTCTCCTTCAATCCAACTAATGAGGTATTGATTTCAAACTAAGTTGTTCTTCTCTTTGAAATGAACAACTTTGCTCTAATGATATTTTCTCAAATCTCAATGAAAATGGGATGATTTTGGAGTGAGAAAGCTAGGTTTTAAGATTGAAATGGAAGAAAATGGTTTAGCCTCGTGAAATGCATATCCAACTGCTCCATATTTATAGAATTGGCTTGATGAGATCGATCTGCATAAGGTGGAGATCGATATGGTCTTCTTAAATTCCTCAGTTTCTCGATATTTTAAAGGCATGAGATCGATCTGCCATGTTGCATGGGATCGATCTGCTCAATGAAATAGGATCGATTTGTCTCATGTAAAGAGTTAAGGAGATCGCTCTGGCCTTAAGGGGAGATCGATCTGCTCTAGTCCAAGAGTTAAAGAGATCGATCTGCTTGAGAGATGGATCGATCTCTCTCTTCCAACATGTTTTATTTTGCATTCTTCAGGCCATGAGATCGATCTCTCCTTGCTTGGGATCGATCTGGCCTTCATTTTTCACCCTTTTTGCTGCAAATTCCTCATTCAAACTCATACTAAATCACTTCCACATTCATTTATCATTCCATTCACACTTAGAACTTAAAAAACATTTATTTCTTATGATTCATATATAATTCAACTTGTTTGTACATCATATAATTATACACATTACACCGAAAATTAAGGGTCTTACAATCCTCCCCTCCTTCAAGAAATTTGGTCCTCCAAATTAGAACCAAGTCAATCTGAAAATAACTCCAGGTACTTCTCTTGCATTACACTTTCTAACTCCCATGTGACTTCTTCCGGAGTGTGATATTGCCAAAGAACTTTCACTAATGGAATTATCTTTGTCCTTAACACCTTTTCTTTCCTATCTAATATTCGAACTGGTTTCTCAACATACGTCATACTCTCATTGAGCTCCAATGACTCATATCTTATCACATGTGTCGGGGGTGATACTTCTGAAGCATAGAGACATGGAAGATGTTATGAACACTCGCCAAGTCTGGTGGCAACGCCAACATATAAGCTTTATCTCCCACTCTCTCTAAAATCTCAAGGGTCCGATATATCGAGGGCTTAACTTTCCCTTCTTACCGAATCTCATAATCCCTTTCGAGGGCGAAACTCTCAAGAATATAGACTCACCCACATCAAACTCCAGTGGTCTCTGTCTGCTGTCAGCATAAGTCTTTTATCGGCTCTGAGCTGTCCGTAATCTCTCACATATCAGTTGGATGTCCTCAGAGGCCTGTTGCACTAAATCAGGAGTAAAAATCTGTCTGTCACTAACCTCTTCTCATCCAAAAGGGGATCGACATCTGCGTCCATACAGTGCCTCATATGGTGCCATTTCGATACTCACATGATAGCTGTTATTATGGGCGAACTTGACTAATTGTAGGTGATTATCCCAAGAGCCTCCAAAATCCAGCACACACGCTATCAACATATCCTCCAGGGTCGTATAGTCCTCTCTTACTGACCATCTGTCTGAGGATGAAAAGTGGTACTAAAACTTAGTTAGGTCCCCATCGCTTCTTGAAAATGTTCCTAAAAGTGGGAAGTGAAGTGGGCATCCTGATCAGAAACAATGCTCACTGGTATACCATGTAACCAAACTATCTCTTGAACATACAAGTTCGCCAATTGACTCAGAGTATTAGTAGCCCTCATGGCCAAGAAATGGGCTTACTTCATCAACCGATCCACAATAACCCAAATGGCATCATGACCTCTTCGGGTCCTTGGTAATCCCATCACAAAATCCATGGTGACGTGCTCTCACTTCCATATCAGTATCGGTAGAGGCTGTAATAATCTTGGAGGCTTCTGATGCTCTACCTTTACTCACTGATAACGAGACATCTAGCAACATATTTTGCAATGTCTCTTTTCATTCCAGACCACTAATAAATTTTTTGAAGGTTTTGATACATCTTAGTACTCTTCGGATGTATTGTGTACTTCGATGAGTGAGCCTTTGATAAAATTAACCTCATGATCTCTGAATCTTCAAGAACACATACTCTACCCCTAAACCTCAATAGTTCATCGGTACTCAACTCAAAATCAGTACCCACACCTGTCTGTATCTGACTCATCCAATCGATGCACTGTCGATTGCTCTATTGAGCCCATCGAATACGATAAATCAACTCTGGCTCCAATATCAAACTAGCCATAATATCCAATCTTTCTAAACTAAGTGGGGTTACATCCAAACTGAGGTTCACAAATTGTTCCAACAACTCATGTTCCTGCCCTATCAAATAAGACACCAACTCGAGGTTCTTCATGCTCAAAGAATTGGTAACTACATTTGCCTTACCCGGGTGGTACATGATCTCACAATCATAATCTTTAAGGAGTTCCAGCCATCTCCATAGTCTCATGTTCAACTCTTTCTACGAGATTAGGTACTTAAGGCTCTTATGATTTCTATAAACTTAAAATTTCTCTCCATAGAGATAGTGGCGCCATATCTTCAATGCAAATACTACAGCTGCCAACTCTAAGTCATGTGTTGGATAGTTCCTCTCGTGATCATTCAACTGTCAGGATCCATAGACAACTACCTTCCAATCCTGCATAAGTACACAGCCCAGTCTCTAGTGTGATGCATCCGTATACATAGAGAAACCTCCTGAGTTGGTAAGAATGGTGAGAATCAGAGCAGTGGTCAACCGATGCTTAAGCTCCTGAAAACTCCTTTCACATGCCTCATCCCATACAAACTTAACATCCTTATGTGTGAGGCATGTCAATGGAGCAGCTAGTCTATAGAAACCTTCAACAGATCTCCGATAATAACCTTCTAATCCCAGAAAACTTCTGATCTTAGTAACTGTATTAGGCTGTTCCTATTATACGACTGGCTCAATCTTGGATGGATCCACTGATACCCTATCCTTCGACATAACATGGCCCAGAAATGAGATCTGCTCTAACCAAAAGTTACACTCACTGAGTTTGGCATATAATTCCTTCTCCCGGAGGGTCTACAAAACTATCCTCAAGCGCTGCTCATGATCTTCCTTAGACTTGAAATAAACTAATATATCGTCGATGAACACTATCATAAACTGGTCCAGGTATGGCTTAATTACGTCATTTATCAATGCCATAAATGTTGCGGGGGCATTCATCAATCTGAATGGCATAACCAAAAACTCGTAGTGGCCGTAACAGGTACGAAATGTTGTCTTGGGTACATCTCCACTCCGTATCCTCAACTGATGGTACCCGGATCACATATCTATCTTAGAAAAGACCTGTGCTCCCCGGAGCTGATCCAACAAATCATCGATGTGTGGAAGGGGGTACTTGTTCTTAATGGTGACCTTATTCAACAACCGATAATGTATACACAGTCGGAGGCTTCCATCTTTCTTCCTTACAAATAAAACCAGAGCTCCCCAAGGTGAGATGCTCAGTCTAATAAACCCCTTCTCTAGCAACTCTTGCAACTGCTTCTTTAGCTCTTCCAACTCAATCAGAGCCATTCTATATGGTGGTTTCGATATCGATTCTGTACCAGGTATTAACTCTACGCAAAATTTCATTTCCCTATCAGGTGGTAGCCCTGGTAGCTTATCCCAAAAGACATCAAGAAATTCTGTAACTATTGTAATGTCTCTCAATTTCGGGTGTGCCTTATCAATGTCAACCACGTAGGCAATGAACCCTTCACATTATTCTTTCCATCGTTAGCATCGCATGTCAACACATTAGACATCCATAATTAATAAGTAAAATTTTCTCTTAAATATGATGGATTAAAATTATGCTCTTTTCATTTATAATAGTCATGTTTTTTCATTTCTTTTCAACAAAATTTACAACAAGATTATTTATCTTTGGAAACATCAATGTCTTAGCATGACAATCCATAACAATATGATTGGCAGCTAGCCAATCCATTCCTAGGACTACATCAAAATCATTCATATTTAATAAAATTAAATCGGCTGTCATATCCTTTCCCCTATCTTCAACTTACAATTTCTATACACATGCTCAATCAACTGACTATCATTCATATGGGTAGATATCATCAACATCTTATCTAACAGTATGGGTTTCACATGCTTCAACAATTTATGTGTAAAGGAAGGCGATATGAAGGAGTGCGTGGCACCAGGATCAAATAATACAAATGCTTCTAAATCAAAGATTAAGATGGTACCTTTAACCATATCAGTCGATGCGTCTACTTTGTCGTGGTCCAGTGGGTGTTAGTGTGCACTCATCCTCTGCTAACACCCACTGCCTGTTTCCCCTTCTCCTCAGCTATAACCCTCTTTCTCGAAGCAGCTGTCTCAACAAGAGCTCTCTTTGGCTCTTTACCTTTCTGTGGGGTAGTCTCCATCATCTCAAGACAATACCTAGCAATATGCCTTGGCTTGCCAGATCTATAAATGTAACAGGGGTCATCAGACAAGGCTTAGTCCCATGAAATCTGCCACATCTCCTACACTGATCAGTAGCAAATCATGGTCTTCTAATAACCATGCCCATCGGTGCAGTCAAAGCTAGGTATACAGGAGGTCTAGCAGCTCTCTCCTACACCTTTTTAATCCTAGGTCTCTTCTCGAAGAATCTCCGGCCTCCTCTCTTGGCCACTCTATCAATCCCGAATCTCTTTCGGTCTCTGTCTCTCCTGACATTAACTTTCCTAAGTTCAGAGGCATTCCGTTCAAAGTCCTGCACACATAACTGTGTCTTGTGCATTGTCTCCTCATAAGTATGTACGTCAAATGGAGCTAGCTTAGTCTGGATGGCTAATCTCAATCCATCTATAAACTTTTGGACCTTTCGAGTTTCACTACTCATCGTATCTAGGTCATATCTCCCCAAAGATATAAATCTCGACTCATATTCATCCACGGAACGGTTTCCCTGAACCAAATTAATGAACTACATCCGTAATTTCCTCTATGCGGTGGCCGGAATATATTGCCTTCTAAAGGCCTCCAAGAATATTCCCTTGTGATCTCGGAGTGTCTGGCCCTCAGAATAGACTTAGTGGATCTCCACTAAGGTTCTGCCTCGCCTTCAACATAAATACGGCAAAAGCCACTTTGTCAGCTGATGTACATTTGAAAATTTTGTATAGTTTCTCCATCTCATAGACCCAATCCTCAGTAATAACTAGGTCTTTCACCCCTTTAAACACTAGAGGTTTCAACTCCTAAAATTGCCTCAACCTACTCAACTTATAATCATACCCCAAGTCACTGTCGCTCGGCTGAAGAGCGATGAGAGAAGTCGTATCCTGTATTGGGGTGTAACAGTCTCCGTAGCCTGAGGTCTCTTTACCTCTGCAGTTGCTTGTCAAGTAGTAGTAGGCTGCGGTGCGAGACCTCGACTATCACCGACACCCAATGCCTGTGTGACTATCTCAACTAGGCTCTTAATACTCTGCTCAATCCTAACGAAACATGCCTTTGTGTCCCCTGATCTCTTAACAGGGTCCAGTGGAGCCTGGTCAGTCTGTGGCTCCGTACGGCTCTCAGGCCTACATTTACGACCTCTAGCACGTGGACCTGCCCCTCTACCTTGGCGTGTAACAGGCATAATTGCCTAATTTCCTGTATTCATAATCATTTATTAGTCTCAATCCATCTAGGTATACACCGTCATATCTAAAGAAAAGCACAGTAATATGGGGATGTAACTTTCTTACTAATTAATACTGACTCATATCAGGCCAATTCAACTCTGATAGCAATATTTGTCACGACCATTTTTATCCAATTCGTCTAAAAATCACTGTAAATTTTTCGCATTTTATTTCCTTTACCCGGTCGCGAACATTCTTACCACTACACAATTGGGCTGTGAGTCAATAATAATTATAATTTCTCATTCATTTCCAATAAATCAAAAGCCATGTCATACACTTAAAAGTTAAGTTATACACTTATACAAGACATGTTTACTGACATTTACATCCCCCATATCACAATTCAAAATGACTACTGTACCTTTACATGTTTAGATACAAAAAGAATCCCTGTGTGTATACCTCTTGGTGATGGAGTGCAGCGGATGTCCAAAATACCACGCCTCAGTTCTCACTGGGCTACTATGTGCGCTCAGTAGTGGGAGAAAGTAGAGGGATGAGCAACCATATGCTCAGTAAGACAAGAATGCAAGTATTGTAGATAACTACCCTATCTACATGCTGATAATGTCATTGCATAAATCATTCATAGTCGGAGCATGAGGAAATAAAACTATGCTGCATGTGTATACATATATCATGTACTAAAAACATGGAAAACAGGCATGTAAAACATGGAACCTCTCATGCTTATCTTTATCAAAACTCATCATGAAAAGGGAAATTCATTAAGAAACATCCTTTAAGATTTTTCATCTTCTCAACACATCAAATCTCATCACAATAGATATCTTTTCTTTAAACAAAATCCCACAAGGTTCGACCCATCCCTCGGGTCTACCCTAGACAATCACAATCACACTCAGTGTATAAAACCATGTGGTACTATGTAATATTATGTGAGACAGGCAGTCACTACATCTCAAAGACTATGTTGGCCAACTATGTCATAACCATCCCAGACCACACGGATCTTGATGTGGGGGCATCATGTTGGAATGAAGGTGGGTTAGTTCTTCACCAGACTTTTCAAATCATTATCACAACCACACAGTACAGTGTACTTCATGTTATATACATGGTACAACGTACTCTACGGACCCATATCATGGTTGGGGTGCCAGCCGTAAGTCTTATCTACTCTATGCCATGTGTAACCTGTATAGTCTCAAGTGCACGTGGAGCTTCTCGTTTCCACGTAAGAGAGCCTCCCCACCAACAGAGCCTCCCTACCCCATCGGGCTTAAGGATCCTACCGTAAGAGAGCCTCCCCACCCTGTCGGGGTTAAAGATGTTGGGCTTGAGGATCTTACCATCTCCACGGCATCATACATACCACAGTGTGAACACCTGTGTGAGCTAAGCTCTAGCACGATTCATGCATCATCACTAAATCACTCGTACGAGCAACGCTCTAGTATGGCTTTATACATAAAATCATGAAGAAATAGCGTACGAGCATAGCTCCAGTACGGTTATATGCATAAGAAAGTCAATTGAAATCCACATACGAGCAGAAGCTCCAGTACGGTTTATAAAACGTCATCACAAATTAAATCAAGGTGCGAGCTAAGCTCCACCACGTTGCATACATGTGAAAACATCAAAATCAACTGCGAGCGAAGCTCCAACACAATTTAACTTACGTAAATACAATAGGCGGCTCTATTTCAACATAACCGATTTCAAATAAAAGCCAACACATGCCTCGTGCTAATTCATGAAATCACAAAAATCAAATAGCCAGCTTATCCCTCATTTGGCTTAAGCGAAAGTAATTTGTTTTCATAAAAGCATCAAAACATATGATTTATGCAATTATTAGCCTTACTATCCCTTTTTATAAGAATCACTTCAAAATCAAAGCATATACATATACATTTGTAGTTATTTTCATATACCATCAAATACGTTTCTCATGCATTTTTCCAAAGCCCTATATACCCACAAATTATGAGTAGTTATCTCTATAGACTCACAGAATTCCCTGACCTGGAATCGCGTCGCGTGATTCCACTTCCTTAGAGCTACTTGATTGCGCAGTTCGTTTCATCTCCAACGAACTCCTCGGGACTATACAAAATCATATCCCACATTAATTGGGTACAATATAACGCAATCTTTGCGCTTACTATAGTCGACTTGTCCTATAGTTTCCATTAATGCCTATAAGGCTTTATTAATTACTCTACTCATATCTCGAGAGTTTATTAGATTCTTTTAGATCCATTGATTCGTACTAAATCGATATTTAAGCCCATAGTGTTTATATTTCATCATTTACTTCACTATGGCATTTTGTCAAACACCTCATATACTCATTCACTTAACTAAGCCAATCTAACAATGTGGTTTCATTTAACCTTCTAAAAATCATACATAATACCTCATTGACACTTTAGCATACTCTATTTATCATCAACTCACCTATAATACATTTTCTCACACTAGACTCGTCCTATTTTCTAGGTCACACTAGTTCCATCACATCCTAGGTAGTTTCTATCACTAGTATACCCACCAATAAACTTAAAATCAATTGCTAGATCAATGTACTTTAGATTGGTATATTAGAAACTCACCTAGTTTGATTCTCTCCTTGCTCCAAATGAGAATGCACCTTTACTCCTTCAATCTAACCAATGGGGTCTTGATTTCAAACTATATTATTCTTCTCTTTGAAATAAATAACTTTGCTCTAATGATATTTTCTCATATCTCTATGAAAATGGGATGATTTTAGAGTGAGAAAGCTAGGTTTTAAGATTGAAATGGAAGAAAATGGTTTAGTCCTATGAAATGCAGATCCAACTGCTCCATATTTATAGAATTGGCTTGATGAGATCGATCTGCATAAGGTGGAGATCGATCTGGTCCTCTTAAATTCCTCAGTTTCACGATATTTTAAAGGCATGAGATCGATCTGCCATGTTGCATGGGATCGATCTGCTCAATGAAACATGATCGATTTGTCTCAGGCAGAGAGCTAAGAAGATCGATCTAACCTAAAGGGGAGATCGATCTACTCCACCCCGAGAGTTAAGGAGATTGATCTGCTTGAGTGAGGGATCGATCCCTATCTTCCAACATGTTTCATTTTGCATTCTTCAGGCCATGAGATCGATCTCTCCTTGCTTGGGATTGATCTGGCCTTTATTTTTCACCCTTTTTACTGCAAATTCCTCATTCAAACTCATACTAAATCACTTCCACATCCATTTATCATTCCATTCACACTTAGAACATAAAAACATTTATTTCTTATGATTCATACATAATTCAACTTGTTTGTACATCATATAATTATACACATTACACTGAAAATTAATGGTCTTACAAAAACTTACCTTTAGCCAAGCTTATGGATGAAAATACCATTCCCTCTTCCTTGGAGTTTTGCTATAAACCAACACCATGTTTCATCTTAGTACTTTTAGATATATCACATATATAAGAATCGAGCTAAAGAAACAAGCCTTATCCCTTGACCTATACCTTGGCTGAATCTTTCTTCCCTTATTTCCCAAGGTTTTGTTTCATGAAAACTTTAACAAAGATAGAAGATCACAACTCTCTTGCTTGCTAAACATGAAAATCAAGAGAGGTTTATTGTTCTAGCAAGCTTCCCATTTCTCTTTTCTTCTCACGTTTTTCTTCATTTTTTTTTTCTTGCTTCACTTTTGGTTTTGGTTCCTCTTTCACTAGATGGCAGAGCTCCCTATTTCCTTTAGTCATTTATCATTTTAATCCCTTAACTTAATAGTGAAGAGTTTGACTTTTCAAAGCCTTTCATGAGTGCCCCATAATATTTCATGATATTTATCTATTTATTCATCAATTTCTTTATATATCATATTTCATACGATTAGAAAATTGCATGAAAGTACTTAGCTTACTATTAGCCATGCATGCACACATAAAAGGATGGTGACTTTTTGACTTTTCCTTAGTTGTCTTTAGTTTGGTTGAATGGCGATTTGCTTCCCCTTTACTTTTGATTTTCTCCAGTTTCGTCTTTTATAGCTGAGCACTTTGAGAGCCTTAAGTAATATTTCATCTTCAATTTTACTTAGTCATTAAGTGTTAGGAAGAGTCAAAGGTTAACCCATGTAAGTTACCAAAATATCCTAGTATGTTTATCTTATTTAGCGATTAATTTCCTAAATTCCATAATTTTCATAGGTAACAATTACTCTAGCAATACGTGGTTATAATTTCATCTTCAAATCACATATGGAAGACAATTATATGTCTTCTTAAACAAAGGTGGCCAGCCATGCATGGAGTTTAGGGGTTTTTAAGGTTAAATTTATACATTTAGGGTTTGTCTAATCATTTGGGATTTGACTTTGTCAATTTCAATATATGGTTTGACATATCACTTTTAGTGTTCGACTAACACTATTTGAAATCCTAAATCAAACCATATTGTTTATTTGGCTATAGGGATTCATCAACCTATGGATACTCAGTCAATTTTTGATTTGTTAGCACAATTTTCAAGATATGGTGATACCGTAGTTACTTGAGGTAGAATGTCTTATTCAATGTTATTTATGCTCAATATAGGAGAATTCTATGATTTTTGGTTGGTTGTACAATTCTATTTGGCTTACATACTTATTCGTATGAAGGCTAACGTCCCTACACCTACATCAATTTTACCTAAGTATATAATAGACTATATGGCATTTGCAGAATTTACCATTATCACAATGGGTGGCACTATTTGGTCAGCAATTATTAGTTGTACGATAAGGGAGTCTCCTTCATAGATCATAACCTTATAAATATTGAATTAGATGGCTTAATAGAAAACAAAAATGGAAATATTAGGAAGAGATTTAGATTTTGAATACGTGGATAAAGTGTGGCCAAGGAGCTCAATCATTGGAATCGAGCAAATTGAGGTACTTGAAAAAGATCAAACTCACTAGAATAAAATTGATAGAATGGAAAAGTAACTTCTTTGGAAACATTCAAAGGAAAATAAAGGAAAAAAATAAGGAACAACTAGCTAACGATGTTTCCATCAGTAAAAAGAAGGTAACAAGAATGGAGACCTCTTCAACACTCAATTTCTCTTTATCTTCTCTTGGTCTCTCTCATCTTCTCCATGTGGATGTTTTGTTCCTCATCCATTATATGAGCTTAATAACAGATATGGTACAAAAGAGCAGACTGTCTTGATCAGACTATCTAGGTGCCTTTTTTTACCATAATTAAGAACTAATCATTTTCATGTGTCTTATAAGAATGCCTGCGTGAATGTATGAACATATTTTGTGAATTTTCTTATAATATACAATTTCAAGGAGTTTTATGGAAAAAGAATACACGTTCCTTTTAGTATCCTAACACTGGTTTCTATTCTACAATTTCGATAGACATGATTTACCTTAAGGTTGGCCTCGTATAATTGATTATATATTAGACTTCGATATTTAAGGAGCTAAAGGTTCTCAGATTGCTTCTCACTGTCATCCATATTGGACAAGTAAACGTTCTAATCCTCATTCCCCACATGATACAAATGAAAAAAGGGTTCAATTTGAGTGAACATATTTTGTTAGTCATTGAAGAGGTTACTACTTGAGGAGAGTATAAGTACTCTACTCCTTAGAATGGATGAAGCCTAAATTGAAGAATTATACATGCTTATGCACTTGTAGTGTGTGTGAATATACTTTATCTTATAAATTATGAAATTGATCTTCGAAATTTACTTAAAATTATATCTTGGCTAGACCCTATGAATCTTACCAACGAAATAACCAAACTACTAGACATTTTTAATTCATCATTGATTCTTTTTGTGCCCTCTTATTAGGTTCATGCATGAATTTTTGCCATTTTTTTTTCCAAAATTAGAAATTTCAAAGTAAAAGCAAACATAATTAATAATGGATCCAGATAATAACATTATTTTAAGTAAAATAGGCATTTAGTGCCTAAAAGTTTAAGGCAATTTGTAATAATTCATGAAAATCAAGTGTCATTATATTAATAAAGAGAGAAAATATACGAAAAGCTAGCGACAAAAAAGGTAAATCATAGACAAAAGGTTAATTATGGGTTCGAAGTTGCCTTATAAAAGAAATTGATATTTCAATCATCATATATATACCAAAAGAACATATGGCGTTAATACTACTAAAAAAAATATGACATTTATTGTTTTCTTGACAAAAATAGAGATGATATATACCAAGAAAAATATAGAAAAAAATATTGGAAAAACTTTCTATCATGACCCTCAACTTACCAAAAATCAGTGCAAATTTTTCGCTTTTCATATATTATTTATTTTTCGTCCTTACCTTACCTCGATCGTGATCAACTACGCTCTCAATAGTTGGGCTGTGTGTCAATGTCTGCCTCATCCAACTATAATAATTTAATTTGCAATATTATTTATAAGTAAACACTTGTATAAATAAATCAGAGTTGCCATTTACATGTGTTTACACTGCTTTACATCCCCAATAGTTACATGCAAAATGCTATTGTGCTATCGAAAGTTTAGATACAAAATTACATTAGTGTGTATACCTTACGCGATGGGATGCAGTGGATACCAAAAGGGAAAGCCTCTAGTCACTCTCAATCTATACACAAAGCTCTGTAGAGAGGGGAAAATAAGGGGGTGAGCAAATGTCAAGACCCCATTCTCAATCCATGACTTTAACCAAAAATCACTACAAATTTTTTCACATTTTTAACTTACCTTTCCTCTCTTCAATGGTTGGGCTGTGATTCGATGTCAGAGTCCTCGCTTACCCATATCATCCATTATCATACACATAAGTCAATATACTATTACTGACTGTAACTGCTTTTATTATACATGTGAGATTATATAAAATCTAATACAATTACATTCCCCATAATATATATCGTATACATCACTGTGTTGTTTCTATGTTTAGATATATAACCGTACAAAGTCTGTATACCTGGCGATCGATAGGAACTAGCAGTGGACTCAGGAATACTATCCCTCGATAGCTCTCGTTCTACTGGTGCTTTGTAGAGAGATGTAAAGAAAGGGGGTGAGCATACAACGCGCTCAGTAAGGAAATCAGGCAAGCAAGTAGATATCTACACTATCTACTCAAAATAATGCTATGCCTTGAAAACATTATTTTCTTAACTCATTTCAAAAGCATGTCTTGAAATATAATATATATATACTTGTACAGATTAAATCCCATGTACAGAAATCATGCTTTCTTTCTCAAATGTAGGCATGTAGTGCAAAACAATGCATCTTTATATAAATCATGCCTTTATCTAAATCATGCCATGTATATTTAAATCACAATACATATGGCATTAAATAATTCACAACACAAAATCGGAGTCCGACCCATCCCTCAGGTCTGTCCTCAATTTAAATCAGTCAATTAATGTGATATATCATGTGAGACTCTGTGGTTAAATGCAAATAGTATCCTGCACTATGTAAGAGAGCCTCCCCGTCGGACAGAGCCTCCCTGCCATTCTGGCTTAAGGATGTTGGGCTTAAAGATCTTACCGTAAGAGAGCCTCCCTACCGAACAGAGCCTCCCCGCCCTCTCTGGCTTAAGGATGTTGGGCTTAAGGATCTTACGTAAGAGAGCCTCCCTACCGAACAGAGCCTCCCCGCCCTCTCTGGCTTAAGGATGTTGGGCTTGAGGATCTTACCATCCTCCACGGCATCCTACGTACCACAGTGTGAAAACTTGTGCGAGCTAAGCTCTAGCACGATGTCATGCATCTCATGTAAAACTCGAGTACGAGTAAGAACTCCAGTACTCTGTCATGCATATATCATATAAAACTGAGTACGAGTAATAACTCTAGTACTCTATCATGCATGTCATGTAAATCTAGTGCGAATCAAAATCCAGCACTAATGTATGTGAAAAATATATGAAATCCAGTGCGAGCTGTGCTCCACACGATTTATTCACACAAATTATGATAGATGGCTCTTTAAAAAGGGATGATTTACAAAACATCAAAATCAGCACTATAAAGTGTGCTTAATTCACATCAACCTTAAAATTATTAGCCCATCTATTTATTCTCCTGCTAAACAGCAGTTAAACACTCAAAATAGTGGTTTCCATGCTTTTTATAACTTTTTACAACTTTTCACAAAAGTTGACTTTTTGACTAAATAGGGGCAAAATCGTAATTTGCCACTATCGGGTCACAATAATTATTATTCACTTTCTCTGACCCTCAGAGTTTTTAAGTGAATGTAAAAGCAGACGAAAATACGTGCAGGTATCTCTAACTACTCATAAAAGTCCCTTACCTCGGATCACGTCAAGTGACCTCACTTCCTCGGTGCTGCTCAATCTCGCAGTCCGATCAGCTCTCAATGTAAACTCCGGAGCTGTAAATAACCATTCCTCAGGTTAATTATAATTTTCCTACTGTATTACACATTAACACAGTCCATTTTCCCTTAATGGGCCTTAATAATCCTTAATGGGCCTAACTATACCTTAAGCCCATTTTCATTTTACTATTCATTTTCATTGGGCCTATTGGGCTTGTAGGGCCCACCAACTCTTATTGGGCTTGTTCTAGGCCCATTACACCTTATTGGGCCTAACATATTTGGGATTGGCCCATTGGGCCTCTCGGCCACATGCCATGGCTGAGAGCTACCCATGCCTCGGTTTTACCATGGCATGCCATCCATGCCTATTATTTAGCCAATTTCACTTAGGCATTTTCACAAACACTTGGTAGGCAACATTACCAATCATCATATAGTTCATTTAGGTATTTTATCAAACACCTTGATTGCCAACAAATTACATGTATTAATTAATCAATTTGATTAATTCTAATTACACCATTAACATTAATACATGTACACTAATCCATTTATTTCTTAAAATCATATTGACATAAATCAATATCCCATTACTCACTCTCAGCCTAATATGGTGATTTAATTTGTTTCAATGCTTAAAACATATATCAACATACTTAAAATCATTCATACATTAACATATATAAAATTGGAAATTAGAAAATATACCAATTGTTGTGTTCACCCTTTGGCCGAAACTTTGGAGGCTCTTGGTTTGCACTCTATGGCTCCTTGATAGCCAATTCCAACATATGTCACTCTCCTTTCAATTTGAAACAACTTCCATGAAGGATGCAAGTTCCAATTATGCCTAATTCCTAGTGATTTCTAGTGAGAGAAGGCTTGGAAAATATGTTTCAATGATTTCTTCTTCTAGCCGGATTTGGTGTGATGAAGATGACAATGGTGTGGCTGAATTTATAAGCCACTTACTTAGCCATTAAGCCTTACTTTTCAGCCATTATGCTTGACTTTCCAAACCCTAGCCATGAGTCACCGTATGAGTCATAGTTAACTTTAACTGTGGTTAGATATTTATCTCATGGGCTTTTCCATTTGGGCTTCTCGGTTTGGGCTTTCTTAATGGGCTTTCGGGCTGAAATTTTTTACTATGTCTCGGGCCTTTAATTGTCTCAAAATTTGGCCAATCAATTGGTCCAACAATTCGGTCTTAAGGACCTAAAAATTTCGATATACGTTTAGTATACCTTAATGGGCTTTAAAATTTTCACCTTAGGCCCATTACGTTTTTAACCATTAAATTTATTCCGAAATCCTTCCGAATAAATTTTCCTTACTTCTGGGGATGATTATCTTGTATTCTGGCCAAGAATATTTTTCCCCTAATTTTTCTCCACACTTAGGTTAATTTTTTAACCATGATTAGTCAACTATGGTAAAAGTCCACTTTCTTAACTATAGTTGACTTTTTCCTTAACCATTGACTAAGTTGACTTTTTCTTAAAATTTTGAAAGTGTCATCTTATGTCTTACACTCTCGTCTTTATATTCCAACCGCTTCTGATGGATAATTATACCCGAAACACCTTTTCTCGCTAAAAATGTCCATTTTACCCTTTGTAGCTTTTACTCTCGTTTTCTATGTTCGGGACTAAATCAAGCTGACTTTCCTTCATGAGCTCTATATGCTCTTTCATTTTAAGTTCTTATTTTCAGTTAGAATGATTTAGAATAACTCGGTTTAGCCTATGATACTCATCGCTCACATTAGGCATTTTATGTAGCTTTTGCGTGTTAAATCATTTCACTAACACTTTAAGTCTAGTAAATACTCTTCTTATGATTCAACTATAATTACACAGTGTTCATACACATAGGAATCATAAGGTACAAGCTACAAAAATTCGGGTCTGACAATCCTCCCCCATTTAGAAAATTTGGTCCTCCAAATTAGAACCAAGTCAGTCCTCAAATAGGTGAGGGTACTTCTCTCGCATCAGACTCTCTAGGTCCTAAGTAGCTTCTTCTGAAGTATGATGCTGCCAGAGAATCTTCACTAATCCGATGGTCTTCGATCTCAATACCTTCTCCTTCCTATCCAATATCTGAATCGGTCTCTCTACATATGACAAGTCCTCTCGGAGCTCTAAAGGCTCGTAACTAATCACATGTGCCGGATCCGGGTGATACTTTCGAAGCATCGATATGTGGAAGACGTTATGGACACCTGATAAGTCCGATGGCAATGCCAACCTATACGCCTTATCTCCCACTCGATCAAGTATCTCAAAGGGTCTAATATAGCGAGGATTTAGTTTCCCTCTCTTCCCAAATCTCGCTATGCCCTTGGAAGGAGAAACTCTCAAAAACACGGATTCACCAATTGCAAACTCTAGTGGCCTACGTCTCCTGTCAGCGTAACTCTTCTGTCTGCTCTGAGCTGTCCTCAGCCTCTCTACAATCAAGTGGACATCCTCAGATGCTTGTGTAACCATGTCAGGAGCGAAAATCTTATGGTCACCCACTTCTTCCCATCCAATAGGGGAACGACATCTACAGCTATACAAAGCCTCATACGGTGCCATCCCGATACTCGAATGATAACTGTTGTTGTAGGTGAACTCGGCTAGTGGTAGGTGGTCATCCCAGGAGCCTCAATAATCTAGCACACATGCTCTCAACATATCCTCCAGAGTCTGTATAGTCCTCTCTAATTGACCATCTGTCTAAGGATGGAAAGCGGTGCTCAAACTCAACTAGGTTCCCATGGCTTCCTGAAAATGTCCCCAAAAGTGGAAAGTGAAGCGGGAATCCCTATCAGAGACTATGCTCAATGGTACACCGTGTAACCTCACTACCTCGCGTACATACAGTTTCGCTAATGAACTCAGAGTATCGGTTGCTCTCATAGCTAGGAAGTGGGCTAACTTCGTCAGTCTGTCGACGATCACCCATATATCATCGTGATTCCTGCGAGTTCTCGGTAAACCCATCATGAAATCCAAGGTGATATGCTCCCATTTCCATGTCGGTATAGGTAGAGGCTGCAATAACCCTGCAGGTTTCTGATGCTCTACCTTCACCTGCTGACATACGAGACACTTTGCCACAAGGTCTGCTACATCTCTCTTCATACCCGACCACCAGTATACCTTTCGGAGGTTCTGATACATCTTGTTACTCCCCGGATGTAACGTATACCTCGACGAATGAGCTTCTGCCAATATCAATCTCTTGAGTCCTGGATCCTCGGGAACACATAATCTACCTTTGAACCTCAGTAGTCTGTCTGAACTCAACTCAAAATCAGTCACTGTACCCTTCTGCATCTGACTACTCATATCCATACAAAATGGATCAGTCTGCTGAGCCACTCTGATCATGTCCAATAGGTCCGGCTCCAAGCGTAGACTAGCTATCACATAGCCTGTATCCATGTCAGAAGGCACGACTCCCAAACTGAGGCTAGCAAACTGCTCTAGCAATTCATGTTCCCTAACCATCATATGCGATACCATCCCCAGGCTCTTCCTACTCAAGGCATCGGCTGCAACGTTAGCCTTACCCAGATGATAAAGTATCTCACAATCGTAGTCCTTCAGAAGCTCTATCCATCTTCTCTATCTTATGTTCAGTTCTTTCTGTGAGAACAGATACTTGAGGCTCTTGTGGTCGATAAATATCTGAAACTTCTCGCCATAAAAGTAGTGGCGCTATACCTTCAACGCAAACATTAGTGCTGCTAGCTCCAAATCGTGGGTCGGATAGTTCTTCTCATGATCCTTCAGCTGTCGGGATCCATAAGCAACTACCTTCCCATCCTTCTTCCTCACAATCAAAATCGGTGCTCCCCAAGGTGAAACACTCGGTCGAACAAAACCCCTATCCAACAGCTCCTGTAACTGTCTCTTGAGCTCCTCCAGCTCAACTAAGCCATGCGATATGGTGGTCTCGAAATAGGCTCCATACCAGGTACCAGATCTATGAAAAACTCCATCTCTCTGTCTGGTGGTAACCCTGGCAATTCATCCGAAAAAACATCTGGGTACTCACTGACCACAGTAATATCTGACAACTCCGGATGTGCCTTATCCATATCTACCACGTACGCAATGAAACCTTGATATGTTGAAGGTTTTCTAAATCAGAAATCATGTAATAACCATAACTACTCCTTTCATTTATTCATATTAAACTTTACAACATATCTAGTAGGGTTAGGAAACATAACTGTCTTAGCATAACAATCTAAAACAGCATGGTTTGCAAATAGCCAATCCATTCCTAATATTATATCAAAGTCACTCATACTTAGTAATATTAGATTGGCTGTCATCTCCTTATTCCCTACTCTTAACTTGCAGTCATTAAATACATATTCTACAACTTGACTACTATTCATAGGCGTACTAATCAACATCATCATACATAAAGGTGTACGCTCTACATGTCTTGCTAATTTACATGCAAATGAAGGCGATACAAAAGAATGCATGGCACCAGGATCAATTAAAACATATGCTTCAATATCATAAATCAGGATGTTACCTCGAATCACATCCGATGAAGTATCAGCTGTCCCCTGGTCCAAAGCATGTACTCGCCCTTGACCCATCACTTGTTTCCCCTTCTCCTCTGCCGTCGCTCTACCTCTCTGAGCCGACGTACCAGCTAGAGTTCTATCAGGCTCCCTGTTCCTCAGTGGTGCAGTAACAAATGTCTTTGGGCACTCTCTAGCAATGTGCCCTTGTTTCCCACATCGAAAACACACAATAGGAGTTAGCAGACACGGTCTACTTCCATGTTGTTTACAGCATCTTCTGCACTGATCAACAGCAAGTCTTTGTCCTCCTATGACAATGCCCTTTGCTAGGGCTATAGTCGGATAACCAGGAGGTCTAGCATACCTCTCTCGTGCCTCCTCTACCCGTGATCTCTTACCGAAGAGTCTCTTCCCTCCTCGATAACTAAAATCTCTAGCCGGCCTCTTCTTTTATGTATCTTGGCTACGGCTAAACTTTCCAAACTCGAAAGCATTCCTCTCGTAATCCTGCTCACATAGTTGCGCCCTGCGCACTGCCTCTTCATAGGTCACTATGTCTAATGGGACCAACCTGGACCGCAACACTGGTCTCAACCCGTCGATAAATCTGTGGACCTTCCTGGTCTCACTATACATGGTATCAGGGTCATATCTTCCTAGGGATAGGAATCGAGTCTCATACTCGTCCACAGATAAACTCCCCTGGTTTAGTCCTAAAAACTCTGCCTGTAGTTTTCGCTGTGTAGTGTCGGGAATAAATTGCCTCCTGAAGGCCTCCCGAAATATATCCCAACTAATGTCCGTGTGTCGAGATCTCAATATAGGTCGGGTGGAAGTCCACCAATGCTCTGCAGCTCCCTTCAGTAAGGACGCAGCAAACGCGACCATCTCTGAGGTCGTACACTCGAAGAATCCATAAAGCTTCTCCAGCTCTGCTAACCACTCCTCAGCAGCCACGGGGTCCTTGACCCTACTAAAGGATGGAGGTCTAAACTTTTGGAATTCTCTCAACCGATGCAGATCATATCCATACCCTAATCCAATACCACCCGAAACCGGTGGGGCTATAGGAGTATCTACAGTCCTCTGTGCATCAGCTATCTGCGTAGGGGTATCAGGGGCAACTGCCTCTCCTGTCGCGACTCCTGCCTCCTGTCCCTGGCTACCTGGCATCGTCTGTGCCAGTATCTCTACAATAGTCTAGAGACTACGCTCTAATCTCGTAAAGCGCATCTCTGCACACTCGGGTGCCTCAGTAGCACTTGGAGTCTCATGCGTAGGTAATGGTTCAGCAGCGGCTCGTCCCTCGGGTCTATCTCCCCGGCCTCGAGCCCTACCTCTCGTAACTCTACCACTACGCGTATTTGCCATATAGGCAAGGTTCCTGTATTCATAATAATGAATTAGTCCATCTCCTATCTGGTATACACAGTTATATCTAAACACAGCACAATATTATGGGGATGTACACTTTCCTATTTTCTAACACCGACTCATATCAGACCAACCTCTGCTCTGATACCATTCTGTCAGGACCCCATTCTCAATCCATGACTTTAACCAAAAATCACTACAAATTTTTTCACATTTTTAACTTACCTTTCCTCTCTTCAATGGTTGGGCTATGATTCGATGTCAAAGTCCTCGCTTACCACATCATCCATTATCATACATACAAGTCAATATAATATTACTAACTGTAATTGCTTTTATTATACATGTGAGATTATATAAAATCTAATACAATTACATTCCCCATAATATATATCGTATACATCACTGTGCTGTTTCTATGTTTAGATATATAACCGTACAAAGTCTGTATACCTGGCGATCGATAGGAACTAGCAGTGGACTCAGGAATACTATCCCTCGATAGCTTTCGCTCTACTGGCGCTCTGTAGAGAGATGTAAAGAAAGGGGGGTGAGCATACAACACGCTCAATAAGGAAATCAGGCAAGCAAGTAGATATCTACACTATCTACTCAAAATAATGCTATGCCTTGAAAACATTATTTCTTTAACTCATTTCAAAAGCATGTCTTGAAATATAATATAAATATATATACTTGTACAGATTAAATCCCATGTACAGAAATCATGCTTTCTTTCTCAAATGTAGGCATGTAGTGCAAAATAATGCATCTTTATATAAATCATACCTTTATGTAAATCATGCCATGTATGTTTAAATCACAATAAATATGGCATTAAATAATTCACAACACAAAATCGAAGTCCGACCCATCCCTCAGGTCTGTCCGCAATTTAAATCAGTCAATCAATGTGATATATCATGTGAGACTCTGTGGTTAAATGCAAATAGTATCTTGGACTGTGTAAGAGAACCTCCCCGCCGTACAGAGCCTCCCTGCCATTCTGGCTTAAGGATGTTGGGCTTAAAGATCTTACCGTAAGAGAGCCTCCCTACCGAACAGAGCCTCCCCGCCCTCTCTGGCTTAAGGATGCTGGGCTTAAGGATCTTACGTAAGAGAGCCTCCCTACCGAACAGAGCCTCCCCGCCCTCTCTGGCTTAAGGATGTTGGGCTTAAGGATCTTACTATCCTCCACGGCATCCTACGTACCATACTATCCTCCACGGCATCTTGGACTGTGTAAGAGAACCTCCCCGCCGTACAGAGCCTCCCTGCCATTCTGGCTTAAGGATGTTGGGCTTAAAGATCTTACCGTAAGAGAGCCTCCCTACCGAACAGAGCCTCCCCGCCCTCTCTGGCTTAAGGATGCTGGGCTTAAGGATCTTACGTAAGAGAGCCTCCCTACCGAACAGAGCCTCCCCGCCCTCTCTGGCTTAAGGATGTTGGGCTTAAGGATCTTACTATCCTCCACGGCATCCTACGTACCATAGTGTGAAAACTTGTGCGAGCTAAGCTCTAGCACGATGTCATGCATCTCTTGTAAAACTCGAGTACGAGTAAGAACTCCAGTACTCTGTCATGCATATATCATATAAAACTAAGTACGAGTAATAACTCTAGTACTCTATCATGCATGTAATGGAAATCTAGTGCGAATCAAAATCCAGCACTAATGTATGTGGAAAATATATGAAATCCAGTGCGAGCTGTGCTCCACACGATTTATTCACACAAAATATGATAGATGGCTCTTTAAAAAGGTATGATTTACAAAACATCAAAATCAGCACTATAAAGTGTGCTTAATTCACATCAACCTTAAAATTATTAGCCCATCTATTTATTCTCCTGCTAAATAGCAGTTAAACACTCAAAATAGTGGTTTCCATGCTTTTTACAACTTTTTACAACTTTTCACAAAAGTTGACTTTTTGACTAACTAGGGGCAAAATCGTAATTTGCCACTATCGGGTCGCAATAATTATTATTCACTTTCTCTGACCCTCAGAGTTTTTAAGTGAATGTAAAAGCAGACGAAAATACGTGCAGGTATCTCTAACTACTCATAAAAGTCCCTTACCTCGGATCACGTCAAGTGACCTCACTTCCTCGATGCTGCTCAATCTCGCAGTCCGATCAGCTCTCAATGTAAACTCCGGAGCTGTAAATAACCATTCCTCAGGTTAATTATAATTTTCCTACTGTATTACACATTAATACAGTCCATTTTCCCTTAATGGGCCTTAATAATCCTTAATGGGCCTAAATATACCTTAAGCCCATTTTCATTTTACTATTCATTTTCATTAGGCCTATTGGGCTTGTGGGGCCCATCAACTCTTATTGGACTTGTTCTAGGCCCATTACACCTTATTGGGCCTAACATATTTGGGATTGGCCCATTGGGCCTCTCGGCCACATGCCATGGCCGAGAGCTACCCATGCCTCGATTTTACCATGGCATGCCATCCATGCCTATTATTTAGCCAATTTCACTTAGGCATTTTCACAAATACTTGGTAGGCAACATTACCAGTCATCATATAGTTCATTTAGGCATTTTATCAAACACCTTGATTGCCAACAAATTACATGTATTAATTAATCAATTTGATTAATTCTAATTACACCATTAACATTAATACATGTACACTAATCCATTTATGTCTTAAAATCATATTAACATAAATCAATATCCCATTACTCATTCTCGGCCTAACCCACTTCATGGTGATTTAATATGTTTCAATGCTTAAAACTTATATCAAGATACTTAAAATCATTCATACATTAACATATATGAAATTGGAAATTAGAAAATATACCAATTGTTGTGTTCACCCTTTGGCCGAAACTTTGGAGGCTCTTGGTTTGCACTCTATGGCTCCTTGATAGCCAATTCCAACATATGTCACTCTCCTTTCAATTTGGAACAACTTTCATGAAGGATGCAAGTTCCAATTATGCCTAATTCCTAGTGATTTCTAGTGAGAGAAAGCTTGGAAAAAATGTTTCAATGGTTTCTTCTTCTAGCCGGATTTGGTGTGATGAAGATGACAATGGTGTGGCTGAATTTATAAGCCACTTACTTAGCCATTAAGCCTTACTTTTCAGCCATTAAGCTTGACTTTCCAAACCCTAGCCATGAGTCACCTTATGAGTCACCTTATGAGTCATAGTTAACTTTAACTATGGTTAGATATTTATCTTAGGGGCTTTTCCATTTGGGCTTCTCGGTTTGGGCTTTCTTAATGGGCTTTTGGGCTGAAATTTTTTACTATGTCTCGGGCCTTTAATTGTCTCAAAATTTGGCCAATCAATTGGTCCAACAATTCGGTCTCAAGGACCTAAAAATTTCGATATACGT
This sequence comes from Firmiana major, assembly GCA_033439115.1. NCBI lineage: Eukaryota > Viridiplantae > Streptophyta > Magnoliopsida > Malvales > Malvaceae > Firmiana > Firmiana major. The sequence continues at coordinate 7,657,324 of CM065913.1, read as the reverse complement.
TTAGTATACCTTAATGGGCTTTAAAATTTTCACCTTAGGCCCATTACGTTTTTAACCATTAAATTTATTCCGAAATCCTTCCGAATAAATTTTCCTTACTTCCGAGGATGATTATCTTGTATTCTGGCCAAGAATATTTTTCCCCTAATTTTTGTCCGCACTTAGGTTAATTTTTTAACCATGATTAATCAACCATGGTAAAAGTCCACTTTCTTAACTATAGTTGACTTTTTCCTTAACCATTGACTAAGTTGATTTTTTCTTAAAATTCCGAAAGTGTCATATCTTATGTCTTACACTCTCGTCTTTATAGTCCAACCGCTTCCGATGGATAATTATACCCGAAACACCTTTTCTCACTAAAAAGGTCCATTTTACCCTTTATAGCTTTTACTCTCGTTTTCTATGTTCGGGACTAAATCAAGCTGACTTTCCTTCATGAGCTCTCTATGCTCTTTCATTTTAAGTTCTTATTTTCAGTCAGAATGATTTAGAATAACTCGGTTTAGCCTGTGATACTCATCGCTCACATTAGGCATTTTATGTAGCTTTTGCGTGTTAAATTATTTCACTAACACTTTAAGTCTAGTAAATACTCTTCTTATGATTCAACTATAATTACATAGTGTTCATACACATAGGAATCATAAGGTACAAGCTACAAAAATCCGGGTCTAACAGCAAACCACATGCTCAGTAAGGCAATCATGCAAACAAGTAGATACTGCACTATCTACGTGATCATGATGCCATGCTCAAAACCACACAATTTTCATTCACATCTCAAAAGCATTATTTTGTGCTTGTGTTAATGGCATGTAAAGTAATTCATGCTATTTAGTTCATTGGATAAATCAATTTCAAAAGCATGGCATAAATCATCATGCATATTTCATAAACAAGGCATGGCAAACCATCATGCGTAAGTGCACTTTAAAGCCATTTTCATCATTTCTCAAGCAAATCATGCTTTCTAATCTCAATTAAATCAACACTCGCCAGGTATCAGCCCCTCCCTCGGACTGTCCTGACCCACAAAACATTTCAAACATGGATTTATTCATAAATAATAGGCATGTGTGATAGGCAATATAATAAGGGAAATCTCCTTGAGGACTATGGCCAAATACTGTGATCCCAGGCTACACTAATAAGGTGTGCGGGGTATCACCACTATCTGCTTCCACACGAGAGGTGGGTCACGTCCTACCTGCCAGTCCATAGTAGATCTAAACATCGTCCAAAGATGGCATACCACAATCTTAGCACGGTACAACGTACTCCATGCTACCTGCATAGTACAACGTACTCCGTGGACCCATATCATATCATGCCACATCTCAAGATGCACGTGCCAGCCTATTAAATCGGTACGACTTCCTATCTACTCAATGCTCCTAGCACGACTATCACATGTCAATTCTAAAAAATGCACGTGCGTGCCTATTTAATCGGTGTGACACCCAGTCTAGCCGAAGCTCCTAGCACGACAACAACTATGGTGGGCATCTAATACGAGCTATGCTCTAGCACCATGCCAAAACCAGTATAAAGTCTGTGCGAGCTCAACTCTAGTACAACATTATAAAAATCCATGTGAAAACTAGTGCGAGCTAAGCTCTAGCACTCATGCGTATAAAACACATCAAATCTTGTGTGAGTTACACTCTAGCACACTTTTATTCCCATGAAATCCATGTAGGTGGCTCAATTCTTTGCAAAACATGGTTATCAACCAAATCAAATCATTTCTTTTAGAAATCATTTCAAATGTTAGCCAACCTACAAATCATTTACTAAAAAGCAACAAAACAAAGTTTTCAAAGCATCATGCTTTTGTTTTTCATGCACATTTCTCAAAACCCAACTCTTTACCCTTCAATCACCCAATATCATTTCCTAGTATCACATGCACTCTAGCAAAACATTTAAGGGCTCAAATTGTGCACAGATATCTCTAAGAGTCCACACAATTCCCTTACCTCAATTTACTTGGGGTGTGACTCTCTTCCTTTACGCTTCTTACGCTTTTGGCTCAACTTGCTCTAGTGTATCCGCGGGAGTTACAAATCATTCATCCAAACACTTGTGTCAATGTTACTAACTCTCATTCAACTATGCCTTTTTCCCAATGCCTTAAATACTCATTTTACCCCTTTTAGGTAAGTCTTACAATTTATTCCATAACATCATCTTAAAATCATACCTATAATGCCATTATCACCTTAAGATATCACATTCATCCTTAATACCTCCACATTTCATTTTCTTACACTAACCCATTTCTAGGTTATATTGATTCCATTAATATGCACACCAATAAACTCCAAAATTAATAACTAAACAAATAAACTTGGATTGGTGCTTTAGAAACTCACATTTTTGGATTTCTTTCTTGCTCCAAATGGAAAATGCTCCTAGCTCCTTCAAGACAACAAATGGGAAAGTGCCTCCAAACTATGTTGTTCTTCTCTTTGATGTGAACAACTTTTTATCTAATAGCTTTCCCTCAAATCTTACTAAAAATGAGTGGATTTTAGAGAGAGAAAATTGGGTTTTTGGATTGAACATGGAAGGAAATGGTTTTGTCCCAAAATCTGTAGATGCAACTGCTCCTATTTATAGATTTAGCTTGATGAGATCAATCTGCCTTAGGTGGAGATCGATTTGGTCCTCTTAAAATCCCTCTTTTTCACGGCATTTGAAGACAGGAGATCGATCTGTCGAGGGTTGAGATCGATCTGTCGAAGGCAGAAATTAGGGAGATCGATCTGGCTAAGGAGAAGATTGATCTGCTCCAACCCGAGAGCGAAGGAAATCGATCTGCTTGCCTTAAAATTGATCTTCTCCTTGCAGAATGTTTAGCTGATCGATCTGGCTCCATTGGAGATCGATCTGCACTGTTCTTGTTGCTCGAATAAGAGCATTTTGGCTCTTCCAGATCGATCTCTCATCCTATGAGATCGATCTGGCATTCATATTTTCCAGATTTTCTACAGATTTTTTGCAGCAACTCATACCAAACAACCCTCAATTTACTATCATAGTCATTTTCCCATCCAACCACCTTTAAAACTTGAAAATGACATCCATTCATACTTTATACACATTAATACTTGTGTGAAATCTTTGTATAACCAAAGACATTTAATATAAGCTAAATGGAAGTGCATAACTCATGCAATCTTCATTCCATTTTACCAAACAACTAATATTCCATTCCACTGACATTCATCACATACAAAAGTCCATTTCTTCATATTCATAATTACTTGATGAAAAGTCATCCATATTATACTCCCATTTACACATATATATAAAGTTATACATATATGGGGTCTCACATTCTCCCCCACTTAGAAAATTTGGTCCTCCAAATTGGAATCAATCATTCTGTGGATAACTCGGGATACTTCTCCCGCATCAAACTCTCTAATTCCCATGTGGCCTCTTCCACTGTGTGATGTTGCTAAAGAACTTTCACCAATAGAATTGTCGTTATCCTCAACACTTTCTCTTTTCTATCTAATATCCGAGCCGGCTTCTCAATGTACGTCATGCTTTCATTAAGCTCCAAAGGCTCGTACCTTATCACATGCACCGGGTCAGGGTGATACTTTTGTAACATGGATACGTGGAAGACGTTATGTACATTCGCCAGTTCAGGTGGCAATGCTAGCCTATAAGCCTTATTCCCCACTTTGTCAAGTATCTCAAATGGCCCCATATATCGGGGGCTTAACTTTCCATTCTTCCCGAATCCCATTATCCCCTTCGAGGGAGAAACCTTCAAAAACACTGACTCACCCACCGTAAACTCTAGTGGTCTACGTCTCCTGTCAGCATAACTCTTCTGTCTACTCTGAGCTGTCTGTAATCTCTCACAAATCAACTAGACATCCTCAGAGGCTTGTCTAACCAAGTCAGGAGCAAAGATTTATCTGTCACCAACTTCTTCCCATCCAAAAGGGGAATGGCATCTACGCCAATACAATGCCTCATATGGTGCCATCTTGATACTCGTATGAAAACTGTTATTGTAGGCGAACTCTGCGAGTGGCAAATGGTCATCCCAGGAGCCTCCAAAATCCAATGTACACGCTCTTAACATATCCTCCAAGGTCTGTATGGTCCTTTCTGACTGACCATCTATCTGAGGATAAAATGCAGTGCTAAAACTCAACTAGGTCCCTATCACTTCCAGAAAATGTTCCCAGAAGTGAGAAGTGAAGCGGGCATCCCTATCAAAAAGAACGCTCACTAGAATTCCATGTAGCCTCACTATCTCGCGCACATACAAGTTTGCTAACTGGCTCAGAGTATCGATACCTCTCATAGCTAAGAAATGGGCTGATTTTGTCAATCGGTCCACAATCACCCATATGGCATCATGACCTCTGTGGGTCCTCGACAACCCCATTATAAAATCCATGGTGTCATGCTCTCACTTCCAAGTCAGTATCGGTAGAGCTTGTAATAACCATGCAGGCTTCTGATGCTTTACCTTCACCTGCTGACAAACGAAACACTTAGCGACATATTTAGCAATGTCTTTCTTCATTCCAGACCACCAATAAACTTTTCGCAGGTTTTGATACATCTTAATACTCTCTAGATGTATCGTGTACCTTGATGAGTGAGCCTCTGTCAAGATCAACTTGTTGATCTCTGGATCATCGAGAACACATATCCTACCCTGAACCTCAACAATCCATCCGAACTCAATTCAAAGTCCATTTCTGTACCTCTCTGTATCTGCCCGACAATATCACTGCAATGCTGATCAATCCGCTTAACCTGTCAGATTCAATCTACCAGATCCAGTTCCAACTGCAGGCTAGCTATCATAAAGTCACTGTCAGCGTCAGGTGGGGTTATATCCAAACTGAGGTCATAAACTGTTCCAATAGCTCATGTTCCCTAATCATCATAAATGATACCAACCCGAGATGCTTCCTACTCAATGCATCAACAACCACGTTTGCCTTACCCGGGTGGTACAAGATCTCACAGTCATAATCCTTTAAAAGCTCGAGACATCTCCTTTGTCTCATGTTCAACTCTTTCTGCGAGAACAGGTACTTAAGGCTCTTATGATCTGTGTAAACCTAAAATCTCTCACCATAGAGATAGTGGAGTCATATTTTCAATGCAAACACTACAATCGCTAACTCTAAATCGTGGGTCGGGTAGTTCCTCTTATAGTCCTTCAACTGCCTTGATCTATAGGCTACTACCTTCCCATCCTACATCAATACACATCCCAGTCCTTAGTGTGAAGCATCCGTATACACCGAGAAACCTCCTAAGCTGGTAGGAATGGCGAGCATAGGAGCTGTAGTCAATCTCTTTTTCAACTCCTAAAAACTTTCCTCACACCTATCGTCCCACACGAATTCAACATTCTTTATCGTGAGACGTGTCAAAAGAATAGCTAATCTTGAGAATCCCTCCACAAACCTTCGATAATACCCAGCTAAACCCAGGAAACTTTTTATCTCTATCACTGTCTGAGGTCTCTACCACTGTATCACAGCCTTAATCTTTGATGGATCCACTGAGACTCCATCCTTCGATACTATATGGCCCAGAAAAGAGATCTGTTCCAACCAAAAGTCGCACTTACTAAGTTTAGCGTACAACTTCTTCTCTCAGAGGGTATGTAGCACTATCCTTAGGTGTCGTTCATGCTCCTCTTTTGATCTTGAGTACACTAGTATATCATCAATAAACACAATAACAAATCGATCCAAATACTGGTGAAATACCTCATTCATCAATGACATAAAAGCTGCGGAAGCATTTGTCAACCCGAATGGCATAACCATAAACTCATAATGTTCATACCGGGTGCGAAAAGCTGTCTTGGGTACATCTCCATCCCGAACTCTTAACTGATGGTACCCAGATCTCAAATCAATCTTAGCAAAGACCTGCGCTCCCCTAAGCTGATCCAACAAGCCATCGATGTGTGGAAGGGGATCCTTATTCTTGATGGTGGCCTTATTCAACAATCGATAATCTATACATAGTCATAGGCTTCCATCTTTCTTCTTTACAAACAGAATCGGTGCTCCCCAAGGTGAGATGCTTGGCCAGATGAACCCCTTCTCCAGCAACTCTTGTAACTGCTTCCTTAATTCTTCCAACTCAACTTGAGCCATTCAGTACAGTAGCCTGGATATCAGCTCGGTACCAGGTGCCAAGTCTATACCAAATTCCATTTCCCTATCTATAGGTAACCCTGGTAATTCATCCGAGAAGACATCTGGAAATTCCCAGACCACTAAGATGTCTATAAACTCCGGACGTGCCTTATTCATCTCAATCACATAAGCAATGAACCCTTCACATTATCCTTTCCACCGTTAGTAACTCTAAATCATCACATTACATATATAATTGATAAACAGATTCGTCTCTCAAGTATTATGAATTTAAATCATACTTTTCTCATTTATAAAGATCATGTCATTTTATTTCTTTTCATCAAAGTTTACAATAAGATTGTCTAATCTTGAAAATATCAATGTTTTAGTACTACAATCCATAACAACATGGTTTGCAGCCGGCCAATTCATACCTAGGATTACATCAAAATCACTTATATTTAGTAAGATTAAATAGGCTACCATTTCTTTACCTCTTATCCTCAACTTAAAATTTGTATATACATGCTCAGTCAACTGGCTATCATTCATAGGGGTAGATATCATCAAAATCTTATCTAGCAGTGTGGGTTTTACATGTTTCAACAATTTACATGCAAATGATGGTGATATAAAGGAATATGAGGCACCAGGATCAAGCAATACAAATGCTTCTAAATCAAAGATCTGGATGGCACCTTTAACCACATCCGACGACCGATTCGCAGTGTCTTAGTCTAATGTGTGCACTCATCCTTCACTTACACCCACTGCATGTTTCTTTTTTTCCTCAGTTGTAGCCCTCCTTCTCGGAACAGCTATCCCAACTGGAGCTCTCTCTGGCTCCCTGTCCTTCTGTGGGGCTCTCTCTGTCATCTATGGGTAATCCAAGACTATGTGCCCTAGTTTCCTACATCTAAAGCATATTGCAAGAGGTCCATAGCATGGTCGAGTACCATGATACCTACCACACTTGCTATACTGCTTTATAGTTGGTCGTTGCCCTCCAATCATAATTCCCTTAGCTGGAGCTAAAGTCGAATACATGAGAGGATTAACCGTCCTCTCTCGGATCTCCTCAATCCTCGGCCTCTTCCCAGCAAACCTCTTGCTTCCCTTATAATTGAAGTCTCTATCCAGTATTGGTCTCTTCTTATCTTTATCCCTAATTTTACTAACTTTCCCAAACTCTGAGGTGATTCTATCAATGTCCTATTCACACAATTGTGCCCTGCACACTGCCTCGTCGTAAGTTGGTATATCCAAGGGAATCAATCTGGACTTGATGGTCGATCTCAATCCATCCATAAACTTTTGAATCTTCTCGACCTCATTACCCACCGTGTTGGGATCATATCTGCCTAAGGAGATAAAAGTCATCTCATACTCATCCAACGTCCTACTCCCTTGGGTAAGTCCCAAAAATGCCATCTTCATCTTTTGCTGTGCGGTATACAGAACATACTATCTCTGGAAAGCCTCCAAAAACACATCCCAGCTAATCTCTATATGTTAGGCTCTCAAAATAGGTCGGGTAGATTTCCACCAATGTTCAGCTGATCTCTTCAGCATGAATGCGGTAAACGCTACCATCTCAATGGTATTGCACTTAAAGAACCCGTAGAACTCCTCAATCTCATTTATCTAATCCTCTGCAGCTACTGGGTCCGTAACTCCATCAAAAAATGACAGTCCAAACTTCTAAATTGCCACAGTCTATCCAAATCACAATCGTAACCCCAGTCTCTACTGCCCTGCGGTGTAGCAATAGGTGTATGCATATCCTGTACGAGTGGGGTATCTATTGTCCGAGGTCTATGGGCTGGCCGTGCTTGTGCTTCAGGAACTGCCACCTGCTCGACATCACCTTCTGTAGCAGGACTCTGTCTACCCCTAACTCCATGCAACGATTGAGTGACTAACTCCAAGATCATCTCTATGCTCCGCTCTATCCTCACGAAATGTGCGTCAGCACTCTCAGCTCTCTCTTTGGGACCTTATGGAGCATGCTCAACCTTAGCCTCTACCTCAATCTCTTCCTGAGTCTCGTGTTTTTCTAGCTCAACACTACCCCTAGGCCTACCTCTACGGCCTCGAGCTTGCGCGCTCGTCCCCCTACCGCGACTGGTATTAGGCATAATACTCAATTCGCTACATACACATCAATTTCTTAGTCAATCCAACGACACACGCACAATTGTATCTAAACAAGCACAGTAACCTGGGGATGTAATTTTTCAACTTATTAAGTATTTTAAACATCGACACACCTCAGACCAACTCAACTTAGATACCAACTTCTGTCACGACCCTCAACTTACCAAAAGTCAGTGCAAATTTTTCAGTTTTCACACATAATTTATTTTTCGTCCTTACCTTACCTCGATTGTGATCAACTACTCTCTCAACAGTTGGGTTGTGTGTCAATGTCTACCTCATCCAACCATAATAATTTAATTTGCAATATTATTTATAAGTAAACACTTGTATAAATAAATCAGAGTTGTCGTTTACATGTGTTTTCATTGCTTTACATCCCCAATAGTTACATGAAAAATGCTATTGTGCTATCGAAAGTTTAGATACAAAATTACATCGATTTGTATACCTTACGTGATGGGATGCAACGGATACCAAAAGGAAAGCCTCAAGTTGCTCTCAATCTATACTCAAAGTTCTGTAGAAAGGGGAAAATAAGTGGGTGAGCAAACCACACGCTCAGTAAGGCAATCATGCGAACAGGTAGATACTGCACTATCTACGTGATCGTGATGCAATGCTCAAAACCACACAATTCTCATTCACATCTCAAAAGCATTATTTCAAGCTTGTGTTAATGGCATGTAAAGTAATTCATGCTATTTAGTTTAGTGCACAAATCAATTTCAAAAGCATGGCATAAATCATCATGCATATTTCATAAACAAGGCGTGGAAAACCATCATGCATAAGTGCACTTTAAAGCCATTTTCATTATTTCTCAAGCAAATCATTCTTTCTCATCTTAATTAAATCAATACTCGTCAGGTCTCAGCCCCTCCCTCGGACAGTCCTGACCCACAAAACAATTCAAACATGGATTTATTCATAAATAATAGACATGTGTGATAGGCAATATAATAATGAAATCTCCTCGAGGACTATAGCCATATCCTGTAATCCTAGGCTACATTGATCAGGTGTTCGGGGTATCACCATTATTTACTTCCACATGGGAGGTGGGTCACGTCCTACCCGTCGGTCCATAGCAGATCTAAACATCGTCCGAAGACGATATATCATAATCTCAACACGGTACAACGTACTCCATGCTACATGCACGGTACACCGTACTCCGTGGACCCATATGAACATATCATATCACGCCACATCTCAAAATGCATGTGAGAGCTTATTTAATCGGTACAAATCCTGTCTATTCGAAGCTCCTAACACGGCTACCACATGTCAATTCTAAAAAATGTACGTATAAGCCTATTTAATCAGTGTGACACCCAATCTACTTGAAGCTCCTAGCACGGTAACAGGTATGGTGGGCATCTAATGTGAGCTATGCTCCAGCACCATGCCAAAACCAGTATAAAGTCTGTACGAGCTCAACTCTAGCTCAACATCATAAAAATCCATGTAAAAACTAGTGCGAGCTAAGCTCCAACACTCATGCATATAAAACACATCAAATCTTGTGTGAGTTACACTCTAGCACGCTTTCATTCCCACGAAATCCATGTAGGTGGCTCAATTCTTTGCAAAACATTCTTTAGTAAATCATTTCAAATGTTAGCCAACCTACCAATCACTTGCTAAAAATCAATAAAACAAGGTTTTCAAAGCATCATGTTTTTTTTTTCATACGCATTTCTCAAAACCCAACTTTTTGTCCTTCAATCACCCAATATCATTTCCTAGTATCACATGTACTCTAACAAAACATTTAAGCACCCAAATTACGCACAGATATCTCTAAGAGACCACACAATTCCCTTATCTCGATTTACTCGGGGTGCAACTCTCTTCTTTACACTTCTCGCACTTTTGGCTCAACTTGCTCCGATGCATCCGTGGGAGCTGCAAATCATTCATCCAAACACTTATGTCAATGTTGCTAACTCTTATTCAACTTTGCCTTTTTCCCAATGCCTTAAATACTCATTTTACCCCATTTGGGTAAGTCTTCTAATTTATTTCATAACATTATCTTAAAATCATACCTACAATGCCATTATCACCTTAAGATATCACATTCATCCTTAAAACCTCTACATTTCATTTTCCCACACTAACCAATTTCTAGGTTATATTCATTCCATTAGATAGTTTCTACCAATAATATGCATACCAATAAACTCCAAAATTAATAACTAAACAAATAAACTTGGATTGGTGCTTTAGAAACTCACATTTTTGGATTTCTTTCTTGCTCCAAATGGAAAATACTCCTAGCTCCTTCAAGACAACAAATGGAAAAGTGGCTCCAAACTATGTTATTCTTCTCTTTGATGTGAACAACTTTTTATCTAATAGCCTTTGTGAGATCTGAGAATTTTACACATATCAAATTATATAATAAGAACATGAAGTGTAATTGATTGAACTAAATATGATGTACTCATATATTGAGGTGGTATGGAATGAAATTCTAAGTGTGAAACTATAGGTCCAGATCGATCTTGGAGAAGAGAGGATCGATCTGGTAGGTCAAAAATGACAAGGAAAAAGGAATTTAAGCGAGCAGATTGATCTCTTTATGATTCTGTAATGAAGAGATCGATCTCATGAGGAAGAAAATCGATCTCAAAATGTTTCTGTTAAGGAGAAGATCGATCTCCCCAAGGAGCAGATCAAACTTATGATGCATTTTGTAAACTAGAGATCGATCTCATAATTGGAGCAGATCGATCTCATAAAGCCATTAAGAGATCGATCTTACCCTATGACAGATCGATCTCTTAGGCATAAAATTACCCCCAAATCGTCCTCAAATTCAAATGCAGATCGATCTCATCAAGAGCCAGATCGATCTCCTTCCCTCAGTCTATAAAAAGACCCTTTTATTTTTCCTGAAAATGGATCTCTCTCTCCTAAACCTCTATTTCAGTCCAACCATAGCTTTCTCTCTCTTCTAAAGTCCTCATTTTTATCCAAATCAAGGGTTGTGACAAGAAGAAAAGTTGTTCCTTATCCAAAGGAGAACAACATACTTGGAAATCGAAAGACGAATCGAATCGAGGTGTGAGTTGAGCACTCCACAAGTTTGGGTAATCTCTAAACTTCAATCTTGGATTTTGAAGTGATTTTTGGTGATTGTGAATATAGGCATTGTGGTGAAATAGTTAGGAAAGGATTAGAGTTGACAAAAATTATGATTTTATTAGAGTGATGATGATATTAAGTAAATTATGGTAAATTGGGATTTTTATCTATAAATTGGAAATTTAGGCAATGAAGTGATTTTGGCATGGGTATTATGCATGAGAAATGTAGAAGGTTGAAATGTAGTGGATGAGATTATGAATTTGATAGAGTCATGAGAAATGGGATAATTGAGGTATTTAATGAGAATATGGGCAATATGCTCGATGTAGAGATTTGCAGGTTATGTGATAATGAGTTTTGATATTTTTACATCGTTTGGAAAGCTCGAGAGTTCCAGAGAGGAATACGAGACTAGTTTGTGATATGGGGGAACAATTGCACTATATAAGGTGCAAAGAGGTAAGGGAAACTTAAACTCGTTTGTGTATGTGAATTGTGAAATGTTGTAGCATGAATTGTGATTGAGAAAATAAGCATGTTTTATGTGTTGTGAATGAGAGATTGCACACAATTTATAGTCGGTTGGGGCCCAATTTTTATGAGTTGTAAACTATGTGTGAAAATGTTTTACAACCGTGTTGTGTTTAAAATGTGAAAAAGAGATTTGGGCTCTACGTTAAGGCATACTGAGATTGAGAAATGTGTGCGTGGTTTTGTCTATTGGAACTCGGTTTTAACATGTTTTGTGTTGAGTACACAAATATTTTAAATGAGATTTATGAAAGAAAACCATTATGAGTTCCACGTGAAGGTAAAACGTTTTATATGATAATGGCTAATGATCGAGATTTAGGCGTGTCATGTTGAATACACATCGGGCCTTATTCTGGAAACATGTAAGTCCGATTATTTTTCCACTTTGGTAGCGTTGGGATGCCTTATTCTGGTAGCATGTAAATCTGATATTCCTCCGTTTTGGTAACGAGAGATGCCTCCATTTTGGTAACGTGAGATGACCCCCGTTATGGTAACGCTGGGTGGCTTTGCTTTGGTAGCATGTAAGATCGATAAAGTGGACTGCCTGGGAACCGACTCAGGGACCACATGATAGTGTGCATGAGGAGAGGCATTGCTTTAGTAGCATGAAAGGTCGAGCCTTGTTCTGGTAACGCGTAAGTCCAATATACCATGTACACGACAATATGTCGACGTTCCCTCTTATGAGGATGCCTGGGATGCGTACCCAGAGGAGATATATTATTGATGTGCCATGATAAACTTTATATGAGTTTTATTGCCTAGTCTCCTTTTTATACACATGAGTTATGTTTTCTGGCTATGCCACGTGCATTCTATTGAGGTGATGTTTATCACGTTTTAATGAGAAAAGCCATTATCGCATCATGACTTTAACATGTTTCTAACTGTGGTTTATACTGAGTTATGTACTCTCATGTTTTCACATGATTTTAGAGAATGAGATGAGAATGATGTTTTATTACGTCATGCTACATTTTCTAACGAGTTTTCAACTATGAGTTAAAATGATTATGCTGTGCAAATCATTATTTTATCGATGAGTCCCTTACCCGCTTACCCCCTTACTGAGCGATTTAGAAGCTCACCCTGTTTTCTCTTCCCCCCAGATTTCTTCAAGTGAAAAGTGTTTTCCCAACGATGTACGGAGTAGTGGCTAGTGGAGGACTTGAGCTCCAAGCCATATATTGTATTGAGGTATAATTTATCTTTTCATGTACCCAGACTAAAGTTGTAATTACAGACACTTGTTGTATAATGATGTATGGGATGTATTAGGATTAATTAACTCGAAATTGAGTAATGTATATGATATGATATATACTATTTTATGATGAGATCCTTAGGTATGATAAGTATGATGATGTATGACACTGTACGGGAATGCACCCTTAATTATGATTTGATGAGTAAAAAGTTTTAAATTTGTCCTATTTTTTACGTTTTCAGGGCGTCACATAGTTTTCTTAGTATCAGAGCTTAGGGTGTTTAGTATTGTCAATGTCGGTTAAGTGAATTAGAATACATCCTAAGTGTTTGTATAAGTCTGGTCATGAATTGAAATTGAGGATTAAGATTTCAATCGATTTTGATATGTATGCACAGGAAACAAGTTGAGATTGAGAATGAGTGGACGACGAAGTCGTTCGAGGAGGCAAGCAGAGTCCCCTCTGCCACCTGCCCCAAAACTTGAGAGTCTTAACTCTCGATTTAACCGGATTGAGATCGATGTGAGGTAGGGATTTGAGCAAATAGCAGCGCTATTCATGCAATACTTTGGAGTTAATGCCTCGGGTACTACTCCTACACCACCACAGGGACCTCCTGTACCCTTAGTACAGATGGACCCAGTGCCTCCCGTGACTCAACCTGATGATAGAAGTATGGTCCGACTGAAGGAATTTTTGAAAATGAATCCACTCATATTTAGGTGAAAGAAGGATCCTACAGAGGCTGAGGAGTGGCTGACAGAGTTGAGAGTTATAATTGACTATCTGGGGTGCACAGATGCTGAAAGGGTCTGTATGAGTGCCTATATGTTGAAAAGGAGAGCTCAAGATTGGTGGGGTACTACCCAAGGTATTCTAATGTCCCACCAAGATGTGATTAGTTGGGAAGAGTTTTAGACAGCCTTCAAAGCCCAATACATACCATGAGCTACCCAGAGAAGGAGGCAAGTAGAGTTTTTGAGTTTGGTACAGGGCAACATGTTTGTAGATGATTACAAGAGTCGATTTACCGTTCTGCTGAGATATGACCCAGAGACCTTTGAGAATGAAGAGCTCTATACTAAGAGATTTGTATATGGATTGAAGCCCATAATCAGAGATCGATTGATAGGGCTATGTATTATCGAGTTTGGAGATGCTCTAAGATGAGCACAAGAGATTGAGAGGGGAATTGAAATTGTACAATCCCAGAATGAGTTTGGAGCAGTGACTAGGGACAAGGGCAAGAGGCCAGCGATGTCCCATGCAGATGTTCGGAGAGGTTCCTTTAGGAGAGGAAGGATTGAGGTACAGAAGGGCAGATTGGAGAGACCCAGAGCTTATCCTATTATCAAGGAGACCCCTCAACATGTTAGGCTTGAGACGAGGGTTTGCAGAGATTGTGGCCGACTACATGAGGGAAGTTATACTGGGTTGATCCATGGATGTTTTAGATGTGGTGACATGGGTCACAAAGTGAAGGACTGTCCTCAACCTCAGATACCACATGCTCCGAAGCCTACTAGACAACAGTTTCAGATAATGAATCCCCAGAGATGGGCCACTACTGTAAAGAAAGGAAAGAGACCCGTCACACAGGGACGTGTGTTTGCTTTGGACAAGAAAATAGTAGACACTTCAGCAGAAACTATAAGAGGTACACTCTCTATCTGTAATCATAAGGCTCATATGTTGATTGATCCAGGATCCACGCATTCGTTTATTTCTGAGTATTTTGCATGTAGAATAAATTTGAAGTTTGAATCTCTAGAGTATATACTACATGTAAATATCCCTATGCATGAGTCCCAAAGAATAGAGTTGATTTGTAGAGGATGTGAAATAAAGGTGGGAGATAGAGTAATGTTAGCAGATCTAATAATGTTAAATATACATGGGTTTAATGTAATTTTGGGAATAAATTGGCTGGCAACCAATCGAGTGAGTTTAGACTGCTACACTAAGATTATAACTTTCTCCCTACCTGAACCTTACAGTGTATGTTTGAAATATTGAGGAAATGAATGTGTAGAATTTTTATAAGTAATTTGAAATCTTGGTGTTGCTATTGAGAGTACTAAATTTGATCATTTATGTGAAGGTTATGAAACATTCATCTTGGATGATGATCAGGAACATCCGAGACTTGAGGATATACCTGTGGTGTGTGAATTTTTGAATGTTTTCCCATATGAGTTATCAGGTTTTCCACCAGAGAGAGAGAACTGGAGTTTACCAAAGACGGCCTTCAGGAAAAGGTATGGCCATTATGAATTTCTAATGATGTCCTTTGGATTGACGAATGCCTCTGCAGCGTTTATGAGATTAATAAACGAGGTGTTCAGAGACTATCTAGATAAATTTGTGATAGTCTTTATTGATGATATCCTGGTATACTCTCGGTCATATGAGGAACATGCACAACATTTGTGGTTAGTACTTCAGATGCTCCGAGACAAGCAATTATATGGAAAGCTTAGTAAGTGTGAGTTTTGGCTGGATCAGATAGCTTTCCTTAGTCATATAGTCTCAGAGGAAGGAGTATCAGTGGATCCAAGTAAAGTAGAGGCTGTGCTTAATTGGGAAAGACCAAGGACAGTTACAGAAGTACGAAGCTTCCTTGGTTTGGCAAGGTATTACAGAAGATTTATGGAAGGATTTTCCAGGATTGCCATTCCTTTGACTAAGCTCACGCGCAAGAAGACTCCGTTCATATGGACTAATCAGTGTGAGCTCAATTTTTAGGAATTGAAGAAGAGATTGACAGCGGCACCTGTGTTGACTATCCCTAAGGGATCATGAGGATTTTTGGTGTATAGTGATGTCTCTCATCAAAGATTGGGGTGTGTGCTCATGCAGCACGGAAGAGTGGTCGCATATGGGTCGTGACAGTTGAAAGACCATGAGCGAAATTACCCCACGCATGATTTGGAGTTAGCCGCTATGGTATTTGCCTTGAAGATCTAGTGACACTACTTATGTGGGGAAAGATTTCAGATCTTCACTGATCACAAGAGTTTGAGGTATCTCTTTTATCAGAAAGAGTTAAACATGAGATCAAGGAGATGGATGGAACTCCTTAAGGATTATGACTGCGACATTCTATACCATCCGGGTAAGGCGAATGTAGTTGCTGATGCCCGGAGCAAGAAGTGTATGATATCTACTATGAGGATCAGGGAATGGTATCTTTTGGAGTAGTTCACTGAACTCCGGATCAGAGTTAAAGAAGTAGAGACTGGATTTTTGCTAGCCTGCGAATAGAGCACAAGATCATGGATCAGGTTAGAACTGGGCAGCGTAATGATCAGAGGTTGATAGATATAGTTAGCCAAGCTGAGCAGACTTCGTAGTTGGATCTCACAGTGTGGATGGACTATTGAGGTTCAGAGGATGAATCTGTGTACCAGACGATGATACCCTGAAGAGATAGATACTGAGAGAATCCCACTGCTCGCGATATACCATGCACCCAGGGAGTACTAAGATGTACCGAGATTTGAGAAAGGTGTACTGGTGGAGTGGTATGAAGCGAGACGTGGCAGAGTATGTGTGAGACCCGTATATGTAAAGTTGTAATGTGTAATGAATGTGAATGGACTTGTAATGTAAAGTATGATCGATGTAAGTCCATTGATTCAATGTATGTATGTGTAATATGATTTGTAACGTACATACAAGTTCCAGTGAGTATGAATATGAAGAAATGAGTTCCTATAAGTGATGGATGTGATTGAAACTCAAAATGAGTAGTGTGGTAAAATGGAATGAAATTATGCTTCCATTTGGTTTTATGTAGCATACCTTTGGACATACAATGAATGCACACAAGTTTCAATGTGCATAAGGTATGAATGGATGCCATTTTCAAGTTATAAAGGTGGATGGATGAGAAAATGGCCATGGCAACAGATTAAGGATGTGTTGGTGTGAGTTGCAGCAAGAAAACTGCAGGAAATCTGGAAAACATGAAGGCCAGATCGATCTCATAGGATGAGAGATCGATCTGGAAGAGCCAGAATGCTCTTATTTAGGCAATGGAATAGAGTAGATCGATCTCCAATACGGCCAGATCGATCTCCTAAGCATTCTGTGATGAAAAGATCGATCCTCAAGCACCCAGATCGATCTCCTTAGCTCTTTGTTTGGGACCAGATCGATCTCATGTTTCGACAGATCGATCTCATGCTTAAAATTTCATGAAAATGAGAGATTTAAGGGGACCAGATCGATCTCCTCTTGGACCAGATCGATCTCCTCAAGCTATTTCTATATAAGGAGGGCTGAAAATCTAAAAATTTGGGAAAAACACCAATCTTCCATTTCTAACCCAAAAACCTAACTTTCTCTCTCTAAAATCAGCCATTTCCAGCAAGAATTGAGGGGAGACCATTAGACATCAAGTTGTTCATCTTGAGGAAGAGAACAACATAATTGGAACCCAAAATCCCATTGCAGGTATTGAAGGAGATAAGGGCATTGACATTTGGAGCAAGAAGAAAAATCATATTTGGTAAGATTCTAACACTCCAATCCAAGTACATTGCCTATTTAATTGATTTTGGAGTTGTTTGGCATGAGTATGTATGGATGAAAACACCTAGGTTGTGTTAGGAACTAATGTGACCTAGAAAATGGAATGCCTCTAGTGTGAGAGTGTGATTTGGGGAGTTAGTGGTTTATAGGCATGCTAAAGTAGTTAAATGAGTAATGTGGATGATTTGGAATGGTTATGTGGAGTTATAATGTGAGTTTAAGTGGAATTATGAAAATGAGCATGTAAATGCTTGATAAATGCCATAGTGAGGAAATCAATGAAATATGAACACTATGAGCTTGATATCGATTTAATATCGATTTGGAATGAGTTAATAGGCCTAAAAAAATCTATAGACTCGAGTTTTGGGTAAAGTAATGAAACGAGGCCTCATAAGCATTAATAGAAAACTATAGGTCGAATTGACTATAGTGAACGCACGATGTCATATTATATGGATCGAATATAATGCGGGATACGATTTTGTGCAGTCTCGAAGAGTCCATTGGAAACGAATTGAGTGATACGAGTAGCAGCTTTAAGGAAGTAGAATCACGCATCGCGATTCCAGGTAAGGGAATTCTGTAAGTATATAGAGGTAGCTGCTCGTATTTTGTGGGTGTATAGGGCTTTGGAAATGTGCATGGATTTATAGAAATGTGTTTTGAAGATGTATGGAAGTGACTATGAATAATTGTATGAGATTTGGTGGTTGAAATGGTATTGTAAAGAAATGGGATAGTAAGGCTAATAATTGCATAAATCTAATGTTTTGATGTTTTTCAAAACGGAATTGCTTGGTTTTAAGCAAGCTTATAGATGGGCCAGTTAGTGTTTTATTGATGTTGTGGAAGAGCATTTGTGAAGTGCTAAACCCGATTGCCGGGATTGTTTGATTGTGTATAAGCCTCCTATCGTATTTGCATGATATAAATCGCGCTAGAGCCTCGCTCGCGCTGGATTTCTATGTTTTCACTTGTGTGATACGTGCTTGAGCTTAGCTCGCACTTTGATTTGAATTGTGATGATGTTTTATAAACCGTACTGGAGCTTACGCTCGTACTTGGATTTGAGTGGTTTTTCTTATGCATATAACCGTACTGGAGCTATGCTCGTACGTGGTTTCTTCATATTTTATGCATAAATGCCGTACTAGAGCGTTGCTCGTACGAAGTGATTGGTTTTGATGCATGAATTCGCGCTAGAGCATAGCTCATGTCGGTTTTCACACTGTGGTATGTATGAGGCCGTGGTGAGAGATACGGATTAACTCAGGGAACCCAACAGGCCTGACAGACCTCTTGAGTGGGGTGAGGGTGAGGGGCTAGGACCTGACATAATCCATTCAGGGAACCCAACAGGCCTAACAGACCTCTTGAGTGGGGTGAGGGTGAGGGGCTAGGACCTGAATCAGGGAACCCAACAGGGGCGAGCAAGGCTATGAGGGGCTAGGACCTGGTATTGAGGTTACTCCCACGCGCTCTTGAGACTATAAAGGTTACAGTTGGTATGGGGTAGATAAGACCTACGGCAGGCACCCCCAACCATGTTATGGGTCCGCGGAGTACGATGTACCGTGTATATCACATGGAGTACGATGTACCGCGTGGTGGTTACTTGATTTGAGAAAGTCTGGCGGAGAACTAACCCACCTTCGTGCCTACATGATACCCCGCACACCGGGATCTGTGTGGTCTGGGATGATATGTGATGATTGGCCAACGTAATCACTTGAGATATAGTAACCTGTCTCCTTGCTTGATTTACTTACTACCACATGATTTTAAATCTCTAAGTGTGATTTATGATTGTTTAAGGTAGACCCGAAGGAGGGGTCGAGCCTCGTGGAATTGATTTATGAAATGAAAATGAAGTTGTGATTGTGAATTGATGTGATGAGATTGTATGTGTTTGAGAAAGAGTTTTATGACGTGGGTTTAAAAAGGAGGTTTCTTAATGAATTGCCCTTTTATGAATTTAAAGGAGATTGAGCATGAGATGATTTATACATGATGTTTTTACCATGTTTTATATGCCAATGTACATGATTTTGATACATGATATATATGTATACTCATATGGCATAGTTTTACTTCCTCATGCTCCTACCATAAACGATTTATGCATAACACTATCAGCATGTAGATAGAGTAGTTATCTACCATGCTTGCATTATTGCCTTACTGAGCGTGTGCTTGCTCATCCCTCTCTATTTCCCCCTACAGACCGTGCATAGTAGCCCAGTGAGGACTGAGGCGTGGTATTTTGGACTCCGCTGCATCTCCATCGCTTAGAGGTATATACACAGTGATTCTTTTTGTATCTAAACAATGTAAAAGCACAGTATTCTTTTGAGTTGTAATTTTTGGGGATGTAGATGTCAATAAAACATGCTTTTGTATAAGTACAAGATTAAATGCAAATGTATGACATCGTTTTATTTAACTGAGAATGAATGAGATGTGGAGTTTATTATTGACTCACAGCCTAACAGTGTGTGGTGAGTTAGTTCACGATCGGGTAAGTGAACAGTAAAACGCAAAAAATTTTTAGTGATTTTCGGTTAAAGAGAATGGAATTGGGTCATGACAGAGGATACTGAGGCTCACTTCGCTAGGTTAGAGCGAAGTATTGAGAACTTGGTGGAGATAGTCACGCAGGCATTGGGTGTCGGTGATAGACGAGGTCCCGCGGCACAGCCTACTACTGAACAGGCAGCTGCAGAGGCGGAGAGACCTCAGACTACAGAGACTGCTACTGCTACACCACCTCCAGTACAGGATACAGATTCTCCTATCGCTCCACAGCAGAGCGGTAGTGAGTTGGGTTATGACTACGACTTGAGTAGGTTGTGAGAATTTCAAGCGCTAAAACCCCCAGTGTTTAGAGGGGTGAAGGACCTAGTGGTTACGGAGGATTGGGTGTATGAAATGGAGAAACTATATAGGTTTTTTCGATGCACTTCAGCTGAGAAGGTAGCCTTTGTTGTGTTCATGTTGAAAGGCGAGGCAGAGCACTGGTGGAGATCCACCGAAGCTATTTTGAGGGCTAGACACTCTGAGATTTCATGGGAGATATTCTTGGAGGCCTTCAGAAGACAGTATATTCCAGCTACCGCACAGAGGAAAATGCGGATGGAATTTATGAATTTGGTTCAGGGGAACCATACTGTGGACGAGTATGAGTCCAAGTTTATGTCCTTGGGGAGATATCACCCGGACACGATGGGTAGTGAGACCCGAAAGATACAGAAGTTCATGAATGGATTGAGATTGGCCATCCGGACTAAGCTAGCTCCCTTCGACATTATGACTTATGAGGAGGCTGTACATAAGGCTCAGTTGTGTGAGCAAGACTTTGAGCGAAATGCCTCCAAGCTTAGGAGAATCAGTGTTAGAAAGGACAGAGATCGGAAGAGATCCGGGAAGGATAGAGTGGCCAGGAAAGGAGGCCCAAGGTATTTTGAGAAGAGACTTAAGATCGAGGAGGTGCAGGAGAGAGCTGCTAGACCTTCCGTATACCCAGCCTTGACTGCACCGAGGGGTATAACTATTGGAGGACCACGACCTACCACGGATCAGTGTAGGAGATGTGGGAGATACCATGGGACTAGGCCATGTCAGATGCCCCATGTTTCGTGTTTTAGGTGTGGGAGGCCAGGACATATATCGAGATTCTGCAATGAGATGATTGAGACTTCCCCACAGAAGGGCAAGGAGCCTGAGGGAGCTCCTGTTGAGACAGCAGCCCCGAGGAGGAGGGCTATGGCTGAGGAGAAAGGGAAACAGGCTGCGGGTGTGAGCAGAGGAAGAGTACATGCACTGGATCAGGACACTGCAGATGCTTCGACGGATGTGATTAAAGGTACCATCCGAATCTTTGATTTGGAAGCATTGGTATTATTTGATCCTGGTGCCACGCATTCTTTCATATCACCTTCCTTTGCATATAAATTGTTGGAATATGTGAAACCAATATTGTTGGATAAATGTTGATGATTTCCACACCCATGAATGATAGTCAATTGACTGAGCATGTATGTAGAGATTGTAAGTTAAAGATAGAGGGGAAGGAAATGATAGCCAATCTGATTTTATTGAATATGAATGATTTTGATGTAATTTTGGGAATGGATTGGTTGGCTACCAATCGTGTGTAATTTTGGGAATGGATTGGTTGGCTACCAATCGTGTTGTGATGGATTGTCATGCCAAAACATTGATGTTTTCAGGATTAGACAATCTTATTGTAAATTTTGATGAAAAGAAATGATATGAAAATAGCATGTTTGTTGTAAATAAAAGAGTATGATTTTAAATGCATATTGCTTGAGAGATAAATTATTGTTTATGATAAATGTTGAATGTGGAGTGATGGTTATGTTACTAACGATGGAGAGGATAATGTGAAGGGTTCATTGCATACATGGTTGATATAGATGAGGCACACCCGGAATTGAGGGACATAGCCGTAATTACGAATTACCCTGATGTCTTTCCGGATGAATTACCAGGGCTACCACCTGTAAGGGAAATGGAATTTTGCATTGAGCTAGTGCCTGGTACAGAGCCGATATCGAAACCACCCTATAGAATGGCTCCTATAGAGTTAGAAGAGCTAAAGAAGCAGCTGCAAGAGTTGCTGGAGAAGGGGTTTATTAGACCGAGTGTCTCTCCTTGGGGAGCACTGGTTCTATTTGTAAGGAAGAAGGATGGAAGCCTCCGACTGTGTATAGATTACCGGTTGTTGAATAAGGCCACCATTAAGAACAAGTACCCCCTTCCAAGAATCAATGATTTGTTGGATCAGCTCCAGGGAGCCGAAGTATTTTCTAAGATAGATCTGCGGTCAGGGTACCATCAGTTGAGGATCAGGAGTGGAGATATACCCAAGACAGCATTTCGTACCCGTTATGGCCAGTACGAGTTTTTGGTGATGCCATTCGGATTGACGAATGCTCCCGCAGCATTTATGGCATTGATGAATGATATATTCAAGCCATACTTGGACAAGTTTGTAATAGTGTTCATTGATGACATTTTGGTGTATTCCAAGTCCAGGGAAGATCATGAGGAGCACTTGAGGATAGTTCTGCAGACCCTCTGAGAGAGAGAATTGTATGCGAAACTTAGCAAGTGTAACTTTTGGTTGGAATAGATCTCATTTCTGGGGCATGTTGTGTCAAAGGATGGGGTATCGGTGGATCCATCCAAGATAGAGGCAGTTGTATAGTGGGAACAGCTCAAGATAGTAACTGAGATCAGGAGTTTTCTGGGATTGGCAGGATATTATCGGAGATTTGTAGAGGGTTTCTCCAGACTAGCTGCTCCATTGACACACCTCATGCGAAAAAATGTTAAGTTTGTCTGGGATGAGGCATGTGAGAGGAGTTTTGAGGAGCTTAAGTGTCGATTGACGACTGCTCCAGTTCTCACCATTCCTACCAGCTCAGGAGGATTCTCGGTGTATACAGATGCATCACACCAGGGACTGGGCTGTGTGCTTATGCAGGATGGGAAGGTAGTTGCCTATGGATCTAGACAGTTGAAAGATCATGAGAGGAACTACCCGACACATGATTTGAAGTTGGCGGCTGTAGTATTTGCTTTGAAAATATGGCGCCACTATCTCTATGGTGAGAAATTTTAGGTGTTCACAGATCATAAGAGCCTTAAGTACCTGTTCTCGCAGAAAGAGCTGAATATGAGATAGAGGAGATGGCTCGAACTCCTGAAGGACTATGATTGTGAAATCATGTACCACCCGGGTAAGGCAAATGTAGTTGCCGATGCTTTGAGTAGAAAGAACCTTGGGTTGGTGTCATATATGATGGTACGGGAACATGAATTGTTAGAACACTTTGCGAACCTCAGTTTGGATGTAACCCTACCTGAATCTGAGAGACTTGAGATCATGGATAGTTTGAGACTAGAGCTAGAGTTGATTGGCCGTATTCGGTGAGCCCAGCAGAGCTATCGACGATGCATCGATTGGCTGAGGCAGATACAGACAGGTGTGGGTATTGATTTTGAGCAGAGTGTTGATGGGTTATTGAGGTTCAGAGGCAGAGTATGCGTTCCCAGGGATCCTGAGATCAGGAGAACGATTTTATCAGAGGCTCACTCATCGAAGTATATGATATATCTGGGAAGTACCAAGATGTATCAAAACCTTCGGAAGGTTTATTGGTGGTCTGGAATGAAGAGAGACATTACTGAATATGTCGCTAAGTGTCTCGTTTGTCAGCAAGTGAAGGTAGAGCATCAGAAGCCTGCAGGATTATTGCAGCCTCTATCGATACCGACATGGAAGTGGGAGCATGTCACCATGGATTTTGTGATGGGGTTGCTGAGGACCCGTAGAGGTCATGATGCCATATTGGTTATTATGGATCGGTTGACTAAGTCCGCCCATTTCTTGGCTATGAGAGCTACCGATACACTGAGTCAATTGGTGAACTTGTATATTTGAGAGATAGTACGGCTACATGGTGTACCAGTGAGCGTTGTTTCTGATAGGGATGCTCGCTTCACTTCCCATTTTTGGGAACATTTTCAGGAAGCACTGGGGACCCGACTGAGTTTTAGCATCGCTTTTCATCCTCAGACAGATGGGCAGTCAAAGAGGACTATACAGACCCTCGAAGATATGTTGAGAGCGTGTGTGCTGGATTTTAGAGGCTCCTGGGATGACCACCTGCAGTTAGTCGAGTTCGCTTATAATAATAGCTATCATGCGAGTATCGGGATGGCACCCTATGAGGCATTATACGGGCGTAGATGCCGTTCCCCTATTGGATGGAAAGAGGTTGGTGACAGACAGATTTTTGCTCCGGACTTAGTGCAGCAGGCATCTGAGGACGTCCAGTTGATATGTGAGAGATTACGGACAGCTCAGAGCTGGCAAAAGAGTTATGCTGACAAGAGACGAAGACCACTGGAGTTTGATGAGAGTGAGTCGGTGTTTCTGAGGGTATCACCATTGAAGGGTATTATGAGATTTGGTAAAAAGGGCAAGCTGAGCCCTAGATATATCGGACCCTTCGAGATTTTGGAGAGAGTGGGAGATAAGGCGTATAGGTTGGCATTGCCACCGAACTTGGCAAATGTCCACAACGTCTTCCACGTCTCGATACTTCGAAAGTATCACCCTGACCCGGCACACGTGATAAGATATGAGCCGTTGGAGCTCCATGAGAGTATGACGTATGTTGAGAAGCCGGTTCAGATATTGGACAGAAAAGAGAAAGTGTTACGGAATAAGACAATTCCATTGGTGAAAGTTCTTTGGCAACATCACACGGCGGAAGAGGCCACATGGGAATTGGAGAACTTGATACGGGAGAAGTACCCCCAACTTTTTGAAGAGTGACTTGGTTCTAATTTGGAGGACCAAATTCCTTAAAGGAGGGGAGAATGTGAGACCCCGTATATGTAAAGTTGTAATGTGTAATGAATGTGAATGGACTTGTAATGTAAAGTATGATCGATGTAAGTCCATTGATTCAATGTATGTATGTGTAATATGATTTGTAACGTACATACAAGTTCCATTGAGTATGAATATGAAGAAATGAGTTCCTATAAGTGATGGATGTGATTGAAACTCAAAATGAGTAGTGTGGTAAAATGGAATGAAATTATGCTTCCATTTGGTTTTATGTAGCATACCTTTGGACATACAATGAATGCACACAAGTTTCAATGTGCATAAGGTATGAATGGATGCCATTTTCAAGTTATAAAGGTGGATGGATGAGAAAATGGCCATGGTAACAGATTAAGGATGTGTTGGTGTGAGTTGCAGCAAGAAAACTGCAGGAAATCTGGAAAACATGAAGGCCAGATCGATCTCATAGGATGAGAGATCGATCTGGAAGAGCCAGAATGCTCTTATTTGGGCAATGGAATAGAGCAAATCGATCTCCAATGGGGCCAGATCGATCTCCTAAGCATTCTGTGATGAAAAGATCGATCCTCAAGCACCCAGATCGATCTCCTTAGCTCTCTGTTTGGGACCAGATCGATCTCATGCTTCGACAGATCGATCTCATGCTTAAAATTTCATGAAAATGAGAGATTTAAGGGGACCAGATCGATCTCCTATTGGACCAAATCGATCTCCTCAAGCTATTTCTATATAAGGAGGGCTGAAAATCTAAAAATTTCAGGAAAAACACCAATCTTCCATTTCTAACCCAAAAACCTAACTTTCTCTCTCTAAAATCAGCCATTTCCAGCAAGAATTGAGGGGAGACCATTAGACATCAAGTTGTTTATCTTGAGGAAGAGAACAACATAATTGGAACCCAAAATCCCATTGTGGGTATTGAAGGAGATAAGGGCATTGACATTTGGAGCAAGAAGAAAAATCATATTTGGTAAGATTCTAACACTCCAATCCAAGTACATTGCCTATTTAATTGATTTTGGAGTTGTTTGGCATGAGTATGTATGGATGGAAACACCTAGGTTGTGTTAGGAACTAATGTGACCTAGAAAATGGAATGCCTCTAGTGTGAGAGTGTGATTTGGGGAGTTGGTGGTTTATAGGCATGCTAAAGTAGTTAAATGAGTAATGTGGATGATTTGGAATGGTTATGTGTAGTTATAATGTGAGTTTAAGTGGAATTATGAAAATGAGCATGTAAATGCTTGACAAATGCCATAGTGAGGAAATCAATGAAATATGAACACTATGAGCTTGATATCGATTTAATATCGATTTGGAATGAGTTAATAGGCCTAAAAAAATCCATAGACTCGAGTTTTGGGTAAAGTAATGAAACGAGGCCTCATAAGCGTTAATAGAAAACTATAGGTCGAATTGACTATAGTGAACGCACGATGTCATATTATATGGATCGAATATAATGCGGGATACGATTTTGTGCAGTCTCGAAGAGTCCGTTGGAAACGAATCGAGTGGTACGAGTAGCAGCTTTAAGGAAATGGAATAACGCATCGCGATTCCAGGTAAGGGAATTCTGTAAGTATATAGAGGTAGCTGCTCATATTTTGTGGGTGTATAGGGCTTTGGAAATGTGCATGGATTTATAGAAATGTGTTTTGAAGATGTATGGAAGTGACTATGAATAATTGTATGAGATTTGGTGGTTGAAATGGTATTATAAAGAAATGGGATAGTAAGGCTAATAATTGCATAAATCTAATGTTTTGATGTTTTTCAAAATGGAATTGCTTGGTTTTAAGCAAGCTTGTAGATGGGCCGGCTAGTGTTTTATTGATGTTGCGGAAGAGCATTTGTGAAGTGCTAAACCCGATTGTCGGGATTGTTTGATTGTGTATGAGCCGCCTATCGTATTTGCATGATATAAATCGCGCTAGAGCCTCGCTCGCGCTGGATTTCTATGTTTTCACTTGTGTGATACATGCTTGAGCTTAGCTCGCACTTTGATTTGAATTGTGATGATGTTTTATAAACCGTACTGGAGCTTACGCTCGTACTTGGATTTGAGTGGTTTTTCTTATGCATATAACCGTACTGGAGCTATGCTCGTACGTGGTTTCTTCATATTTTATGTATAAATACCGTACTAGAGCGTTGCTCGTACGAAGTGATTGGTTTTGATGCATGAATTCGCGCTAGAGCATAGCTCGCGCCAGTTTTCACACTGTGGTATGTATGAGGCAGTGGTGAGAGATACGGATTAACTCAGGGAACCCAACAGGCCTGACAGACCTCTTGAGTAGGGTGAGGGTGAGGGGCTAGGACCTGACATAATCCATTCAGGGAACCCAACAGGCCTAACAGACCTCTTGAGTGGGGTGAGGGTGAGGGGCTAGGACCTGAATCAGGGAACCCAGCAGGGGCGAGCAAGGCCATGAGGGGCTAGGACCTGGTATTGAGGTTACTCCCACGTGCTCTTGAGACTATAAAGGTTACACTTGGTATGGGGTAGATAAGACCTATGGCAGGCACCCCCAACCATGTTATGGGTCTGCGGAGTACGATGTACTGTGTATATCACATGGAGTACGATGTACCGCGTGGTGGTTACTTGATTTGAGAAAGTCTGGCGGAGAACTAACCCACCTTCGTGCCAGCATGATACCCCGCACACTGGGATCCATGTGGTCTGGGATGATATGTGACGATTGGCCAACGTAGTCACTTGAGATATAGTAACCTGTCTCCTTGCTTGATTTACTTACTACCACATGATTTTAAATCTCTAAGTGTGATTTGTGATTGTTTAAGGTAGACCCGAAGGAGGGGTCGAGCCTCGTGGAATTGATTTATGAAATAAAAATGAAGTTGTGATCGTGAATTGATGTGATGAGATTGTATGTGTTTGAGAAAGAGTTTTATGACGTGGGTTTAAAAAGGAGGTTTCTTAATGAATTGCCCTTTTTATGAATTTAAAGGAGATTGAGCATGAGATGATTTATACATGATGTTTTTACCATGTTTTATATGCCAATGTACATGATTTTGATACATGATATATATGTATACTCATATGGCATAGTTTTACTTCCTCATGCTCCTACCATAAACGATTTATGCATAACACTATCAGTATGTAGATAGAGTAGTTATCTACCATGCTTGCATTATTGCCTTACTGAGCGTGTGGTTGCTCATCCCTCTCTATTTCCCCTACAGAGCGTGCATAGTAGCCCAGTGAGGACTGAGGCGTAGTATTTTGGACTCCACTGCATCTCCATCGCTTAGAGGTATATACACATTGATTCTTTTTGTATCTAAACAATGTAAAAGCACAGTATTCTTTTGAGTTGTAATTTTGGGGGATGTAGATGTCAGTAAAACATGCTTTTGTATAAGTACAAGATTAAATGCAAATGTATGACATCGTTTTATTTAACTAAGAATGAATGAGATGTGGAGTTTATTATTGACTCACAGCCCAACAGTGTGTGATGAGTTAGTTCACGATCGGGTAAGGTAACAGTAAAACGCGAAAAATTTTTAGTGATTTTCGGTTAAAGAGAATGGAATTGGGTCGTGACAGTATGTGGCCAGATATTTAGTATGTCAATAAGTGAAAGCTGAGCATCAGAAGCTCGAAAGACTACTACAACCTTTACCTGTACCTATGTGGAAATAGGACCATGTCACCATGGACTTTATTATGGGTTTATCGAGGACCCAAAGGGGTCGTGATGCAATATGGGTCATAGTGGATAGACTGACCAAGAGTGTCCACTTCATTGCCATCAAGAGTACAGATACTGTGGATGTCTTAGCTAAGTTATATGTCAGCGAGATAGCTAGATTACATGGAGCTCTAGTGAGTATTACTTCTGACAGAGATTCTCGATTTACTTCCAAATTTTGGACATAGTTTCAGGAGTCCATAGGATCTCGATTGAGTTTTAGTACCGCCTACCATCCTCAGACAGATGGTCAGTTAAAGAGGACTATTCAGACCCTGGAAGATATGTTGAGGGCGTGTACGATGGATTTTAAGGGATCATTGGATGATCACCTGCCCTTAGCAGAGTTTGCGTATAATAACAACTATCATGCGAGTATTGGAATGGCACCTTTTGAGGCTCTATATGGTAGGAGGTGTAGATCCCCTGTAGCTTGGGAAGAAGTCAGTGACAGAAAGATAAATGCTCTCGAGCTTGTTGAGCAAGCTGTACAGAGTGTGAAACTCATATGTGAGAGGTTACGGGCTGTACAGAGTAGACAGAAAAGTTATGCGGATGTTCGTAGACGGCCACTCGAGTTTGATATGGGTGATGCAATATTTCTGAAGATATCACCGAGTAAGGGTATCATGCGATTTGGGAAGAAAGGGAAATTGAGTCCTCGATACCTAGGACCATTCGAGATTCTTGAGAGCGTGGGGGAGGTAGCCTACAGATTGGCATTACCCCCACAGATGTCCTGGATACATAACGTCTTTCATGTGTCTATGTTGAGGAAGTACAACCCGAACCTTTATCATGTCATGGAGTATGAAGAGATGGACATACAAAAGGATATGAGCTACACTGAAGAACCCATCTAGATTCTTGATAGGAAAGAGAAGGTACTTCGAACCAAAAGCATCCATTAGTGAAAGTTTTATGGAAATATCACTCAATGGAAGAGGCAATGTGGGAACTGGAGAATCTCATGAAGGAGAAATACCCCCATCTATTTGACGAGTTGGGTTGAATTTGGAGCACCAAATTCTTTTTAAGGTGGGGAGGATGTGAGATCTGAGAATTTTACACATAGCAATTATGTAATGAGAACATGAAGTGTAATTGATTGAACTAAATATAATGTACTCATATATTGAGGTGGTATGAATGAAATTTTAAGTGATGAATGAGTTATATATGAGATTTTATGTTAAAGTGTGAAACTATGGGTCCAGATCGATCTTGGATAAGAGAGGATCGATCTGGCAGGTCAAAAATGACAAGGAATGAGGATTTTAAGTGAGCATATCGATCTCCAATGGAAGAGGATCGATCTCCTTATGATTTTGTAATGAAGAGATCGATCTCATGAGGAAGGAAATCGATCTCAAAATGTTTCTGTTAAGGAAAAGATCGATCTCCCCAATGAGCAGATCAATCTCATGAAGCATTCTGTAAACTAGAGATCGATCTCATAATTGGAGCAGATCGATCTCATAAAGCCATTAAGATATCGATCTTACCCCACGACAGATTGATCTCATCAAGAGTTAGATCGATCTCCTACCCTCAGTCTATATAAAGACCCCTTTGTTTTTCCTAGAAATGGATCTCTTTCTCCCAAACCTCTATTTCAGTGGAACCCTAGCTTTCTCTCTCTTTCAAAGTCCCCATTTTCGTCCAAATCAAGGGTTGTGGTAAGAAGGAAAGTTGTTCCTCATCCAAAGGAGAACAACATACTTGGAAATCAAAAGACGAATCAAATCGAGGTGTGAGTTGAGCACTCCACAAGTTTGGGTAATCTCTAAACTTCAATCTTGGATTTTGAAGTGATTTTTAGTGATTGTGAATATGGGCATTGTGGTGAAATAGTTAGGAAAGGATTAGAGTTGACAAAAATTGTGATTTTATTAGAGTGATGATGATATTAAGTAAATTGTGGTAAGTTGGGATTTTTGTCTGTAAATTGGAAATTTAGGCAATGAAGTGATTTTGGCATTAATAATTCTATTTTTAATAGAATTATTTGTGCTTACTTTCCTAATTAATTATTTAAATCCCCATATTATTTTATTAATTATCCCCTTATTTAATTAAAATTCTTTAATGTGTAGATAAATTTAATCCGGATGAAACTCAGTCGTTTCAGTCAAAATTGGGTTGAAAACGGGTTAAAGGAGACTGGACCACTTCCAATTTGTAGACCGAGTCACAAGTCGTCTGGACACGCGTGATGCCAGGTGTTCGTATTTTAATCGCTCTGAAACGATAAGATCAAAGGACACCGTGCCAACCCTCTGAAAAACACACGCCAGGCCACATCGCACAACCAATAGGACAACAAAACTGATGACGTGGAAATATCTACTCTACAGCAAATCAAATGAAGACAAGTGGCCAAACAATGCCAACTCATCTAGGATAAAAAATTATTATTGTACCCCTAAGTGTGTGTATAAATAGAACATGATGGCAATTGAAAAATTAAGTAGGAAGTAGGAGTAGGAAGTAGCCTAGGTAAGGAGTAGTGTAGAGTCATTTAGGGTAGCTTTAGTTTTTAAAGTTCCTTTTACTTTTCCTTGTAAGCTTTCGGATTAGAGTTTTTAGCCATTCTACTATTCATGTCAACTTTGAATTTACTTGATTTTATGAAAAGCTTTATTTCTTTTTCTTCTTCGTTATTTCATTTCATTGTTTTGCTTTTCATTTTTTTTATTGCTCATTGCTCGGGTAGTGAGAATGGTTGGTGACAGTAGCCATTTTTCATCAACCTTTCGTGGTATTTTCTTTGCTTATTGAAGCTTTAACTAACTGTTTCATTTGCATTTTCTTTTAAATATATATATATATATTTCACTAGTTAAATGTTCATTTTCGAGCTTCTAGTTTAGCCTTCTATTCGGTTTCTTCTTACTCAGCTCGTGTGGTTGCTTGACTCCGATGAGTTGATGTGTGGCAGTGTAGGCTGGTGATGAAGATGCCTCACGGTGTGGTGTGGTAACAGCATCGAGAGAGGAGGCTGATCTACTGAGCTCGATAGCAGCAGTGGCAAAGAACTTCCTCTGTTCTACTCTGTTTAGTTTTCTTTTTTACTGTTCATATGTTATTTTATTTGTTTGCTTTGTTTTGACTGAGTTTAATCTGTTTATATTGTGTTAATGATCCTTGTTGTATCCATCAGTTGCTTTAGATGTGCTGTTGCAGTAGATAACCTTAAGATTATATGTTTAGCAGAGTATATTCAGTTCGGTCTTGTTAAAGTTTCATTGCTTCATGAATCTGTTATGGGTAAACCAACTTTTATTGATTTCATTTAAGCTTTGTTACTGGTTCGGCAGGGAGTAAGGCAGGCATCACTAGTATAAATTTGGCAACCGAGGAAGACGCCTGGCATGACGCAGCAGAGCAGCAGATTATGGTGATTGCTGCAGCTTAGGTGTAAGCTGGCATAAGCAACAGCAGTACTAGAGCAGCTGCATTTCATGGATTACAAACCATCTGTTGATTGTGTAGTACTGTTGCATTGTCGGGACCGTATGGCTAGCAATGTGTACGGGTGCTAGTAGCAGATGTACAGCAGGCTGGTGCCGAGAAGCAGCACCTAGATGTATACGGTTGCAGGACAGCATCTGGGAATGGAAACAATTTGCACAGTATGTCGAGGACCCGTGTATCAGAAAATCGTGCAACAACAGATGGATGTAGGGAGGCAACTTGGATGCAGCATAGACAGGAGCTAGCGTAGAAGTTCACGGACATCACAATGCAACAGAAGCTGGATAGAAACGAGACCATCACCTGGAGATGAAGAACATGTACAGTGCATCACAATCGGGACCACTCGGCTGGAAAAATTAGCTATGGCCATGTTTGGCAATTTTGGATTTTAGCTATTTAACTCATTTTCATGCAATTTAGATAGATTAATTTCAATTTTATTGGTTAGCTTAGTTAGTTGATTTTTAATTTGCATGTTAGTCATAGTTTCTTTGTTTGATTAGTTTAATTTAGATTTAATTAGGTCATTAATTAATTTTTATTCTAGTATTGGGGGTTGTGCTTAAAATTAATTTAGATTAACTTCATTTTATGCATTTTAAGTTTTCATCTTAAATTGAAAAATCCAAAAATAGTATTTCTCATGCATTAGTTAGATTTTATTGTAAATTGGTAATTAGATATAATTAGGATTAATTTTAGATTCATTAGTTTAGACATTTAGATTTATGATTATTTTCTTAATTTTCTAGGATTTTATTTTATTAGATTTTAGGTTAGTTTAAATTGCAATTTTTATTAATTAGATTAATTTGCATGCTTATTTTATTTGAGGCTTGTTTAATTTTAGTTTAATTAATCTTGTTTCTTTATTTTCATATTTACATTTTATTTTAGTTGCGTTAATGAATTTTAACTGCTTTAATTATTTTTGTAGGTACTTGCTTTTAATTGCTTGGAGTATTGTAAGTAATTTTCACTCAATTTTATTTTCTTTAGTTTATAGTTTTTATTATTTTCAGTACTTTTAATTTCAGACTTAGTAGATCACCCATTGCAACTTCATAATTTGCTAGGATATACTTAGGGTAAGATTAACCGATAGTTAATTAGGTTAATCAACTTCTCTGTGGGACGATAACTCGGGACTCAAATCCCATTATTACTTGTACGACCCGTGCACTTGCGGATAATACGTTTAGATCATACCAAGTTTTTGGCGCCGTTGCCAGGGAGGTTTTAATTAGTCCTTAATTAATATCGATGAAATTATGCTTAGGTGTAATTCTAGCTTTTAAATATTTAGGTTGTAAATATTTAGATCCTTAGTTTAGTTTAGTTAATTTTCTCATAATTAATTAATTAAAAAAATAAAAAAATTAAATTTAAAAAACTTTAAAAAAAATTCTAAAGACTTTATGATGTTTGCATGCGTAGAGCCAAGAGTTTTGATTGCTTTCCTTTAGATCCTGAAATTGAACGAACTCTTAGGAAAATTCGAAAGGATTCTAGAAAATTTATAGCTCCACTGCAAAACACGATGGCAGAAAATAAGGAAATTAGGACCGTTGGAGATTATACGGTACCGACGATTGGAGGATATTATACCAGCATTAGGCCACCAGCTGTCCCTGCTAACAATTTTGAAATTAAGCCTTCCATCCTCTAGATGATCCAGACCTCTTTGCAGTTCAGTGGGCTTCCGCACAACGACCCACATGCTCACCTTCGACAATTCCTAGATTGTGCAACACGTTCAAACACAATGGATTATCTAATGATGCGCTTAGGCTTAGATTATTCCCCTTCTCACTTAGGGATAGAGTAAGACACTGGTTAACCTCCCTGCCTCCAGGATCCATTTCTACATGGGAGGAGTTAGCCCATCAATTTCTAGCCAAGTTTTTCCCTCTCTCTCAAATGGCCAGACTCCGTAGTGATATATCTTCCTTTCCCCAGTACGACTCTGAACTCTCTACGAAACATGGGAACAATATAAGGAGCTCTTTAAGAAGTGCCCTCACCATGGCCTACCTTTATGGCTACAAGTCTAGACCTTCTACAACGGACTTACAAGCCAAAATAGGACCATCGTGGATGCTGCTGCTAGTGGAGCCCTGATGTGCAAAACAGAGGAGGAGGCTTACGAGCTGTTAAACAAGATGGCGGCTAACAACTATCAATGGTCCTCAGAAAGGAAATTGCCAAAGAAGTCAACGGGTATTTATGAGCTCGACACGCTGTCTACCTTGACCTCTCAAATCGCTAACCTTACGAAGAAGGTAGAGTCGCTCAGTACCCAATATACTCCTTCCACCAATGCTAACCCGGTGTTTTCTGTCCAAAGTCCTTTTCTCGCTGGTGATCTATGTAGTGGTACCTACGCAGTAGATAGGAATCCACTTAACTTAGAATCGGTTCAGTACGTTACCTCTCTTGAGCAACAGAACAACCCTTTTTCAAACACCTATAATACAGGGTGGAGGAACCATCCTAACTTTTCTTGGAGCCAAAACCAAGGGCAAACTTCTAATTCTAGACCAGTAGGACCCCCTGGTTTTCAAGCTCCATTGGTTCAGGTACCACCACAGCATCAATTTCCTCACCACCCACCACCTCAATACCCATATCATCCACCTAATCATTCTCATCCATCCCACTTCCATCAACCACCACCACCACATATACAGCCACAACATGTACTTGCATCAACACCAGTAACTGAGAAAAAGCCCTCGCTGGAGGAAATGTTATCAACGATCCTGCAAAATCAAGCTACTTTAATTAAGAACCTAGAGGTTCAGGTGGGACAAATAGCAAACGCTCTTAGTCAACATCCTCAAGGGACCCTTCTTAGTAACACTGAAACCAATCCTATTAGGCAAAGAGAGGGTAAGGAACATGTTAAATATATCACCCTTAGGAGTGGCAGAGAGCTAGATGAGCCACAAGTTAAGTCTGGACCTGAACAGCCCATAGTTGAAAAACCCATAGGTTCTAACGAAGCAGCTCAGAAAGAGTAGGAACATCAAGATCAGGCTGCAATGGAAACAAAGCTAGGCGCTTCTTCATCTATACCTTCTTCTTCTTCGCAGCCTTCTTCATCCTCTGATGCTACACATGTTTCCACTACATCCCCTCCGGTTAGACCATCAGTACCTTTTCCTCAGAGGTTCCAGAATAAAAAACTCGATCAACAATTCGCTAAATTTCTTAAGGTTTTTAAGAAACTTCACCTCAACATTCCTTTCGCAGATGCCTTAGAGCAAATGCCAAGTTATGTGAAGTTCCTAAAAGATATCCTCTCGAGAAAAAGAAGATTGGAAGATTATGAGATGGTGGCCTTAACTGAGGAATGTAGTGTAATTATTCAAAGGAAAGTACCCCCCAAGCTCAAGGATCCTGGGAGTTTTACCATACCCTGCATAATAGGAAATAGGTTTTTTGGTAGAGCCCTATGTGATTTAAGAGCTAGTATCAATCTGATGCCTTTGTCTATCTACCAAAAGTTAGGAATAGGGGATGTCAAGCCTACCAAGTGACCTTTCAACTAGCTGATCAATCCATTAAATATCCAAAGGGGGTCATTAAGGAAGTGTTAGTAAAGGTGGACAAATTTATTTTCCCTATGGATTTTATTGTATTAGACATGGAGGAAGACAGGGAAGTCCCCATCATACTAGGCACACCTTTCCTAGCGACTGGTAGAACTTTAATTGATGTACAAAAGAGGGAGTTGACTATGAGAGTCCTAGACCAGAAGGTGACATTTCATATTTTCAAACCTTTGAAGCTCCCTGATGACTCTCAAAAGTGTTTTAAGATGGATGTTGAGGAGGATATAAGGCTTGAACATAAGAAATCTGAGAGAAATATGGAAGTAGATAGAGCTCAGGAGGATTTAACTGTCAATATTTTGTCACCACTCTGGCTGATCCTCCTACTCTTCCCCTTGCTGTTGAGTGTTGTTTTCTTTAGTTCCATTTGAAGTGGCTTAATTTTTCTTTTCACTTTGTATATAGTTTTTTTTCTTTTTCGTTGTTTCTTTCTTTCTTTATTTTGCAGATTTCCTTTACAGTATTATGCTTTCAATCAAGCTTCAGTTGTTCGTCATCATCATCAGAAAGGGGAGTACTCTGTTCCTGAACTTTAATTCTTATATTATCTGCACACTGAGGACACTGTGCACTTTAAGTTTGGGGGTGGGGATATCACTTGAGCAGTTTTCAAAAATATGGGCAAAATTGAAAAACATTTCATAATTTTTTTGAAATTATGAGCTTAAATTCTTGGATTTTGGGATGATTTAGTACTTAGCATGTAGTTTTCCTATATTCTGATGATATGACCCCATGATTAAGTCTGATTTTGATTAACTGAGAAACATGATTTTAGGAAAAGCATGAAGTTGAATTCTTGAATTTGTCTTGATTCTGATTGTGATTTCCTCATCTTACGCATATGTCATGTCATGAATCTATATATTTATTTAGAGAAAGCTTATCTGGACCTAGGATTACATTTGTTCAGTTGCTTTTGTGTATCATCTTCTAGAATTTGTTTTAAGAATCATATCTAAATGGCTTAAAAGGAATGATTAAAATAAGGGGGAGTTAAGGAAGGTTAGAAGCTGAAAGAAAGGGGGAGCTACTGCAAATTAATTAAACATGTTGATTGAATAAGTTTTGTCATATCAAAAAGGGGGAGATTGTTGAATTAATGTATTTTGAAATGACAAAACAAGTAAATTCAATAATATAAAGATGATATAAAAACATGTTTAGAGGTTATCAGTACCAGAACTTAAAGTTCTGTTGATGAGAGATCGATCTGGCTCATGAAAGATCGATCTCCTGGGTTTTCTATAGTTGAGAGATCGATCTGGGTTATGA
Organism: Firmiana major; assembly: GCA_033439115.1. Lineage (NCBI taxonomy): Eukaryota > Viridiplantae > Streptophyta > Magnoliopsida > Malvales > Malvaceae > Firmiana > Firmiana major. The sequence goes on along the minus strand of CM065913.1, from coordinate 7,620,124 downwards.
GTGATCGATCTTCTCGGTGTATCTTGGATGAGAGATCGATCTCAGGAAGACATGAGATCGATCTGCCAAGCCTTGAGCCTGTACAAAGGTATTAAGGAAGAATAAGATAGATCTATAAGGGTTAAGAGATCGATCTGCCCAATACTGGAGTTGAGAGATCGATCTGATCTATGAAGAGATCGATCTCCCTTAATGCAAAGACAGTAGATCGATTTATAAGATCGATCTACACTCAAACAGAGAGCTTATGAGATCGATCTGATAAGAAAGAGATCGATCTCCTCAAAGTCAGAGAGCTAAGGAGATCGATCTGGGGTATTGAGAGATCGATCTCCCCACTACGAGATTGCATGGCAGATCGATATGTAGATCGATCTTGCCTCAAACAGAGAGATTGGAAGATCGATCTGCCTGTTCGACAGATCGATCTCCCCTATCATTTTCAAATTAACAGATCGATCTGCCTATTTGACAGATCGATCTCCTTGTGTTATTGTGCTTTGATCTTACAGGATTTATAACTAAGAGATCGATCTGGCCAAGATGGCATATCGATCTGGCACTCTACTGGAGGTACCCAACGGCTAGTTCTGCAAAAATCTCAACGGGAAAAATAGCATTTAATGCTCCAACTACCAATCCTTCAGTATTTAACCAAGCATTGAAGACAATGAGAAGGGAGACACTATTGCTGCACATTTCTTACATTCTCAAGCTTTCAATACTTTCATTCCATGTGTCTTCATTCCTCATTTATTGAGATCTATTGTATAAGATTAAGAGCAAAAGCTGTATTTGTCCTACCCACATTAAAGCTTCATTTTGTATTCATTCCGACCTTAAGTGAGAAGAGGATTGTTCCTTAGTGAGAGAAAATTGTAAAAGGTTGAATACATTTTTGTATTGCAAAGGGTAGAGAGGTTATTCCTTAACCTGAAAAAGGAACATTGTAACTTCTGTTGAAGGAGAGTAAGAAAGCACTTGACAAGAAGGTCAAGGAGAGAGGACGTAGGCAAGAGTTTGGTCGAACCTCTATAAACGATTGTGTTTGTTTCTGTCTTCCCTATCTTGCATTAAATTGTTTGAATTTATTATATTGCTCATTATCATTTGCTGATTGAAATTGGATTAAATTAAAATTTGCCATTAACGTTAGAAAACCGATTCACCCCCCCTCTCGGTAGAGCCAACAATTGGTATCAGAGCTAGGACTCTTTAGTCACATAGGAACAACTTCCTAAGAGTTAGAAACGATCAAATGGCTCATAACAATGTAGCAACTAGTTTGGTAGGAGAGGGGCACTCTACGGTTAGACCTCCTATGTTCAATGGAGAACATTATGCGTATTGGAAGACTAGGATGATGTTATTCATTCAAGCAAATGATTATGAAGTGTGGAGAATTATAATTAAAGGACCTCAAATCCCTACAAAGAGAATAGAGGGAAGAGATATCCCTAAAGAAGAAGATGAATGGGATTCAAATGATATTAAATGTGCTCAGCTAAATGCTAAAGCTATGCACACATTATTTTGTGCCTTAGGTCCAAATGAATATAATAGAGTCTCAGGGTGTGATAATGCCAAACAAATCTGGGATAAATTGGCAATAACTCATGAGGGTACTACCCAAGTGAAGGAGACTAAGGTAGGGATGCTCACACATGATTATGAGCTTTTTAGGATGAAGGAAGGAGAATCAATTAGTGATATGTTCACTAGATTCACAGATGTTATTAATGGATTAAAGTCATTAGGAAAGATATACTCCAATATTAAAATGTTCAAGAAAATATTAAATAGCTTACCTAAATCATGGGAAGCTAAAGTGACAGCAATTGAGGAATCAAAGGATCCTCACACATTGTCTTTAGATGAATTAATAGGATCTCTACTCACTTATGAGATGAAATTAAAAAGAAATGAAGAGCCACCCAAGAAAGTGGGAGTTGCTCTAAAATCCACTGCTCAAGAAGAGATTAAGAATGAGAGTGGTAGTGAAAAGGACCTTGAGATGGCAATGTTTGTCAAAAGATTTAACAAGTTCATGAGGATGAGAGCTAGTGGTAGTAATAGGAGAAACAATAAGAGAGATCAAGAAGAAGTAGGTAGAAAAGATTCAATTGTGTGTTATGAATGTAAAAAACCAGGACACATAAAATTTATCCGCCCTCTTCTTAAAAGGTCCAATGATAGGTTCCATAAAAAGAAGGCAATGGTCGCAACATGGAGCGACAGTGACTGCTCCGATGATGAATCAAATGAGGACATTGCCAACTTATGCTTCATGGCTATTGAGGACGAAAAGGTAACTTCAAGCCTCAATGAATATTCTTTTGATGAATTGCAAGATGCCTTTGATGAACTTGCATTAGAGTATGAATCTATGAGTATGAAATATAAAAAGATAATATCCAAATTGAGAAAAGAAAATGAGATAATGCAAAGGGATAAATTAGAATGTGAAAAGAAACTAGAGATTTCAAATCTAGAAATTTGTGATCTTAAAGAGAAAAATAGCAATCTACATAATTCCTTTAATAGGTTTCACATGGGTCAACAAAAGTTGGATAGCATGCTAGAGACCCAAAGGGCATTCTTTGACAAAAATGGCTTAGGATATAATGCAAAGAGTAGAGAGACTCATCTTAAAAGTTTTATTGCTAGGAAGAGCATGAATAAACCTGCAATTACTTGTTCATATTGTAATAGAAAGGGACATGCATCACATAATTGCAATATAAAGATGAGAACTCTAAAAGGAAAAATAGTAAAAAGGATATGGATTCCAAAAGAAGTAATTCACTCCAAGGATTGTAATGCATTAGCTAAATGGATCCCAAAGGGATCAAAAATTGCATTCACTAACCTCAAAGGACCCAAGAAAATTTGGGTACCTAAGACTTGAGTTTAAATCTTCTTGTAGGTGATTGAGCATGGCCACAAAGCTAAAACAAAGGAAGCATGGTACTTGGATAGTGGATGCTCAAGGCACATGACGGGAGATATAAGCCACTTTAACTCTTTTAAATCAAAGGTTGGTAGAGAGGTCACATTTGGGGACAACTCCAAAGGCCAAGTAGAAGGAAGTGGCTCAATAGAGTTTGCTAAGATCATGCAAGGTGAGTTTGAAATGAGCATGATGGGAGAACTCACATTCTTCTTGGGACTTCAAGTAAAGCAAACAAAAGATGGAACCTTCATCAATCAAGCAAAATATACTAAGGATTTGCTCAAGCGATTTGGAATGGACAATTACAAACCTCAAGCAACCCCTATGGGCACCAACATCAAGCTTGATAAAGATGAGAGAGGTAAGTGTGTAGATACTAAACTCTATAGGTCTATGATTGGCTCATTGCTTTATTTAACTGCAAGTAGACCAGATATTTTGTTTAGTGTATGCCTTTGTGCTAGATTTCAATCCTCTCCTAGGGAATCACATTTATTAGCCACTAAAAGGATCTTTAGATACCTTAAGGACACTCCCTATCTAGGACTTTGGTACCCCAAGGACTCTACCTTTGCACTTCATGCATTTTCAGATGCAGATTTTGGGGGATGCAAAATAGATAGGAAAAGTACTTCGGGTACTTGCCAATTCTTAGGAAATAGGCTAATCTCTTGGTTCTCCAAGAAACAAAACAGTGTAGCTCAGTCCACAACTGAAGCTGAATACATAGCAGCAGGTAGTTATAGTGCTCAAGTGTTGTGGATTAAACAACAAATGAAAGATTATGGTATTGACATGAAACAAGTCTCTATTAAATGTGATAACACTAGTGCCATTAATCTATCTAAAAATCCTATTCAACACTCTAGAACCAAGCACATAGAAATTAGGCATCACTTCTTTAGAGACCATGTGCAAAAGGGGGATATAATTTTAGAGTACATTGACACATTACATCAAATAGCTGATATATTCACCAAACCCTTTGATAGAGATAGGTTTTGAATTCTTAGAGGTGAATTAGGACTTATGAATGTTCCCTAAGATGTGTGTGCTTCAAAATCTTAATTTCAAATTGACTTAAAAGTGATTTTCAAATGAGTTTTCTGGGCAACAAGTATGAGAGATCGATCTCCTATTCATATAGATCGATCTCCATACCTTAAATAAGCCTAAAGCATTAAGGTTACGCTAGGCAGATCGATCTTCTATCCATAAGATCGATCTCCTTAAGCCTCTGTTCGATAACAGATCGATCTGTGCAAACGACAGATCGATCTCCTCTAGCCTCTGTATCCTAAGATCGATTTGTGCATACGACAGATCGATCTCCTCAAGCTTCTGTCCTCTGAAGATCGATCTATGCATCTGGCAGATCGATCTCCTCTAGCCTCTGTTCGACAACAGATCGATCTGTACATACGACAGATCGATCTGCTTGGGCTTCTGGAAATGACAGATCGATCTGTCGTCTCGACAGATCGATCTCCTGTGCCCTGGACTATAAATACTGGCGAAAAATCCCCAAATTTCAAAACTCCAAAAACCCAAATCCCTAAAGCTCCTGTCTCAATTCGTCCTCAGATCGATCTCGGTACGGTCTTCATTGCTTCTCTTCTTCGTTTACTGGTATAGTAACCCACATTTCTCATTGTTTTTTCAAAATTTTTCTTAAGATTTGTGTTATATTTCACTCTAGACAAATCTAGTCACTGTTTCATTGATTTTGTGCTTAAGAACCTGTCTTAGAGTCAATACAGTATCTAGAACCATGCCTCGCCTTAAGCGAGCAGGCCAAAAACCTCCCCGATCCAATGTAGAACCCGGGTCATCCTCCCAATCCATTCCTCCCTCTTCAGCCGCTGCCTTTAACAGGTGTTTTAAAACACCTGCCAAAAAGAAGCGATATGAAGAATACTTTTCAACCATGCCAATTAAACATTGGCGCACAATCGATTTCTCTTTTCTAAACCGAATTGATTTTTCGTATTTGTCTAAATTTGAAGATTTTGGTTGGATGCCTTTTCTAAAAATAAATACTCCCGTACCTCCAAATATCGTTCGTGCATTCTTTTCCAATGCCGAACTCACCTTTGATCCTAATGACACTTGTAATATTCTCGGGTTTACAACGTATGTCATGGGAAAATCCATTGCCATAGACACTGAAGTCCTTGCCCAAGCGTTTCACTTACGCAATGAAGGCTTGTCAAACGAAGATGAGGAAGTCCCTTTGGAGTTTGATATTCCCGGGGATAAGGCGAGTGACCTCCCAATGCACCCCCGGTTACTCCACCTCATCATTTCTTGGAACCTTTATCCTTTTGGTACCCGTCACTCCACCCTTAGACGATTAGATAGGTTCTGGCTTCACCACATTCATTCCACCAGTCAAAAACCCAACCTCATCCACTTTATCTATCAAGACTGCTTGAAGATCGTATGAGGTCAAGCCACAACGATCGTATTTTCGCAACCACTGGCGTACTTCCTCCAGTGACTCGGAATAGATAGCAGTTGCGAAACCTGCGAAATGCCCTCTCCGAAGAGCGTCCTCAACATTGGGACACTCCATCACATGGGCTACTACAAAGACTTCCGGGGCGATTGGAAGAAGAAGCGGGAACAGCCTTCTGCAGCAGCCATGGAGGAAGATCCCCTTGATGAGCCTGTCGATCCACCGGCTGCACCGACTGCCCATCCACCATCTCCACCTGCTTAGCCCACTGCACCTGCACCCTCACCTGCTGGCATGGACCTCATCATGACGATGATGAGTCAGCTCAACCGAAAGATCGATGAAGGCTTTGCAAAACTTCATGCAACTCAGCAGCGGATGTTCGAGGAACTAAACTGCAAAGTGGATGACGGTCTTGTAAATCTTCATGAGGCTCAGGAGGCGATGTTTGATGAGCTTCAAGACACTCGCACTCATGTTGAGGATCTCATGGATCGATTTCCTCCTCCACTATAGGACTTAGTTGCTAGATCTAGTTTGGTTATATGTTTTCATTACTCTTTGTTATTTAACTCAATTTGCTTGAATGAACTGCTCTTTGTGTTATTGAATGAAATGCTAATTTGAAATGACAGAGTATTGTTTAGATTTCTTTTTTTTTTTTACCATTGATATGACAAAAAGGGGGAGAAGAAATGATGTTAAGAACACATGTGTGTGTTAAAACATGTTTAAATCATTTTAAGAATCATATCTAAATGGCTTAAAAGGAATGATTAAAATAAGGGGGAGTTAAGGAAGGTTAGAAGCTGAAAGAAAGGGGGAGCTTCTGCAAATTAACTAAACATGTTGATTGAATAAGTTTTGTCATATCAAAAAGGGGGAGATTGTTGAGTTAATGTATTTTGAAATGACAAAACAAGTAAATTCAATAATATAAAGATGATATAAAAACATGTTTAGAGGTTATCAGTACCAGAACTTAAAGTTCTGTTGATGAGAGATCGATCTGGCTCATGAAAGATCGATCTCCTGGGTTTTCTATAGTTGAGAGATCGATCTGGGTTATGAGAGATCGATCTTCTGGGTGTATCTTGGATGAGAGATCGATCTCAGGAAGACATGAGATTGATCTGCCAAGCCTTGAGCCTCTACAAAGGTATTAAGGAAGAATAAGATCTATCTATAAGGGTTAAGAGATCGATCTGCCCAATACTGGAGTTGAGAGATCGATCTGATATATGAAGAGATCGATCTCCCTTAATGCAAAGACAGTAGATCTATCTGTAAGATCGATCTACACTCAAACAGAGAGCTTATGAGATCGATCTGATAAGAAAGAGATCGATCTCCTCAAAGTCAGAGAGCTAAGGAGATCGATCTGGGGTATTGAGAGATCGATCTCCCCACTACGAGATTGCATGGCAGATCGATATGTAGATCGATCTTGCCTCAAACAGAGAGATTGGAAGATCGATCTGCCTGTTCGACAGATCGATCTCCCCTATCATTTTCAAATTAACAGATCGATCTGCCTATTTGACAGATCGATCTCCTTGTGTTATTGTGCTTTGATCTTGCAGGATTTATAACTAAGAGATCGATCTGGCCAAGATGGCAGATCGATCTGGCATTCTACTGGAGGTACCCAATGGCTAGTTCTGTAAAAATCTCAACAGGAAAAATAGCATTTAATGCTCCAACTACCAATCCTTCAGTATTTAACCAAGCATTGAAGACAATGAGAAGGGAGACACTATTGCTGCACATTTCTTACATTCTCAAGCTTTCAATACTTTCATTCCTTGTGTCTTCATTCCTCATTTATTGAGATCTATTGTATAAGATTAAGAGCAAAAGCTGTATTTGTCCTACCCACATTAAAGCTTCATTTTGTATTCATTCCTACCTTAAGTGAGAAGAGGATTGTTCCTCAGTGAGAGAAAATTGTAGAAGGTTGAATACATTTTTGTATTGCAAAGGGTTGAGAGGTTATTCCTTAACCTGAAAAAGGAACATTGTAACTTCTGTTGAAGGAGAGTAAGAAAGCACTTGACAAGAAGGTCAAGGAGAGAGGACGTAGGCAAGAGTTTGGCCAAAGCTCTATAAACGATTGTGTTTGTTTCTCTCTTCCCTATCTTGCATTAAATTGTTTGATTTTATTATATTGCTCATTATCATTTGCTGATTGAAATTGGATTAAATTAAAATTTGCCATTAACGTTAGAAAATCGATTCACCCCCCCTCTCGGTTGAGCCAACAGTTACCTCTCTTGAGCAACAGAACAACCCTTTTTCAAACACCTATAATACAGGGTGGAGGAACCATCCTAACTTTTCTTGGAGCCAAAACCAAGGGCAAACTTCTAATTCTAGACCAGTAGGACCCCCTGGTTTTCAAGCTCCATCGGTTCAGGTACCACTACAGCATCAATTTCCTCACCACCCACCACCTCAATATCCACATCATCCACCTAAGCATTCTCATCCATCCCACTTCCATCAACCACCACCACCACATATGCAGCCACAACATGTACTTGCATCAACACCAACAACTGAGAAGAAGCCCTCGCTGGAGGAAATGTTCTCAACGATCCTGCAAAATCAAGCTACTTTAATTAAGAACCTAGAGGTTCAGGTGGGACAAATAGCAAACGCTCTTAGTCAACATCCTCAAGGGACCCTTCTTAGTAACACTGAAACCAATCCTATTAGGCAAAGAGAGGGTAAGGAACATGTTAAATATATCACCCTTAGGAGTGGCAGAGAGCTAGATGAGCCACAAGTTAAGTCTGGACCTGAACGGCCTATAGTTGGAAAACCCATAGGTTCTAACGAAGCAGCTCAGAAAGAGTAGGAACATCAAGATCAGGTTGTAATGGAAACAAAGCTAGGCGCTTCTTCATCTATACCTTCTTCTTCTTCGCAGCCTTCTTCATCCTCTGATGCTACACATGTTTCCTCTACATCCCCTCCAGTTAGACCATCAGTACCTTTTCCTCAGAGGTTCCAGAATAAAAAACTCGATCAATAATTCGCTAAATTTCTTAAGGTTTTTAAGAAACTTCACCTCAACATTCCTTTCGCAGATGCCTTAGAGCAAATGCCAAGTTATGTGAAGTTCCTAAAAGATATCCTCTTGAGGAAAAGAAGATTGGAAGATTATGAGACGGTGGCCTTAACTGAGGAATGTAGTGTAATTATTCAAAGGAAAGTACCCCCCAAGCTCAAGGATCCTGGGAGTTTTACCATACCCTGCATAATAGGAAATAGGTTTTTTGGTAGAGCCCTATGTGATTTAAGAGCTAGTATCAATCTGATGCCTTTGTCTATCTACCAAAAGTTAGGAATAGGGGATGTCAAGCCTATCAAGTGACCTTTCAACTAGCTGATCAATCCATTAAATATCCAAAGGGGGTCATTAAGGAAGTTTTAGTAAAGGTGGACAAATTTATTTTCCCTGTGGATTTTATTGTATTAGACATGGAGGAAGACAGTGAAGTCCCCATCATACTAGGCACACCTTTCCTAGCGACTGGTAGAACTTTAATTGATATACAAAAGAGGGAGGGACTATGAGAGTCCTAGACCAGAAGGTGACATTTCATATTTTCAAACCTTTGAAGCTCCCTGATGACTCTCAAAAGTGTTTTAAGATGGATGTTGAGGAGGATATAAGGCTTGAACATAAGAAATATGAGAGAAAGAAGGAAGTAGATAGAGATCAGGAAGATTTAACTATCAATATTTTGTCACCACTCCGGCTGATCCTCCTACTCTTCCCTTTGCTGCTGAGTGTTGTTTTCTTTAGTTGCATTTGAAGTGGCTTAATTTTTCTTTTCACTTTGTATATAGTTCTTTTTATTTTTCGTTGTTTCTTTCTTTCTTTATTTTGCAGATTTCCTTTACAGTATTATGCTTTCAATCAAGCTTCAGTTGTTCGTCATCATCATCAGAAAGGGGAGTACTTTATTCTTGAACTTTAATTCTTATATTATCTGCACACTGAGGACACTGTGCACTTTAAGTTTGGGGGTGGGGATATCACTTGAGCAGTTTTCAAAAATATGGGCAAAATTGAAAAACATTTCACAATTTTTTTGAAATTATGAGCTTAAATTATTGGATTTTGGGATGATTTAGTACTTAGCATGTAGTTTTCCTATATTCTAATGATATGACCCCATGATTAAGTCTGATTTTGATTAACTGAGAAACATGATTATAGGAAAAGCATGAAGTTGAATTCTTGAATTTGTCTTGATTCTGATTGTGATTTCCTCATCTTACGCATATGTCATGTCATGAATCTATATATTTATTTAGAGAAAGCTTATGTGGACCTAGGATTACATTTGTTCAGTTGCTTTTGTGTATCATATTCTAGAATTTGTTTTATCTGAACTCGAGGCGAAATATTAGATCACACTTAATTAGCGAAATGATTTAGGCCATCTTTGGATCGTTTGAGCCTTTCTAGCCGACCCTGTACATATTTTATCCCTAGTCACCCATCTGGGCCAAATACATTTTTCTCTGTAAATACACCGACATAAATTTCCTTAACTTAAATACTCTTTTCCTATCCCTTACCCTGAAAGCATGAAAAGTCATTTGATATATTGTGAGCTTTGTACATATGGGTATCTGGTGATAGTGAAAATTCGAAAAAAAGAAGAAGAAAAGTACAAAAATAGAATAAAATGCCTAGTGAAATAAATAAGTTTGGGGGGAATAAATATGAGCTCTTACTTTAAGATCCTAGAAGTAATGCATGTTAAGGGGTAATTAAACCTAAATTGACTTTATCATACCTTAGCCCCAGCCTTACATTACAAGCTTAATGAAGTCCTATTGATCTTTGATTGAGTGTGCTACATTAGTGGAGAGAGAAGTGAAAAGCAAACTTATGGGAATGATCACATGTCATTGACTTTGCTTTCACTTTGTTTGTAAAATCTGATCCGAATAATGTACTGTGAAATGACTTTGACATTTTCACACACACACACAAGGGATCCAATTTGGGTTAGGACTTATGATTGAATGATTCTAAGTGTTAGACTTGTAATTGTGATTCTTTGATTTCTTAGTTTGTACTTTTTCTTTTAGGATAATATTGGGAAAATTATTACGTTTTGTACTTATCATTTCTACATTTGTTTTGTTTTGCTTGAGGACAAGCAAAAGCTCAAGTTTGGGGGTGTGATAATTCTATTTTTAATAGAATTATTTGTGCTTAATTTCTTAATTAATTATTTAAATCCTCATATTATTTTATTAATTATTCCCTTATTTAATTAAAATTTTTAATGTGCAGATAAATTTAATTCGGATTAAACTCAGTCATTTCAGTCAAAATTGGGTTGAAAACGGGCTAAAAGAGACTGGACCACTTCCAATTTGCAGACCGAGTCACCAGTCGTCTGGACACACGTGATGCCAAGTTTTTGTATTTTAATCGCTCTGAAACGATAAGATTGAAGGACATCGTGCCAACCCTCTAGAAGACAAACGTCAGGCCACATCACATAACCAATTGGATAAAAAGATTGATGACGTGGAAATATCTACTCTGCAGCAAATCAAATGAAGACAAGTGGTCAAACAATGCCAACTCATCTAGGATGAAAAATTATCATTGTACCCCTAAGTGTATGTATAAATAGAACATGATGGCAATTGAAAAATTAAATAAGAAGTAGGAGTAGGAAGTAGCCTAGGTTAGGAGTAGTGTAGAGTAATTTAGGGTAGCTTTCATTTTTAAAGTTCCTTTTATTTTTCCTTGTAAGCTTTCGGATTAGAGTTTTTAGCCATTCTACTGTTCATGTCAACTTTGAAATTAATTGATTTTATGAAAAGCTTTATTTCTTTTTCTTCTTCGTTATTTCATTTCATTGTTTTGCGTTTCATTTTTTTATTGCTCATTGCTCGGGTAGTGAGAACAGCTGGTGACAATAGCCATTTTTCATCAACCCTTCGCCGTATTTTCTCTGCTTATTGAAGCTTTAACTAACTGTTCCATTTGCATTTTATTTTAAAATATATATATATTTTTATATATTTCACTAGTTAAATGTTCATTTTCGAGCTTCTGGTTCAGCTTTCTATTCGGTTTCTTCTTACTCAGCTCGTGTGGTTGCTTGACTCTGATGAGTTGATGTGTAGTAGTGTAGGATGGTGATGAAGATGCCTCACGGTGTGGTGTGGTAACAGCATCAAGTGAGGAGGCTGATCTGCTGAGCTCGATAGCAGTAGTGGCAAAGAACTTCCTCTGTTCTACTCTGTTTATTTTTTTTACTGTTCATATGTTGTTTTATTTGTTTGCTTTGTTTTGACTGAGTTTAATCTATTTATATTGTGTTAATGATCCTTGTTGTATCCATTCGTTGCTTTAGATGTGCTGTTGCAGTAGATAACCTTAAGATTATATGTTTCGCAGAGTATATACAGTTCGATCTTTGTTAAAGTTTCATTGCTTCACGTTTCTATTATGGGTAAACCAACTTTTATTGATTTCATTTAAGCTATGTTACTGGTTCGACAGGGAGTAAGGCAGGTATCCCTAGCATAAATTTGGTAACTGAGGAAGACGCCTGGCATGATGCAGCAGAGCAGCAGATTATGGTGATTGCTGCAGCTCAGGTGTAAGCTGGCACAACCAACAGCAGTACTGGAGCAGCTGCATTTCATGGATTGCAGACCATCTGTTGATTGTGTAGTACCGCTGTATTGTCGGGACCGTATGTCCAGCAATGTGTGTGGGTGCTGGTAGCAGATGTACAGCAGGCTGGTGCCGAGAAGCAGTACCTGGATGTATACGGTTGTAGGACAGCATCTGGGAATGGAAACAATATGCACAGTATGTCGAGGACCCATGTATCAAAAAATCGTGCAACAACAGCTGGATGTAGGGAGGCAGCTTGGATACAGCACAGACAGCAGCTGGCACAGAAGTTCACGGACATCACAGTGCAACAGAAGCAAGACAGCACCTGGACAGAAACGAGGTCATCACCTGGAGATGAAGAACATGTATAGTGCATCACAATAGAGACCACTCGGCTGGCAAAATTAGCTCGGGCCATGTTTGGCAATTTTGGATGTTAGCTATTTAACTCATTTTCATGCATTTAGATAGATTAATTTCAATTTTATTGGTTAGCTTAGTTAGTTGATTTTTAATTTGCATGTTAGTCATAGTTTCTTTGTTTGATTAGTTTAACTTAGATTTAATTAGGTCATTAATTAATTTTTATTCTAGTATTAGGGGTTGTGCTTAAAATTAATTTAGATTAACTTCATTTTATGCATTTTAAGTTTTCATCTTAAATTGACAAATCCAAAAATAGTATTTCTAATGCATTAGTCAGATTTTATTGTAAATTGGTAATTATATATAATTAGGATTAATTTTAGATTCATTAGTTTAGACATTTAGATTTATGATTATTTTCTTAATTTTCTAGGATTTTATTTTATTAGATTTTAGGTTAGTTTAAATTGCAATTTTTATTAATTAGATTAATTTGCATGCATACTTTATTTTAGGCTTGTTTAATTTTAGTTTAATTAATCTTGTTTCTTTATTTTCATATTTGCATTTTATTTTAGTTGCGTTAATGAATTTTAACTGCTTTAATTATTTTTGTAGGTACTTGCTTTTAATTGCTTGGAGCATTGTAAGTAATTTTCACTCGTTTTTATTTTCTTTCGTTTATAGTTTTTATTATTTTCAGTACTTTTAATTTCAAACTTAGTAGATACTTAACCGGTTGTTAATTAGGCTAGTCAACTTCTCTGTGGGACGATAACTCAGGACTCAAATCCCATTATTACTTGTACGACCCTGCACTTGCGGATAATACGTTTAGATCGTACCAGGCATGGGTGTTATGCATGAGAAATGTAGAAGGTTGAAATGTAGTGGATGAGATTATGAATTTGATAGAGTCATGAGAAATAGGATAATTGAGGTATTTAATGAGAATATGGGCAATATGCTCGATGTAGAGATTTGGAGGTTATGTGATAATGAGTTTTGATATTTTTACATCGTTTGGACATCTCGGGAGTTCCAGAGAGGAATGCGAGACTAGCCCGTGATAGGAGGGAACAATTACACTATACGAGGTGCAAAGAGGTAAGGGAAACGTAAACTCGTTTGTGTATGTAAATTGTTTAATGTTGTAGCATGAATTGTGATTGAGAAAACAAGCATGTTTTATGTGTTGTGAATGAAAGATTGCACACGATTTATAGCCGATTGGGGCCTAATTTTTATAAGTTTTAAACTATGTGTGAAAATGTTTTACAACTGTGTTGTGTTTAAAACGTGAAAAAGAGATTTGGGCTCTACGTTAAGGCATACAGAGATTGAGAAATGTGTGCATTATTTTTCCGGTTGAAACTCGATTTTAACATGTTTTGTGTTAAGTACACAAATGTTTTAAATGAGATTTATGAAAGAAAACCATTATGAGTTCTACGTGAAAGCAAAACGTTTTATATGACAATGGCTAATGATCGAGACTTAGGCGTGTCATGTTGAATACACATCGGGCCTTGTTCTGGCAACATGTAAGTCCGATTCTTCCTCCGCTTTGGTAACGTTGGGAGGCCTTGCTCTGGTAGCATGTAAGTCTGATATTCCTCCATTTTGGTAACGGGAGATGCCTCCGTTTTGGTAACGAGAGATGACCCCCATTCTGGTAACGCTGGGTGGCTTTGCTTTGGTAGCATATAAGACCGTTAGAGTGGGCCACCTGGGAACCGACCCAGGGACCACTTGATAGTGTGCATGAGGAGAGGCACTACTCTGGTAGCATGTAATGTCGGGCCTTGTTCTGGTAACGCGTAAGTCCAATATACCATGTACACGACCATATGTCGACGTTCCCTCTTATGAGGATGTCTAGGATGCGCACCCAGAGAAGATATATTATTGATGTGCCATGACAAATTTTATATGAGTTTTATTGCCTAGTCTCCTTTTTATACACATGAGTTGTGTTTTGTGGCTATGCCAAGTGCATTTTATTGCAGTGATTTTTATCACGTTTTAATAAGAAAAGTCATTATCGCATCATGATTTTCACTTACTTGTAACTGTGGTCTATACTGAGTTATGTACTCTCATGTTTTCACATGATTTTAGAGAATGAGATGAGAATGATGCTTTATTAAGTCATGCTACATTTTCTAACGAGTTTTCAACTATGAGTTAACATGATTGTGCTGTGCAAATCATTGTTTTATCGACGAGTCCCTTACCCCCTTACTGAGCGATTTAGAAGCTCACCCTATTTTCTCTTCCCCCCAGATTTCTTCAAGTGAAGAGAGTTTTCACTGCGACGTATGGAGTAGTGGCTAGTGGAGGACTTGAGCTCCAGGCCATATATTGTATTGAGGTATAATTTATCTTTTCATCTACCCAGACTAAAGTTGTAAAGAGAGTTTTCACTGCGACGTATGGAGTAGTAGCTAGTGGAGGACTTGAGCTCCAGGCCATATATTGTATTGAGGTATAATTTATCTTTTCATCTACCTAGACTAAAGTGGTAATTACAAACACTTGTTGTATAATGATGTATGGGATGTATTAGGATTAATTAACTCGGAATTGAGTAATGTATATGATATGATATATACTATTTTATGATGAGATCCTGAGGCATGATAAGTATGATGATGTATGACACTGCACAGGAATGCACCCTGAATTGTGATTTAATGAGTAAAAAGTTTTAAATTTACTCTATTTTTCACATTTCCGGGGCATCACAGCCTTCCCTCAAATCTTACTGAAAATGGGTGGATTTAGAGAGAGAAAACTAGGTTTTTGGATTGAAAATGGAAGGAAATGGTTTTGTCCCAAAATCTACAGATCCAACTGCACCTATTTATAGATTTAGCTTGATGAGATCGATCTGCCTTGGGTGGAGATCGATCTGGTCCTCTTAAAATCCCTCTTTTTCACGGCATTCGAAGGCAGGAGATCTCTCTGTTAAGTGCTTGAGATCGACCTGTCTCAGGTAGAATGTTAATGAGATCGATCTGGCTAGGGAGGAGATCTATCTGCTCCAACCCAAGAGCTAAGGAAATCAAGCTGCTTGCCTTGAAATCGATCTTCTCCTTACAGAATGTTTAGCAGATTGATCCGGCTCCATTGGAGATTGATTTGCATTGTTCTTGTTGCTCGAATAAGAGCATTTTAGCTCTTCCAGATCGATCTCTCATCCTATGAGATCGATCTGGCTTTTATATTTTCCAAATTTTTTACAGTTTTCTGTAGCAAATCATACCTAACAACCCTCAATTTACTACCATAGTTATTTTCCCATCCAACCACCTTTAAGATTTGAAAATGGCATCCATTCATACTTTATACA
Organism: Firmiana major; assembly: GCA_033439115.1. Taxonomy (NCBI): domain Eukaryota; kingdom Viridiplantae; phylum Streptophyta; class Magnoliopsida; order Malvales; family Malvaceae; genus Firmiana; species Firmiana major. Next base: position 7,604,319 of record CM065913.1, on the reverse strand, counting down.
CAATAATACTTGTGTGAAATCTTTGTATAACCAAAGGTATATAATATAAGCTAAATGGAAGTGCATAACTCATGCAATCTTCATTCCATTTTACCACACTACTCATATTCCATTCCACTCACATTCATCACATACAAAAGTCCATTTCTTCATATTCATAATTACTTGATCCAAAGTCATCCATATTATACTCCCATTTACACATATATACAAAGTTATACATATATGGGGTCTCACACTTTCTTTTATGTAAAACCCACCATTTTCTTGTATTTTCTGAGAACTCATAAGTGTGTTTAGATATGTATAAGTTACGTATGATGACGAGAAGCTATTAAGATTAATAAAGTTGATCGTTGAGTTTAACTCATGTGCATGAGTATGTATGTGGAATTTCGTATGTGAGTGATGTATTATGTGCAAACTAAGAAGTTGGATTATATGAGATGTTGTGGATATGTTAATTGATGATTTGAATGTGTTTATGGATGTATTAAGGATTGATTTGAGTTGTTAGATGATTGGTAGAAGTTTAAGGATTGAAAAATTAGGTGATCTTGGAATTAGGGCATCAAAATGATGAAATTCTAGGTTAAGGGATAGATCCTTTAAGCTAAAGGATCGATCTGCTAGGCTAAGGGAGCTAACCCCTAAAGTCAAAATGCCCAAATTCAACAGTAAAGCACATAAGGATCGATCCCCTCCCTAAATAATCGATCCCTTCAACCTAAAATGTAAAATTAGGGCATTTTAAAGAGAATGAATCGATCCCCTCCCTAAATGGATTGATCCCCTAGTGTCCTGAACCTTTTAAAAGTGTTCTAAAATAGAGAGAGAAAATAAGGAAAACCAAAAGGGAGAAAGAAAAAAAGAGAAAAGGGAAAGAAAAATGGAAAAGAAAGGAAAAAGGAAAGAGAAAAGCAAGGGGATCCAACCCATTCCCAACCTCCATTTCTTTAAAACACTAGATCTAGAGAAAGATTTAAGTACGAGGAATGAAGAAAATAAAGAAGAGAAAATGGGTTTTTGGTTCCCAAAAGGGATAATCAAGGTAAGAAACTTTAATGTTGTTTTTGAATTGATGGTATAGTCTATTTAAGATTACTAAATGTTTATTGAATGAGTATTCATGGTTTGAAGTTGAATGTTAGTGTGGAAGCTTAAAGAGAGACAACGTTAGTGTTTTTTTCTCTATAGAGTAAGGTTTTTCTAAAATCCTAAGATAATTATATGTTGTTATTAGTATTATGATCTATTGATTTGCATAAGTAGATTATTGAAATAAATTTGTGGAATAATGATTTAGGGTTTAAATGTGATGAAATTGAGCTTTTATGTAGGAATTGTTAAATTGATGAATTTGATGAAGGAAATCATGTAAAGGATAAATCAGAAAGTCTACGGAAGCATTTATGTTGATAGCTAGAATTGTGTTTGTGAATTGTGTTTTGGGTTAAAAGAAATAATTAAGGAAAAAATATGGAATGTTACCTTGAAGTATGAGTATGATTATGATTAGCTTACGTAATAAGTATGGATTATGATAATGGGTTGAGAGATTAATTGTCATTTGTCACGACCTCCTTTACCTAAAATTACTACTTATTTTTCATTTTTTACTTACCTTTTTCCCTTCATGACAATCTTACTACTAACAGTTGAGTTATGATTCAGTATTAGTCACATCATCCATACTTACCTTATCATCCATTTCTATGTCAAACATACATGTCAATATGAATTATCGATTAACTGTAAATACTTTCATCTTATAAGTGAGCTCACATATGTTTACATACATTTACATCCCCGACATTACATCTGTTTACATTACTGTGCTGTTACATATTTAGATACAAAATTATATGAATGTGTATACCTTTTGCTTGATTAGAATACAGTGGATACCAGAATACGAGTCCTCAACCGCTCACTAGGTACTGTAAATGCTCTGTAGAGAGGGGGGAAATGAAAGGGTGAGCTCACTAGCTCAGTAAGGCAATTAGGCAAGCAAGTAGATAACTACACTATCTACATATTCATAATGCCATGCCTTAAAGTATTCTTTTTCATTTCACATCTGAAGCATGAATGTTGGTATAAAACTTATGCAATGTGTATAAATTTACTCGTATATACGGAAATCATGCTTTGTTCATAAATATAAGCATTTCATGCAAAACATTGCATTTTATGTATTTTCTTATAATGCCTATAAAACATATTCAATCATATAAAATATGGCATTTCATCATGTAAAAACACATCTATCAAGTCTCAACTCATCCCTCGGGTCTACCATGATTCATAAACATTCACATTTATGTAAAACCATAAAATCATTTATCGGGATTCGACCTATCCCTCGAGTCTACCCTAGTTTGTATAAAACTAGGTGACATAATCAAGTGAGACTGAGCGACTACTATGATAATATCGAGGACTATGGTCATATCCCATACTGTGATCCTAAGCTACACAGATCCTAGTGTGCGGGGCATCACTGCTGCAACGGGAGGTGGGTCAAATCTTACCCACCAGCCCACATCTCCACAACTCTAAATATCCCCCCCAACTCCATATACTCATGGTACAGTGTATTATGTGTCTCATACACAGTACAACGTACTCCATGGACCCTATCTCAAGTCGATAGTCAATGCCATGTCTCAAAATACGCGTGCGAGCATCTCATCCATGTGACACACAGTCTACATGAGGCATCTAACACGGCCTTAAGCATGTTATGTCAAATCTCGTGTGAGTAAAACTCCAATATGGTTTTATGTATATCATATCTCAATACAGTGCGAGCATTCAGTGGGACGCTCAGTCGACACCCCGCTCAAACACGATTTTATACATATTTCAAATAAAATCTAGTGCGAGTAATGTAAGACCCACTTTTGATGATGTATACCCTATGATTCATATGATGTAACATATTTCATACGTTAATTGAATCATAAGAAGAACTTTTGACTTGAATGAAGTTGTATAGAGAATGAATGAGTATCGTGCATACATGGAAAGGTTAAATAAGGGCTAAAGTGGCCATAGAGGAAACAAATGGAACTTAAAGCATTTAGACTGTCACGCCCCGGAAGTGCGGAAAATAGGGCTAATTTAAAACTTTTACTCATTAATTCGCAATTAAAGGTGCATTCCTGTGCAGTGTCATACATCATCATAATTATCATGCCTCAGGATCTTATCATAATATAGTGTATATTGAATCATATACATTACTCAATTCCAAGTTAATTAATCCTAATACATCCCATATAATGTAATACATCAAGTGTCTGTAATTACAATAATAGTCTGGGTACATGAAAAGATAAATATACCTCAAAATACAAAATATATAGCCTGGAGCTCGAATCCTCTACTAGCCACTACTCTGTACGTCGCAGGGAGATCCTTCTTCACTTGAAGAACTCTGGGGGGAAAGGAAAACAGGGTGAGCTTCTAAATCGCTCAGTAAAGGGGGTAAGGAACTCATTTCATAAACCAAAATACACATCACAAAGGTTTATTTGTATGTGAAACTCATTTGAAAAACCATAGCATGAAAATACTCAAAACGACACTCTCATGTGTCAAGTCATGTGAAAACATGAAGTAAAAGGCTCACTCTAGAGCATTAACAAAGCATGTGAAAACAACGCGATAAACGCTTTCTCAAATAACGTGGCATAGCCATTGATTTAAAATCACTCGTGGCATAGCCACAAAACACACGTGGCAAAGCCACTGATTTAAATTCTCACGTGGCACAGCCACAAAACACACGTGGCAAAGCCACTAAATTAATTTCTCGCGTGGCATAGCCACAGAATAGGGTTTCTCAACGTGGCACTGCCACCAATGGGGTATAACGTGGCACAGCCATCAATGGGGTTTCTCAACGTGGCACAGCCACCAATGGGGTTTTCTCAACGTGGCACAGCCACCAATGGGGTTTTCTCAACGTGGCACAGCCACAGAATAGGTTATTCTCACGTTACCAGAACGGAGAAGAAATCGGGCTTACATGCTACCAGAGCAATGCCCGGTGTGTACTCACATCTACACACCTAAGTCTTATCTCATAAGACTGGTTTGCCTTCACGTAGAACTCGTAATGGTTTTCTCTCATAAAACTCATTTGAAATCGTTTTGTACTCAACACAAAACGTAATAAAATCGAGTTCCAACAGGCAAAGCACACGCACACATTTCTCAAATCTCAATATTGCCTTAACGTAGAGCCCAGTTATAAACTCATAAAACATTGGGCTCCAACCGGCTATAAAATCGTGTGCAATTTAATCTCAACACAAAACACTCAACATGCTTGTTTTATAAACCACAAATCATGCTAAAACAGTTTGCAATTCACTTACACAAATGGTTTAGATTTCCCTTACCTCTTTGCACCTCGTATAGTGCAATCGTTTCCCCCGTATCACGGACTAGTCTCGCATTCCACTCTGGAACTCCCGAGCTGTCCAAACGATGTTAAAACATCAATACTCAATTATCTCATAACCCTCAATTCTCAAAATCGAGCATAATTGCTCATAACACCTCAAATCTCTTGATTTCTCGTAACTCAACCCTAAACTACAACCTCATTCACAATATCTCAATGTCCTACATTCCTCATGCCAATTATCTAGGCTAATTCTCCACATTGTCTATATTTCCATTTATAGCACAAATTCTCAAAATTACCAAAATCGCTAAATATCATTATCACTCTATCCACATTGAAATTCATCAATCCCTAATCATTTCCCAACTATTTCAACACAATTACAACCACCAATAACATCAAAATCAGCTCAAATATCAAGATCGAGGTTTAGAAATTACCCAAAGCTTGTGAGACGCACAACTCACGCCTCGATCCAATTCGTCCTTCGATTTCCAAGTATGTTGTTCTCCCTTTGATGAGGAACAACTTTCCTTCTTACCACAACAGCTGATTCGGCCGGAAATGGGTGATTTGGAGGAGTGAGAAACTAGGTTTTTAGTGGAAATGGGTTTTGGAAGAGAGAGAAAGTGAAATTACAGAGAAAACACGGGTTCCTTATATAGACTGGAGGTAGGAGATCGATCTTCCTCTTGATGAGATCGATCTGTGTTTGAAATTTAGGGACGATCTGGGCAATTTTATGCCTAGGAGATCGATCTGTCGAGGGGTGAGATCGATCTCTTTATGGCTTTATGAGATCGATCTGCTCCTAGTGAGATCGATCTTCTCCCCAAACAGAAGCATTTGGAGATCGATCTCTTCCTCATGAGATCGATCCTTTCTCAAACAGATTCATAAGGAGATCGATCTCTTCCATTGGAGATCGATCTGCTCCTCAAACTTCCCCTTCCTCGTCATTTTTAACTCACCAGATCGATCTCTCCTTCTCCCAGATCGATCTGTCCTCATACTTCATGCTCATTTTACACACTTAACATATAAATCTCCAATTATAATTCCCACAATTCACTTAGCTCAATAAATTACATTTCAAATTCTTATTACATCATTAAAATATGTCTGAAGTTCTCAGATCTCACATAGACTGAGGATAAGGACTTAAAACACGAAATAATAATACAAGAACTGTGTATTTTGTGTACCCTTATGATTCCAAGTAGTACATACAAGTTCTATAACTTGAAAATCATAAGAAATGACCCTTTCCATGCGTTAAATGTGAATAGATTACAAAATGGCTAGTGAAACAATCAAAGGCAAGTTTTACCTTTCAAATTCTGGAAAATCTGCAGTCGGAAGCCTGCAAATGAAGGCCATATTGATCTCCTATTCAAGCAGATCGATCCCTTGTTTAAGCAGGACTACTTCGAGTTGATTCTGCCAAGTGTAGATCGATCTCTCCCTAGAGCAGATCGATCCCCAAGTGCTTCTGCCAAACAAAGATCGATCCCTCCCCATGAGCAGATCGATCTCCACTTAATTCTGTCAAGAAAAGATCAATCTCTTCCCAAAAGAGCATATCGATCTCACCCTTTCATGCCCAAATGTTTCGAGAGCTCAAAAACCATAGGAAGATCGATCTCTGCCCTAGCAGATCGATCTCATCACCCCTATTCTATATAAACCCGATGACAAAACCTTATTCTTCAGAAACTCAAATCTCTCTCTCCATTTTTACCCAAAATATCAAGCTTTCTCTCTCTATAATACCATCCCCTTCCAAGAATATCTAAGAAAAAGCTATTAGACCAAAGTTGTTCATTAAGAGGAGAAGAACAACATAGCTTGAAATCAACAATCAACTTGTTGGATTGAAGGAGTAAATGGATCATCCAATTTTGAAAAAGAGAAAAGTCAAGCTAGGTGAGTTTTCAATGAACCAACTCTAAATATGTTTATCTAAATGTTGTTATGAGTAGATTGGTGTATGTATCATTGGTTGAAACTACCTAGAACTGGATGAACCTACCATGACCTAGAAATAGGTTAGTGTGAGAAAATAAGATATGGTGGATTCACTGATGAATAGGGTATATGAAGAGGTTAGTAATGCTATATGCATTATGTTGAGATTGTGGTATGAAATCAAGTTTTGGGATTGATCAAAGTGCGGAAATGTGCATATATGGTATTTGTGAAATGCATGAATGAAATGGAGGAACTAAGGTTAGAGCATGCAAGCTAAGTACTTGAATTGATACCTAAGTATGTTTGCTAGTCGAATTTGGCTAGGAATGGCTGGAAAAGTGTTCGGCCACCATGATGTGGCTGAATGTGATAAAAGGGCTAAACTTGATGAAATGGGCTCGATAATATATATTGACTAGAAGAAGTCAGAATATGAGTTATTAGTATTAACTCATGTCAATTGATGAATATTTGCAGCTCCCGAGGATATATCCAGAGCAAGTTGAGCTCAATCATGAAAAGCGAGAAAGGAAGAAAGAGTTGCTTCCGAGTAAATTGAGGTGAGGGTATTGTGTTAGCCCTAGAGGTATCTGTATGCGTTTTTAGGCACATTGGTGGTTTCTTGAAGTCTTTAAGGTCTTAGAATGAAATGAATGTTTGAAGGGCAAAGAAAATGGGATTTTAGAAAAGTTCATGAAAAGCGAGAACATGTGGTTCTTAGGTTTTTTACTACTTTTTAGGATGTGAACAGGTAGGTTGTGTCACGACCCTCAACTTACCAAAAATTGACACAATTTTTTTTTTCTTTTTATACTTTATTTGTTATTCGTTCTTACCTTACCTCGATCGTGATCGGCTACACTCTCAATAGTTGGGTTATGTGTCGATGTCTACCTCATCCAACCATAACAATTTAATTTGCTTAATAATTTAGAAGTAAACACTTTTATAAATAAATCAGAGTTGCCATTTACATGTGTCTACATTACTTTACATCCCCAATGATTACATTCAAAATGCTACTGTGCTATGGAAAGTTTAGATACAAAATCATTCAAGTGTGTATACCTTACGTGATGGGATGCAGCGGATACAAAAAGGGAAAGCCTCTAGTCGCTCTCAATCTATACTCAAAGCTCTGTAGAGGGGGAAAATAAGAGAGGTGACCAAACAACACGCTCAGTAAGGCAATCATGCGAACAGGTAGATATTGCACTATCTACGTGATCGTGATCCCATTCTCAAAACCATACAATTTCTCATTCACACCTCAAATCAGTAATTCATGCTTGTGTTAATGGCATGTAAAGCAAATCATGCTATTTTGTTTAGTGCACAAATCAAATTCAAAGCATGGAAAACCATGATGCATATCTCATAAATAAGGCATGGAAAAACCATCATGCGTAAGTGCACTTTAAAGCCATTATCATACTTTCTCAAGCAAATCAACATTTGTCAGGACTCAGCCCCTCCCTTGGACTGTCCTGACTCACAATACATTTCAAAACATGGATTCATTCATAATTAACAGACATGTGAGATATGCAATATAATAAGAGAAATCTCCTCTAGGATTATGGCTATATCATGTGATCCCAGGCAACACTGATCAGGTTTGCGAGGTATCACCTCTATCAGCTTTCGCACGAAAGGTGGATCACGTCCAGCCCGTCGGTCCATAGCAGATCTACACATCGTCCGAAGATGGCATATCACAATCTCAACACGGTACAACATACTCCATGCTGCCTACACGGTAGCGTACTCCATGGACCCATATCAACACATCATATCATGCTAGATATCAAACTGTACGTCCGATCCTATTTAATAGGTGTGACACCCAGTCTACCCAAGGCTTCTAGCACGGCTATCAACATGTCATAAAACCACATGCGAGTAATCTCAAACACGACAACAAGCATGGTGGACATCTAATACGAGCTAAGCTCCAGCACCATGTCAAAACCCGTATAAAATCTATGCGAGCTAAGCTCCAACACAACATCATAGAAATCCATGTGAAAACTAGTGCGAGCTAAGCTCCAGCACTCATGTGTATAAAACACAACAAATCTCGTGTGAGTCATACTCTAGCATGATTTCATTCTTATGAAATCCATGTAGGTGGCTCAATCCTTTGCAAGGCATGGTTATAAACCAAATCAATCATTTCTTTTGCAAATCGTTTCAAATGTTAGCCAACCTACCAATCACTTGCTAAAAAATAATAAAGCAGGATTTTCAAAGCATCATGCTTTTGTTTTCATACACATTTCATTAAAAACCCAACACTTACCCTTCAATCACCCATTTCATTTCATATTACCACATGCATTCTAGAAAACATAATGCGCCCAAAATACGCACAGATATCTCAAGAGTCCACACAATTCCCTCACCTCGATTTACTTGGGGTGCGACTCTCTTCCTCTTAGCTTACCGTGCTTTGGCTCAACTTGCTTCGGGTGTATCCTCGGAAGCTGCAAATCATTCACCAATCATTTGAGTTAATATTGCTAACTCACATTTTGACTTCAATTAATCAATATATTTTATTGAGCCTATTTCATTAAGTTTGGCCCATTTTTGCAATTTGGCCATCATCAAGCCATTTCCAACCAATTATCTAGTAACTCACTTAGTTACTTATTTAGGACTTGATGTGAAATACTCTACCCTTACTCTCTCTCATTCATTTATACATTTTACCCAATACCTTAAATACACACTTTACCCTTTTTGGGTATGTCTCATAATTCATTCCATAACATCATCTTAAAATCATATTCACAACACCATTATCACCTTAAGATATCCCATTCATCCTTCATTCCAATACATTTCACTTTCTCACACTATCCCATTTCTAGGTTATATTGTTCCATTGCATTTTAGACAGTTTTTACCATTAACATGCACACCAATCAATTCCAAAATTAATGACCAAACAAATAAACTTGGATTGGTGCTTTAGAAACTCACCTCTTTGGATTTCCTTCTCACTCCAAATGAAAATGTTCCTTGTTCCTTAAATCCAACAAATGGGGAAATGACTCCAAGCTAAGTTGTTCTTCTTTTTGATTTGAACAACTTTGTATCTAATAGCCTTCCTTCAAATCTTTATGAAAATGGGCGGATTTAGAGTGAGAAAGCTAGGTTTTTGGATTGAAAATGGTAGAGTGAGATTGTTTCCCAAAATCTGCAGATCCAACTGCTCCTGTTTATAGAATTAACTTGATGATATTGATCTGCATCGGGTGGAAATTGATTTAGTCCTCTTAAAATCCCTCATTTTCAAGACATTTGAAGGCATGAGATCGATCTGTTGAAGGCTTGAGATCAGTGTGTCTCAGGCACAGAGTTAAGGAGATCGATCTGGCTAGGGAGGAGATCGATCTGCTCCAACCCAAGAGCTAAGGAAATCGATATGCTTGCATTAAGGATCGATCTCTTCATTTACAGAATGTTTAGCAGATCGATCTGACCCCATTAGAGATCGATCTGCCCTATTCCATTGCTCGAATAAGAGCATTTTTTGCTCTTCCAGATCGATCTCTCATCCTATGAGATCGATCTGACAATTATATTTACCAGATTTTGTTGTAGTTTTCTACAGAAACTCACACAAAACATCCTTAATTTACTGCCATAGTCACTTTCTCACCCAACCACCTTTAAGACTTGAAAATGACATTCATTCATACTTTATACATATTAAAACTTGTGTGAAATCATTGTATAACCAAAGGTATACAATACATGACGAAATGGAAGTACCAAAATTTACACAAATCATGCAATTTCATTCCATTTTACCACACCACTCAAAACACAATAAATTCACATTCCAGTAATGGAAATATCCTTCTTACACTCGCTACACACTTTAAAACTTGCGAGTATTCATTTCACATTTACTTGATCCAAAATCATTCATTTTACAATTCCATTCACATATATACAAAGTTATACATATATGGGGTCTCACATTCTCCCCCGCTTAGAAAATTTAGTCCTCCAAATTAGAACCAATCATTCTGTGAATAACTCGGGATACCTCTCCTGTATCAAACTCTCTAATTCCCATGTGGCCTCTTCCACCGTGTGATGTTGCCAAAGAACTTTCACCAAAGGAATTGTCTTTGTCCTCAACACTTTCTCTTTTCTATCCAATATCTGAACCCGCTTCCCAATGTACGTCATACTTTCATTGAGCTCCAAAGGCTCGTATCTTATCACATGTGCCAGGTCCGAGTGGTATTTTTGTAACATGGATACGTGGAAGACATTATGTATGCTTACTAGCTCAGGTGGTAATGCTAGCCTATATGCCTTATCTCCCACTTTATCAAGTATCTTAAATGACCTACATATCGTGGGCTCAACTTCCCCTTCTTCCCAAATCTCATAATCCCCTTCGAGGGAGACACCTTTAAAAATACTGACTCACCCACATTAAACTCTAGTGGTCTCCGTCTCCTATCAGCATAACTCTTTTGTCTGCTCTGAGTTGTCCTTAACCTCTCACAAATCAACTGGACATCCTCAGAGGCTTGTTTAACCAAGTCAGGAGCAAATATCTGTCTGTCACCAACCTCTTCCCATCCAATAGGGGAACGGTACCTATGCTCATATAATGCCTCATATGGTGTCATCTCGATACTCGCATGACAACTGTTATTATAGGCAAACTCTGTGAATGGCAAATGGTCATCCCAGGAGCCTCCAAAATCCATTGTATAGGCTCTCAACATATCCTCCAGGGTCTGTATAGTCCTCTCTGACTGACCATCTGTCTGAGGATAAAATGCGGTGCTAAAGCTCAACTAGGTCCCCATCCTTTCTTGAAAATGTTCCCAGAAATGGGAAGTGAAGCGGGCATCCCTATCAGAAACAACGCTCACTAAAATTCCAAGTAGCCTCACTATCTTGTGCACATATAACTTCGCTAACTGGCTCAAAGTATCGGTAGCTCTCATAGCTAGAAAATGGGCTGACTTCGTCAACCGATCCACAATCACCCATATGGCATCATGACCTCTGCAGGTCCTCAGTAATCCCATCAAAAAATCCATGGTGACATGCTCCCACTTCCATGTCGGTATTGATAGAGGCTACAATAATCTCGTAGGCTTCTTATGCTCTACCTTCACCTACTGACAAATAAAACACTTAGTGACATATTTAGCAAAGTCTTTCTTCATCCGAGACCAACAATAAACTTTTCGAAGGTTTTGATCTATCTTAGTACTCTTTGGATATATCATATACCTTGATGAGTAAGCCTCTGTCAAGATCAACTTTCTGATCTCTGTATCATTCCAAACACATATCCTACCTGTGAACCTCAACAATCTATCTAAACTCAATTAAAAATCAGTCTCTGTACCCTTCTGTATCTGCCCAACAATATCACTGCACTGCTGATCAATTCGTTGATCCTGTCGAATTTGATCTACCAGATTCGATTCCAACCACAGGCTAGCTATCATAAAGCCACTATCAGCATCAGGCGAGGTCACATCCAAACTGAGGTTTGTGAACTGTTCCAACAGCTCATGTTCCCTGATCATCATGAATGAAACCAACCTAAGATGCTTTCTACTCATTGCATCAATAACTACATTTGCTTTACTCGAGTGGTATAAGATCTCACAATCATTATCCTTTAAAAGCTGGAGCCATCTCATCTGTCTCATGTTTAACTCTTTTTGCGAGAACAGGTACTTAAGGCTCTTATGATCAGTGTAAATCAAAAATCTCTCACCATAAAGGTAGTGGCACCATATTTTTTAATGCAAACACTACGATCGCCAACTCTAAATCGTGGGTCGGGTAGTTTCTCTCATGATCCTTCAACTGTCTTGATCCATAGGCTACTACCCTTCCATCCTGTATCAATTCACAACCTAGTCCTTGGTGTGAAGCATCCGAATACACCAAGAAACCTCCTAAACTGGTAGGAATGGTGAGAATCAAAACTGTGGTTAATCTCCTTTTCAACTCCTAAAAGCTCTCTTAACACTTATCATCCCACACAAATTCTACATTCTTTCTCGTGAGACGTGTGAAAGGAGCGACTAATCTCGAGAATCCCTCCACAAACCGTCGATAATATCCAGCTAAACCCAGGAAACTTCTAATCTTTGTTACTGTCTGCGGTCTCTGCCACTATATCACTGCCTCAATCTTTGATGGATCCACTGACACATCATCTTTTGATACTATATGACCTAAAAAAGAGATTTGTTCAAACCAGAAGTCGCACTTACTGAGTTTAGCGTACAACTTCTTCTCTCCAAGGGTCTGTAGCACTATCCTTAGGTGTTGTTCATGCTCCTCTCTATATTTTAAGTACACTAGTATATCATCAATAAACACAATAACAAATCGATCCAAGTACTAGTGAAACACCTCATTCATCAATGACATAAAAGCTGCGGGAGCATTTGTCAACCCGAATGGCATAACCATAAACTCATAATATTCGTATCGGGTGCGAAAAGCTGTCTTGGGTACATCTCTATCTCAAATTTTTAACTGATGATACCCAGATCTCATATTTATCTTGGAGAAGACTTGTGCTCCCTTAAGCTAATCCAATAAGTCATAAATGTGTGGAAGGGAGTACTTATTCTTAATGGTAGCCTTATTCAACAACCGATAATCTGTACACAGTCAGAGGCTTCCATCCTTCTTCCTTACAAACAGAACCAGCGCTCCCCAAGGTGAGACGCTCACCCTAATGAACCCCTTCTCCAGCAACTCCTATAACTGCTTCCTTAATTCTTTCAACTCAACTTGAGCCATTCTGTAGGTGGCTTGGATATGGACTTTGTACCAGATGTCAAATCTATACAAAACTCCATCTCTTTATCTAGAGGTGACCTTGGTAATTCATCCGAAAAGATATCTGAAAATTCCTTGACCACTGGGATGTCTATCAACTCTAGACGTGCCATATCCATCTCAATCACATAAGCAATGAACTCTTCACATTATCCTTTCCACCGTTAGTAACACAAATCATCACATTAACATACATAATTGATAAACAGATTTATCTCTGGAATATCATGTATTAAAGTCACACTCTTTTATTTATAATAAACATGTTCTTTCACTTTATTTCACAAAGTTTACAACAAGATTTTCTATCTCAGGAAACATCAATGTTTTAGCACTAAAATCTATAACAGCATGGTTCGCAACCAGCCAATCCATTCCTAGGATTACATTAAAATCACTCATATTTAATAAAATTAAATTGGCTACAATTTCTTTACCTCCTATCCTCATCTTACAATTTCTATATGCATGCCCAGTCAATTGACTATCATTCATTGGGGTAGATATCATCAATATCTTATCTAGCAGTGTGGGTTTTAAATGCTTCAACAATTTATGCGTAAAGGATAGCGATATAAAGGAATGTGTGGCACCAAGATCAAACAATACAAATGCTTCTAAATCAAATATTTGGATGGTACCTTTAACCACATTCAAAGAGTGATCTGCAGTGTTCTGGTCCAGTTCGTGTACTCGTCCTCTGTTCACACCCACTGCTGCTTCCCTTTTTCCTCAGCTGTAGCCCTCCTCCTCAGAGCAGTTGTACCAACTAGAGCTCTTTGGCTCCTTGCCCTTCTAAGGGACTCTCTCTATCATCTCTGGGTAATCCCAGATTATGAGCCCTAGTTTCCCACATCTGAAGCATACTGCAGGAGGTCCATAGCATGGTCGAGTTCCATGGTACCTACCACACTTGCTGCATCATTTTGTAGTAGGTCGTGGCCCTCCAATCATAATTCCCTTAGCTAGACCTATGGCCGAATACATAGGAGGATTAACTTTCCTCTCCCCGATCTCCTCAATCCTCGACCTCTTTCTAGAAAACCTCTTGCTTCCCTTACAACTGAAGCCCCTGTCCAGCACTAGTCTCTTCTTATCTCTATCCCTCACTTTACCAACCTTTCTAAACTCTGAGGTGATTCTATCAACATCTTGCTCACATAATTACACCATGTGCACTGCCTCCTCGTAGGTCAGTATATCCAATAGGACTAATCTGGACCTGATGGTTGGCCTCAGTCCATCTACAAACTTTTGGATCTTCTCGACCTCATTACCCATCGTATTGGGATCATATCTGCCCAAGGAGATAAAAGTCATCTCATACTCATCCACCGTCCTACTCCCTTGAGTCAGTCCCAAAAAAGCCATCTTCATCTTTCATTGTGCAGTATCCAAAACATACTGTCTCCGGAAGGCCTCCAAAAACACATCCTAGCTGATCTCTATATGTCGGGCTCTCAAAATAGGCTTGGAAGATTTCCACCAATGTTATGCTGATCCCTTTAGCATGAATGCGGTAAAAGCTACCATATCGATAGTAGTGCACTCAAATAACCCATATAATTTCTTGATTTCATTTATCTAATCATATGCAGCTACTGGGTCATTAACTCCACTGAAAGACGGCGGTCTAAACTTCTGAAACTGCCACAGACTATCCAAATCATAACTGTAACCTCAGCCTCTATTGCCCTGAGGTATAGCAATAGGTGTAGGCATATCCTGTACGTGTAGGGGTATAAGTGTATCTGTCATCTGAGGTCTTTGGGCTGGTTGGGCCCGTGCCTTAAGAGCTGCAGCCTGCTCGGCATCACCTCGTGTAGCGGGACTTTGTCTGCCTCCAACTCCAGGTAAAGATTAAGTGACCAACTCCAAGATCATCTCTATACTCCGCTCAATCCTCGTGAAGCGTGCCTTAGTACTCTCAGGTCTCTCCGCTGGACCCTGTGGAGCATGCTCTACCTTAGCCTCCACCTCAATCTCTTCCTGAGTCTCGTGTGTTTCTGGTTCAACACTACCCCCAAGCCTACCTCTACCGCCTCTAACTTGAGCTCCGCCCTTCTACCACGACGGGTGTTAGGCAGAATGTTCAATTCCCTACATTCACATCAATTTCTTAGTCAACCCATTGACACACACAATTCGTATCTAAATAAACACAATAACATGAGGATATAATTTTCCAAATTATTAAGTATTTTAGACACCAACACACTTCAGACCAACTCAGCTCTAATACAAACTTCTGTCACGACCCTTAACTTACCAAAAATAGTCACAATTTTTTTTTTGGTTTTTATACTTTATTTGTTATTCATTTTTACCTTACCTCGATCGTGATCAGTTACACTCTCAATAGTTGGGTTGTGTGTCGATGTCTACCTCATCCAACCATAGCAATTTAATTTGCATAAGAATTTAGAAGTAAACACTTTTATAAATAAATCAAAGTTGTCGTTTACATGTGTTTACATTACTTTACATCCCCAATGATTACATTCAAAATGCTACTATGCTATGGAAAGTTTAGATAAAAAATCATCCAAGTGCTATACCTTACGTGATGGGATGCAGCGGATACCAAAAGAGAAAGCCTCCAGTCGCTCTTAATCTATAATCAAAGCTATGTAGAGAGGGAGAAAATAAGGGGGTGAGCAAACAACACGCACAGTACAACAATCATGCGAACAGGTAGATACTACACTATCTACGTGATCGTGATGTCATGCTCAAAACCATACAATTTCTCATTCACACCTTAAATCAGTAATTCATGCTTGTGTTAATAGCATGTAAAGCAAATCATGCTATTTTGTTCAGTGCACAAATCAAATTCAAAGCATGGAAAACCATCATGCATATATCATAAATAAGGCATGGAAAAACCATCATGCATAAGTGCACTTTAAAGCCATTATCATACTTTCTCAAGCAAATTAACATTTTTCAAGACTCAGCCCCTCCCTCGGAATGTCTTAACCCACAATACATTTCAAAACATGGATTCATTCATAATTAAGAGACATGTGAGATAGGTAATATAATAAGGGAAATCTCTTTTAAGACTATGGGCATATCCTGTGATCCCAAGCTACACTGATCAGGTGTGCGAGGTTTCACCTCTATCTGCTTCTACACGGGAGGTGGGTCACGTCTAGCCAGCCGGTCCATAGCAGATCTACACATCGTCCGAAGATGACATATCACAATCTCAACATCGTACAACATGCTCCATGCTACCTGCACGGTATAGCATACTCCATGGACCCATATCAACCCATCATATCACGCCACATCTCAAACTGCACGTGCCAGCCTATTTAACCGGTGCGACACCCAATTTACTCAAAGCTCCTAGCACGGCTATCAACATGTCATAAAACCACGTGCGAGTAATCTCAAGCACGGCAACAAGTATGGTGGACATTTAATACGAGCTAAGCTCCAGCACCATGTCAAAACCCATATAAAATCTGTGCGAGCTAAGCTCCAGTACAACATCATAGAAATCTGAGTGAAAACTAATGCGACCTAAGCTCCAGCACTCATGCGTATAAAACACATCAAATCTCGTGCGAGTCATACTCTAGCACGCTTTCATTCTCATGAAATCTATGTAGGGGGCTCAATTCTTTGCAAGACATGGTTATAAACCAAATCAATCATTTCTCATGCAAATCGTTTCAAATGTTAGCCAACCTACCAATCACTTGCTAAAAAGCAATAAAACAAGATTTTCAAAGCATCATGCTTTTGTTTTCATGCACATTTCATCAAAAACCCAACACTTACCCTTCAATCACCCATTTCATTTCCTATTACCACATGCATTCTAGAAAACATAATGCGCCCAAAATGCGCACAGATATCTCTAAGAGTCTACACAATTCCCTCACCTCGATTTACTTGGGGTACAGCCCTCTTCCTCTTAGCTTCTCGCGCTATGGCTCAACTTCCTTCGGGTGTATCCTTGGAAGCTGCAAATCATTCACCAATTGACTTCAATTAGTCAATATATTTTATTGAGCCTATTTCATTAAGTTTGGCCCATTTTTACAATTTGGTCATTATCAAGCCATTTCCAACCAATTATTTAGTAACTCACTTAGTTACTTATTTAGGACTTGATGTGAAATACTCCACTCTTACTCTCTCTCTCATTCATTTATACATTTTACCCAATACCTTAAATAAACATTTTACCCTTTTTGGGTACTCATAATTCATTCCATAACACCATATTAAAATCATATTCACAACACCATTATCACCTTAAGATATACCATGCATCCTTCATTCCAATACATTTCACTTTCTCACACTAACCCATTTCTAGGTTATAATTGTTCCATTGCATTTTAGATAGTTCTTACCATTAACATGCACACCAATCAATTCCAAAATCAATTACTAAAGAAAAAAAACTTGGATTGGTGCTTTAGAAACTCACCTCTTTGGATTTCCTTCTCACTCCAAATGAAAATGTTCCTTGTTCCTTAAATCCAACAAATGGGGAAATGACTCCAAGCTATGTTGTTCTTCTCTTTGATGTGTACAACTTTGTATGTAGTAACCTTCCCTCAAATCTTTTTGAAAATGGGCGGATTTAGGAGTGAGAAAGCTAGGTTTTGGATTGAAAATGGTAGAGTGAGATTGTTTCCCAAAATCTACAGATCTAACTACTCCTATTTATAGAATTAACTTGATGAGATCGATCTGCATTGGGTGGAGATCGGTCTAGTCCTCTTAAAATATCTCATTTTCATGACATTTGAATGTATGAGATCTATCTGTCTTAGGCAGAGAGTTAAAGAGATCGATCTGCTCCAACCTGAGAGCTAAGAAAATCGATTTGCTTGCATTAAGGATCGATCTCTTCATTTACAGAATGTTTAGTAAATCGATCTGGCCCCATTGGAGATCGATCTGCCCTATTCCATTGCTCGAATAAGAGCATTTTTTGCTATTCCAGATCGATCTCTCATCCTATGAGATCGATCTGGCATTCATATTTTCCAGATTTTGCTGCAGTTTTTCGTAGAAACTCACACAGAACATCCTCAATTTGCTACCATATTCACTTTCTCATCCAACCACCTTTAAGAATAGAAAATGACATTCATTCATACTTTATACACATTAAAACTTATGTGAAATCATTGTATAACCAAAGGTATACAATACATGACGAAATGAAAGTACCAAATTTTACACAAATCATGCAATTTCATTTCATTTTACCACACCACTCAAAACTCAATATATTCACATTCCACTCATGGAAATATCCTTCTTACACTCGCTACACACTTTAAAACTTACGTGTATTCATTTCACATTTACTTGATCCAAAATCATTCATTTTACAATTCTATTCACATATATACAAAGTTATACATATATGGGGTCTCACAGGTTGGCTAGCATTTTAAATGATTTGCATGAAATATAGCTTGATTTGGTTTTTATAACCTTGCTTTACAAAGAATGGGCCACCTATATGAGTTTTGTGGAAATGAAGCGTGCTAGAGCATTGCTCGCTCAAGATTTGATGTGTTTATACGTGCATTAGTGTTGGAGCGATGGTCACACTTGAGTTTTTATATGCATAAGTGTTGGAGCTTAGCTCGCACTAGTTTTTCACATGGATTTTATGATAATGTGTTGGAGCCTAGCTCGTACTAGTTTTCATATGAGTTTTGATATGGTACTGGAGCATTGCTCGCACTAGATGTCCACTATAGTTGTTTTCGTGCTTAAGATTACTCACACGTGACTTTTATGACATGTTGGAGCCATGCTAGGAGCTTCGGGTAGACTTGGTGTCACACCGATTAAATAGACTCGCATGTACGTATTGAGATGTGGCTTGATATGATGTGATGATATGGGTTCATGGAGTACGTTGTATCGTGCAAATAGCATGGAGTACATTGTACCGTGTGTTGATATATATATACTATCTTCGGACGAAAGTTAGATCTATTATGGATCGGTGAGTTAGACGTGACCCACCTCCCGTGCGAAAGCAGATAGAGGTGATATCCCCCACACTATGATCCGTGTAGCCTGGGATCATAGAGGATATGGCCATAATCCTAGTTATTTCCCTTATTATTATTTGCTTATCTCACATTTCTCTTGAATTATGATAAATCCATGTTTTAAATGTGTTTGTGGGTCAAGACAGTCCATAGGAGAGGCTGATTCCTGACAAATGTTGATCTGTATTGAAATGAGAAAGTATGAGATGTTTTTAAGTGCACATTGCATGATGATTTTCCATGATTTACTTGTGAATTGTTGTATGATGGTTTTCCATGCTTTGTTTAAGAATTGTGCACTGATTTGAATAGCATGAACTTCTTTACATATCATGAACACGAGCATGAACTGCTATTTTAGGTATGACGAGAACTTGCATGGTTTTACGCATGGCATTAAGATATGTAGATAGTGCAGTTATCTACCTGCTCGCATAATTGCCTTACGAATTGCGTGGTTTGCTCAACCCCCCTTATTTTCCCCTCTACATAACACTTTCAGTAGATTGAGAGCGACTGAGGATTGATTTTGAAGTCCGCTGCATCTCATCACACAAAGGTATTCACATTTGTACAATTTTGTATCTAGATATGCAAAAGCACAGTAATATTTTGAATGTAACTTTTAGGGATGTAAAGAATTGTAAACACATGTAAATAGCAACTCTGATTTAGAAATACAAGTGTTTACGTTTAAATAAATTGTAAATTGAAATGGCATGTTTTGGATGAGATTAACATCGATACACAGCCCAATTGTTGGTGGTGTAGTTGTTCACGATCAGAGGATGGTAAGAAATGGATTACATAATAAACAAAGAAAAATGAAAATTTGGTGTGATTTTGGGTAGATTGAGGGTCGTGACAAGTAACACTTCAGCCATGCATAAATCATTTTTAAAATCGAGTACGAGCAACGCTTCGGTACTATGCCATGCATATCATGTGAAATCTAGTGCGAGTAACACTCAACACTAATTTATGTAGAAATCATATAAAATCCAATGTGAGCAGTACTTTAGCACGATTTGTTTCTACACAACTCGATAGATGACTCATTTTAAAGGGATTATTTCAAATAATTAGAATCATCACCACAATTGTGCTATTTTGTGTAAATCATGGAAACACTTGCTCATCTATCTATGCTTATGCTAAACAACAGTAAAAATACCTGAAAACATGCATTTCATGTTTTTTGTGACTTTTCCCAACTGTGAAAATTTTACCCTTAATAGGGGTAAAATTGTAATTTACCCATACCGGGTCTCTATAAATTTTATTCTTTTTCTAGAAACCTTAGACTTTTTAAGTGACTGCAAATACCCTCAAAAATATGCGCAGGTATGTCTAACTACTCACAAAATTTTCTTACCTTAAATCGCGTGGAATGCTCTTCCTTTTCCAATGCTGTAAAATCACTCAGTCTGATTCGCTCCCAGTATAATCTCTGGAGCTGCATATAATCATTTATCAAGTTAACTACAATGTATTCAACTATATTTCACTTTTAATACAGTCTATTTAACTTATTGGGCCTTATTTACTTTAATTGGGCCTAACTCTATCTTAAGCCCATTTTCACTTTACTGTTCATTTCATTTGGGCCTATTAGGCTTATTGGGCCTATTTACACTTGTTGGGCTTATCTAAGGCCCATTACATCATTTTGGGTCGAACCAACTTGGCTTGGCCCATTACACCTCTCGACCATGGCATGGTGGCCGAGAGCCTTGCACGCCACCATGGCCGAGAGTCACGCCAACCATCATGCCAATTGGCTAACCATTCAGTTAGTCATTTATCAAACACTTACTATGCATGCCTTAAGCCTTTAGTTTTTGTTCATTAAGAAATTTTAACTAACACCTTTGATACCAACCTTAATTCACCAACCAATTCATCAAATTAAATAAGACTAAGCATGCCAGGATTATGTATACATGCTTACCAACTTATCCATGCCTTAAAATCACATGCTTACACATAAAAACACAAATAACCATTTTTGGCCATCACTTGCTCATAGTGATTTTGTGTGTTTTAGTCCATAAAACATATACCAATCAACTTAGAATAATCCATAGATAAACATACTAAAAGTTGGAAGCTTGAAAACTCATCAACTTGGTGTTCCTACTTTGGTCAAAACTTTGGAAGATTTCAAGTTGCTCAATTCGGCTCCTTGATAGCTAATTCCAAGATATATTATGCCTCCCTCAATTTTTAACAACTTTCATGCAGATCTCTTGTTCCAAATATGTCTTTAGGTTAGTGATTTCTAGTATGAGAAAACTTGAAAACTTAAGCCTTAATGGAAGTTGCTCTCGGTTTGGTGAGGATGAAGATGATTGCCAATTGCCTTAGCTCTTAAGGCTTGATTTCATGTTTAATTTGGTCTTAAATTTCAGCCCATGAAGTGGGCTTAATGGTTTTGGGCTTGGGTAATGGGTTTTGGGCTTTAACATTTCCTAATAGGCTTGGTTTTGGGCTTTCAGTTTTGGGTTTTTCCTTGGTGTAATTAGGCTGGATTTTCATAGGTAATTGGGCCTACAATTTGCCCCGTTTTAGGCCCATCAAATGGCCTAACAATTTGGCCCAATACCTTGTACAATTTCGGCCCATGCTCGATTAACCTTAATGGGCTTCAAAAATTCCATTAGTTGGCCCATTATCTTTCTCTTAAATTTCAGCCTATTTAATTAAATCTAAATTTAATTTAATTAATTTTCCATATACTATAGGCTAAAAATTGAGTGTTTTAGTCAAAAAGTAATTCTTCCCCACTTTCTAGCCTTGGTTGGGTTAAAATTTAACCATAGTTAACTCTTTCGGTCAAAGTCAACATTTCTTAACCAACTTTAACTTTCCTTGTCCATTGACTACATTTGACTTTTGTTCAAAAATCCTAAAGTGTAGTTTCTCATGGTTAACACTCTCATCTCTACGTTTTGGTTGTTTCCAGGAGGTGAATGTGTCAAAAACACCTCAAACGATCCATTTTGAGCTAGTTTAGCCCCTTTCTGGAGTTTTCACTACTTCAACATATTCGGGACCAAACCAAACCAGCTTTCCTTCTTGAACACCACTTATTCTCATGCTTTAAGTTCTTATCTTCAGTCAGAATGGTTGGCATCCCTTCAGTTTAGCCTGTGGCCATTATAGCCCTTATTTCGCCTTTTTATGACTTATATACATTTACTCACTTCGTTTGCATTTTCGTTTCAGTAAATATTCTTCTTATGATTCAACTAACATAATCAAATGTTTACACATAGGAATCATAAGGAATATAGTACAAAAATATGGGTCTTACATCATTATTATGGAAGTACAGCCAAAGTTTTCTAAGAAGAACTGTGATAACCCGAAATTTCTCACTTTGAGAATTTATCTCGAGAATAAGAGATGATATTTTTTAAATATATATTTAATATATATAGAAATAGATAAATAAATATAATACATATAAAATATATAAATATTTATCAATATAATATGTTATATATATAAATATTTATTTATATATTATATTATATGAATATATCTAATATATATAGTTATATATATGGATATAAAAAAAAAGGAAGGAGAAAAACTCGACCCTTCTGTCTTTTCTCTCCCTTGTTTAACAGAGGAGAGTAACGAGAAAGAGAGGCAAAGGGAGCGATGGTCAAGGGGCCACCGCAACATCACTAGCGAGGGGAGAGTAAGGCGATTGGCGTCGACCCAAGAAGGAAAAGTCAGAGAAGAAAGAGAAACAAGACTCGACAGAGAGAAGAGGATAAAGGGTGTCGACACTGCCGCCGATCCACCAACCCATGCTAATTAAAAGTGTCTCAGGACCGCACGCTACTACTGGAGAGAGGAAATGGTCAGAACTAGCCCAATGGTTGGCGAACCAGTGAAAGGGAAACTAAACCAGTTCAGCAGAAAAGGATTGTGCTAAACTGATCCGAATCGGTTCAGCAAAAAAAAAAAAGAAGAAAAGAAAAGAAAGAAAAAAGAGAAAATTTTAGGTGCCTCAGTTTAATGATAAACCAATAAGAGGTCAGATTTGACCGTTTTAATTTTTCAAAAATTTATTTAAATTTATATTTGACCGAAACTAACCCGATTTAAATATGTAAATGTGTAGCACGACAATAGGCGACGAACGCGAGTTCGACCAAGCCTCGATTTGCTTGTCATCATGGTATCTTGAGTAAGTGAAACTCACTTGATACAACTTGTATTAGCATACGAGATAAGGAAATTTTACTACCTACAATAGCTATGGCATATTATGTAATTAAATAGCATAAATTACGAATAAAAATTATAAATAATGAATTTAAGTATGAAATCCAAAATTTGCTAATTAAATTCATAAATAATGTGAGATCTGAGAATTTTAGACATATTTTAATTATGTAATATGAACTTGAAGTGTAATTTATTAAGCTGAGTGAAATGTATAAGTAACGAATGAGAAATAATCAAACTAGTGAATTGTGGAAATTATATTTGGAGATTTATATGTTAAGTGTTTAACCAAAGTGTAAAACTATGAGGTCAGATTGATCTTAGGGAAGGAAGATCGATCTGGTGGGCTAAAAAATGACAAGGAAGGAGGAATTTAGGCGAGCAGATCGATCTCCAATGGAAGAAGATCGATCTCCTTATGATTCTGTAATGAAGAGATCGATCTCATGAGGAAGGGATCGATCTCAAAATGTTTCTGTTTGGGAGAAGATCGATCTCCTCAAGGAGCAGATCGATCTCATAAAGCCATGAAGAGATCGATCTCACCCCTCGATAGATCGATCTCCTAGACATAAAATTGCCCCAAATCGTCTCCAAATTCAAATGCAGATCGATCTTATCAAGAGCCAGATCGATCTCCTACCCTCAGTCTATATAAAAACCCCTTTGTTTTTCCAAGAAATCAATCTCTCTCTCTCCTCAAAATCGCCATTTTTGAACCCTAGCTTTCTCTCCCCTCCAAAACACTAATTTTCGTCCAAATCAAGAGTTGTTGCAAGAAGGAAAGTTGTTACCCACCCAAAGGAGAACAATATACTTGGAAATCGAAAGACGAATCGAATCGAGGTGTGAGTTGAGCACTCCACAAGTTTGGGTAATTTTCTAAACTTTGCTCTTTGATTTTTGAAGTGATTTCGGGTGATTGTGAATATGGGCATTGTGCTAAAATAGCTAGGATATGGTTAGAGATTGATGAAACTATGATGCAGTTGGAGAAAATATGAGATTAAGCAATTTTTGGAAATTTTAGGATTTTGATTATAAATTGAAAATTGAGACAATGTGGTGAAGTTAACGTAGAATATGGTATGAGAGATGTAGAATGTTGAAAGGTTGTAGACGAGAATGTTAGTTGTGATAAGGTTATGAGAAAAATAGGATGATTGAGAGATTTATGGAAATATGAGCAAAGATATGCTTGATAGTGAAATTGAGTCGATATATTGATGTTTTTAACATCGTTTGGACAGCTCGGGAGTTCCAGAGTGGAATGTGAGGCTAGTCCGTGATACGGGGGAACGATTGCACTATACGAGGTGCAAAGAGGTAAGGGAAAACTAAACTCATTTGTGTATGTGTTTTGTGATAACATTGTAGCATGATTTTCAACTGAGAAAACAAGTATGTTTTAAGTGTTCTGAATGAGAAATGCACACGATTTTATAGCCGGTTGGGGCCCAACCTTTATGAGTTGGAAACTATATGTGAAAATGTTTTAGAACCATTTTGTGTTTAAAATGAGCAAAAAAAGTTTTGGGCCCTACGTTAAGGCATATTGAAACAGAGAAATGTGTGCGTGGTCGTGCTGGTTGAAGCTTGGTTTTAACATGTTTTGCATTGAGTACAAAACGGTTTGAAATGGATTTTATGAGAGAAAACCATTATGAGCTTTACGTGAAGGCAAAACAATCAGTATGATAATGGCTATCGCTTGAGACTCAGGTGTGTCATACTGAGTACACGTCGGGCATTGCTTTATTAGCATATAAGTCTGATATTCCTCCATTCTGGTAACATGAGAATCCTAATCTGTGGCTGTGCCACGTATATTTGGTGGCTGTGCCACGTGAGAATCCTAATCTGTGGCTGTGCCACGTATATTTGGTGGTTGTGCCACGTGAGAATCCTAATCTGTGGCTGTGCCACGTATATTTGGTGGTTGTGCCACGTATATTTGGTGGCTGTGCCACGTGAGAATCCTAATCTATGGTTGTGCCACGTGTATTTGGTGGTTGTGCCACGTGCATTACTATTGCGGTGATTTTCATCACGTTTTAAAGAGAAAAGCCATTATCGCATCTTGATTTCTACATGCTTGTAACTGTGATTTGTACTGAGTGTGTACTTTCATGTTTTACATGGTGTTTTAATGAGTTCATGCTACATTTTCTATTGAGTTTTCAACTGTGAAATAATTGATTGTGTGTGCAAGTCATTAAATTAATAATGAGTCCATTACCCCCTTATTGAGCGATTTAGAAGCTCACCATGTTTTCTTTCCCCCCAGATTTCTTCAAGTGAAAAGGGTTTCCCTACGACATACGGAGTAGTGGCTAGTGGAGGAGTTGATCTCCAGGCTATATATTGTATTTCGAGGTATCATTTATCTTTTCATGTATCCAGACAAATAGTGTAATTATAGACACTTGATGTACAACATTGTATAAGATGTATTAGGATTAATTAACTTGAGATTGAGTAATGTATATGATATGATATATACTATCTAATGATGAGATCCTGAGGTATGATATGCATGATGATGTTTGACACTGCACAGGAATGCACCCATAAATGTGTGTTGATGAAAATAAAAAGTTTTTAAATTAGCCCTATTTTCTGCATTTTCGGGGCGTGACAGAGTTTTCTTGGTATCAGAGCTTAGGGTGTCTAGTATTGTCAGTGTCGGTTAAGTGAAATGGAGTACATCCCAAGTGTCTATGATAGTCTGGTCATGAACTGAATTTTGAGGATTGAGATTTCAATCAAGTTTGATATGTATGTGCAAGAAACGAGTTGAGATTGAGAATGAGTGGACGGCGAGGTCGTTCAAGGAGGCAGGCAGAGTCCCCTCCGCCACCTGCCCCATAACCCAAGAATCCTAACTTTCGATTTAACCAGATTGAGATCGATGTGAGCCAAGGTTTTGAGCAAATGGCAGCGCTATTCGCACAACATTTTGGAGTTAATCCTCAGGTACTACTCGTACACCATCACAAGGACCTCACATGCCCCCAGTACAAATGGACCCAGTTCCTCCGTCACTCAGCCTGATGACAGAAGTATGGTCCGACTGAAGGACTTTTTGAAAATGAATCCACCCGTATTTAGGGGAAAGAAGGATCCTACAGAGGCTGAGGAGTGGCTGACAGAGTTGAGAGTTATATTTGACTATCTGGGGTGCACAGATACTGAGAGGGTCAGTATGAGTGCCTATATGTTGAAAGGGAGAGCTCGAGATTGGTGGGGTACTACCCAGGGTATTCTGATGTCCCACCAGGATGTGATTGGTTTGGAAGAGTTTTAGACAGCCTTCAGAACCCAATATGTACCACGAGCTGCCCAGAGAAAGAAGCAGGTCGAGTTTTTGAGTTTGGTACAGGGTGATATATCTGTGGATGACTATGAGAGCTAGTTCACGGGGCTATTGAGATATGACCCAAAGACCTTTAAGAACGAAGAGCTTCGTACTGAGAGATTTGTATATGGATTGAAGCCCATCATCAGAGATAGATTGATAGGACTATGTATTACTGAGTTTGGAGATGCTCTGAGATGAGCACAAGAGATTAAGAGGGGAATCGAAATGGTACAATCCCAGAACGAGCTCAGAGCGGTGAATAGAGATAAGGATAAGAGGCCAGCGATTTTCCAAACAGATGCTCGGAGAGGTTCCTTCAGAAGATGAAGGATTGAGGTACAGAAGGGCAGATTAGAGAGACCCAGAGTTTATCCTAACATTAGGGAGACCCCTCGAGATGTCAGGCCTGAGATAAGGGTTTGCAGAAATTGTGGCCGAGTGCATGAGGGAAGTTGTACTAGGTTGATCCATGGATGTTTTAGATGTGGAGACATGGGTCACATGGTGAAAGACTGCCCTCAACCTCAAAAACCACATGTTCCGGAGCCCACTAGACAGCAGCCTCAAAAAGTGAATCCCCAGAGATGGGCCACTACTGCAGAGAAAGGGAAGAAGCCTGTTACACAGGGACGTGTGTTTGCCCTAGATAAGGAGACCGCAGACACTTCTGCAGAAACTATAAAAGGTACACTCTTTGTCTGTGATCATAAGGCTCATGTGTTAATTGATCCAGGATCCACGCATTCGTTCATTTTTGAGCATTTTACATGTAGATTAAACTTGAAGTTTGAACCTCTAGAATATATACTACATGTAAATACCCCTATGTGTGAATCCCAAAGAACTGAGTTAATCTATAGAGGATGTGAAATAAAGGTGGGAGATAGAGTGATGTTAGCAGATCTAATCATGTTGAATATACATGGGTTTGATGTAATTATGGGGATGGATTGGTTGGCAACCAATCGAGTGAGTTTAGACTGCTACACTAAGATTGTAACTTTCTCCCTACCTAAACCTTACAGTGTACGTTTGAAATATTGAGTAAATAGACGTATGGAATTTTGTAAACAATTTGAGAATTTTAATATTATTTTTGAGAGTATTAAATATGATTGTTCATGTGAAGGTTATGAAAAACTCATCTCAGATGATGATCGGGAACATCCGAGGATTGAGGATATACCTGTGGTGTGTGAATTTCTGGATGTTTTCCCAGATGAGTTACTAGATTTACCACCAGAGATGGAGCTGGAGTTTACCATTGATTTGGTACCAGATACTTAGCCGATCTCTAGACCTCCATACAGGATGGCATTAATGGAACTTGAGGAATTGAAGAAACAACTATAGGAGTTATTGGATCAAAGGTTTATTAGACCCAGTGTCTCACCGTGGGGAGCACCAGTTTTATTTGTTAAGAAGAAGGATGGTATTCTCAGATTATGCGTAGACTACCGATTATTAAATAAAGCCACGGTGAAGAATAAATACCTATTGCCCAAGATTGATGATCTACTAGATCAGCTGAGAGGGGCTTCAGTCTTCTCTAAGATTGATTTGAGATCGGGCTATCACCAGTTGAGGATTAAGGAAGAAGATATTCCGAAGACGGCCTTCAGGATAAGGTATGGCCATTATGAATTTATAGTGATATCCTTTGGATTGACGAACGCCCCTGCAGCCTTTATGAGATTAATGAACGAGGTGTTCAGAGACTATCTAGACAAGTTTGCGATAGTCTTTATTGATGATATCCTAGTGTACTCTCAGTCGTCTGAGGAGCATGCACAGTATTTGTGGTTAGTACTTCAGATACTCCGAGATAAGCAATTATATGGAAAGCTTAGTAACTGTGAGTTTTGGCTGGATCGGGTAGCTTTCCTTGGTCATATAGTCTCAGAGGAATGGGTATCAGTGGATCCAAGTAAAGTAGAGGCTGTGCTTAATTGGGAAAGACCAAGAACAGTTACAAAAGTACGAAGCTTCCTTGGTTTGGCAGGGTATTACAGAATATTTGTGGAAGGATTTTCCAAGATTACCGCTCCTTTGACTAAGCTCATGCGTAAGGAGACTCCATTCATATGGACTGATCAGTGTGAGCTCAATTTTCAGGAGTTGAAGAAGAGATTGACAGCGACGCCTGTGCTGACTATTCCTGAGGGATCAAGAGGATTTTCAGTTTATAGTGATGCATCCCATTAAGGATTGGGGTGTGTACTCATGCAGCACGGAAGGGTGGTCGCATATAGATCGTGACAGTTGAAAG
Source organism: Firmiana major (assembly GCA_033439115.1). Lineage (NCBI taxonomy): Eukaryota > Viridiplantae > Streptophyta > Magnoliopsida > Malvales > Malvaceae > Firmiana > Firmiana major. Next base: position 7,575,151 of record CM065913.1, on the reverse strand, counting down.
ACCATGAGTGGAATTACCCCACGCATGATTTGGAGTTAGCCACTGTGGTATTTGCCTTAAAGATCTGGCGACACTACTTATATGGGAAAAGATTCCAGATCTTCACTGATCACAAGAGTTTGAGGTATCTCTTTGATCAGAAGGAGTTAAACATGAGACAAAGGAGATGGATGGAACTCCTTAAGGATTATGACTGCGAGATTCTATATCATCCGAGTAAGGCGAATGTAGTTGTTAATGCCCTGAGCAGGAAGAGTATGATATCTGCTATGATGATCAGGGAATGGGATTTGTTAGAGCAGTTTGTCGAACTCCAGATCAGAGTTAAAGAGGTGGAGATTGGGTTCTTGGCTAGTTTGCGAATAGAGCCCAGGATCATGGATCAGATTAGAACTAGGCAGCGCAGTGATCAGAGGTTGATAGATATGGTTAGCCAAGCTGGACAGACTTTGCAGTTGGATCTTACAATCAGTGAGGATGGATTGTTGAGATTCCGAGGATGAATTTGTGTACCGGACAATGATACTCTGAAAAGACAGATACTGAGAGAATCCTACTGCTCGCGATACACCATGCACCTAGAGAGTACTAAGATGTACCGAGATTTGAGAAAGGTATACTAGTGGAGTGGTATGAAGTGAGACGTGGCAGAGTATGTGGCTAGATGTTTAGTATGCCAGCAAGTGAAAGCTAAGCATAGGAAGCCTGGAGGACTACTACAGCCTTTACCTGTACCTACATGGAAATGGGAGCATGTCACCATGGACTTTATTATAGGTTTACCGAGGACTCGAAAGGGTCGTGATGCGATATGGGTTATAGTGGATAAACTGACTAAGAGTGCCCACTTCCTTGCCATCAAGAGCACAGATACTGTGGATGCCTTAGCTGAGTTATATGTCAGCGAGATAGCTAGATTACATGGGGTTCCAGTGAGTATTACTTCTGATAGAGATTCTCGATTTACTTCCAGATTTTTGACCCAATTTCAAGAGTCCATGGGATCTCGATTGAGTTTCAGTACCGCCTATCATCCTCAGACAGATGGTCAGTCAAAGAGGACTATTCAGACCCTGGAGGATATGCTGAGGGCATGTACGATGGATTTTAAGGGATCATGGGATGATCACCTGCCCCTAGCAGAGTTTGCGTATAATAACAGCTATCATGCGAGTATTGGAATGGCACCTTTTGAGGCTCTATATGGTAGGAGGTGTAGATCCCCGATAGCTTGGGAAGAAGTCGGTGGCAGAAAGATAAATGCTCCTGAACTTATTGAACAGGCTATAGAGAGTGTGAAACTCATATGTCACGACCCAATTCCATTCTCTTTAACCGAAAATCACTGAAAATTTTTCACATTTTACTATTACCTTACCCGGTCGTGAACTAACTCACCACGCACTGTTGGGCTGTGAGTCAATAATAAACACCACATCTCATTCATTCTCAGTTAAATAAAACGATGTCATACATTTGCATTTAATTTTGTACTTATACAAAAGCATGTTTTACTGATATCTACATCTCCCATAATTACAACTCAAAAGAATACTGTGCTTTTACATTGTTTAGATACAAAAAGAATCACTGTGTATATACCTCTAAGCGATGGAGATGCAGCGGAGTCCAAAATACCACGCCTCAATCCTCACTGGGCTACTATGCACGCTCTGTAGGGGGAAAATAGAGAGGGATGAGCAACCACATGATCAGTAAGGCAATAATGCAAGCATGGTAGATAACTACTCTATCTACATGCTGATAGTGTTATGCATAAATCGTTTATAGTAGGAGCATGAGGAAGTAAAACTATGCCATATGAGTATACATATATATCATGTATCAAAATCATGTACATTGGCATATAAGCATGGTAAAAACATCATGTATAAATCATCTCATGCTCAATCTCATTTAAATTCATAAAAAGGGCAATTCATTAAGAAACCTCCTTTCTAAACCCAAGTCATAAAACTCTTTCTCAAACACATACAATCTCATCATATCAATTCACAATCACAACCACATTTTCATTTCACAAATCAATTCCATGAGGCTCGACCCCTCCTTCGGGTCTACCTTAAACAATCACAAATCGCACTTAGAGATTTAAAATCATGTGGTAGTAAGTAAATCAAGCAAGGAGACAGGTTACTATATCTCAAGTGACTACATTGGCCAATCGTCACATATCATCCCAGACCACACGGATACCGGTGTGCGGGGTATCATGCTGGCACGAAGGTGGGTTAGTTCTCCTCCAGACTTTCTCAAATCAAGTAACCACCACGCGGTACATCGTACTCCATGTGATATACATGGTACATCGTACTCCGCGGACCCATAACATGGTTGGAGGTGCCTGCCATAGGTCTTATCTACCCATGCCAAGTGTAACCTTTATAGTCTCAAGAGCGCGTGGGAGTAACCTCAATACCAGGTCCTAGCCCCTCATGGCCTTGCTCGCCCCTTTTGGGTTCCCTGATTCAGGTCCTAGCCCCTCACCCTCACCCCACTCAAGAGGTCTGTTAGGCCTGTTGGGTTCCCTGAATGGATTATGTCAGGTCCTAACCCCTCACCCTCACCCCACTCAAGAGGTCTGTCAGGCCTATTGGGTTCCCTGAGTTAATCCGTATCTCTTACCACGGCCTCATACATACCACAGTGTGAAAACCAGCGCGAGCTACGCTCTAGCGCGAATTCATGCATCAAAACCAATCACTTCGTACGAGCAACGCTCTAGTACGGCATTTATGCATAAAATATGAAGAAACCACGTACGAGCATAGCTCCAGTACGGTTATATGCATAAGAAAAACCACTCAAATCCAAGTACGAGCGTAAGCTCCAATACAGTTTATAAAACATCATCACAATTCAAATCAAAATGCGAGCTAAGCTCAAGCACGTATCACATAAGTGAAAACATAGAAATCCAGCGCGAGCGAGGCTCTAGCGCGATTTATGTAATGCAAATACGATAGGCGGCTCATACACAATCAAACAATCCCGACAACCGGGTTTAGCACTTCACAAATGCCTTTTTCCACAACATTAATAAACATTAGCCGACCCATCTACAAGCTTGCTTAAAACAAAGAAATTTCATTTTGAAAGACATCAAGACATTAGATTTATGCAATTATTAGCCTTACTATCCCATTTCATAGAATCCACTTCCAAAACCAAAAATCACACATATACTTTTTCTCATTCATGAATACCATCAATTATTTACTTTAGCAACCATGCACTTCGTAAAACACCCAATATTCACCCATAAATTTAAAGTACGAGCAGCTACCTCTATATACTCACAAAATTCCCTTACCTGGAATCGCGATGCGTGATTCCACTTCCTTAAGCTGCTTACTCGTACGGTTTGATTCGTCTTCAACGAACTCTTCGGGACTGCACAAAATCGTATCCCGCATTATATTCGATCCATATTATATGACATCGTGCGTTCACTATAGTCAATTCGACCTATAGTTTTCTATTAACGCTTATGAGGCCTCGTTTCATTACTTTACCCCAAAATTCGAGTCTATGGATTCTTTTAGGCCAATTAACTCATTCCAAATCGATATTAAATCGATATCAAACTCATAGTGTTCATATTTCATTGATTTCCTCACTATGGCATTTGTCAAGCATTTACATACTCATTTTCATAATTTCACTTAAACCCACATTATAACTCCACATAACCATTCCAAATCACCCACATTACTCATTTAACAACTTATCATAACCCATAAACCACCAACTCCCTAAATCATACTTTCTCACACTAGAGGCATTCCATTTTCTAGGTTACATTAGTTTCTAACACAACCTATGTGTTTCCATCCATCCATACTCATGCCAAACAACTCCAAAATCAATTAAATAGACAATGTACTTAGATTGAGTGTTAGAATCTTACCAAATATGATTTTTCTTCTTGCTCCAAATGTCAATGCCCTTATCTCCTTCAATACCCACAATGGGATTTTGGGTTCCAACTATGTTGTTCTCTTCCTCAAGATGAACAACTTGATGTCTAATGGTTTCCCCTCAATTCTTGCTGGAAATGGCTGATTTTAGAGAGAGAAAGTTAGGTTTTTGGGTTAGAAATGGAAGATTGGTGTTTTTCTCGAAATTTTTATATTTTCAGCCCTCCTTATATAGAAATAGCTTGGGGAGATCGATCTGGTCCAAGAGGAGATCGATCTGGTCCCCTTAAATCTCTCATTTTCACGAAATTTTAAGCTTGAGATTAATCTGTCGAAGCATGAGATCAATCTGCTCCCAAACAGAGAGCTAAGGAGATCGATCTGGGTGCTTGAGGATCGATCTTTTCATCACAGAATGCTTAGGAGATCGATCTGGCCCCATTGGAGATCGATCTGCTCTATTTCATTGCCCAAATAAGAGCATTCTGGCTCTTCCAGATCGATCTCTCATCCTATGAGATCGATCTGGCCTTCATGTTTTCTAGATTTTCTGCAGTTTCCTTGCTGCAACTCACACCAACACATCTTTAATCTGTTGCCATGGCCATTTTCTCATCCATCCACTTTTATAACTTGAAAATGGCATCCATTCATACCTTATGCACATTGAAACTTGTGTGCATTCATTGTATGTCCAAAGGTATGCTATATAAACCAAATGGAAGCATTTATATTCATGCAACTTCTTTCCATTTACCCCACTACTCATTTTAAGTTCCAATCATATCCTTTACTTGCAAGAACTCATTTCTTCATATTCATACAAAATGGAACTTGTGTGTACATTACAAATCATATTACATATATGTACTTTGAATCCATGGGCTTACATCAATTACAATATACCTTACAAGTCCATTGGCATTCATTGATCCCATTACACACATTACAACTATACATGTACGGGGTCTCACATTCTCCCCTCCTTCAAGAAATTTGGTCCTCCAAATTAGAACCAAGTCACTCTTCAAAAAGTTGGGGGTACTTCTCATGTATCAAGTTCTCCAATTCCCATGTGGCCTCTTCCGCCGTGTGATGTTGCCAAAGCACTTTCACCAAGGGAATTGTCTTATTCCACAACACTTTCTCTTTTCTATCCAATATTCGAACCGGCTTCTCAACATATGTCATACTCTCATTGAGCTCCAACGGCTCATATCTTATCACGTGTGTCAGGTCCGGGTGATACTTTCAAAGCATCGAGACGTGGAAGACGTTGTGGACATTTACCAAGTCTGGTGGCAATGCCAACCTATACGCCTTATCTCCCACTCTCTCCAAAATCTCGAAGGGTCTGATATATCTAGGGCTCAGCTTGCCCTTCTTACCAAATCTCATAATACCCTTCGATGGTGATACCTTCAGAAACACCGACTCACCCTCATCAAACTCCAGTGGTCTTCGTCTCTTGTCAGCATAACTCTTTTGCCAGCTCTGAGCTGTCCGTAATCTCTCACATATCAACTGGACGTCCTCAGATGCCTGCTGCACTAAGTCCGGAGCAAAAATCTGTTTGTCACCAACCTCCTCCCATCCAATAGGGGAACGGCATCTACGCCCGTATAATGCCTCATAGGGTCCCATCCCGATACTAGCATGATAGCTATTATTATAAGCGAACTCGGCTAACTGCAGGTGGTCATCCCAGGAGCCTCTAAAATCCAGCACACACGCTCTCAACATATCCTCGAGGGTCTGTATAGTCCTCTCTGACTGCCCATCTGTCTGAGGATGAAAAGCGGTGCTAAAACTCAGTCGGGTCCCCAGCGTTTCCTGAAAATGTTCCCAAAAATGGGAAGTGAAGCGGGCATCCCTATTAGAAACAACGCTCACTGGTATACCATGTAGCCGTACTATCTCTCGAATATACAGGTTCGCCAACTGACTCAGTGTATCGGTAGCTCTCATAGCCAAGAAATAGGCGGACTTAGTCAATCGGTCCACAATAACCCATATGGCATCATGACCTCTACGGGTCCTCGACAACCCCATCACAAAATCCATGGTGACATGCTTCCATTTCCATGTCGGTATCGGTAGAGGCTGCAATAATCCTGCAGGCTTCTGATGCTCTACCTTCACTTGCTAACAAACGAGACACTTAGCGACATATTCAGCAATGTCTCTCTTCATTCCAGACCACCAATAAACCTTCCGAAGGTTTTGATACATCTTGGTACTCCCTGGATGTATCGTATACTTCGATGAGTGAGCCTCTGATAAAATCATTCTCCTGATCTCAGGATCCCTGGGAACGCATACTCTGCCTCTGAACCTCAATAAGCCATCAGCACTCTGCTCAAAATCAATACCCACACCTGTCAGTATCTGCCTCAGCTAATCGATGCACCGTCGATCGCTCTGCTGGGCTTACCGAATACGACCAATCAATTCTGGCTCCAGTCTTAAACTAGCCATGATCTCAAGTCTCTCAGACCTAGGTGGGGTTACATCCAAACTGACGTTCGCAAAGTGTTCTAACAATTCATGTTCCCGTACCATCATATATGACACCAACCCAAGGTTCTTTCTACTCAAAGCATCGGCAACTACATTTGCCTTACCTGGGTGGTACATGATTTCACAATCATAGTCCTTCAGGAATTCGAGCCATCTCCTCTGTCTCATATTCAGCTCTTTCTGCGAGAACAGGTACTTAAGGCTCTTATGATCTGTGAACACTTGAAATTTCTCACCATAGAGATAGTGGCGCCATATTTTCAAAGCAAATACTACAGCCGCCAACTCCAAATCATGTGTCGGGTAGTTCCTCTCGTGATCTTTCAACTGTCTAGATCCATAGGCAACTACCTTCCCATTCTGCATAAGCACACAGCCCAGTCTCTGGTGTGATGCATCCGTATACATCGAGAATCCTCCTGAGCTAGTAGGAATGGTGAGAACTGGAGCAATCGTCAATCGACACTTAAGGTCCTCAAAACTCCTCTCACATGCCTCATCCCATGTAAACTTAACATCCTTACGCGTGAGGCGTGTCAACGGAGCAGCTAGTCTGGAGAAACCCTCTACAAATCTCCGATAATATCCTGCCAATCCCAGGAAACTTCTGATCTCCGTAACTGTCTTAGGCTGTTCCCACTGTATAACTGCCTCTATCTTGGATGGATCCACTGATACCCCATCCTTTGACACAACATGCCCCAGAAATGAGATTTGTTCCAACTAAAAGTTACACTTGCTGAGTTTGGCATACAATTCTCTCTCTCGAAGGGTCTGCAGAACTATCCTCAAGTGCTCCTCATGATCTTCCCTGGACTTGGAATACACCAAAATGTCATTAATGAACAATATTACAAACTTGTCCCGGTATGGCTTGAATATATCATTCATCAATGCCATAAATGCTGCGGGAGTATTCGTCAATCCGAATGGCATCACCAAAAACTCGTAGTGGCCATAACGGGTACGAAATGCTGTCTTGGGTACATCTCCACTCCTGATCCTTAACTGATGATACCCTGACCGCAAATCTATATTAGAAAATACTTCGGCTCCCTGGAGCTGATCCAACAAATCATCGATTCTTGGAAGGGGGTACTTGTTCTTAATGGTGGCCTTATTTAACAACCGGTAATCTATACACAGTCGGAGGCTTCCATCCTTCTTCCTTACAAATAGAACCGATGCTCCCCAAGGTGAGACACTCGGTCTAATAAACCCCTTCTCCAGCAACTCTTGCAGTTGTTTCTTCAGCTCTTCCAATTCTATCGGAGCCATTCTATAGGGGGTTTCAATATCGGCTCTGTACCAGGCACTAACTCTATGTAAAATTCCATTTCCCTTTCAGGTGGTAGTCCTGGTAATTCATCCGAAAAGACATCAGGATAATCCGTAATTACGGGTATGTCCCTCAATTCCGGGTGCGCCTCATCTATATCGACCACATAGGCAATGAACCCTTCACATTATCCTCTCCATCGTTAGTAACATAAACCATCACTCCACATTCAACATTTATCATAAACAATAATTTTATCTCTCAAGCATTATGCATTTAAAATTATACTCTTTTATTTACCACAATTATACAAGTTTCATATCATTTCTTTTCATCAAAATTTACAATAAGATTGTCTAATCCTGAAAACATCAATGTCTTGGCATGACAATCCATAACAACCCGATTGGTAGCCAACCAATCCATTCCCAATATTACATCAAAATCATTCATATTCAATAAAATCAGATTGGCTATCATTTCCTTTCCCTCTATCTTTAACTTACAATCTCTACATACATGCTCAGTCAATTGACTATCATTCATAGGTGTAGAAATCATCAACATTTTATCCAACAATGTTGGTTTCACATATTTCAATAATTTATGTGCAAAGGAAGGTGATATGAAAGAATGCGTGGCACCAGGATCAAATAATACCAATGCTTCTAAATCAAAGATTCGGATGGTACCTTTAATCACATCCGTCGAAGCATCTGCGGTGTCCTGATCCAGTGCATGTACTCTTCCTCTGCTCACACCCGCAGCCTGTTTCCCTTTCTCCTCAGCTGTAACCCTCCTCCTCGGGGCTGCTGTCTCAACTGGAGCTCCCTCAGGCTCCTTACCTTTCTGTGGGGCAACCTCAATCATCTCAGTGCAGAACCTCGATATATGTCCTGGCTTCCCACACCTAAAACATGAAACAGGGGGCACCTGACATGGCCTAGTCCCATGGTATCTCCTACATCTCCTACACTGATCCGTGGTAGGTCGTGGTCCTCCTATAGTTATACCCCTCGATGCAGTCAAAGCCGGGTAAATGGGAGGTCTAGTAGCTCTCTCCTGCACCTCTTCGATCTTAGGCCTCTTCTCAAAAAACCTTTGGCACCTCTCTTGGCCACTCTTCCAAACCCAGATCTCTTTCGGTCTCTATCCTTTCTAACGCTGATTCTCCCAAGCTCGGAGGCATTTCGCTCAAAGTCTTGCTCACACAACTGAGCCTTATGTACAGCCTCCTCATAAGTCACAATGTCGAAGGGAGCTAGCTTAGTCCGGATGGCCAATCTCAATCCATCCATGAACTTCTGAATCTTTCGGGTCTCACTACCCATCGTGTTAGGGTCATATCTCCCCAATGACATAAACTTGGACTCATACTCGTCCACAGTCCGGTTCCCCTGAACCAAATTCATAAATTCCATTCGTAGTTTTCTCTGTGCGGTAGCTGGAATGTACTGTCTTCTGAAGGCCTCTAGAAATATCTCTCATGAGATCTCAGAGTGTCTGACCCTCAAAATAGCCTCAGTAGATCTCCACCAATGCTCGGCCTCACCTTTCAACATAAACACGGCAAAGGCTACCTTCTCAGCTGAAGTGCATCGGAAAAACCTATACAGTTTCTCCATCTCATACACCCAATCCTCCGTAACCACTAGGTCCTTCACCCCTCTAAACACTGGGGGTTTCAACGCTTGAAACTCTTGTAATCTGCTCAAGTCGTAGTCATAACACAAATCACTATCGCTCTGCTGTGGAGCGATAGGAGAATTTGTATCCTGGGCTGGAGGTGGTGTAACTGTAACTGTCTCAGCAGTCTGAGGTCTCTCCGCCTCTGCAGCTGCCTGTTTAGTAGTAGGCTGTGCCGCAGGACCTCGTCTATCACCGGCACCCAATGCCTGCGTGACTATCTCCACCAAATTCTCAATACTCCTCTCTAACCTAGCGAAGCGAGCCTCATTATCCTCTGCTCTCTCAGCAGGATTCTGTGGAGCCTGCTCAGTCTGTGGCTCCGCACGGCTCTCAGGCCTACCTCTACGGCCTCTAGCACGTCTCTCGCCCCTCTACCTTTGCGTGTAACTGGCATAGTGCCTAACTTCCTATATTATAATAATTCATTAAGCTCAATCCATCACGGTATACAGAGTTATATCTAAACAAAAGCACAGTACTATGGGGATGTACTTTCCTACGTTTTATTAATGACTCACATCAGGCCAACACAGCTCTGATACCAATCTCTGTCACGACCCAATTCCATTCTCTTTAACCGAAAATCACTGAAAATTTTTCACGTTTTACTGTTACCTTACCCGGTCGTGAACTAACACACCACGCACTATTAGGCTGTGAGTCAATAATAAACACCACATCTCATTCATTCTCAGTTAAATAAAACGATGTCATACATTTGCATTTAATTTTGTACTTATACAAAAGCATGTTTTACTGACATCTACATCCCCCATAATTACAACTCAAAAGAATACTGTGCTTTTACATTGTTTAGATACAAAAAGAATCACTGTGTATATACCTCTAAGCGATGGAGATGCAGCGGAGTCCAAAATACCACGCCTCAGTCCTCACTGGGCTACTATGCACGCTCTGTAGGGGGGAAAATAGAGAGGGATGAGCAACCACACGCTCAGTAAGGTAATAATGCAAGCATGGTAGATAACTACTCTATCTACATGCTGATAGTGTTATGCATAAATCGTTTATAGTAGGAGCATGAGGAAGTAAAACTATGCCATATGAGTATACATATATATCATGTATCAAAATCATGTACATTGGCATATAAACATGGTAAAAACATCATGTATAAATCATCTCATGCTCAATCTCATTTAAATTCATAAAAAGGGCAATTCATTAAGAAACCTCCTTTCTAAACCCAAGTCATAAAACTCTTTCTCAAACACATACAATCTCATCATATCAATTCACAATCACAACCTCAATTTCATTTCACAAATCAATTCCATGAGACTCGACCCCTCCTTCGGGTCTACCTTAAACAATCACAAATCACACTTAGAGATTTAAAATCATGTGGTAGTAAGTAAATCAAGCAAGGAGACAGGTTACTATATCTCAAGTGACTACGTTGGCCAATCGTCACATATCATCCCAGACCACACGGATCCTGGTGTGTGGGGTATCATGCTTGCACGAAGGTGGGTTAGTTCTCCGCCAGACTTTCTCAAATCAAGTAACCACCATGTGGTACATCGTACTCCATCTGATATACACGGTACATCGTACTTCGCGGACCCATAACATGGTTGGAGGTGCCTGCCATAGGTCTTATCTACCCCATACCAAGTGTAACCTTTATAGTCTCAAGAGCGCGTGGGAGTAACCTCAATACCAGGTCCTAGCCCCTCATGGCCTTGCTCGCCCCTGTTGGGTTCCCTGATTCAGGTCCTAGCCCCTCAACCTCACCCTACTCAAGAGGTCTGTTAGGCCTGTTGGGTTCTCTGAATGGATTATGTCAGGTCCTAGCCCCTCACCCTCACCCTCACCCCACTCAAGAGGTCTGTCAGGCCTGTTGGGTTCCCTGAGTTAATCCGTATCTCTCACCACGGCCTCATACATACCACAGTGTGAAAACCAGCGCGAGCTACGCTCTAGCGCGAATTCATGCATCAAAACCAATCACTTCGTACGAGCAACGCTCTAGTACGGCATTTATGCATAAAATATGAAGAAACCACGTATGAGCATAGCTCCAATACGGTTATATGCATAAGAAAAACCACTCAAATCCAAGTACAAGCGTAAGCTCCAGTACGGTTTATAAAACATTATCACAATTCAAATCAAAGTGCGAGCTAAGCTCAAGCATGTATCACACAAGTGAAAATATAGAAATCCAGCGCGAGCAAGCTCTAGCGCGATTTATGTCATGCAAATACGATAGGCGGCTCATACACAATCAAACAATCTCGACAATCGGGTTTAGTACTTCACAAATGCCTTTTTCCACAACATTAATAAACATTAGCCGACCCATCTACAAGCTTGCTTAAAACAAAGCAATTTCGTTTTGAAAGACATCAAGACATTAGATTTATGCAATTATTAGCCTTACTATCCCATTTCATAGAATCCACTTTCAAAACCAAAAATCACACATATACTCTTTCTCATTCATGAATACCATCAATCATTTACTTTAGCAACCATGCACTTTGTAAAACACCCAATATTCACCCACAAATTTAAAGTACGAGCAGCTACCTCTATATACTCACAAAATTCCCTTACCTGGAATCGCGATGCGTGATTCCACTTCCTTAAGCTGCTTACTCGTACGGTTTGATTTGTCTTCAATGAGCTCTTCGGGACTGCACAAAATCGTATCCCGCATTATATTCGATCCATATAATATGACATCGTGCGTTCACTATAGTCAATTCGACCTATAGTTTTCTATTAACGCTTATGAGGCCTCGTTCATTACTTTACCCCAAAATTCGAGTCTATGGATTCTTTTAGGCCAATTAACTCATTCCAAATCGATATTAAATCGATATCAAACTCATAGTGTTCATATTTCATTGATTTCCTCACTATGGCATTTGTCAAGCATTTACATACTCATTTTCATAATTTCACTTAAACCCACATTATAACTCCACATAACCATTCCAAATCACCCACATTACTCATTTAACAACTTATCATAACCCATACACCACCAACTCCCCAAATCATACTTTCTCACACTAGAGGCATTCCATTTTCTAGGTTACATTAGTTTCTAACACAACCTATGTGTTTCCATCCATCCATACTCATGCCAAACAACTCCAAAATCAATTAAATAGACAATGTACTTAGATTGGAGTGTTAGAATCTTACCAAATATGATTTTTCTTCTTGCTACAAATGTCAATGCCCTTATCTCCTTCAATACCCACAATGTGATTTTGGGTTCCAACTATGTTGTTCTCTTCCTCAAGATGAACAACTTAATGTCTAATGGTCTCCCCTCAATTCTTGATGGAAATGGCTGATTTTAGAGAGAGAAAGTTAGGTTTTTGGGTTAGAAATGGAAGATTGGTGTTTTTCCTAAAATTTTCAGATTTTCAGCCCTCCTTATATAGAAATAGCTTGGGGAGATCGATCTGGTCCAAGAGGAGATCGAGCTGGTCCCCTTAAATCTCTCATTTTCATGAAATTTTAAGCATGAGATAGATCTGTCGAAGCATGAGATCGATCTGCTCCCAAACAGAGAGCTAAGGAGATCGATCTGGGTGCTTGAGGATCGATCTTTTCATCACAGAATGCTTAGGAGATCGATCTGGCCCCATTGAAGATCGATCTGCTCTATTTAATTGCCCAAATAAGAGCATTCTGACTCTTTCAGATTGATCTCTCATCCTATGAGATCGATCTGGCCTTCATGTTTTCCAGATTTTCTGCAGTTTCCTTGCTGCAACTCACACCAACACATCTTTAATCTGTTGCCATGGCCATTTTCTCATCCATCCACCTTTATAACTTGAAAATGGCATCCATTCATACCTTATGCACATTGAAACTTGTGTGCATTCATTGTATGTCCAAAGGTATGCTATATAAACCAAATGGAAGCATTTATATTCATGCAACTTCCTTCCATTTACCCCACTACTCATTTTAAGTTCCAATCATATCCTTTACTTGCAAGAACTCATTTCTTCATATTCATACAAAATGGAACTTGTGTGTACATTACAAATCATATTACATATATGTACTTTGAATCCATGGGCTTACATCAATTACAATATACCTTACAAGTCCATTGGCATTCATTGATCCCATTACACACATTACAACTATACATGTACGGGGTCTCACATCATATGTGATAGATTACGGGCTGCACAGAGTAGACAGAAAAGCTACACAAATGTGCGTAGATGACCACTTGAGTTTGATGTTGGTGATGCAGTATTTCTGAAGATATCATCGAGTTAAGGTATCATGAGATTTGGGAAGAAAGGGAAATTGAGTCCTCGATACATATGACCATTTGAGATTCTTAAAAGAGTGGGAGAGGTAGCCTACAGATTGGCATTACCCCCACAGATGTTTGCAACGTCTTTTATGTGTCTATGTTGAGAAAGTACCTCCCAGACCCCTCTCATGTCATAGAGCATGACGAGATGGACATACAAGAGGACTTGAGCTACACCGAAGAACCCGTCCAGATTCTCGACAGGAAGGAGAAGGTACTTAGAACCAAGAGCATCCCATTAGTGAAAGTTTTGTGGAAACATCACTCAATGGAAGAGGCAACGTGGGAGTTAGAGTCTCATGAAGGAGAAATACCCCCATCTATTTGACGAGTTGAGTTGAATTTGGAGGACCAAATTGCTTTTTAGGTGGGGAGGATGTGAGATCTAAGAATTTTAGACATATTTTAATTATGTAATATGAACTTGAAGTGTAATTTATTAAGCTGAGTGAAATGTATAAGTAACGAATGAGAAATAATCAAACTAGTGAATTGTGGAAATTATATTTGGAGATTTATATGTTAAGTGTTTAATCAAAGTGTAAAACTATGAGGTCAGATTGATCTTAGAGAAGGAAGATCGATCTGGTGGGCTAAAAAAAATGACAAGGAAGGAGGAAATTAGGCGAGCATATCGATCTCCTTATGATTCTGTAATGAAGAGATTGATCTCATGAGGAAGGGATCGATCTCAAAATGTTTCTGTTTGGGAGAAGATCGATCTCCTCAAGGTGCAGATCGATCTCATAAAGCCATGAAGAGATCAATCTCACCCTTCGATAGATCGATCTCCTAGGCATAAAATTACCCCAAATTGTCCCCAAATTCAAATGCAGATCGATCTCATCAAGAGCCAAATCGATCTTCTACCCTCAGTCTATATAAAGACCCCTTTGTTTTTCCTGGAAATCAATCTCTCTCTCTCCCCAAAATCGTAATTTTTGAACCCTAGCTTTCTCTCCCTCCAAAACACCAATTTTTGTCCAAATTAAGAGTTGTTACAAGAAGGAAAGTTGTTACCCACCCAAACGAGAACAACATACTTGGAAATCAAAAACGAATCGAATTGAGGTGTGAGTTGAGCACTCCACAAGTTTGGGTAATTTTCTACGCTTTGCTCTTTGATTTTTGAAGTGATTTCTGGTGATTGTGAACATGGGCATTGTGCTAAAATAGCTAGGAGATGGTTAGAGATTGATAAAACTATGATGTAGTTGGAGAAAATATGAGATTAAGCAATTTTTGGAAATTTTAGGATTTTAATTATAAATTGGAAATTGAGGCAATGTGGTGAAGTTAGCGTAGAATATGGTATGAGAGATGTAGAATGTTGAAATGTTGTAGACGAGAATGTTAGTTGTGATAGGGTTATGAGAAAAATAGGATGATTGAGAGATTTATGGAAATATGAGCAAAGATATGCTCGATAGTGGAATTGAGTTGATATATTAATGTTTTTAACATCGTTTGGACAGCTCGGGAGTTTTAGAGTGGAATGCGAGGCTAGTCCGTGATACGAGGGAACGATTACACTATACGAGGTGCAAAGAGGTAAGGGAAAACTAAACTCATTTATGTATGTGTTTTGTGATAACATTGTAGCATGATTTTCAACAGAGAAAACAAGCATGTTTTATATATTGTGAATGAGAAATGCACACGATTTTATAACCGGTTAGGGCCCAACCGTTATGAGCTGTAAACTATACGTGAAAATGTTTTATAACCATTTTATGTTTAAAATGAGAAAAAAATGTTTTGGGCCCTACATTAAGGCGTACTGAGAACAGAGAAATGTGTGCGTGGCTGTGCCGGTTGAAGCTCGATTTTAACATGTTTTACATTGAGTACAAAACGGTTTGAAATGGGTTTTATGAGAGAAAACCATTATGAGCTTTACGTGAAAGCAAAACAATCTGTATAATAATGGCTATCGCTTGAGACTCAGGTGTGTCATGCTGAGTACACGCCGGGCATTGCTCTATTAGCATGTAAGTCCGATATTCCTCCGTTCTGGTAACGTGAGAATCCTAATCTATGGCTGTGCCACGTATATTTGGTGGTTGTGCCATGTGAGAATCCTAATTTGTGGCTGCGCCACGTATATTTGGTGGTTGTGCCACGTGAGAATCCTAATCTGTGGCTGTACCACATATATTTAGTGGCTGTGCCACGTGAGAATCCTAATTTGTGGTTGTGCCACGTATATTTGGTGGTTGTGCCACGTGAGAATCCTAATCTGTGACTGTACCATGTATATTTGGTGGCTGTGCCACGTGTATTTGGTGGTTGTGCCACGTGCATTACTATTGCAGTGATTTTCATCACGTTTTAAAGAGAAAAGCCATTATCGCATCTTGATTTCTACATGCTTGTAACTGTGATTTGTACTGAGTGTGTACTTTCATGTTTTACATGGTGTTTTAATGAGTTTACGCTACATTTTCTATTAAGTTTTCAACTGTGAAATAAATGATTCTGTGTGCAAATCATTAAATTAATAATGAGTCCCTTACCCCATTACTGAGCGATTTAGAAGCTCACCCTATTTTCTTTCCCCCAGATTTCTTCAAGTGAAAAGGGTTTCCCTGCGACATACAGAGTAGTGGCTAGTGGAGGACTTGAGCTCCAAGCTATATATTGTATTTCGAGGTATCATCTTTTCATGTATCCAGACAAATAGTGGAATTACAGACACTTGATGTACAACATTGTATGGGATGTATTAGGATTAATTAACTTGAGATTGAGTAATGTATATGATATGATATATACTATCTAATGATGAGATCCTAAGGTATGATATGCATGATGATGTTTGACACTGCACAGGAATGCACCCATAAATGTGTGTTGATGAAAATAAAAAGTTTTTAAATTAGCCCTATTTTTCGCATTTCCGGGGCGTGACAAATAATGAATTTAATTATGAATGTGGAAATTAGGAAATGTTTTGTTGATAAATTATAGAGTGATAAGAAATAATCGTGAACAAATATCGGCTTAGTAGTCCCCTTTTAGGATGTAAAGAAGCATCAAACGAATAATTTTGGACTTAGAAAGATTTTAAGTTAAATCTATAGATGTAAGGTAGCATTATAAGGAATAAATTTGGGTCCTCAAACATAAATTAGAGCATGTTTGAGGATTATAAATGTGATAAGAACATGTGATTGGATTATCGATAAGAATAAGAAATCGATAAGTGATTATTGAGGTGCGAAGTAGCACCATGAGGTACAAGTTAATTCAATAGATTTGTGGTAGCATCATATGGAATAAAATGACTCCTAGAACATAAATTGAAAAATGTTAAGGGCTATGTGTGATATGTACGAGTGATTGACAAAGGAATTGAAATTTTGATTTATGAAAGATTGATTGATTTGGATAAGAATATCGAATGAATAAGTGATTTGGATAAGAATACTGAATGAATAAGTGATCCTTGGGGTACAAGGTAGCATCTTAAGGTATAAATTAATTTCTTTGATGCGAGGTAGCCTTGTTCAGATTAATCGGGTCCTAGAGCAAAAATCAAGTGATGTTCAAGGATCCTAAGTGCTATAAGTATGGGGAAATATCGACGATAAGATTATCAACAAGGATATGCTCTTATGTGAACCTTGTTTTGTATAACACTTGCATTTTATGCATAATATGAGTTTTATGGGATTTAAAAAACTTGCATTGGGTTATACCCACATTAAAGAAGCTTTAAAATCTCACTTATGACATTTTTTGAAAGTATGAGAAACATACATCTTTATATTTTGGATTTAAGCTAACTCTACTTTTATCCACATTGTGATTAGAACTGATTTCAAAACATGCTTTCAGATAGCTTTTACAACTAAATGTTCTACCTTACCTGACAGGCGATAATAGTTAACTATGACCATTTTTTGGCCTCTGCTAGCGGGCTGTATAACAGTTAGCAATGATCTAGCCTGCTATTGCCAATATAAATAGCAATGTTTCAGCCCTTGCTAATGGGGTATATAATAGTTAGCAATATTTTAGCCCTTGCTAACGGGGTATTTAGAAATATTTTGGCCCCTATTGACGGGGTATATAATAGTTGGCAATTTTAGGCCGTGCTTATGGGCTATAATAGTTAGAAATGATCATGTATTTTGAGATTCTGATATTGTGACGCCCTGAAAAAATGGAAATAAGGGATAACTTTTTCCTTAAATTCTTATTTTCTTACTTAGGTTCCATTCTTGTACAATGTAGGATACTTAATTTCTTCCATTACTTAATCCTTTAACCGTATAAGATTTGCTAGAAATTTCGGCAGCATAACCTCTTATATTTTTAATCTACCTCCCTGTAATAAACAATAATTTTTAATCGCAATGCAGTTGCTTTTATTTTCTTAAACTTTACCATCTCCTAATTCAAAATACATTATCACTATATCAACTATATTCATACTTAACATCATCAACATTTCATTTGTTTCCCAAGCCATTTATCAACAACTCCGTAACGTTAGATTACATCCCAAAAGCATACATATACAATCCAGTATCTGTACATTACCACTATCTGAAAATAAACATCTAGGAATATACCTGAGCGTGTACTAAAGTTAGTCTAGGAGGCTTAACATTCACCAGGCTACTCGAGTACTTTGTAATAGCTGAGCAGATTCTATCGCAGGTAGTCTGAAATAGAGGACAAAAAGGATGAGTTTCTGATAAAGCTCAATAAGGAAGGCATTTAAAGAAATCCCGACAATCCCAAAAGCATGTGGAAAATCAGGGTTAACATGCTTTCGTACTTACTTAAATCCATTTGCATAATCTTACTTGCTTACTTTGAAATAAAACAATCATACATACACACTTATGTAATTTGATTTACATACATACTTATTTACTTTGAAATGAAACATACTTACATACATGCTTACTTACTTTCTTTCATACCCAAAATGTTCATACATTAAAACATGGAGGCTAGGCTATGTCCGGATAGCTATCATGGAAACATCGTCATCATCCGTAGAGGGAATAAAGTACCGATGGCCATGGTAGGGGCTGTAGACGGGATAGCTTCGTACAGCAAATAAGCGTAGTATCTGAATAAACTTTAACTAGCATATAGCTAGGGCACAGGCACTAGTGACACTCACCATGAGGGTAACATACATGCGTGCTGTGTGATCACGAGATACTATGAAACATGCGCCATGTGTACCGAAGACAGACACCACAAAGGTAGAGACAAGCACTATAAGGGTGAAACGTAACAAGCACTACAGGTGGCGGAGCCGGAACACCACAAGTAGTGGGCATGATGTGCACACAGTATAAGCTAATGGGGTAGCCCTCTAGTCTTAGAAAAACCTTATGTCACGACCTTCTTTCATCTAAAATCACCATAAATTTTTCACATTTTTCATTTCCTTTCCCGGTCGTGAACCTTCTCACCACCACACAGTTGGGCTATGAGTCAGTATTAATCATCATTTACCATTCATCTTTCAATTAATCAAGAGCAAACACATACATTTGAGAGTTTAAGTTCTATACTTATACAGGTTTGCTAACACTTACATCCCCCATATTATAATTCAAAAGGATTACTGTGTCATTACATGTTTAGATACAAAAAGATTTCTTGTGTGTATACCTCTTTGTAATGAAGTGCAGTGGATATCCGGATACAACTCCTTAGTCCCTCACTAGACTACCGTGTGTGCTCTATAGAGGGGGAAAATGATAGGGATGAGCAACCACACGCTCAATAAGGCAATAATGCAAGCATGGTAGATAACTACACTATCTTCATGCTTATAATGTCATGGCATAAAATCGTGATATCCAGAGCATGAGGCGATATTAAAACTATGCCACGTGTATATACATATATCATGTACTGAAAACATGAAAATAGGCATGTAAACATGGAAAATCATCATGTAAAACTTCTCATGCTCGTCATAATAAAACTCATTAGTTCCATCTCAAGTCACAGATTTCATGCTCATCATATTAAAGAAAACTCATCATAAAACTTTCCCTCAAGGGAACACCTTCTCAAAACTCAGGAAAACTCATCACAACATCATCTTTTAAAAACATCCCACAAGGCTCGACCCCTCCATCAGGTCGACCCTGGACAACACAAATCATGTTCTGTATATAAAACCATGTGATATCATGTGAGACAGGTGGTCACTATATAAACAAGGACTCTGTTGGCCAACTATGTCACTATCATCCCAAACCACAGGGATCTCAGTGTGCGGGGCATCATGCTGGAACGGAAGTGGGTTAATCCTACACCAGAATTTTAGAATCAACATCACAACCACACGGTACAACGTACTCCATGTGATATACATGGTACAACGTACTCCGTGGACCCATATCATGGTTAGGGGTTTCTGTCGTAGGCCTTATCTACCCCATGCCATGTATAACCTCCTCAGTCTCAAGTACACGTACGAGTATCTCATTCGTGTGACTAGCAGTCTACACGAGGCATCCAGCATGGCTCGTTCGAGCATCTCATCCGTGGGACACAAAATCTACACGAGGCATCCAACACCACTCATTACATATCACAGTGTCAAAAGCCCAGTGCGAGCAAAGCTCTAACACAATTTCATGCATTATTAGTAAATACCCTCGTACGAGCAACGCTCTAGTACAACTTTACGCATAATAAATAATAAGGAAATCACGTACGAGCATAGCGCCAGTACGGTTATATGCATAAGAAAATCAATGAAAACCCACATACGAGCAAAAGCTTTAGTACAATTTGTAAAACATCACAACTCAAAACATGGTGTGAGCTAGGGTCCAGCACATTTCATACATATTAAAACAACAAAATTCAGAGCGAGTGAAGCTCTAGCACGATTTAAATCATATAAATATGATAGGCAGCTCTATTTCAACAAAACACGTTTAAAACCATAGTTAGCACCTGACTCGTGCTATTTCATGAAATTATGAAGTCAATCACTAACCTATTCGTAAATTTGCTTAAGCCAAAGCAATGTATTTCATACAAATATCAAAACATGATGGTTTACGCAATTATTAGCCATACTACTCTTTTTGTAAGATTCACTTCCAAAACCAAAATATCTATATCTGAAATCATTCGTACAAAGCATTATTCTTTTCTAAATAACCAAACAATTACAAAGCCCTATAAACACCCTCAAAATACGTGCAGCTACCTCTAGATACTCGTAAAATTCCCTTACCTGGAATTGTGTCGAGTACTTCCACTTAGAGCTACTCGATCATGCAGTTCGATTCACTTCCAATGAAATCTTTGGGGCTACATGAAATTACTTATCACATCAATTTAACCTAATAGAACACAAATCTCGCATTTATCATATTTCATTCGACTTATTAGGTTCATTAACACTTAGAAGGCCTCACTTTCTCTTAAGTTCATTTTGATTGCTCTATTAATTTCTCGAGAATCTATTGAACTCTTTAGGTCTATTGATTCACACAAAACAGGCATTAAGTACATAATGCCTTAAGTTCCTCATTTTCCTTCTCTATGGCATTTCTTCAAACACTTTCTATGCCTATTTTCAATCCTTATCTAATCCAATATATGAATTTCACAAAGTTATCTTAAAATCATTTATACATGCTTACTAACATCTCTACATGTTTAAACCATCATCAACTCCATGTCATTCCAACTTTCTCTCACTAAACCCATTCTAGGCCATGGTTGTTCAAGCATGTAAATGAACATTTTAGCCAATATTATTTACACCAATCAACTCATCAAAATGTCTATATTAACATACTAGAAGATGGTGCATTGAAATCTTACCTAGCATGACTTTTTCATCTTTTTGCCAAATTGGGGAAAAACCTCTTTGCTCCTTCAATCCAAAGTTTGAGCTTCCAATCTTTGATTATGTTATTCTCTTCCTCACTAGGAACAACTTTGCTCAAATGGCTCTTTCCTTAAATCTTTTTGAAAGATGGTGATTTTTAGAGTGAGAAAGCTAGGTTAATATTAAAAATGGAGGAATCTTGGGTTGTCTCATGGAAATGAAGATTCAACCGCCCAGTTTTATAGAAATGGCATTAGGAGATCGATCTCTAAGGGTGGGAGATCGATCTGCTCTTGTTTAACTCCTTCAGAATTTGACTTGTAGGCTAGGAGGTTGATCTGCCTATTTGCATGAGATCGATCTGCCCAAAGGAATAGGATTAATCTTTGTTCATGGGATGGGATCGATCTTGGCCAAGCAAAAGGCTTCAAATATCGATATGGCCCTAAGAAGAGATCAATTTGGCCTATCCAGAGGCAACTAGAGATCGATCTACTTGAGTGAGGTATCGATCTCCCTCTTACAGAATGTTTGGCATTGTATTTCAAGGCAATGAGATCGATCTTCCTTGTATGTAAGATCGATCTAGCATTCATCCTACAGCATTTCAACTACAATTTCCCTAGATTTTCAAAGATAAACTCATATTCAATCACTTCAATACCCATTTTGCATTTCATTCACACTTAACACTAAAAAAATCTAATTCTTATGATTCATATATTGTGTAACTTGTTTGTACATCATGGAATTCATAAGATTACATAAAAATTTACGGGTCTTACATTCCTCACTTCCTTCAAGAAATTTGGTCTTCCAAATTAGAACCAAGTCAACCTAAGAATAACTTTTGGTACTTCTCTTGCATCATACTCTCTAACTCCCAGGTAGCTTCCTCCGGAGTGTGATATTGCTAAAGAACTTTTATTAAGGGAATCGTCTTCAACCTCAACACCTTTTCTTTCTTATCCAATATCTGAACTGGCTTCTCCGCATACGATATACTCTCATTGGGCTCCAATGGATCATATCTTATCACATGTGCCGGGTCCGTGTGGTACTTCCAAAGCATAGAGACGTGGAAGACGTTATGAATACTTGCTAACTCTGGTGGCAATGCCAACTTATAAGCCTTATCTCCCACTCTCTCCAAAATCTCAAAGGGCCCGATATACCGAGGGCTCAACTTACCTTTCTTACCAAACCTCATAATCCTTTTCGAGGGAGAAACTCGCAAAAATACTAACTCCCACAGCAAACTCCAGTGGTCTTTGTATTCTGTCAGCAAAACTTTTTTGCCGGCTCTAAGCTGTTCGTAACCTCTCACATATCATCTGAACATCCTCAGAGGCTTGCTGCACTAAATCGAGAGCAAAAATCTGTCTGACACCAACCTCTTCCCATCTAATAGGGGAACGACATCTACAGCCATACAATGCCTCATATGGTGTCATCTCGATACTCACATGATAACTGTTATTATAGGCGAACTCGGCTAACGGTAGGTGATTATCCCAAGAGCCTCTAAAATCTAGCACACATGCTCTCAATATATCCTCCAGGGTCTGTATAGTCCTTTCTGACTGACCATCTATCTGAGGATGAAAAGCGGTGCTAAAACTCAATTGGGTCCTAATCGTTTCTTGAAAATGTTCCAAGAAATGGGAAGTGAAGTGGGCATCCCGATCAGAAACAACGCTCACTGGAATGCCATGCAACTGAACTATCTCTCGAACATACAAGTTCGCCAACTGACTCAAAGTATCAGTAGCTCTCATAGCTAAGAAATAGGCTGACTTCGTCAATCGATCCATAATCACCCAAATAGCATCATGACCTCTGCGGGTCCTCGGTAAACCCATCACAAAATTCATGGTGACGTGCTCCCACTTCCATGTCGGTATCAGTAGAGGCTGTAATAACCCTGCAGACTTCTAAGGCTCTACCTTCACTTGCTGACAGACGAGACATCTAGCAACGTATTCACCAATGTCTCTTTTCATTTAAGACCACCAACAAACCTTCTGAAGATTCTGATACATTTTGGTAATATTCCCGAGATGTATCGTATACTTCGATGAGTGAGCCTCTGTTAAAATTAATCTCCTGATCTCTGGATCCTCGAGAACACATACTCTACCCCAGAATCTCAGTAATCCATCTGTACTCAACTCAAAATCGATACCCACACTTGTCTGTACCTGAACCAATCGATACACTATCGATCACTCTGCTGAGCCTATCGAATATGACTAATCAACTCTGCCTCAAATCTCAAACTAGCCATAATATCAAATCTTTCTGTATTAGGTGGGGGTACATCCAAACTGAGGTTCATAAACTGCTCCAACAACTTGTGTTCCTGAACCATCATATAAGACACCAACCCAAGGTTCTTCCCACTCAAGGCATCGACATCTATATTTACCTTACCCGAGAGGTACATGATTTCATAATCATAGTCCTTCAGGAGTTTGAGCCATGTTCTCTGTTTCATATTCAACTCTTTCTGTGAAAACATATACTTAAGGCTCTTATGATCCGTATATACCTGAAATTTCTCACCATAGAGATAGTGGCGTCATATCTTCAAAGCAAACACCACAGTTACCAACTCCAAATCGTGGGTTAAATAGTTCCTCTCATGATCTCTGCGTAAGTACACAGCCTAGTCTTTGGTGTGATGCATCCGTATACACAGAGAAACCTCTTGAGGTGGTAGGAATTATGAGAATTGGAGCAGTGGTCAACCGACGTTTAAGCTCCTAAAAACTCCTCTCACATGCCTCGTCCCACACAAACTTAACATCCTTCCGTGTGGGACGTGTCAATAGAGCAGCTAATCTAGAGAAACCCTCTACAAATCTCTGATAATAACATGTCAATCCCAAAAAACTTTTGATCTCAGTAACTGTCTTGGGCTATTCCCACTATACAACTGCCTCAATCTTAGATGCATCCATTGATACCCCATCCCTCGATACAACATGGCCCAAAAATGAGATCTGTTCTAACCAAAAGTTACAATTACTGAGTTCGGCCTATAATTCCTTCTCTCGGGGGGTCTGTAGAACTATCCTCAAATGCTGCTCATGATCTTCCCTGGACTTGGAATAAACCAATATATCATCAATAAACACTATCAAAAACTGGTCCAGGTATGGCTTGAATACATCATTCATCAAAGCCATAAATACTACGGGGGCATTCGTCAATCCGAATGGCATAACTAGGAACTCGTAAGGGCCATAACGGGTACGAAATGCTGTCATGGGTACATCTCCACTGTATCTTCAACTGATGGTACCCAGATCGCAGATCTAAATTAAAAAAGACTTATGCTCCCCTGAGCTAATCCAACAGATCATCAATGTGTGGAAGGGGATACTTATTCTTGATGTGGCCTTATTCAGCAACCAGTAATTTATACACAGTCGGAGGCTCCCATCCTTCTTTTTTACAAATAGAACTGGAGCTCCCCAGGGTGAGACGCTCGATCTAATAAACCCCTTCTCCAGCAACTCTTGCAACTGCTTCTTTAACTTCTCCAATTCAATCGGAGCCATTCTATAGGTGGCTTAGATATCTGTCACGACCCAAAACTACCCAAAAATCAGAGTAAATTTTTCGTGTTTGTTATTTTCTTTCATGCTTACCTGTCCTCTGATCGTGACCACACTCCACTAACAAATTGGGCTGTGCGTCAATGCCAGTCCCACCCTTCATTTACCATATAACTTAATTCTTTCTCAGTCATTTATAAGTGTTTACAATATTTATACATCCCCTAAAGTCACTTACAAACATGTTATTGTGCTATGCTTATTTAGATACAATATGTACAAGTGTATATACCTTAAATGATGGGCAGCAACGGCTGTCCGGAATGCAGTACTCAGTCGTCGTAACATCTACTAAAGATTATCTGTGTGAGAAAATGAAGGGGTGAGCACATCAAGCTCAGTAAGGCAATCCTACGAACAAGTAGGTAACCATACTACCTACATGAACGTGGTGCCATGTATAAACCACCCTTTCTCCACACATTTTAAAACTGATGCTATGATTCATGATGTCATGTAAAACACGTTCGCATGGAAAATTCAACATGCAACTCTTTTTAAATCATTTCTTTCTCATTTAAAAATTTCAAAATAAAGTCAGGACTCAACCCCTCTTTCGGGTGGTCCTGACTCACACAAAACCAGGAAATCAGTTTACATCACACATAGGTTTAAAAAGTAGGGAAATAACATCATGCAAATCAAATTTAAAACCCAGTTTTAATCTCATCAAAATCGTCAACATGCGAGACTAGGCAACATCTGTATATCGGTAATAACTAGGACTATGGCCGTGTGTCCTCGTGAGCCCCTCTGCTACACGGATCCTAGTATGCGGGGTCTCACCCTGATCGGGAACCGCATGGGAGGTGGGTTAGTCCATCTCATCGGTCTTATCTGATCCCACATATCTGAAGATGCCACACGTATTCGAAGATACCACGCATCCGAAGATGCCACACGTATCCGAAGATACCACGCATCCGAAGATGCCTCACGGTACAGCGTACTCCATGCTACTTGCACAGCACAACGTACTCCGTGGACCCATATATCATACCCTGTCTCAAAACGCACGTGCGAGCCTATTTAATCGGTGACACACAGTCTACCCGATGCTCCAAGCTCGGCTCATCGCATGTTCTCATAAAATCAGTGCGAGCGATGCTCGGCACTCTCATCAAATCAAGTAAAACTAGTGTGAGCTAAGCTCTAGTACTCTGTATGCAAACCATCACGAAAATCATATATATATATATATATATATATATATATATATATAATCTGGTGCGAGCGAAGCTCCAACACCCTATCTCAGAATTCATAAAAAAATATGGTGCGAGTTAGACTCTAGCACCGTATCACGAAAATCATGTAAAATTAGGTGCGAGTTAGACTACAGCACCCATGCATGTAAAACTCTAGTGCGAGCTCTCGCTCCAGCACTAATGCATGCATCACCCAAATCAAAATATCGTGCGAGCTAAGCTCTAGCACGTCACATGTCAATAAAAACACGTAGGCGGCTCTGTTTCCTCAAAACAGTTTTCAAAACCATTTCCTCGTTGAAAATATGCAATGCTATGCATTTTTCTTTCAAGGTTAGCCAACCTACTCATGCATGCGTCAAAACATCTCCAGAACGAGCAGGAACCTCTTGTTCTTGCTCCTCCCAATTTTTCCTAAAATTGTAAATTTTACCCATAACAAGGGTATTTTGGTAATTTGTCCTTTCGAGGCACTAAAATTATTAACTTACTTTTAGACCCTTCAGATAATTTAAAAGACTGCATATGACTTTGAAATTTCGTAAAGTTTACCTCTAGCAGTCCGTAGAATTCCCTTACCTTATTTTTCTGTAGAGTCTGACATTTCCTTTTTCCACTGCTGTCTCGTCACGCAGTCAGATTTACTCCCAATCCAATGTCCGAAACTGCGTATAATTATTCCTCAGGTCATATATCATACAATTTAATTGTATTTCCTATTTTTTGGGCTTAATTTAAATCATTGGGCCCTTTTACCCCTATTGGGCCCGATTGCACCTTAATGGGCCTTAATCAGCCTTAAGCCCGTTTTCCACTTAATTTTCACATTATCGAGGCCTATTAGGCTCATTGGGCCCACCAACAATTTCTTGGGCCTCGTTCTAACTCTCGAATAGCTCAATTTATTATTTACGATAATTTATCTAAATTTTCATAATTTAATTTATTTTATGCGATAATTAAATTTCAAGCACGCATAACGATGTAAATTGTCATAAATAAGGGTTACTTACCCGAGATTCCATGTTAGTACGCAAATCGAGGTTGTCTCGAGCTCTCGTTGGATGCTAATTATCGAGCTACACAATTTCATAAACTTTCGGATAAATTTTCAGTCGAAAATTAATTAAATAAAATATTCCAAAAATTTAAATCGGTCAATTTCGACCGCTACTGACTTACCCGTAGCTCGATTACATTGCCGAGATTTTTCTCTAATTTTTCCTCTTTTTCTTTTTTCCTTTTTCTCCTTTTTTCTCTTTCCTCATTGACTGAACTGGTTCGGTCTGGTTCAACCTGGTTCGGACCGTCGATTCACTCTGGTTCGCTCCGGTTCGACCGGTTCAGGGCCTTACTGGCCAGTTCTTCACCGGGTTCCACCGCCAATGGCTCCGCTGGGCCGTCCGCAGCACGAATCTGCCCTCGGTTTCGTCCAAGGCTGCCAGAAAGTCGTCGGTCTGGCCTGTTCTCTCCACCGTCGGTACCCATTTTCTCTTTCCGCCGATTTCGACGTTTGCCGACAGTTTTGTCAGTCGTGGTCGCCACTAATCGGCTTGTCTAGGCTTGGGGAACATTCAGCTAGGGTCGATCGGTCTCGGATCAGCGCCGATCATCGGTTTTCTTCCTTTCCTCCCTCGGTTTCATTTTTCTCGATTTTTACTCCATCGTTCGTCGCCGTTCGCTTCTCCGTTAGGCCGGTGGTGGCTCGACGCCTTCCCCCTCGCCGATCGCTCGCTTGGGCAATCATCGGTGGCCGTCGAGGATGGGTTTTCCTCGATGGTTTTCGTTTTCGCGCGACTTTCGCGTTTTCGATCTTTTTTTTTTCAATTATTCTCTTCTTTTTTTTATTAATTTATTTATTATTATTTTAATTAATAAAATACATTAAAAATACCCAAATATCTCTTAAAATATCCTAAAAATTATTATTTCATTCCTTTATTCAAGAAATGAATTTATCAGTCTATTTTCATCTTTTCGGTATATTTTTCGATTATTTTCGGGATTATTTTTTGAATTAAAAATTTTGATTTAATCCCGATTAATTTCATAAATTCATATCTTGATCAATTTAACCCGAAATTTAATTATTTCACCTTTATTGACCATGATTTCTCAATCCATTATTTTTAATAAAATTTTCTTGTCAAATTTATATCGAATTTCGATCTTTTGACCATTTTACCCTTGCACGTGTTCGAGAATTCCATTCCAATCCTTTTGCATTTTTAATTTCGTGTTTTAACTAAAATCGGGTCTTACATAATCTCCCCCACTTAAGGAATTTGGTCCTCCAAATTAGAACCAAGTCATATGAGTCCATAGACTACTCCGGGTACATCAATCGTATCATACTTTTTATTTCTCATGTGACCTTTTTCCGGAGTGTAATACTACTAAAGGACTTTAATTAGGGAGATCGTATTAAACCTCAATACTTTCTCTTTCCTGTCTAATGCCCGAATCAGCTTTTTCAATATACTTATATTTGCACTGAGCTGAACTGTTGGAGTTCATATCTGATCACCTATGCTGGATCTGGATAGTATTGCCGAAGTATCAAAAGAGTCTTATCTCCCACTTATCCAATCTTTCAAAAATTCCATTCAGCAAAACTTAATTTGCCTTCTTCCCGAGTCTCGTTATGTCCTCATTCCCTTAGGACAAATAAGTTCAACCATACTAATTCACCCTCGGTGAATTCAATGCTTTTTGTCTGCTCTGAGGTGTTCTTAATCTCTCACTCAACTGAACATCCTCAGAGACTTATTATACTAATTCGGATGAAATTTCTATCTGTCACCCACTTTTTCTTGTCTGAGTCGGGGAACAACCCCTACAGCCATACACTGCCTCGTGATTCATTTGAGTCCTTTATAACCCATCACGAAATTCATGGAGACTTGCTCCCATTTTCGTGCCGTGTCGATATAGGTAGAGGCTGCAATAACTCTGCAGACTTTTAATACTCTACCTTATTCTGCTGACATACTAGGCACTTTTCCACAATCTCTATCATATCTCTTTTCACATCTGACCACCAATACCCTTTTCAGAGATTTCATATATAATCGTTACTTTCCGTATGCATTGTATATCCCGAAGAGTGAGCTTCTGATAATATCACTATCTCATCAACGGTGGTCCTGGGGAGTACTTACACTGTCTCTGAACCTCTCTGTAATTCATCAACACTCTCTGTGAACTTCGTCACTGTACCCTTCTGAATCTGACCCAAACTATCGACACCATGCTGTTTATCACGCTAAGCCTGTCAAATTTGGGCACTCTCATCCGGTTCTAGTCTCAGGCTAGCTGTCACACAATCACTGTCATCATCAGAAGGGATCACATCACTACTGAGGCTCACAACTACTCAAGTAGCTCACACTCCCTGACCATCATATGTAATACCATCCAAAGGCTCTTTCTGCTCAAGGCATCAGCCATCACATTAGCTTTTCCTGGGTGGTACAATTTTTCATAATCAAAATCTCTCAAAAGCTCTAATCCACTATGTATTCTCATATTCGCATCTTTCTGTGAAAACAGATACTTAGGGCTTTATGATCAGTGCATACCCAAAATTTCTCACCAGGTACATAATAGTACCATTTCCTCAGTACAAGTACTACTGCTGCTAACTTTAAATCATGGGTCGATAGTTTATTTCATGATCCTTGAGTTGTTTGGATCCACAATCGACTATCTTCCCTTTTTTGCATCAATACCTAGCTCATTCATGATTTTGAGGTATCCATAGACTCATGAGAAACCTCTTAATCTGTTGGGTATGGTGGGAATAAATGCGGTGGTCAGTTTATACTTCAATACACCAAAATTCATGTCACATCTATCATCTCATTCAAATACCATGTTTTCATAGTTAAACGTGCCAACAAAGTATACCCTTTTTAGAACTCGCAGCAACAATCTGTAAAAGCAATTTCCAATTGTTGCTTATAATTTTCCCTGGACTTTAACTACACCCAACATATCATCAATAAGGATGATGACAAATCGGTCCAGGTAAAGTTTAAATAACTCATTGTAGTTGAGCTCCACTATATATTTTAATCGCCCATATCCTTGACCTATGTATGCATAAGCGTATAATATCACTTCAAAATTGCTTCTGTTCACAATACTAACCCGCGTCATTTCCTTTTTCTTATATTAACGATTTTTATTAAATTTTAATATTTTAACCTTCATAATTAATCGAATTTTATAGTTCTTTATCGTACTAGTGAAGGTGTCCAAATTTTAAATTTATATCTTACCACGGTCGATTTCAAGTTATAGATTATATATATATTTCTAGACGCTGTCAAGTCTTCAGGCGAGGAGGTATTTTGAAATACCTTTATTAACCCTTAGACTTAACCACAGGGACTAGTTATGGTTATATCCACCCTTATCCTTGGTTATAATTCATATTTACTACTTATCGCTTTAATCCAAATTACTTCATATTTTAAGGGTATTCTTACCTAGCATACGCCTCTTACTCCAGTACATCTTGTATTTAGGATCAAACATATCTTAAAGAGTATCTCCTTCGTATATCAATTATAACGAAACTCTGTCATTATTCATTTCGTGAGTACCATCATTTACTCCTTTAATTTCAACCGTTGCACCCCTTTTTAGTACTTATCAAAACTTACAGTATACTTTTCCAGGGGTAACCATATTACTATCTTAGGATAGAAATCCGAACATCATAATACGCAGCCGACTACTTTATTCTCAAATATTACTTTAAATTATTCATAGTCCATTAAATAAAATCAGCTGGCTTATACTTCTTCCCCCATTTTCAACTTAAAATCTCTTCATAATTATTCCGTTAGTTAACCTTCCTCTATTGGGGTACTCAATTTATCAGCATTGTGCCCAAGAGTATAGGCATTCATGTCTTTTACTCACTTACATGCGAATGAAGGCGGTATGAGGAAATACGTGGTACCAGGATAAATTAACACAATTACTTCTTTATTCATAAGCAGTGTGGTATCTTTCACCATATCCTGTGAAACATCAGTAGTGTCCTGGTCCAAGACATACACTCACCTTCGTCCAACAGCCTACTTTCCTTTTCTCTTCGGCTGTGGCCTCCCTTTTCGATGCAGCTATCTCAACAGGATTTTCTCTATCTCTTTACCTTTCTGTGGGGCAATCTCGCCCAACTCTGAGCAATCATACTAAATGGTCCATCTTACCACACTTAACGGCCATTTTCATTAATAATATGTAGGTGTAGGTCCTACTTCCGTGGTATTTACCACACATTCTACAGTGATCCGTAGCAGATCGGGGTTCTCCAATCACAATACCCCTCAAAAGTGTTACAATCGGATAACTGTGGCCTTACCAATCATCTTAGCCCATAACTCATCAAATCAAACCTTTTACCAAACTACCCCTTTTTTTCTCGTTCTGCCATCTCTATCATTCTCGATTCTCCTTCTGTCTCTATTTCGGCCCTTACTACCTTTTCCAATCTCAGAGGCGTGCAACTCACAATCTTATTCACACCACTGTAGTTTACGCACTGCCTCGACATAGGTAATATTTCATGGGCCAATCGGACTCTAATCGACAATCTGAGCCCTTCCATAAACTTTTGAGCTTTTCGACGCTCACTGCCCATAATGTCGAAGTAAAAACCTGGGCAGGTTTATAAACTGAGTTCCATACATGTCAATAAATCAATTCCTTTAGGTCAGAGTAAGGAATTTTATCTGTAATTTTCTTTAAACCGTGTCCGGGATATTCTATCACCGGAATACATCCAGAAATATTTCGCATGTCAGCTCTGGATGTCTAACTCTTAAGTTGGGTCGAGCGGACTTCCATCAATGCTCCGTCTCGTCCTCAAATCCCATGCATACTCTGAGCAATTTGCTCTCAAAATATTCTCCACACTCCGCTCTAACCTCGCGAAGCGTGTCTCAATACTGTCTGATCTCTCTATCGGACTCTGTGAGGCATGCTCAACATTAGCCTCTATTTCAATCTCATCCTGATTCTCATAGGTCAACTCAGCACGATTAGTAGGCTCAGGTCTACCTCTACAACCTCTGCCTCGAGCTCTACCTTCTCTATCGCGACTAATATTAGGCATTCCTGCATTCTCAACCATTTCTTAGATAAAACTCATCTCAATATACACTATTGTATCTGTAAACCCCACAAATTTCCTACGTTAATTTAATTATAAAAAAAAATGGAAATAATATATATTAACAGAAGTGTGAATATTCGTTGTGGGCTCAAGGACTATAGGAACCGAGAAGCCCGTGGGATGACCGGGAACCCAAAGATACAAGAAGTAATAAGGCGAATGCAAGTACGGAAGGGTTAGAAAATTTTAATCTGTTATTCGAAAAGTGTCGATGTAAACACCTGTATCGAGAACTCATGGAGAATGATGAAATCCCGATATTATTTTAATTTCGGAATAAGGAAAATCTCATGGAAGGCATGATCTTATGTCTTTGGATAAATTATATAAGAAAATGTATATATGTAGATATGTACATAGGTGAATATGTATATATAGATATATGTGTACTAACATTTAAATAAAAGGAAAGGTATAAGTATATATATATATACATAGGTATAATATATATATGTACACTAAACAATTTAAAATGGAAAAATGATGATATACATATATATGGCAAATATATATGTATATGTATTGTAAAGTATAATGTATAAGACATATTAAATGGATAGGTAATAACATATATATATATATATATGTGTCAAATATATATATATATATGTTGTGTAAATGTATAGTATTTAATGTATAAGTGTAAAATAAAATAAAATGAATGAAATAAAAAAATGATAATAATAATTAAATGAAAATAATAAATAAATAAATAAATAAATAATAGATGAGACATTTAAAATAAAATGGGAACAAAAATTATAATAACCATGCAAATACAAAAAAAACATATAATACCTACATGCTAGTATAATAGATATACATACATTAAACTAGTATGTATATATATTATAGTATTAAGGCATGTACGGAATTGGCTTAGAAAAGCCAATTCCGTCTGCCACTGTAGCTATTTGGAAAGAAAGAAATCAAACAAAGCAGAGGAGGCTCGGGCGAAAAAAAAAAAAAGGAAGAGAGAAAGAGGAGAAGAGGAGGAGAAGAAAAGAAGGAGGAAAGGAAGAGAGGCCTGCCGGAGAAGAAGAAGAAGGAAAGGAAAGGAAGAAAAGGGAAGAGGAAAACCGAAAGGGGGAAAGCTGGTCGGGGAAGAAGGGAAGAAGAGAAGCAAGGTAGGAAAGAGGAAGAAGAAAAGAGAGAGAGAATCGGTCGGCTGGAAAAGAGAAGAGAGGAAGAGAAGAAAGGGGGGGGGGGGGGCTGACCGAGAGAGAGAGAGGATTGGAAAGGAGGGAGAAGAGTGAGCCAAAAAAAAAAAGAAGGGGGAAGAAGGAAGGGGAGAGCTGTACTGCCGAGGAAGAAGAAAAGGAAAGGGAAGAGCAGGAAGGAGAAGAAGAAAACAAGAAAAACAGAGGGGGCTGGAAGGGAAGCAAAACCAGAAAAGAGAAGAAGAGAAGGGAAGCTGCTGGCCGAGGAAGAGAGGAGAAAGAAAAAGATAGCTGGGTTGGTGTAGGAGCAGAAAAATGAAGCTGGAAATGAGGGCTGGAACAGAGACCAAATGGGGAGTTGAAAATCAAGATCAGTGAGGAGGAAAAGAAACAGAACCGGGATTGCAGAGACAGCAGCTGACCGAGAAGAAGAAACCGAAGCTGTTGGAAGCAGAGCGGAGAGGAATGAAGGCAGAAGCAGCGGTGTGACCAGGGGAGAAATAGTGGAAGACGCTAGGAAACATAAACAGGGGATAAAGCATTGGAACCGAGGGGAACAAAGAGAAAGGGGCTGGAACCGAGAGGAACAAAGAGAAAGGGGCTGGAACCGAGAGCTGGAAGAGAGGAAGAAGAAGAAATAAAAGCTGGAAAAAAAAAAGGGGGAAAAGAGAAAAAGAAAGGAAGGTAAAATTTAAGTATATACATGCATATTTAATTTACATGTATATATATAGATTTAACTATAAGCAAGATTAGTATTAATTTAAATGGTGTAAGAAGAAGGGGGTAGTGATGAATGATGGATAAAGGGAGAGCTAGATGCATGTATGTATATATGTATATTTATGTGAGGGTGAGTAAATGGGAACAAGTAAAAATGATATATATAAATATATACATATATCCATGTGGGTAGGTATGAGTATACATATACATATATTGAGTATTTACTTAGGTGTACATATAAAGGAATGTATGAGAGACGTGTATATACTAAGAGGTATATACAATTGAAGGTATAAGGTAAGAATGTATTTTAATATATGTACATACATGGGATGGATACATGTGATGAGGACAAAAATGAAAACAAATAATGATGCATATATAGGAATATACATACCTACATATTTGCTAGTATCCACATGTAGTTGTATATAATAGTAGGTATACCGAGGTGTGTACGTACAAAAGTAATACAGGGTAAGGAAAACATATCTACGTACGTGAATAGCCTAGGTACGCACGATCAAACATACACACGAGGAAGAACGAATAGGTTAAGGTCTTAACGTATTTCGAGTGACTTGTATGTGTAGGAAGCTAAGTAAACTACCTTCGATGTAGGTAAAACGTAGACGGAATTGACGGAGGTGTTGGTAGGCGTCATTTCGCGAACGTGAGATATCCGATATATCGAGGTAAGGGGTGCTATTTAACTATGTCCTGATATTGCATGTTGATTTTATCGATGAATGACTTTATGAAAAGAGCATGTGATTTCGAAATGATTTATAGATGCTTTTATACCTGTACCATGATTTTGTAACACGTTTTAAATATGTTAAATGTTCCCCGAATACTTTGCATGATATGAAATAAATTTTCCCAAGGGTATGAAGCGTATGGATGTTTTACATTTATTATGTTTTTATATCCATACTGTTAAAGAAACTCTGACGATTTCAAAAGTTTTTAAGAAAAGAAATTATTTTCGAAAGGGGATTGTGGGGGCCACCTCTTGAGTCCTACGGGAACAAAGTGCCACACAGTCTTTCTGTTTTATGAAAGAGTTTCAGATTTCAAGGAATTTGATTTTATAACTCGATATGAGTTTATGGGTTATGAAACCCAAGAAAGATTTTGAAACTATGTTTTGAGACTTAGGCTTCATGCTTGGCTATTTCTCGTGGTGTTCCGGCTCCACCACTTGGGGTGCCGGTACGTTGACCCATTTAGCACTTGACTCAACCTGTGTGGAAGATGTCGTGCTACTTGTGGTTTATGATGATGATGTTTTGGTAGTATCTCGTGCCCGCGCAGCACGCAACTATGTTGCCCACACGGAGAGTGCCTTTGGTGCCCGTGTCCTAGCTATGTGCTAGTAAAAGTATGTAAGATGGATACTACCCATGTTTTTTTTAAGAAAGAACTGTACGACCTTGATCCAGTCTACAGCCACTTACCATGGCCATAGGTATCATGTTTAGCTCTCTACGGAGAATGACACGTATCGCATGACTTAGTTATAGCCTGGTCTCCATGATTTAGATATGAATGATAAATGTGGCAATGAGTATGTGCCTTATGAATTTCAATGATTGATGTTTACAAAGTGCTTATGAAATGTTGCATGAAAGTTTCACAAAATGTTTACGACATGTTTACGAAGTAAAACGAAATGATTATACAATGTATGGGAAAAGCTTATGAAAGAATTTATAGCATGGTTGAGCATGATTTTGCTTTGAACTTGTATGCTTTATGACTTTTACGATAAATTGCATAAAGTGATGATTTAAGTTTTTCCTTTGTACTTAAAGTATGATCTTACAAATGATTTCTACATGCTTTTCACATATATATATATCAGGATAAATTTAAAGGTACTATCTTACTGGGCTTTTTCCCAAAAGCTCACCCCTCTACCTTCAGATCTTTTGCAGTGATTCTATAGGCGCTACCTGCCGCGTACACGACGTAGGCTGGTGGGAAGAGCTACCCTAGGCTACATTTTGTACACGCATAAGGTATACATTTACATTCCTGTACCAGACAGAATTGTATGCACAGACATGTGTTGAAATTAACGGTTGGGATGTAATTTTGTAAGGAATGATGTAAACCTTATTATTTTGGGAGAATACTCTAGATGACTGGTATTAAATTAAAAATAGATGTCTGGAGTGGTAAGGATGAATTGGAAAGTATGTTTGGTAGTGGTGGATATCTAGGATTGCCAAAATAACTTGTTTGCAGGTGGGTAGGCTCATTTATAAGTCGTTGTGCTGTCGAAATTTCTATCGGTCACATAATCTAAAAACGTGGAAATTAATTTCTAATTACGAGAAAAGAATTAGGAAAGATGTTTTGACACTGTACAGGAATACAACCTAAGTGAGTAAGAGAATAAATGGGTAAAGAAGTTAAAAAAAAAAAAATATTTCTCGAATTTCAGGGTCAAGGGTCGTTACAGTATCTAACCAAGCACAGTAACACGGGAATGTAATTTTCCAATTACGGACACTGACACACATCAGACCAATTTCTGCTCTGATACCACCTTTGTATGTCACGACCCAAAACTACATAAAAATCAAAGTAAATTTTTCGCATTTGTTATTTTCTTTCATGCTTACCTGTCCTCTGATCGTGACCACACTCCACTAACAAATTGGGTTGTGCGTCAATACCAGTCCCCCCTTCATTTACCATATAACTTAATTCTTTCTCAGTCATTTATAAGTGTTTACAATATTTATATATCCCCTAAAGTCACTTACAAACATGTTACTGTGCTATGCTTATTTAGATACAATATGTACAAGTGTATATACCTTAAATGATGGGCAGCAGCGGATATCCGGAATGCAGTACTCAGTCGTCTCAACATCTACTGAAGATTATCTGTGTGAGAAAATGAAGGGGTGTGCACATCAAGCTCAGTAAGGCAATCCTACAAACAAGTAGGTAACCATACTACCTACATGAACATGGTGCCATGTATAAACCACCCTTTCTCTACAAATTTTAAAACTGATGCTATGATTCATGATGTCATGTAAAACACGTTCGCATGGAAAATTCAACATGCAACTCTTTTTAAATCATTTCTTTCTCATTTAAAAATTTCACAATAAAGTCAGGACTCAACCCCTCCTTCGGGTGGTCCCGACTCACACAAAACCATGAAAATCAGTTTACATCACACATGGGTTTAAAAAGCATGGAAATAACATCATGCAAATCTGATTTAAAACCCAGTTTTGATCTCATCAAAATCGTCAACATACGAGACTAGGCAACATCTGTATATCGGTAATAACCAGGACTATGGCCGTGTGTCCTCGTGAGCCCCTCTGCTACACAGATCCTAGTGTGTGGGGTTTCACCCTGATCGAGAATCACCCGGGAGGTGGGTCAGTCCATCTCGTCGGTCTTATTCGATCCCACGCATCTGAAGATGCCACACGTATCCAAAGATACCACGCATCCGAAGATGCCACACGTATCCAAAGATACCACGCATCCGAAGATGCCACACATATTCAAAGATACCACGCATCCGAAGATGCCTCACGGTACAGCGTACTCCATGCTACTTGCACGGTACAACGTACTCCGTGGACCCATATATCATACCCTGTCTCAGAACGCACGTGCGAGCCTATTTAATCGGTGACACACAGTCTACTCGATGCTCCAAGCACGGCTCATCGTATGTTCTCATAAAATCAGTGCGAGTGATGCTCAGCACTCTCATCAAATCAAGTAAAACTAGTGCGAGCTAAGCTCTAGCACTCTGTATGCAAACCATCACGAAAATCATATATATATATATATATATATAAAATCTGGTGCGAGCGAAGCTCCAACAACCTGTCTCAAAAATCATATAAAAATATGGTGCGAGTTAGACTCTAGCACCGTATCACGAAAATCATGTAAAATCAGGTGCGAGTTAGACTCCAACACCCATGCATGTAAAACTCTAGTGCGAGCTCTCGCTCCAGCACTAATGCATGCATCACCTAAATCAAAATATCATGCGAGCTAAGCTCTAGCATGTCACATGTCAATAAAAACACGTAGGCGGCTCTGTTTCCTCAAAACAGTTTTCAAAACCATTTCCTCTTTGAAAATATGCAATGCTGTGCATTTTTCTTTCAAGGTTAGCCAGCCTACTCATGCATGCGTCAAAACATCTCCAGAACGAGTAGGAACCTCTTGTTCTTGCTCCTCCCAATTTTTCCTAAAATTGTAAATTTTACCCTTAACAAGGGTATTTTGGTAATTTGCCCTTTTGGGGCACAAAATTATTAACTTACTTCTAGACCCTTTAGATAATTTAAAAGACTGCATATGACTTTGAAATTTCGTAAAGTTTACCTCTAGCAGTCCGTAGAATTCCCTTACCTTATTTTTTTGTAGAGTCTGACCTTTCCTTTTTCCACTGCTGTCTCGTCACGCAGTCCGATTTACTCCCAATCCAATATCCAAAACTGCGTATAATTATTCCTCAGGTCAGATATCATACAATTTAATTGTATTTCCTATTTTCTGGGCTTGATTTAAATCATTGGGCCCTTTTACCCCTATTAGGCCCGATTGCACCTTAATGGGCCTTAATCGGCCTTAAGCCCGTTTTTCCACTTAATTTTCACATTATCGAGGCCTATTGGGCTCATTGGGCCCACCAACAATTTCTTGGGCCTCGTTCTAACTCTCTAATAGCTCAATTTATTATTTACGATAATTTATCCAAATTTTCATAATTTAATTTATTTTATGCGATAATTAAATTCGAAGCATGTATAACGATGTAAATTGTCGTAAATAAGGGTTACTTACCCGAGATTCCATGCTAGTACGCAAATCGAGGCTATCTCGAGCTCTCGTTGGATGCCAATTGTCAAGCTACACAATTTCATAAATTTTCGAGTAAATTTCCAGTCAAAAATTAATTAAATAAAATATTTCAAAATTTAAATCGGTCAATTTCGACCGCTACTGACTTACCCGTACCTCGATTACATTGCTGAGATTTTTCCCCAATTTTTTCTCTTTTTCTTTTTCCCTTTTTCTCCTTTTTTCTCTTTCCTCATTGGCTGAACCGGTTCGGTCCGGTTCAACCCGGTTCGAACTGCTGGTTCACTTCGGTTCGACCGGTTCAGGGCCTTGCCGATCGGTTCTTCGTCGGCTTCCGTCGCCAGTGGCTCCGTTGGGCCGTCCGCAACATGAATCTGCCCTCGATTTCATCCAAGGCCGTCGGAAAGTCATCGGTCCGGCCTGTTCTCTCCACCGTCGGTACCTATTTCCTCTTTCCGCCGTTTCCGACATTTGCTGGCAGTTTCGTTGGTCGTGGCCACCACCAATCGGTTCGTCTGCGCCTGGGGAACATTCAGCTAGGGTCGATCGGTCTCGGATCGGCGTCGATCGTCGATTTTCTTCCTTTCCTCCCTCGATTTTGTTTTTCTCGATTTTTGCTCCACCGTTCGCCGCCGTTCGCGTCTCCGTTAGGCTGGTGGTGGCTCAGCGCCTTCCCCCTCGCCGGTCGCTCGCCTGGGCAGTCATCGGTGGCCGTCGGGGATGGGTTTTCCTTGGTGGTTTTCATTTTCGCGCGACTTTCGCGTTTTCGATTTTTTTTCAATTCTTCTCTTCTTCTTTTTTATTAATTTATTTATTATTATTTTAATTAATAAAATACATTAAAAATACCCAAATATCTCTTAAAATATCCTAAAAATTATTATTTAATTCCTTTATTCAATAAATGAATTTATCAGTCTATTTTCATCTTTCCGGTATATTTTTCGATTATTTTCGGGATTATTTTTCGAATTAAAAATTTTGATTTAATCCTGATTAATTCCATAAATTCATATCTTGATCAATTTAACCCGAAATTTAATTATTTCACCTTTATTGACCAAGATTTCTCAATCCATTATTTTTAGTAAAATTTTCTTATCGAATTTATATCGAATTTCGATCTTTTGACCATTTTACCCTTGCACGTGTTCGAGAATTCCATTCCATTCCTTTTGCATTTTTAATTTCGTGTTTTAACTAAAATCGGGTCTTACAATATCGGCTCTGTACCAGGTACCAAGTCTATACAAAACTCCTTTTCTCTATCGGGTGGTAGCCCTGGTAAATCGTCCAGAAAGACATTAGGAAACTCTGCAACCACTGGAATGTCTCTCAATTTCGAATGTGCCTTATCTATGTCAACCACGTATGCAATGAACCCTTCATATTATCTTTTTCCACCGTTAGTGACATAGGTCATCATACTAGCATTCATGATTAGCAAGCAGATTCATCTCTTTAATATGATAAATTAGATCTGTATCCTTCTCATTTAGAATAATCATGTTCCTTCATTTCTTTTCAACAGAACTTACAATAAGGTTATCTATCCCTAAAAACATCACTGTCTTTGCATAACAATCCAAAACAACATGATTTGTAGCTAACCAATCTATTCTTAAAATTACATCAAAATCACTCATACTCAATAGAATTAAATCGGCTACCATATCTTTTCCCCCTATCTTCAACTTACAATTCCTATATACATACTCTGTGAGACCCCGTATATGTATAAGGGTATATATGTACATAGAAATGTAAATAGAGTTGTACTATGAATTCAGGAGTGAAGTATATGTGAT
Organism: Firmiana major; assembly: GCA_033439115.1. NCBI lineage: Eukaryota > Viridiplantae > Streptophyta > Magnoliopsida > Malvales > Malvaceae > Firmiana > Firmiana major. The sequence continues at coordinate 7,533,983 of CM065913.1, read as the reverse complement.
GTAAGTCCATAAGTAATGTACACACTTGTAATGAGAGTGGTAATCGTACATACAAGTTTCATTATGTATGAATGTGTAGAAATGGACTTAAACATGTGGAGAATGTGTGTAGAGTGGATTATGAATAGTTTGGTAAAATGGAAGTATAATTGCATAAGATGTGCACTTCCATTTTAGTTTATATTAAGTACCATTGGTCATACAAAGATCCTACACAAGTTTTAATGTGTATGAAGTGAGGATGGATGCCATTTTCAAGTCTCAAAGATGAATGAATGAGGAAATGATCATGGTAGCAAATTAAGGATGTTTGGGAAGTGTTGTTGCAGAGGAAATCTGGAAATTTTGAAGGGCAGATCGATCTCATGGGATGAGAGATCGATCTGGAAGAGCCAGAATGCTCTTATTTGGGCAAAAGAATAGAGCAGATCGATCTCCAATGGAGCCAGATCGATCTCCTAAGCATTTGGTAGTGAAAAGATCGATCCCCAAGTACCCAGATCGATCTCCTTAGCTCTCTGTTTGGGAGCAGATCGATCTCATGCTTCGACAGATCGATCTCATGCCTCGACAGATCGATCTCATGCTTCGACAGATCGATCTCAGGCTTAAAAATGCCGTGAAAAAGAGAGATTTTAAGGGACCAGATCGATCTCCTCTTGGACCAGATCGATCTCCTCAAGCTATTTCTATATAAGGAGTGCTGGAAATCAGAAAATTTCGGGAAAAACACAAACTTTTCACTTTCAACCCAAAAACCTAACATTCTCTCTCAAAAATCAGCCATTTTCAGTGAGGTTTGAAGTGAGACCATTAGAGACAAAGTTGTTCCTATCAAAGAGAAGAACAACATAGTTGGAAAGCATTTTCCCATTGTTGGTATTGGAGGACTTAAGGGCATTGCCATTGGAGCAAGAAGAGAAATCAAATTTGGTAAGATTCTAACACTCCAACTATGGTACATTGTTTATTTAATTGATTTTGGAGTTGTTTGGCATGAGTATGTATGGTTAGAAACTATCTAAGTACATTGGAATGATTATGACCTAGAAATGGTCTAGAGTGAGAAAGTGGAATGTATGGAGATTAATGATGAGTGAGATATATAGAAGTTATTAATAGTGTTATGGGTGTGATTTTAAGATGTTGTTGGTGGATAAATTGTGAGATTTGCCTAAAAGAGGTAAAATGTGGATTAAGGCATTTGTAAAATGCATAAGTGAATAATATTGACTAGTGAGGTCAATTATGGGTTAAATACGTTAACTCCAATCGATTTAATGAATGAATCGCAGCTTCCGAGGATACGCCGAGGCGAGTTGAGCCAAGAGCGTGAGAAGCTAAAAGGAAAGGAGTCACACCAAGTAAATCGAGGTAAGGGAATTGTGTGGACTCTTAGAGATATTGTGCGCAATTTGGGCGCTTAAATGTTTTGCTAGAATGCATGAGATTAGGAAATGTTGTTGGGTGATTGAAGGGTAAAAGTTAGGAGTTTGAGAAATGTGCATGAAAACAAAAGCATATTTCTTTTGAAATCATGTTTTATTGCTTTTTAACAAATGATTGGTAGGTTGGCTAACATTGAAATGATTTGCAAAAGAAATGAGTATGTTTTGGTTTTGTTAACCATACTTTGCAAGTTTTGAGCCACCTACATGATTTCGTGAGTATGAAAGAGTGCAAGAGGCACTAGTTTTCACATGGATTTCATATTGTTTTGGCATTGTGCTTTGAGTTTGTCTCACACTGGATGCCCACCTTGCATGTTGTCGTGTTTGGAGCTTCGAGTAGACTTGGTGTCATATCGATTAAATAGGCTCACACGTGCATTGTTTTGAGACATGGCATGTTAAAACAACCTGATGAGCCCGAACGAGGGATAAGGGTTGGAGATCCACCTGATGAGCCCGAACGAGGGATAAGGGTTAGAGGAACAGCTGATGAGCCCGAACGAGGGATAAGGCCGGGGGTCCACGGAGTACGTTGTACCGTGCATGTAGCATGGAGTACATTGTACCGTGTTGTGATGTGATGTGCCGTCTTCGGACGAGATCTGCTATGGACCGGCGGGTAGGATTTGACCCACCTCCCGTGTGGAAGCAGATGGTGGTGATATCCCGCACACCTGATCCGTGTAGCCGGTATCACAGGTTATGTACATAGGCCTTGAGGTTATTACCTATTGTTGAACTGCCTATCTCACATGTCTAATGCTATTTGAGAATAAATCCATGTTTGAAGTGATTGTGGTCAGGAAAGCCCGAGGGATGGGTTGGGACCTGACGTTGAATTGATTTGTTAATGGTTTTTAAAGTGCACGGATGCATGATGTTTAATGCCATGCTTTATTGTGAAAATGCATGATGTTTAATGCCATGCTTTATTGTGAAAATGCATGATGTTTAATGTCATGCTTTTATTGTGAATTATGCATGATGATTTATACCATGCTTTGAGTTGAAATGTGCACTGAATTTTAATAGCATGAATGATTTACATACCATTAACACAATCATACACTCATGTTTCTGAGATAAACAATGAATTAAATGCTTTTGAGCATGGCATCACGATCACGTAGATAGTGCAGTATCTACCTGTTCGCATGATTGCCTTACTGAGCGTGTGGTTTGCTCACCCCCCTTATTTTCCCTCTCTCTACAGAGATTTGAGTATAGAGTGAGCGTGACTGGAGGCGTTCCCTTTTTGGTAATTCCGCTGCATCCCATCGCTAAAGGTATACACACCTCGATTATTTTGTATCTAAACTAGACATAGCACAGTAGCATTTTGTATGTAACCACTGGGGATGTAAAACAATGTAAACACATGTATCAACTCTGATATATATACATTTATACAAGTGTTTACTCATAAATAATATTTCAAATTGAATTGGTATGGTGGAGTGAGTTAGACGTCGACACACAGCCCAACTGTTAAATGTGTGGTTGTTCACGATCGAGGAAGGATGATTAAGGATTGATGCATGAAAATGCAAAAAATTTGTACGTATTTTGGTAAGTTGAGGGTCGTGACATACTCAGTCAACTGACTATCATTCATATGTGTAGAAATCATCAACATTCTATCTAACAATGTGGACTTTACATGCTTTAATAACTTATGGGCAAATGAAGGCGATATAATGGAATGCATGGCACCAGGATTAAATAATATAAAGGCTTCTAAATCAAAAGTTAGGATGGTACCTTTAACCACATTAGCTGATGCGTCTGCAGTGTCCTGGTCCAGTGTATGCACTCGCCCTCTACCAACCGCATGTTTCCCTTTCTCTTCAGCTATAGCACTCCTTCTCGGAACAGCTATCTCAACCGGTGCTCTCTCTGGCTCTTTGTCCTTTTGTGGAGCAGTCTCAATCATCTCGATATACACAGTTATATCTAAACAAAGCATAGTAATAAGGATGTAACTTTTCTACTTATTAATACCGACTCATATCAAGCCAACTCAGCTCTGATACTAATCTCTGTCACGACCCTCTTTCATATAAAATCACCATAAATTTTTCGCATTTTTCATTTCCTTTCCCGATCGTGAACCTTCTCACCACCACACAGTTGGGCTATGAGTCAGTATTAATCATCATTTACCATTCATCTTTCAGTTAATCAAGAGAAAACACATACATTTGAGAATTTAAGTTCTATACTTATACAGGTTTGCTAACACTTACATCCCCCATATTATAATTCAAAAGGATTACTATGCTATTACATGTTTAGATACAAAAAGATTTCTTGTGTGTATACCTCTTTGTGATGGAGAGCAGTGGATATCGAATACAACTCTTTAGTCCCTCACTAGACTACCGTGTGCGCTCTGTAGAGGGGGAAAATAATAGGGATGAGCAACCACACGCTCAGTAAGGCAATAATGCAAGCATGGTAGATAACTACACTATCTACATGCTTATAATGTCATGGCATAAAATCGTGATATCCAGAGCATGAAGCGATATTAAAACTATGCCACATGTATATACATATATCATGTACTCAAAACATGAAAATAGGCATGTAAACGTGGAAAATCATCATGTAAAACTTCTCATGCTCGTCATAATAAAACTCATTAGTTCCATCTCAAGTCACAGATTTCATGCTCATCATATTAAAGAAAACTCATTATAAAACTTTCCCTCAAGGGAACACCTTCTCAAAACTCAGGAAAACTCATCACAACATCATCTTTTAAAAACATCTCACGAGGCTTGACCCCTCCCTCGAGTCTACCCTGGACAACAAAAATCATGTTCAGTATATAAAACCATGTGATATCATGTGAGACAGGTGGTCACTATATAAACAAGGACTCTGTTGGCCAACTATGTCACTATCATCCCAGACCACACGGATCTCGGTGTGCGAGGCATCATGCTAAAACGGAGGTGGGCTAATCCTACGCCAGACTTTTAGAATCAACATCACAACCACACGGTACAGCGTACTTCATGTGATATACACGACACAACATACTCTGTGGACCTATATCATGGTTGTGGGTGCCTGCCATAGGTCTTATCTACCCCATGCCATGTATAACCTACTCATTCTCAAGTGCACGTGTGAGCATCTCATCCGTGCGACTAGCAGTCTACATGAGTCATCCAGCACAGCTTGTGCGAGCATCTCATCTGTGTGTCACAAAGTCTACACGAGGAATCCAATACAACTCATTACATATCACAGTGTGAAAAGCCCAGTGCGAGCAAAGCTCTAATACGATTTCATGCATCATCAGTAAATACTCTCGTACGAGCAACGCTCTAGTACGGCTTTATGCATAATAAATAATGAGGAAATCACGTATGAGCATAGCTCCAGTACGGTTATATGCATAAGAAAATCAATTGAAACCCACGTACAAGCAAAAGCTCCAGTACGGTTTGTAAAACATCATAACTTAAAACATGGTGCGAGCTAAGGTCCATCACATTTCATACATATTAAAACATCAAAATCCAAAGCGAGCGGAGCTCCAGCACAATTTAACTCATATAAATATGATAGGCGGCTCTATTTCAACAAAACACGGTTAAAACCACAGTTTGCACCTGACTCGTGCTATTTCATGAAATTATGAAGCCAATAGGCAGCCTATATGTAAATTTGCTTAAGCAAAGCAATGTATTTCATACAAATATCAAAACATGATGTGGTTATTCAATTATTTGCCTTACTACCCTTTTTGTAAGATTCACTTCCAAAACTAAAGTCATCTATATCTGAAATCGTTCGTACAAAGAATTATTCTTTTCTAGATAAACAAGCAATTACAAAGCCTTATAAACACCCTCAAAATACATGTAGCTACCTCTAGATCCTGAAACATTTCCTTATCTAGAATTACGTCAAGTAATTGCACTTACTCAGAGCTGCTCGATCTTGCAGTTTGATTCACTTTAAATAAAATCTCTGAGGCTACACGAAATTACTTATCACATCAATTTAACCCAATACAACATAATTCTCACGTTTATCATATTTGATTCGACTTATTGGGTTTATTAACACTTATAAGGCCTCACTTTCTCTTAAGTTCATTTTGATTGCTCTATTAATTTCTCGAGAATATATTAAACTCTTTAGGTCTATTGATTCACACTAAACTGATTCACACTAAACTGGTATTGAGCTTATAATGCCTTAAGTTCCTCATTTTCCTGCATAAGTACCTAAAAAATTTTTCATCAAGTTCTACTTAACCAAAAATCATCCAAAATCATCAAATATCAACATACATCAAGTTCATCATCTTCCACAAACTTCTTACCTTAGTTGACCAACTTTGACCAATCCCTTTTGCTCCAGCAAAGATTCTCAGCTATTAATAAACATGTATACAACTTAGAATCATCAAAAACAACATTAAAATCCAACTAAAAGCTTTCAAATTTAAGTTTTTCTCTCACCTTAAAATAGGGCAGATTCTAACCCTGTTCTTCTTTCTAGTTTTTCACTTATCAAACGAGCTTATTTTATGCTGGATTTTTTATATGTTATAGAGGGATTAGGATGGAATATTTTATTATTTTGATCAAAGTATGAAAGCAGCTAAAACATGGCCGAAAAAATCATGCAATCTAGACTGGCAGAGAACACCTGTGTCAACTTTGGAGGGGGTTCTCTCTCGTTTCAGCTTGGTTCGTGGTGTTCTTTCCCTTTCCAGAAAGCCCTTAAAATGATATTTGTCTTGGAAAAAACTCAGCTCAAAAAGCCTTCTGGAAGGTCATGAAAATGGGTTTTCTTTCTGGGCCTACAAGTGCTAGGCTTAGGCCTGCCTATAGCCCTATTTTTATAAATTCCATGAAAACTATTTTCAACCCATTTCTTCCCAAATTTCCACTTCTTAGGTGTTCTATAAGGTCTCTAGTATGTCTCATAAAAATTTAGGGCCCACTTGTTTAAGAAAAGTTCCCTAATTGAACCCATTTTGCGCGATTTGATCATTACTGATTGAAATAGCTTAAGATTTTTTGTTTACTTTAAAAATTCATTTGGTCACCAAAACCTCCTTATTTACACTAAATCTTCATTCCCTGTGTCAATTATGCCTTATACCAATTTCCTGTGGTTCAGAATAATTTTTATGAGTTTTTAGAATTTATTTCAAATTTATTTGCTCACTAGGCTCATTTTCTCGGTTTAGTGTAAATCTTTTTACTAGCTTCTTCACTTCCAAAACCTTAGTTTCACTTTCTAACCTTCAAAACTTACTTAGAAACATACTTTCTTAAAGGATACTTAAACTTGGGTACTTACCTCCAAGTTCGTGCCTTAGGCTTAGTGCCACTATTCCGAGCGTCTCGACTACCCTGGGCCCTACATAAACATTTAGGTAAGTCTTAAACTTCTTGGCTTAGCTTTTAAATAAACATTAGTACAAAAATTTGGGTTTTATAGATAGTTTCCTAATCACAAGTTAAAATAGAGATCATATGAAATGCATTCCGAATTTTGAAATATGTTTTGAAATGTGTTTTGAATTGTGAAATATGTTTTGAGAAATGTTTTACAACATGAACACGATTCAATAAACATATCCTAACAATACGAAATAAATATGATGTGGCCCCTTTTAATAAGGATGATAATAGTTAGTGATGTGGTCCTAGCTGATGGGGTATAATAGTCAGTAGTGTCTCTACTAACGGGTAAGAATAGTTAGCAAAGATAAAATGTGAATGTGAAGAGGGTTTTGGAATATGAAATACGTTTCGAATTGTAAAGTGTGTCTTGGAATATGAAATATGTTTCGAATATACAAAGATATTTCGATGTGATATATTTCGGATAAGAAATATGTTTCGAATATGAAATGTGTTCCAGATAAGAAATATGTTTCAGATGTGAATATGTTTCAGATACGAGACATGTTTCGAATAAGAAAGATGTTTCGATATAGATTATGTTTCAAAATAAGACACGTTTTATCAGACCCGAATTTTTTGTAGCTTGTTCCTTATGATTTATACATGTATAACATGTATTGAGTTATTTAAATCATAAGAAGAGTATTTACTAGATTTAAGTGTTAGTGAAATGCTTTAACACTTAAAAGCTACATAAAAGCCTAATGTGAGCTATAAGAGTCACAGGCTAAACCGAGTGGATCTGAATCATCTTGACTGAAAATAAGAACTTAAAATGAGAAAGTATAGAGAGCTCATGAAGGAAAATCAGCTTGATTTAGTTCCAAACACAGAAAACGAGAGTAAAAGCTAAAAAGGGTAAATTGGACCTTTTTGGCGAGATAAGGTGTTTCGGGTATAATTACCTACTGGGAACAATTGAAACGTATAGACGAGAGTGTAAGATATAAGATATGACACTTTTAAAATTTTGAAAAAAGTCACCTTGGTCAATGGTTAAGAAAAAAGTCAACTATAGTTAAGAAAAGTGGACTTTTACCATATTTAACTAACCATGGTTAGAAATTAACCTAAGTATGGAGAAAAAAATTGGAAAAAAATATTCTTTGTCTGAATACAAGATAATCATCCCCAAAAGTAAGAAAAATTTATTCGGAAGGATACCGGATTTAATTTAATGGTTAAAAATGCAATGGGCCAAAGTTGGAAATTTTAAAGCCCATTAAGGTATCATAAGTGTGGGCCGAATTTGGAAAGCCCAATCGGCCAAGTTGTGGGCCAGATATTAAGACAATTGAATGCCCAATAGGTAGAAAAAATTTCAGCCCAAAAGCCCAAAGGAAAAGCCCAAACTGAGAAGCCCAATTGAAAGCCCATGTGAATAAGTTAAAAGCCATTAATGAAAGGTAACAAAGTTTAAAATGATAACCATTACCTACACTTTTTGGAAGTCAATTAAGGTGGCTGGATTTTTAGCTTAATGACTAAGCAATGGACTTATAAATACCAGCCAACACATAATCATCTTCATCCTTTCATTTTCGACAAAGTGAAGAAACCATAACCGAAAAGTTTTCTAAGCTTTCTCTCACTAGAAATCACTAGGAAAAAGGCATAGTTGGAACTTACAATCTTCATGAAAGTTGTTCCAAATTGAGAGGAGAGTGACATATGTTGGAATTGGCTATCAAGGAGCATAGTGTGCAAACCGTGAGGCTTCAAAGTTTCGGCCAAGTGTGAACACAAATACTAGGTATAATTTCAAGCTTCCAACTTCATATATGTTAATCTATGAGTTATATGGAGTTGATTGGTATATGTTTTATGGATTGAAACACATGAAAACACTATGAACATGTGATGACCGAAAGTTGGTATATGAGTTTTGATAAATACCCATGTGATTTTAAGACATGTATAGGTTGATATGCATGTAGACATGATTATGGCATGGTTAGTTATAATCAATTTGTTCATATGGATGGTGGTATGATATTGGCACAAAAGGTGTTTGATAAAATGCCAACATGAACTATAGGAAAGGCTTAAGACATGCCAACCAAGTGTTTATGAAAATTCCTAAGTGAATTTAGCTAAACAAATGGACATGGACGGCATGACATGGTGTGACCAACGGCATGGAGTGCTATCGGCCATGGCATGTGGTCGAGAGGTCCAATGGGCCAAGCCCAAATATCTTAGGCCCAATGTGATGTAATGGGTCTATGACAAATCCAACAAGAGTTGGTGGGCCCCACAAGCCCAATAGGCCCAACAAAAATGAATAGTAAATGAAAATGGGCTTAAGGCATAGTTAGGCCCATTAAGGATTATTAAAGCCCATTAAGGGAAATAGACTATATTTAATGTGTAATACAGTAGGAAAAGTATAATTAACCTAAGAAATGGTTATTTACAGCTCCAGAGTTTACATTGAGAGCTGATCGGACTGCGAGATTGAGCAGCACCGAGGAAGTGAGGTCACTTGACGTGATCCAAGGTAAAGGACTTTTGTGAGTAGTTAGAGATACCTGCATGTTTTTTCGTCTGCTTTTACATTCACTTAAAAACTCTGAGGGTTAGAGAAAGTGAATAATAATTATTGTGACCCGATAATGACAAATTACGATTTTTCCCTTAGTTAGGAAAAAAGTCAACTTTTATGAAAAGTTGTAAAAAGCATGGAAATCATCATTTTGAGTGTTTTACTATTGTTTAGCAGAAGAATAAATAGATGGGCTAATGATTTTAAGGTTGATGTGAATTAAGCACACTTTATAGTGCTGATTTTGATATTTTGAATATCATCCTTTTTTTAAAGAGCCATCTATCATATTATGTGAAAATGAATCGTGCTGGAGCACAGCTCACACTGAATTTCATATATTTTCCACATATATTAGTGCTAGATTATGATTTGCACTAGATTTTCATGACATGCATGATAGAGTGCTGGAGTTATTACTCGTACTCAGTTTTATGTGATTTATGCATGAGAGAGTGCTGGAGCGATTAGCTCGTACTCGAGTTTTACATGAGATGTATGACAGAGTACTGGAGCGTTTCTCGTACTCGATTCTTCATGATTTATACATGGCATAGTACTGGAGTTATTGCTCGTACTTGTTTTGATGAGTTTTGTGCATAGCATAGTACTGGAGCTATTGCTCGTACTTGATTTAATACATAAACTATGCATTGACCTAGTTGCTGGAGGTTTACTCGCACTAGAGTCTGAGTTTGTGATGTGAAACAGTGTTTGAGCGGAGTGTCGACTGTGAGTCGCGCTCAAAGGCGCGCACTATAGTGTGATATCTAATACATGTTGAAAGCCATGCTTGATTCCTTGTGTAGACTGAGTGTCACACTATGTGAGAGGATATCCGCATGAGGATACTAGAGACGTGATATGATATTCCATGGTTTGAGGGCTAAGACCTATGGCAGGCACCCCGACTGTGATGTAGGGTCCACGGAGTATGTTGTACCGTCATGTGGCATGGGAGTACACTGTACCGTGTGGTGTTGTGGAGTTGAGGAGGATATAGCTGGCGGTTGTGATGGACTGACCCCCCTCCCGTTGCAGCAGTGATGCCCCGCACACTAGGATTCCGTGTAGCTTGGGATCACATGTCGGATATGATCATAGTCCAGGATACTATATACATTTTCACCACAGAGTCTCACATGATATATCACCTGATTGACTGATTTAATTGCGAACAAACCTGAAGGATGGGTCGGACTCCGATTTTGTGTTGTGAATGATTTAAATGCCATATTTACTGTGATTTAAATATACATGGCATGATTTATCTAAAGGCATGATTTTATATAAAGATGCATTGTTTTGCACTGTAAGACCCGAAATTAAATCGTAAATTTTTATGAGGGATGAAAATGGTCAAAAATTTAACTGAATGGGATTCGGATTGGAAATAAGGATTTAAAATGCGAAGTGAGTGAGTGTTCGTGAAAGGAAGTCGGGTTAAATTAATCCCGAACACGTGCAAGGGCAAAACGGTCAAAAGATCGAAAGCCGGTATAAATTTGATGAGAAAAATTTATTAAAAATAATGGATTGAGAAATCTTGGTCAATAAAGGTGAAATAAATTTATTTTGGGTTAAATTGATCAAGATATCAATTTATTGGAATTAATCGGGATAAATCAAAATTTTTAGTTCGAAAAAATCATTCCGAAAATAATCGAAAAATATACCGAAAAGTCATTCACGACAATATCTCAAAAATACGGAGAAATTATACCCGAAAAAGGGTTAAAATATAATAAATAAATTAAATAAAATTAAATTAATTAATTTGGAATAAAATAATAATTTTTGGTAGATATTTTGGGTATTTTAATGTATTTTAATGATTAAAATATTAATAAAATAAATAAATAAATAATAAATTAATTAATTAATATATAAAAATAAATTAATAAATTAAAAAAAAGAATCAGAAAATCGGGGAGAGAGAAGAAGATTGAAACGGAAAAACGAAGCCAACCGAGGAGACCACCGGCGAGCCGTCCGGTGACCAACGGCCAGGCGAAGGGCCGAAAATGGAAGAGGAGAGGCAGGTAATCTCCCTGGTACCGACAGCACGATCCACCGACGTCGAAATCCGGCGGATCGAGGGAGAGAAACCGACGGGGAGAGAAGAGATTTTTCGAAAATCGACGTCTATTCGGCCCCAACCACCGACCACCGAAGCTTCCCCACTTAATGCCAAGCCGATTGACACCGAAAATGACCGACGAAACTATCCACAAACGTCGAAAACGGCGAAAAGAGAAATGGGTTTCGACGGTCGAGAGAGAACATGCCAGACCGGCGACTTTTCGACGGCCTTGGACGAAACCGATGGCAGATTCGTGCTGCGGACGGCCCAACGGAGCCACTGGCGGCAGAAGCTGACGGAGAACCGACCGGCAAGGCCCTAAACCGGAGCGAACCGGAGTGAATCAGGGTGAACCGGTGGGTCCGAACCGGGTCTGAACCGGACCGAACCGGTTCAGCCAATGAGGAAAGGAAAAAAAAAGAGAAAAAGGGAAAAAAAAGAGGAAAAATTGGGGAAAAATTTCGACGATGTAATCGAGCTACGGGTAAGTCAGTAGTGGTCGAAATTGACCTGATTTAATTTTGGAATATTTTATTTAATTAATTTTCGATAGAAAATTTACCGGAAAATTTATGAAATTGTGTAGCTCGACAATTGGCATCCAACGAGAGCTCGAGACAGCCTCGATTTACGTACTAGTATGGAATCTCGGGTAAGTAACCCTTATTTACGATAATTTACATCGTTATGCGTGATATAAATTTAAATTCCGCATAAATTGAATTAAATTTTGAAAATTTTGATAAATTGTTGTAAATAATAAATTTAGCTATTCGAGAGTTAGAATGAGGCCCAAGGAATTGTTAGTGGGCCCAATGAGCCCAATAGGCCTCGATAATGTAAAAATTAAGTGAAAAACGGGCTTAAGACCGATTAAGGCCCATTAAGGTGCAATCGGGCCCAATAGGGATAAATGGGCCCAATGATTAAATTAAGCCCAGAAAATAGGAAATACAATTAAATTGTATGATATCTGACCTGAGGAATAATTATACGCAGTTTCGGACATTGGATTGGGAGCAGATCGGACTGCGCGACGTGACATCAGTGGAAAGGTCAGACTCGACAGGAAAATAAGGTAAGGGAATTCTGCGGACTTCTAGAGGTAACTTTACGAAATTTTAAGTTCATTTGCAGTCCTTTAAAAATTATCTGAAGGGTCTAGAGGTCAAATAATAATTTTAGTGCCCCGAATGGGTAAATTACCAAAATACCCTTGTTAAGGGTAAAATTTACAAATTTAGGAAAAATTGGGAGGAGCAAGAACAAGAGGTTTCTGCTCGTTCTGGAGACATTTTAATGCATGCATGAGTAGGCTGGCTAACCTTGAAAGAAAAATGCACAGCATTTCATAGTTTCAACGATGAAATTGTTTTAAAAACTATTTTGAGGAAACAGAGCCGCCTACGTGTTTTTATTGACATGTGACGTGCTAGAGCTCAGCTCGCACGATGTTTTGATTTGGGTGATGCATGCATTAGTGCTGGAGCGAGAGCTCGCACTAGAGTTTTACATGCATAGGTGCTAGAGTATAACTCGCACCAGATTTCACATGCTTTTTCGTGACACGGTGCTGGAGTCTAACTCGCACCAGGTTTTCATATGATTTTTGTGAAACGGTGCTGGAGTCTAACTTGCACTATATTTTTATATGATTTTTGAGATAGGGTGCTGGAGTTTAACTCGCACCAGATTTTATAAGATTTTCATGTGATTCATATATAGAGTGCTAGAGCCTAGCTCGCACTAGTTTTACTTGATTTGATGAGAGTGCTGAGCATCACTCACACTGATTTTATGAGAACATACGATGAGCCGTGCTTGGAGCATCGGGTAGACTGTGTGTCACTGATTAAATAGGCTCGCACGTGCGTTTTGAGACATGTCATAAGTATTGAGATATGATATATGGGTCCACGGAGTACGATATACCGTGCAAGTAGCATGGAATACGATGTACTGTGTGGTATCTTCAGATACGGCATCTTCGGATGCGGCATCTTCGGATGCGGCATCTTCGGATGCATGGGATCGGATAAGACCGACGAGATGGATTGACCCACCTCCCGGGCGGTTCTCGATCATGGTGAGAACCCGCACACTAGGATCCGTGTAGCAGAGGAACTCCTGAGGACACATGGCCATAGTCCTGGTTATTACCGTTATACAGATATTACCTCGTCTCGCATGTTGACGACTTTGATGAGATTAAAACTGGGTTTTTAAAATCAAACGTGCATGATGATTATTTCCATGCTTTTCAAACCCACGTGTGAATGTAAATCGATTTTTATGGTTTTATGTGAGTCAGGATCACCCAAGGGATGGGTTGAGTCCTGGCCTTGTTGTGAAATTTTAAACGAGAAAGAAATGATTTGAAATAATTGCATGTTGAATTTTTGCCATGCGAATGGATTCACATAACATCATAACTCATATCATATGTTTTAAGATGTGTGGAGAAAGCGTGGTTTATGCATGGCACCACGTTCATGTAGGTAGTATGGTTACCTACTTGTTCGTAGGATTGCCTTACTGAGCTTGATGTGCTCACCCCTTTCATTTTCTCACACAGATAATCTCCAGTAGACGTTGAGGCGACTGAGTACTGCATTCCGGATATCCGCTGCTGCCCATCATTTAAGGTATATACACTTGTACAAATTGTATCTAAATAAGCATAGCACAGTAACATGTTTGTAAGTGACTTTAGGGGATGTATAAATATTGTAACCACTTATAAATGACTGAGAAAAAATTAAGTTATATGGTAAATGAATGGTGAGACTGGCATTGACACACAGCCCAATTTGTTAGTGGAGTGTGGTCACGATCAGAGGACAGGTAAGCATTTAAGAAAATAACAAAACGTGAAAAAAATTCACTTTGATTTTTAGGTAGTTTTGGGTCGTGACATACAAAGGTGGTATCAAAGCGCAATTGGTCTGATGTGTGTCAGTGTCAGTAATTAGGAGTTACATCCCCGTGTTACTGTGCTTGGTTAGATACAATAGTTTATTTCGAGATGGGTTTTGACTAAGAAATGGTTGAGAATGCAGGAATGCCTAATATGAGTCGCGTTAGATGAGATAGTGCACGAGGCAGAGGTCATAGAGGTAGACCTGAGTCTGCTAAGTCGTGCTAAGTTGACCTATGAGAATCGGGATGAGATTGAAATGAAGGCTAATGTTGAGCATGCCCCACTGAGTCCGGCAGAGAGATCGGACAGTATTGGGACACGCTTCGCGAGGTTGGAGCGGAGTGTGGAGATTATTTTGAGGAGCTAATTGCTCAGATTATGAATGAGATTCGAGGGCGCAGCGGAGCATTGGTGGAAACCCGCTCGACCCATCTTAAGTGTTAAACATCCAGAGCTAAGATGAGAAATGTTTATGGATGTATTCCGGTGACAGGATATCCTGGACATTGTTTAAAAGAAATGATAGATAAAAGTCCTTACTCTGACCTAGAGGATTTGATTTATTGATGAGTATGCTTATGAGTATGAAACTCAATTATATTCCTGGGCAGATATTACCTCGACACTATGAACAAGTGACAGTCGAGATGTCTAAAAGTTCATGAAATGGCTCAACTTTTCAATTAGAGTTCGATTGGCCCGTGAGATATTACCTATATCGAGGCAGTGCGCAGATTTACAGTTGGGTAAATAAGAACATGAATTGCACACCTCTGACATTGAGAAAGGTAGTGAGGGCTGAAATAGACAGAAAAGAGAATCGAGAAATGACAAAGATGTTAAAATGCGAAAATGGAAATTGGTAAAAGATTTAATTTGACGAGTCATGGAGTAAGATAATTGGTAAGACCCCAGTGCATCCAATTTTGGCACTCTTGAGGGGCATTGTGATTGGAGGACCCCGACCTGCTACGAAACAGTGTAGCAGTGTAAGCACTGTAAGCAGTGTGGGATGTGTGGTAGATACCACGGAAAGAGGGTCTATACCTACACTGTATTGATGAAAATGGCCGTTAAGTGTGGTAAGACGGACCATTGATTTTGATTGTACAAAGTTGGGCGAAATCGCCCCACGAAAAAGTAAAGAGACAGAGAAAAACTTCGTTGGTATAGCTGCAATGAAAAGGGAGGCCATAGCCGAAGAAAAAAAAAAGGAAAGTAGGTTGTTGGACGAAGGCGAGAGAATGTCTTGGACCAGGACACTATTGATGTTTCATGGATGTGGTGTAAGATACCACACTTGTTATGAATAATGAAGTACATATGTTCATTGATCCTGGTGCCACACATTTATTCATACCGCCTTCATTCGCATATAAGTGAGTAAAAGGCATGAATGCCTACATCATTGGGCATAATACTGATAAATGAGTACCCCAATAGAGGAGGATTAATTAACGGAATATGGATATAGAGATTTTAAGTTGAAAACAGGAGTGAAAACATCACTGAAAAGTATACTGTAAGTGTTGACAAGTGATAAAAAGGGGTGCAACATTTGAAATTAAAGGAGTAAAGGATTGTACTCACGGAATGAATAATGAAAGAGTTTTGTCATGAGGGATATACGAAAGGAGATAATCTTTAAGATAAGATAGATCCTAAATACAAGATGTATTGGAGTAAGAGACATATGCTAGGTAAGGAATACCCTTAATATGCGAAGTAATTGGGATTAAGTGATAAGTAGGGAATATAAATTATAACCAAGGATAAAGATGGATATAACCATAACCAGTCTATGTGGTTAAGTCTGAAGGTTAATAAAGGTATTTCAAAATACCTCCTCGCCTGAAGACTTGACAGCGTCTAAAATATGTATATATAACCTATAACGTGAAATCGATCGTCGTAATAAATACCTTCAGCATTAGGATACCTTTACTAACACGATAAGAATATTAAAATTCGACAAATCATAAAGGTTAACATAGTAAAATTTAATAAGAGCCGTTAAGATAAGAAAAGGAAATGACGCAGGTTAGTACCTGAAAACGTAAGCGATTTTGAAGGATCTTATACGCTTATGCGTAAATAAGTCAAGGATATGGACGATTGAAATAAGTCGTGGAGCTCGACTACGATGAAGTATTTAAACTTTACCTGGACCGATTTGTCATCATCCTTATTGATGATATGTTGAGTGTAGTTAAAGTCCAGGGAAAATTATAAGCAACAATTGGGAAAATTGCTTTTACAGATGGTTGTTGTGAGTTCTAAAAAGGGTATATTTTTTGTTGACACGTTTAACTAAGAAAACGTGGTTTTTGAATGAGATGATAAATAAGATGATAGATGTGACATGAATTTCGGTGTAGTGAAGTATGAACTGACCACCGTGATTAATTTCACCATACCCAACAGCTCAAAAGGTTCTCAGTGAGTATGGATACCTCAAAATAATGAAGGAGCTGTGTATTGATGTATAATGGGAAGATAGCCAATTATGGAGTCAGACAACTCCTTAATCATGAAATAAACTATCTGACTCATGATTTTAAGTTGGCAACGGTAGTATTTGTACCGAGGATATGGTACTATTATGTACAGGGTGAGAAATTTTGGATATGCACTGATCATAAAGCCCCGAGTATCTATTTTTCACAAAAAGAGGCGAATATGAGAATACATAGTGGGTTAGAGCTTCTGAGAGATTTTGATTGTGAAAATTGTACCACCCAGGAAAGGCAAATGTGATGGCTGATGCCTGAAGCAGAAAGAGCCTCGGGATGGTATTACATATGATGGTCAGGGAGCGTGAGCTGCTAGAGCAGTTGTGAGCCTCAGTAGTGATGTGATCCCTTCTGATGATGACATTGATTATGTGACAGCTAGCCTGAGATTAGAACCGGATGAGAGTGCTCGGATTTGACAGGCTTAGAGTGATGATCAGCATGGTGTCGATAGTTTGGGTCAAATTCAGAAGGGTACAATGATAGAGTTCACAGAGTGTGATGATGATTTACAGAGGTTCTGAGACAGTATGATTGCTCCCCAAGACCACAGTTGATGAGATAGTAATATTGTCAGAAGCTCACTTTTCAGGATATACAGTGCATACAGAAAGTAACGAATATATATATATATATGAAATCTCTGAGAAGGGTATTGGTGGTCAGATATGAAAAGAGACATGGTAGAGATTGTGGAAAAGTGTCTAGTATGTCAGCAGAATAAGGTAGAGTATTAAAAGTCTGCAGGGTTATTGCAGCCTCTACCTATATCGACACGGCACGGAAATAGGAGCAAGTCTCCATGAATGTCGTGATGGGTTACAGAGAACCCAGGTGAATTACGAGGCTATTTGGATGATAGTCGATAAAGTGACTAAGTCTACCCACCTTCTGGTTATGAAATCCCCAAATACTCAGAATGTATATGAGGATTTATGTGTAAGGAAGATTGTGGAACATTAAGTAGCGTTCCAGTGAGCATGGTATCATATAGGGATTCCCGCTTCATTTCCCACCTCTGAGGATATTTTTAGGAAGCTATGGGAACCCGACTGAGTATTAGCACAGCTTTCCATCCTCAGACAGATGGTCAGTTAGAGAGGACTGTACAGGTTCTGGAGGATCTGATGAAAGCGTGTGCCCTTGATTTTTTTTATGCTCCTGGGATGATCAGTTATTACAAATCGAATTCGCCAATAGTGACAGTTGTCACTTGAGTATCGGGATAACAAGATGAGGCTGTGTATGGCTGTAGGGGTTGTTCCCCAAATTGGATAAGAAAAAGTGGGTGACAGATAGTAATTTCTTCTGAATTAGTATAATAAATCTTTGAGGATGTTCAGTTAAGTGAGAGATTAAGAACACCTCAGAGCAGATAGAAAAGTATTGGAATTCACCGAGGGTGAATTAGTATGGTTGAAATGTTTCTTGTCCTAAGAGAATAAGGACATAGCAAACTTTTGGAAGAAGGTAAATTGAGTTTCGCTGGATTAAATCTTTTGAGAGATTGGATAAGTGGAAGATAAGACCTGTAGGTGGCATTTCCACTTGAATAAGTAGGCACCCACAATGTGTCCCATCTTTTGATGCTTCGGAAATACTATCCAGATCCAGCATAGGTGATAGGATATGAGATCCAACAGTTCAGCTTAATGCAAATATAAGTATATTGAAAGTTGATTCGGGCATTAAACAGGAAAGAGAAAGTACTAAGGTTTAAGATGATCTCATTAATTAAAGTCATTTGGTAGTAATACACTCCGAAAAAGGTCACATGAGAATTTAAGAGTATGATACGATCGATGTATCCGGAGTTGCATATGGACTCATATGACTTGGTTCTAAATTGGAGGACCAAATTCCTTAAGTGGAGGAGATTTGTAAGACCCGAAATTAAATCGTAAATTTTTATGAGAGATGAAAATGGTCAAAAATTTAACTGAATGGGATTCGGATTGGAAATAAAGATTTAGAATGCGAAGTGAGTGAGTGTTTGTGAAAGGAAGTCGGGTTAAATTAATCTCGAA